>OZ010797.1:409193773-410494549 GCA_963932465.1 Maratus speciosus | reverse complement strand
CACATCTGCAATACAAGTAAAAACTAAAATATTGCAAATTAGTAAATATTTTAATAAGTATGAATCTAAATACCTTATTATATATTTTTTTTTTTCGCAAAACATAACCCTTTGCACTCGAGAGGTGACTTTCACTCACCACTACTATTGCTAGATGTCCCACATAAATCGGGCCTCCAAATGCTCTGGACCGCTGCCGTCGAAATACTCAAGGCCAGAGGACACAAGTTTTGACGTCATAACTAATCGACCGACTTCTCGCTAGTATTGAAATTCACACCGAAAATTTTTGAATAGCAATTTTCTTTTATTTTGTTTTTGGAATATCTATCATCTTATAAAACAATAATAACTATTTAAACTTGCTGGTGATAATATGGTATACTCCAATAAAAAAACAGCCAGATGCGGCAACACTGTGGAATTCCACATCCGGCTGAATTTGTATTTAGGGTTCCGAATTCTCATCAGTAAATTTTGTATAATTGTTTTATAAGATGATAGATATTCCACTAATAAAAGAAAAGAAAATTGCTACTTAAAATTTTCTGGTGTGAATTCCAACACTAGTGAGAAGTCTGTTGAATAGTGATGACATCATAACTCGTGTCCTCTGACCTTGAGTATTTCGATGGTAGAGTCTGGACACCGGCATTTTAAAGAAATTTACTTCGCCTTATATAATTACAGAAATATCTGCAATTAAAGATGGTAAAATAAAGTGTAAGAATTTAGTGCTGTCAGAGCATTTCTTTTGCTCTAATTACACGGGATATCTGCAACACTAATGGTGAGTGAGAGTTACTCTCGAGTGCAAAGGGTTAACACTTAAATGCATGAATTATTCTTTTAGAATTGTGTTCTTTATACTTATATTAAAATCGTTACACCAGAAATTTTAAGACAGATTTTTAACTTTATTTAGTAGCATATTTTTGTAATTTTTTAGATCATTAATATTTCTATATAAACATTGCGGTTCCCAAGAGTTAAATAAAAATTGATGCATATATACATCAGTATGCATTTAAGGTTTAAATATAAATATCATTTCACTCTACTCTGGCTAGTTCCATGGGTTTTGTAGTGTAAGTCACGTAGTTCATAATTAATATGCTTGTTCATCACCGTTATTTTCGAAAAATTTACTTCGCCTTATTCAATTAATGAGATATCTCCGATAAAATAACTCACATTAATCTGTTCTAAAATACTGATAGCTAAAAATCGCAGCATGCGACTTACACTACAAGTACTTATGGAACTAACTCCCTGTGTTACAACAGGGTACGTACGGGTACTTGAATTTCAAGACTAAGAAATTCTTCGGTACCAGTATTTTCTTATAGAAAATCCCTCCTTAAATAAAGCTAAATTTCGCGCGTTTAAACTAGATTTTTTTTCTATAAAAAAATACTGATATTTAGCATTATTCATAACGGTACCCTTACGAGCCCTGTACAAAGTAATGTTTTCAGGTGCATTGCTACCGAGTACAGGAAAAGGGAATAAATAGTAATTTAACACTAGAACGGCGGGAAATTTTACTCAAGTTTTATAAAAAATATTAAACATCAGAATTTTTACTTAAAGCTATTTAACTTATTTATTTACGTAATTTTTGTGCAGCAGATAATAATCTTATATTATAAAAAGTTTTCTGGTTCGAAACAACATATATTCATTTGGCAAGAGTCAAAATGACCCCTCGCTGACGTTCTAGTGTTAACACGTTCACGCCGGCGCGGTTGGTGACACTCGACTGTCTCAGAGTTGTGAAGTCTCCGGCTTTTTGCACACCACTGTTATTTTAGAGAAAATGTTGTTCCTTTAAATCGCCCAGTTGTTCTAATTAAATAAAACAACATTTTCTGTATTAAAATACTGGTATTCAAAAGGCCGGAGACCTGCCAGCTCTGAGACAGTCGAGTGGGACCACCGCACCGGCGTGAACGTGTCAAGAAAATGTGCATTGTCTGAGAAAAAAAGATAACTAATTATTTAACTAATTAATTAACTAAAATTAGTTGTCGTTTCCGCCAGTGTTGACAGTGGGCTACTTTTTAAAAATCCAGATTTCTTGTTTGGCACTACTTTTTGTAAATAGTAGAATTCGCCTTATGTAATGACATAATATTCAAGGCGAAAAAAAGGTCAATTTTACCATTTCAGAAAAGTGGTGGCAATCCAGAAATCTGAATTTAAAAAAAGTAGCTAACGGGCAACACTGATTTCCACTATTGTTGCCGTTGTTTTCCTTCGTAAAACAAGGCTATAACCGCTACAGACACCACTAATTTCTTGCAGTTTATCTCGCTATCTTTAATTCCTGATGATTCTGCTATTAGGAAAAAAAGCGAAGAAAATTACTATAAACCACTTGTATCCAGATCATTCCTTTTTTTTGTACACGATTTACAACTACCTAAAATTTTGCTATAAAAATTAAAATATAATTATTACATTGATTTCCAAGATATTAAAATGGCAAAAAATAAAAAATTGCAAATAACATAAAAAGTGTTTTTTTTTTTTTTAAAATAAAATCCCTATCTTTAACAAAATATCATACTGTTATCCAAATTATAGCCAAAATATATTAAACGACTCCTCAAAAATGTTACGTGAAATGATGAATAAATAAATTTTCATTAGAATAAACAAGGGATATATTTTATTTAATTTTCAACAACCCATGCATCATAATATTACTTCAGCAATGTAGTGAAGTTAATTTTGAATTTCTGCTGTAGAATACAGTGATAATTTATGAAATTTGCAGTAATTCTAAAGTTATCCTCATTTCGCGAAATTTTATATTTCGCATGGCATCTCGGAATTTGATTTCCATACAAATCCGCGTTTTATTTAAATTTAGCTTTCCCATAAGAACGATCTTTAAAAAATACGGCAAATAATACATTTTGTTTTTGCATATGTTGGTTTACATTGGAATAAATGTTAAGGACTTTTTCTAGTGAAACAATTAAGCTTTAAAGCTTAAACTGTTTTTAATTTATTGGCCAAGACAATAATCGTTATGTGAATTGTTTTTAACGTATAGAGTAATCTCTAGTATATGTGAACTTTAACACGTTCACTGCTAAGCCTATAAAGTAAGAATTTTCAAATTTTTTCTTGAAAGTCGTTTGTCACGACAAATTCAGAAAAGTAAATTTCGCTTTACTAATACAGCGAAATTTCTGAAAATAAATAAGGCATTTTTATAATTCTAAAATAATGGTGACAAAGTAATTAATAAATTACAACCACGAATATTAAAGCTACGAGTATACACGTAGCTTGGCAGCGAATGTATTAACCCCTCGAGGGGCGGTGGGATATATTTTTTGCCTCCTACGACTAATGAAGATTTGCACCAGAAAAAAAATGATTAAATTTTACTTTTCTAACTTTGGTGAAAAATAAATGGAAAATTGCTTTTCCTTATTTTGCAATAAATCTTTTGACAGATTCCGGTGTCAATTCGAAATTACAAAATCACAATTACTTTCCACTCAAAGGGGTTAAAATTTAATAATTCACGAATTGTATAAAATATAAAGGCGAAAAAATGTGACATAACTATAAGGTAGTTCGTTATTTTTCTAAACAGCAATTTTTTTTTTAATTTATTTTAGCTGCTTATTAATTGCGTGAGTTTTATTGTACGTGTAACATCAAAATAACCCGAATTTTAAGATTCAGTTATTCACGAGTTATATGAAATACAATAAGAAAATATAAAATAACTTGCTATTTTATATACAGCAATTTAAGGAGTATCTTGTGGTTTGATTTCTGCAGGCGCTATTTTAGTGCTGAACAACAGAGCAGCATTGAGGAGTTACCTAGTTGTGGTCAACTTAATACCCAGTCTATTGTTTGAATGTCTTGCATAAATGTGAACCATTGGAAAAATAATAAAAAAGAAAAGTGCCCTGTTAAACTGATGGCATTGAGCTCACAGTCTATTCACACAAATTGTATGCTATACCCTTACTTCAAAGAATAATGCATTTCGAAAAATAAATTAAAGGGGATTACCCTCCCCCTCTGTTTCACATCTTTATAATTTATCAATGAGCCTCTAAATCTCACCAGGGAAACGCTTATCAGAATAAACCGGTATACCAAATTGAAGCAAATCGGATAGAAAAACCCCTTTATCTAAATTAAGGGGGTATTAAACCACCTTCCCCCCTCCCTTAACCCATTGGGGACGAGCGGCACGTATATATGCCGCATGAAGCGCTCACAATCCTTGTTTTTCCTCACCAGTAAAATTTTACTGTAAAATTTGCCTTATTTAATCAGCGCATTTTCTCGATTCAAGAAGACACAAATTTCTGTTTTTAAAAAACGGTGACGAAAGATTAAAAATTCCGTAAAAGGTTTCCGTCCCGAAGGGATTAATACTTAACCAATGAACCTCCAAATGTAATCAAGAAAGCGTCTTATCATAATAAACCGGTATACCAAATTTGAAGCAAATCTGATGAAATAACACATTTATCTAAATTAAGGAGGCATTACCCGCCCTCCCCCCTTTCCCCCTTTATACTTAAACAATGAAGCTCCAAATCTTATCAGGGAAGGGCTTTATCAGAATTAACCCGTGCACAGTAGGACGTTCGGCCGATCTAGGACAAAATTATTTCGTTGAAGTTATATTACTATTTGGTTTTTTTTTTATACATTACTGATAAAATACTCAAACAGTGATAAATATTTGGTTATTTAACAACAATATCTTAAAATAAAAATACAGGGTGCCAACTGAAGTCCGTTCTCACCCTCTTAACTACCGAACGACTGCATCTATATTTATAAGCGTGGTGTCTAGATATAATAAAGAGACTAGATGAGACCGATTACAGCGCCACCTGGTCAAAATAGCGGGAATAGCGTTCCTATCACGAAAACGGCTCCAAATATGGGATAAATGTGAATGACAAATTTGTAGAGCATCATCGATTTAGTTCGAAAGGACACCTTGTGAACATGAATACTAAATGAATCTCGTTCTGTGCACGAATCTCGTTTTAGAGGCAGGAATACTAACTCAGCTGTTTTCCACTAGGTGACTTTGGAAGCGGTGTCATCTAGTAGAGCATAACACTTTACTATACCAAGACATCACTTTTATGAGTATAGCTGCAACCGTTCGGCAATTAAGTACGTTGGAAAGACTTTAGTGGTCACCTTGTATAATGCATTAAAAATATGCGTTAAACATACTTATTTTACAATTAAGTAAAGAACAATTTAATACACACATGTAAGTTAACATTCATGTCAAGGAGCCAGGAAACGTATTATGCACACGTATTTAATGAAGTTAAATATGTACAAGTATATTTACAGGCTGGCTGGAAGTTTCACAGACGCAGTCGGCCAAATGCACGGCCGTAACTATAGGTAATTTAAAGGCGTCTGTCCTCACAAAGGATTTGGGACAGTTTCTAACCAGAAATATCTACTGAGCAAGCTACTTTCTAACAAGGGAATTGTGCAACGTGGCTAATCATGTGGCGTTCCGAAAAGTTTTGACATAATGATTTCCCTTGTGAGACAACTTCTGCAGTCTCAGCGGTATTAACTGATGACATAGCTTGTTGTTAGGTGTGTGCTGTATCTGAATGATTCTCGGTGCATCACCTCTCTCGGTCAGCGAACCATCTCGTCTCTGACTCGGCATTCATTTCTTTTTTCAATTTTTGTCTACTCAGAATTGTTCGAGAAAATTGTGTACTCATTCTGAAAAATAATTTTTTTTAAATAAAATCATATTAGAAAAACTTTAATGTTTTGTGGTACCCTGAAAAACATATAAATGCTACCAAAATTATTTTCGGGTGAAAAAATATTGTTGTGTGAATAAATAACTTACATAAATTTTATTCAATTTGAAATAAAATTTCTGCATTTAGACTTCGAAATTTTTATGTGTCTCTGTAAAAGAAATACAACTGCGTAGCAGTTGTATTTCTTTATATTTTTTGTTTTGAATTTTAAAAATGCTATTGTATATCTTAATAACCTGTAGTAATTTTGTAGAAATTTAATTAAATTTTCCGCTTTTTAGCAACTATCTTTCCGCGATCTTTTGTGTGGCCCTGTAAAAAATGCATAATTTCTACGTTCGTCAAAGTATAATTCAATAGAATTGTCTTCTGAAAAACACATGTACGCAAAGTTTCAGCTCAATCAGATAATTGAAAGTGGTTTAAAATTGTCTTAAAAGATTTGAACTATGCCTATTTTATGTGGCCCTGTAAAAAAAGCGTAACTCCTACGTTTCATATAGTAATATTGCATTGTCATCAGAATTGCATATCCTGAGCAAAGTTTCAGCTCAATTAGATTACTGAAACCGGTTTAAAATTAACTTGCAAGTTTTAATCTAAATTTTTGTGAAGCCAGTATTCTAACAGAAGAAACAGTATTCTAAACAAACTTCTACGTTCTTTAAATCATAATAATATTGTAATGTCATTCAAATTACATATGTATTCATTGTTTCGGCTCAATAGAATAATTAAAAGTGACTTAAATTTGACTTGCAAGATTTAAAATAAACATACATACAGACCCTAGTTAATATGATGCTTGCTTATTAATAAAAACTTACTGATCTGCAAATAACAGGAGTTCGTTTAATTTTTCAATACTTTAGGAATGGCACTTTGATTTAAATGCTTATTGCTGAATAATGCTGAATAATTTGTTAAAAGTCAAGATAAATTTCTAAACAACATCAAGGATCATCCAGAATTTCAGCCTTTGAAAAAAGCGGTAAAGCGGGTTTAATATCAGTTATTTTAAAACAAAAATGGGTTAAATCTGACCTTGATAAATCTGTGACATTAGATCATCAAACCCGTACTTTCAAATAAAACAGAATAGTCTCGACGCTCTTTCAAACTTAGAGGAAGCTAGTGAAACTTTAGAAACTCCCTCAAACCAACTGTGCAAGTGGCTACTTTACAATCACAATTAATCGACACTTCTGATTTTTTCGCCAAAATTATTAGGGATTTTTAAAAATTCAGACATTTACCTACCAGTACACGCGGTTTTGTCAAATTCCGAGATAATCGGAAAAATGGATTTTGTCCACCTAGATCATCAAAACGTTCCACTGTGCGGTGCACCAAAATTGAAGCAAATCTGATTATTTTTCATGAAAAACCCACTAATCTAAGTTAAGGGGAATTAGACCCCGTACCCCCTTTATATTTAACCAATGAACCCCCAAAACTGATCAGTGTTGCGCCTTATGAGAATGAACCTTGAAAAGAAATTTGAAGCAAATCGGATATTTCTGTCAAGAGTTATCGCGTTACATGCGTACGTACGTACGTACATGAAGAACCTGCGGGCACATTAGCACTCGGACTTTGATAGCCTGTGAGCTAAAAAGGTGTAGTTTAAAACTGCTTAAGAAATAAAGTAAAATAATAAAAAAAAAATTATAAAAAATAAAAAATATTAAGAATTAAATATTAAGTTTTTAAACTTAAGTCAAGGACCATAGTAATTAAAAAAGCATAATAAAAATTGAAAAATTAAATTAACCCTTTCAGGAGCAAGTAATTATGTTCCTGTAATGTCGAATTCACACAGGAATCTTCCAAAAATTTTATTGCAAAATAAGAAAAAGCAATTTTACTACTTTTTTCCACCAAAGTTAGAAAAGTAAAATTTAATAAAAGTTTTCTGCTGCAAATCTTCATTAATCGTAGGTGGGATATAACATGTTCCTTAACCCCTTCGGGACGGGAGCCTTTTACGAAAATTTTAATCTTTTGTCACCGTTTTTAAGAAAGAGAAATTTGTGTCTTCTTGAATCGAGAAAATGCGCTGATTAAATAAGGCAAATTTTATAGTAAAATTTTACTGGTGAGAAAAAAACAAGGATTCTGAGCGCTTCATGCGGCACGTATACGTGCCGCTCGTCCCCAAGGGGTTAAAGAATAGCTGTAGTTACAAAATGTAAAGAATAAAATGTAAAAAATTAAAGTTAGCACTGGTTCAGAAATTCTACTTGCCAGCGAAGTAGCTATTTTAATTAGCAATGATTAAGTAAGATAATTTTTTCTATTAAAAAATATTGGTAGGAAAAAAGTGTAAAAAATTGGAAGTTATATAAAAAGTATATATCGCATTTTTTCCACTCATGAAGAAGAAGTAATTAAATGTTTAGAAAATTAAAAAAAGTTAATAATTTCCCCTAATTAATACATTTATTAGCTTCAAATAATAATAAATATTATAGCCAAATGTTTCTAAAAAAGAGAAAAGAACAGTGAGCACGAAATGCTTTTATCAATAACATTTTATTGTAATTTTTCCCTTTTTTCACGAACCCACAAATAAATAAAAAAAGTGAAAGAACTTTTTATAAAACTTTTATTCATTAAATAAATTCTATTTGACCATTTTGACCCTTATTCATAAAGGCAAATGTGAATATTTCCGACTGAGCGGAACCTTTTATATGACACTTCTACTTTCGTATATGACAGATAATGATTAATGAGATGAAAGTATCTCACATATTTTATCGAGGTAAAAGTTAATGACATGTAATATTTCTTAGTGTTTTTGTATTATCTACTTATCTTTGGGTGTCATTTACATCCTGTGAATAAAAATGAATAGTTGTACATTACTCAAGTAATAATATAATTTGTGATAAAGGTATTTTATCAATTACTAAGAAAATTATGTTTGAATATTTTTTTATAAGTTGTTTTAGTGTAGAAAATTTTTTATTTGTTTTTGTTGTTTGTTTATGGAGTTTCTAAAATGCAAGTTTTATTAATTAAGAGAGTACCTTAATTAAGGCTGTTCTCAAATCCAAAAGAACTACTTTCTGGTACATTTATAAATTCATTTTGTTCAGAAATTGGAAGCTATGTGCTTTCCCAGCCTGAGCAGTTTCTCTTGGGCAGTAGAAATTGACAGGTATTGTTATTAAGAAACTACGTAATCGAATAAAATTTCCCTTTTTTAGTGAAAGCATAAGTTCTTTCAGAAAATATTGTGAAAATGAGCGTATTAAGCACAATTCTCGGCGCAACATCTCTATAAAGGGGAAAATGCGATCGTCACATGACATGAATCACTTATAATTTATTATCTTATTTATTTATCAAATAATGGAAAAATCTATACGATTGCAAAACGCTTCAATAGTCAAACCTGCTAATTTTATGTCTTTACGTTTAAAATTGAATTAGTAAATATGTCAGAGAGTTTCGCGTTGTTGAGCAGGGAATTTGTGAACCACCTTAAGAAAATACAGTAATTTAGACACATGACATTTAAAAGAAAATAAAACCCAATGATAAACTTTTGGCATTTTATATTTCCTTCCAGCAACTCTTCACAATTTAATATCAAGGTATTTCAATTTGGTAAATTTCAAGAGAATGGCACTCCAGATAGCATGCACATCAGCAACAAGTTTGATTTTTTTTATATTACCTTGACGTGACAAATATGACTTGGCCAATTCGCAATGAATCTTCCGCAAGCTAGACCATCACTCACTTGCATGAGTAGTTTGTTGTAAAACTGATGCAAGACTGTCTTTAATTCACGAAAGTGACGAAAGCGAAAAATCCCCCTGTTGAGAGAATAGACAATCAGCACAAGAGCAGAAATTGGATGCTACTCAAAGACAAGATACACACTCCATTGTTACAGTTATGGAAACTCATTTTCATTGATTGGTTAAGTTAAGGGGCTCAGAAAAAGGTATTTAATATTTTAACTATTCAAATGTAGTTATTTTTTATAAAGTAACATTTTATCTATAATCTACAACTTATTAAAAATAAAATTTCTTTCAAATTAAAAAGTTATGTTAATTTACTATGTTATGTTTACGTCTTCGGCCATTTAAAATTTATATTGAAAATTTTAATTTTTAAATGAATTTTCTCAATAATATTTCATTTTTTTAATATCGTTTTAATTGATATTTATTTATTTTTTTTTTCCTTTAACCCCATTCGAGTATATGATTTTTAAACCTTTTGGAACTGCATTCCTTATACAAATTTTATTCGGTTGCAACGCTTTTATTAATGGTTTACTTATCAAATACCAAAAAGATTCTAATTTGAGTGCACAAATATTACCCCTATTTGTTAATGGTGATAAGAGCGATGCTTGAGCATTTTGACGGTGCATATACATCTTTGAGATTGCATCAATAGATCTAAAGGATGTTATAGTGTGACAGTTGAAGCGCATAGTGTGGTATGGCAAGATTACTACTTTGCAATAAGTTTGCAGTATTTTTGACAAGACAAAGCTAAATTTTCCACTAGCTTGCAAAGAATTTGCAGTACTTTATTCATAACAGAAGAAAATTTTCTACTTGTTTCCCGTTAATTTGCAATAAATTTGATTGAGCAAGAATTTAATTTGCACTGCAAGTTCAAAGTGTGATGACTTCGGCGCAGCAGTCATGTTATGAGCTTTCTGCCTTGTTATGCTGAAATTGCAGCAACTTGCAGGTTTGCAAAGCAAGACTGATGCATTTTTTTTTTGCAAACTAAAATTGCTATGTGGGACCACTACTTCAAACTAGAAAATTGTTATTTAATATTTACATAGCAGAATTCACGATACATAGCTATTAATTAAATAGCAGCGTTAAATCACAGGACATATAAAAATTCTCTGTCTAAATGATCCGATAAATTTTATAAAAAAAAAATGCGATAAAAATCTACGCACACTGTAATTTAATAAATATTTTTATTAAGTCTGCTGATTCCTGATTTTAAAATCTTTTTTTTTCTGACAAACGAAATTAGAATACTATGGACTGTTTATTATCTCGTCTATTATGATCTATACTTCACTTTTTTGTTGTTTTAGAAGAATGTTTTTTTCACTCATATTAAAGGACAGTTATCAGAAAATTTGAACAGAAATACTTCACATTTAACCCTAGAATACTAGACACAGTTTAGATTACATAGTCGTGATAATTACGAGCGTCTAGTATTCTATGTTAACCCCTTGGGCGGTGGGATAAAATATATCCCACCTAATTTAAACAAGATTCTCACCAGAAAATTTTTACTAAATTTTATATTTTTGACTTTGGAGGAAAATCGTTGGAAAATTGCTTTTCCTTATTTAAAAATAAAATGTTTCGATTATTCCGGCGAGAATTCAATATTTAGAGTCATTTTTGCTTGCCCCTCAAGGGGTTAATAGCAAACTGTATTACATAAAGCGAATATTTCTATTTAAATATACTAGTTGATGAGAACTGAATTTATTGCGATCGATGATGCCACAGTGGCGGCATTTAATTTTAATCCACAAATGTTACATGAGCACCAGTATTTTTTTTTTCGTTAATTTCGGTTTCTTATGTACACGAATGGATGAATTTACTTATTCACAAATAAATTGTATCTTAAATTCCTGTCCCATTGTGACATTTGGGGATTCATAAAACAAGACTTTGTTTATGCGTGTGAGAAGTACTTAGACCGTTAAGGGTTAAAAGTTAAATTGCATTTGATCCATATATGCGTCACTGCTCTATGTAGGATAATGGAGTTATGAATAAAGGGGAGGAGCAGTGTTGCCAGATGGGCTACTTTATTTAAATTCAGACTCTTCATTGCCACCACTTTTTTGAAATGGTAAAATGCATCTTATTTAATGACATATTAATTAAGGCAAAAACAAATGTAATTTTACCGTTTCAAAAAAGTGGTGGCAAACACGAAATCTGAATTAAAAAAAGAAGCCCACTGAAAAGATATTAATAATATACCACATGGAAAGATGTAAATAATATTTGGTCACCAATTATAAAACTTGTGATTATAAGAAGGCCTTATTAACAACGGCGCAATCCCCCACCAGTAAATTTTAATAGAAATTTTCATCCTATTTAAATACCGTAGTGAGGAAAAATTGCTGTCATAAATAACATAAAAAATTCTATTCTTTTTAACAGGTGGAAGTTCGCTCCGTTGGTAACCTGGCTCTTTTGATTTTCATACTTAATTATCTGACAGCTCCAAAATTAAAACGAATATAAATTCGAATTTTACGGTGTGCGTGCAATTTTACCAGGAGCTTCAAGTAAAATGTTTTTCTTTATTTAATCTCAGAAAATTATAACAAATGATGCTGTTATTCGCTGGAAGGATTTTGCATGGAAGAAAATTATTAAGCAACAGTTTCTGATCTGAATAGTAGAACAATACGTTTCGGAAATTATTACGAATGTGGGCACATTGGTATAAATTTCGAAATGCCATAAATTAAATAATTATAATAAGGAAACATATTTTGAAATATAGAAAATTAACAAAAATCGTTTTTAGAAACTTTTAATATGCTAATCCAAGATTACAGATCATTCCACCATGTCTCTTTTGAGTTATGTTTAAAACTGTTCTTATTGCCGTTTGTTTTGTGACTCTGAAAAAAGAATGTAACATCAAGATGAAAATTAGCGGCTTCATCATTCAAAACTATTTCGCCGAATGTAAGAAAGTCACAGAATAATTTCTTGTTTGGCATTCCAAAGTAAAATTTACCGAAGTAATTGAATATAATGTAAAAATTAAATATTTGTATTGAAAATTTCAATAATAGTACCGAAATTAAAAAGATTATAAATTCGAATTTTACGGTATGCGTGCCATTTTATCAGTATATTCGAGTAGAGCTTCCTTCTTTATTTAATCTCAGAAAATTATTAAAAGTGCTGCAGTTAATCTCTGTAAAATTTTTGCGTTGAAGAAAATTATGAAGCAACAATTTCCGATCTGATTTATGGTACCATTCGCTTGGAAATTATCAAGAGTGTGGGTAACTTGGCATCAATTTCAAAACCCACGAATTATGAAATATTTATAATAAGGAAATATATATTGAACTATACGAAGTTAACAAAAATTGCTTTTTAGAAACGTTTAATTTGCTAATCCAAGATTACAGCTTATTCCACCAATTGAAGTCTCTTTTGAGTTATGTTTAAAACTACTTTTATTGTCCTCTGTTTTGCAAAATCTGAAAAAAGAATGTAACATTAAGATGAAAATTAGCAGCTTTATCATTCATTAACTACTTCACCGAATGTAAGAAAGTCACAGAATGATTTCTTGTTTGACATCCCAAAGTAAAATTTGCCGAAAAATTAAATATAATGTAAAAATTAAATATTCGTATTGAAAATTTCAATAATAGTACCAAATTTAAAAAGAATATAGATTCGAATTTTACGGTGTGCGTGCCATTTTACCAGGGTATTCGCGTAGAACTTCCTTCTTTATTTAATCTCAGAAAATTATTAAAAGTGCTTCAATTAATCGGTGCAAAATTTTTGTGTTGGAGAAAATTATGAAGCAACAATTTCTGATCTGATTAGTGATGTTATACTCCTTGGAAATTATCAGGAATGAAGTCACCTTGGCATCAATTTCAAACTGCACGATTTATGAAATAATTATAATAAGGAAATACATTTTGAACTATAGAAAGTTAACAAAAATAGCTTTTAAGGAACTTTTAATTTGTTAATCCAAGATTACAGCTCATTCCAACAAGTCGTTTTTGAGATATGTTTAAAATCTATTATTGTATGTTTTGCACCCATGAAAATGTAACGTTAACAGTCTGAAACTTGGTAGCCTCAGCATTTAAAAGCTACTTTACCGAATGTAAGAAACTCACTGAATGATTTCCTGCTTGGTATTCCAAAGTAAATTTTACCGAAGTAATTATGATGTAAAAATTAGATATTCATATTTGAAATCTCAAAGATTGTGACAATTTCAATATTGCGACGTCTCTTAAGCTTCAATGTTTAACATAAATAAACTTAAAGAACCTGATAACCAACGGCGCAAACTTCTACCAGTAAATTAAAAATGATGTTGTGTTCTTTAAACGCCGTATTCATACAAATTCACAGTCAGGAATAAGGTGAAAAGTTCTAATTATTATTACTGGTTAAAATTTGGTTTGTTGGTAATAAGGCATGGCAAGCATAATTCCAAATCATATGGACACAGATGCCAACCTCAAACTAATCTTCCGTAATACTCAATTAATTTGACCCTGGTTTAATACATTTCGAACCAGAATTTTTTTCAAGAAATGAAAATAAGTATGTTCCGTGTAAAAACGTCGATTTAAAAGAATAAGCATTCATGAAATAAATTTTCTGGTTCGAAATGTGGTTAGTCTGGGTCATATTAATCCAGGCATTACGGAAGATTAGTTGAAGGTTAGCAGCTATGTATGGATATTTCCGTTATTGTCTGTGACAATTTGCCAGTTAAAATGTACGAAGGTTAGCAGCTATATATGGATATTTCCGTTATTGTCTGTGATAATTTGTCAGTTAAAATGTAGGGTGTGTATCTTTTTTTTAACACCAAGTGCACAGTAAAGTGTTAATTTTATTAACCCTTTGCGGTTCATTGTCGCAAATAGACGCCTAAGATTTATATACATAATATATGTATTTTTTTTTTATTCTATTCGCATCATTATATTTTAAAAGTATACTTTTAAGTAAATTTTTCTTGTCCAAACAGTCAAGCTTCAAATAAAAATGTTTCTTTAAAAAAATGGTGCCAACCGAATAAATTCTTGTAAAAGATACTTGTGCCTGACAGGAGCACTTCGACCGTTAACCCTTTCAGGGGCGGTGGTATGTTTACGGAAACCACTTAATTGTAATATCTTAGCGCCACAATGACACCAGAATTTTTGTAAAATATTTTCCATTTAATATGAAATAGAAATATAGCCGTTTTACGTTTTTGGTAAATTACAGTGCCCATCATTTATTTTAACACTTTAGCATTGGAAATGCTTTACCTCTGAAAGGATTAAGGTTTAATTAGTACAATTTGTCAGAATTTCCTTACTTCATTTTCTTTTCTTTAAATATAGTTCTGATCAACGTAATATTCCCAAAAAAAAAAAAAAAAACTAGCTACATGAAATTTTTTGTTAGCAAAAACAATTTATTAGAAGTGTTCGTGATAGGGGAAAAGTAACTTCAAATTAGCCATGGGAAGTGGAATTGCTAATCCATGTATAGCTTATCATAATTACACAAATCTAAAGGATTTATTCTGCAACTTCTGCTTAAAGTACCGTAAAATCCTACGTATCTACTGTTTTAGACTGAATTTTTCTATTTATATATATATTCGCCGTATAACTCAATAGAAAAGGTTTACAAAGGAAAGGCTATGTACAGTCGTGGGAAAAAAAGTAAACACCCCCTACTAACTCCTCAACAAATTATCGTAGACAAAAGTTACTGGTACCGAACGATTGGAAATAAAGTCTACTTTTAAATGACGTATATAAAATTTGCTTAGGGGGCCATCTACATATTAAATGTATATAAATCTACGAATCCAAACTTCATTTTTTTCAATGTCAATACCCAATTTTAACGAGATATTTCAAAGCTTTGGTTCAAGCTATGCTTAGACACCAAATTTCAAGTCATTTGAATGCTACGTTTTTGAATTATAAATTCAAAATTTAGTGCTTCTAATGTTAAATTATATTTTCATATTTTTATTTATAACTTCTGAAATTATGATTCTAATGTTCTAATTTTTTTGTGCCGCAATAATACTAATATACACAAACATAAATACGTTGAATTTGCAATTTTTATAATTTTCTGTTATGAATTATGAAATTAATATTAAAAAAATTATGAATTGCAACATACAATTTTTTTGATGGATTCAGATTTATTAAGTTCTGCTTTATGGAAATAAAAAATTTCATATTTTTCATCCAAGTAGTTTTCAAATTATGCTTAAAAAACGGCAAAATGATGGTTTAACGGGCCGTCTATAATAGAAGTGACTAAATATTTTGAAATGTCTTATGCTATCCTGTAATCTAACAGGCTTAATTGACTGCTTAAGGTGCCTAGATCAATAAGGGAGCTCCCTCGGTTAACAATCGAGTACCGAACTTCAATTTAAATACAGCCCTTAAAATACGCTCGTTTTAAAATAATAAATTAATCGGAAACTTATGGTGCGAATTGCATAAAAAATTGTTTTTAGACTAATTGAAGGGTGTAGAGTTCATTTATGCTGTCAAAATCGTGTACTGCTATTAAAAAAACAACGTTATGGTTCGTTTTAATATGTAGATGGCCCCCTAAGCAAATTCTATATACATTATTTAAAAGTAGACTTTATTTCCAATAGTTCGGTACAGGTAACTTTCTTCTACGATAATTTGTTGAGGAGTTAATAGGGGTGTTTACTTTTTTTTCCACCACTGTACGTGCATATGCGATTCTCTTATCTTTTAACACTAGAACGCCCGGAAGGAGTCGATCCAGCTCCAACCATTTGATTAAATATCAACTGAAACCAGAAATTCTTTCATAAAATAAGTTAAATTTAAACCACGCAGATTTACGTTAAATAAATCAGTCAAATTATTTTAAATACAAATTAGGGCGTCAAATATTTTTATGAAACTCGAGTAAAATTTCCGGGCGTTCTAGTGATAAAGTCATTCATTCCAAGAAATTTTTTACTTTCGAAGAATCGTATACTGGAGTGACAAGCGATAAGAGGAACAATACTTTCAAAAACAAGCACTTTTAATTCATAATATGAAAAAAATATATAACATTTTCCACTTACCTACTGAATCCTAATTGAATCAACTCATAAAACTAAAATGATTAAATATGTTATTTATTAAAGTTTATTAATTGTTAACACGTTGACGCCGGCGTGCATCACCGATGGCTCACGCACGACTATTCCATCACGCAACGTGCGTCACCGGTGGGTCACGCTTGACTGTCACATCAGGCGGCGTGCAACACCGGTGGTTCAAACTCGACTGTTCCTTAGAAGGCGTGTAATACATGTGAGTCACACTCGACTATGCTATAGACCGCGTGCACTACAGGTGGGTCACACTTGAATATTCGAAGATTCAGTAGTAAAAACAATCCATTATTATAAACTTAATACATTCGCGACGAGAAACGAGACTTCTCGTTTCCATTTATAAAATATCAATGAAAACGATAAGTCTCGTTTGACCGGTCATATCATTGAAGTTTAACCGGTCATATTATTGACGTTTGACCGGTCATCGCCCTAGGGCTTGGCTTCTACCTTACAGAAATGCATTTATATCATGTCCATATTTCTTTAGATTGTAAGACATTTTATATTAATTTCGTACACATGTAGTCAATAAAATAATGTCTCTAAGTAATTTGCTTACTTCTTACGAACTTTCAGTCGTTCACAATCAAGTTTGCTTGTCATATTCGAGTTCAATTCAATAAATATGAGAGACGCAGGTCATTACATGCAGTGTCTGAATAAGTGACAGTACCGCGCCGCCAGATGAAGCGAAATATGAATTCGAACGCCGTCTCACAGCCAAAAACATGAATATCGGTGCCGTCATGAACGTGTTAAAGTTAATTTTTTTATGTTAATATTCTCCTTATTTTTAAATCTATCATCTTTAGGCGTATAACGGGCACCCGTAAATTTTAATCTTAATTTTGGTATTAAAAGTGAACGTTATACACCGGATTGTACGGTAATTTATTATTGTAAAAAGCAGTATTTCTATACAGGGTTCATCTGAAAGCGGCTCAATTGATGTATTTAGTATAATTTGAGAATGCTAAAGAAAAGTTTATAACATGAATAAAAGACGAAATCTACCGCATTAAAATCCATGCGTGTACCAAATTAACCTCATAAACTCTGAAACCACAGGACGCAGAGCTACGAAATTTGGCAGACGGGTAGGGGCCCCATGAACGATTGGGGCAAACACAAATTTTATTTTTTGTTTTTGACGAATTTTCGCATTTTTTACGTTTTACCCTTAATCGCGCGAGTTTTAATCAATGTGAGGTATAGATATTGCGAACGCCACGCTGCAATACTAAGAAGCTCTAGCGGATATTACGATAATTCTTTTACCTCACATGCAAATAATTAGAGATAATTTAATGACACTTAATTGTTACCTTTAAAAAAATTAAAGAAAAGTATCACAAACATCAACAAAACTTTTTATTCTATTTACTCCCTTATTCCAAAGATATCGTTTTATCGTCTGCTGCCATAGTAACATGATAAATTAAATTTCATAAAAAAAATGCACAGCAACAGAAAAATATTTTTTAAATCAAATAGTTGCTTTTTAATTTTTGGTTTAGAATTAAATTCATGAACTCCCGTGCATAGAACGGGTGAAACAGTTAGTACTTTATTAAATTGCTAAAATATATACAACTACTTGAAAATGGCCTTAATAAATGAAAAGACGCATACTTTGCATTCCCTTCAAAATCATTTAGCCTTTAAACTTTCACAATAGTTTCCATCGCTTACCATTACAATATAATTAATTTGATATGTGTGCAAAACCAAGCTATTATGAATATATTATAAGCAGAAACGATATGATATTTATTGCAAATATTCTTGCGAATGACGTTGCAGTTACGGTTAATTAAGGGAACTTGAATCGAAAATCCCATACAGCTTTTAATAATTAAACGATTTCATCGAAAACGTCCATTTGCTTAAAGACAGACCTTGTCAACATAATTTATTGATGTAAATGGAATTCGTTTAAAATCTAAAACGAATTTCAGAAGGGTCTAAATAACTGGTTATATGGGAAGATGGAAATTTTACAGTAAGTTCATAAAGCAACTAAATGCTAAAAACTCTAATTATTTTATAATATTGCGAAAATATATACAACTATTTAAAGAAACGTTTTCTGAAATGAAAGGACATTTACTATGCATTCATGGCTATGCTTTCCAATATAATTCTAATAAATGGCATATTTATGCAATATAATAAGTAATTCTAAACTTAATATAAGCCGAAAAGATATAATATTAATTCCAAATGCTTATGAGAATGACAATATTATCTTCGGACCTGATAAAAGAAGTGAAATCGTAAAATCACTTACACCTACAATAATCTGATGTAATTAAACGACTTTATCCAAAGCATTTAAATACCAAAACCGATGCTCTCCATACAATGCATCGATGTAAATAGCAGTGTAAATCTCGAAAAATAGAAAACTGCTTGAAAATAGATTTGATAAATGTAAACACTCATATTTTGAATTTATTTGAATCGATTAGAGTTCCAATTTAATTCAATGACTTTAATATTTATGAAATACCAAGACATATTAAGTTTAACTTTAAGCAGAAACTATATTCAGGATGAACCCAAACACGTGGTACAAAATTTGAGGGTTAACAAGCCGTGAGAAAACAGTGTTTTCTTAAACCTTAAATGCGCGATTTTTTATTTTGTTTCAAAAAAATTATATATGATCCTCCGAAAGGTTTATTACACAGGAAAAAAATCAGAGATAAATGTTTCATATAATACGCCAATCTTTTCTTCTGTTGCACACCTCAATACAAATGAAAACTACTGTCGTGCGGCTGTTTTAAGATAAAATAATGCAAATTAGTAAATACTTTAATAAGTGTGTCACCAAATACCTTATTTTATATAATTATTTATTTTATAAAACTTAACATTTAACCCTTTAATTCCCATAATAGAAATTCCTTCTAGAAATTACGTAATTCAGAGAATCTGACTTTACACCAGAAAGTTTGAATGATTAATTTCGCTTTATCTAAATATGATATGTATGTTTTATAATTAAAGCAAATATTTCTATTTTAATTTTCTGGTGTGAATTAGGTATATGCTAATACAAAAAAAATCTATTAAATTCAAAACAGTGTTGTTTGCATATATGCAAAGCTGCGCACTAAAGGGTTAAACAGTTAATTGATAGTATGTTATGACCTTGTTGTTAGATATAGCAGCAGTCGCGCAGTCGTTATGGCACACCTGTACCTCCGCTCTCTTACTTGTGGATTAGAAATCTTTTTGGAGAAGTACATTTGAAAAATCCAAAGCTTTCAAAACCCGAAGATGACTCCTTAACCCCTTCGCGACGGGAGTCTTTTACGAAATGTTTATTACTTTGCTACCGGTTTTAAAAAACAGAAGTTTGTGCCTATTCAAATCGGCAAAATGCTCGGATTAAATAAGGCAAATTTTACAGTAAAATTTTACTGAACAAGGATCCTTAGTCCTATTTCCGGCACGTATACGTGTCGCTTGTCCCCAAGGGGTTAACCCCTCGAGGGGCATCGATATATATTATATACCACCTACAATTAATGAAGTTTTACACCAGAAAAATTTTATTAAATTTTACTTTTCTAACTTTGGTGTAAAAAAGCCGTAAAATTGCTTTTACTTATTTTGAAATAAAATTTTTCAAAGATTCCGGTGGGAATTCAGCATTTCACAAACGTAATTGCTTGCCCCTCAAAGGGTTAATTGACCTATCTTGCGATTCCTCTTTGTGAGCAGTTTTCAAGGAAAAATCCTTAATTCCTTTCAGGATGAATATACGAGTACAATGACCAAAAATATCTAAATCAGCTTTGAGGTCCTTGATGTTCTTCAAAACGAAATACTTGTGCGAATGTGCTTTTTCTATTTTTCTGTTTTTGAAAAACAAGCATAGAAACAAACTGCGTGAGAAAGTGATTTAAGGTTTACATTAACCAGTTTTAACCCTATAAATTCCCACATCGGTAAACATCAGTGCCAGAAATCTCACAGATTGTAAAATTGTGTTTTGACAATAATTAAACGTATTTTTCATTATCTTTATAATATACGTGTTCATTAAATTATTATTCCACTTGCACACATTGGGATTAACGATTCTTAATTTTGTTGATAATGCATTCTTCGTAAAAAAAAGTGCCTTTTTGTAGGATAGGAGAGCAGATAACTTATAGAAGTCATGCAATAATTTCCATACTGATATTAGATACATCCTCACATTAGGTGGGTTGCGATTTTTTTTAAACTGAAAGTTGTATCGCGTACCTATAAAGGTTGGGAATCGTTGATTCATTGTATAGGATTATATGGGCGAAAGTGCGGAATTGAGGCACAAACACTGAGAGACATAAAAGAGAATTTTACTGACAGCCTCATTGACAAGACCTATGTTTCCAATATTTATTCCCTAATGAAAAGAGTGCATTGGCGACTGGGACCCACTCCATATGTTTAATCTTCATCCTTCGCTTTAATGCTTTTAAAAAAGCGATCGCAATGTACCAGACCTATTTTAGCGCTTATTGCTTTCAGCGTCATCTACACCTTCTATTTGGAACTATAACCGAGAATCTCTGTAAAAAATCTCCTGACATCTTATATAACCCTCCCGCAAGACTTTTTTTAATAGCTGTGACTATTTGTAAGTTGTTGATTTTTAAAATCAGTCAGTCCATTTTAGAACAGAACACCACATAGTTATTATTTTAAGAATCGTTTATAATATAATGGGATAAGCCCGAGCTTCCCGGAGTACAATAGGTTAAACTTTTTTTTTTTTTGATAACTCTAATAGTTTTTTTCACATTTAATATATATTTTTAGAACGTCCACCAACAATACTAAAAATCATATTTACATGAAAAATAGCAATGATTCGTTTAAATATAATTTTGAAATTTAACAAAAGGGATGCTTTCGTATTTGTAATCAGTCTTTTCGATTCCGTTCATTTTAATGGTTTAAGCGTGAAGTACGATTACTTGTTTTAAATTTCTGTTTTATTTAAATATTCTTTTTTTTTATTAATTGATGAATGGTTTAATTTCGTTTGGAATATAGGCCCGAAAAAAATGATGAGCTGTTTATATTATTTTAACGGCAAACGGATTTTTCTTCATGGTCGACTGTATGCGATACAGAGAGATTTTTAAAAAATTCTTGCTTGAAAACTATTTTTAAAACAATAAAAATTTAGTAATAGCGATACAGTTTTTGAACAAATTGCATTTGAAAGTATTTGTTTCACTGTTCGGCAGCGCACATATTGAAAATGTTCGATATTTTGAAAAAAAAAAAATGGCACTCAAAGAGAAATTTGATCTTCTTCTGTGGCCACCGTTAAAATGACGGCTGCGTTACACACGGACACGTTTATTCTTTAAAATACGGATATGCAAAAATACTTCCACAGTTCTATTATTTCTATCTAGGACGAAGTAGAAATGAGAAGAATAATTATATTTAGTGCAAGATGAGTATTTTCCAAGTAAGCTGTTGAACTATATACAAAAGACTAATACTGAAAGTGTTTAATTTTCGAAAATTTATATTACTATTTGAAATACTACTGCTAAATGAAAACCACTTTCAATTTGCATTAGATTGCATATTGCTTTGCTTTCCAATATAATTCTGTTAAATGTACAAATTTATGCCACTCCAAACAATTCTAAATTTACTACAAGCATATAACGTATAACATTAATTTCAAACGTTTATGAGAATATGTTGAGCTTCTTGTTAATTAAAGGTACTGATATCGTAAAAGTAGGTATAGTTTATAATATCCGACGTTACTGAACGATATTATCCAATATACAATGCTGGCGAAAATTGCTGACTCTTAACGGAATTTTCATGTTTATAAAATCTGTAAAACTTCACAAAGTGCAATGATTCATATATCAAAAAAAAGAAGATTTAATTATTAATCAAAAAATAAATAAACAGAGGATAAATATTTGCATTATAAGGAGGGATTATTAGGTAGACAAAGGTGGGGCCTAGAGGTTCTGCTCTCAAAGCTGGTAGACGACAGGTGCTGGGTTCGAACCCATTCGCGCCCGTTGGCCTAATCGTTCGGCGTTTTCCGAGGTTTTCTTCGAACTTTGGATTTCCTTGCGTAAATACGCGTTAGGTTCCCTTAGAAAGACCTCCACGGAGGGCAACCTCCCCTTCGAGCCCATATCCCTCATGTAGTACACCCGGGGTATAATGGGCCATCATAATGTCAGTTATACAAAGAAACAGATATATGGAATTGAATAAGCGGATTTTAGTAACATCTACTACTAGCCTACCGGAATCTTCGTTTTGTAAGGACCAATGATCAGCTGTAGTTTATGAGCATTGGTTGTTGTTTCATTTTGCAGAACAATGTTGGTTACTAAAGTGCAATTGCGGTTGGATATTTGTGTGTGTTATTCAGTGCTATTAACAATGTAAAAAGTAAACAAAACAATGTTGCCCAAGCTAAGTGGTGACTGGTCATCCAGAAGAGGGCCATGATGCTGTGCTATATGACAATGGTCTTTCGAAAGCTATGATTCCGAGAGACGTTGTTGAGAATGACACAACATCAGAAGTACGAAAGTTTTGTTTATTCTATCAGAAAGCACTGTCTATACAAAACAAAGAAGAGAAACACCGAAAAAATGCACAGCAGATGTTGACGATAAGAGAATAAAAGAAAACTGCCTCAGTGACAGTTGCATTTCATTTGCGGCTATTAGCAGCGAACCGAGAGCAACTGGTATTTTTGTCAAGACAAGAAAGGCTTAGAGAAGAATAATCTAGTTTGGTTAATGGAGTTATGAATAAAGAGTAGGAGACACATAGTGAACTGTCTACCAGTTGCGTGTGAAGTAACTGAGGAGGTTGTCACAAGATGGCGGCAGCATTTTTTTTATATCAGATCAACAATCGGATTAACCCTTTATCTACGGCATTATGATCTACTGAAATTTTTTTCATGTATTTTTTTTTTCAGTTACTACAATGAAAACTAAAGGATAAACATAAAAAAAAATACTCACCCGTGAGATATTTAATTATTTATTGGTAATTAATTAAAGTGGTACTTTAAAGTACCGTCAGTACACAATGGGCTAATTCCATGCGAACTTTTCATGTCTGTCACATAGCTGAAAATCGTTATGCTTGTTGGCCACCGTTATTTTAAAAAAGTTTGCTTCGCCTTATTCAATTGATGAGATATCACCAATAAAATAAGTCATATTTTTCCGTTCTAAAATACTGGTAGCCAAAAATCGTAGTACGTGACAGACATGACAAGTTCGCATGGAATTAGCCAATGACTAAAATATCGTAACAGAAATCCCACAAGGTATTTCAACTGGCACCAGAAAATATTTTTGATTTAATAAGTATGTGAAATATAGGCTTTTTCTTATTTACAAATAAATCGTTTCGCAAATTCCGGTGTCAATCATTTATTTCAACACTTTAGAATTGATAAGGCTCCGCTCCTGAAAGGGTTAAAAAAACTATTTTTTTTTTTAAGTTAAGATCTTGTTAGCAGTCCTTTAGTTATGCGACGTTAATATTCCTGGGACAACATGTTCTCTCGCATCTCCACATATGCAATATATGAATTTACATATGCCATTTTTAGCACAGCAAAACGAGCCGGTGCCGCAACTTTTTCGAATTCCTAAAAAAAAATAACAATGAAACAGAAAAGAAATACCAGGGAAATCATTATTACACTGCAATTTAGTAATTACATTTTAAAGCAGATGAAAACGATGGATACAGACGAAAAGTAAACAAGAAGTTTTTCTCCAACACCCAGTGTACTGACGGTACTTATAAGTACCACCGAGTAATTCAACTGCTAAATCAAATACATACACCGTTCACCTAACATAGCTGGTCTGATTGTATTCTAAGATAATAATGAACACATAAAAAATCCAACACTTTTCTTATATCCTTTACTGTGTTTGCAGCAATGAAAAGACTAGCGTTGCAATCTGCACAAAATGTCGGCACAAAACACATCCACTGCTTCAAAAATAGCCTCATTCCTCTCTAAAATAACAAACCTAGAACTACTGCTACCATGTATTCGGATAAAGTGGAGTTAAAAGAGAGATTTTTGCAAAGCGCCATTAGAATATTAGTAATATTCACTATGGTTTAAAAGTTTAAAGTGGGCACTTATAAGTACCGTTAGCAGATAAAGGATTAAAATAAGATCTTCAGTTTCTGATCACCGCCAGAGCAAACGTCTCACTACTAAAATTGAACAGAAAATTCCGTCTTAATTAAGTGTTTTATTCAAGGACATTTTTCTCAAAAATGTCGTAAAAATTTCTATTTGATTTTACTGGTATCAGTATGCCTTGTAAAACTTTCAGTTTGTTGCCCTTGTTGTCACAATATGGCGGAAACGCAGAGCCTAACTACCACCAAAGAAAACTCCTACCAGTAAAAATTAAAATCAGTTTCTACCATTTTTTATGACTAAAATTTTCTAATAATAAGGCGTATAAATTAGTGGAAATTTTCTATACAAATCTACTGGTGGAAGTTTACATCGGCAGTAAGCAATTCCTGCGATAACGGTTACAGTTGAAGCTTCACTATTTTATGGAAATGTCACAACCTCTTTATTAATAGTTCCGTGGTTTGGCTTATCAGATAGGCTACCCCGAAAAAGCCATTGTTTAATAAAAAGCGGCGGCAAAATCGAATACAGTGGGTAAAAGAACACAGTTCTTGGACATAATGTCAGTTGAAACGCGTGGCATGGATTGACGAAATTAAGATATTAGTTTTTGCATTGCTGCTAATTTTTACGCTTTTCATTTACCATTAATATATAAAAGATATTTCTTACTTCGTTAATCGTAGATTTCGATGATTAATAAAGGCAAAATTTACTGTTAAATTTAAGTGGTAATGGTAAAACGTGCAAGTTGTCAGCTAGGGTAATTTTGGTAGTGATGAGAAATACGGGAGACGTCGCATCAGAGAACAGGTACGTCGAGGTTGCATTCAAACAATAACAACTAATTCTACATAAAATAAAGTCACCATAAAATCCATCATAAATCCATCCTGAAAGAATCCATCATAATGTAAGTATGCATGTCAACAAATGTCACTGAGCAGCATAAAGTACATTCAAACTATTCTACAACAAAAACATCTACCATCTATCAGGGATTTTTTTCATGATAATTTCACAACTTTATCATCAGGTGGCTCTGGTACATTGCAGGGATAAGAAGCAGTGGTTTGGTAAAAGATCTATAGGTTCTGGAATCGCCAAGAAAAAGACCATGCTTGAATCTTATAGAACATGTATGGTTCAGCTTGAAAAATCTGGTACATCTCAGGAGTCAGTCCAATAAAGGAGAATTAATTGAGGCTGTAATTGTCTCATGGCAGCACATAATAAAGATGGAAGATATACACAAATAGGTTGATTCAAGGCGACGTCGCTGTGATGTTACTTTGAAAAATTAAGAATACCGGTCAAAATATTGACAGCACAAAGCATCGTAAACAGGGATGATTACTAACGGGAGCAATCTTCAAAGAAAGAAAAGAAATAACAAAATTTGGGGTTATCCATGACAGTATTTTTACATGAAAATAGCGTTTTGGTAAGACGAAAATTTACATTAATATTTACAGGTGGAGGTTTGCACTTTTGGTAAACGGATCGCTAGCACACGGATTCTTCTCCCTAATTGACCATTTCACAAATCTTGTAATGCAAGTATTTGATTTTTGTTTCTTGCCATTAACTCAGCGTTAAATTAATTTTCATTTGATATATGAACCAATGCCCTGCATGAAGTGTAACTATTTTTAGAGACATTCAAAGTTGAAAAACATTCAAACTTTGAATTTCGATCTTTACTGGATCTGTTTATTTAACCCCTTAAAGATCGAATTAAATTAAGGTTGAATAATTCAAATTGCTTATTGGCACCACTTTTATGAAAAAGAAATATTCACCTAATTTAATGACAGTAAAAACGATACCAATATATACCCAATTTCACTATTTTATAAAACTGGTGGGAATCAAACAATTTGAGTAAAAGACACAGCCCGTGAATATGACGGGAGCGAAAATTAAGGGGTTAAAAAATTGTTTCTATCTAAATTAAATTTGGAATGGATACCATAAATGTATTTAGATCAAAATGCGATTTTCTCATGTAAGTTCATACAATAAACAAAATAATTAACGCACCCATTTACTTTATTAAATGTCGAAAAAACATAAAACTTACTACGTGGAATTCAAATGTACTATTAGATGCAAATGCAAAGTACAGGATTTAGACATTTAGGATATAAAATTAAATACACATATATATATGCATGGTTTCTAATACTTGGACATAATTAAACGATCTTAACACAAACATTTATTTGTTTAACCCCTTCGCGACGGGGGCCTTTTACGAATTTTTTAATCTTCCGTCACTGTTTTTTTTTTTTAAACAGAAATTTGTGTCATCTTGAATCGAGAAAAAGCGCTGATTAAATAAGGCAAATTTTACAGTAAAATTTTACTGGTGAGGAAAAACAAGGATTCTTAGCTTGTCATGCGGCACGTATACGTGCCGCTCGTCCTCAAGGAGTTAAAGACATACTCTTTCTACCTAATTTACTGTCTTAAGCATGTAATTATGAATAAAGAGGAATTCACATATCCTGAAAAGTTTGAAGACTTAACTGTAACTGGTTTCGCAGTCGCTCATTACCGCCTGAGTAAACCTCAACCAGTAAATTTGAGTAGACATTTTTATTTTATTTAAACACATTTTTAATGCGGTTTTTCAGTGATAATCATGGCCAAAACAAATATTTATTTTTACTTGTGAGAGTTTATTTCGGCACTGTCAGGCATTATGTTTCCGTCATATAGCGAGAACCTAAACAATCTCCTGTGAGTGTCAGTGCAAGAAATTATAATACCCGAAACTACTTCCACCAGTATAAACGAATAGAAATCTTTACTATATGTGTGAGAAAAATTCTCCTTGAATATGCCGCAAAAATAAGGTGAAAGTTTCTATTCAAAATTCACTAGTGAAAGTTTTCCTCAGCGGAAATCAGAAACTGTTTATCCGATGCAACAAATCAGTCTCAATCTTGTGACAACCTCCACAGTTACTTCACGTGCAACTACTATGAACTATATGTCTCCTCCTCTTTATATAATTCCATTGTCGTACGTGTCAATGTTCCTATCTAGGAAGGGTTGCCGCAGGCGATTATTTTTCTTATTTCTAACTGGCAGGACTTTCTCAAAACAGAAATACTTAACAGACATTTTGACAACATTTGCAAGAGGAATATACTTTATAATTTATTCTAGAAAAATACTTGGTGTGAACATAATATAAAAATAGTCACCAGTGTATAAGTCAGCCCTGTATTTAGGCAAAATCTGAAATGGGCGCACAAAAATTATTTAGTTCAGCATGAAACATTTTCATATAATTTAATTAAAATTTTTAACTACTTTTCAGCAGTGAAATTACGCTTGAAATTATTGAATATTAAAGACGTGAATTATCACTTTGCTACCTAAGCGTAAACTATCAGAGTGAATATTTAGCTGCGGTAGCAGTCTTATCGACTGAGTGAAAGATGCTAAGCTGGGCATCGTCCTCGTGGCTTAGTGGTAGAGCACTGGAGCGCCATTCCAGGAGCCCGGGTTCGATTCCCGGCTTGGACATTTTTCACTATATTGGTTTACATTTAGTTAGCAAAATTATAATTCTTTAATATTTTCATATGAATTTCTAAAATATATCAAACATTAATATCCAAAAAAATATAGATTATTTACGAAAATATACACTACTACTTGAAATATTATTTGATGAGTGTAAACTCCAATTCATTGTATGAATTTGCATCTCTTTTCTTTCTAGCATAATTTGAATGAATGTAATATTTTTATACAGAATAAACCCATTTTAAGTTTACTATAAGGCGATGACATATAATATTCAGCGCAAATGTTCGTGAAGATGACAAGTTGATCTTCTGGTTAGTTAAAGATTCTCGAATAGCAAACCAAGTACAGTTTATAATAATTGGATGTAACTAAACGATTTCATCCGAAATAGTTATGTATTCAAATACAGACATGGTTTATGTAATTTATCTTTGTAAATATTAATAGTTCTATCTAGGATGAATTAATTCTGGACAATAGAATATGGTATTTATGAACCATTATTTTCAAACAAATCTGTACAATACACACTTTTAGTAAAAATGAAAATTTCTCAAAAAGTTCAAAAATTAAATTAAAGATCAATATCTAAATGTATATATTTTTTAATTTTCAAAAAGAGATATAGCAAAACCTCTGATTAATGGGTTCTTTGGGACTGCAGAATCTGACTGCTATTTAGAGGCGTCCGCTATTCAGAGATGAAATTATTCAAGTACATAAGTGATAAATTGTCCGCTATTTGAGAGTGTCCATTATGGAGTATTTGCTGTACAGTTACAAGAAAATTATTTTGAAAAATAAATGCATTCACAGCTTCATTTTAATAAAATAAACACTAAGGCTTGGAACATTGAAAATATGTTTTCCTTTGTTACCAGTATTTTGAAAGGACAATCATTTATGCGTATTTTTATTTCAGACGTTAAAGGAATTTAGTACGAATAGTTTCTATTTTAAATAGTGGTAACAAATATACCGTAATTTCCGGTGTATAGCCCGCAGATCAAACAATTCAGTTTGGACCCAGAAATTTTATTCAGTATTTGAAGACCAATGTTTACCGTGATCTAAAAAGTTACATTTTATTAAAACAAAATTCTGAGTCGAAACACGATTGTTTGATCCGCGGGATATACACCGGAAATTATGGTACAAAAAAGTAGGTACGCTACGAACCCTGAAACTATGAAATTTTTAATACTAGAAGCACCAAGAGCAGTCAATTTGACTGCTACCAAATATGTATAATTCGATTTGAGCAAGAAAATTAATAAAAAAGAGGTAAATAAATAAATAAATATACAGGGCGGTTAAAAAAGTCCTTTACAAACAGCAAATGTGGGTGTGTTAGGTCATGAGGAGCAAGACTTACATAGAAACTGGGGGTTGGAAACGCGGTCGTGATGGTGGAATTTCATCGTGACCGTGACGCAAATAAAAGATAACAAACAGTGTAAAAATACCTTTATTTTACAAAAAACTTAATCGAAGTACAAAATACAAATGAAAATTGTTTCAACTCATAAAAAGTGCTGAAAAGGTGTCCCATTAACCATAATGCATGCTTCACATCGGCGCCGCGTGTAATCACGAACACTTTCTAATTGGCCAGGAGTCTCCCGGACACGTGCCGTTGCTGCAGTAATCCGTGCCATGAGGTTCATGGCTGATGTAACGGATATCACCTACATCAGAGACTTAAGATATCCCCAGATGTAGAAATCCAGGGGTTTAGGTTGGGGTTCGCAGTTGCCGCGGTACAGGACAGATTGGAAGGTGTTCGCAACTCAATGCGGCAATGATTTAAAGCATGCATCGCGGCTACTGGTTCGCATTTTGAACACTTGTTATGAGTTGTAACACTTTTCATTTGTATTGTATACTTTGATTACTTTTTTGTAAAATAAAGGTCTTTTTACACCGTTATTATCTTTTCTTTGCGTCACGTTCACGATGCAATTTTACCATCACGATCGCGTTTCCGACCTCAGTTCCTATGTAATTCTTCCTCCTCATGACCAGACACACCCACACATGCCGTTTGGACATGACCTTTTGAACCGCCCTGTACATATCGCTCAAAAATAAGTTCAGTAGATAACTTAAAAAGCGTTAAATAAAAATTCTGATGTATATTTTTTTAATAAAACTTGAGTGAAATTTCCGCGCTTCTTGTGTTAATATGATAGTTGCGATTTTTTAATGTACCATGTACGTCATAAATTCCTTATTCCAAATAGTCATAAAAACGAAAAGCATTGAGAGAGTGGAATACGACATTATGACTCACAGCGTTCTCAAAATTTACTAACCCTTTTTCAAAGTAATAATATTTTCCAGATAGCCTGAACATTAGCAGCAAGTTTGATTTTTTCTGACATTATCTTGCCGTGACAAATTTGAATTGAGGAATTCGCAGCAAATTTCCCGCAAGGTATACCATCCCTCACTTGCATGAGTAGTTTGTTTTGAAACTGATGGCAAGACTGTCATTAATTCACGAAAGTGAAGAAAGCAAAAAATACCTCTGTTGAGAAAATAGGCAACTAGAAATTGCAGAAATTTTATTCGGTTGGCACCGCTTTTTCTGAACGCTATGTTTCTCAAATACCAAAAAAGACTCTTATTGCATAGTTCAAATATTACCTTAACTTGTTTATGGCAATGAAAAAGATGCATGCGATCAGTGTTACCAGTGGGCTACTTTTTTTTAATTTAGATTTCTTGATTGTCACCACTTTCTTCAAACGGTGAAATCACCTTTGTTTTCGCCTTACTTAATATGTCATTAAATGAGGCGCATTTTACCATTTCAAAAAAGTGGTGCAAATCAAGAATCTGAATTAAAAAAAAGTAGCCCATCTGGCAACACTGCATGCGATTTAACGGTATGTTCGCATCAATAGACCCGATCAGGTCTATGGACTCGGTATACGAAGGGGTTAAACTTATACTGTAACAGTTGCCAACAGATAGTGGTGGCGTAGAAAGATTACTACTTTGCAGTAAGTTTGCAGTATTTTTTATTACTTGATTACCGTTAATTTGCAATAAATTTTATAAAGCATGATTTTAACTTGCACGACGAGTTAGCTGCAAGTTCACAGTATGGTGACTACGAGGTTTGCGTTATTTTGCTGCAGTCCTGTTATGAAATTTCAGTCTTGTCAGGCTGATCTTGCTGCAACCTTGCAGGTTTTCAAAGCAAGACTGCTGCTAATTTTCTGCAAATTAAAAATACAATCTGGGTTGTGATACATTTTTATTCTAGATGTTAACCCCACACAGCATTTTTTCTTCCAGTCTTGATACGAAAATCTGCAAAGTTGCAGCAAGCTCAGCATAACAAGACTGAGAGTTCATAACAAGACTGCAGCAAGATAACGCAAACGCCGAAGTCACCACACTTTTAACTTGCAGCTAACTTGTCATGCAAGTTAAATTCATGCTATATCAAATTTATTTCAAATTAAAGGTAAAAAAATAATCGAAAATACTGCAAAGTAGTAATATTTCCATGCCACATTAACTGTTTACAGCTGTTACACTATAAGTTTAACACCTTCAAAAAGGTCCATAGTCCAGTGTTGCCAGATGGGCTACTTTTTTAAAATTCTGATTCTTGATTGGAACCACATTTGTGAAATGGTAAAATGTCCCTTATTTAACACATTCACGCCGGCATGCATCACCGGTGGGTCACGCTTGACTGTCGCATCGGTCGGCGTCCATCACCGGTGGGTCATGCTTGACTGCCGCATCGGGCGGCGTGCATCACCGGTGTGTCACACTCCACTGTTCCATAGAAGGCGTGTACTACAGGTGGGTCACACTCGACTATGCCATAGACGGCGTGCACTACAGGTGGGTCACACTTGAATATTCGAAAATTCAGTAGTAAAAAAAATTCAATATTATAAATCTTATACATTCACGACGGGAAACGAGAATTCTCGTTTTCGTTCAAAAGATATCATTAACTAAGGGCGTGGCTTCTACCTTACAGAAAATGTATTTATATGATGTTGTCCATATTTCTTTAGATTTTAAGACATTTTATATTAAATTTGTACATATGCAGTCAATAGAACCATGTCTCTAATGAATTTGCTTACTCCTTACGAACTTTCAGACATTCACAATCAACTCTGCTTGTTATATTTGAGTTCAATTTAATAAATATGAGGTGGGCGTGTCATTACATACGGTGTCTGAATAAGCGAAAGTACCGCGCCGCCAGATGAAGCAAAAGATGAATTCAAGAGCCGCCCCACAGCGAGAAACATGAATATAGGCGCCGGCGTGAACGTGTTAATGACATATTAATTAAGGCGAAAACAAAGGTCACTTTACCGCTTGAAAAAAGTGGCGGTAATCAAGTAATCCGCATTAAAAAAAGTAGCCCACTGGCAACACTGCCATAGTCCTGATAAGGCCTATCGTCACATACCGAAAAGATGAATGCACCGTTCGTATCACCATAAACAAGTTCGGGTAATACTGCACTTTTTATTTCGAGCCTTTTTTGGTATTTGATAAGTACAGCGTTTAAAAAAAGCGGTGCCAAACGAATAAAATTTCTGCAATTTCTGCGTATCTGCTGATTGTCTATTCTCTCAACTGAGGGATTTTTTGCTTTCGTCACTTTCGTGAATTAACCACTTTAACGGCTGCCCCGAGACAAGTCGGGGGTAAAAGCACTGTTTCCCTATACCGTTCGCCGGTGAAGTGGTTAAAGACAATCTTGCACTCAGTTTCACAACAAACCACTCATTCCAGTGGGTGATGGCATACATTGCGCGAGATATGCTGCGAATTTCTCAATTAAAATTTGTCACGGCAAGATAATGTTAGAAAAAAATCAAACTTATTGCTAATGTTCATGCTATCTGTGAAGGAATTTAATATGAAGATTGCTCTTTTGAAATAGTCCTATGCAATGTTAAAATAAATTCACAATATTGCGAACACTAGATTTTCAATAAACTATTCCTGACGATAGCGTATTTATTTTAGAATTCGGAACGATAACATATTTAGATGAAAATGTTACAGCCAGAGGCACTGATATTTCAATGATTGTGTTCTAAAACATGTTTATTGGCATTCACGTATGCTGAATGTGTCCGCCACCGCATGGAAATAATCTATTTACATAAGTAGAATGCTTAAGGAAAGACACATTTATCGTCAACAAATCTGCATTCCTATGCGGCATGCCTCCATTAGAAACATCTTCAGCACAGTGTTGCCAGTGGGCTACTTTTTTTAATTCAGATTGATTGATTGTCACCACTTTTTTCAAACGGTAAAATCACCTTTGTTTTCGCCTTAATTAATATGTCATTAAATGAGGCGCATTTTACCATTTCAAAAAAGTGGTGCAAATCAAGAATCCGAATTTAAAAAAAGTAGCCCATCTGGCAACACTGCTTCAGCAAAATGTAATCCTTTCTATTGGAGACAATTTGTGAATTTCATGTCGTAAAGTACTTATTACATTTTATCTCAACACAAATAAATGTTGATTATCGCAAAATTTGCCCATTTTAAGAACTTGTGTTGAGTCTTGTATCGGAATGTATTTGGAATAAAAAAAAAATATCTTTCTTAAATATTTAAATTGATATTTTTCAGAAGTTTTCCGGCAATTACATTCGAATGTACCAATTAAAGTTTAACGTTTTTTAAATGTTAACTAACTTGTGGTATGCTCAGTAGATATGTTTATCAGATAACACTGAGTGCAATCACCCGAAAATTAAAAGAGTCATTCAGGGTAAGTTTGATTTATGGGGTGTAACTTTCTGCCACTGCCTAATTTTCAATATGTTTGACTTCAAAAGGCTGGATATACTCCAGTGCCACACTCTGCTGGCAAGGTTAAAATTAGGACTTTCTACTCTTTATTCTGGAACATAAATTGGCATCATAATACACAATTAATTGCATCATCCAACTATTATTGTGAAGTACGGTTTTCAAGTTAATTTTGAATTCTGTTTTGAAGTTGTTGTAATCCAATAAAATTTTTATAATAAGTAACAATATACTCATTTATCAGATATATTATTATCGAAATGTTATAAATGTTTTATTATTTTGCGATTTTGTATTTCATTATCGTCTGTAAATTGTAAAATTAGAAGGCACTACCATTTTGCCTTATTTTCTGTATAACTTTGAGCCGGCTTTATGTTAGACACAGGTTTATTGTTTTCTGATAAATACTGTATACTTTTCTGTTCATAAAAACTATGTGAAATAATGATTAAAAAAATACAAAAATAAAAATAATACCTTATGGTTATACGAAAGTGCCATTTTCTTCTCAAAAATTCCCCATATGTGCACATATATTATATATGAATGTCGAAAGTGTGCATTGAATTTAACATGTTCATATTTTCTAAAATATGTGTAAAATTCATAAAATTCATTTAAAGACTTTATTTGGAGCTGAGCTACTCAAATTTGACATTCCATACATTCGACCAGGGATGCCAGTTTCATAGCTGTCAATTTGTACGGATTTTTGCTACCACTAAAATTTAAAAGAGGTTTCTGGCTTATTTAATTATCAACATTCACGGCGATTCGGCGATTGAATTAGGCAAATTTTTCTATTAAATTTTAGTGGTAGTAAAAATCCGTACAAGTTGGCAGCTATGCAGTTTGGTCTTAAATTTTAATCCGACATTTTATATTCATACTGAAAATTTCCAAAGAAGAATTTTTACTTTCTGTAATCATTAAATCTCTCAAATTAAATACAACATAAAATACTATTCTTTATTTCTTGTATGGACACCAAATTACTGATTAATAATGGAGGCCAAACTGTCAACCCTGCATTCGACATTTCTTAATCTTGTTTGATTAATTCTAGTACTAGTGTGTACTACTGTAATTATGGCTATATTATTGAGTTAAAACATTAAAAATTGTTTTTCACTGCATTTTTATGTTTTATTCGAACAATAAACAGTTCGTTTTTGCTAAATACTCATGATTTTCTTCTCCCACTCTTCTTATGCATAATATTCGTTGTAATATCATAAATTATACAAATCTTGTGATTTGGGGAAATGTTAGGAGTCTTTAAATATCTTAAAAAAACTCTTTTTTCGCTTCAAAGTTGTCCCAACTATAATACTTTTTTATAATGTCTTATTTTGTATGATAATTGAAGAGCTGAGTGTATGAACATGTTATGCTACACTTTCTTAAAAATTATTTTATGTTTTGTACGAAGGCGTTATCAGATATTCCATCACCTGGTAAAGCTAAAATATAAAAATTCTATTTATCCTTGAAGATTTAAGAAATTATTCATTAATATTTAATATTTTATTATTTAACTAGCAGGCTGAGCCCGATGCGCTGGTCCATTTTTTCAAATAAACCTTCAATCAAACGAAATGGAGAATTCGACCCTGTATTTTAAATTAATATGGACCTTCACCTGGGAATTCTTTCCGCATTTTCTGAATATGCATCGGACGCCATTGCGCTATTGTGTTATCTGATGCATTACACGAAATTCGGTCAATTCAGGAGCAACTCTTTAGTACATCACGTAGAGTTTGGAAGAGAAATGCGGCCGTTACGATCATCAGAATTTAAAATTTTCTCTATTCACCACACTACTAAAAAAGAGAGAATTACAAGGATTGCAGAGATTGGCCATTTACTTAAAGAAATTCGGGTTAGTATTCACTTTATTTTGTTAGTTCCTTTACTCCGGGATTCTCAGCTTAGTCCTATGTATGGATCTGATAACATAAATACAATCTCTCTCTACGTTACATTATATTTCATAATATACGTCTCTTTCGGTAGGTTTTCTACAGTTTCTGATCTTCGAATTCCAGTAGAGTATATACTGTCAAAATAGTATTTAACTTTTATATATTAAAAAATGTGAATCATGTAAAATTCGATATTTAAAGCTTAATTGTGTGAATAAAATTAAAACAATGTCAATTTAACTGCTGTTTCTTTTTATATACCAGTTTTAATCATGCAACTATTAACCTAGGAACATAACCTCGATAACTGATTCAAATAGGAAAGTAAACCTCTAGTTTTCATTCAATAAAATCTTCCCAATCATCCGTAATCGCATCCACAATCAAGTTTGATGTGAAACGCTAAGAATGTTCGTAACGGGATGGCTACAAATGTACCAGAGTGAGGTACAAAACAGAGTTAATTATGCGCCAAACTACATTCCATTAAATAATGTCAAATTGCTGTTGATTGAATTTTAGATCTTTCACTATCAAAACTTTTTGCTAATGATAAATAAAGTTAGTTATGCAAAATTTTTAGTAATGATCTTTTTGCCAAACCGAGAATTTTTTTCGCATTTCTCTCGCGTAATAAGACGGAGAAATAAACATGCTTGTTATTTTCAAGACGCCATTATTCTGCAATTTGTTGCCTAAATAAAACTAAATACGTTAATTTGTGAATACAATCAGCTGCTTGAGCTGTGCATCAGCCAAAATTGCTGTATAATGATTGAAATTTCATTTGAATCTGAGGTACATTTTTTTAAACCTAAGCTAAATGAACAGATATTGTTCCATTGGGCACCTTTGGCATTTGAAAGGGTTTTTTGTACATTCAAAGTGATGCTTTTTTAGGGATAGTAAAATAACTGCAGATGAAAAATATGTAATAGTAAGTATTCTTTTATCCGTTTGATACATAATAAAGAAAACTTACTAATCGCTAAGTAAAAATTTCGCGTAATCTTCTGAAATCGGATTTTCCGTCGGCGGTTCCTTTCAAATATAAACGAATCTTGCAACATTATATAGTAAATTCGGCAATTGTACAATGGTTGATTATGGAAGATTCATACAATATCTTTTAATAATATTTCTAAAAGCAGGGAGGATATAGGGAAAAAAAAGACGAATTAAATGGAATATAGAAAAGTGATTTTTATTGCAGCAGAAAGCAATTTTTATTGCAAAATGTTTTCTTTCGTGATAATAATAACACATAATTGCTTACATTTTCTTAAGATTAATCTTTACTACTTAACATTGCAAGCACTGAACGTTTCTATAAGGGAAAATGGAGATTTTTTTTTAAATTAAAAAATAGTAGATAATATTAGCTAATCTGGTTTCGAGGTTATAAAAGTCACAAATTTGGAGAAAAGAACCGACATGTTTTCGTATTAAAGTATGGTGAGAAATTTTTCGAATGTCTGAAATTAAATTATTTTACAATATGTATGTGCGTGTGTGGGAGACATTTATACTAAAATTAAAATATTTGAGTCCATTTTCAAATTATTAATTGCTATTTATATATTGTACATTTGAATTTAAAAAATACCCTGAACTGTGTTAAAAATAAATTTTTTATTCTTTATATCATTACTAGGAAACCCCGCGGCTTTGCTCGCGTAATATTTGAAATATGCCAAGTGATATTTATATGTATATTTTTTATTAAAAGGTACTAACTAAATTGTTATTTTATTGAAAGGTAATATTTTATTTTATTAAAAGGTACTTATTAATTTTAGGAATAATTAAAAAAAGTACTATTTAAAACACAGTTTGTATGCATCATTGTTACACTGCATAAGGCAGAAATGAGACTTAAATTAATAAAACGAAATAAAACTAAATAAATAATAATTTAGAAAATATTTTGAAACTTTTATGCTCAATTAATACGCTCATTTCAGTATTCATTTGAAGTTTTGAATTTTTTAGAAACCATCTTCTTACACCTTAAAATTAACCACCATGTCAAATTCCAAGTCCGACCACCTCTCTCAACATAAAGGGCTATGTTGAAATGGGAACTGTCACCATTCATTTGCCAACATTAATTTTGAAATCGGTTTGTTATTTCCTAATATTCCACAGAAAGGTAATTTAGAAAGCTTTTAAAGGCCTTTTTTAGAGCGTTTGTTGTTCCTGTGAGCCCCAGGTGGTAGAATCATCGGTATAAAATATAGCTTGAGTAAGATCAGAGACTGTTACCATTGATTCGCAACTATTACTTTTATATTTGGTTTATATTCCCTGAAATTGCGTAGAAATCGTAATTTAGGATTTTTTTAGAATGCTTTTCGCACTTCCCCTTCACTTCACCCCTTTTTAATTCGAATTTATTTTCGACAGTCCTTCGAGGGCATTTATATTTTATAAGTAACTACCATGCCATATTTAAAGTTTCTAGCCTTTTCAGTATCACAGAAATTGCAATTTAGAAAGTTTTAGCTACTGCAACCCTCTGGTGGTAGTGGCACAGACATAAAATATAGCTTATGTTTGAGCAGGTTCTATCACCAACAATTTGTCATCATTATTTTTTTTATCGGATTGGTATTTGATAAGATTACATAAAAGTTGTAATTTATAACGCTTTCGCTCACTTCATCTTTTTAAATTTGCAATTTTCTTTCGACAGTTCATAGAAAGCAGTTACAACTTGTAAGTAAATACCATGCCATACTTCAAAGTGTTAGGCCCTTCAGTTATGCAAAAAACGCAAATTAGAACATGTTTTGTTTTTGCAACCATCAGATGGTAGTGACAGCAACATAAAATATAACCTATGTTATAGCAGGGACTGTCACCATTGATTTGCAACCATTACTTTTGAAATAGCTTTGAAATTTCCTGAGATTGAGTAGAAATCGCCATTTAGAACGTTTTTAGAACGCTTTTAGCGCATTTTCACCCCTTTTTAAATTTCCAATTTTTTCGAAATTGTTCTTAAAGATCATTTATATGTAATAAGTATGTACCTTGCCAAATTTTAAGTTGCTAGCCCCTACCGATCACAAAAATCGAAATTTGGAACGCTTTTTTGCTCCTGCAACGTCTAGGTGATAGTGATACCGACTTAAAATATCGTCTGTGTTAGAGCAGATGCTGTCAGCATCAATTTCTTACCATTACTTTTGAAATCCCTTTGATTCTTCCTGAGATATTGGTGACAAATCGGCATTTAGAACGTTTTTAGAACGCTTTTCGCTCATTTTGCTCCTGCATTTCTTCTGGGGTAGTGGAAACAGATATAAAATATAGCCTATCTTGGAGCAAGATCTGTCCCCATCATTTTTACACCATTATATTTGAAATCGGTTCAGTATTTCCTGAGATTGCTAGAAATCGCAATTTAGAACGTATTTGGGGTATTTTGACCCCCTTTTAAATTTCGACTTTTTTAGGAAATGTCCTTAGAGATCCTTGATATCTTATAACTAACTACTATTCTAAATTTCACGATTCAAGGCCCTTCCGTCACGCAAAAACCGTAATTTAGAACGTTTTTCTCCTGCATCCCCCTTTGGGGTAGTGGCAGCGACGTAAAACATAGCCTATGTTGGAGCAAGGATTTTCACCATCATTTTAACGCCATTATTTTTTTTTATCGGTTTGGTATTCCCTGAGATTGTGTAGAAATCACCATTTAGAACGTTTTTTAGAACGCTTTTCGCGCATTTTCACTCCTTTTAAATTTCGAATTGTTTAAGAACTGTTCTTAGAAATCCTTTATATCTAATAAGTAGCTAATATTTCAAATTTCATATTTCTAGGCCCTTCAGTAACACATAAATCGCATTTTTAGAAAGTTTTTTGCTCCTACACACACTTTGGGGTAGTGGCACCGACATAAAACATAGCCTATCTTAGCGCAAACGTTGTCACTATCATTTTGACACCAATATTGTTTAAATCAGTTTGGTATTTCTTGAGATTATGTTGAAACTACCATTTAGAACGTTTTTAGAACGCTTTTTGTACATTTTCACCCCTTTTAAATTTCGAATTGTTTAAGAACTGTTGTTAGACATCATTTATATCTTATAAGTAACTAATATTCCAAATTTCATATTTCTAGGCCCTTCAGTAACGCAAAAATCGCATTTTTAGAACGTTTTTTGCTCCTGCACCCCCTTTGGGGTAGTGGCACCGACATAAGATATAGCCTATGTTCTAAGTTGGACTAACACCATCATTTTGATACCATTACTTTTGGAATCGGTTCGGTAGTTCCCGAGCTTATCTCCGACAAATAAACAATTTTTTCCTCTTTATAATAGGAGTATAGAAGTATAGATAGATTATTCTTTAATTTCTGATAGTCATACAATAAGTTACCCTCATAGCATGCATGGTCACAGTGACGTCATTGTGACGTCACTGTAAGTCACTGTGGTCACGTCACATCTGTGACCAAAATGCCACCACTCAGTGATGTCACATTGTGACTGAGATGTGAACTTCTTAGAAAACTTTAAAAAATTACAAAAATTATTAAAAACATGTTATTTACTGTAAAATATATTTTTCTGCCGGATTAACAAATTTTTTAAACCGTGGTCCAAGTTGCATCTGTGCCTCTAACAAAAACTTTTTATTTTCATATAACATAAAATGTAATTAATTCATCAGCAACACAAAACGATTTCCTAATTATGAGAATTTCATATTATTAAAAAAATTTTTTAGGTAAGCAGACCTCGACTTATCTTTTATAAAGATTTTTGTAAATGATCATCTGTTATACTAGAAGTTTCTCAAAGAGTAGTCGAAACATTTCTGTCGTTTCAAACTAAAAACTTTCTATTACAGTTAAGGCTGCAGCTTTTAATGAGCACGCAGAAAGCGTCTTCAAAGTTCAGTCATATATGCATTTCTTGCTTTATAATTTGCATTCAAGTCATTTTTTTCCTCTTAGTGTTTCACTATTTTAAGTATTTTTTTTTTATTCTACTTCTTTCAAACGTTTAAAATAAAATTGACATTTTCCGAATATAAAATTAATGTACAAAATTTAGGCAAAGCCCACGACATAATTAATTATTCATGTTTTATTTTTTGTTTTCAAAATATATCTTTAAAAATTATTTTACAAGTTTTATTCTACAGAAAATTAATATTAAGAAAATGACAGATTGACAAAGAAAAACTCATCTCTTCTCGATAATCTTGTTGTATTTTTTAAGAAGATATTTGTATATATTACCTGTGATACAAATTTTACTTTTTAAAAAAAGGAGGGAGTCATCATTATTACCATTAAATTAATTTGTATACATTTTGAAAATTTAAGCAATGTTTTATCTAGTAAACTCTAATTATGGATAATATTATTATTATAATTTACGTAAATGAAACTTTACAATTCAATAAAACTGATAAAAATAAAAGATGAAATACAATAAAACATTTTCAAACAGGAAATTGAATTAGAGACAATTTGACAAAATTATTACGCATTTAATTTCCTTCCGAAACCGTGGTATAGAAAAACAAATAAAACCAAAAAACATCTGCTTCGAACTTCGAAACTTAAAAATCGTCTGCATCTGCACTATTTCAGTTGTTACCACTCGACCGCAGAATAACGGATAAAAGTAACAGTGAAACTTTTTAGAATAAACGCGGGACACTGGACAGTTCTGTGGACACTGTGGACACTGAAGTTCTGTGGACACTGGACAGCATAGATGTGTTGACACGGATTTAAAAACTGAAACAAGAACGTTCTCAGGATCCAAGTTAGTTCAGCTAACAAAATATAAACCCGAGAAAATTACGGTAGCTTTGACTTGTTGAAGATGATTCAAGTCATTGCTATCGTACTTATAATCGGATTTAATTGGTTCCCCAAAATCAAAGTATCACGTACAACGTCAATGAAATTAGGTATGTAAAAATATTATTTTCCCTGTTTGCTTTTTTTTTTATTTTATTACAACAATTTTAGTTAGTTTCTCATTAACATGCTGTAGAACATGAATATTTCATTACATTTATTTTTTATTTTGCTGAAATATCTAAAATATTATTTTCCTTGTTTGCTTTTTTTTTTTTTTTTTTTTTTTTTTTTTTTTTTTTTTTTAATTACAATGATTTCAGTTATCTTCTAATAAACATGTTATAGAACACAAATATTTCATTACATTTATTTTTTATTTTGTTAAAATATCTAACTTCCTTTTCAACAGCTTTGATCAGATTATTAAAATTAGTGATTTAAATTGCATTTTAATCTGGTTTATTTTCTTATTTAAATATTGGGTTAAAACCACATGGTGGCATAAATATAAAAGTATATGGACAAATATTATCATCAATCATTAACATAATTAATAGACATTTAAAGATAATTAAATTATTTAAAATTTTTGGATGTTATTAACGTTTACCATAGCAAGACCCCTATTTGTAATGAAGTTTGTAGCATGTTATTTCATTTACAGGGACAGTCAATTGTATTCCATTACATTACGGCTTGTGGGAAAAAAATCGTTTCAAATGATTTTTAATGATTTTACACGCTTTCAAACAGAATAAAATTGATATGCATTTATGAAGCGCACTAAAATGTGCATTCCATAGAATATGCGATGCAAAGAATAGTTATTGTTCATTTACAGGGCTAAAAAAGGAATTCCAATACATAATGATATAGGGGTGGAGGGAATTGTTTGCGGCGTACTTTATTTATGTTAATCTATTTGATATGTAATGAAATTGATATACGTCGTTGAGGTTTACATACTATGAATTATTTCATGTATAATACGAAGTGTATATAGCATTTACAGGGACACACAAAATATTTCAGATACTATATTGTATCCGAAGTACTGTTCATTAGCGATGATTGCTGGAAATACATTTTTAATTATGATATACACTTTTATGATTCACTACATTTATGCATGTATATGGTGTATATATATATGCTATAATTCATATACAGGAATATACAAAAGTATTCGAAAGGGTTACTGGGTATTGCTTAAAGGAGGTTTTTAAATAAGTTATGCATTTTAACGCTGCACTGTATTTAATTTACTAAGAAATGTTTGTAGTATATAGATAAAATGATATAAAGGGTCACGCAAAGAATTGGATACGTTGCCATCTATGAATTATAATTTCTGGAAATGTAATTTCAGCAGTTTTAAGAGTGTTTTAGCTTGAATAAAATTTTAACTAAATAGTGGCGTGTAATAAAGGTTCTAGGTAAACTACAGGGTTGTACAAAATTATTTAAGTATGTTTCCATATATTAGTATAAATTGCTGAAAGAGAATTTCAACCTGTTATGCGTTTCCTTGATAAACTAAATTTTTCCATTATATAGTATATATATATCAATCTACAGATCAAATACAGGACTGTTTAAAAGAATTAGAAAACATATTTGGCTGTGGATGGTAGGGTGTCAACGATTTTAATCGGTTGATTTAAATCAGCGATTAAATCATGATTTTAATCAACCGATTTTTTAAAAAAAATCATTGATTAAAATCAAAAATTTTCTAAATGTTTAAAATGTCAAAAAAAGTATTAAAATCTAACATGAACATAATTTGAAAGTTTCTACAGGTATTTTGACTTATTAATAAACAAAAAAAGAGCTTTAAATAATTGTTTCTAAGCTTAATTCATTAGTATTGTAAAAAAATTAAAAGCATTGTTTTTAAGTTTTTATCCAAATTAAAACAGTTTCATTTAAAAATGATATTTAAATCTAACATAATTTGCAATGTCATAATTTCCTTTAGGTAATCAATTTATGCATTATTTTATATAAAATACACATAGCAAGTATAATTACATTTCTACAAGTAAAATAATAAATAGTAATTAATAGCAATCTCAAGTTAAAGAAGAATGAAAGAATGACATCTGCTCAGCAGCTAAATTGTAAATGAATGCATAAGAGAAAAAGAAATAATTGGTATAAAAATGCTAAGCACAGCAAGAGCTTATTTGGTATAGGTTGAATAAATGTTTATTATTATTATTATTATAATTTTTTCTTTTTTTTTTGTAACTCATATATATTAAAAAATTGAACCATTGAAAGCTAATAGAGGTAATAATGCTGTTACTTAAATATTTTGAGGATTTCAGATATTAGTGGCTAACTTATATTTATTCTATATGAATGGGTTTAACTCATTTTCATTTTTTTCTTTTTGGTTAGCATACACGTACATGTGTGTAAGTATAGATTTTGGTGGTTTACAGAAATTTTCCTAAATACAAATGCAAAATGAGCTGCAAATAATATTTGCTAGTTTTGTTATTTGTGCTACTAACTAATGAATTTTACTTATTTGCAGTTTTTATTAATTCTGTAATTACTTATACTGCTTCTTCTAGGCCATTTTGTTTAATGGTGCCACACCATGCCCCTTTTGAAATTGGCAAAATGCACCCAGCCTTAAAAAAAGAAAAAAAAAGTTGAAATTTACCTGTAGTTGTAGCCAGAGATTTCTTGTAAAAAACTTCCCCACTCAACAGTATTCTAAATTCATGTGGAAAAAATCTTGCAAAAATATAGAACTTTATTTCTTTAGAAAAAACAGGATATTATTAAAATATGTTATTTAATTGTATTTTTCAATTTGTTATTCATAAAATTATTAAAAATTAAGGACACTTTACTTATAATGCTAAAAAAATATTCTTTTTTTTTTTCTTACATCATTACTAAACACATTACTAATATATTTCCTCATGAAATAGTGCCCGTTTTTTGAACTAGCATCCTGTCCCTTTTTCTTTCTAAAATGAATTATTATCATTTTAATAATTAAGGCTTAAAAATGTATAATATGTTCCTAATTAGAGAGTTGATTGTTTAATAATTAATTTGAAGTAATGTTAGCTATTTAGTATAAAATGCAGTTAATAATTTTCATAAATGTTAAGTATCTCTAGTATTAATAAAGTTTTACATAATTATTTACAATATTAATGTATATAACATTATTGTATAATACTACCTAATGAAACTACTAATTTGCAGTTTTTATTTCTGTAATTACAAACTAACAATTATAATTTTATCAATTAAAGTGTAAAAACATAGATTATGTTAGCAATTAGTGGTGTAATTGTTTTGGAAACCTAAAACTCATGATACCTATTCAGTATTTGAACGCTGGGGAAAAAATCATACAAATCTGATTTAAATAAAAAAAATCTGATTTAAATAAAAAAAAAACGATTTTTTTAATTTTTTTTTTTTATTATGATTTTTTTACACCTTAGTGGATGGTAACTGCGTAAATCAGTTTTTAAATGTTTTACGCGTTTTCATGTTTACTTAGTTATCTTATTTACGTTATTTCCCCCGATGTCTTGATAAAACATTTAGGAAGAGTTGGAAAGTGTTTTATAATCTATGCCTAACGCATGATATATCTTACTTGTTGTTTCTATTTCCCAGATCAGTCTTTTCATATAAAACATACCAAATCTAATTAGCTCATATTCACAAAATACAATATATACGGGAATAAAAAATTTAAATAAATAGGGCTTATCATGTAGTTCTATAAGTAACAGTTGTATTAATGTCCGTTAGACTCCATGTTCGTATTTAAAAAAGCAATGACAAATCATAACACATTAAAAGCTTACACATTCTTAATATTAAGCTTGAATTCAAGATCAAGCTAACTTAATAAAAAAAGATGTCAGTTAATAAGCATTGTTTTTTAAATGGAAAATTAAAAATATTTTAGAATAGGACTCCAAAATAGCGATATCTTGCTAAAAAGTACGGTAAAAAGATAAAATTTTATATTTCAAACAAAACTTTACTTTAAAATTATCGTAGTTTTTATGACAAGAATCATCACAGTATTAATACTTGGACATTTTTCCAGAGAGAAACATTCGCCTTGCATACAATATTTCAAATGAAAATCAAATTTCAAATAAATTGCTTAAAAGGCGCAAAGGCCAACATAGTGAAAAATATCCATTCCGGGTCTCGATCCCGGGTCATCAGTATAGCGCACTGACATTCTACCGACTAAACCACATGGAACGATACCCAGCCTGGAAATTTTCTCCTTATTACATGTTGGCAAGGCTACAAACGCCGCACAAGATGGAATATTTATCGTGAGCCACCGTCATGGGGCAAACACGAAACTTAATTAAACCAGCATCGATTAAATCTATATTCATACTTGGAAATTTTTCCAGAGAGAAACATTCGCCTTGCATACAGTATTTCAAATGAAAATCAAATTTCAAATTAAAATTGCCTTTTAAGCTATTAATTTGAAATTTGATTTTCATTTGAAATATTGTATGCAAGGCGAATGGTTCTCTCTGAAAACATTTCCAAGTATTAATATAGTTTCAATCGATGCTGGATTTAAGTTTCGTGCTTGCGCCATGTCGGTGGCTGACGATAAATATTGCATCTTGTGCTGCGTTTGTAGCCTTGCCAACATGTAATAGTGAGAAATTTTCCAGGCTGGGTATCGTTCCATGTGGTTTAGTCGGTAGAACGTAAGTGTGCTATACTGATGGCCCGGCTTCGAGTTCCAGCATGGAATCTTTTTCACTAGTTCGCCTTTGCGCCTTTTAAGCAATTAATTTGAAATTTGATTTTCATTTAAAATCATCACAGAGTTTATGACAAGTTCGTCACAAATGACACATATTTCACAAATTGGTCACAGTGTGACTTCAAAACATTGTCACTTTCGTCACAGGTTCGTCACAAAGTTAATGCCAAAATAGTCACAAATGACACACTTTTCACAAATTAGTCACACCGTGACTTCACAGAGTGGTCACAATGTGACGTCACAAACGACCTCTAAAACGGCCATAACGACCTCACATTCTAGTCACTGTGACGTCACATCCACGTCACGTGACGTCACATCGACGGTCACAAAATCACAGTGTGACTTCACAACGACGTCGCCTTGACGTCACCATGCCTTACGGGTAGGATAATTTCTTCTCTTTTAAGTCTCTAGTTGCAACAATATTCTTAAAATAGGAGTGGAGCATCTGAAAATAGAGAAAATGCGGATCAAAGTTACCCTGAATGACTGAAGTAGTGTCTGCAAGGGAACATTCCGTGCATAATTAAGAATAAGGTGGATTAGGCAAATGCATTAGCGAAAGGTTGAGTTTATTTGCTTTCACGCATGCTGAAATACATTTATAAATGTAAAACTTGATAGAAGATGATTTATATATTTATTCTTAATCTTCAAACTAACTACCAGGCTCTATTAATTTTTATGTTCATTCTTTTGTCTATTTGCTCTAAATTTGGAATAAAATAATGGTACTCTTATTTAATAAATTTTCTTTTTCAAATAACTACAAAATTGTTAATGTTGTTTAAAGAAATGAAGAAGAAAACACGACTTCAAGAAATTTTTGCCACTTATTAAGCATTTGTGGACTTTTGAAAATTTATGCTTAAAACAGTAGAACTCCAATTAGTTGGAGGAAACTTTTACAAATAATCTTATTGCGGAAGTATGAGGTATGAATATGACTAAATTCCCACTCGTCGATGTTAGAATTACGTTCAACGGTGAACCCTTTCCGGCACAGGCAAAATTTGTTGTAAAATGATGAAATCATCGATTGACACCGGAATTTAAGTACGACTTTTTTAGAAATTAAAAACTTATTAATTTATGCTTTGATTGTTAATGCAAAATTTTATTAAAATATTCTTGGTGCCGTTTGTAAGTTTAGAATTAAAATTAGGTATCCCGACCCGGGCACACTGCGTCGGAAAGGGTTAAGGTTGAAAAGCACGCGTATTACCATAACTGCCAAGTTTTACGCTTTTCTCCGACCACTAATTTTTAGCACAGAGATTTCTTTTATTTGATCATCGAAAATATAGGATAAGGCGAATTTTCTGATCAAAAATGGTAGAAGGAAAAAAGTATAAAAATTGAGAGAGATTTATTATATGTTTAGAGAGCCGAAATCGTTTCTAGGGAGATCGCTTTACGTTTTAAATATATAAATGTCTCCATGAGATAGGGTTGACAGTTAGACATCCATTTTTATTTCGAAATTCAAAAATCATGCCGGAAATTTTGAAAAGACAAACTTTACTTTAAGTAATCACAAATTTACTGTCATTAAATAAAAAATACTATTTTTAATTTCAGGCACGAATTCGGATTTTCTTTATAAAAAACCAAACAGGGCCAAACTGGCAACCATGCCATGAGACGTAGCTGCAAGGACAGAGCCTGATTATCAACGGGGACAACTCCCTCCAATAAAAAGGAATTTGAATTTTTGTCTTATTCGTGATTGAAATTCTGCATAAATAAGTCGTTTAAATAAGGTGAAAAACTTCGATTAAAATTTCTTTGTTGAATTTGCTCTGGCAGTAATTAGGCTCTGAGCAAGGACAATAATAGACATTTGAACTAACGCATTTATTTGTTTTATTATCAACCGACTTTCTGAGGAGGTTCTTAATTCGACACGTATGTATTATTTTATGTATGTTCATTGATTGCTCGGAAACTACGCGACTGATACCTGCGATTTTTTTAATGAAAGACGATACTCTCAATGGTCTAGTTTAAATTTAATCAAAACTGGTTCAGTCCTTCTTACCCGACTGTCAAGAAGGGTTATGTGTTTCACGCGTATCTGGGTATGTGGATTTCTTTATACCATCGAAACATCCCAACGGCTGCATGGATTTGAATGAAGGAGGTCTCTATCGATTCGTCTTAATCTTCCGATGGTCATAGGCAAGATTTTGTTTATAAAAATTCAAAATGGCGGCCGTAAAATACAAAATGGCAGTAGAGACGAAAAAAAATTTACGCACCATATTGAGTTGCATGTCATTGGATAGGTCTTTCAAAATGAAGACGATGTTTCATTGACTATTTTACAGTCCGAAGCTGCGTTTAAATATTACACAACCTGGAAGTTGTGTAGGTAGAATCTCTAGCCTTACTGCAACTCTAACCTTCACAGATATCTATAGGCCTCATCAAAACAGTGTTTGTAGATAGGAACTAACAATTAAACCCAAATTAAAAGTCATCAATACAAGTAAATAAAAAAATAGGTAATTAATATAAAAAATAGTTTCACATTGATGAGAAATAATTAATTTGTTCGCTTTTTACGCAGTCGGGTTTTTTTTATCTCTCTATTCTAAAAAAAAGTAACTTCCTCTGTCACCGCCGCCGGTTTTGAATTTTTTGTGACCGGAGTTCTTTCTTCGTTAATATTAAGAAAAGTAATGCATACAAAAATATGAAAATCGGTAGTATTATACAGAAATGTTTGATAAACACGCTGATGCAGACAGTTTTCAAATAGAAGTATTATTTTAAGAGATATTTAATGCCAAAATTGGACAAAATCGTTCCATTAAAAATATTTTATAGGAGCAAAAACTGTACATAGGAATTTAATCATTTTTAGATCATTTTATGCGTCAGAATTTCCCGCTGTGCAGACTGCTTTTAGTTTTTTAATTTGACACATTTTTTGAGGTTTTATTTCTATTTTAAATTCAAATTTTCAGCATTTCGAGGGATATTTGTTTCATTATTTTAGAAAATGGTATTAATTTATACTGTTCCCAAATGTATAAACAGCGCAAACAATAATGTTTGCTTCAAATTAAAAATTTATTTACACGTGACTATTATAAACAGAAAAAATCATTTGGAATTAGAATAGAATAAATATGTACAAAAAGCAGAAACTTATTAAAAATTACGTCATAAAAAGTATACACGTGAATTTTACGAGAGAAAGGAAATTGTTAAATAATAAATTCATTAACATGCGTTAGAAGTCTTAAATAGGATAAATTACATCATATTTACGTCACATTACAGTTATTACATAAAATGAACACAAAATATTGCAAAACAGTTTAAATTTAGAAATTGCGCTAGACATTTATTTGATATTTTGAGAGGATCTTTTCAACTATTTTTGTTAGGAAAGCGCAAATAATATTTCATTTCTAACAAAAGTATTTTCACGTGAATATTTAAAAGAGAAAGAATAGCTTGGTCAAAATTACGTTAGATTAAAAACGATTAATTTAAAACTTCTCATTTACAAGAACTTTCTTTTCGCTTTGTTACAAAGACTGTTTACTTAAGGGGTCTCAGGACTCTTAAAGCTTTAAAATTTTCGAAATTTTAATTTTATTAGATGTTAAACTCCTATCTTTTCTGAACATTTTGATATAATTGTTTCCTTGAAATTCCTATTAGAACTGAAGTTATGGCTTTTACATTTATAAACGTTCAATAGCTGAAGCGTCGTTTCGGAAACTTTGAAGCTATTTTTATCCAAATGAAGTTTTTAGGCATAACGCGCACGATATCTCAAAAACTAATGAATATTTTTTCATGAAATTTTCAAAACATATGTTTCATGTTAGTCTGTATACACTGAACCTAAAATTTCCTTTTTATTGTTCAAAACAATATTTTTTAGGTGATTATACTGTTGAAATTTTCTTAATTTTGCATTAGCTAAATACAACTTTGTATTAAAAATATAAAAAAAGCTTTAAATGTAAATTTATTTAGGTTCAGGGTAATTAATACAATCTGAAGTATAAGTAGGCACCAAAATTTTCATTCTAGTTGTAATACTTATTTTGTAATCGTGCGCGTAAGATGTTATGCCGATTTTTTGCTCGTCAAATGTCTAACAGTTTGGGGCCCCCTGTAAAGGCTAATAATAGGCCATTTTTAAATACATGAAATGAAAGAACATACTTATATAGTTTATTCCAATTAAAATTGTGACTTAAAATCAAATACATTTTAAGATATTAAATGTTGAAAATGGTCTTTTTTTTCATTTCTTCCCAATTTTAAGAGTCCTGAGACCCCTTAATTCCTTTTATATTAGCTTATTTTGAAATGTTGTTACACGTGTCTACGTCATCAAGTTATTTTTATTTCGACGTTTTATTTGTATTTTTATTAATGTTGTACTAATTTCTTTGTTCTTTCGTTATTTAAAATAAAAATTATGTCAATTTGTATAATTTGGCGAAATTGGTCGACGGGATAATCAAGTAGTACCGCAGCGGATTCGGCGTTAAAATTCCCCAATCAAAGAGAAATGATTAGAAATCCGTTTATAGGGAGATCGCCATTGTTTTTTAAATTATAATTCAATCTTTCGAAATCTTTTTAAAGCCGATCAAATTAGCGTGCATTTAGAGTCTGCGGTGTGTGGACGGGGGTTGGCGAGCGTAGCTCGCAGGGGGCCGAGCCCTCTAGTTTTTAAAATTTAATTTTATATTATTTAGAAATTAAACAAAATCCAATAAAGTCAAAATTTTCTCATTCTGTTGTACGTTCGCAGCGTGCGAATCCCTGAGTTAGCTGGAGGCGAAAATATCATTGTTGCATGGGAAGTCAAATTACAACAGAACTAAGGAGACTCGTCTCTTTTATTATGTTTATGTATGCTATCGGGCTATTTTCTTCCCTCTTTGAACGGCTTTGTTCGAGGGATTTAAAGGGACAGTTAACCTTTCAACATTTTTCTTATTTTTTAAAAAAATGGTTCAATTGGTGAAATCACTGCATTTCGATGTTTAAATAAAAGTACATGTTGAAAAAAAAAATAAACGACATATTTAATTAAATAAAAAAAAATGAATTTTTTAAAATCTCTACAATTTTTTTAAATATTGATATTTTTGCACATTTTTTTTTAGATTTTCAAATGTGTATTACACAAGAATACGCATGAGTGTTTAGATACATCTAATATTACCTTTAATATAATTTTTTTACTAATATATATAGTGTAAAACGATGAAATCACATCTTGATTTACTTTCATTTTTTTCAATAACAAAAAAACTGAAGGCTAATTCCATTCGCAGATTTATCACATACATAATAAAGAACCTATACAAAAAACTTTAAATCTCTATCGCAAATACAAAAAAAGCTTGTCAGTTTTAAAATATGAAAGTGAAGAAAATATGAACTCGGAGAGATTTCCCTTTACTGTTTAAACTTTTGCTGGTAAATGCGCTGGATGTACGAAATTTACAATATCTCGCGATATAAGTGCCATCTAGGAAAAAATGAGGTGTCAAAATATTCACCATTAAACAAGATTTCATTTAATAGTTAAACATAAAAATCGATTTTTTGATCAATTTTGAGGTAATCTGTAGGAGGGGAAAAAATCCTTGGCACATTTTTAAATATAATATAAAATCAAGTAAATAAAGTCTTTTTTTTTGGTTAAAATCTTTAATATTTATAAGTTATAAGTTTATAATAAAGTTTAATATATAAAGTTTATAAGTTAAATATTTTTTACAATTACCTTTCTAACGTTATGAACATACATAGAGAAGTCTGTTTTTTGTTTTGTATTCAGAACATTGCTATCTGTGAAACTCGCACTACCTGTTAATCCTTTCATGCTTACGTTAACTACTAACAAGGAAGGTCTCCATACCGGGCATACTCAGAATATTTTGAAAAAAATACCAATTAAACTACTTATGTATGTAATAAAGGATCAGTCAAATTTAGCGGCGGAATTACAGTAGAAAGTCTGTAAAAAAATAAAATACTATCGAGTATTTGGCGCGAAAAGTCGAAAGCGTCAGGCGATTTGGCGAGCAGTACTTTTCCTCACCAAAAGCAAACGATTTTAATGCATCTGAAAATTGTTTGTTAATTGATTTTTAGAATGCGTGTTAAAAGTATTTAATGAATTTAAACATAAACAATGAAAAAGTTTAATAAATACATTTTTTCGTATTATTATTTATGTTGCTTGTTACTTAATTTTATTACTTTAAAAACAATTTCATCTATAAAAAATACTTTCATATATTTAAGCGTATTCCAAAATAAAGGCAAGATACATTTAGCAGTTATTCATTTCAAACCAAGGAATTCGTCGTTTCCATAGCAACAAAACTGAAACGACAGCGCTCAATTGGACTTAATTTTGAGAAATTGAAACAATTTTAATTTTGTTTTAATTCATAAAATATGATATTTAACTTTCATTATAAATACATATATGACAAAACTATAGCTAAATCAAACTAAAACTGGCAACACTACAGTTATTTTGTTAAATGTATTTAAAGAAGTTCACTATGAAATATTTTTATCTTAAAGAATATTCGACATGAAAAAGTATTTTTCGAAATTTCATTTCATAGCCAACCGATGATAAATCGCCAAATAAACGAAAATTTCATTATTTTTTTACGAACGTTCTACTGGGGTTCCGCCAAAAATTTTTTATAAACATATATATCCACATGAGAAGAACACTCTATAATGTTTTCAGATTTTTCTGAATATGCCCGTATGGAGACCTTCCTTGTAAGATCAAACCGTTTGAAGACAGACTTTTCCAACTGATATAATTAGGATGAGCGAAGCGAATCCTTTACTAGGCTACACAAATTACATTTTGTCGTACACTTTACAAAAAAAAACTATTCAGTATTTTGTCTTGAAATTAAAAATAAAAATAAATTATGATCCGTAGATTGGCACAATATTATTTTTTTTACACAATAACCTTAAAAAATTTATTATTTTATTTAATTTATTTTACACGTTTTTCCATTACGGATGCATTTTTGCAAATAAAAAAATTAAACACGTATATTTTCAGAAGAAAAAATAAATCATGGAATTGATCATTATAGACAGAATCATGATTAATTAAATAGTTTCGCGATTCCTTTTAACCCCTTAATTCTCGCTCCCGTCATATTCTCGGGCTGTGTCTTTTACCCAAATTGTTTGATTCCCACCAGTTTTATAAAATAGTGAAATTGGCTATATTTTAGTGTCGATTTTCCTGCCATTAAATAAGGTGAATATTTCTTTTTCATAAAAGTGGTGCCAATAAGCAATTTGAATTTTTCATCTGTAATTTAATTCGAGCGTTAAGGGGTTAAGAAATTTTTAAAATACCCTTTTTTATGAAAATTATAGCATATTTTTAATGAATTAAAATTTGTGAAAATTCAATTATTTACATTCAATTATAAAAGTATTTTTGAGTATTAAGTCCAATGTCAGACGGGCGTCTTTTTGCCTGCTTTTTTGCTTACGAATTATCCATTCACAATGCTATAGCATTTTGAATGGATAATACGTAAGTAGAAAAGCAGGCAAAAAGACGCCCGTCTGACACTGGCCTTAAGAATTCAACTACACAATTTATTCTTGTTATGTGGAATCATTTACGCAGACGATACTTACGCATTTTAAAAGAATTACACGTATTGTGATTTTTTTTTTGTAAAGTGGCAACAAAAGAATTGTTAAAAAAATAAGATTAATTGTTAAATTCGTTATATCATGAATAAAAAATTCCGAGGAAATTCTTAGTTATTTGACTGAATTTGCATTTCTAAAATTAAAATCCGCCAAAACATAAAATAACGTTTTTGCTTAATAAAGATGCAAAAATAATATATAAAATATTGTTACTTTCAAATATTTATCTTATTAAATAATGCTTCGCGAATCCAAACAAAGCATGGCTTTTGCTAGTTTATTTATATCATACAGCCTACTTCAATGTCGCCATTTTCCTCATTTTACAGCTATGCACTTCTTCTAGCTACAGTACAGGTGCTGAAATCATTCCTGAAAGCTTTCGAATGAGTTAGTCTTCATGGTGATCATCACAGCTTCGCCAATCTTTTACAGTTTTGAAATGGTGGTGTCGTTTAAAAGCAAGTTCGCAGAATACGATGTTATCTCACTCTACCTATTGCACATTATGCACTGTTTTACCACGTTTTTAAAGTAGACATTTATTCCATTTAACCGTGAATAAACGCGGTAATTACGAATTCTCAATTTTAGTATAAAAATGGTAAATTCCTTATCATAATAGCAGATTCACTCCATGGAATTTCCATAGGGCATTCGAAAATTGTGTACACATTTTATAACATGTGCAACGTTTTGTGGGTGATTTCTGAGATACGGATTCTCACAAGTTGTTCTCCAAAATCCATTTCTTCTTTCGACGAACTGAAACAGCTACTGTTCATATTTTACACGTTGCCTGAAAACCCAGAACCGCGGACGCACTTTTATCTCATATTATATCTCATGTATCTTTATGCAGGGTCCAATTACCAACGTGGCCAACTTCCACCAGTAAAATGTAAAAGGAATTTTACTTTAATTTTGATAGAAATTTTATATGGATACTGCACTTAACCCTTAACCCTCTCACTGCGCAGCCCGAGACAAAGCGATATAAGTAAGCGTCCTATCTTAAATGGGAGAAGTAACCGCAAGATTAAAAGCGAGGTCACATCAATCAAGGTCATGCGCCAAGTAGCAGATGGAGTGTGAACTACAGGTAGATACCTAACTGTTTTCTTACTCACACCACTAAAATTGTAAAGTTTTTTTCACCTTGAATAATAACTGAAGTGCTCCTGATAAAGCGAAGAAAACTTCGTGGTGTCAAAAGCATCTGGATGCCCCTCTCGCTACGCCATTATTTTGCAATGAATGTGACAAACAAAATTCATTTTCATGAGTGACTAAAGATTTAGAAAATACGCGCCACACTATAAGCCCACGTATGTGAATTATCACTCCGTCCACAAGGTGGCGCAACTGTGTTAATTTACGCCTGATTCCAGCATTAAGTTTGTTCGCTTACTTATAACGCTTTGGCCCGAGATATACTCGAGCATGCATTTTCCCGTCAAATTAATACTATTTGGTTATTCCCACCAGTTATTTTTTAGCGAAAATTTTGTCTGATTTAATCAGGACATTTTCCCCGATTACAATAGTCAAAAATTTCTGCTGTAAAGAAACGGTGATAGACGATTAAAAACTCTGTAAAAGACGCTCATCGCGAAGAATTACTTACGCAGCGAGAGGGTTAACGGCCATGGGTATACGCCTTCAATTAATACCTGCATATATAACAGAAATGGGGAACATGGATTACAGCGGGATAATTTTCACCAGCAGAGCAGAGTTGCCAGTGGGCTACTTTTTTTAAATTTGGATTTTTGTATTGCCACCACTTTTTTCAAGCGGTAAAATTATCTTTGTTTTCGCCTTAATTAATATGCCATTAAATAAGGCGTATTTTACCATTTCAAAAAAGTGGTGCCAATCAAGAATCCGAATTTAAAAAATGTAGCCCTTCTGGCAACACTGCAGCAGAGCCGTGTTTTTCACACTTATAACCATTGAACTTATAAAGAGAAACTGTCATATCCTTAAAATAGTGAAGCTTCAACTGTAACCGCTTTTGCAAGTGTTCATTACCGCTGAGTAAACGTCCCCCTCTAAATTTATACAGAAATTTTTCTCCTTAATTTAAACGCGTTTTTAACGTAAAATTTCAGTTGTAAATAATGACAAAAACAGATACGTGGCTGATGAAAGTCAGTTACAGCTTTATTATATTATACACATACACTGGTGGACAAAACTTAAGTACCACTGTCATTTTCAGCGATTACAGTTAGAAATGGATCCGCAGCAGCACGTGTAAATTTGTATGAATGCGGGATGTACTCTGTTTTGTGAAACTTATGCAAATTTTGTACTTTCGCTTTTGTCGATCAAATGACAGCAGAGATAAGATATTTTTGGCAGTCGGTGGGTGCTGTGAATTGTCATTAGATGTAAAAATTGAAGGAGGTGGAGTGAAGCTTGAACATTGAAATTTTGAACATGTCTTCGAGGCATCATTTAGATGATATTAATCGTGGTAGAAAAATTGGAAAGTTGGAAGAAGGACGCAAAAAGAGAGATGTTGCCCGTGAATTTAACATCGCGCAAAAGTATGGTTTCTAAGCTATGGGCGGCATTCCAAAAGAGTGGAATATGTACTAGGCGCAATGGAGGAGGTCGTCCCATGAAGATCACTATATTGTTATTTTGGCAAAAATGAACCCACGCACCACAGCTGGTGAATAAGAAAATAAACTTTGTGGTGCCACAGGAACTAAAATATCGCGGAAAACTGTTGCAAGACGTTTGAAAAAGGGGTAGGCTATATGTCCGAGGACCTGTTGTGTGTGTTCCACTCTCGAGACGCAAACGTAGCGACCTTTTACAGTAGTGCCGTATGCATCGCAATTGGACAGATGGCGACTGGTGTACTGTGCTCTTCTCAGGTGAGAGTAGATTCAGTCCGTCGTCTGATTGTAGACTTAAAATTCTGTATGGCGCGAGGTTGGTAGTACTTAATGTCACGAAAATATACTAGAAAGAGATCGATATGCGACTCCAAGTATCATGGTGTAGGCAGGCATCATGTTCAATGGTCGCCGGATCTCTAAGTGCTTAACCAAGGGTCCATGACGGGTAGACAGTACTATGAAGATGTCCTGCTTCCACATGTACGGCTTTTTCGAGGTGCTGTCGGCGAAAAGTTTCGTTTCATGAACGATAACGCACCTTGTGATCGCACACAGTCTATACAAGATTAACTTGAGGCCGAAGATATTCATCGCATAGATTTGCCAGCACATTCCCCTGACCTGAATCCCAGTGAAAAGGTATGAGATGCCTTGGGGAGACGTATTGCTGCACGACAATTTCCTCCCACAAACAAAGAAACTCTCATCCGTGCAGTGAATGAGGAATGGGGATACTTGCCTCAACAGCTACTGAATCACGTTTTTCTGAGAATGGCACGCCGTGTTGAAAGTTGTCTCGCATTACATGGTGGCCAAATCCCTTATTGTTATGGCACTGACGATTGTTAATTGTGAGTATTTACTTTCTTTGTACAGTCATGTTTTCAAACGATATTCAAGTTTCAGAAAAAACCTCTGGTGTACGTTCTTTCAACAATATGTTTACATTAAATCCTGTGTAACATTCTGTTAATTCTACTTTTTGACCCACGATCTCACGTAGATTATCATTTACGTATACATTTCTTCTTGGTCCTTAAGTTTTGTCCACCAATGCATATTTTCACTATATCAGGGTTTTACGAATAGCCCATTTGTAACGATAACAGCGTGTATCAAAATATTAAAATATTTATTTTCTTAAAAGACGTTATAAAAACACATTAAAAGTAAATTAACCCCTTAACGCTCGAATTAAATTACGGTTTAAAAATTCAAATTGCTTATTGACACCACTTTTATGAAAAAGAAATACTCACCTTATTTAATGACAGGTAAAATGATACTAAAATATAGTCAATTTTACTATTTTATAAAACTGGTGGGAATCAAACAATCTGAGTAAAAGACATAGCCCGAGAATATGACGGGAGCGAGAATTAAGGAGTTAAAAATCTATGCTGACATGTTTCAACTATGTTGCTGAGACGTCATCAGAATGTATAACAGAAAATTACAAAAACAATGCATGTGAAAAATGGAAAAAAATCATCGAATGTAAGCAAGTAATCCCCTACATTTTCGCGATCGCACGTGTTCCCTCAATGTCGCGACTCCGTAAGTTCTCCAACCCATAAATTCGGCATACGAAAAGATAATATATCGTTACAAACTCATGAACCTCTTAAATAAATTTCAATGGACACTCTTATAAATAATTGTAAATAAAAATTAGACCTGTAGATTATTCTACTCTCGTTAAAAAGTATGTTTATGATTCACCTTATTTGATTTGAAACTGCTTTCTATTTGATTCAGCCGGGATAAAGCAGTATTAATTCTATTATATTTTATGTCCGCTATATGTTCTTTACATCTGATATTGAATTTTCGTTGGGTTATACCTGTATAATGATTTTTGATTCCCTCCTCCCTAATAAATGGAATCATATAAACTCTTGAGAGTTGAGGTATAATCCAACAAAAATTCAATATCAGATGTAAAGAACATATAGCGGACATAAAATATAATAGAAGTAATACTGCTTTATCCCGTCTGAATCAAATAGAGAACATTAACATACTTTTTAACGAGAGTAGAATAACATAGAGGTCTAATTTTTATTTACAAGAGATCTAAATTTTATTTATTTATAAGGGAATCCATTGAAATTTATTAAGAGATTCAGTAGTTTCTAACGATACATTATCTTTTCGTATCCCGAATTTATGGGTTGAATGGTTGGACAGCTTGGGTTGGACGCGACGTAGAGGGAACACGTGCGATCGCGAAAATGTAGGACTCGTTATATGATTACTTGTTTATATTCAATGATTTTTTCCATTTTTTCATATTAATGATATTTGTAATTTTCTGTTATACATTCTGATGAAGACTCAATGAAAGAGATGAATCACGTCAATATAGATTTTTAATTTACTTTAAATGTGTTTTTATAATGTCTTTTAAGCAAATAAATATTTTAATATTGTGATATGGTTATTAGTGGACGTAATTTTGGCTTACTCGTACTTATTTACATTTGATAACAGCGTGTTTTAGATGCAAAGTTAACAAATTCTCATTTCGAAAGACTTCTGATAATCTAAAGAATATAAATATTATTGTCACCCTTAGAAATAATGTGTTGTCCGGAAAATTCATTCTGATTCGTGCGCACTGGTAACTATTTTTATATTATATTCGCACCACTATTTAAAACAAAATACATTATATAATATGTTTCTTTTGCAGAACGTTGCTGAATAGAGGAGGAGCATTGAGGAGTTATATAACTGTGATTAAATTAACCCCTTGAGGGGCGGTGGTATTTCTATGAAACTACTTAATTTTAATTCCCAAATGCTACATTGGTACCAGAATTTTGGTAAAAGAAAATTTCATTTTATTGCGTATGCGAAATATAGCTTTTTCTTATTTACAAATAAATTTGAATTCAAATTCCGGTGTAAGTCATTAATTTCAACACAGCAATGAAATTGCTTTGCCCCTGAAAGGGTTAACAGCAGTGGTGGGATTCAAATAATTTAACAACCGGTTCGCTGCCCGAATGATTTTTGGTGTACAAAAATGAAAGAAAAATGAAGTATCACACATAGATTATGAAACACTTTCCAATATTATAAGAACATTGTTAAAAAAAACTTTGATTCTTTGGTACAGTGAAGAAAATCTTGAAACATGTTTCCCTATAAAAGGACGTTAATAAATATTCGGCAATCATGAAACCTTGATCATAACTTCTATCAGAAAACGCATCAAAGCAATCAGGACTTAATTTCTAGCAAAAAAAGTACCTAATATTCTGCAATGTTAACAACCGTACCGTGCTCTCCCACTCCCCTCCTTCCCAACCCGGTCACTTCAATCTGCATATTTATATTTCATACATTATTTGAAAAATTTAAAGCATTTTTTTTCTTTAGCAAAATAAAAAATTTAAATATATCTATCTGCATATACTTAGTTGTCAACTATTTCTGTTTTTTAGTTATCATTACTTTCGATTAGAAATCTTTGTCTAATTTTAAAGTTGATTGAATAACTATGCGATTAAATATGATAAGGATTATGATTCAGAAATAGTGTCAACACAAAAAAGGAATAGTTCGCAACTATGCATTTTTATAAAAAAAAAATGAATGAAATTTACAGAAATTAAGATTTACATGCTGAAGAATGGAACAGCGTTTTTCAATTTCCTATAGAATATGCTCACCTTAAACTATAATCGATTCCTTTTGCATAACAATCTTTCGTGGTTTGCTCCTGAAAATCAGATTAAATAAAAATTTTGACACCGTTATCGGAAAAATTAGATGCTTATAGAAAAGAGGTAACACTGCTCGATTGCTTTCTATCAGAACGATGCATGGCAATTATTTCTACTTTCAAATGAAAGTAAACTTCGTACATCTGGTTGCAGAGCCTTAGCATGGACATCGTTCATGTTACAAAATAAACAGAGAAATCACTAACGTGATTTTTATACTCGTACAAAATAGAAGACTAAAAACCTAAAACAAACAAATCCTCAAGCTGATGCCCATTGACTAAAAACTGAATATATTCTTTTCAGGTTCGATATCTAAATCAAAAAATATAATAAACCAGACAATTAAAAATTAATTTCGTAATGTCACAAAAGAAAATTGAACTGTAAGAAAATTTATTCTTCAGTCTCTTGATGGCGCCATATCAACACGTCGTCGCCATCAATACCAGACATACATTTGCTAATAGAATAGAAATATACGATTCCTGTTTCTCTTTATTTTGACCGAAATAGCATTAAAATGATTTGAAATAAAATAGAATACGTAATTTTTAAGGAGGATTCCCCCCCCCCCCCCATACACTAATAAATAAAATTTTGAAAGTAATTCAGATTGAGCTTGAGCTAGCCCACGCCCAAAAACTGATATGAAAATTTAGTTGAAACATCTCCTTACGTCACGTATAACTGTTTTGATGAAAAAGAACGCAAAAGCTTGGAGATGGGAAGGAAAGGGGGGATTTAGGCTTTGATTTTTCGGAAGCACTATTGCACTGGGCTCCACAGCCTTGTATTTATGAGCTCCTGCAAATTCTGACCAATATTTAAATATTTACTTAAAACAGGGAAATGCCGGAGCTCAGCTCAGGTGGGCTTCGGCTCAAATTAAGATAAAATTATATATTATATTGAATAAATTTTATATTATATTGAAAACAATATAATATTAAAATAGCAGAAATGTAAGTTTGAGAATTAAGCCATGTTCATGACCTAAAGTTGTATATAACACATTTAGAAAAATATTATCCATGCTATAGCAAGTAAGACAAATTTTTGCACGACCAAAACTTCTCGAGTTATGACATTTAGGAATTTTTACCATTTCTTAATACAAAAAACTAGGCCAGACAACGCTGGAAATTCGTAAAATACAAAGTATCATGATTCGGCAAGTTGAGATTATACAATGTCTTTTCATTTGTTAAAGCTGGAAAAATATTTTTCTAAATATAACTTATAGGACTTGAGAAACTTACCAAAATTTTGGATTTGTTACATTTATATGAAAATAACTACTTTCATTTAAATAACTTCTAAGATGTAAAGAACAATATTAAAAAATGTGAAGTTGGAATCTGTTAAAGCTGGAAATATATCTGGTAATAAGCTGGTATATATCTAAATCTGACGATTTAAGTATTCGCTATTGATCAGCGATAACAGGGAACATTCCGTGTCAAAGCAAAGTACCGTTTATTCGAATAACAGCGTTGCCCGAGCACCGAGCCCGTAGTGAATGACCCTTAAATTAACCTGAAATTTGTATGATTTTATATCTTTAAATCTATTTTATCTGAATTTGTATTTTTAAATGAAAAAATATTGAAATGAAAGTATATGCTATTTGGAACTTTACTTTCTGCGCAATTTGATTTGTGGAGTGTATGCGCACCAAAAGCGAGCGAAACCGCGACGAAACACTCAGGTTTTCACTGATTTCGTCGAAATTTCACACATCATTTTTTGTAAAAAATATTTCTACCCGTCCGAATGTTTAAATTTTTTTGTAGATGATGTAAATCTGATCCATTGAGAATCTCAATACCATCTCAATTTGAGATACTCTTAAAAGATTGTGTTCAAATACGGTCGTTAAATTACTTCTAGAGTACAAAAATATCGTCTCCGTGAGGCGCGAAATGACCTGCATTTGCCAGTGTATTTATAAGGATTAAAATTCCTAGTTTTTAAAACCGATTGTCCCATCAATAAGAAGGTGGTTTCAGATTTACGAACATATTGGTTTGGCAGTACCTCTAAAATTTCGCCCTGAAGGAGCGAAACCTCGACGAAACACTCAGATTTTTACTGATTTCGTCGAAAATTTCCCACATTTTATTTTGTAAGAAATATTTCTACCCGTTCGAGAGTTTTAAAATTTTTGTAGGTGATGTAAATCTGATCTATTGAGATGCTCTAAAAAGATTGCGTTAAAATACGGACGTTTAGTTATTTTTAGCGTAGGAAAAATATCGTTTTCGTGAGGCGCGAAGTGACCTGCGTTTACCGGTGTATTTGAAAGGGTTAAAATTCATAATTGTTTTAAATCAATTGCATTATCAATTAGAAGAAGGTTTCACTTTAAGAACTTATTTTTGAAACCTCGACGAAACACTCAGATTTTTACTGATTTCGTCGAAAATTTCCCACATTTTATTTTGTAAGAAATATTTCTACCCGTTCGAACGTTTTAAAATTTTTGTAGGTGATGTAAATCTGATCTATTGAGATGCTCTAAAAAGATTGTGTTAAAATACGGACGTTTAGTTATTTTTAGCGTAGGAAAAATATCGTTTTCGTGAGGCGCGAAGTGACCAGCGTTTACCGGTGTATTTGAAAAGGTGAAAATTCATAATTGTTTTAAATCAATTGCATTATCAATTAGAAGAAGGTTTCACTTTAAGAACTTATTTTTGGTTTGTCGGTACCTCCAAAATTGTGCCCTGGAGGAACGTTGCAATAAGGGAGAAAAACATTTTCGGAAAAACTACCCCTTTTGAAAATTGTTTTTCAAGCAGTTAACTGCGATATTTTTTTAATTGATTGCGGCATTTGAGACGTAGATCTTTCAGAATATTTCTTTCATTTTTAACTTTACTAAGCGGTTTGGCCGATGTAAGTTAATAAATAATGACAAAATACCTCCGAAATTTCTTCTTTTCGTTCTTCATTTTCAACTGATGCGTAAATAAGGCTTCTGCGCGTGCGCCAGAATTTTTTTTAGTTCTCGCAAGGATCCAGTTGAGTTTTTAATGAGAATGAGTTGCGATTTTTAATTAATAACTGATCTAATTATTAGAATTTTAAAATTCTGCGTCTCAGCTGCATCAGGAGACATTTTGAGCAAGCCTCACAAAAATTTTCAATCTCGTACGTGCCGTAGATTTTTCTAGCCATCGCACACACACAGACAAAGCAAAACTTTCTTTTATTAGTATAGATAAGTAGTTAGCGTAATTTTTAAACCTTGCTATATAACTAGGATTAGTCTAGGACTGTCAATTTACTTATCAAAATTTTGTTTGTCTTAGTTGAATTTTCTCTTACAGGATTGATGAAGAAAAAATGTATTATTGTTCCAAATGAAATATTATTTTATTAAATGAAATTAATCAGGACTTATCACAGAGTTATGCCTAGAAAACAATGTTGTGCAGATAAACATTTAAAGAAAGCAAATTAATGTAAATGCGATTTTCGCATTTGAAGTATCATTTTAACAACCAGTTCGCCGAACTCAACACAAATTAACAACCGGTTCTACCGAACCGGTGCGAACCGGCTGAATCCCACCACTGGTTAACAGCCAGTCTATTGCTATTATGTCTCGTATCAGAGTTGCCAGTGGGCTACTTTTTTTAAATTTGGATTTTTGTATTGCCACCACTTTTTTCAAGCGGTAAAATTACCTTTATTTTCGCCTTAATTAATATGTCATTAAATAAGGCGTATTTTACCATTTCAAAAAAGTGGTGCCAATCAAGAATCCGAATTTTAAAAAAGTAGCCCAACTGGCAACACTGTCTCGTATGATTATGAGCCATTGGGAAAAGAAAATGTGTAGTTTTAAAAACTGCATAATAACTATAAGGAAAAACTTAAGGTAAAAAATAAATTTCAAAATTTCAAAATATAAAAAAAGACTAAAAATTTAAAATTAAGACTATCAACTAAAGTGAGGAAAGTTAGTAAATAGAAAAAATACTATATATAGATGAAAAAGATGTGAAGAAAATTTAAAGTTAGTACTTGTTCAGAAATGACACTCACCAAGCTGTGACTGAAAAAAGTCGTAAAGGACGTAAAGTTGTGTCAGACGGTTGTGTTGTGTAGTTAGCGTGAAGTGTTACGTACTTTGCAGTTTTGTGCTGCGTTTGTGCAGGCGATTAAAATTATCCATGGAAGAGATGCAGGTGAAGCCCCAGACCGGACTAGCCTATGTTATTATAGGTAGGATGCAGGAGTTATAAATATGAAGTTTATTATATACTGATAGCATTTTACTTGGGAGAAGAGGTTTAACCCCTTCAGGGTAAAATACTTATGGAGTTAGAAGGATTGAATGAAACTGGGATTTATGAACAAGCTTATATGAAAATAAGTAAAAGCTTTTTTTAGCGTACATTACACACAAACAAATTTAATTCCTAAATTCTGGTGCCAATCTGGCATTTGTGAATTAAAATTGAGTATCTTTCAAAGGGTTAAGAGAGGTCAAGTTTCCAGCAACTTTCTGTGATGGAGTAAATATTGCCAACGTATATGTGAAAGATATTTATTTTCAAAAAGTGGTGCTAGATGAATTTAAAGATGTAACGTGAATTAAGAAACAATCTTTTGGGGGCAAACTTTGACTGTCAGGAACAAACTCCTTGCATTGGTTTGAGACATTATGACCCTCTATCCCTCTCTACTCATCGGATATTGCTCCACCAACTACTCTTTATTTCGTTTTCTCAAAAATTATCTTCGCCATAAAAAAAAAATTTACTCTTTGATTTACATAAAAAATGATGCAACAAATGTTTTGGAAAGAAGGTATTATGAGAGTTCCCGACAGATGGAAAAATCCTGTAGAATAGAATGACACCTATATATTTTAATAAACGTATACTAACATTTAAATATTCTGTGTTTTAATTTTCTTTAAAAATCGACATGAATCTTCTGGACATCGCAATATTATTTTAATCGAATTTTTCTAACAAAGTCGTCTAAAATTACATATTTAAAATCAACTAGTGTTTCTTAAATTTAAATGTTCTTTTTACATTCTGTATCCTGAATAGCATCGGTTTCAAAAAATGCTTTAAGATAAAAGTTAGTTTATCAAGTACCACAGGCATTTATTTCTTAACTGTGGAGTACTATAATTTATGCTTTATATCAAATTCACACTTTTTAAGTTCTTCAACAGGTTTAAAGTTAAATATTTATTATAATTTAATTTATAATCAACTCTCCAAATACTCTGACTCTCTCTAAAGTAGTAATCAGACTAACAACAGTTCTCTGATTATTTTTTGTCGTTTTTCAGTGGCAATAAATCACTTAATGAAATGTTTACAAAAGAGTTGAACTCTTATCCTGAAGAGTATAGAATAGACTACAAAAACCTTTTAAGGCAAGAATTTTTAGTTTGCAAAGTATTAGAAGTATTTATTTGTCAGCTGGAGAACGTTCGAATTTATTCTTCAGCTTTCGTTCTCAATTTACAATTATATCAACATGTTAAAAAATAAATATTTGTTCTAAGTTGATAGATAATCAACTCTTATTTGTATCAATAATTAGTGTTTATTGCCTTTTCCTTATGATAATAAATTAATTAATTCAATATTTGCTTAAGAGGAAAGATTTATTTACTTATTTTTATTTAATGAAGCATGTAAAGTTTCTTTAAGAAACTAATTTATATCAAACAAGAATTGATTGAACAAAAACAAAATTATTTTGCATTTTCGCTCTTCTAATTATGTTTTAAGAATCAGTAAAAAGTTCAAATAAAACAAATGAAATTAAGCAATTAAATTAAGTAATAAAAACTGCATGCCTTCTAAAACGAAGTCCCTTTCGAATTTCCATCACTTATTTAAAATTAACAAGTTATGTTTTTACATTAATTACTGCTTTCTATTCAATAAAAATTTATAGAATATACTTTTGTTTATTTTAATAAAGCAAACTATTTTTCGACATGGGAGATTTTTTCGTATAAAAATATTGTGGATTTCGTATTTGTTCATATTTCTTTCGTATTTTCTAAAATACCAATGTCGTACTTTGAATTAAAAGGTCTAAACAGTTTTGTTATTAAACATTTAAAAATTGCATAAAATAAACCATAGTTGTCAACAGTTTTGATATTCAATATAATATTGATATTCAAAATAATTCGATATTCAGTGGAAAATTACTTCCATTTCTAAAATGTCAAAACTGAATATATATTAACCCCTTCTCGACGGGAGCCTTTTACAAAATCTTTAATCTTTTGTCCCCGTTTTTTAAAAACAGAAATTTGTGTCTTCTTAAATCGAGCAAATGCGCTAATTAAATAAAGCAAACTTTACAGTAAAATTTTACTGATGAGGAAAAACAATGATTCTGAGCGCTTCATGCGGCACATATACGTGCCGCTCGTCCCAAGAGGTTAAATGTCCTATCTTAAATGGGAAGGTAACCGCAAGATTAAAGACAAGGTTACGCGCAACGTAGCGAATGGGGTTGAACTACAGGAATATGCCTAACTGTTTTCTTATTTCACACCACTAAAATTGTAAAGTTTTTTTTTCAGCTTGATTATATAGTCGTGGATTTGCGGTTGTCAGTCGCCATGTGGCGACTAAGTTTTTGCTGTGGCAGCTAACTTTCAGTGTCTTAGTCGACAGAAATCAATTTCCAGTGCTCCCAATCCCGTCGAGGAATTTGGATTTTTTTTTCTTTTTTAAATAAACCTGCTCTTTTCACTGGCCGAGATCAAGTACGGCCTTGATAAAAAGTCAGGGAATTTTTGTGATCTCCGCTACCGTCGTGAACGCTGTCCCTGTGATGTACTGCTTTCTTACCGAAAATTATATTCGAATATATTTCTGGGCATGTTCACTCCACTACAAAGCTTAGCAGCTGCGACGATCGGCACATGAGAGCGCTAATGGTAATAAAGCTTCTCCTTTGGACACCAGCAAAAAAAAACAATAGTTAGAGATCTGCACGAGCCCGGCCCGGGCCATACCTTTTTCTGAAGGCTCGGGCCGGGCTTAAATTATTTTTTCTGTACAGAGCCGGGACTGGTTGCATTTCTAGTTTTCACGGCCAAAAATGTTCAGTTCTAGTTTTGACCCACCACGTATGAAAATCATTGTCTCAGCGTGGCCTGGTCTATTCAAAGCTCAGTAAAATTAGGCCTGGCCGAAAAATTTTTGCAAAAAATGCATGCATTTTTAAATTGCTATTATTCTATACTTAAACATTAAAATTTATTATTTTTAAAATTGAATTATTAAAATCAAATTTCTACGCTTTTTAAAAGGTAGCTAAATTAAAATCTAGTAAAACGTGTGAAAAAGAACTTGCCTATGACGGAACCCTGTTTTAAACTGAAAAACGTGTTGATCCATGCAAAATTAATATACTAATACGTAAGAAAATAATATATAATATATTTACACTTGCTAAAAGAGGAACTTGCCTCTAACGCATTTTTTCCTTTTCTTTGCAAATCTGTCTTAGAAGATTTTACTGTGTAGCATTTTTCAGATTTTTAACACTTCAATACATGGAATATGGATTAGCTATGATAACTGAAACATTTACATGCAAGAAATAGAGATTCATTAATATATATATATATATATATATATAGGGTGTTTCAGAACTTCTAAGAGGAGTAGAGTACATCCTGACAACTCGAAATCATATAGCAATGTGGGGTCGGAAATGCTTTCCTGAAGCGGTGTTGTACGCAGAAGCACCATAAAGAAAAGAGACCGTAAGTGAGAAATCGTTTTAATAATACATGAAAAGAAGCAAAAGGTACATGGATTAAAGTAAGTGTTCGAATTAGCTTCCACGGGCTACAATGCACGCCTCACATCTCCGACGCATGGACATCCGAACATTCTGGAATACTTCAGGCGAATTTCGAATTTCTCCGGTAGCTACTGCTATTCTTGCAACTAGCTCCTCAGCATTGTCAACAGGGGTGTCATAAACTAGCGATTTCATATGACCCCAGAACTAAAAATCAAGACATGATAGGTCGGGTGACCGAGCAGGCCAATGCACGGGACCACCACGTCCGATCCACTGTTGACCAAATGTGACATCCAGGTAGTTACGAACAGCTCCGCTATAATGGGCAGAGGTTACATCGTGTTGGAACCACATTGTCTGTTGCGTCGATGCAGAAATCTGTTCATCTCTCAAAAGTTGTGGCAATACTTGCTGCAGAAAGAGCAAGTAGTTATCTCCGGTTAAATCCGAACAGCTCCGCTATAATGGGCAGGGGCTCCATCGTGTTGGAACCACATTGTCTGTTGTATGACTGGGAATACGTCTCGTCGGATATCGTTCCGCGTACAAACGCTGCCCACTACAATTTGCAGCCCCGTACACCAAATGCATATCGGCTAATTCTGCGTTCGTGTAATCATCCATCCTAACTTGGCGTTCTAGTGCGAAATGAAGATTCCCTGCACGAAAGCTCGGAACTTTCGCACAACGCCACCTACCGCGTCAGGAAATATTTCTGACTGCCCATTGGTATATGATTTTGGTTCGTCAGGATGTACCCTACCCATCTTAGAAGTTCTGAAACGTTTAACTGAAACACCCTGTATATATATATATATATATATCGCAGCCTGGGGCCCTTCTCTAAAAATGAAGATTATAAACATGAAAAAAAGTTAAGATAAATATTTTTGGTCAGAACTCCTCGTACGAGACAAATTTTTAACTAAATCGACGTAAAAAAATAATGTTTTGGAGAAATTCACTCGGGTCGAGATTTTAACTTTTTTTCCGGTCGGGCTCGAACCGAACTTTTAAGTTTTTTTATCGGGTCGAGCCAATATTTTTTTTCTACGGGCCGGGCCGATTTTTTTTCTATGAGTCGGGCCTGGAAATTTCGGCCCCTGCAGACCTCTAACATGCCTTTCTTCGAAGGTTTCGTCCGAAATCCAGATTTGAAATAAATACTTCTTTACTGCAGATATCGGCTTACGAGACAGTAGAAAGTTTTCGATGCCGTGGAAATTATTTAAGGGCTTTGGAGTCATGGAGTCGAGAGGATAGAGGATTCCGAACTCTGAAGAAAAAAGAACAAAATGAAAAAGAAACTCTCACGAAAAAATACTTAACGCGCGGTATATTCTTGCTGTGTAAATGTTTTCTGCTGGTGCAATTATTCAAAAATTTCGATTTCACACCTGAAATTTTCTATGAAGAATATTTTCTGTACGTAATCATGAAATGTCTGTCTCAAATGAAGATAAGAATATTATAGGAATTTTCTAGTATGAATGAGAAATTTTGAAATAAAAAAAGCGCCAAATTGCGCCCCTGGTGTTTGTACCTCAACGCGCCACTTCCGGTCATATATTCCTATACAATAATTGTTTGTTATAGTGAGCTCTACCCCACTTCAAATTTTGTCCCATGATTTTAGACTCACTCTGTATAATTGAATATTTCTCATAGCTGAAAAATTATTTTCTTGACGATCTTTTAAATAATGTAGCTTTTACGATGTTTTATTCGAAAAAAAAAATATTTTGAGAAAAATTGTCCATTGAGATGAGAATCACGATCCTGTCAGCCGCTATCAGTTTAGAATAGTCACGTGATTTGCGCTATTGTAATATAGTCAATTATTGTAGCAAAGCGAGCGGAAGGCAAACGAAACTTCATGCACGAAAGTATGACAATGAAATGAATAAGATTACACAGCAATGGTTCAACCAATTACAATGTATTTTTCGACGAGCATACATCTTAGTAGGACAGCCTGAATTTTTGAAATTCAATCTATGTTTTGAGTAAATTAAAGTCAGAGGTCTATTCTAATGTAAATCCTATGGTGTACTTTCTATTTAATTTTATTTTAAATACTTTTAACCCCTTAAGGATAACTTAATATTTGGAAGAACCCTTAAAAAAGTACCTGTTTTTTTATTACAGAAATTGAGTAATTATAAGGTTTCTAAATAAAATATGTAATTAGGTTTTTTTAAGCCAAAAAAAAAAAAGATGTTATAGAACGAATTCACGTTTGTAGAAAAGCCATCATGCGAGAATTCTGTGTCTTAACGTTTCATTTACGTCATACAAATTATCCCCTTAATTCTCTCTCCCTTCATATTCACGGGCTGTGTCTTTTATTCAGATTATTCAGATTTGTTTGATTCCCATCAGTTTTATAAAATAGTGTAATTGGTTGGTTGTATTTATGTCGGCCAATTATCTGCACGTGGGATATAGGCCCTAAGGGGGGGGGGTGCCTTCCGTGGGGGTCTTTCTAAGGGAACCTAACCCGTATTAACGCTTGGAGATCCAAGGTTCGAAGAAAACCACGAAAACTCCGAACGATTAGGCCGACGTGCGCGATTGGGATCGAACCCAGCACCTCCCGTCTACAAGCTTCGAGAGCAGAACCTCTCGGCCACTGGTGGGGCAAATAGTGTAATTGGCTTTATTATGGTATCATTTTAGCTGCCATTAAACAAGGTCAATATTTCTTTTTTAGAAAAGTGGTGGTAATAAGCAATTTGAATTTTTAAACCGTAATTTAATGCGCGACCGTTAAGGGGTTAATGTCTGTCCTTTATTTTTCACGTCTTAGATCTTTATTTATCATCATCACACACATTTTTACAAATAATATTTGAAATAATGCATATACATTGTATTTTGATTATTAATAATATTTTTGAGTGGGATATATTTCGAAATATGCGATACAAAGTCCAAAATCACAACCAGCGCCAAAACACAATCGCGAACGTTAGTATACAAAGACTTAGCAAGGAAATGCCAGTTAAATTTTCCTGTTTACAGAAGTTTTTTCCAGCAATTGAATCTCCAGCCCGGAAATATGACGGCACGAGAAATAACGAACAGCCCGTGATATTGACGGGAGCCAGAATTAAGGGGTTAAGGGTGCATAGATCCATTATAAGGAGGGTGGAGTTATTTTGGGAAAGTGAGGTGGAAAAGTGTTATCAAATTTAGATTGACAGATAGCGGACAGAGGCTGATTGCGATTTTTCATTAGGGAGAGATTAGTTTTGGCGACCGCGGTTTTTTAAAAATACTAAACATTTATCAAGGTTCGCACACTCCTTGGAATTTCCAAGGACTCTGCCACCACTATTAATGATAAGAAAATTTACATTTAATTTTTAAAACACAGAATTCGCAATCACCGCCTTTATTCACCTATTTTGCAATATTTTTCAGGACTGCAATACTTTGAAAATACTGTTAAAATTCTGTGGTAAAATTGTGCGAACCCTGATTTATTTATTAATTTTTCAAATTTCTATAGTTTTTCATGAAAACTGACTGATGCTTCATTTGAGCACTGATCGTTTATTGAAAATTAACTGGATAAAGTCGTTAAGTCTAATACGCTTCAGCATTACGTTACAAAATTTACGATAAACTCAATATGACCATTGTCTATTTTTATTTATTTATTTATTTATTTTACTGTAAACCAGCGCGAAATGTCTGTAATTAAATAAAAAAAACTGTTATAAATAATTTCTGGTATGAATGCAAAATTTTGGCATTAAAAGCAAGGTCAAACTGGCAAATGTGGTCGTCACGCATACAACGGAAGACTTGAAATATATTTTTTTCTAGATTTGTATTTTCTACAATATTTACATTTGAAATTGCTGTCCTTTTAACTTCTGGAGGAGCGGTGGGATATATTTTATACCACCTACGATTAATGAATATTTGCACCAGAAAAACTTTATCAAATTTTACTTTTCTAAGTTTGGTCGAAAATAATCGTAAAATTGTTTTTCCCTATTTTGCAATAAATCTTTTTGCAGATTCCGGTGTGACTTCGACATTACAGAAACACAATTACTTGCCCCTCAAGGGGTTAAGAGCTACCTACTTTCAGCTGTAGTACGATAAGCTCTCTGAATTTAATATACAGAAGGAAATATGCTACGCTTCTGTTGGGAATACTTTGACTAAGGCTAATTTGCACAGTGGAGTTATGAATAAAGGGAATGAGACATATAATTGTACAGTCTACCAGTTACGAGTGAAGTAACTGAGGAGGTTGTCACAAGATGACGACAATTATTTTACATCTGATCAACAGTTTCTGATTACAGCGGAAGCAAACTTTCTCCGGTAAATTTTGAATAGAAAATTTTACCTTATTGTAAGGACTTATTCCTGAAAACTTTCTCTCACAAAAATATGATAAAATTTTCTATTGCGTTTTATTGGTGGGAGTTAGCTTATTTATTCTTTCACTGACACATACAGGAGATCGTTTAGGTTGTCCCAATATGGCGGAAACGCTGGGACTGACTACCGCAGAAGTAAACTCCCACCAGTAAAAATATATGCATGTTTTTGGCAATAATTATGACTGAAATTCTGCATTAATAAGAGGTTTTAATAAATATAATTTTTTTATATTATTATTATTAACCCTCCGTCTACCAGACGGGTCCATTGGACCCGACAGGTACATACAAAATATTCATTCAAACCAGAAATTTCTTTAAAATAAACTAAGTATATAAACCAGACAAAAATAAGGTAAATAAATAAGTTAAATAGTTTTAAATAAAAATTCTGGTGTAGGGCGTTTTATTAAAACTTGAATAAAATTCCCGGTAGATCTAGGGTTAAAATTTGCTTGCGGAAGCTTACCCCAAGTGTAAAGATCCGCTACGAAACCGGATACAGTTGAAGCTTCAATATTTTGAGGATACATCACTTCCTTTTTACATAGCTGCCAACTTGTACGGATTTTGCTACCACTAAAATTTATTAGTAAATTTTGCCTGAACGAATGGCCGAAATACAATCATTGTTGATAATTAAATAAGGCAGGAATTTCTAATAAATTTTAGTGATAGCAAAAATCCGTACAAGTTGGCGGCTATGTTTTTATTCATAGTTGCATGGCTTACACATGTATAGATTGAAGTGTCATTTATAGCTCGGACTGATTAGCTTACTACACTGGTAGGACGAGGATGAAAAGCGAACGAAAAATGTGTATAGGAGTAATTCTACTCGGATTATCAAACACTGTGCGTTCAAATAATTTTCCAAGTAGTATTCTAAAGTAATAATAGTAGTACCATTACTACTATTATATGTGTGGCACAGTTACGAAAGTTCCAATTTTCTCTTTCAAGTCCAATTAGAGGTCTGCACGGGCCGGAATTTCCAGGCCCGGGCCCGGCCCGGCCCGGTGTAAAAATTGAAAGTTCGGCCCGAGCCCGGCCCGGCCCGTTTACATTTTTACCGTTCTCGGCCCGGCCCGTACAAAAATCAGTGAAAACAGTCCCGGCCCGACTCAATTTCTACAAAAAATTCCGTTTTTTCTCGACATACAATTAAGTTTCTTTTAATGAATACTCTACATACATATTTATGGGAACAATTTACAGTATATTTTAAATTACTATGTGTTCCCAAAATAGAAAACACACAATAGTAAACATTAACGATTACTTACAGTGTTTTAGTCAACGTCTGTAAAGACGTTTCAAAATTTAAATAAGGGTTCATTAAATGATTAATGTAGTTTAGAATAAAGGGTTAAAGATATGATAACTTTTGAAGCTTATAATAAAAAGTAGATTTGTAAAAATATTTCTGTCATTTTTAAGGCTTTTCTCAAATCTAAAGGAGCTACCTTTTGACACATTTATGAATTCATTTCTTTTCGGAAACGCATGAAATTGGCAGGTATTCTTATTCAGAAACCATGTAAATGCCGTTTTTTTCTTAGATAAAAGTAATATATTATATCTTTCAGAAAATACTGCCAAAGTTAGCGTTTTGAATCGAATTTCCGGAAGCGATAGCACAGGAAAGGAGAAAAACGTACAGTCACGTGACAAGAGTCTCTGTTATCTCTGTACGTAAATTATCAAAAATGGAAACGCTATTCGATTCCAAATGCTTTCAATACTCAGGCCTGTCAATTTAATGCCTTTATAGTTAAAAATGAGTCAGAAAATGTGTCTGAAAGTTTCGCATTGTTGAGCAGTAAATATGAGAACCACCCTAAGGTACATTTCCAAAGATACTGTTAAGAGAAGTTCATTATCGCGAATAATACTTTTACAAAACATCATGTCTGCCCTACACATCCTGAGAACGATTAAGACCAGTTCCGTCCCGGCACAAATCTGGCGAAAAAATTAAACCCGGGATCAGGCATCATGTAACTGTACGATGCCGATCTCTACGATGGACATGTTACATTTCTGTATTGATGCTGTTAAATTCGCATCGGCTCGTAACGCACATTTATACTTCTCGAAAAAGTCATATTCATTGAAAATGGCCTCGTATTTTATCTGCTTCTCTCAAACTCTTATATCGGGCCGATAGGCCCAATTAATTTTTTTATCGGCCCGTCCTGGCCCTGCAGGCCAGTTCAATATTTTTGCCGGCCCGGCCCGGCCCGTTGAAAAAATTGTCCTAATTCTGCCGGCTCGGCCCGTTTGAAAATTATTCTCCATTCCGCCGGCCGGGTACGGGCCTCGGGCCAAGACCGGGCCCGTGCAGACCTCTAAGTCCAATCAAGATAATTGTAGCCAGTAAAATTTATTTATTATATGTGTTTAGTTCCATTTTGGTATTTTATAATATAATTTATTGAAAAATATTTCTGGCGTCAGTGATTTAAAATAAAACCAGAATGTTAATAGCTATGGTGTGATAACATACACTATATGGACAAAAGTAAATTAACTCTTTCTTTTTCGCTTTGTCTAAAAACTGGTGGAGAACTTGACAACTTCATCTAGGACGTCCGGAATTTAAAAAAACTTACTTGTCATCATATTTTTAAACAGAGGTTTAGTCGCCAGGAGAAACAGGGAATGAAAAACAAATTTAAATAACAATAATAATAGTATTTGCATTCACCCTGTAAAATAAAATGATCGAGTTGATATGCAGCTGTAGCGCTTGACTGTTTGGGTTATGTCAAACATTTGTGTTCATTTATATAAAAACTTTCAGATGTATTCATGAAGATATAAAAATTTCTTTTAAAATATCCAACACATTTTTCATGTTTTTGTTTATAGCATGCAGTATTTTCAACCTATGAAAAGTCATTTAAAATTTTATTTTGCGCAAAGGAAAGTGCTCTTAAACAGGGCTAGCACAGGTCCGTTTTTTAGACACAAGTATGTGCGAAGGACATTTTTTGTACTAGATTTTTGCTACATTTGCAACGAAACATACTTTCCGGGCAGGAGTCTGAAAATGTGTAATATATATCTAAAGAAAGATAACTTTTATTAGAAAAAGGCAGTACAGTAGAGCGCCGAATATCGGAACTCCAATTAACCGAACTTCCAATCATCCGAACAGCCTATTTCTCTCAAAAAACATTTTTTTAATCGAACTTCTATTTAACCGAACAGCCTATTTCTCTCAAAATGTTTTTTTAATGGTGATGAGATTGTAGATGAGATTTAAGAGGAAAAAGTAATTAAATAAATGAAAGTGAATTCTCTGAAAATGACCCAGGTTCATCAATATAACGAAGCCTATGAATGTTTCGAAAAAGCTATGAAAAGGCTCGAATGGCAGAAGAGCTCCGATCCTATTCAACTGACGTATTTAAGAAGAATTCGAGATATGGCAGCATTGGAAAGAATGTCTTCTTTGAAGTAAGCAACAATTGTAAGCTTTTTTGCTTAAATTATAATCTCTGGAGCTCAGAAAATGATAATAAGAGAAAAAAAATTAAATGATAAAAAAGGTAAACAAAAAAACAGTTTTTAAACACGCTAGAACTAACTGGTGCTGCCAGTCCTAAACCCGGATAAAGTGTGAAGGTTTTAGTATAGTCAGGAACATCCCTTAACTTGTCTGTCCATTTATCCGAAATTTTGCTTATCCGAACTAGGGTCGTTCCTGACTTGTTCGGATAATCTGCGCTCTACTGTATTCAAACAAGTTGGAAATTGCTCGTCAAACATGGCAAATGAGGTGCGTTCGTACTATAACTAGTTTTATAATTATTTTTTGCACCCCATATTGTACTTAATGTGTATTTATTTGCAATTCATAAGTGCATAGTCTGTAACGTCATTAAAATGCACTTGCAATAATTTTTTCCCATTCCCCTTAATGTAACGGAAAAATTTTGACTGTCCCTGTAATTAAGCTATACATCCGATTTTCATGAAATTTGAAATGGCTCGACAAAATTTTGCAGCAATTATATATTTAAAATTTCAGCCAATTCGGAAAGCTGTAACATCATTAAAATGCACTTGCAATAATTTTTCCCATTGGCTTTAATGTAAAGAAAAACTTTTGACTGTCCCTGTAATTAAACTATACATCCGATTTTCATAAAATTTGAAAAGGCTCGACAAAATTTTACAACAATCATATATTTGAAATTTCAGACCATTCGGTTGGGTAGTTTTTGCTCTATTATATGCGGACGGACGGACGGACTGAACGACGACTATAGGTGCTACGTATTTATATAATTACGAACGCACCTAAAAAACGGCCAGAGTGGGCGGCCTTCATATGTGTTACATGCTAACTGAATATGGTCTATCTATTTAACCCCTTGAGGGGCACCGGTATATATTATATACCACCTACGATTAATGAAGTTTTACACCATAATTTTTTTTTTAATTTTACTTTACTAACTTTGGTGGAAAAAAAATCGTAAAGTTGCTTTTACTTATTTTGAAATAGAATTTTTCAAAGATTCCGGTGGGAATTCAGCATTTCACAAACGTAATTGCTTGCCCATCAAGGGGTTAAAGAATGGAGCTATGAATAAACAGGGGGGGGGGGGGGGGCTGATAGCATAGTGTCTACCGGTTGCGATTGAATTAACTGAGAAGGTTGACACAAGAGGACAACTGTTTTTGTTTTCCACTGGATCAGGATCTTATTAATGCCGGGACATATTCCCATTAGTAAAAGAGAGTAAATTTTTTGCTATATTTATGACAAATTCTGCTTGAATGAGGCGTTTTAATAATGGAGTTACGAATAAAGAGGAGGTGACATATACTTTGTCTACCAGTTGCGAGTGAAGTAACTGAGGAGGCCGTCGCGATATGGCGGCTGATCTTTTTATATCGGAAAAACCATTTCTTATAACTTCCGAAACAAACTTCCACCAGTAGATTTTCAATAAAAGATTTTGCCTAATTTTAGCAGACATTCTCATGAAATTTTCTCTCACAAATATTGTTAGAATTCCTATTTATTTTTACTGGTTTTAGTTTGGCTAGGCATTTTAATAATTTTCACTTACACTGACAGGAGGTTGTCACAACATGGCGGAATCGCAGGGCCTTATTAATATCTGTTAATGACATTATTTACGGCTTACATTTTGCATTAAAAAAGCGTTTAAACCAACAGAAAATTTCTATTTAAATTTACTGGTGGAAGTTTGACTCGGCCGTAATTAACCCCTGCAAAAGCGGTTACAGTTAGTTGATGCTTCACTATTTTAAGGATATGCCAGTTCTTCTTTATTAATAGTCCCATGGTTTAAATAAGGATGAAAATTTCTATACAAATTTACTGATGGGCGTTTTCCCCGGCCATAATCTAATTCACTGGCATTCACATGAGCCTATCTTAGGTTATCACAATATGGCAGAATTGAAAGGTCTGACTACCGCAAATGCAAACTGCCACCAGAGAAAAGATATACATTAATCATTTAATTAATTGTAACAGAAATAATATAAGAATTTATAAGGAGGAAATTTCTGTTCCAATTTACTGGTAGAAGTTTGTTTTTTGCGGTAATCAAAACCTGTAGAACCGGTTACAGTTGAAGCTTTACCATTACCATGTCATGTCAGTTCCCCTTTATTCATACTTCCAGGATTTAAACATGTTTTATATGTTCGTTAAAATTAGTTTTAACGCTTTATATATTAGTTTGGAACCACACTTTTGAACAATAATCTTCGCTCTAGTTACTCGCAGAAATTATGCGCGATATCAGTAATAACTTTCAAGTCTAATTAAAAAGATGTAAAAATGATCACATATATTAAGTTTTTCTTTAGATAATAGCATATTTAATTTTTTCTTTCAGATACAAAAATACAATCTCTTCACTGAAATATATCTTAAGGAATTGATTTTAAAATTTTGTAACTTCTTAAATAATGAGAACGCCTATTTCATGGATGTGTGGAATTTTATACGACCTAGAAGGAATGGGAACATGGCCAACTAATGTAATAGATCTGGAATTTCGCCAGTTCATTACACATAAGAAAAGTATAGTAATGTGTATTTTTATTTTACTTTTTACACGGTACTCAATGAAAGAAAATAATGTATAAAAAATTGTAATAATAAATATCGTTTACATGTCTAAATTAGATATTTACATAAATTTAATTATAATTTTCAAAAAAAATTACTTTTATTTTTCTAATAGGTTCAAACAGTATCTAACTTTCGAAATTAGTGTGCAAATGAGAAAATAATGCCTTAAAACTTTTCTATTTTCAATGTTATACTTCGAATTCTCTGAAACAAGAAATAGTTTTATTTATTATTTTATATATATATTCTATATATATTTTTTATAACTATATCAAGCTGAATAAAATATGTCTCTCAATTAAATAAAAAACGAAAAGTATTCCAACCATGGAACTGTGAATAAAGTGGAATCGAGATATTCTAAAAATGGTGAAGCTTCAACCATAACCGGCTCCGCACTGGATGAATACAGCTTCTGAAAACTACCAGGGCTAAGCTTTAAAATGTTTTCTCCTTTATTTATAAACCTTATTCATGTAAAATGAATTCCATAATCAAAAGCTAAAATAACAATTATTTGTTACTTGTAGAAATTTTTCCCAGTGGTAATCAGGCCCTGCGGTTGTGACATATTGTCAGAACATAAACTATCCTCCTATCAATTTCAGTGAAAGCAAATCTAATACCGCTGTGATAAAATTCCACCAGCAAAAATGAATAGACATTTTTTTATTGCATGAATGAGACGTTTAACCCTTTGAGGGGCAAGCAATATTGTCTGTGTAATATTGAATTCTCACCGGAATAGTCGAAAAATTTCATCTCATAATAAGGAAAAGCAATTTTTTCAACATTACGTCCCTAAAGTGAAACATATAATATTTAGATAAAAGTTTCTGAGGCAAATCTTGTAGGTGTGATATAACATATCCAACCGCCACTCAAGGGGTTAAATAAGGCGAAAATTACTATTCAAATATACTGGTGGAAGTTTACTCGGGCAGTTATCAGTCCCTGTTGATCGGATGTAAGCAAACAGCAGTGCCATCTTGTGACTACATCCTCAGTTACTTCAAACTGATATACACTACGTTATGCGTCTCCTTCTCTTTATCCACAGTTACATTATTCGATATAATCAAATTTTAGTGAATCGAACTTCGCAAAAGCTGCTCTAATCCTAATTCACAGATGTAATCAAATACAGTTTACCATAAGGCATCAGTTCAATACTCAGTGGTTGATCACTGTCGAGTACACGCCTTGTACTACGCACACTTCAAATTTATTTTTTGAACTAATGATGGGCAGAATGAATGTTTTTTACCTTTTGCACTCGAGAGGTGATCCTCACTGACATCTAGTGCCCAGCGTAAATGGGTGCTCTAAAAGCTCTGGACACCAGTATTTTAAACTAAAATTCTTCGCCTTATCTAATGGCTGAATAATCTGTGATAAAAGATGGCGAAATAAACTGTAAGATATTAGTGGTGTCCAAAGCATTTGGCGTTCCGAGAGTCACCTGTCGAGTGCAAAGGGTTAATATTTGAATGAATCATTCGGGCGTGCGCAAAGCTGCGGAACTTTGTGTTTTAAAAATTAAATTTCTATGAGAAATTTTGTATCAAAAAAGAAGTTTCTTCTTGTAATTAACATCAATTGAAGAATTATTGGAGTTATAAATAAAGAGGAGGAGACGAGTCTACCAGTTGTAAGTGAAGTAACGCAGGGTTCGCACGCTATTTGTAAGGACTCTACCTCCAGTAATCGCGTAAAACTATTTTCTAGCTACTGATTCGTGGACAAACCGATATAAGTAAGCGTCCTATCTTAAATGGGAGAAGTAACCGCAAGATTAAAAGCGAGGTCACATCAATCAAGGTCACGCGCCACGTAGCGGATGGAGTGTGAACTACAGGTAAATACCTAACTGTTTTCTTACTCACACCACTAAAATTGTAAAGTTTTTTCACCTTGATTAATAAATGAAATGGCTCCGATAAGGCGAAGAAAACTTCGTGGTGTCAAGTGCATCTGGATGCCCCTCTCTCTACGCCGTTATTTTGCAATAAATGTGACAAACAAAGTTAATTTCCATGAGTGACTAAAGGTTTAAAAAATATGCGCCACACTAAAAGCCCGCGTATGTGGATTATCACTCCGTCCACAAGATGGCGCAACTGTGTTAATTTACGCTCTATTCCAGCATTAAGTTTGCACGCTTACTTATATCGCTTTGATTCGTGGAAAAAATGATCTTTATAATAATACTGAATGGAGTTATGAATAAAGAGGAGGAGACATATAGTATACTGTCTACCAGTTGCGAGTGACGTAACTGAGGATGTTGTCACAAGATGGCGGCTGCCTTTTTTAAATTGGATCTCCAGTTTCTGATTACCACCAGCACAAACATCCCACCGGTAAAATTGTATAGAAAATTTCGTCTTATTTAAACGTCTTTTTCTTGGAAATATTTCTGTAAAATGTCCTAAATATTTCTATATGTTTTTATTGGTGTCAGTATACCTTGTAAAACTGTCAGTTTGTTTCTCTGGTTGTCACAATATGGCGGAAACGCACGACCTAACTACCGCCAAAATAAACTCGTACCAGTAAAAATGAAAATCTGTTTCTACCATTATTTATGGCTGAAATTTTGTAATAATAAGGTGTTTAAATAAGTTGAAGATTTCTATATAAATCTATTGGGGGCAGTTTCTACCGGCGGTAAACAACATCTGCGATAGCGGTTACAGTTGAAGCTTCACTATTTCAAGGATATGTCAGTTCCTCTTTATTAATAATTCCATGTAATACTGGTGGTCGAATCCTTACAAAATGGGCGTGCTTAATAGAGTGCGAACACTGTAACTGATGAAGTTATCACAAAATGGCAGCTGGTTTTTTGTAACGGATCGACAGTATCTGTTTACCTCCGCAGAAAACTTCCACCAATAAATTTTGAATAGAAAATCTCACCTTAATTTAGCGGCTTATACAAGAAACAATTCTCTCAGACATTTCGAAAATATTTCTAGTAGTTTTTATTGGTGGGAATTAGACCCACTATTGTATTTTTTACTCTTTATGATGGGAGGTTTTTTAGGTTATTACAATATGCCGGAAACGCAGGACCTGACTACCGCCGAAGTAAACTTCCACCAGTAAAAAAAAAAAAAAAACGTCTTTTTTTTGGCCATAATTAGTTTGTGAAATTCTGAATTAATAAGACGTTTATAAGGAGTAAAATTCAATTGAAATTTACTGGTAGAGGTGTTCTCCAGCGGTAATGAGCCAATGTGAAATCGATTACAGTTGAAGCTTCAACCTATTGAGGATATATCAGTTTCACTTTATTCATAGTTGCATGAGTTACGCACTTTAGTTTCGATTAATATTTTACAATTTTTTGTGAGACTTCTGGTTTATACTTTTACTTTTCCAGCATGCAAAAAAGACAGTGTGTCGTAAAAACCTGTTATTTTCAACTCGCTATTGTTTTTTCATTTACCTTTTACGGGCTTAATCTATAATGGCTTTTTGTATATCCAGAGCATCCACTCCATTATCTGAAGAAAAATCAATCGTAGCTTTTAAGAACATTTTAACAAATATAACCTTCAATGTACTTTTCTACATAATTTCAAAGTTTTATCTAAAAAGAAGCGTTTGTTCAAAAAACTCGGACCTATTGGAAGCCACGCATATCACCATTGTTGTCGCATCTGGCTGATTTTTTATTTAACCCTTTCAAGGGCGGTAGATAGACGGTCTAGCCACCTAATTTTAATTCCAAAACTGATAAATGGCAGCAAGAATATTTTAATATTTTTTTTCCTAATGAAAGTGAAAATTTGCGGGGTTTTATTTTCTAAGAAGTTGGTTTGAATATTCTGATGTCAGTCATTTTTTTCATCAATTTACGAGCAGAATTCTCACCACTAAGTTGTAATAGCTATTTTTTATTTATAACATCTTTGAACAGCAGTGAACAGCAGTGCAGTTCAATGGGATACCTAGTAGCAGTGCTACTCCACTCCCTGTAGATGAGTAAGTGTATAGCAAATCCTAGAGGAGCCATGAGGAAAGAGTTTAAGCGTAGTACATAGTACTACAATAAAAAATAGAGAAGATAAAAATTTTAAAATATGGAGAGGTTGAAAATTTCTGAGAGGGTAATCCGAGGACTACAGTATAAGTATAAGTAAAGATAAAATTAAGGATAGATAAAGATAAAAAGAAGATGTTAACACTGTTCATAACATATAGCAAGACCGCTCCAAGCAAAGCAGGAGAAAGATACCAAATCCCTTAAAACCAAAAAGGCTGTTTTCAGCGCCATACATTAAAAGTTTAAAAATTACAGTGAGTATAAGGCTTTACCAAGGTAAAGCAATATAGAAAGAATTTTTTTTTTTTTTTTTTTTTTTTTTTTAATTTTATAAATTATAAGAAAAGAAAAGAAAATAAGTATCAGCCGAAGAGCGCGACTACTCTTCGATAATAGTAGTATATCGGGGTCTCTTACGTTTAGATGGGCTGAGAGCATCGTAATCCGGTAACTCGTAAATAATTTCATTAGGGACTTTATAAAGCTGGCTGTGAAATTTTTTAGAAAGAAATTTAATACGTCTGACCAGAGAGGTAGTTTTGAGATCGTTTCTGATCGTGGTGTTCCGAAGAAATCGAGAACAATTTCTGATTCGACGAAGTTGACCGTTGTGAAGCTCAGAAAGCCGGTCCATACTTGTTCTACAGAGGAAGCCCCACACCGGGCAGCCGTAAGTGATGATGGTTAAAATGCAGGCATTGTAGATTAAAAGTTTGTTATGGTAGGACATACTAGGGCTCCTTAAAAGAGGTGAGAGACTTTTAGCTACCCCCGAGGCTTTACCGCGGATGTTAAGCATATGTTTTTTGAAGGTAAGGCGTTTGTCAATGATAACCCCCAGGTACTTAGCATCATCAGACCAAGGGATGGTAGTGTTGTTAATGGTTAGTCTATTGGGAACAGTAAAAGCACGAGAAAAGTAGACAGCTTTGGTCTTACTTTCATTAAGTTTGACACGCCACTGATTGCACCAGTCTATGAATAAATTTAAGTGATTTTGTATGTTTTTATAAAGTAAATATGGATGGTGTGCCGCAGCATAAATGGTGGTGTCGTCCGCATAAAGGGCCAGTAAAGTTAGAAGAGTACGAGGCACGTCAAAAAAGTACAGATTGAAAAGGGTTGGGCCTAAGATTGATCCCTGTATAATACCACATAAAATAAAGTGTAGATCCGATAAAATGTTGTTTATGCGGACGGAGAATGAACGGTCGCCAAGATATGAGAAAATAAGGTGTATAAGTCCGGATGGAAATCCAAGCCGAATTAATTTGTAAATGAGGCCTTCATGCCAGACTTTATCAAAGGCCTTGGCGATGTCCAAAAAAATGGCAGCAGTTGGCTTTTTTGCATTGAAGTTTTCACTGAGGAATTCAACAACGCGCAAAAGCTGGTGTTGTGTGGAGTGGCCGGCTCGGAATCCAAATTGTTCCGGTGGCAAAATATTGTGTTCGTTAATGAATTTGTTAATTTGCAATCTAATGACGCGTTCAATAACTTTAGAAAGGCTAGAAAGCAGACTAATAGGACGGAAATTAGTGGGATCGTGAAGGTTGCATGCAGGTTTAGGAATGGGGCAGATGATAGATTTTTTCCAAGGTTTGGGAAAGCAGCAAGATTTAAGAATAGAGTTGGTGAGTTTAGTAATATAGAGGATACAGTTTAAGGGAAGTTGTTTAAGAGCAAAATTAGAAATATTGTCGTACCCAGAGGATTTACGATTATTGAGTTTTTGGATGATGTTATGGATAACAATGGGTTCAATAGGGGGGAGAGGCTCAGGGAGGGTGGCAAGGAAGGTACGAACAGTATCATTGACATTATTAAGGTGATTTTGACTAGCGAGGAAGGGATTAGGTGAGAACTGTTTCTCGTATGAGTGAGCCAAGCAGTTAGCTTTATCTTTATCAGTATAAGCAGTAGAGTTATTAGAAATGAGGGGGGGGGGGATGGGAGTATAGTTATTATTAAGTTTCTTTTTAATACGCCAGAGAGAATTATCCTCGCTAGATAAGTTTTCAAGAAAATTTTGCCAACTTTTTTGTTTTTCTTTTTGGATAAGGGTCTTAATTTTATTATTTAATCTGTTAACAGCAGTTTTGAGGGTAGGGTCTCTGGAGGATTGGTAAAGCCGCCGGAGATTATTGCGTTGGTTACAAATATTGCGGATATAATTTGGAAGAAAAAAGGTATTATTATTTTTAAATTTGGTGTAGGTTGCATAATTTTGGGCATTAATGATGGCTTTTTCAAGTTTAATAACAGCATTGTCAATATCAGAAATGTTGTTAATAATTGGAAATGTGAGGTCGGCATCATTGAGATAATTTTTAAACTTGTTCCAATCAACAGCAACAGAGGGGGGTGAGTAATAGGATTGATGAGGTCAATTTTGAAGGCAACAGGATAGTGGTCAGAGCTGAGGTCGTTAATGACAGAGGTAGAAATAGGAAAAGTAAGGTTTTTAGAAATAGCAAAATCAATAGTGGAAGGATGGCATCTACGATTCCAGGGAATGTGGGTAGGAGTGGAGGGAGAGTGCAGACTAAGGTTGTTTTGTGAGATAAAATTATGGAGTGATTTACCCCTAGCAGTTGTGGAAAAACAGTTCCATTGCGTGTTATGTGCGTTATAGTCACCAGCTACAAAAGCAAATTGGTGTTGTGAAAAAAGCTGAGTAAGGTCATTAATAGGATATTGTGGACTATGTTTAGCATAAAGAGAAGTAATATTTAATTTAGTGTGTGGAAGGTCAAGGGCAATACTAGTGTATTCAATGCCATTGACGGGTGTGGTTTGGATTGCGTAGTGTGGAAGGTGAGATTTAATGTAAATCGCAGTGCCACCCTTTGGGGAATTGGCACGCGGTGTATGATAGAGCTTATAGCCCGAAATGTTTAAGCTGCACTTAGGAGAACCTATTTCTTGAATTAAAAGAATATCAAATTGTGGATTAAAAGAGATGAAAGATCTAAGTTCGTTAATTTTGTTTTTCATGGAATCGCAGTTCCAAGAAAGAATGAGAAGGGAGCCAAAGATAGGTGTATTATTCATGGTTAGGGAGGTTAAGTTCAGTAGCAAAAGAGTCTATTTCGTTAACAATGATTATCATTTTTTCAATAACATTGTCACAAGATTTAAATTGATTGGCTATTTTAGTTATGCATTTTAGAAGTTTAGTGATTTGTAGAAGTTCCTTCATATCCTTAAAAGCATCGAAAACATTTTTAAAAGTCGAAACATAGTTCTCAGTAGGAGTTTGAGTCGAATTTTTATCAGTTGAAGTATTATCCGTGGATGAAGTGGAGGCAACCGCGACGGGGGCTTCCTGCGTATTCTTGCTGGTAGAAGGGTTAACCTCGGTATTTACAGTTTGTTTTTTAGTTTGTTTGTTCATATTTTCAACGTAGTTAAATTTTTGTAGTATTTCTACAAAGTCTTGAGCATTTTTAGAAGTTTGGTTAGTCGGTTGTTTAGTTCTCGAGGATTTTTGTTTAACATTAGTTTGATCAGTAGAAGGGGAAGTTTTGTTTTGGTTAATGGGGTTTTTTGGACAAACTCTGAACGATGAAGGGTGTGTACCCCCGCAGTTAGCACAAGCGCAAGTGATTCTGCCCTTATGCGGGCACCGAGGGGTTAAATGCTCCTCGGCACATTTCATGCATTTTGGCTTAAAATTACAAATTTCGCTGGCGTGGCCAAAGCGTTGGCAGCGGTAGCATTGTTTAGGGTTATTGGTATTGCGAAAATGTTCAATCGATACGCGAATATAACATAATTCTTGAATTTTGTAGATTCGGTCGAAATCTTTAACAGGGAGAACATTTACCATATAGAGAGGCATCCCCCTACCAGTTTTCCTATTTTTGAGCATGGCTGCCCTTGTGGCAGTAAAACCATGCAAGGCTAGATCATCGATAATTAACTGGGGTTCCGTGCCAGGCGGGATACCGCGGATACAAATTTTCTTGGGCCTTTGGTACTTGGGGTGAATAGTGGTGAATTTATAATGTTTAGAGTCCAAATAACGTTGAACCTCCCTAAATTGCTCTTCCGTTTTAGGTTGGATTTTTATAAGCTCACCCTTAAGGCAGACTAGAAGTGGGTTATCTTTGTCGAGCTCTTTAACTTCTTGCGCTATTTTGCGCCAATCTACTTCACTAAATTCAACAAATAAGGGATGTATTTCTTTCTTTTTTGTCACCGGTACGGTGCTCTCAGTATCATTAATTTTAGAATTTGAATTATCATTTATCATCTCAACATTATTGTCTAAATTAACCTCGTTATCTAGAACAAGGTATTTGTTAGTTAATGCAATATTACTGTCCATTTCGGACTCAGAGTGACGTCTTTTACCAACACGGGAAGGGTTATTGTTAGGGCTGATACTCTCTAATACTTTAAAACTCTCCATATAGTCTGATTTAAGAAATTTATAAGCTCCAGAATCAATAATTAGTTTAACATTAAGTGGCTCCCCCAAAATGGAAATGGCAGTAATACACATTGTTCTCACCTTAGCTTTCATTTCTTCGTTGGTGGAGTAGCCAGGAGTCCCCTGCATTTGTTGAATGTCTCCGTCGATGCCGGCGAAGATTTCCCGTAGAATTATATTCGCTGGCTCATGATGCGTCGGAAATTCATTGAAATGTCCAGAATAATTCGCCACCAGCATTCCAGAGACGACATTATCTAGGTCAGTTTTACAGTCCTTTATATCATTCAACTATTCCTCCGATAACGCCATAATCAGAAAATACTCGCACGCTCGTCGATAAAAATCTATGCTATTCTAACGAACCGCTATACATCCTTACCAACCAGAGCAGTAACACAGTAACAGAAGAATAAAAATACGTCTGCACTCCGCAAGAGACGAACACAAACTCTGTGTGAATACCACCTATGAATATATATGTATGATATACCTGTGATGTGTATATACTGTGTGAATGAACATCTTTGATAAACCATAAATAAAATTAAATAAAATTATTATTCTAAATGTTCTGGTCTGAATTCAATATTTTTTTTAAATAAAAAATCCTTCAGATGCGGAAACACTGCATATCATTTTTGTCATAAATATATTGACATTTGAAAGAATTTCTTTCCTATACTATACAAATTATATAAAAGAAACTTTTATTCAATAAAATAAAATACGAAATTATGTAATAAAGTCTCCCAAATGTCCTTTCATTTACTGGAAATATGTGTCTGACTTTATTTATCGGAACACGTCTGAAGATCGGATGTCACAATGTCAAATGAATAAAAACATCTCCATTTTTTTATTTTCTACAACCGTCAGTTTTCCTTTTCAGATATAAAAATATTATATGCATTTTTGCGAATGCATTTTTAAATATAAATGTGCAGTTTATTTTGGCAGTCTTCAAATATTTTGCTGTCAAAAAAATTTAAATTTTCTTATGGCAGAATTACTTCGTATTTATATTTTGCTCTTTTCATAAAACGTGCCAACACACATAAAACGTGTTTAATTTTATCTCACTCTATTTCGGAAGAAACTTTCGCAAATACGCTTGAATTGTGACGGAAATAATGCAAGTTACACTAGATTAATTTTAACACAATTAATCTAATCTTAACAAAAAATTAATTGTGTTAAAATTAATCTAGTGTAATTTCGTATCAAGCGATTTCTGGAGTTCCATTACCTGAGATTTATTCTGTTGAGCTGAACCAGATTTCAGACCAGATGCTGTAATCATCAAGGTTAGCTGGGTGAAAAAGGTCGACCAGAATCGTTCGGGATAGCTCAGATGGCAGAGCACTGGCGGCTTCAGCCAGGAGGTCCCGGATTCGAATCCTGGTCCGGACATTTTTCGCCCAGTTGGAAATTTACATCTAATATAATGCAAAATAATTCAGGGATGAAAGCACTGCTCACCAGTAGACCGATGGACACCACTACATTTTAATAGTATTCATTGTCTTATTTAACCCCTTAACATGCTTGCCAACTTCCAACTGTACTTCCGTAAAATGTGAGTTAATTTAATTCAGGTTAAACATGTTCCTAACCGAAAAATATTTCAGATATATCATTAGATATTTAATTTCCTGTTTGCAAGTGGAACTTGCTTGATATCATTTCTTTACAAAACATTCTGTTTCGAAACATCTTTAACCTGGTTTAAATTAACTAGCATTTTACGAAAGTTAAGTCGGAAGTTGGCAAGTATTCCTCGACTACGTCGTCGACGAAATTGACTTTAGTTTCAATGGTTCCTACCATGTACGCATCGTACGTGGACGTAGTCCTTGAATTAATGACAAAATTTCTGAGGATGGATACTATGAACCTTTTTCGGCCACTAACTATTTATGCATTTTTATATTTTTGTATTCCATTCTCACCACAGTGGTTTGTCGAATAAAATTCGTGTAAGAGATGATGCTCCAAATCTCACGTAGGAAGTGACACATGAGAGATAGATGTAAAATTTAATGGTGATAATCGCCCCCCTTGTGTACATTACTTTTGTCACTGTTGTTGATCATTACTGTCGCATGTTTCCCATTGAAAATGAAATTTTTAGGATTTAATTTTCACTCTTTTGTTTTCAAGTGTATTAATCCCTTGAGGGGCAAGCAATTACGTTTGTGAAAAGCTGAATTCCCACCGGAATCTTTGAAAAATTCTATTTCAAAATAAGTAAAAGCAATTTTAAGGCTCCTTTTTTCCTCCAAAGTTAGAAAAGTAAAATTTAATAAATTTTTTCTGGTGTAAAACTTTATTAATCGTAGGTAGTATATAATATATACCGGTGCCCCTCAAGGGGTTAAATTTTTTTTGGCGTATTATTATCTATGGGCGATAATTGTTTAAGTACATTTGATTGATTTTACGCTTCTTCAAACATTACGAAATTCATGTACATATTCATAGCCCCAGCTTTCCGGTTTTCTTTTCAGAATGAAATAGACATAGTAAATCAAGAAATTTTATTAAATCAATGAAAAGATGTAACTTCTACATGGTAAAAGTAAAGGTCTGATTAAAGGAAAAAAACGGAATTCTGGTAGATATATATTGCTCATATGCACACTTATTTCTTCTTCATTAGCTCGTTACATCATTTCTTAACGCTCGTTATGAACTTGGTTGTAATATTCTCTAAAATGCGTTAATACTATAAAGTCAGCTTTATAAAACTGATACACTCTAAAGCAGGGGTGGCCAACTGTGGCACGCCGGACACCACTAAACGTTTACAGAAAAAGTCGACTTTTTGAATCGCAGAGATTCGATGATTAGATAAGGCAATGATTACTATAAAATTTTAGTGGTGTGGCGCGTGCCACAGTTGGAGACCCCTGCTCTAAGGAAGTGAGTGTTAATATTCACAGTATCATAAATATCACATATATTTATGAATAAAGAAGAGTAGACCTATAGTGTAATGTCTACCAGATGCGAGTGAAGTAACTGAGGAGGTTGTCACAAGGTGGAGGTTCTGATTACTGCAAGAGTAAACATCCACCAATAAATATTGGATAGAAAATTTTGTCTTAATTTAACGGGATTTTCCACGAAGCATTTCTCTGATAAATAGGTTTAAATATTCCATTTGTTTTTACGGGTGTCAGTTTGCCCAGGTAGTATAATCTTTTTTTACTGGCACTGACAGGAAGTTGTCTAGATTGTCACAATTTTGCGGAAACGCAGATTCTGGCTACCGCTAAAGCAAACTTCTACCAGTAAAAATTAATATCTGTTTCATCACTTATTTATGACTGAAGATTTGCATTAATAAAGCATTTAAATAAGAAGAAAATTTCTATTTAAATTTACTGGTGGAAGATTGCACCGGCGTCAATCAACCCCCAGTGAAAGCGGTTACAGTTTAAGCGTCATTAATTTATAGGTATGTCAATTCTTTTTTATTAATAGTTCCATGATTCACAGCACAGGAAATCGTGAATATAACAGTTAATTTGTTTACACAAGATGGCGCAAATTAACTCCACTTTGTTATTCCATTAAATAAATTGACAGTATAATTGAGCACTAAACCTTAAGTTCTACTGAGTTAAATTGAAGAAAGTGGATATTGAATTATGTTATAAATTTTCAAGCTTAACCCCTCCAATAGCAGGCGTCAAGATTTCATCGTATACCCCTGCCAGACGTAACAAACGGAGAAAATGTCACCAGTAAATTTTTATAGAAATTTTCGTTTTATATAAATACCGTATTTAAGCTATATTACTAACAATAATAGGATAAAACTTTCGATTCCTTTTTACTGGTGGAAGTTTGAAAAAAAATTAATAAAACTAGAATTTTGCGCAAAATCTGGTCTATGAGCACAATTCGGATACAATAATCTGATACTGAAGGGTTCAAGTAAACATCACTTTTTTTTTTATGTTACGTGTGTTATATGTGGGGAATTTCGTAAGAACACTTGCATCAGACTGAATGTCCCTAACTCCGTATTCCGCTTCGAGATTAAAAAGGTAACGAAGCTGCGTGAAGTGTAAAGGCAGAAAAAGTAAATAGAGCGTGAAAGAGTTCGGACGACGGGGATTTTGTTAAAAGGAACAGAATATTTTCGACGAAATAAGATAGAAGATTTAAATGACTTATGAAAATCTTAGAAATATTCAACGACGCTAAATAAATGAAGCCTAAGTTGTTGCTTTAAAGCTAAATATAGATTGAAAAGAGTGCTTTTGACTGTATTTTTGTTTTGTCTTCGTCTTAATAAATGTCAGTGTTCGTCTTAGAAGTGAGTTATGATTTATAAATACAGTCTCATTACATAAAATGGTGTTCAGAAGTGCAGTTAACCCACCAATATTATCCATTTGTCAGAATTGTCCATTTCACAGATTCAAGCCGGATATTATTCTAACGGTGAGTCCATTGTTATTATTTTATTATGAAGTTAGTTGACATACCTGAACTGGAACTTGCATTTAAAAACGAACGAACAAATAAAATTAAATTACTACATAAATTCCTATTTGATGCTGAAGGTGATTGATGAAATAGAAAGAGAATACGTGATTTTACTGGTTTCGGTTTTCAAACCGACAGCACCGAGTTCAAAAATAAAATAACTAAAGTTCAAACTGATTTTTCATTAAATGATCTGATTACAGTTTGCAATCTACTTTGTATTGATAATGAAGGATCTTTAAATGATCTTGCAACCCGATTAGTTACATACCTTTCAGACTTGAGTTTACCACAAACTAATATTATACAAAATGAAAGTGACACTGACTCGGATCCCGAATTGCCTTCAAATAATATGACTTCAAGTAATAACACCGAATTATCAAATGTTGACAAAAACAAGCAACTACCCGTTCAAAGTTTTGTGTCATCGTCTATTCGTTTCACCGATGTTGAAAGAGTTGTACATCCTTTTAACGGAAGTTTTTTAGTGATATAAATGTCTGGCTCAATAATTTTGACGATGTCACTAAATATGTTTAATATGTCTGATTTTCATAAATTCATATTTTGTAAAAGATCCTTACGAGGAAAAGCCCAGTTGTTTGTACAGACAGAATTTCATATCAATTCATATGACAAACTTAAACAACTCTTAATTTCAGAATTCAGTACCACTTATAATTCTGCCGAGTTACATGATATATTAAATAAACGAAAATTGCAAGAAAATGAATCAATAGAAGAATATTTTCTTTTAATGAATCAATTATGCTCGCGTGGTAACATCGAGGATTCCGCATTAATGCAATATAGTATAAATGGTATATCCGTCCCTGTTTTCCGAAAATCATTGTTATATGGATGCCAATCCATTGTAGAATTCAAGCAAAAGCTCAAAATTTATGACAAAATTCAACATGACTTTGAGAACACTAAATTTCGTAAGGTCAAACCTGAAATACCAGCATGTTTTGACGGACTTTGAAGGACGGTTGTAGGAACTCCAAGCAATAACGTTTTAGCGAAACCGTTGCATTCAGGAAATGTAAAGAATCTATATTTAATGGGTTTTAACATTAAAGTATCATGCATAATATGCAACTTGCAACGTCGTCATCATTTAGTGAATATTCGGGTGAAACGGGGAGTCGCCAGACTTGTACAAGGGAATAGAAGGTTAACCCTCCGTCTACCAGACGGGTCCATTGGACCCGACAGGTACATACAAAATATTCATTCAAACCAGAAATTTCTTTAAAATAAACTAAGTATATAAACCAGACCAAAATAAGGTAAATAAATAAGTTAAATAGTTTTAAATAAAAATTCTGGTGTAGAACGTTTTATTAAAACTTGAATAAAATTTCCGGTAGATCTAGGGTTAACAACGCAGAAAATTTCAGCAGGTTCAAAGGTTTCAAAGATTCTCTGGACTTGCTGTTCGCCGTACATCTAATATGACACGAAAGTCAAAGACCTCTTATAACACCGTTGGTACCCAAATAGCATGAACATTAGCAGCAAGTTTGATTATTTCTGATATTATCTTGCCGTGGCAAATTTAAATTGAGAAATTCGCAGCAAATCTCCCGCAGAGTATACCATCAAGCTCTTGCATGTGTAGTTTGTTGTGAAACTGATTGCAAGACTGTCTTTAATTCACGAAAGTAAAAAAAAAATTCCTCTGTTGAGAAAATGTAATATCAGCAGATACGCAGAAATTGCAGAAGTTTTATTGCCGAAATTTTATTGCAGAAGCCGGCTATTCGCAAACATCTGATAACAACAGAATACGGAAAAACTATTAATTTTAACAAATATCATGATATAGATTAACTCGTTTTTAGTTCGTTTAATTGACTGAAGTAGAAATTAAAGATGAAAATCAAAGTTGGTATAGCATTGAACTAATAATATTGAAGTATTAACATGTGTACCTAGTTTTTGAAATATTAAGATTTATAAGATAGAAGAAAGTTTTGGGATTGGCACATCCAACTAGTTTGTGTTTGTTTTTGGTCATGGCAAGAAGGTCCTCCCTGAATTTGGAAAAAAATCGCCGATAGCAGGCGCTGTACTAGCGATTTTTGTGCGATTTTAATGTTGTACCATCCAAAAGTGTATGAAGTTAAGCATAAAATTGAACCAAATTTTTATTTTAAGTTTTTGGATATGGCAAGAAATTCCTCCCTGAATTTGTAAAAAAATTCGCCGGTAGGGGCGCTGCAATAGCGTTTTTGAATATTGTACCATCCAAAAATGTATGAAGTTATGCATAGAATTGATCCAAATTTTTATTTTAAGTTCTTGGCTATGGCAAGCAGGTCTTCCCTGAATTTTGAAAAAATTCGCCGTTAGGGGGTGCTGTAATGGAGATTTTTGTGCGATTTTGAATATTGTACCATTGAAAAGTGTATGAAGTTATGCATAGAATTGAACCAAAAAAAAAAACATTTTACGTTCTTGGCTATGGCAAGCAGGTCTTCCCTTAATTTGTAAAAAAAATCGCCGCTAGGGGGCGCTGTAATAGCAATTTTTGTGCCATTTTGAATATTGTACCATCGAAAAGTGCATGAATTTATGCATATAATTGAACCAAATTTTTTGGTTTTGGTTTTGGTCATGGCACGAAGGTCCTCCCTGAATTTGGAAAAAGTTTGCCGGTAAGGGGCGCTATAATTGCGATGTCTGTACCATTTTCATTATTGTACCATCGAAAAGTGTATGAAGTTACGCATATAATTGAACCAAATTTTTTGTGTATGTTTCTGGCTGTGACAATCAAGTTCTCCCTGAACTTGAAAAATGTCCGCCAGAAGGGGGCGCTATAATTGCGATCTCTGGGCCATTTTTATTACTGTACCATCGAACAGTGTTTAAAATTATGCATACAATTGAATCAAAATTTTCGCGCATCATGTTTTTGACTTTGGCCAACAGGCTCTCCTTGTTTTTGGAAATATTTCCCGGTAAAGGGGCTCTGTGATAGCGATTTTTGTATACTTTTCTTGATTTTTCATAGTCCTATTGTGCATCGGCGGGAACTCGCTACCTGCTAAGCCGGCTATTCACAAACATCTGATAACAACAGAATAAGGAAAAATTAATAATTTTAACAAATATCATGATATAGATTAACTCGTTTTTAGTCCGTTTAATTGATTGGAGCAGAAATTTAAGATGAAAATCAAAGTTGGTATAGTATTGAACTAATAATATTGAAGTATTAACATCCGTAACTATGTTTTGAGATATTAAGAGGTATAAGATAGAAGAAAGTTTTGGGATTGGCACATCCAACTAGTTTGGTTCAATTCTTTGAACAACTTCATACACTTTTCGATGGTACAATATTCAAAATCGCAGAAAAATTGCTATTACAGCGTCCCCTACCGGTGATTTTTTTCAAAATTCAGGGAGGACCTGCTTGCTATATCCAAAAACTTAAAATAAAAATTTGGTTCAATTCTATGCATAACTTCATACACTTTTGGATGGTACAATATTCAAAATCGCACAAAAACCACTATTACAAGGCCCCCTACCGGATATGTTTTTTTCAAAATTCAGGGAGGACCTGCTTGCTGTATCCAAAAAACTTAAAATAAAAATTTGGTTCAATTCTATGCATAACTTCATACACTTTTGGAAGGTACAATATTCAAAATCGCACAAAACCACTATTACAGGGCCTCCTACCGGCTATTTTTTTCCAAATTCAGGGAGCACCTGCTTGCCGTAGCCAAACATTTAAAATAAAAATTCGGTTCAATTCTATGCATAACGTCATACACTTTTTGATGGTACAATGGCGACAGACAGGCGGACAGACACGCGGACAGATAGACATTTTCTATAAACATTTTTGGGGGGGGATCTCTGACCCCTAAAACGTGTAAATCCGTCGAAAACCGGAAGGCGAAAAAAAATTCGATTACAATACTTTCTTCTATTGAAGATAGAAGAAAGTAACAAACCAACCTGCATAAAAGATTATTTTTACTATTACGTGTATACTCATAAATTCGAAATTTTACGCGTAAAATAAATTATATGTTCATAGCTTGTTTGTACATTATTGTACTAATATAACTAACTTATTAATAATATTTTATTGTCTAACATAAAATTTCTGCTTACACCGCATATAAGGTCTCCACGCTAATAAGGTAATTTTTTTCAGGACCGCATGGGTGACCATATAACCGATACTGACTGTATTTAAAAAAAAAAAAAAAATCTAATCTGGACTATAATTAACGATGTAATAACAAAAGGAAACTAAATGAGTACGATGAAGCGTATTTGTAGATACAAATTAATAATTGTTGCCTACTTTCACTATTTAAATTATCGACTTATTTTTTTACATTAAGTTTTAATTTTATTTCAGCAACAACGTAACATCAATGTATTAGAAAGAGAAAAGAAAAAAAGTAAAATTGTATGTACATAATTTATTTGTTAACCCTTTCGGGACCGGTAGCTTTTACAGAAATTTTATCAGGTTAGTACCACTTTTTTAAAAGAAGTTACTTTTACTTAAATAATCATGAAAATGCTCTAAATAAACAAAGCAGATATTACTTTTCTTTTTTACTGGTGCCAGAAACAAAATTTCTATACTCTTTATGAAGGTGCTTATATGCACCTATGGCCCCGAATGGGTTAAGAGACCTGTTTTTTCGACTACAATCTACAGAAAAAGTATCGAAAAAGTACAGTCTTTATGTAACTACATTTGACATATGATGCAACGAAGCCAATTACACTTCCTCTATTTGGAGTAGTTTGCAAAGAACGTCTGCGTTACGTTTAATTCAACTTTTCATTATTATTATCTTGACTTGCATCTTTCTTGCCCTTCTTACTTTTTATTTTCCCTTTTTTCTCCTTTGGTTTCAGTAAACATTATAACATGCCTAACATGGTTACTCTGTGCAAAAAGAAAAGGAAATTTTAATAACACTCATTCATCCCGTGCAAAAGAAACTGCGGCATGTATCCCATTTTGCATGGTGCAGACGTCGGCCATCACAGTTACCTGCCATCACTAAGGTAAATGGCGTAACCATACACACAGTACTCTATACAAACGCTACACTTAGTTTTGACTTCGAAATCATGCATGCATTTAGTAATTATTGTATGAAAAGTATTTAAACATAACGTGTTTAAAAGTTTGGACAGTGAAATCATGCACTTACGTCAAATTAAAGATTGTACTTCTACAAGTAAACATCGAAATTGGATTCACGCTATACACTGGTTAAAATATTCTCATTGCGAACCTATACTGTGTGTTTGACGACCATCTATCGATAATTACAAGAAATACAAGGGGTGCGGCATCTATCCCGTATGCAGCGACTCTCACGGAGTTACCCTATAGTGCAATGTCTACCAGTTGCGAGTGAAGTAGCTGAGGAGGTTGCCACAAGATGGCAGCTGCTTTTGTCAATTCGGGCTTTCAGTTTATGATTACCGCCAAGGCTAACATCCCACCAGTTAAATTAAATAGAAAATTTAGTTTATATTTAAACGTCTTACTCAAGGAAACGTTTCCTAGAAAATGGGTTAAAAATTTCTAGTTGTTTTTACTTGTGTCCGTTTGCCTTTTACATTTAATTTTTTAAACACAGAATTCGCAATCACCGCCTTTTTTCACAGGTTTTGCTATATTTTTCTGCAGTGAAATACTTTGAAATTAGTGTTAAAATTTAGTGGTAAGTTTGTGCGAACTCTGCATAAAATAGTGTAATTTTTTTATAAATGGTATCATTTTACCTGTCATTAAATAAGGTGAACATTTCTTTTTTTAAAAAGTGATAGCAATAAACATTTTGAATTTTTAAACCGTAATTTAATGCGGCCGTTAACACTAGAACCGCCGTAGGGGTCATTTTGACCGCTACCAAATACAAATATTTTGATTATCAACAGAAATTTCTTTCTAAAATAAGTTTAAAATGTACCTCGGAGAAATAAGTTAAATTAGTATGTTAAGTAGTTTCAATTAAAATTTCCGGTGTAAAATATTTTTATAACACTTCAGTAAAATTTCCGACGGTTCTAGTTTTAAGGGGTTAAGAAACATCTGACAAATTGAGATAAGTTAATTTTTTAAAACCTTAATTTATTTTAGACAGCAATTGAAGTTATATTTTAACTATAAAAAACAATACAGACTTTTAAAAAATGCACCAACCAATAAAAAAATCTCTTTTTAACTATTTCGTCTAAATGGATGTTTTTTCTGATGTAATCGATGACTGCATGGTAACATTTTTGCAGTTTATCAAATCCTTTTGTTTGATTTAATCTCCATCTATTTGAATAATGTACTTTTTTACAGAAAATATAAATTTCTGCAACAATTCAAAATTTTATTTTATTCAAATGGGCCTTTTATTAAAAAGAATCTTATAAGATAAAGGTAATCTACAATCAATTTAGTAAAATATTTTATTATTTTCTTAATTGTACTTTTTTAATTTAAACTATTTATGGAAATAAATGCTAAAATCTGAAACAAAAACATCCTTTTAAAAATATATCGCTTTAGGAAAATTAATATATTAATTTTTTTTTCCTAAAATGTTTTCGTGTTTTTTAAAAGGATTTATTGAAATAAGCTCGGTAAAAATGTTTAAATAATTTATATATTTATGATCTGTTTCTTTATTTATGTTTTTAGAAAGCATGTTTTGAAAATTTATTTTAGAGAATGTTGAAATTTGAAAGATTTCAATTCATTTATTTTTTTAGATACAGAATGTATATATATGTTTCAAAAAGTGTTATGTTTAATGCAGATTGGAAAGAAAAATAAACAAAATATACAGGACTTTTTAATACGCACCGGACAAAAGTTGAGGAGTTTTAAACACCATAGCAATGAACCACATTTATTTAAAAGAGCATCTCTGATAACGCCACACGCATGATAAAAAAGTTACTGAGTGACACATAGATAGTTCAATACAGAACGCTGTGCAAAGATTTTGATTGACATACTTTTAAACCACGTGACAGTGTTGCCGGAGAGCTACTTTTTTAAATTTAGATTTCTTGTGTACCACCACTTTTTTGAAATGATAAAATTCCCACTGTTTAGCCTCATATTAATAAGCCATTAAGTACGATGGATTTTACCATTTCAAAAAAGTGGTGCCAATTATGAAATCTATACTTAAAAAAAGTAGTCCACTGGCAACACTTTCCTCTTACTGAACGACATATAATACTATGGTTTTAACCCCCTTTCGTCGCACCCAATAAGAGTAGACTACTTTTTAAAAAATTCACATTGTTTGATTGCCATCACTTAAAAAAAAGAAATATTCACCTTATATGATCTTATATACGCCACCTTACATTAACAGAAAAAGTGTTGCGAGAATAAAGCCAATTACACTATTTTAAAAACTGGTGGATATCTGATTAAAAACAAGTACCGTAATTTCGGGTATATAAGCCGCAGCTTAAATAATTTTGTTTCCAACCAGAAATTTTATTTCTCAAAATGTAACTTATTCCATCTTCGAACTTATGTGACAATATATGTTAAATTAAATTTCCGGTTTGAAACACCCGCGGCTTTACACCGCGGCTTATACACCCGAAATTACGGTACCTTACACTGCCCGTGAAAGTCACGGGCACGAGAATTAAAGGATTAGAACTGATGTTGAATTTTTCAAGTATTAGTATTGGCTAATACCGACACAGGACTGCCACAGGCGACTACTTTTATACTCTGTTCGCACCACTATTTTTGAAAAATACATTTTGTAGTATATCACACTTGCAAATGTTGTCAAAGCGTACGTATAAGACTTTTGTTTTTAAAAAGTGGCGCGAAATAGAATAAAAAAATAGTCGCCTGTGGCAGATCTGTCGACACCACGCTACCTGGAATGTCGGTCATTTTCTAAAGTTACTAGTGATATAAGCAACAGCAACGTTAGTTTTTCCCACGAGCTTAATCCCGGTGGTAACGGCCGTTTCGAATACAATGCTTTGAAGCAGCGTTGCCAGTTTGGCGTCCCTTTTTATTCCAAAATTCCAATTTCAGACCGGAACTTCCTAAAGAAAAATATTTACATTAAGTAATAACGTAAAGTCTGTCATTAAATAAATCTGAAAATACTATTCGTATTTTCTGGTATGAATCCGAAATTTTTGTTAAAAAATGGAGGCCAAACTCGCAACCCTGCTAAGGCATACTTCAAAAAGAAATCGAGGATAAGTAACTCCACTGAACATGGAGTAAGAGGCCATGCAACACAATGGAGTTATGAATAAAGAGGAGGCGACATGTAGTGTGTTGTCTACCAGTTGCGAATGAAGTAACTGAGGAGGTTGTCACAAGATGGCGGCTGCTTTTTTTAAATAGGTTCTCCAGTTTCTGATTACCACTAGGGCGAACATCCCACAAGTAAAATTTAATAGAAAATTTCATCTTATTTCTACGTCTTATTGATGGAAATTTTTCTCAAAAATGTCATAACAACTTTTGTTTGTTTTTACTGGTGTCAGTATGCTTATTAAAACTGTCAGTTTGTTCCCCTGGTTGTCACAATATGGCGGAAACGCAGAACCTAACTATTGCCAAAACAAATTCCTACCAGTAAAAATGAAAATCTGTTTCTACCATTATTTATGACTGAAATTTTGTAATATTAAGACGTTTAAATAAGTTGAACATTTCTATATAAACATACTGGTGGAAGTTTCAACCGGCCGTAAACAACGCCTGCGATAGCGGTTACAGTTGATGCTTCACTATTTTAAGGATATGCCAGTTCCTCTTTAGTAATAGTTCCATGTGCAACACAAAGCGATATAAGTAAGCGTACAGACTTATTGCTGGAATCGGGCGTAAATTAACACAGTTGCGCCCTCTGGCGGACGGAGTGATAATTCACATAGGCAGGCATTTAGTGTGGCGCGTATTTTCTAAATCTTTAATCCCTCATGGAAATGAAATGCTTGCCACATTTATTGCAAAATAATGTTGATGCGAGAGGGGCATCCAGATGCACTCGACACTACGAAGTTTTCTTCGCATAATCAGAAACACTTCAGTTATTAATCAAGGTGAAAAAAACTTTACAATTTTAGTGGTGTGAGTAAGAAAACAGTTAGGTATCTACCTGTAGTTCACACTACATCCGCTACGTGGCGCATGACCTTTATTGACGTGACCTTGCGGTTACTTCTCCCATTTAAGATAGGACGCTTACTTATATCGCTTTGATGCAACATGTTCACATCCCATTACTAGTACACTCCGCTACTTATGTGTTTAGGGTCGTACTATATGCCCATATCCGAACACCGTTCAGGATAAAATAGCTTTTGGACGCCATTAAATTTTAACTTCCCTTTATTAGGCAGGCATTTTTCGATTGTATAAGTCAAATATTTCAGTACAAAAAATTGGTGTCGAGTTCCTATTTTTAACTTATTTTGGCCAAAAAATAAAATAAAAATAAAAATAAAAACCTTTTAAAAGGTTGAAAACCGAACCGCAGATTTCAAACCTTCATAATTCCTAAACTATGTAATATGAGCGAATTTCCATTTATTATTTTGATATAAAATTTACCGGCAAAATCTAATATGATATCAATATGGCTAGTGTGATGCTTATATTGAAAATCTCAGTGTTTGGTACAATTTACTATGAAGACGAACCATCTAATTTTATTTTTGTTTAACATAATTCGACAGAAATAATAATTTCCAAACGAATGTTTGTTTTTGTGAGAATTTGGAGGTTAAAATGTATGTGAGGACTTCTCTTTTCTTTTTTACCGACTTTAGAGTGCAATTTATATGTAATGTGTTTATTAGAAATTCATATATTTCGGAGCATATTCGTATATTTAGTTTTCTGTAAAGCCATCCACTATAGTTGTGGTGTTTATGCTTATACAGATGAGGATTAACTCCTTGTGTACGCCCGCGTTCAATGCGTACGTGGTTCAAGCAGGCGTATGGCGATGACAACGTACCTGGTTTCCAGTGTTGCCGCATCTGGCTGATTTTTATTTAGAATTTCGGAATTCTATCAGTAAGTTTTAATCCTTTCAAGGACGGTGGTATGTTTATGAAACCACTTAATTTTAATTTCGAAACGCTACAATTGCACCAGAATTGTGGTAAAATATTTTCCATTTAATAAGTACGTTAAATGTAGTCTTTGTCTTATTTAAATAATTTTTTTAGAAAATTCCGGTGCCAATTATTTATTTCAACGCTTTAGTATTGAAAATGCTTTCCCTGAAAGGTTGAACATTGGAATGCTCGGAGATTTTATTCAAGTTTCATAAAAATATCTCACACCAGAACTTTTATTTAGAAGTATTTGACTGATTTATTTTGCGTATAAATGCATGGTGTAAATTTAACTTATTTTATGAAATAATTTCTGGTTCCAGTTGACATTTAATAATATGGTCGGAATCGGATCGACTCCTTCCGGTTGGTCTACTGTTAATAGTAATTTTTGTCTTATAAGGTGATAACTGTACCATAACTAAAGTAAAAGAAAATTGCTATTCAAAATTTTCTGGTGTGAATTCAATACTTCTAAATAAAAAATCCACCAAATAAAGCAACTCTGGTAGTAACTGGAAGTCGTTTACTGTTTTCGACGACATACTCAAGGAGTTAAGCCAGAAAGCAGAATATGATAATTTTCATTACAGGCTGAATATGGGTTTCTGTAAATTTTTTGAAAAGGTGTCACTCGGAACTTTCAGAGTACAAGAAGTCGTGGTGCAATGTGTCCCGAGTACATAGCTACCAACTTGTACGGATTTTTCTTACCACTGAAATTTAATAGAAATTTTTGATTTATCTAAACGTTAAAATCTCTTGCATTTTGGTGATTCAATTAGGTAAATTTTCCTATTAAATTTTAGTGGTATGAAAAATCCGTACAAGTTTTCAGCAATGCGAGTAAGTCAGGTCTCCAAATGCTCCGGACAGCACTAATTTATTACAGTTTTATTTCGCTTTTTTAATAGAAGATAATTCTGTCTTTTTATAAGCCGAAGAGAACTACTTTAAACCTAGAACTACCGGAAATTTTACTCAAGTTTTATAAAAAATATTCGATAGAGCAGAATATCGACCAGAATTATTTAAAAAACTACTATTTGCTTTATTTATTGAACTGTAACAATGGAGCAATAAAGCACAAAGCAGGTGTATGTATTCCCTAGTTGCTTGGCAACTTTACATCCAGGCTAAGAGTAAATCGTGTTACAATGCAATGGGAGCCTTAGAAGAAAGAGCGTTTAAACGCGGCTAGTAGCCACAAAAAATAGAGAGTAAAAGCTATAAAGATAGACAATTTTTAAAAGAAAAAATTGTTAGTATAACTAGTAGGGAAAAATGTTCCATGTGATCCACATATATGTCCAGGACAGGCGAAAAAGCTACCAAAGGAAGCCCCATAAAAAAAAAGACTCAATTCAGAGACCATACATTTAATATAGCTTGATAAGTAAAAAAGTTTAACACAGTGAAGAAAAGAAACAAGACTAAATAGATACATATTTACAAGAGAATTTAAATTACTTTAAGTAAAAAAAGAATAAATATGTAAGAAAAAGCTACAGTGAGGAGAGTTCAAACTAAATAAACAGTTAAATGCAAAAGCCGAGGGGATCAAACGACAGCAAGAGGACGGCGTCCACCCAGTCTAGTAATTTGAGGTGAATTAAACATGAGAATGAAAGAAATAAGAGTAATATCATGAGAAGAGCATAAAAAACAAGAAAAGAAGTTTTTTTTATATAAATTTTTTAACAAACAACACAAACAAAAAAAGGGGAAAAAGGTTTAGCAGATGAAGAGCTTAATCTTCGTTAATGTTGATATGACTTGCAAGTTTATCAAATTCAGTTAATATAACCATCAATTTTTGCATCGGATTATCCAGTTTCTTAGTCTGAGTTGAGATGTTCTTTATACATTTTAGGAATTTAGTGATTTGAAAGATTTGTTTAACTTCGTTGAAAGTATTAATAATGTCTTTAATATCATTGGTGTAATTAGTAGGAGCATTAGAATTTTCAATAGTAGGGGAGGAATGGGTGTTTGCGGTAGTACTATCATTGATATCAGAGTTTAATTCTACATTACTAGTTGAGGGTTCAGAGTCTTTAGTATTTTTGGTATAATTATAATTCTTAAATATATCCGCTAAGATTTGGGTTTCTTGGGATAGATTGCTGACGCTATTACTTGTTTTACGGTTTTTTTATTTTCTAGTCTATAGGGGTTTTTTGGACAACCGCGGAAATTCGCTGGGTGCCCGAGTCCACAATTGGCACAAGTGGGTTTAATACGCCCCTTGTGTTGACAATCTGTACTTAAATGTAGATCTCCGCATTTTACACATTTAGCATTGAAGCCACACACTTCTGATGCGTGACCGTAACCTTGACATTTGTAACACTGTTTTACACGATTTTTGCTAGTAAAAGCTTCAATCTTAACAGAAATATAATGTATATTGTTAATTTGGTAAATTTCTTCAAAGTTCTTACGATTTATAACATTTACCATGTATATCGGCATTGGTTGGCCAGTTTTACGATTTTTAAGCATGGCAGCCCTATTGACTGCGAAACCATGCTCCCTGAGACTATCTTCAATAATTTTAGTATCGGTGTAACAGGGGAGGCCCTTAATGCATATTTTCTTGGGTCGAAGTTCTTTAGGATCAAGAGTGGTATATTTCTTTTTGTTTTGGTCTAGCCATTTCTGAGTAGATTTAAAGTCCTTATCAGAGTTACATTGTATAACACGAATGGTACCCCCCTGGTTGTATCATGGTGTTTGTTTCATATATTCAGTTTATCTTTAAAAAGTTTCTGGTTTGAAATATATTATGAACATACCAGTCGGGTCCATTGCACACGCCTGGTAGGCGGAGGGTTTAGATACTGGTGTCCAGCGTATTTGAAGATCCAATTTACGCGAGACATGTGGCAACGCTAACAAGAAGCAAAAGGATATTGTATCTTTTTTCATTCACTTACAGAAAGAGTTCTCGAAAATACATGAAACTTTATCTCAATATCCAGTTTTCACATTTTCAGAAATGACCTATTAATTAATTGTTAAAAAAATAAATTATGATTGAACAGTTGAAAATAATTTAGAAAATCTAAGTAGATAGTTTAAATAACTATTTATTAACTTCCTGTTTCCAGATATTTAAAAAAAAAATTCGAAAATATTTTTTTTTAAATAAATTAATTAGTTTTCTTAGTCTGTTAAGGGCCAATACTGTTTGTGAATTCTTCAAAATCGTGATGTTTAAGTTGTTTAACCCCTTAATTCTCGCTCCCGTCAATATCACGGGCTGAGGGGTCGTTCGTTATTTCTCGTGCCCGTCATATTTCCGGGTTGGAGATTTATTGCGGGAAAAATCTTCTGAAACCAGAAAAATTTAACTGGCATTTCGGTGTGAAGTCTTTGAATATTGGCGTTTGGGTAGGGTTTTTGGAGCTTATAGTGATGTTGGACTCTGTATTGCATGTTTCGAAATATATGATACTCGAACAAATTATTAGTAATAAAAATTTAATGTGTGTTACATTATTTCAAATATTACTTGTAAAAATTTGTTTGATGATGATAAATAAAGATCTAAGACGTGAAAAATAAATGTCTTATTCGCATTAATTTGTATGGTTACAAACATTAAAACACAGAATTCTCGCATGATGGCTTTCCCACAAATCTGGATTTGTTCTACAACATATTTTTTTTCGCCTTTAAAAAAAAAAAAAAAAAAAAAAAAAAAAAAAAAAAAAAAAAAAAAAACTAATTGCATATTTTATCTAGAAACCTTATAATTATTCAATTCCCGTAGTAAAAAAAATAGGTACTTTTTTGATGGTTTTTCCAAATATTAAGCGACCGTTAGAGATTAAATATGTTGATGTTTATCCAGATAAAAATTCTATGTTTGTAAACACGTGTATTTTTTTACATTAAATGATTTAATGACTATAAAGCTTTTAACTCCTTGCCTGTGACCCCTGAACTCAGTTCGGGCAAGAGAAAAATCGATGCTTTTAATCCGCGAACTCATTTCATCCATTGCATAATATGTAATTTATCATTTTCTCAATAGATGGCGATACTTTCCCGCGAAAAATTCGGCAGTTTCGCGCCATTTGTCGAATTTTTGTAATTTTGCAGTTCTTCCCAAATTTCATTCAGAGAAAAAAGAAATCCATTTTTGGCATGTTTTTCTCAAATATATTCCACAGGCAAGAAGTCAATGTTTAGCTCAAGTTTGAGAAAAATGAAATTGTATTTGAAACTATATACCGCTTTTCAAAGCATGTGTTTTACAATTAGAAAATGCATGCAATTTATAATACGGATGTAGAAACATAGTCTTAGTTAAATTTCATCTAAATACGAAGTATAAAACTGACTACGTAACAAATTCCTGAATCTTTTTTGTTTAAATGCCCTTAAAATGATCTAGCTATGAATCATAAACTTCATTTCAGAACTTTCTGTTTACAAATTTCAATGTTAAATAACATCGAAATTCTAAAGCCTTTTATAAATGTCTCTTACTTATATTTGAATGGAAATGTGAAAATTATTAGTAAGGGACGTGAAAGCTATTTACCATTGAACATATGTTTCAGATGGTTGAATAATCTTTGAGTTTGCGAAATGGAACTGACTTCTTGTATTTACAGATTGCTTCATACAATCGGTGTATTTTATGCAGTATTTTTGTTGTCATTGAACAAAAAAGTTTCCATTTTTTTATTATATGCAAATAACATTGAAAGTGCGCTTGCTATTTTGCATATTCTGTTTATATTTAAATTGGGCACATATTAAAATCATAGAAATGATCACAAAGATCCACTATCAATTCAACATATTGAACTTTCAATGAAAAGGAATAGACATATCCTCAAAAAGGTGAAGCTTCAACTGTAACCGGTTCTAAAATCCCTGATTATACAAGTTTAATTCGAAATTACACCAAGATCAAACCGTTACTTTTCGAGAGACATTTCCTCCTTATTTAAAAGCCATATTCATGCAAAAATTTCGACCATCATTAATTCAAAAATATCTATTAGTTTTTACTGGCGGAAGTGTGCTTCAGTGGTAGTAAGACCCACAAACTATTAATAAAGAGGAACTGTGATATCCTTAACACTTTAGTGCGTAGCTTTGCATATATGCAAACAACAGTGTTTTGAATTTAGGAGTTTTTTGTATTCGTATATACCTAATTCACACCAGAAAATTAAAATAGCAATATTTCCTTTAATTAATAACAGACATTTTATATTTAAATAAATCGAAATTAACCATTAAAACTTTCTGGTGTAAAGTCACATTTTCTGAACTACGTAATTTCTAGAAGGTATTCTATTATGGGAATTAAAGGGTTAAAGATTAAGTTTTATAAAATAAATAATTATATAAAATAAGGTACTTGGAGACATATTTATTGAAATACTTACTAATTTGCAATATTTTAGCGTAAAACTGCCACACTACAGTAGTTTTTACTTACATTGTAGACGTGCAACAGGAAGAAACGATTGGCGTATTATACGAAAATTGTATCTCTGATATGTTTCATTATTTTTCCTGTGTAATAAACCTTTCAGATAATCATATATACTTTTTTCGAATCAAAATAAAAAAATCGTACATTTAAGGGCTAAAATAATGAATCTTCAACTGTAACAGCCTTTGCCGGAATTAGTTAACACCGGGGAAAGCTCCCACCACTAAATTTAAATAGAAATGTTTTCCTTATTTGAACGCTTTATTAATACAAAATTTCAGCCATAAACAGAAACATACATTTATTTTTACTGATGGAAGTTTACTTTGGTTTACTTCAGGCCCTGCGTTTACGCCATATGGTGACAATCTAGACAACCTCCTGTCAGTGTCAGGGGGAAAGATTATAATATCTGGACAACCTAGCATCAGTAAAAACAAGTAGAATTTTTTACTACATTTGCTAGAAAATATTACCCTGAATAAGGCACTTAAATAAGATGAAATTTTCTTTTCAAATTTACTCGCAGGAAGTTTATTCGCCGGTATTCAGAAAAAGTTGATCCGATTAAAAGAGAAAAAAAAACAGTCGCCATCTTATGGCTACCTCCTCAGTTATGGTAGATTCTATAAGCGTCTCCTTCTTATTCATAACTCCATTGTCAGCCCATGTGATTTCGCCATATTGATTACATAATCAATCCTCCAGTCTATATCAGTTAATTTAATTACCACCGGGGTAAATTTTCAGCAGTTAATATGGATAGCAATTTTTGCCTTAATTAAACGGATTATTCGAGCAGAATTTCTGTCTGAAGGAAAAACTTTTCATTCCTTTTTGTTGGAGGAAGCTTGTTCCGGCATTAATCAGCCTTAATAGTGATTTATTTCACTTTTCGAAACTGTCCGTTTTTTATTACTGCCAAATTTTACAAAAGCGCAAACACTAATATTTCGAAACATTTTACAATCGAAATATATAAATTACACGTGAATATTAAAAGAAAAAGAATAGTTTAAAATAATTTTAAATTATTACATCAAAAAAATAATTTAATGAGGGGGGGGGGGTGAGGTTACGTCACCAAAACGCAAATAATGTTATCTCCAAACACTTTTTTATTGAAAAATATATTTACACGTTAACATTAAAAAAACAAGTAAAAATTAAATCAATGAATTATTATTTGCTAAAAGCATCAATAAAGCAAAATTGAGCCATATTTAAACAATATTTTCAAAACCTCATATTTAAAAAGATTTCCTTCTGGGGTCTAAAAGAAAACTTTATTATAAAAGTCCGGGAGGCAGAGACATTTTAAACTTAAACATTTATGCAAGCTTATTTTCAAATGTGTAATGTATCTTACTTAACTCTTTACTGCGCAGCTTTACATATCGTCGGTACCATGTCAAACTATCCAATGTGAAAACAGTGGGCTACTTTGTTTTTTTTTAGATTTCTTGATTGGCACCACGTTTCTGAAATGGTAAAATTTGCTTTTTTTTCTCCTTAATTAATATGGCAATAAATAAGGTTAAAAAGGGCGATTTTTAGTATGTCAAAAAAAATAGCCCACTGTTTTCACATTGGATAATTTGACATGGTACCGACGATATATGCAAACAACAATGTTTTGAATTTAATAGATTTTTTTTAATTCGTATATACCCAATTCACGCCAGCAAATTGAAATAGCAATATCTGCTTTAATTAATAACAGACTTTCCGTATTTCAATAAAGCGAAATTAACCACTAAAACTTTCTAGTGTGAAGTCAGATTCTCTAACTATGTAATGTCCAGAACGTATTCTATCATGGGAATTAAAGGGTTAAAGGTTAAGTTCTATAAAATAAAAATTATATAAAATAAGGTATTTGGAGACACACTTATTAAAATATTTATTGATTTGTAGTATTTTAGCGTAAAACAGCGACACGATAGTAGATTTTACTTGTATTGCAGATGTGCAACAGAAGAAAAGATTGACTGACGTATTATATGAAAAGTGTATCTCTGATTTTTTTTTTCATTATTTTTCCTGTGTAATAAACCTTTCAGAGAATCATATAAAAATCACGCATTTATGAGTCCATCAATCACGAATATATCCGTCAGCTGTCGCGACAGTTGGTGGATATGATTTTGGGATGAAAAAATCCCCCGTAAATGTGAGATATATATCAAACCGATTACAGAATAACGTCAATTTTCATAATAAAATCATTCAAGCTTCTGTTATCGGGTAGTGATTTTAAAACAGAGCAAAATTACCTGTTATCAAAGCTGAAGGGGTCTAGTCGGGGTTGTCGATTGTAGTTCGTAGACGGGAGAACCTCTAGCAACAAATAAATATACCGTATATACTCGCGTATAAGTCGACCCCTAAATTCGTGAAAAAAATATGTTACATACCAGTATTTTCTTGTGGCCATCTTCATCTTGTTTAATATCAGCAAATTCTGCATTTAGATAAAACGGATATAACCTTTTTTAAGTACTGATATTCAGTATGTTATTCCTCCCGAATTTGGAGTGGACTTATACGAGAGTATATACGGTAATTATTACTCATTTATTCGTTCTCACGGGATTTAATTTAACTTAACTTAATTCACGTATGTAAAGATTGAACTTTCATTTTCCCCTTACTTCCTGATTTGCTAGAGTTCAAGAAAGTGTTTACAATTGTTTAAAAACATAGCATTGTCATATCTTTAGATATTACTTATTAATAAACTTTTTAAAATTAACTAAATCATTACTATACATTGAAAAATTCTTTAGAAAACCTACATAGATAGTTTAAATAATGCTTTTTCCTATCTTGTTGTCAAATCCTTAAAAAAAGAGGCAAAGTTTTTTTTTTTTAATATATTCATTAGTTCGCGCTTTCTATCAAACGAAACTAAAGATTTTGAATTTTCCCTAATCGGGTTCCACGCAAATTTCACGTACTTCAACGCAAATGTTTTGAAAAAGCATGCATTGAAATCATAAAACTAGGCGTAATGTTTAAGAAAAAAAAATCCATGTTTATAAACACATTGTTTTTTTTTACAACTATTTTTAATTAATTTTTAAAACACAAAATGGCTATAAAACATTTAGAGTATTATTCAAATTTGAGAAAATTTAAGTTGAAGTTGAAACTGTATGTACACCCGGGGCGTGATTACCAAAGGGCAAACTTTCACCGGTAAAAATGCATAGAAATTTTTGCCTCGTTTATGACAGTAATTCTGCTTGAAAACGGCACATAAATGAGAGTTAAAATTTCTATTAAAATTTACTGGTGGAAGTTTGCCCTGTTGATAATCAGGCTTTGTTTACACCTTGTTGCCAATAATGTTATTTACAAAATATGCGTAATTTATGGTTCGAACAGAGAAACACAATCTTAGTTAAATTTCATCTAAATACGAAGTGTTAAACTGACTTTGTGATAAATTTCCTAATACTCTTGTTAAGATGCACTTAAAATATTCTAGCTAATTACCATTGTCATATAAATATACCCTACATTTCAGAAATTTCTCTTTACAATTTTCAGAGTTACATAACTTCGAAATTCTAAAGCCCTTTATGAATATCTTTTACTCATATTTGAAGTAGAATGGGAAAGATACTAATGAGAAACATGAAAGCTATTTACCATTTAACATATGTTCGTGATGTGTAAATAATGCTTCAGAGTTTGTAAAACGCTCGTCACTTCTTCTTATATTTACTTTTTGTTGCAAACAATTAGTGCATTTATTTGTAGTAAATATTTTGCCATAGAAAAAATGTTCAGTTTTTCTACAATAAGCATTTAAAGTCGAAAATGTTCTTCTTATTTTACATATTTTGTTGATATTTAAATTCAATACATATTAAAAAGATATAAATATCAAAATCTACTGTAGATTAAACACATGGAATTAGAAATAAAAAGGAATTGACATATTCTTAAAATGGTGAAGCTTCAAATGCAACCGATTGCCCGTAGTGACAGGCAAAGCGAATGATTTTGCTATTCGAATGAATCATTCGGTGGTTGCCCAAAAACATAGTTTCCAACCTTTGTATATATTTTTAAGTGGACGGTGGAAGTTAAAAAAATTTCTTTTAATTTTCATAATAGAGCTTTAAAATCTTGTGCAAATGTAATTCATATGAAAAATATTAGAATAATTAATTTTTACAAATTGAAAATGTCGTTTGGTAATTTGCTTGTCTTTAAAGGCAAATATACAAACAATATTTTTATTAAAGACTTATTGTTGATTAAACTTATTTATTATCGTAAAAGTAATATTATTTTTGAAAAGATTAATTGAAAAAAATATTTTGAAAGTCAAAATATTAGAATATTTATTCAAGTGGCTCAAAACATTCAAACATTTCACATTAATTCTCTTTTAATGATCACCAATTCATAACTGGTGGCATCATTGATTAAATTCAGACGATTTTATTTAAAATCAGTATTCTTTTTGGAGTTTGTTTGCTTTTTCGTCTGAAAATGGATCTTGTGAGTGATACTCCTGAATCTATTTAACTTCGTATGGTTTATTTAAATAGCCACGATAAAAATCAATGTTATATAGCGAATTATTTACATTGTTCGCATTCAAGCGTTAGTAAAATACTAACACAATATTCAATAAATGAAAATTTTCAAAACAATCACAGAAATGGCGGTCGAAAACGAAAAATATCTGCTAGAGATGAGAGGAAACTCAAGCGTATAGTTAAAAAAAACCGTTTTAAAGGTGTGCGATTCTTGAACCGAAAATGGAAATAAGAAGGAGTTGAAGTTTCTACATCGGGAACATTAAGACGTCTCCATAAATTTAAGTTTGAATCTCGTGTACCGAAAACAAAACCTCTCATGATTGAGAAACAAAAGCGTATAAGATTGAATTGATGTAAATGAAGACGTTTATGGAGCGAAGAAAATTGGAAAACTATATTATTTAGTGATAAAGGTATGTTTTGTGTTTCATATGGTAATCAAGATATTCGAGTTTGGAGAATGAAGCAAAAAACATTTGATAAAAAATGCCTTAAACGTTCCGTAAAATTTGCTGCTAGTGTCATGGTTTGGGGTTGCATGAGTGCAGAAGAACCTGGAAACTTATGCTTCGTCTACGAAAAGGTTAACTCTAAGATATATCAAGAAATTTTGGATTATTACATGATTCCATCATCATAATATTTATTTTAAGATTATTTCATCTTTCAACAAGATTTAGTGTCGCCGCATACCTCGGTGTCAACTAAGAATTGTTTCCGCCAACGCAACACTAAGGTACTTCCTTGGCCGCCAAACTCACCTGACCTTAATCCAATCGAAAACGTATGGAGTATAATGAAGAAGAAAACCCAAGAAAATCCTCCTTCAAGTAAAACTGAGTAAGTGGCACGTATAAAGTCTATTTGGGCTAATAAAGATAGAAAGAAATATCTGTAAACACCTTGTATATAGTATGCGAGATCGATTTACGCTGTTATGAAAGCTAAAGGGGATTCTACAAAATATTAACTACTATTTACTTCATATTCATAAGGTAATATTTTTGCGTAAAATAAAATATTCTATTAATTTGAACCAATCTAAATTTTATTCTAATATTTTGATGTGTTTGAGAAAGCTGAATACCTAATTTATTGTACTGTATTTTATATTTTCTAAAAGTTAAAATCTTATCTAAACATTCCATATTTAATTTATACGAAATTTAATTGCATTTACTTAGTATCAAAAATAAATAAATGAAAAATAATTTTTCTTATTACATTTTCTCAATTATTCTAATATTTTGAATATGAGCTGTACATTTCACCATAAGTATATAGAACACCTTAAACGAAAATTTCCATCTTATTATAACTTTAAGATCTTTAAAAAAATAAATTTTAAAACGAAATTTTAAAATGTTCCTTGCGTCTTAGTTTTTCAGATAATTCCTCGATTTCGGAATTTAATCACGTAAAACTCTATTACAAACAAATCTGGGTAACGATTTTTTAAAACCCTTAAATCGTTAATTTTGTAGAGATACTTTTCTGATTTCATATCGATTTTCATCAAAATTGTGCCTTATAATAAGTTAAAAATGAAATTTAATTGTCTTAATGAAGTCGAATTTTAAAATGCATACACAGTTATTATTATGTTTTAAATATCAGGATTCGTCAGTATCAGTTTCATGAACGTTGCTCAAAAATTAAGTAGCAAGGAGCATTTCAAAAAATAAAAAAAAAAGGCTGAAACATCAGTATTGAGAAAAAACGATTTAAAGTATTTAAATACGCCAAAAACTTTTTTATGACGAAAATTAAAACACTTGTAACTTTGCGTAAAATAATCGCATCTGCATGCGATTCTCTACGAATGACGTAGTAGAAATTGGAGAATAACAATACACGCAAAAAGAAATGTCGAACTTGGGGTCGATTGTTGCTCAAATAAATGCCCACGGTCCCCTTTATCAATTATGACCAGAAAATTTGTAAAAAGAAAAGAAACGAAAACATAGTTTCCAGCATTCGTAATTTTTTTTTATCTTATATCTTCAAAAATCTTGAAGATAAAAATAAATTTTATGTTGTAACTTCAGTTAATTGTAATTAAAATTAAAAAAAAAAACTTCTTTTTATTTACAGAAAATCTAGTAGAAATTAAATTAAAAAAAAACCAAATTTTCAGTTATGCTTTTGCGGATGCCCGAATGATTCATTCAAATAGTAAAATTATTCATTCTGCTAATCACTAATTGCACGTTGCCTGATTACAACCGTCCAAATTTCCACAGGTAATATCTGTACAAAAGTTCCTTTATTTAAACGATTTATTCATACAAAATTCCTTCACAATTTAGGCCAAAAATATCTATTCGCTTTTATTGCTAAAAATTTGTTCCGGCTGTAACCGACGATTCCAACACATTGTGACTGCAGGGTGCGTATTGGAATACTAATCAACGGTTGCTTTTAAACTGAAATATAAACTAGAGATAGAGCTTTTTGTTTTTATTTTAACCACTTGAAAGGCAAGCAATTACGTTTGTGTAATGCTGAATTCCCACCGGAAATTTGGAAAAAAAAAATATTTCTAAATAAGGAAAAACAATTTTTCAACCATTTCCCCTCAAAGTTATAATAGTGAAACTTAGTTAAAAGTTTCTGGTGCAAATCTTAATTAACATTAGCTCAAGGGGTTAACGTTTTGTACAGGTGACCACATATACACTGGATAACACCATTTATTGAAACCACTGTCAGCTTCAATAATTTCCTCTACACGCTGTAAAAACTGACGGCAGGTAATGATCAGATGAGTATTGAGAACATTTGCCACTGCGTACACAACAGCTTCCTTGAGAGCCGCAACATTGTTGTCAAGATGACTGTCGGAATCTCTCTCAACTACGCCACATACGTGACAGACCGTTCGGGGTTGGGGGGGGGGGGGTTTACAAGTTGGGGATGATATCCTCATAAATGCTTTGGCCATCCATTTTTTGGTTTGCATCGGCTGTATGGTATAGTGCAGAGTTTTGTAAAAAAATCTACATCTTCTCACGTGTTACAGAAGTAATTAAGCGCTTTAACACTTCTGTATAAGCGACGGCGTAAACTCCGTCACCTTGAAGAGGAAAATGTAAGGCATTAGATCGTCTTCGCTTCTCAAGGCATCCAGAACCATCAGTAAGGTTGGAAAATTTCGGTAACTTCTTCTGGTATTTTACACTATCACTGGTTATCCCTTGTTCTCTCGGGCGAGAACCGTACTCTCCTCATCATGTACGACCACCAACGAAGGCTTTAGTGAATCACACATCAGATTGTGGGCCTCATAAACCTGCATCTCTCTAGTAAGTGCCCTCATTGACTTGACTGACGATTTCCGTGTTTTGCTGATATCATATTGCTAACAATGTCATTTCTTTCATAAAAAATTTTCCACATGATACGTGGCAGCCTTCATTTCTCTTCTTACATTAAAGACTAATAACAGGGCGAGTTTCAAGAATGTGGCAATCTCTGAATCGAAATGTTCTTCAGTCAATGAGCCAATGACAGCATGTCTCTTCATTTCCTCAGTTAGTCTAGGTTCTGACGTGTTTACATGTGACAGAAAAATATTTGTAACTATCACATACACAGTGATATTTCCCCTATAATATGTGTTCTCAAATACCTGACGCACCCTGTACATAAACAATCCTCCTGTCACTGTTAGTGCATTTTATTACCGCAGGGGCATATTTTTACCAGCAAATTCGGATAGATATTTTTGTGTTATTTAAGAAGTTGTTTTCCAACTAGGAAGATCCTCAAAACTCTTATTTGTTGACCTGCTGCAGTATTTCTGTTCTCAAAAAGGCAAAAACTGATATTCAGTGTTACTCGTGGTAATATGCCCTAACGTTAATCAGGCCCTAATCCGATCTAAACAAACAACAGACGCCATATTGTGTCATGCTTATGTTTTGCCATCAACCTCAGTTACTTCACTCGCAACCATGGTGCTATGAATAAAGAGAAGCAGAACCAGTTGCGAATGAAGTAACTGGGGAGGTAGTCACAAGATGGCAGCTGTTGGATCAATAGTTTTTGATCACATTGAATCAATAGTTTTTTTTATTACAAATGGGGCAAATTTCCACAAGGAAATTTCAATAGAAAATGTCCCCTCATTTAAAAGCCTTATTCATGCACCGTTTATTTCATAAACTATCTGACTCACCCGGCGTAACCCTGGTCTGTGATAACAATATTAAATGAACATGAAATCTGTATGATTTCATCTCTAACTCGATTTTGTCTGAAATACGTGCCCGCTGACTGTGTGAAAAATCGGTTTAGAAAAACCCTGATATTTAGAGGTAAATAGGCTCAAAATGACTGCAACGTGAAGCAGGATGACATGTGTAAGACGACTGTGTGATTTTAGCGTTAAATGTTGATATTTAAACGTAAAAAGCACTGTTAAGTCACATAACTATTTAATTTTTTACAGCGAAATCCTGAGTTAAATATTTTGATTTTCAAAATAATTATATCATCCTTAACCCCTTAATTCTCGCTCCCGTCATATTCACGGTCTGTGTCGTTTACTCAAATTGTTTGATTCCCACCAGTTTTATAAAATAGTGAAATTGGCTATATTTTAGTATCGTTTTTCCTGTCATTAAATAAGGCGAATATTTCTTTTTCATAAAAATGGTGCCAATAAGCAATTTGAATTTTTCAACCGTAATTTAATTTGAGCGTTAAGGGGTTAAATCCGACTATATGTAAATGAAATCGATACTCGATCATTAGCTAAAAGTTTAGTATATAATATTATAATTTCAGAGCTATTGTACAAAATTGAGTATATATTTTTAATCAAAATATGCGTAATGTGGATAAAATCGTAACGGTAACCTAATTGTAACGTAACCGTAACCGATCTGTAACCTAACTGCAACTTAACCGTAACCTAAACGTAACTTAAATGTGACATAAATGTAACCTAACCGTCACCTTATCGTGTCCTAACCGTAACTTATCTGTAACCTAACCTGAACTTAAATATTACCTAACCGTAACCTAACCCCACTGTAACCTGATCGTAATATAACTGTCACTTAATGGTAACCTAACTGTAACCTAACCATAACCTAACTGTAACCTAACCGTAAACTAACTGTAATCTAAATATAACCTGATCCTAACCTAACTCTAACTTAACACAAACACTAACCGTAACCCAACTATCCTAACCGTGCACGTGCTGCAAAGTACTTTAGTTCGACTTTTCACCACCACGGACTACAATATGTTTTATACGAACAACCGACACGGGTCACTGCCCCTTGCAACCGCGTATAGCAAGTGTGCTACGTACTCTTTGCGAAATCTTTTAGTTTCACTTTCAACCACCAGGATGTACACTCTTTCACAAACAAACGTATATCCGAACGAAACTCCGACTTTCAACCTATCCGTAGATATATTACTTGACGGAATGGGGACAAAAATAAGGATTTAAGAAACTTGCTGAAATTTCTATTCGGAAATAATGATAACCACCACTCAATTAAGACCCCAATATGATCTATAAGAACCACCGATACGGCCCGCTGCTGCATGCTTTACCGAATAGCAGGCATCCTGCGCACGCTCTGTAAAATATCTTCCACTTTCCGCATCCAGGGGGCGCACTCTGTTGTTAACAAAACTACATCCGAACGAAACTCCCTTATTAAACCTATTCGTAGATATATTAAGTGGACGGGTTGAGGGAATGAAATAAAAATTTAAGAAGTTTGCTGAAATTACTATTCAGAAATAACCAGTACTCATAAATTAACGGTACAGTATGTTCTGTAAGAATATCCGACATGGGTTCCCACTGTCTGCGGCACTGTATAGCAGGCGTGCGATAAATTCGGAACAAATTTCTGTATTTAAAAAAAAACGGTGTGTAAAATGTCTTAAAAAAAAACACTTCGGAAAAAATAAATTATTAACAGTATCAGATTTAAGATATTAAATTCTAGTAAAATGTTGCTACTTGCTACAGTAGCAGAAAGCATTAGAATGCAAGGATTTATTGTTACCAATTTCTAATTTCTAGTGGTAACAGATCCAGTAAGGAGTATTCTAATCTTATATTTAACTTTTAAAAACCACATTTATTGCTATCTAAATTAAATTGTTTCAACCATGCACATCCAGTTTTGTGCAAACTAACCAAAGTTGCCGATTTTTTAGCAGATTTTATTGCTCCACCAATCAAAGTAAAGAAAAACAGAAAACAGTTGACAAACAAAATGCCTGCTTGTCAAGTTGGTTGTCAAGTTATTGTCAAGTTGGTTGCTAGGCTGTGACGTCATTTGAAACTAATCTACTTTCTAAAATGCTCATTATTATTAAATATGTTTGCAAAGCTTGTGTTTCCCTTTTGTGCTAAAATTTAATGTTTAATTTAAAAAACTGTCACTCTTGATACATTAAGTACTTAACCCCTTGAGGGGCACCGGTATATATTATATATCACCTACGATTAATGAAGTTTTACACCAGAAAAATTTTATTAAATTTTACTTTTCTAACTTTGGTGGAAAAAAACTGTAAAATTGCTTTTACTTATTTTGAAATAAAATTTTTCAAAGATTCCGATGGGAATTCAGCATTTCACAAACGTAATTGCTTGCCCCGCAAGGGGTTAAATTGGTTTATTTAAATCTATCCCGGGTTATTTATTTATTTCTCCGAAAGATTTATACAACCAACCAAAGAAAAGCAAGCTAAAAGAAAGAAACGTATTTCTGATGATCGATGCTTTTTGAACCAACCAACCGAATGTAAGCGGAAGAAAAAAAACATACTTTTAATAAGAGTGAGTTGCGTTTTTTAATTAATTACTCAACTAATAATTATAATTTTAAATTTCTGAATCTCAGGTATATAAGGAGAGACTTTGGGCTATTCTTACAAAGTTTTTGAGTCTCGTACGTGCCGTAGATTTCACTAGCCAACGCAGACACACACGCACACACACACAGACAGAGTGATTAGTTCTTTTATTAGTATAGATATGGTAAAAAATTTAATTGTTTTGTTATTCGTACAATAGGCTCTGATATTATTTTTCATTCACTTACACTGACCGCAGATTGTGTGGGTTGTCAGAATACTGCGTAAACGCAGGATCTGACTTCGGACGCAGGACCTTGCTAAACTTCCACCAGTAAAAATGAATATCTATTTTTTCCATTATTTATTACTGAAATCCTGCATTAATAAGGCGTTTAAATAAGGAGGGAATTTATATTTTAAGTTACTGATGGAAGTTTTCCCTAGCGGTAATTAGCCGCTGCGAACCAGTTGAAGATCCACCATTTTAAGGGTATGTCTATTCCGCTTTATTGATAGTTACATGATCGCACCGATAAACATTACACAATCTGTCTTCTTCTTTTTATGGATAGCTATATGTATTCAACATTGGCTCTTAGCAGTGAACAATATAAATATCTCCGTCAAATAATAATGATATAATAAGTATTTCATGTTAAAATTATAAAATATTTATTGGTGTCTTACATATAAAACTTCGTCTACAATGTAAATACAAAAAAGTTAATATTTTAAAACATAGCTATTATTTTTATCCCCTCAATTCTCGCTCCCGTGATATTCATGGGCTGTGTATTTTATTCAGATTTTTTTATTCCCACCAGTTTTATAAAATAGTGTAATTGGCTTTATTATGGTATCATTTTACCTGTCATTAAATAAGGTGAATATTTCTTTTACAAAAAAGTGGTGCCAATAAGCAATTTGAAATTTTAAACCGTAATTTAATGCGACCGTTAAGGGGTTAACCACTACATTCTCATATACGTGAAATATACTTTTTTACTTTCGAAATTAAAAAAAATAAATAAATATTCTAGAAATATTTCTTTTATACTATTTAAAACAGAATCTCTTACCCTCGGTATTCTGTACTCGGATAATATTGACCTTTATCCAATATATGCAAACAGAATAGTGTGGGCAAATCCGCTGAGTTAATTACTGAACCCACAATTAAAATAGCACATGGGTTAATAGGAAAACTTCAATGAGGTGCTTATCTATTCTTTTACCGAACAAAGAACTTATTCTTTTGCCAGACTTTTTTTTGCACTTATTAATTAGTGGGTGCATTATTGTAATAATAATGTTTGTTTGAAGAGGTTTTCAAAAGAGAAAAAATTATTCTTTGAATAAAAGTGTTAATAATATTTCTTTTAAATGGATCAATACATTTATTTTATTATTATTTTCTTAAGCCTTTGTAAAAATACGTTTTTTCAAAAAATTATGAATATTTACAGAATGAGAAAATAAAAGAACATTATTTAGTAATTAAAAAGTTTGTTGTAGGATTTTCCCTTAATAATTAAATCCGTATAATTATCAATTTGGCACATAAATAATTCGCATGTTATTTTAAGAGTTTACATATAAAGGATTTTTTTCTTCGGAAAAAATCCTCATTTTATTCTATTATTTTAAAGAGTAAAAATCACAATTTTAAGTTTTATCAGAATTTTATCAGATTTTATCAGAATTTTTATTTAAAACTATTTAACTTATTTATTTAATTTAACTTTGCGTGTTTTATATATTTTGTTCATTGTAAAAAAATTTCTTATTTCAAAAAAATATTTTGCATGTACCTCTTAGCTCCATTGCAGCCGTCTGGTAGGTGGAGTGTTAAAAATCTTCACCCTCTCGCTGCTCAGACCGAGATTTCATCGGGCAACGTAAAAGTAGCAACATTTGCGAAACCCGATATTTTCTCGGGCATGCATTTCTTCCGTCTAATTAACTCACCTTGTTTATTCCCACCATTATTTTAGGCAGATTTCGTAAGAAATACTACCTATTGCAGTCGTTACCATGGTGCGACTTTTGAAAAATTCCTTCATAACTTTTCATTATATGACCCCAGGAACCCAATATATATATATATATATATATATATATATATATATATATGTATATGTATGTATGTACTAAATTTTGTCCGCACGATAAAAGTCGCAATTATGCACGGATTGTCCTCAAACTCGCCAACATCTTTGATATGGCTAAGGGGCTGTGCATATATAACGTTATCACTTTTTTTGCACTTTTGAACCGCCTCCCCCCTTACGATATCATACGTATCCCCCCCCCCCCCGTAATGATATCGTTATCAATGTCTAAAAATTCTTTTCATTTTTGAAATTTTTTTCTTTTGCTTGGAGTGATATACAAATATGGTTACATTTATTTTTCGCATACTTCATTGATTCATATGAAGAGAACTCAATAAAATATCACTTTATATATGAAAAAACTTTTTATCAAATAACACTTAAAAGAAATAGTTACTATTTAAAAGTATTTTATAACAGTTTTTTGTAACATAATACATTCAACAGTAATAATGTTTTCTTGCACTTGACCCTGCACGGAGGGGGGTGGGGTGGATACAGGGCTTTTTATCACCAAAACAGGTGGAAAACATTCTTTCTCTTTTATTTATTAGTAAACACAGGTTTCATTTGAAACATACTTCGCATATGGTTTCTCAAACAGCGAATTATATATGCATACACATATGACAGAAGAAACAGGAAATTTGGAATTAAATAATTTTATAATCATTTAATGATTTTAATAATAACTTGTACTTTCATAAAAATAGATAGCAGACTAAAAAAGATAACATTCTATTTTGATGTAAAGGCTTAGTTATAAATAAAAAGAGAATTTGGTTGGATAAAAAATGATAACGATATCAAAAGACGAACCCCCCTCCCCCCTAGAGATATCTAACGATATCATTTGCCAGACTCCCCCTCCGCCCTAAAATGATAACGTTATATATGCACAGCCCCTAATATCTCGGCGGGGATTGAAAATGGGCGAAATCGGCCCAAGAGGGTGGAAATGGGGAGGGTTCAAAATTTTGAATACTGTCTTAACATGAATCTGATAAAACCAGCTCTTAAACAACAATGGCAGGAAAAAAATAAAAGTTTTTCATTATAGCAGTTGCCAACAATTAAAAAAAAACAATAAAATTCTCACCACAACAATTACTTTTCTTTTGCAAAATTTTCACGTGTAAAATTAAATAGTTTGACAAATTGAAAACAAATTGAATATTACGTCATAAGTTTTCTAGAGCAAGATTTCAGCATGAAAACTCAAAATAAAATAAATAGTTTGACGAATTAAAAAAATATGTATATTGCGTCATATTGGAAATATAATGGACCTCAGCAGGTGAATATGTAACGCCATGTAAGTTTGAAGAAACGTATTAAAACATGATAAAAACCCGACTATGGAAATATTAACATATTTTAACACTTTAAGGTTCTCTGAATTTTTTGTAGCCATTTTTTAAACCTATTCCATATACATGTGTGTGTGTATTCGTGTATATTATAATTTTCACAAAAAGTTTAGCTCCCTACAGCTCATTCTTTGTGAAGAAACTGGGTTTTATCTCTAATCTTGATTTAAGTTTTGTTGGAGAATTTAGTACTTAACATCGAAATCTACCTCCGCCTGTAGGCCCGAGCCGGCAGGGTTTTTTAGGTAGATTTCGTAAGAAATACTACCTATTGCAGTCGTTACCATCGTGCGACTTTTGAAAAATTTCTTCATAACTTTTCATTATAGGACCCCAGGAACCCAAAACCACCCCCACCTAAAAAGTTTATATATATATATATATATATATATATATATATATGTATGTATGTATGTACTAAATTTTGTCCGCACGATAAAAGTCGCAATTATGCACGAATCATCTTCAAACTCGCCAACAACTTTGAGATGGCTAATATCTCGGCGGGGATTGAAAATGGGCGAAATCGGGCCAAGAGGGTGGAAATGGGGAGGGTTCAAAATTTTGAATACTGTCTTAACATGATTCTGATAAAACCAGCTCTTACACAACAATGGCAGGAAAAAAATAAAAGTTTTTCGTTATAGCAGTTGCCAACAATTAAAAAAAAAACAATAAAATTCTCACCACAACAATTACTTTTCTTTTGCAAAATTTTCACGTGTAAAATTAAATAGTTTGACAAATTGAAAACAAATTGAATATTACGTCATAAGTTTCCTAGAGCAAGATTTCAGCATGAAAACTCAAAATAAATAGTTTGGCGAATTAAAAAAATATGTATATTGCGTCATATTGGAAATATAATGGACCTCAGCAGGTGAATATGTAACGCCATGTAAGTTTGAAGAAACGTATTAAAACATGATAAAAACCCGACTATGGAAATATTAACATATTTTAACACTTTAAGGTTCTCTGAATTTTTTGTAGCCATTTTTTAAACCTATTCCATATACATGTGTGTGTGTATTCGTGTATATTATAATTTTCACAAAAAGTTTAGCTCCCTACAGCTCATTCTTTGTGAAGAAACTGGGTTTTATCTCTAATCTTGATTTAAGTTTTGTTGGAGAATTTAGTACTTAACATCGAAATCTACCTCCGCCTGTAGGCCCGAGCCGGCAGGGTTTTTTAGGTAGATTTCGTAAGAAATACTACCTATTGCAGTCGTTACCATCGTGCGACTTTTGAAAAATTTCTTCATAACTTTTCATTATAGGACCCCAGGAACCCAAAACCACCCCCACCTAAAAAGTTTATATATATATATATATATATATATATATATATATATATATATATATATATATATATATATATATGTATGTATGTATGTACTAAATTTTGTCCGCACGATAAAAGTCGCAATTATGCACGAATCATCTTCAAACTCGCCAACAACTTTGAGATGGCTAATATCTCGGCGGGGATTGAAAATGGGCGAAATCGGGCCAAGAGGGTGGAAATGGGGAGGGTTCAAAATTTTGAATACTGTCTTAACATGATTCTGATAAAACCAGCTCTTACACAACAATGGCAGGAAAAAAATAAAAGTTTTTCGTTATAGCAGTTGCCAACAATTAAAAAAAAAACAATAAAATTCTCACCACAACAATTACTTTTCTTTTGCAAAATTTTCACGTGTAAAATTAAATAGTTTGACAAATTGAAAACAAATTGAATATTACGTCATAAGTTTTCTAGAGCAAGATTTCAGCATGAAAACTCAAAATAAAATAAATAGTTTGACGAATTAAAAAAATATGTATATTGCGTCATATTGGAAATATAATGGACCTCAGCAGGTGAATATGTAACGCCATGTAAGTTTGAAGAAACGTATTAAAACATGATAAAAACCCGACTATGGAAATATTAACATATTTTAACACTTTAAGGTTCTCTGAATTTTTTGTAGCCATTTTTTAAACCTATTCCATATACATGTGTGTGTGTATTCGTGTATATTATAATTTTCACAAAAAGTTTAGCTCCCTACAGCTCATTCTTTGTGAAGAAACTGGGTTTTATCTCTAATCTTGATTTAAGTTTTGTTGGAGAATTTAGTACTTAACATCGAAATCTACCTCCGCCTGTAGGCCCGAGCCGGCAGGGTTTTTTAGGTAGATTTCGTAAGAAATACTACCTATTGCAGTCGTTACCATCGTGCGACTTTTGAAAAATTTCTTCATAACTTTTCATTATAGGACCCCAGGAACCCAAAACCACCCCCACCTAAAAAGTTTATATATATATATATATATATATATATATATATATATATATATATATATATATATATGTATGTATGTATGTACTAAATTTTGTCCGCACGATAAAAGTCGCAATTATGCACGAATCATCTTCAAACTCGCCAACAACTTTGAGATGGCTAATATCTCGGCGGGGATTGAAAATGGGCGAAATCGGGCCAAGAGGGTGGAAATGGGGAGGGTTCAAAATTTTGAATACTGTCTTAACATGATTCTGATAAAACCAGCTCTTACACAACAATGGCAGGAAAAAAATAAAAGTTTTTCGTTATAGCAGTTGCCAACAATTAAAAAAAAAACAATAAAATTCTCACCACAACAATTACTTTTCTTTTGCAAAATTTTCACGTGTAAAATTAAATAGTTTGACAAATTGAAAACAAATTGAATATTACGTCATAAGTTTCCTAGAGCAAGATTTCAGCATGAAAACTCAAAATAAATAGTTTGGCGAATTAAAAAAATATGTATATTGCGTCATATTGGAAATATAATGGACCTCAGCAGGTGAATATGTAACGCCATGTAAGTTTGAAGAAACGTATTAAAACATGATAAAAACCCGACTATGGAAATATTAACATATTTTAACACTTTAAGGTTCTCTGAATTTTTTGTAGCCATTTTTTAAACCTATTCCATATATATGTGTGTGTGTATTCGTGTATATTACAATTTTCACAAAACGTTTAGCTCCCTACAGCTCGCTCTTTGTGAAGAAACTGGGTTTTATCTCTAATATTGATTTAAGTTTTGTTGGTGAATTTAGTACTTAACATCGAAATCTACCTCCGCCTGTAGGCCCGAGCCGGCAGGGATTTTTTTTAATTGTATATTTTGTCTTATTCAATCGGAGCATTTTCCCCATTGAATTAGATTAAAATTATTGTTTTGAAAAACTGGTGGGAAAAGAAAAAAAATTCTTAAAAGACGCTCGTTGCGAAGGGGTTAAATACGCAATTTTTGAAGCCATTTTTATAAAACAATCACGCAACGAGAGGGTTAACCCACCGCTCCCTGAATACTAGGCCTGAGCGCTCACACAAAAATGACACAAAAATGGCGGTTGCCGAAGGCGGATTTTTTTTAGCGTAGGTACGGTCCCTTAAATGTAGACACCAGTATTTTATAAAAGATTTCTCTACCTTGTTTATAATCAGAAAAATGAAGCGGAAAAAACTTATTAAAATTATTGGTAGGAATATTTAAGGGACCGTACACACGCTGAAATAAATCCGCCTTCGATAGCCGCCATTTTTGGTCTAGCGTTCAGGCCTAGTATTCAGGGGGCGGTGGTTAACCCTTTAGTGAGCAGCTTTGCATATATGCAAACAACACTGTTTCGAATTTAACAGATTTTTTTATTCGTATATACCTAATTCACACCACAAAATTAAAATAGCAATATTTGCTATTGTTAATAACTGACATCCCGTATTCAAATAAAGCGAAATTAACCGTTGAAACTTTCTGGTGTAGAGTCAGATTCTCTGAAATACGTAATTTCTAGAACGTATTCTATCATGAGAATTAAAGGGTTAAACGAAGTATGTTATGTGTTCTTTTGTCTATACCGGGTGAGCCAAAAGTTCGTTAAAATTTTAAAAACTCGTAAAAATGGGGGAAATCATGATAAAGGAGTGCGGTTTACAAAAAGGGCTCATAAGTTAGTCAGAATGTTTTAGCAGAAAAAAGTAAAAAATCTCATGTAGAGGGCGCTGACGACCCGAAACACAATGAACAGGACAGCAATACGCTCCATTTATTTGTTCTTTCAAAAACAAATGTTCTACGACACAACCAGGTTGTGTCGTAATACCTGTTCATTATACTTTGTGTCCTCAGTACAGCTGCTAAAAAAAAAAAAAAAAAAAAAAAAAAAAAAAAAAAAATAAATCGGACAATCTTGTGAGCCTTTTTTTGCAAACCGCACTCCTTTATCACAATTTCTTCCTTTTTTATGAATTTTTAAAGTTTTAACGAAATTTTGGCTCACCCGGTAAATATAAAACATATTTATAACAATTACCCTATGTAAATCTATTCTAAAACTTTCTCACTTAATTTAGTTTTTCCGTCTTTAACACCTTAACAGTCGCTTAATATTTGGAAAAACCATCCAAAAAAGTATCTATTTTTTATTACAGAAATTTAATAATTATAAGGTTTCTGTATAAAATATGCAATTAGTTTTTTTAAAGCGAAAAAAAAGATGTTATAGAACAAATTCACATTTGTTTAAAAGCCATGATGCGAAAATTCTATGCAAGAAAACAACAAAGCAACTGCAAATCTCTGATTTTTGAAATGTATTAAAACAATGATGATTAATTAAAATGTCTGTGTATTTCTATTTAAAATTATGTAATAGTGATTTTTTTAAACGAAACTTCTGAATTACACCCACTTCTGAAGAGCAGGCACTTTTCACCGGTCCTACGGGTATCGTTATTCAGAAGTTACACTGTATATCGTAAATTTTGCTATAGAAGTTTTTTGAAAGATCATTGATGCGCTTTCGCAAAGTGATGGTTTTGATATCCTTGCGGACTGTGGCGTTGCGTAAGCAACGTGAATCGTTACGTACGGTATGGAGGTGTCTGTTATGCAGCAGACAGTTGTATATAGAAGAGGTGCCGGTGAAACCTCTGATCGGAGAAGCATAGGTTATATAATTAGGAGCATGCATGAGTTATAAAGACTAAGTTTGTTATGAACCGAGAGGGTTTTACTATTTAATGCCTTGAGGAGCGGTGGTATGTTTATGAAACCACTTAATTTTAATTCCCAAATGCCACCTTGGCACCAGAATTTTGGTTAAAGGAAAATCCCGTTTATTATGTGTGTGAGACGTTTAAAAATAAATTTGTTTACAAATTCCGTTGCCATTCCTTAATCTCAACACCTTAGCAATGGAATTGCTTTGCCCATGAAAGGGTAAATAGAGGTTTAACCCTTAAGTGCGCAGCTTTGCATGTATGCAAACAACACTCTTTTGAATTTAATAGACTTTTTTTATTCGCATATGCCTAATTCACACGAGAAAATTAAAATAGCAATGTTTGCTTTAATTAAAAAACAGACATTCCGTATTGCGAATAAAGCGAAATTAACAATTTAAACTTTCTGGTGTAAAGTGAGTTTCTCTGAACTACGTAATTTCTAGAACGTATTCTATTATGGGAATTAAAGGGTTAAAGGTTAAGTTTAATAAAATAAATAATTATATAAAATAAGGTATTTGGGGACATACTAATTATCCCCTTCGGGACGGGAGCCTTTTAAAGAATTTTTAATCTTTTGTCACCGTTTTTTAAAAACAGAAATTTGTGCTTTCTTGAATCGAGAAAATGCGCGGATTAAATAAGGCAAATTTTACAGTAAAATTTTACTGGTGAGGAAAAACGAGGATTCTAAGCGCTTCATGCGGCACGTATGCGTGTCGCTCGTCCCCAAGGGGTTAAAGTATTTACTAATTTGCATTATTTTAGTGTAAATCATCCACACGACAGTAGTTTTTACTTGTATTGCAGATGTGCTACAGAAGAAAAGATTGACGTATTATATGAAAAATATATCCCTGATTTTTTTCATTATTTTGCTTGCGTAATAAACCTTTCAGAGAATCATATATAGTTTTTCGAAACAAAATAAAAAATCGCGCATTTAAGGGTTATGCGTGTTGAAAGCTCCAGGACTTTCCCCCTGATGGAACGAATGTGCTTGCTCCATGTTAGTCGGTGGTCAAGGATGGCCCTAGGTATTTAGCATCATCTGAGCATGGGATGGTAGTGCTATTTATAATAATTCTATTAGAGTATGTTAATTTTCATGAGAAATAAACTGCTGAAGTTTTATATTCGTTTATTAGGACGCGCTATAGCGTACCCCAGTTTAGGAAATCATCAATGTGAGTCTAAAACGGAACTATGAATAACTAGTCGGATGTAACAATCCCAAAACTTTCTTCTATCTCATACATGTCAATACTTCGAAATTCGTTATCACTTTGCCAAAATTAAATTGCAATCTATGCTCATCATAAGGATTCTAAAAATATGAAATTCCGCGCATTAGTTCTTGAGATATGACTATCGCTGAAATCGTGTAAACCCAACAAAATGCAGCATAGCAGTGCCTTTTATAGGGTGAATTACACCAGAACCTATTCATCATCAACTTATATCAACGTCTAACTGAATATGAAATTTGGGAGAAATTCGTGCATTAGTTCTTGAGATACAGCTATTGCGCAAATCATGCCAAATGCAGCATAGCAGCGCCACCTGTTGAGCGATTTGCACCAACACATAATCAGCAGCAATATTAATCAAGGTATACTTGAATCTGAAGTTTCATGAAAATTCGTGCATTAGTTCTTGAGATAGAGCTATTGAAGAAATCGTTCTAAATGCAGCACGGCAGCACCACCTATTGGGTGATTTACACCAACACGTAGTCAGCATAATTTCATATCAAGGACTAACTTAATCCGAAGTTTGATGAAAATGTGTGTATTACTTCTTGAGATAGAGCTACTGCGAAAATAGTATAAATCCTGCAAAATGCAGCATAGAAGCGCCACCTGTTGGGCGATTTACACCAAAACTTAAACAGCACCAACGCATATCAAGGAGTAACTGAATCTGAAGTTTTAGAAAAATCCGTGCAGTAGTGTAGTTCTTGAGATAGAGCTATTGCGGAAATCCTGCAAAAAGCAGTATAGCAGCGCCACCTGCTGGACGATTTACACCAAATATTAATCAGGACCAATCTATATCAGGCACTACCTGAATATAAATTTTTATTAAATTCCGTGCATTAGTTCGTGAGATAGAGTGCCCACAAAATTTGTGTCACATACACACAGACAGACAGGCAGACTCACAGACAGACATTTTGTAAAAACATGTTTTTTGTAGTCTCTGACCTTTAAAACGTGTAAATCCGTCAAAAACCGGAAGTCGAACATTTTCATGAATCCAATACTTTCTTCTTGTAAAGATAGAAGAAAGTAAAAATGAAATGAGCGAGTAAAGATCAAATGAGCCCTTCAAATTGTGAAGTTTCAGCTGCAACCGGTTTCGCAGTGGTTCATTACAGCCCGGCCCGAGCTTCCAACAGTAAATTTGAATAGAAATTTACTTTTTATTTAAACGTCTTACTTACACAGAATTTCAGTCATAATTATGGCCAAAAACAGATATTTATTTTTACTGGTTGAAGTTGATTTCGGCGGTAGCCAGGCCCTGCGTTTCTGCCATATTGTGACAACCTAAACAACCTCTTGTAAGTATCAGTGACATAAATTATAATACCCGGGCTAACTCCCACCAGTAAAACAAATAGAAAATTTTACCATATTTATAAGAAACATTGTGCAGGAATAAGCCGCTGAAATAAGATGCAATTGTCTGTACAAAATTTAATGTCTTTACAAAGTGTTGACTCGATGTAAATAATCAGCCGCCATCTTGTGACAAAACCTCCTATGTTGCTTCACTCGCCACTGGTAGATTCTGCAGTATGTCACCTCCTCTTTATTCATAACTCCATTAATTTTATTTGTGTTTTTATGTGTTCTCACGATTGAGTGAATCAATCGATATTTATCAATAATTTAATGGTTTTTATCAGGGATGAGAGCGCTCCGACCCAAATAACTGTTTGCTACCACTAAATTTTAATGGTGCTTCTCACCTTATTTAATGAAATAATTTCTAGGATTTAATAAAGCAAAGAATACTATTAAAATTTAGTGGTGAAAATCAAACCATTTGGGTCGGAGCGCTCTCATCCCTGTTTTTATTGATATCTGACGTCTTTTAACACTAGAACCGCCATAGCGGTCTCTTTCACCGGTACTAAATAGAAATACTTCGATTCGAGCCAGAAATTTCTTTCTAAAATAATTTAAATCTGTACCACGGATAAATAAGTTAAATAAATAAGTTAGATAGTTTTTAATAAAAATTCTGGTGGAAAAAAATTTTATAACACTTGAGTAAAATTTCCGGCTGTTCTAGTATTAAGCAATTAAAGTGTTTTAACTATATATTTCGATGTTTTTGGAATATGTATTGTTGTTACTGTTAATGGACGTAAATTAAGACTCTTTTCTTTATATTCAATATAATATTTGGTGAATATACTTTTCAATAAAAAAAGTGTTGGGAGTTTAGCGGTAATCAAATCCTGGATGTCTTTCAGGCATATAAATAAGAAACACACACATTTACTTGAAAAGAGTAAGTCACAAATGTTTAAAATTAATTTAAATATCATCATTTCCCAAAAATATAAATTTCATCAACAGAAAGTCACGACTTTTTTATTATTATTTTTTTTTTTACTTTCACGAAAACTAGGTTTTAAAAAAAGCTGGAATTAAGTTATACTGAGACATGAAATTTTGTTTAAAGAAAACAGTCTTATAATCGGATTATACAACCTATTTTGGAAAAGAAGCGTGTGGCTTCTTTCCTTCGGGCTAATTTTTTTTAATGTGCCACTTCTATCTTCCTGTGTGAAAGAAATTGAATAAGGAGATAATAAATTTTAAGAAAATTTATCCGTTATGTAAACTAGTTAAAAATAAATTACTCACGGAAATACTATTTTTTACATACATTAATACTGCAAATTATGATATCGTTATTCAGATAAATTTTACAAGAATGCAAAATGCATAAAATAATCCTTAATGTTATATATTGTTAAAGGTGCATGTGACAATGTGCAAATCTGCCTATACAGGGTTCGTACGCATCAGGGGATTCAGGAGATTTTAGGTGTTTTAGCACCAGACATTTCGTAAAGTACTGGTGGCTATATCAGAAGATAGATTAATTTTTTTTTTTTTTTACGTTAAATAAGCCAAAATATATCTTTACGAAAATTCTGGTAAAAGGTACTTGAAAGTCCTTGAAGCGTACGAACCCTGCTATAAATGCCAATTTAAGAAAGCCTTGCGTGTTAGGTGTTTTTGGTTTTCTGTTTTATTATAGTGTTTTCTGACTAGTTTTCATTCAAAAATAACAATGATAGATTACTAGATTTTCTTCCGCTTCTGAACTTCTATTATTCTATTATTAATTATTAATAGGTATTTCAATTTTTTTTTATAAAACTTTAATCAATTAATAATAGCCTATATGTACTACATCATATGTCTACTTATAAATAATGTAAATTAATAATGCATTCTCTTTTCTATTACAACAAGAACGAAACATCATGCGTACGGCATAGATTATGAAACGCTTTTCAACACATTCACAATACTATAACAATTTTTGACAGTTTTCTAAGGGGAAATATGATGTGCAAATGTACAATTTGGAAAACGTGTAACCATAACGTATTTGAAAATCCAATTTCTGTTATTACCCTGAATAGTCGAGAAAATATACCATTTTTTATGTAGCCATGTTTATGATCTATGGATATGTATGTACACTACATAGTATGCTAAAAGTTAGTTCAGTTAAATGCATAGCACAGTTGAAAATTTCCATTCCGGAATTTTCGCCAATAAACGGATCTTGCCCAGAAATTTTGTGCGACCCTGTGTATGATACATAGAATTCTTAAACACCAAGTAATATTTAAATAACAGTTAAATTTAACAAGTTGAAAATTGCACGTCAAACTTGGCAAATGAATGCGTTCCTACTATAACTAGTTTTATAAATATTCTTTGCACTGCATATTGTACTGCATGTATATTTTAGTACATTTTATAAGTGCCTATTAATTTTATTCTGTTCGAAAGGCTGCAACATCATTCAAATGCCCTTGAAATACTTTTTTTCCCATTGACCGTAATGTAACGGAAAACTTTTGACTATCCCTGTAATTAAAATATACATCCAATTTACCTAAAATTTGAAATGACACGACAAAATTATGCAACTGTTATATTTTAAATTTCAAACGATTCGGTTGGGTAGTTTTTGCGCTGTTATATGCGGACCGACGGACAGAAAGACAGATGGACTGAACGATGACTATAGGTGCTACGTACATGTATAATTACCGCATCTAAAAACGCATACCACAGCTGGAAACGCACTTCTAACAATTGTTCGTAGGTTTCATTAATTCAATTATTGTTCAGTTTTCTTTTGTAGCCAAATTCTCTTGTGTATCCCTGTAAATGAATGATAAATCCTATGCACACCAAATTCTTTAAAAAGAACCTTGTAGTACACCTTAGTTATATATATAAATTTCAAAATGTTTAAAATAGTGTAATATCGTAAACGATTTCGTACGTATATGAACCGTAGATGCTACACACTTCATTTTCAACACCGAACATGCTATGGTAAATCCAATAACATGTATCAATTCCATGGTAATCGGACCATATTTAAAGGAGTTTGAACACGGAGAGACGGACAAACAAACCGAATTCATAAACACTTTCCAACATAGTGTAAAAGTATTAAAAAGAAAAGTAAAGAAAGAATCTTGTTATTTTATCACAAAATTGTGAAATTAATTTTTTAAAGTGAGGCTGACTTTGCAGTTTTGCGTTTCGAAGCATACATTCATCTCCATTTAGTCACTAATAGAATTTTCGCTTTTGTTATGAAAGAAATTATGATTTTAAATAAGTAGATGAATATTCGAAAAAAGTGGTATTTTCTGCCTGGTTTCAATGCCTTGTCTGCCCTCATCTTAATTCCACGCATTCTAAAACGTAACAGTCATAAAATTTTAACTTGCATTTTTATCATTGTTGTACGCACTGAATTATTATTCGAAAATAATTTATTCTTCTATTCAATTGTATATTATTTCTTTTATTTGTTTTTATTTATAATCATTATTTATTTATATTATTATTTATTTATTGTTATTATTTATCATTATTTATTATTTTTTATGGTTTTTTTTTAATTACTTTTATTTTATTTTATTATTACTCCTTTCAATCTCTTTTTTATTCCTTTCATACAAATTAGGTTTTAATAAAAAAGAGCATAATTTTTTTGAGATATGAAAACAAGGCTTATAATTACATTATAAAACTTATTCGAGTGGAAAAATAGGTTATTTATAACTTCAGGGAAAATTTTTTGATGTTACATTTTACTTAACAGTTTAGGGAAGAGCGTCTGTTACAGAATTTTTGAATTTTATCACCGGTTTTTCTAAACAAAAATTTTTACCTAATTGGATCGGGAAACTGCCCTGATTAAATAAAGCAAAATGTACAATAAAAAATAACTGGTGGGAATAATCGAGAATTCGGAGCACCTCATGCCGCACGTATACGTGTCGCTCATTTTCAGGGGTTAACAGTACTATTAGCATAGCTGCCACTTTCTTACGCTTTTTTCTTCCACAAAAATTTAACAGTAAATTTTACCCTTTTTAATTGCCGTAATCTGTCCGATACTGAAGGTAATGGATAACATCTAAGAATAAAAAAAATAACCCCTTAACGGAAGCATTAAATTACGATTTAAAAATTAAAATTAGCTTATTGACAACACTTTTTTGAAAAAGAAATATTCACCTTATTTAATGACAGGTAAAATGATACCATAATAAAGTCAATTATACTATTTTATAAAACAGGTAGGAATCAAACAATCCGAATAAAACACACAGCGCGTGAATATCACGGGAACGAGAATTAAGGGATTAATCAAGAAATTAGATAATTATACAAGTAACTTCAAAATGGTGTTCTAATATCTTTTAATCTTTTGTAATTGTTTCCAGTTTGTAAGGAACAATATGATATAAAATTATACTAACTTAAAAATTATGATTCAAATTACATGAATTGAAATCAAAGCAAGTATTCTCATTTAATAACACGTTGTAAAGCGAGACATTTTCAGAAAACACTTTCGAAATACGTGTTTAGACACGTCACTGTAAACTAAAACATGCTTTCACCTAACAAATACAAACATGGTTGGATTACACCTTGTGTTTTCTTCCTTACAAAATTTCTGGTACCAAAAATAATTTTTTCCCCAAACCAGAATATACATGTCCGACATACAATGAGTTAAAACTAGGAGAAAAAAAGGTGAGACTAGGAGATAAAAATAAATATTTTTTTTTTTTTTTGTTTTCTTTGCGAATATTTAAAAAAAATTCAAATATGTATATTATATAAATTTCAAATTATCTTTTTATTGTTTGTTTCCTAACTAAGGTCAAAACTCCAGTGACAGTATATGTGTTAAATATTTTTAAAACATTCAGAATTAAATCAGCCTTTTGGTAGTTTCATGTGTAAAAGTTTCATAATATTTCAGAGCAATTATACTTAGAAATAAAAGGCTCATTCAATAAAAAGTCGAAAAAGCTGAAAATTTTCTTTAAATATAATATAGAAGAATATAATGTGTCTACCACAATTATTTAAAAAAAATTAGGAATAAAGAAATTCTCTAAAAGTGAAAAATCGTATACGAAATTATTTAAAATAACAGTACACATAGTTTAAATTGTTCAATAGAAACTTCTTGAAAATTGTTTGTAAACTTATTTTTTTATTTGATTTTTTATGTTTTATTTTTAGCCTCTATATACGAAAACAGCAACCATATAACTTATGTGAGAAAGTATATTACATAAAATTTTAGAAATGATTGCTTCTAAAATTTAAACCTGTGTGAATCTGGAAAATTTTCTATTGAGATCTTAGTTAATTTTTTTTTTTTTTAATTTGGAGATACTCTAATATATTTTCTTTTTTAACTCTAAATAGATTTAACCCCTTGGGAACGAGCGACACGTATACGTGCCACATGAACTTCGTAGAATACTTGTTTTTTCTCACCAGTAAAATTTTACTGTAAAATTTGCCTTATTTAATCAGCGCATTTTCTCGATTCAAGAAGACACAAATTTCTGTTTTTAAAAAACGGTGACAAAAGATTATAAATTTCGTAAAAGGCTTCCGTCCCGAAGGGGTTAATAAGAAGTATATAGGCCATGCATTTATCTATCTATGGAATTCAAATATGATGTCAAATGCGGATGTTGTCGGAACAGTATACCTCAAAACTGGTCAAAACATGATACTTATTAAATATTAAATGAAAGCCTGTTTAATTGTGTATATTTTTGACACCTCATTTTTAGTCATACGGGAATTATATCACGAAATATTGTAAATTTTGTTAATGCACTTAGCGCAATTACCCACACAAATTAAAACTTTAAATGGCTTTTCTCCTTGTTCATATAATCTTCAGTTTCATCTAAGATATATATACATTTTAACGTCTGAATTCAAAATATTTAAATAGGAAACAGTAGACAGACTTTAATACAATTACTAAAAACATACAAAACAATTAAAATGAGATAAAATCATATAAAATTATACACTATAAAATAAACGTTTCGCCATGCACCGCATAGCCTCATCAGTATTCCAATCAACTTACAACAAAACAACGTGTATACACCGGACCCAGTCAAAGTTGAACTTTGACTGATGAGGCTATGCGGTGCATGGCGAAACGTTTATTTTATAGTGTATAATTTTATATGATTTTATCTCATTTTAATTGTTTTGTATGTTTTTAGTAATTGTATTAAAGTCTGTCTACTGTTTCCTATTTAAACTTCAGTTTCATGTTTTAAATATGCTATGGCTTATTTTGTATTTGAAACAGAGATTTAAACTAATTCTACATGTTCTTCATTATATATGTAATAAATCTGCGCATGGAATTAGCGTTCAGGTTTTTTGTTATTTTTTACAAAATAAAAGTATATGAAGATGTGTTACATTTCATTGTTTTAGACTTTGTATATCAGTAAAAAAAAATTATATTAAATGTGATATCAGGTGTATCTAAAAATGCATGCGCAGTCTTGTGTAATACACATTTGAATATCTTAACCTTCCGTCTACCAGACGGGTCCATTGGACCCGACATGTACATTCAAAATATTTATTCAAACCAGAAATTTCTTCAAAACAAACTAAATGTATAAATCAGACAATAATAAGTTAAATAAACAAATTAAATAGTTTTAAGTAAAAATTCTGGTGTAGAATGTTTTTATAAAACTTGAGTAAAATTTCCGGTAGTTCTAGGGTTAAAAATAAATTGCGCAAAATTATCAATATTTAAAAAAGTAGTAAAGATTTAAAAAAATCAAATTTTTCAAAAATTTTCAAACTTTAGTTAAATATGCAGTTATTTTTTTTTCAAAATGTACTTTCATAATTTACCTTTCCTGTCCTTATCCTGTATATCCTGTGTCCTCATACCTTATCCTGTACCTTTCATGTGAATTCATAATTTGAATCATATTTTTTAAAATAAACAACATTGTTGAAAATGTAAAGAGTTCCCCTTAAAATTTTAAAAATCGAAGTTGTTGCCATGTTTGAAGGACCCAAGGCCTGATTACACACAGGAAAAATCGGACCAGTATGCAGGAATAGAATATTTTGTCTTATTCACGGTCGTAATTTTACACGAATATGTCGTTAAAAAAATCCATTAAAGTATATTGGTGGAAGTGTACTAGTTAATAATCAGCCCCTGTAGATTGGTCATATTTCAAAGTTGCATTACATTCTGAAAGAAGACATTATTACAAATCTGGAGACGCATTTTTGGGATTTCGTTTTAAACGATCTGCGAATAAACGCACGTACATTTTTCACTATTTTACACAGACAAGTCACTAGATTTTACATCACTAGTCACGTACTATGAGTCAAAACGCTTGAGTCAGAGATTTATTTATTTAATTTAATGGAGTGATGAAGAATCCGTATTCCAGAAGGACAAATTCCATCAATTTTTCGGGAAAATATTCATCGACTTATTTAATGCAAGAAATTCTGCAAATAAATAAGGCAAAGGAAACTATTCAAGAAAAGTGGTGTTAATTGGTCTTCTGATTCAACTTTATTGCCTTTGACTAGAGATGGCAAGCTTTGTCCCGCTTCTGTCTAAAACTAAAGTTGTGCCACGTTCCAAACAGTGTTGCCGAGTCTGATGGATTTTTTATTTAGATATATTGAATTCACACCAGAAAGTTTTGAACAGCAATTTTGTTTAATTTTATTTATGGATTGTTTAGTAACTTAAAAAAGCAAAAATAACTATTAAAACTTACTGTTGAGAATTCGGAATAACTAAATAAAAATGCAGTCAGATGTGACAACACTATTAACGAGACTTTTATCTTAATTAAAACTGAGGCAGATTTCATTTTGCAATGGATTAAAAAAAAAAAGAAACTAATACCATTTTTTGTTGTAAAAAAGTGCTTTAAATCATAAAAGTTTCAAATTACCTTCCTTTTATTATTGTCGTTCTCCGAACTTGAATCAATAATGCAAAATGTAAAAAAAAGGCCAAATAAGCATACCGAGACCTGAAAGTTTTATGTAAAGAAAGAAGTTTTATAATCGGATTATAAACCCATTCTAAAGGAGAAGCCGGTTATTTTTCCTTCAGGCAGAATTTTTGATGTGACGCTTCTATTTTACTGTGTGACAGATATTGATTAACGAGATCAAAGTTTCTACCATATTTTACAGACATAAAAAGTTAATGAGATGTAGCACTTCTAGACTTTTTTTCCTGTATATTTTAATCTATCAGACACATGAAATGATCTGCGAAATTTAAGAATGATTACATAATCAGATTATCCATCATTGTTTCCTTTCTTTTTTAAAAAATAATATCATAGAAAACTGAATATTTTTATTCGTACAAGTAGCATAAGTGATAATACAATGTGCAAACTTTTAAAATTCGTATCTTTATCAGAATTGATCTTTGAAAATTGATTACTTACAAAAATATATAAATGTAGAAGCAATTTTTAAGGCACTCTTTTATACGCAATCATTGTTTATGTTGAAAATCACGCCTAATTTCATCACTGCAATTAATTATTTTTAACACTTTCCAACAAAGTTGAAAATTGTTTATGAATTCGGTTTGTCCATCCGTCTGTCCACTTGTCCATTTGTCCACGCTTAACTCACGTAAATATACTGGAATTTTCACGCAATCGTAAAATGTTAATGGTACTTACCATGGTCTTTTCGGTATTGCATATGAAGTATGTAGTGTTAATAGTTCATTTACAGGGGCGCTCAAAATAATTATGTTACATTATGGTACATCGTTTGGAGAGTATTTTAATGACATCCCGCTATTTCAAATGTATTGAAACTGATATAAATCACTGAATTTCACAACAAGATGCCTACGATAGAATAGGGCATTCACAGCATTTGTCGTTCATTTATAGGGATACCTAAAAGAAATTGGTTCTTTGAGAAATAATTGCTAGAAGTGCGTTTTCAACTTTGGTATGAGCTTTTAAATTGAACAAAATTTCTGCATGTTACTCGTTGTGCATAATTTCTATACGTCGTATACAGGGCGACGCAAAAGAATTTACATACCATTCTCCTTATTAACGGGAATTTCTTAAGGAGAGTTGTCAACTGGAGTATTTATTTGCAAAGTAAAATAAATTTTTCCATGCATGTAGTTAACAGATACAAATCTATATTTCATACGTAGGGCTGCTCAAAGAATAATGTGCTTTTCTGATTGTAGATACGAACAGCTGAAATTGGGATTCCAAATGTGTTATGTGTTTCCATGTGGTTGAATTAGATGTAATTTTTTAACTAAAAAATAGGGGAGTTTCGTTTCATTATTGTGAATGTGTTAAAAAGTGTTTCAAAATCTATGCTTGACTCAGGATTTTTTATCTTTCTTGATTTTTTTTAACCATTTGGAAAAATGGTTATTGTCCTCGTCAGGGTAGGAAATCAAAAGCATATCTGAAGGTTTTTATTGGTTTAATCATCATTTTATTCGTTTTCTGATTGGTCTATACAGTAATCTATGTTCCACTTTACTTTCAACAGAGATGGACAACAGAGTGTTGCCACTATGACAAAAAAGTAATAAAAACTACAAAAAAAATAATAACACAATAACAAATTGAGATACAACTTTCAAACAAATCTCATTTAAAAGTACATTTTTTTCTCTATACGACGATATAAAAAGTAATATTGTGGGATGTTTAGAACTTTAAGAAATAAATTTCATTTAAAATTGGCCGTCAGATTTTTTGGAAATCTGACGATGGAAAAGACTTTTTCGGAACAGCCAATGAAATGCTTGGATAATACGTAAGTTTCAGGTGGATAATACGTACAAGTCGCAGGCGATTTCTGTCGCTTCCAATTTTTACGTGTAATAACGCTATTAATGTTTAATTCAGGTCGTACGTAATGTATGATCAACTGCGTACTATTTTTTATGTCTTAAATTTTAGTCTTTGAAAAAATCATTTTCCAAATGGTTGTTGTAATTTGTTAAATTACATTTTTTTTTATTGTCGTTCTCCAAACTTGAATCAATGATGCAAAATAGAAAAAAAAAAGATTACGCATACTGAGACATGAGAGATTTGTGTAAAGAATGAAGTTTTATAATCAGATTATAAACACCATTCGAGAGGAGAAGCGGGTTATTTTTTTCCTTCAGGCAGAATTTTGCTGTGACACTTCTATTTTTTGTGACAGTTAATGAGTAACGAGATCAAATATTCTACCGTATTTTACAGAGATAAAAAGTTAATGAAATGTATCACTCAGGGTGGTTATGATTTTGCCCGACCCAAAAAAACCCGGGTGGGTTTTTTCTGAAAAAACCCACTTGAAAAAACCCAGGAAAAAACCCAAGTGGGTTTTTTCAAAATTTCAACTTTAAATTGCATATAATATATTTATATTACATATATATTGTAATATATTTCTTAATATCAGTACACCACTCATAAAGTTTATCACCATCACCCCCATACCACAAGGAAAATAATGTCCCAATTATACCCATGACAATTTTTAAAAGAAATAATTGTTACTTAATTTTCTGTAAGCATGTGTCGTGACTATCACAAACATAAACAAAGTTTTTTAGATTAAAAAAATACTTTGATATATAAACCATTTTATGTTATACAATGGAAACTCATAACAAAATACCATATATGGTGAGAATCCTAATTATGTAGACATGTAGAATTACTTGGTTTATTCTATTAATTAGTAATAATAAAAAATACTTACTTTACAAAAAATATTTTTTCCCAGTACAATGAATTTTGTTATATCCAGTTTCAATTGTATAAAACTTTGCTTAGCTTAATTAAATATAAACTACCACAGCAACTTAATTTAATAACAACACAAACTGATCAAATAATCATTAATTTATTCACATTCATTCAATAAAAAACAATTACATTTATCTCAATCACCATTCTGTCTCAACACCTTTTGACTTTAAATATTTAAACACTTTTACTATTTTTTTTTTTTGCTTTTTCGCAACCAAGTTTATTTCTGAGTTTGGACCACATCAGACCAGAAGTAGAAAAAAATTCTTTCGATTGATGCTGATGTAGATGTAGTAGTGTGGAGGTCTTCTAAAAATTTGCAAAAATCTGTATTTAGAAGCTTATTTTTTTCAGATTTACAACCCATCAATTTCCACCACTTTTTGGCTTCAATGGATTCAATGACACTTTGAGAAAACATAGATTCTGGATTCAGCACTAGTTTTAGTACAGTACTTTAATGATAGTTTTATTGTTAAAATTATTACTAATAATCAATTTATCTAAAAGCAAAGCATAATTTTGATTATTGCCATTAATTATATATATTTGTAATCAATTAGCTACTATAAATTTAGTAGTAAGTACTTTTTTTTCAAACATTCTGAACCACCTCCTATAACACCAAAAAACCTGAAAAAAAACCCCAAAACCCTGAAAAAAAAACCCAAACCCTGAAAAAAACCCCAAAACCCTGAAAACCCCCGAAAAAACCCAGTGGGTTGGGGTTTTTTCTGAAAAAACACGGGCTTTTAACAACCCTGGTATCACTTCTAGATGTTTTTCTTGTATATTTTAATCTATCAGACACCTGAAATGATCTGTGAAATTTAAGAATAATTACATAATCAGATTATCCATCAATGTTCCCTTTCTTTTTTAAAAAATAACATAATGGTAAACTTTTATGATATTTTTATATCAAAATTATCATAAATTTAACACGTTCACTGCCAAGCCTATAAAGTAAGAATTTTCAAATTTCTTCTAGAAAGTCGTTCGCCACCACAAACTCAGAAAGGTAAATTTCGCTTTACTAATATAGCGCAATTTCTGACAATAAATAAGGCATTTTTTTTAATTCTAAAATAATGGTGACAAAGTAATTAATAAATTAAAGCGACGAATATTTTGGCAACGAACGTGTTAAATATCATAAGTGATAATACAATGTGCAAATATCTAAAAGTCGTGTCTTTAGAGCAATTCATTTTTAACCCTCCGTCTACCAGACGGGTCCATTGGACCCGACAGGTACATACAAAATATTCATTCAAACCAGAAATTTCTTTAAAATAAACTAAGTATATAAACCAGACAAAAATAAGGTAAATAAATAAGTTAAATAGTTTTAAATAAAAATTCTGGTGTAGAACGTTTTATTAAAACTTGAATAAAATTCCCGGTAGATCTAGGGTTAAAATATGAATACTTATGAAAAAATAAGAATAAAAGTAATTTTTTAATCCACCCTTTTATAACAGGGTTCGTACCGTTCAGGGACTTTCAAGAACCTTTTAAACGGAATTTTCGTAAAGTAATATTTGCCATATTTAATGAAAAAATAATCTATATTCAGATATAGCGACCAATACTTTACGAAATATCTGGTACTAAAACACCTAAAATCTCTTGAATCCATGCATGCGTACGAACCCCGTATAAGGTTAATTCCATTAACATTTGTCATGTCTGTAACACATCTGAAAATCGCTTTGCTTGTTGGCCACCGTTATTTTCGAAAATTTTGCTTCGCGTTATTCAATTGATGAGATATCTCCGATAAAATAAGTCACATTTTTCCGTTCTAAAATACTGGTAGCCAAGAAGCAGAGTTATTTTCAGCTATGTGACAGACATGACAAGTTTTCATGGAATTAGCCATAAGCATTCGTTGTTTATCTTGAAAATCCCGCCTAATTTTATGACTGCAATTAATGATTTTTTCAATAATTTCGATTGCATTACGTTAATTTGTCACGGTAACCGTACTCAATAATTCTCAATTATGGAATTTTCGCAGCTAGAACTTTTAAATTGATTTTTCAAAATATAATATTTATTTATGTATTATGAAAATATTGATTAAACAATTTACTATTCTAGGTTGGCTTTCATTTTAATTAAAACTCTGTCTGATTTCGTTTTGCAATGAATTAAGAAAACTAAAAAGACACAAATACCTTTTTTGTAATAAAAAAATGCTGTAAAAACATAAAAGTTTCAAATTACCTTTTTTTCTTTCTTATTGTCGTACTTCGAACTTGAATCAATAATGCAAAATATAAAAAAGTGGTTGCATAAGCATACCGACACATGAAAATTTTGTATAAAGAAAGAAGTTTTATAATCGGATTATAAACCTCGTTCAAGAGGAGAAGCAGATTATTTTTTTCCTTTAGGCACCATTTTTGATGTGATGCTTCTATTTTACTGTATGACAGATATTGATTAATGAGATCAAAGACTAACATATTTTTCCGTTATAAAATGTTAATGAGACGTAGCACTTCTAGATGTTTTTCTTGTATATTTTAATCGATCAAACACATGAAATGATCTGTGAAATTTAAGAATGATTTCATAATCAGGTTATCCATCATTGTTTTCTTTCTTAAAAAAATAATATAATAGAAAACTGAGTTGTTTTATTAATACAAGTATAATAAGAAATTATACAATGTAAAAACTTTTAAAATTCGAGTCTTTATCACAATCGATTTTTGAAAATTGATTACTTATGAAAAATAAGTATAGAAGTAATTTTTTAAGGCACTCTCTTATAAGCATTCAATGATTATCTTGAAAATGATGCTGAATTTCATTACTGCAAATAACCCATTGCCGCTGGTGTTGCATTGATGCAACGGTAAAAATAAATGCGCATGCTTCAATTACCTATCAAGATACTACTATTTGTGAATTAAAAAAATTGTCTTATTTAATAAAAGAAACTTTGACCATTTAACCCAGGGGTGTCGCACTGTGACCCGCCGGATACCACTAAAATTTTAAAGAAATAGTCGACAAGCTTAATCGCAAAAATTCGACGATTAGATAAGGCAAAGATAACTCTAAAATTTTAGTGGTACCCGTTGGGTCACAGTTTGACAGCCCTGATTTAACCCCTTAACCTACGATTTAACCCCTTAATTCTCACTCCCGTCATATTCTCGGGCTGTGTCTTTTACTAAAATTGTTTGATTCCCACCAGTTTTATAAAATAGTGAAATTGCCTATATTTTAGTATCGTTTTTCCTGTCATTAAATAAGGTACATATTTCTTTTTCATAAAAGTGGTGCCAATAAGCAATTTGAATTTTTCAACTGTAATTTAATTCGAGCGTTAAGGGGTTAAAATCAACAGCTCCACGGTTTGGCAAATCCATATCTACCACTAAAATTTAATAGAGATTTTTGCCTTGTTTAATCATGGAATTTCGACGATTAATTTAAACTATATTTACTGTGAAATTTTAGTGGTAGGAAGAATTTACATTTGGCTCGATCATCGTACGCGGACTATTCCCGTCATTGTAGTTTTAAGGGGTTAATAAAGTGAAAATTACGTTTCAATATTTGTAGCGGCAGATGTTTTTCAGCAAACAATTTAAAGATACCAATCTTATACAATGGTGGTCAAAATTATAAGGACAAGGCAAAATCGCCAAATCTTGGCTACATTTGGCCGGAAACGTATGCAAATTTAATGGCTGGAAACCAATAGTCCAGTCAAATTGTCAAAAATAGATGCAAAAATTCTGCTAGAAGATTTTATGTTTTTAAACTGTTTATGGGGATGCTAATAACAGGAATTAATTGTTTCCCAACAAAATATCTCGAGGCTAAACTTTGTGGAGCCAAAAAACCACGAAATTTTCGGACTTTTTTCAGTTTTTTGCCTATAACTCGAAAATTATAAAATTTTTGTGTACCATACTCTATTACAAAAAGAAAGAACATTAAATTCTCTACAAATTTCATTATAAAAGTATTTTTCTAAATCCATTATTAAGCGCGCTACAGCTTCCTGAAAATGATACTTTTTTTCTAACTTTGTGAAAAAATCGCAAATACCAACATTTGACACCATTTTTATTTCTTTTATCGTCTTTAATGTAACTTTTTATATTACAGGTATTTGCATGATAGTAATAATGATTAATTACAATGGTAAAACCGTAAAAAATTGACAACATTGTAATTTTTTTTTGTATTTACAACTTAAGGTGAGAATAATAATAGTAGGTATTATGAATGTAGGTAGCATGAATGTAAGTAAAAAATACTTACAGTAACATCTTTAATGAATTTAGTAACGTCTGGAGCGCTTGCGGGTTGATGAGTTTGGTTCGTCAACCTCAGCTTGAGAAGCAAAGGGGCAAGCTGCATGATCTTCAACAGCTTTGAGCTTGTTGCGACATCATCATCCTGGCTGCGAAAGTCATCGACGTTGCTGGTTTGGTCGATGGTTTCCCAGGCATCAGCTTCATAATCCTCTTCTTCTGCATAAATAATATCATCGACATTTTCACAATTGACCCCGTTACAGTTTTTGCAAATTGCCGAGCATTTGAGTCCTGATTTTTGGCAAGAGCATGCCTTGGTGCACCCTTTTTTACAGCTACATGAGACAACATGCAGCAAGGATTCAGGTGCTGGGTTTTGGTATATTTGAACTGGCTGAAAAAGACCGTCAGACCTGCGAACCCACCCCCATTCTTCAGGGGGCATGTTGTTTCCTAGCCAAGCTTGTACCTGATGATAACATCTTAGGAAATGATGCTGCGCAGCCTCTTGCGTCGGTGGCAGCCTTGCAAGATGAACTTTGCTTTTTGTGGCTGATTTAGCAAATAACTGGAACCTCAAACTGTTCAATGTCTGCGTGGTTTGCGTAGGGCTTTTTTGATTGTTTTTCGTTGAAGTCATCGGGATTACCTTCTCCACATAAGAAGCAATTATCTCGAAACTTGAAAGAAGTGCTCGATCGGAGGTACAAATTAGTCTGTGTAGAATCTTCTTCACCCCGACGAACATATGCTGCTATCATTCTCTCATTCACATATTTTTTTTCGGCAATCCTCATGTACTCTAACTTCCTTGCCACTTTTCAGAAAACGTTGATGAGTATTATTCTGACGTTGAACGCTACATTCAAAGAGCTTAGCAAGTCCTTTCTGGGTCACAATGCGTGTATCACGATTTGAAGCCGTTTGGCAAACGAAACACAATTTTGGATCGGGCTCGCTCATTTTTCACTACTGCACGAGAAGCAGACGCGCAATAAACTGAATAGTAAGATACCAGACCAGTGTAGAGAGGGAAGGGTGAGGCTTTAAGAAAGAACACCTGCGTCGGAAAGTCACGTGACCGCTATCTTCCAACTGCATTCCCTATTATTATCCCCTGCTACCCCCCACCCCCCTCCCTTCGTAACTGTCTTTCTGCTAGGGTTGCCGGATATCGTCCTTCTGCTAAGGTTGCCAGATTTATCTCAGAAAAAACGAAGATTTTGATTGACACTAGTTTGTTTTTATTTTATCGCACTATCGTTCTTTTTCGTACCATACTAAACTATATTGAATGCGCCAGTAATGTTTTCGTTAACGAATTTCCTTAAAAAGTGGTTATTATTAATTAATCGATCTAATCATTATTCTCTAACTGCATTTGTATTGCATTATTCTGTTAACATTTTAAAACTAATTTTGCAGTCTTATCCAATTATGAATGAAAAAGTAATTGAATTGTAAGAATAAAGATAAATCACCATCCTGCAATTTAATAATTAGGAAAATTTTAGCAATGGACACCCTACAAAAATAAATATTTGTATTTAACCTTGTAATCATCGCGCCCGATACAATCACGGACAAATTGCCCGGGAATGTATCAGGCTCAACGTTTAATGGTTAAGCATAAAAGGTGATAATAAATCAAACAAAATATCTAAACTTATGATACAGTTAGACTAAATAAAAATTTTTATAATGTAGATATTTATCTATAATAAGGTAGAGTTCACTTGATCTATTTCAACAGCAAATGCGCACTTAATATTACACAACTCACCCAAGATTTTTGTATTACTGATCTAAAACAAGCCGTTTTCACATTTGATGCGCATATCCATAACTTATTTTTGGCAAAAGGTGAAATTTTAAAGTAAACTGAAAAAGAATATTTTTTAAACTATCAAAAGTGGGATGGGGTAGAAAAATGGAAGAAAACGTTGTGCTCACACATTTAAACGTACACCTAATACCTAAAAAGCGCTATAGACCTAAAAAATACTAAAAATATATAACGTACGAGAAAAACGTACTATCTGGCAACCCTACCTTCTGCCTAACCTTCTGGAAAATTTGCCTTCTTACTTATTCATCAATAGGTGCATTTCATTTCCACAGTTAGTGATGAAAAGAAATTTTTTTTAGGGATGGGAGGCGAAAAATAGGTCACTTTCTATGAAGTTGAAAAAAATGTGCTATTTTCAAAAAGTTGTAGCGCGCTTAATAATGGGTTTAGAAAAACGTTTTTACTATGAAATTTGTAGAGAATTTAATTTTCTTTCTTTTTGTAACTAAGTATGGTACACAAAAATTTTATAATTTTCGAGTTATAGGCAAAAAACTGAAAAAAGTCCGAAAATATCGTGGTTTTTTGGCTCCACAAAGTTTAGCCTCGAGATATTTTGTTGGGAAACAATTAATTCCTGTTATTAACATCCCCATAAACACTTTAAAAACATAAAATCTTCTAGCAGAATTTTTGCATCTATCGGCCCAATTTTCTGACAATTTGACTGGACTACAATGAAAAATAAAGAATATTTTTATAAGTTTTTACGGAAATATGTTATAAATTCATATTAATAAAATGTATTATGCATTTATACAGCCATCTGATATAGACAAGATTATAAGAACAACTGTATTTGTGTGTACTAAAAAGTAAAATTTGAATGTTTTTTGCTCTGCACACGGAACTCCCGGACGATATAAATGTGTAGTAAGCGTTTGGAATCATCATATTCTGTTTTTCAGTTATGTTGCTAGGTGCAAAGGTTTCGGAGTTTGAGAAGAAGAAATTGGATGCATTTAAAAGTTCAGGACTTTCTGTACGCCAAATTGCTAAAAAACTTAATAGATCAAGAACGGTTATTAACCATTTGGAAAAATGGTTATAGTTCTCGTCAGGATGGGAAATCAAAAGCATATCTGAAGGTTTTTATTGGTTTAATCCGCATTTTATTCGTTTCCTGATTGGTCTATACAGTAATCTGTATTTCCCTTTACTTTCAACAGAGATCTGTTGCCACTATGACAAAAAAAGTAATAAAAACTACAAAAAAAATTAATAACTCAGAAACAAATTGAGATACAGCTTTCAAACAAATTGCATTTAAAAGTACATTTTTTTCTATACGACGGTATAAAAAGTAATATTGTGGGATGTTTAGAAGTTTAAGAATGAAATTTCATTTAAAATGGGTTGTCAGATTTCTTGGAAATCTGACGATGAAAAACCCTTTTCCCGAACAGCCAATGAAATGCTTTGATAATACATAAGTTTCAGGTGGATAATAAGTACGAGTCGCAGGCGATTTCCGTCGCTTGCAATTTTTACGTGTAATACCACTATTAATGTTTAATTCATGGCGTACGTAATATATGATCAAGGCCGTGCTCTTTTTTATGTCTTAAATTTTAGTCTTTGAAAAAATCATTTTCCAAATGGTCATTGTAATTTGTTAAGTTGCATTTTTTTTTCTTTTTTTCTACAATTATCTTAAAAATCCCGGTAAATATAGACGGCAAAGACATATAGGTAGGCCATCTTCTGTTTCTGTACGGAAGAAAAGAATGATAATAAGGCGAGCTTGATCCAAAAAATGAATGTCACCAGAAATAAAACTTAGAATGCAGTGTTTGAACTGTTCGACGTTTTTTACAAAAAGAAAAAAAGTTTCGCTATGTTAAACATATGTCACGACCGCCTATTACAAAAGTTCATAAGAGACTAAGGATGGAGTTTGCCAAAAAATGCATTACTATGGGAAAAATGTGAGATGATGTTGTCTTTTCTGATGAGAAAAAGTTTAATTTAGATGGAACAGACGGTTTTCGCTATTTCTGATATAATCTTCGTAGAGAAAAAGAAATTTTCTCAAAACGTGCATTTGGAGGTGGCTCTCAGTAATGGTCTGGGAAGGTTTCGCAACTGGTGGAACTACTCCAATAGTTTTTGTGCAGAGTAGGGTGAATTCTAGAGTTATGATGATGCATTGGGCCATAATCTTTTACCGGAAGAACCGTTAATAACGAGTGGAGACTATTTTTTCCAGCAGGAATGCCTCAGTACATGTTTCCGAAACTTCAAAATCGTCGTTTAATGCTAATTTCGTGAAACTACTTGATTGGTCGGCCAGAAGCCCTGTTGTGAATGCAATGGAAACTCTGTGGGGTATTCTGGCACACGAAGTATACAAAAATGATATACAATAGCAAAAAAAGCAAGAGTTCATGTCTTCCATCGAAAAAGCCTGGTCAAAAAGTTCCAAGAAAATTCTTAAGGAACTGACGTCAAGACTGATAAAAGTGATTGAGAAGAAGGTGGAGGTTATTAATTATTAGTGGGTTTCAGCCGAAAACATTCATTGTCCTTAAAATTTTGTCCAATTTTTACAATGACATATTTTGTTAATTATGTCAAAACATTCATATTTTTCATTTTCCAATGTTTTGCATTCTACAATGATTTCTAGCATAAAAAAGCATTTTATGTATAAATTTCACTTTATTTAGTTCATAAATAATTTTTTCCTGTGCAATTTTCAATTGTTCTTATAATTCTGACCATGACTGTAGTTTTGGTGGTTAACAGGTCTGCAACTGATGGCTATTTTTTTAATTCTATCTTGCATTACTTTTCATAACAAAAATCCTCCTATGTGCAAGAGAGACATATTTCAGCACATATTTTGTAATAATAGTGGTGCGAATTTAATATAAAAATAGCTGTCAGTGGCAGCCATGAATTAATGATACTTTACTATGAATTTAGGCTACAATACAGTGGTGGAAAATTGGCGCAGAGGAGGAGCCTATTGACACCACTAAAATTTTATAGCATTCTTCACCTTAATAAAAAAGCAGAAATTCTGTCATTAGATAAGGCGAAAAATACCACTAAAATTTAGTGGTGTCAGTAGGCTCCTCCTCTGCGCCAATTTTCCACCACTGTACAATATGTTAATTTGGTATGGTTATGAAACTCAATAATGGAAATTTCACAGCTAGGATATTTAAAGTGATTTTTCAAAATATAATAATTACTTATTTAATATGAAAGTATTTAATGTTTGATAAACATTTTGTAAAGAAATATAGGACATCGTTTTTCATTATTCATATTTTCTATTTGTAAATTTTTAAAATTTTTCATCGTTGCAGCTTCAAAGCAAAATTATCTATTTTGGCAGATAATTAAGTCTAATGTTGTGTAACTCGTAAACAATTGTAAATATACTCAGAATATTAAGCGATTTATTGTTTTTTGCGGGATGACGGGAAATTTCGTAAAATTAAGTTTTCAATTTACAGTTAAATTCTAAAAATATTAAAATATAGCATTATCCTGAGTTCGCACGCTTCTTGGACTTTCAAGCACCTTCTACCAGAAATTTTAAAAAGTAATAATTGCCTTACTTAAATATATCTACATATACAGTGTAACCTCTGAATAACATTTACTCGTAGAACCGGTGAAAAGTGACCGCTTCTCCGAGGTGGGTGTTATTCAGAGGTCTCGTTTAAAAAAAAAATCAAAATTACATAAATTTAAACAGAAATACACACAGTCATTTTAATTAATCCTCATTGTTTTAACACATTAAAAAAATCAGTGATTTGCTGTTGCTTTGTTTTTTTCTGCAAATATCTTTCTCCAAATAAATAAAAATATGGCTTGTTTTTCTATATAACTCATCATCATTATGATTTAATGCAAAATTTTGGATTTCAGAAAGGTTCATAAAATCTTCGGTATATGCGTTAATACTGGAAATTTTGGGTGATCCTATAATCCATTTCCTCTTGCTCTGTCCTATATTCCACCATTTGGTGTTTGGAATCAAATATGGCAGTAACTGCCAAATTTTTGTCCAGACATACACATTCGCTGTCCTTTATGTTAGTTATGCCTGCCGTTCTAAGAATATTATCTAAAATTTCCGCATGATTATTAATGCCTTCATTTCTTTTTGTTGACATCTGATGTAAATTTTGTTTGATCTGCTTAACATTTCGGTTTTCAAATAAATATGAAATTGTACTTGGAACTAAAAAAAAAAAAAAAAATTCTCGTGACTTTTGAGTGGCCGTTGTTCAGAATTCCTTATTTAGAGTTTCGTACTAATTTTAATGTTATGGAACGCGTTTGGTTCCATCAACATGTGGTCGGTTTTCGGAGGTTGTAGTTGTTTAGAGTGGGCGCTCAAGGAGGTTTCACTGTATATAGCGAACAGTAATTTACGAAATTTCTGGTACAACAACACCTAAATTCTATCCCTTGATGCGAACTAACCCTGGTATCAGCGAAAACACACCTTTGTACAAGGTCCGTACGGGTGCTTGAATTTTCAGGTTAAGAAATTCTTTGGTACCAGAATTTTCTTATAGAAAATCTTTCCTTAAATAAGGCAAAATTTCACGGGTTTAAAATACATTTATTTTTCTATAAAATAATACTGATATTTGGCCTTGAAAATAACGGTACTCGAATGAGCCCTAATTGTACCTCATTATTTATAATTCTAGACAATCAGGAAGTGAGTTAACAATCAATTATTAAATCCTAGCAAAATTCATGCAAAAATGAAGTTGTGTTGCATAAATGATAAAATAAAATCATAAGGTTTAATACAATATTCCATCTTGATCCAATCACAAACACAATAGGAAATTTAAAAGCTCTATGTTTACTTAAAATGTGACAAATAATAATACAGATGCTAAAAGTTTAAATATACATTTTATTTAAATTTCCAAGTACTTTCGGTTTGCATTCGCACCTTTCGTTAGGGAATATTTTCTTTAATTTCAGTTCCGTTCATTCAAAATACAAAATAAATTCATTCAACTAATATTTTAAATGAATGGAATTCCCCTTTATTCATAGTTACCTGTTTCTAACAAGATCTGTCTTATTAGTCTGTTATTTTCTATAAAAAATTAACAGTCATTTCATAAAAGGTCAGAAATTATACTTTTTGATTTTGATCTCTGCAAACGAATGGCGAAATTCTCAGGGGGAAAATTGTTTAAAGAGATACTAAAAACAGTTTTGGAATTCACACGATTGATAAATATTACTTACTTAATGATGACTCCCAAATGATCCGCCAACTGAATACCAATATTTTTTAACAGAAAACTTCATGGTAGGTTTCTGCAAAATTCGCGACAAAATTAATCTATGAAGGTGTTTACTGCAAAATTTACAACAAAAATCTTTAAAAAAAAATTTCTCTGAAAATACTGGTATTCAAAAAGCAGACAGACCATTTGGAGCCCTATGAATGGTAACAAAATAAAAAATTCAAGCGCGAAATTGTTTGTACAAAATTTGTTAATTTTACATAGAATTACCCGGTAATCATTGAAAATTATGATTACTATTCATCTTCTGTGTTCTAGTTAATTTATTTCTTTATGATTACTAGCAAAATGCTCGTGTTAAGAGATGTACCACACAAATTTTTAATTAAACCTCAAAAATATTCTATTAATTTATATAGTTATTAGTCGATTAAATTATTATTTTTTTGCTTTCTAACATCTGTAATAAGCCAAAATTATCTAGCCTTTTATCACATTTTCTACATGAAGTTTTGGGTGTAAAAAATACAAAGCGTTTGAATTTTTTGCAAAATTTGCTATTTTTTACGAGAAAGTACAACAAGTAACAGCCGAGTTATAGCTAAAAATACAGTTAATAATCTCTGCCTCCTTTAAATAGCACCAGGTTTGCCAGTTTGGCTTCCATTTTTATTCAGATATTTCGTGTTCATACCAAAAATAAATAATAGTATTTTATGCTTTATTTAATGAGAGACATTTATCGATCACCTCAAGTGTGAAAATTCTTCTTTAAAATTTTTCGGTGCGCAATTGAAATTTTGGATTAAAATTGGAGGCCAAACTGGTAACCCTGAATAACACATACAGAATTCCACGGGATCGTATTTAAATAGCGTAAAAGAGCCTAAATAGTACCATAATAACCACATCATAAATCAATTGTAATAATAAATTATTTTCTCAATGATCTCTGAAAAAATTGTAAATATGTGTGAACAGATAAGAGTAATTTTAACGCAAAAACCGACGCGTATCTATTTTTTAGCATTTATTTATAATTCAACCCACATAAAAGGGGCTCTATGTTACTTATTTAAATTTAATGAGGTATTGAATTTTCCTCCAGGGAGAAAGGGGAATAATTAATATTTAATCAGTGTCGAAATTTTCCATTTCATTATGCATTAAGATATTTTGTCATCCTTCTTCTTAAAACGCTTAAAATGTTTTAGAAAAAATTCTCATGCATAGTCTATTTCATTATGCAAGCAGTTACAAACATCTGTTGTCTTTTCTTATCTCTTTACATAAACAAAAAAAGAAAGGGTATTAAAAGTTGCTGTTATTAATTACTATATAATATCAAACTTGTTTTATAAAGGATCACACAATATAAATTAATTCTAATTTATGATTAAATTTGTTTTGTATTTTCTTACCATAGCACAATAAATCCCTTATTTTTTAATTATAAGAACAATACAGGGGTGGTCGTACTTGTCCTGCAATTTTAGGACCAGGAAATTCCATGGTACCAGTATTTTCTTACAAGAAATCTCTTCGTAAATAAGACGAAATTTTGCGTGTTTAACCTATATTTATTTTTCTATAAAAAATATATTGATATTTGTCCTGAAATATTCCATAAAGCATAAGACCGCCTGCGATAAGCAAGTGTTTTATAAATAACAAGTCTGAGATTGTACGCCAAACGTGGCAAATGAGCGTTCGTACTAAAACTAATTTTATAAGTATTCAGAACTTTCGCACGCTTATACAAAAATGCATGAATACAAAATTTATTAGGATTATATATATTGAATTCAATCATACATAAATAGTACAGTCATTCAAGGTAACTTTGATCCGCAATTCCTCTATTTTCAGGTGCCCCACACTTATTTTAAGAATATTGTTGCAACTAGTGGCATAAAAGAGAAGAAATGATCCTAAATTATAGTATGACTATTACAAATTAAGGAATAATAATGATATGAACAATAAAAAATGTATTTTTGCCCTGGTTTAAAGTTATCCAGCCATTTAGGGTAACTTTGCACCATATTATAAATATCATATAAAATAAGACATTATAACAAAAAAAAGTATTGCAGTTAGGACAACTTTGAAGAAAGAAAAGTTTTTTTTCTGATATTTAAAGACTCCTAATTTGCATGTCCCAACATCACAAGATTTGTATAATTTATGATATTACAACGAATATTATGCATAAGAAGAGTGGAAGAAGAAAACTGTGAATACTTAGCAAAAAAGAGGTGTTTATTATTCACATAAAACATAAAAATGCAGTGAAAAATAATTTTCAATGTTTTATCTCAATAATATAGCCATAGTTACAGTAGTCCGTACTAGTACTAGTATTAATCAAACAAGAATAAAAAATGTCGAATGCAGGGTTGCCAGTTTGGCCTGCATTCTTATTCAGAAATTTATTCTCAATATCAGAAATAAAGAATAGTATTTTTTGCTTTATCTAATAAGAGAAATTTAACTTTCACATAAAGTAAAAAGCCTTCTTTGGAAATTTTCGGTATGAATTTAAAACGTCGGATTAAAATTTGAGATCAAACTGGCATCCCTGATCAAATGTATGTGATGTCAAATTTGAGTAGCTCAGCCCCAAATAACGTCTTTAGCTGAATTTTATGTATTTCACACATATTTTTGAAAATATTTACATGTTATATCCAATGCACACTTTCGGCATTAATGTATAATATACGTGCACATATGGGGAATTTTTGACAAGAAAATGGTATTTTCGTATAACAATAAGGTATGATTTTTATTTTTCTAATTTTTTAATCATTATTACACTTAGGTTTTATGAACAACGAAAATAAGGTAAAATCGAAGTGCCTTCTAATTTACTTTTTACTGACTATTAGTAAAGGCATAATCGCAAAATAATAACATATTTATAATATTTATATAATGATATGTCTGATAAATGAGTATAATGTTACTTACTGTACACTCATCTGCTAGGTTTAACCCCCTCTCTGCGCAACCCAGAGATTTCCTCGGGAAACGTAAAAGTAGCAAAATTTGCGCAATCGGAGATTTTTCTCGGGGATGCATTTTTTCTGTTTAATTAACTCTCCTTGATTATTCCCACCAGTTATTTTTTATTGCAAATTTTGCCTGTCATTTTCCCGATTAAGTTATTCAAAAATTTCTATTTTGAAAAACCGATGATAAAAGATTAAAAATTTTGTAAAAGACGCTCTTTCTGACAAACATTTTTTTTTTTATGATCTAATTTTATATTGAAAAAAAATTACAAAAGATTTTCACATATTTTAACTCTAAAATATATGTAGATTTGTAATATGTAATTAAAAAATTGCGCAATTTTTGAACCCATTTTGATAAAATAATTGAGCAGCGAGAGGGTTAATATATAATGCATTTGTATAAAGTGTATGCCATACAGAATTTAATGTAATTTTTATGATGCATTCAAAATAAATTTTAAATCTGTCTTCTAAAAAGTAAAGAGTAATTTTAAAAGTGCTTTGCACCATATCGGTTTCTTTAAAAGAAACCGAGATATTTATCACATTTATCCAAACTCTGAAGATCGGTTTAAGAACCCTTATGATATTAAAAAGGCACTCAAAGAAAACTATAACACTCAAGAAACTACGTAAATGAAATGATGAAAGCTTACATGAAATGGGGCATCTTTTGACATCCTTTAGTCAATTTCGTTGGCATATTTATGAAAAATCTTTTGAACAAAATGAACAATTTATTAAAATATCCGGATAAGAAAGCTGTTGTTTCCGTGGTTTTGAAAAATGTTATTTATCTAAAAGCGAATGCACTGCAATTAATCACTCTACGTTTTCTATCATTTCATAATTACCTTTTAATTTAATTTTACTTTAGAAATATAAAATTCAAAACAAGAAAGTTTAAATACAATATGAAATCACTTGATATATACGGAATAACTAAAAGTTATTGTTTATTTTCGCTGGATACATACAGTTTATCAGACCTTTTGAATAAATATTCTCTGAGTGATGAATGTGCAGATAATTGTATATTTAGAAAATTATTATATGAATCGTTTTTACTTTTAGTGACATATCATGAAAAGGTGTATGATTTTGTTTTCTAGAAAATGTACTTCACACAGAATGTAATGACATTTTATGATACATCAGAAAGAAATGTCTAAATTTTGTCTTGTAAAAAGTGATGATGACTTTTAGAGGTACTATGTACAATATCGGTTTCTTTAGCCTTTCAGGGGCAAGGCATTTTTGAACAAAAAATGTTCAAATAATTAATTCGCAACGCAATTAACAAACAAATTTATTTGAAAATAATCAACAGCCTCCCCTCACCCCCCCCCCCCCACGTATATTATGAAATCGAAATTGTACTAAAAATTTACTGATGCCAGTAGGCAATTTAGGCATTAAAATTAACACTTTGCAGACTGCAAAAGGCGCACCTCAAAGGGTTAAAAGAAAAGGAAAATTTTTATGTTTGAGATATTTATCACAACCATTAAGACTCTGAATACTGTTTTAACCCTTAACCCTTACCGGCGCGGAGTAATTCTGTTTATAAACTGGTGAAATAATGGGTTACACCGTAATTTATTAACGAATTTATTAGAAAATATGAACTTGCTTAATTTCATGTACATTATAATAGGAAAATTTCAGTTAAATATTCTTGGTGCCGTTTGTCAGTTTTGGAATTAAAATTATGTGCCCCTTTTTAAGAACACCGCGCCGGAAAGGGTTAACGGTCGCATTAAATTACTGCTTAAAAATTCAGATAGCTTATTGGCACCAATTTTTTTAAATAGAAATATTCACATTACTTAATGACAGGTAAAATGGTATCGTAATAAAGCCAGTTACACTATTTTATAAAACTGGTGGGAATCAAACAATCTGAATGCAAGACACAGCCCGTGAATATCATGGGAGCGAGAATTAAGGTGTTAAGAGTCCTTATAACGTTAAAACGCCTGGCAAACAGAACTACGGCACTCAAGAAGCTACTTAACCCCTTGAGGGGGGGGGGATATATCTTATCCCACCTTCGATTAATGAACATTTGCACCAAAAAAATTTTCTTAAATTTTACTTTTCTAATTTTGGCAGAGAAAAGTTGCAAAATTGCTTTTTCTGATTTTGCAACAAATCTTTTTGTAGATTCCGGTGTGCATTCGACATTACAGAAATGCAATTACTTGTCCCTCAAAGGGTTAAACCAAATAATTGAAACTTTCTTGAGATGATGAATCTTTTCACAAAATTTTATCACTTTCTGTGGCATTTTTATGACATATACATTTAGATTAAAATAAGCATTTTACTGAAATATCCTGATAAGAAATTCAATGTTTTTGTGATGTTGAAAATATCATTTATCTAGAAGCGATGAATCACTTTGTATTATTTCGTAACTATTTTTTAATAGAATACATTAGAAATTTCAAATACAGAACAATATATTTTTAATAAAATGTTAACTCATTTGATATATGCAGTAAAATGGCATAAAGTTTCTCAGCTTGTTTAACCCCTTGAGGGGCGGTGGGATAAAATATATCCCTCCTAATTTAAACAAGATTCTCACCAGAAAATTTTAACTAAATTTTATATTTTTAACTTTGGAGGACAATCGTTGAAAAATTGTTTTTCCTTATTTAAAAAAAAAAAAAAAAATATTTCGATTATTCCGGTGGGAATTCAATACTTAGAGACATTTTTGCTTGTCCCTCAAGGGGTTAATTTTACACTTTTTGTTAAACATCTAGAGAAATGACTGACGTGAACTGAGTAGTTATAGAGACACTCCAATTTTATAGATACTCGTATATATGCATTGATTAATACATTAGGGACAGTCCATAAATGATGCCACACTTTTTTTCAATATTTTTGACACCGCTCCCCCCCTTTGTCGCAAAGTGTCACACTTCACCATACCCCCCCCCCCCCCTTATCACATGACACGCTATAACACATAAACATATACTTGCAGTTCAGAAACAAAGCACTAAGTTATAGATTATATTTCAAATTTTATTTTTAAACTTTAACTATGTGTTTTAATGACATTTGAGAGCATAACAATAAAAATGATTCGTACACTTATTTTGTATGAAATAAGACTAAGGTTTACAAGAAAAAACATAATTAATATAAAATAGTAATAAAATATTAATATGAAAGAGAAATTGAAAACAGTAGTATTTTGGAATTTGAAATGGAATTTAATATATTTGGCTTTAAACCTTATCTTTACTTTATCAATAAAAAATACTTTAATTTCAAAATAACTTCAAAATTTAATCTGCTGATTTTAATGCTTTTATTTTAACCAAGATGTGTAATGTAACATTTTTTCTTAACCCCTCTCACCACCTTGTCACAAACTGCCACAATTTCATGAACCCACCTCCCTTCCCCCTTTGAGCGTGACATCATTTGTGGAAGCCCCCTTATTGTATTTTCAGAAAACTAATAAATGCTTTTTTTTTTTTTATAACATATCCTGAAAAGATATATGATATTTCAATCTACAAAATTTATTTCTGATAGAATATAATTTCATTATCATGACAGATGAAAAAGAAATAGCCAATATTTTCGTATTTAAGTGAACATGATTTTTAAAAGTATTTTGCACAATATGAATGTCTTTAATAGAAAATTGAAACTTTGATATTCGATATATTTTTCGCGTACGTTCATACTCCAAAGCAGTGGTTCCCAACGTGGGGTGTTCGCCACACTGGGGGGCAATTTGACTTTCTAGGGCAGTAATTCCAAATTTGTTGCTCAGTCATTCGCTATCCGTTTCGGCTTAGATGGGGTATATTCCCAGATGACCGCCATCTTGGATGTTTTGAGATTTCTCGGCGATTTTATGTTGGCGGGCGATTTTTATCGGTATGTGGAACACCGTGTGGCGTGTGAGTTCGGTCGTGACGTGTTCTGGCAACCCCGTTTATCATTCGAGATTGTGTTGCGAGTTAGCGAGAATTCCGTTTCTGCTTGTGATATCGTTTTGTATGTTTCTGTCAATTATTTTTATGTTAAATTTATTGGATGTATTTGATTCAATATGGGTTTTGTAGTCAATTTAACCCCTTGGGGACGAGCGACACGTATACGTGCCGCATGAAGCGCTCAGAATCCTTGTTTTTTCTCACCAGTAAAATTTTACTGTGAAATTTGCCTTATTTAATCATAGTGCTTGAGCTTTCAAGAAAGTAGATGCTTGTTAAGGTATGTTGATAATTTTACGTATATTTTGTTGCCTTATGAGTTTTGTACATTTTGAGCTTCCTACACAGCGAGAACTGCTGAATTTTGAGATTGCTGCACAGCGAGAGCTGCTGAATCCAGTGATGTTTTTTTTTTCGGTTAATGAACGCGTAGCGTTCATACGACGCACAGTGGGGTATTTTACAAATCTGGGCGGCCAAAAGTCGATTTCATAAAGTACAACGCAGGATCGAATGGATGGATATAAGTTGAAACTGAATCATTGGGAATCACGTGATGCGATTTTTATCTCTTTTAAGTGAACGATGACCTCCTGTTATCAGTTGAAACTGGAGTGTTGCGTTAAGTGCACGAGTGTCAAATCGTTCTTCATTGTGACTTTCTATTTTTGAATTTGAATAACTTTAGTTTTGGAAGTATTTAAAATCTAATCGTTATGAATAGTGACGAGGCAGGTATGTATCATTATTTTTTTTAACTTTGAATTGAGAAAGAAATAGTTTTAGTATTTACAAAATTAATTTAAAATAACGCATATTTTTCTATTATTTTTTCCCTTGTTTCCCAATTCACGAAGGGATTTGTTATATTTCCAAACATTTCCAAGCAAAGTTACTTGTTGTACCAATAAATATACACCCTTCTATTTGTGTTTTCGTTTAAAGAAGTTCCTCCTTTGCCCCCTTTTTAAAATAAAGGCGATATAAATATGCTCTTCCAAAATTCTGAGTAAGCATACAAAATTACTATATATTGATTTTTAACTGATATTTATCATATAAATTTTAATATGAAAAAAATTGTTATGATTCAATAGAAAGTGATCAGATTTGTTTATTTTTATTCTGATTGAAATTAAATTTATATAATTAAAAAAAATTGCTTTAAAGTAATGTATTCATTCCCTTTTATCTCTTTTTAAGCTCTTTTCAGATAATTGAAATAATTTATTGCTCGTTATTAGCATTTGTTTATCTAAAAAATAAGTCGAGGCAATTTTCATATGTTTTTGTTAAAAGTTAGCGAAAGATTGTGAGATTTTTTTTAAAAATAAGGGATAAAATGATGTTATCTATCTAAATTGCATATAATTATTATGCATTCTTTTTTGTTCATATTTTGTATTTATTTTTATTTAGGGCCTTCGAATGTCAGAGTAATGATTCGAAAAGAATTTTTAAACATTATGCAACAGCAGAATTTGCAAAACATTATTCATAGATTAAATTTCCTTGAAAACTACCTTCTTAATGGCGATAATTTTGATGATGATGAAATTAAAAACCTCAAGCACAATTTCTCCCAATTTAAATCTCAGTTCAAGAGCAAATGGATCGAAGCCCATTATATGTTAGATAAATTTGTGAAATATAATAAAGAATGGCTTGAAGGTACAGTAGAAATTTCAAGAAAAATAAATCGACCAGGAAGGCAAGCAAAAGCTTTCACTGAATCAAGTGACAGGTCAAAGCGGAGAAAGTCTGAAAGTTTGAGGAGCTCGACTGATGTGGAAGTACTTACACATACTTTACACAGAAGATTCTTTACTGACCCAAATCTAGCAGCGGAAATTACCGGCATTGATGAAAATTTAATATATCGATTTAAAGTTAGTCTTGAAAACATATCCAGTGGCCACAAAATTCACCTTGATAAATTTAAGAATATACAGAAAAAACAGCAGAGGTCTACGTCCAGTTATATAAATGGTATCCAATGTCACCCACAATGCATAAAATATTAATCCATGGACGCATTGTGATAGAGAAAGCTTTACCAGTAGGCCAATTGTCTGAAGAAGTAGCCGAAGCACGGAACAAACATTTTCGATTATTTCGCCAAAATCTATCGCGCAAATTTTCAAGAATTTCTTGTAACCGTGATGTTCTCAACAGATTGCTTTTGAGTTCAGATCCATTTTTAACTGAAATAAGACCCACGATAAGAAAAAAAATCAAAATTGTTCCGTAAAGAAACTCTAGAAATGTTACTGCCTATGGAATCTTCTGAAGCTCGTGATCCAGAGGATTCTGATTATGAAGAAACAGATTACGATTCTGAATTATCAACTGATTAAAAGATCCCACCTTGGTGATTTATAAACTAATTGTTCTTATCATTAATAATCTGTTTTTATAATTTATTCAATATATTATTCCATTTTTTTATCATGATTATCATTTATTTTATAATACTATTTATCATGATTATCATTTATTTTATAATACTATTTATCATAATTAACATTTATTTTATAATACTATTTATCATAATTATAATTTATTTTATGATACTATTTATCATATTATCATTTATTTTATAATACTGCTTATCATAAATATCATTTATTTTATAATACTAATTTTGATCAATAAATATCAATACGAAGTTGCAAAACATCCATGATTTTCAAGTTATTAAACAATATTTATTTCAAAAAGTGCATTTATTTACTGCTTTAAACGTTTAAATTAGTTTAAAAGAAAAAAATAATTTTGGCCGCCCAGATTTGTAAAATATCCCACTGTGCGACGTTTAGTGATTGATACTTTAACTAGTTTTGTTTATTATTTACATTATCTTTTCGTTAAGCGTAACATGAGTATAAACCGGTGCTTGGAGTCATTTACTACTTGGCGGAAAACGGGTTTTTACGCCAAGAAAAATTCCAAGTTGGAGGCAGTTTCTTTTGTCCTTTTTTATGTAACTTTGCAAATGAAAAGTAAATGGAATACAAGTGAAAGGGCATAGCCGGATAAGGTTTGGAAACATGGCGTGGAGACATCTTGCCATGAAAAATATGCAAAATACTTACAAAAACGGTACTACACAGTAAAAACAATTCCGTTAAAATACGGAAATTGTACTGCGAATCGAAACGCCAATACTATTTCCGTATTTTAACAGATTTTTTTCCGTTAATTCCAGAAACAAGTCCGTTTTTTCACAAAATTTAAGGAAACAATTCCGTTAAAATACGGAAATACTACTGGGGTCTCGATTGCTATTGCATTTTCATTATTACATTGCATACACAGTAAAATTATTGAAATTCATTTTAAGGTGTTATTTGTGGCGGAGGTACTCAACTTCGACATCCGAAGAATGTTTGGAAAAAATTCAGCAGACAATATGTCAACTGATATATTTTAGATTCCATTAAGCATATAAGCCATGTTTTTCAACATTATGTTCATTTTGATATCGACAGCGTTGAGAATGTTTCTCATGTGTTCATTAAGATTTAAAATACAAGAATTCTGTAATTGTTTATTTCAAAAATTCTTCGGGTGTCGAAGCTGAGTAGCTCCGCCCCAAATAACGCCTTAAATTGAATTTCAGAAATTTTAATATACATTTTTGTAAATATTTATATGTAGTACCCAACGCAAACTTTCGGCATTTATATAGAATATACAGGCACATATGAAGAATTTTTTACAAGAAAATGGTAATTTTTGGATAACCATAAGATATGATTTTTATTTTTTTTAATTTTTATTTCGTTGTTTCATACAGTTTTTATAAACAGAAAATTTTAAAACAAATTACCAGTTATGCATCTTTCGTATCTATATATCCTCCGTTAATGGCATGAAATTCCGTGCAGCAGTTTTTGAAAAAATCTGTTTTTTTTTTTTTAATTGAAAAAACATTTTATATCATTAAATATCAATTTATAGGGTGATATTAGGGGAAATATATTGTCAGATATGTAGCCACATCTGGAAAAAAAATCAGGAAATTTAATTGAAAGGCATGTTTCCAATGCTTATACGGGTATGCCCTTTAAACAACCAATTTTTTTATTGAATTTTTTAAATGTTTCTAATGAAAAGTTTAAAATAGATTTAATACCAGAATAATTATACGGATATTTTCTTTTAATATTTTGACATTGCTCTGTACTGTTAAATGGTATTATATTTCTTCTGAGACTGAATTTTATAATCTTTAGAATACATTTGATTATTTACTGAATGAGCTTTCTACTTCTATTCGATGTGCTATATGTCACACGAAGATTCTTTTGCAAAGGAAACTATTTAAAAGTATATATAAATATGACTGTCTTGAACATATTTAACCTAAAATATATATGAAATATCTGAACGAGTTACTGCCTACTTTATGAAACTTATAAATCTTAAATAGCATTAGAAAAGGAAATGGGTGGATAGTAAATATCTATGGCTCTAGTGCAGGCATCCTTTTCAGTAAAGAAATTTACATGATGACATATACATTTTAAATTTTAAAATCAGATAACACATGTGAGACAACTAATCATATTGGGAAAGAAAAATCAGAAAAATGTGTTGTGATGGAGAATGATGGCTGATTAAATTTAATAAACATGAGAATCTTGAAATGCTTCTTATGTATTGTGTTATCCATAGAAAGAAAATTTAGTGTCCAAAGATTTCCCCCCAACGCTTAATAAGTTACAAAAATGAATTATAAAATGGTGAATGTTGTCAATTTTAACGTTAAATGTCTCTCTCCAAGATCTTTTGTGCAGATAAAAATGCAGACCGTATAACACTTTTCTTTAACGTTGAGATAAGTTGGAAAAGTACAACAAAACTCTTTTTGGCTCAAAGACGAAGATGCATAATCTGATTGCATTTATAAAATTGTGTTAAAATTTATTTATGACAGACATAATTTACAGATTAAGGAGGGGGACATGGTTACTTTACAGAGAATTTGGTGGGCATGGACAATAAAAGATTGGGAACCACTGCTCTAAAGACTGGTTTAAGGGCTTTTATGATGTTAAAACGCCACTCAAAGGAAACTGCGACACTCAAGAAAATACTTAAACCAAGTGATGAAAGTTTACTTGAAATGAAGCATACATTGATATCCTCTCTTCAATTCCGGGGGCATCTCTATGACAAACATTTAGAACAAAATGAACATTTCACTTAACCCTTTCAGTGGCAAGGTACTTCAGTTCATAAAGTACAGAAATGATTGACACCAGAATTTACAAAAAAAAATTATTTGAAAATAAGTTAACGCTTTTCTTTACGTGCTTGATAAGCGTAAGATGTCATTCCAAAATTCTGGTGCCATTATATTATTCACAGAGTACAATTAGATTGTCCAAAAATTAACCACCGCCCTTCAAGGGATTAAATATCTAGATAAGCAATGTTCCCTTGATTTTGAAAAATATTATTAATCTAAAAGCGAATAGCATGGTAATTAACCACTTCATGTATTATATCATTTCATAAATATCTTTTAATTTAATTTTACTTTAGAAATTTAAAATTCAAAACTAGATAGTTTTTATACAATATTAAAACTAAAACTACCGGAAATTTTAGTCAAGTTTTATAAAAATATTTCACACCAAAATTTTGATTTAAAACAGTTTAACTTTAGCGTTTTTCTTCTTTCTATCTTTTAAACTTATTTCATAATCAAATTTCTGATTTGAACCGAAACATATTCATATATTAGCCGTCAAAATGTCGGCTCACGGTAGTTTTGGTGTTAAATCAATTGCTATGTAGAGAACAAAGCTAAAATTTATGGAACAGTTTCGCTGGATACATACAGTGTACCACAACATCTGAAAAAAAAAAATTCTCATTGATGAATATGCACATAAAATTATTTTAAGAAAATAATTATTTTAAACTTTTTTCTTTTACAAATTTATCCCGTAATGGCGTATGATTTTGATTTCTATAAAACGTATTTCACATAAAATGTATTGTCATTGTATGATACATCAAAAAGAAACGTCCAACTGTTGTCTTCTCAAAAGTGATGATGACTTTAAAAAGTACTTTGCACAATATCTGTGTCTTTGAAATGAAAGTAATATTTTGACTTTCGAGATACTTATCACATCCATTCAAATTCAGAAGTAGGTTTTAAGAGTCCTTATGATATAAAACCCTTCATAAAAAGAACTATGACACTCAAGAAGCTACTTAAGCTATATGATGAAAACCTACTTCAATTAGGGTATCTTTTGACATTCTTTTATGAACTTAGACGGTATTTTTATGACAAACCTTTAAAACAAAATGAACATTTTACTAAAATATCTGAATAAGAAATATATTGTTACCGTGATTTTGAAAAAAATGTTATTTATCTAAAACGGACTGGCACTGCAATTAATCACTTCCAGCGTTGAATAATTTCCTAATTGTCATTTAATTTAATTTTCTTGGAAATTTAAAACTCAAAACAAGATATTTTTAATACAATCTAAAATCAATTGATATATATGGAATAAATGAAGTTATGAATAAAGAGGAGACATATAGTGCATTATCTACTTGTTGCGAGTGAAGTAACTGAGGAGATAGTCACCGCCCCCTGAATACTAGGCCTGAGCGCTGGACCAAAAATGGCGGCTGCCGAAGGCGGATTTTTTTCAGCGTGTGTACGGTCCCTTAAATAGTCCTACCAATAATTTTTTGAAGTTTTTTCCGCTTCATTTTTCTGAGAATAAACAAAGTAGAGAAATCTTTTATAAAATACTGGTGTCCACATTTAAGGGACCGTACCTACGCTAAAAAAAAAATCCGCCTTCGGCAGCCGCCATTTTTGTGTCATTTTTGTGTGAGCGCTCAGGCCTAGTATTCAGGTGGCGGTGAGATAGTCACAAGTTGCCGTTTGATTTTTTAAAATCGGATCAGTAGTTTCCGATTACCACCGATTCAAAATTCCACCGGTAAATTTGAATAGAAAATTTCGTATTATTTAAACGCCTTATTCATGGAAAATTTCTCTCACAAATATGGTAACAATATCTATTTATTTTTACTGGTGGCAGTTTGGCCTGGTATTATTATAATCTTTCTCATTGAAATTGAAAGGAGGTTGTGCAAGATGTCAGAATATACCGTAAATGCAGGCCCTGACTACCGCCAAAGTAAACTTCCACAAATAAAAACGAATATCTGTTTTTGCCATTATTTATGACTGAAATGTTTCGTAATTAAGGCGTTTAACTTAGGAGAAAATTCCCTTTAATTTACTGGATGCAGTTTGCCTCGGCTGTAATCATCCCTTTCAAAAGTGGTTACAGTTGAAGCTTTACTATTTTAAGGACATGTAAGTTCCTCTTTATTAATGGCTCCATATCCGGAATAAATTTGAGAGTTACTGGGCTTTTCCGCTGAGTACATGCAGTTTTCTACACCTTTTGAATAAATATTTCTTCAGTGATTAAAGTGTAGATAATTGTATCTTTAGAAAATTATTATTTGAAACTTTTTTACTTTTTGTAATGTATCATGTAAAGACGTATGATATTGTTTTCTATAAAGCTTATTTCACATAGAATGTAATGTCATTTTATGATTCAGCAGAAAGAAATGTCCAACTTTTGTCTTTTCAAAAGTGATGATGACTTTTAAAAGTACTTGGCAAAATATCTATTTCTTTAAAATAAAATGGACATTTTGATATTCGAAATATTTGTCACATTCATTCAAACTCTGAAGAGTGTATTAAGATTCCTTATGACGCTAAAACACCTGCTAAGGAAAACTATGAATCTAATGAAACTACTTAAACAAAATAATGAAAGCTTAATTGAAATGAAGCGTCTTTTGACATCCTTTTGACATTTTCAGTGCCATTTTTATGACAAATGTTTAAAAAATAATGAATATTTTTCTGGAACATCTGGATAAGAAGTCCAATATTTTTTTGTGAATGTCAAAAGACTTATTCATCTAGAAGCAAATAACACCGCAATAAACGTCTTAATGTTTTGTATCATTTCTGAATCATATTTTTGTTTTATTCTAATTTAGAGATTTATTATTGATGCATATTCTGATTTATATCGCCATATTTTTACTTGGTACAGGTCAAATGTCTAGCAGTTGATAAGTTTACTGCTAAAATAAAACGAAAATCTTAATATTCGAAATATTTATCATAAAATTACTATTTGAAACTTTATTTGCTTTTAGTAACATATCTTGAAAATATATTATATGTGATATTTTTCTTCATAAAACGTATTTCACGTAAAATGTAATGTCATTGTATGATACATTTAAAATAAATATCCAACTTCTTTTTTCGCAGAAACGAAGAACTTTTAAAAGTACTTCGCACTATATCGATTTCTTTCAAAAGAAAAGAAAAAATTTAATATTCGAGTTGTTTATCACATCCATTCAAACTCTGAAAACTGGTCTAAGAGTCCTTATAATGTTAAACGGCCCCTCAAATTCAATTATGGCACTCAAGAAACTTTTTAAACCAAACGATGAAGGCTTACTTGAAGCGAAGCTTTTTTTCAGATACTTTTACGAATTTCGGTGACATATCTATGACACACTTTATAGTCTGGGAGCCGGTGACATCCAAAGCTTCGTCATCGCGGAATTGAAAAATGTTTACGTAAATCGATAGTAAAATTACATACGAACAAAATGGTATTACTAGGTTTGACAAGTCGAAAATGCCTTTAATTAAAATAATTATTATTTTCTCTTAGAGCAATTTATGGAAACTTTTGTGCCTTTTCAGAACAAATTTATTGAATCGATCGGAAAGTTGTGTCGTGTTGGGAAAATCAATTTGTACCGGAAAATTCTGCCCGGTAATTGTTAGACTTTATATATCGGAATCAATGTCTAATAATTAAATGATAGAGTTTTCCGGTGCAATTGATTTTCCCAACACGACACGACTTTACGATCGACCCAATATATGACAAACTTCATTCTGCAGTGTCCGCATTCTATAGGGAAAAATTTGTTGTTCCTACCACTATTTTAAAAATAATATCTTCATCGTTATTTTCTGTAGCATCTTTTAAATAAAATGATCTTGAAGATCACTGATTGAGCGTTCTGGTAGGAATAATAAAATTTTCTTTCTACAATGTGACCCCTGAATCTGCCAGAAAAGTCTGTTATGGGGTCCTGTACCTTTTAAACGTGTCGAAAATTAACGAAAAACTTCAAAGTTTGAATTAGTCTATCTTCAAAGCCTTTTTATGTATAAACATGAAATTTCGGATATTGATTAAACAGATTGTGCTTTGTAATATGCTACCATTAGAAATTTATTAACCCTTTACAGAATTTGTGTATTGTTGAAATCAAAATAACTCGTTTTTTTTTAATTCCATAAGTCATTGCGCGCATGATATCTTGAGAAAGTATGTATGGATTCACATGAAATTCGGTAAAGATACTAACCATGTATGTGTGTTTAAAATGATCTACTCTTAGGCTAAAATTACTTCATTAACTATATAAAAAAATATTTTCGTAAAAAAAAATAAAATTTTTGTATTTTTAAGGAATAAAAATAGTCATAACTAAAAATATTACCATTGTAAATACTTAAAAGTAGACCATTTTAAACACACATATTTGTTTAGTATATTTACCAAATTTTATGACAATCCATAGATACTTTCTCAAGATATCATGCGCGCAATGACTTATGGGGTAAAAAAAAGAGCTATTTTGATTTCAACAATGCACAAATTCTGTAAAGGGTTAATAAGTTTCTCTTGTTAGTATATTACAAAGCACAATCTGTTTAATCAATATCCAAAATTTCATGTTTATACATAAAAAGGTTTTGAAAATAGACTACTTCAAATTTTGAAGATTTTCGTTAATTTTCGACGCGTTTAAAAGGTACAAGACCCCTTAAGCTCATACCTATTTTAACCCTCAACCTCTTGGGGACAAGCGACCGATATTCGTGCCGCGTAAGGTGCTCAGAATCAGTGACTATTCTCACCATTAAATTTTTATTTTAAATTTTGCTATATTTAATCCGAACCTTTTCCCGATTAAATGAGGCAAATATTGCTGTTTTAAAGAACCGGTGATAAAAGATAACAAACTCTGTAATAGACACTCGTCCCGAAGGGGTTAAATGAATGATTTTTTATTTTCTTTCTAAGAAATTATATATGATTCTCAGAAAGGTTTATTACTCAGGAAAAATAATGAAAAAATTCAGAGATATATTTTTCGTATAATATGTGAACCTTTTTCCTATGTTGCATATTTGCAATACAAGTAAAAGCTAAAATTTTGAAAATTAGAAAATATTTTAATAAGTATGAATCTAGGTACCTTAATATATATATATATATATATATATATGTGTGTGTGTGTTTTAGTTTGTAAAATTTTACCTTTAACCCCTTAATTCTCGCTCCCGTGACACGTATTCGCGTATTCACGGGCTGTGACATTTATGCAGATTATTCAGATTTGTTTGATTCTCACCAGTTTTATGGAATAGTGTAATTGGCTTTATTATGGTATCACTTTACCTGTCATTAAACAAGGTGAACATTTCCTTTTCAAAAAAGTGGTGCCAATTAGCAATTTCAATTTTTAAACCGTAATTTAATGCGACCGTTAAGGGGTTAAATAGATGAATTATTCTTTTACAATTGTGTTTTTTATTCTTACATTAAAGATTAGACACCTGAAATTTCAAGATAGATTTTGAACCAGAATTGGGAAAATTTGCATTTCCAATTATCTGCAATGTAATTACTGCTTAATTGTTTGTGAATTAATTATCGTTAAAATTACATGCCGCAAAAAATTCTTGCACAACTGTAACCGGTACCTCTCCCACCCCATTATTTGACGAAATTTCTGTGTTTGTATGTGTGCAACTATAACCAATTACGTGCAATTAACCTGTAATTACACTGCGGATAATTGCCTAATTCTGTTATTAACTTTATTTAACTCTGTTATTAACTTAAGCTTTTTCTTCGGGTTTTTTTGTGTGTGTGTGTGTGAGTGTGTGTACTTTTTAAAGCACTAATATTTCTGTATAAATATAGTGGTTGCTAAAGTTAAATAAAAAGTGATGCAGATATGCATCACTATGCATTTAAGCTTTAAGGATACGGGCGGTGATAAAATTTCAGATTTACTTTGGTTTGAATTTTTAAGGGTGGCTCCTTTATTACGCGTCTGTGCACTGGCCAAGTGTCGGCTTTCCGCGAAAACTTTAAATCATTACAGCTGTTTAATAATAATTAAACTTATTTTCGGCTTGTCTAATCTAGTCGTACCTAGCTCATTTTGTTCGGATGACTTTTTACTATCCATTTACATACATTTTTTTCAAATCCGCAATGATTGGGAGTTTCGATGTCACCAGCCCCCGGACTATTAGAACTAAATGAACATTTTACTGAAATATATAGATAACAAATCTAAATAATCTGTTAATTTGAAAAGTCTTGGAAATCTAGAACCGATTAACATCGCAATAAATGCCTACATGTTTTGTGCCATTTCCTATTTCCCTTATTTTAATTTTTTAATTTTTTTTATGCGTATTCTGGTCCGAATAAACATAATTTAATTTGGTACCTGTTAAATGACCGGTAGTTTCTAAATTTTGTGCTAAAATAGTTCTACTAGGTGTCCTGCGTAAATCAGAGCTCCAGATGCTCATAAAACATTTAATTTTTTACGATTTATTTCGCCATTTTTAATAGCAGAGATTTTTTCCATCAGACAAGGGAAAGAAATTTACTCTAAATTACTGGTGTCGGGGGCATTTGGAGACCCGATTTAACCGGGACATCTGGCAGCAATATGCTAAAATAAAAGAGAAATCTTAATACTCAGATTCTGAAGATTGTTTTCAGAGTTTTTATGCGTTAATACGCTTCTCAAACCAAGGATCCTGATAATTTTTATATAAGTTATGCAGCCGTTTCCGAGCGTTTTCCGAACGAATTGATATTAAGGGGTCTCAGGACTTTTAACCCTTTCGGGCCGGGTGATGCATATATGCATCGTCAAAAAGTGCATTTGGAATTTACTTTTGGCACCATTAATAAATTAATGTAATATTTTTCTTTTTTAATTAGAATATTGGTTGCTATTTTAAAAATATAAAGAACTCTTTAAAAAAAGTGGTACTCAAATAAACTTTGTGTAAGGGATGCCGTCTTGAAAGGGTTAAAGCTTTAATAATTTCGAAATTTTAATTTTTTTAGATGTTAAACTCCTACTTTTTCTGAACATTATGACATAATTGCTTCCTTGAAATTCTCATTAGAACAGAAGTTATGAATTATACCCTCTCAAGAGCGAAAGCGTGGTTTCCGAAACTTTGAAGTCATTTTTCTCCAAATGACGTTTTTTGGCATAACGCGCAGAATATCTCAAAAACTTCTGAATATTTTTTCACGAAATTTTCAAAATATATGTTTCATGTTAGTCTGTATAAATTGAACCCAAAATTTCTTTATTGTTCAAAAAAGTAAATTTTGTAGGTTATTATAGAGATGAAATTTTAAAAATGTTGCATTAGCTAAATACAACTTTGTATTATAAATATAAAAATACTTTAAATACAAATTTATTTAGGTTCAGGATACTAACTATAATCTGAAGTATATGTAGGCACCAAAATTTTCCTTCCAGTTGCAAAATTTATTTTGTAATCCTGTGTGTAGCCTATTATGCCGAATTCCTGCTCGCCAAATGCCCGACAGTTTGGAGCTCACTGTAAATGCTAATTCTGCATCTTGCAATTTTTTAAATATTTGAAATGAAAAACCATGCTTGTATATTTCATGCAAGAAAAATTGTGTCTTAAAATGAAATACATTTTACGATATTAAATATTAAAATTGGGTCTTTTTTTTCTTTTCATTTTTTCCAATTGTAAGAGTCGCGAGACCCCTTAATGTTATTTGTGATTATGACATCTTAATGATCGAATGCATTTTAGAAAATAACAATTTTTCTGTAAAACGCAGACATTCAAATTTTACATATAAACATAGAAGTATAAACAATTGAATTTTCATAAAATTAATACTTAAAACTTTTCCTTTTTAGTAATATATCCATAAATATTTATGATATAGTCTCCTATGAAGTGCATTTCACACAGAGTGTAATGCCAATTTATGATGCATTTAACCCTTATGTCAATTACCAAAATTTACCCATGTCCAATGACTGGGGTAGCAGGGTACCTCCTGCGATTTTAACATACGCGAGCAATAAAACACCTTTATTTCGGAAAATTTCACTACCCCACCTTTAGAGAAAAGGAATTTGACGCATTTTTATGAAAATTAATTGCTTCAGGTGTCAACGATTTAAACAAAGATCACACGTTAGAAATGTGGAAAACAAACTCAATGCGTTATATCGAGTAATTATGAGTGTAGCCCGAAAGTTGAATATTCTTAGATTTTTTTCGTTTTGACAACCAGAACACACGAGTGGAACGTCTTCGAGTAAAGCTGTAGCAATCCATGATTTATGGATTATGCTAAATCATAACCTATTAAAAAAATAGAAACTGACGGAAGACTTAAGGGGTCTCTGGACTCTTAAGGCTTTAAAATTTTCGAAATTTTAATGTTTTTAGATGTTAAACTTCTATGTTTTCTGGACATTTTGATATAATTGTTATCTTGAAATTCCCATTAGAACAGAAGTTACGGCATTTAGAATTATATTCGCTCAATAGCTGACGCGGCGTTTCCAAAACTTTGAAGTCATTTTTCTCCAAATGACGTTTTTGGGCATAACGCGCACGATATCTCAAAAACTTCTGAATACTTTATCATGAAATTTTTAAAACATATATTTCATGTTAGTCTGTATAAACGGAACCTAAAATTTCCTTTTTATTGTAAAAAAGAAAATATTGTTTTAGGGGATTATATTGTTGAAATTTTCTAAATTTTCTAATAGCTAAATACAACTTTGTATTAAAAATATAAAAATGCTTTAAATACAAATTTATTTAGGTTCAGTGCAATTATTATAAAATTAGGTATAAGTACGCTCCAAAATTTTCATTCTAGTATCAAAATTTATTTTGTAATCGTGTGCATAAGCTGTTATGCCGATTTTCTGCTCGTCAAATGTTTAACAGTTTAGAGCCCCCTGTAGATGCTAATTCTGCATCTTGCAATTTTTTAAATATTTAAAATGAAAGAACATACTCAGTGGTGGAAAATTGGCGCAGAGGTGGAGCCTATTGACACCACTAAATTTTTATGGTATTATACAGTTTAATAAAAACTCAGAAATTTGATCACTAGATAAAAGGCAAAATACTACTATAATTTAGTGGTGTCAATAGGCTCCACCTCTGCGCCAATTTTCCACCACTGAACATACTTGTACCTTTCATTCCCATTTAAAATTGTGTCTTGATATCAAATACATTTTAAGATATTAAATGTTGAAAATGGTCTTTTTTTTTTCTTTTTTCCCAATTTTAAGATTTCTGAGACCCCTTAACTCATGATGAGCAGTTATTTCCGCATCGAGGAAGAACGAGATTCACCAATTATAGTCCGTCTAAACTGCGTAAATTCGGAATCAAAATAAAGAGGGAGCATCGTGCAAATAATTATTATTCTTTCAAATGCAGACTGTGCACCGGAAAGACAGGTACAAACCTTGAAATAAACCAAGGCGAAGACTTTGTATACTTGGTAGACTTGTGAAATACTTGGCCGCACCATTCAACGATTCTACTTGCAACACCACCATGGATCATTGTTTTATTTTCTTTCTTTGGGCTCTAAAAAAAATTCGTCCTCTTATAATTCCAGTATATTTATTATACTGGAAACTCACAATGGTTGATACATTTGAAAAGAAACAAACTTTATATTCCCTAAGAAATGAGACCATGTAAAACGCGCAAGTTTTATCCACAGAATTTGGTTTTCACGTTGGCGTAAATATTTGATCGTATTTTCCAAAAAGGAACAAAGCTGTCATTCTAATTTCTACTATGTATCATGATAAAACCACCATGGGACCGAAGAGAAACTCGAATGATTCAGTTTTATAATTAAACGAAAAATGAAGGGGATATATTGGATAAATTATAGGGGCAATATACAAGACATAGCAGTACAACCACATGGCCACTTGTATTATTTTTTTTATATTGTGGATATACCCAGCTAAAAATGAACTGCAGTGAAACTTTAAAAAAAATGTAGTTGGAAGACTGCGGTGATTTGGCACAAATCCCTGCAGTGTTTTTGAAGTCGACATAACTATAAATTAACCGCAGTAAATGTGTAGTTGATAACTACACACTCACCGCAGTAAATTTATAGTTATGTCGACTTCAAAAGGACTGCAGGGACTTGTGCCAAATCACCGCAGTCTCCCAACTACATTTTTTTTGCAGTTTGACTGTAGCCTTTTAAAAATTTATTAGAAAATATGAGGAGAAATGCCGGATGTGCATAACATAAATAAGTCGTATTAGGCCTTTCCAACAAAATGCCACATGATGGGTGACTCCAAAATTTAGAAAAAGTGCCCCGTTGGGGGGGGGGCAAAGTGGGGGGAGGGAAGACGGATGTGCATAACATGAATAAGTGGTATTAGGCCTTTCCAAAAATATGTTACATGATGGGTGACTGCAAAATTTAGAAAAGTGCCCCCCTTGGGGGGGGTAGTGTGGGGAGGAAAGCCAAATGTGCATAACTTGAATAACTAGCCATTGGCCTTTCCAGCAATGGGTCACACGAGGGGTGTCGGCAAAATTTAGAAAAGTGCCCCCTCAGGGGGGAGCAAAGTGGGGGGGGGGAGAACCGGATGTGCATAACATGAATAAGTGGTATTAGGCCTTTCCAACAATATGTCACATGATGGGTGACTGCAAACTTTAGAAAAGTGCCCCCTTGGGGGAGGGGGCAAAGTGGGGTGAGGGAAGCCGGATGTGCATAACATGAATAAGTGGTATTAGGCCTTTCCAACAATATGTCACATGATGGGTGACTGCAAACTTTAGAAAAGTGCCCCCCTTGAGGGGGGGGCAAAGTCAGGTGAGGGAAGCCAGATGTGCATAACATGAATAAGTGGTATTAGGCCTTTCCAACAATATGTCACATGATGGGTGACTGCAAACTTTAGAAAAGTGCCCCGCTTGGGGGGGGCAAAGTCAGGTGAGGGAAGCCAGATGTGCATAACATGAATAAGTGGCATTAGGCCTATCCAACAATATGTCACATGATGGGTGACTGCAAAATTTAGAAAAGTGCCCCCCCTTGGAGGGGGCAAAGTGTGGGGAGGGAAGACGGATGTGCATAACATGAATAAGTGGTATTAGGCCTTTCCAACAATATGTTACATGATGGGTGACTGCAAAATTTAGAAAAGTGCCCCCTTGGGGGAGGCAAAGTGGGGTGAGGGAAGTTGGATGTGCATAACATGAATAAGTTGTATTAGGCCTTTCCAACAATGTCACATGATGGGTGACTGCAAAATTTAGAAAAGTGCCCCCCTTGGGGGGGGGCAAAGTCAGGTGAGGGAAGCCAGATGTGCATAACTTGAATAAGTAGCCACTGGCCTTTCCAGCAATGGGTCACACGAGGGGTGTCGGCAAAATTTAGAAAAGTGCCTCCTCAGGGGGGAGCAAAGTGGGGGGGGGAGAACCGGATGTGCATAACATGAATAAGTGGTATTAGGCCTTTCCAACAATATGTCACATGATGGGTGACAGCAAACTTTAGAAAAGTGCCCCCCTTGGTGGGGGCAAAGTCAGGTGAGGGAAGCCAGATGTGCATAACATGAATAAGTGGCATTAGGCCTTTCCAACAATATGTCACATGATGGGTGACTTCAAAATTTAGAAATGTGCCCCCCTTGGGGGGGCAAAGTGGGGTGAGGGAAGCCGGATGTGCATAACATGAATAAGTGGTATTAGGCCTTTCCAACAATATGTCACATGATGGGTGACTGCAAACTTTAGAAAAGTGCCCCCCTTGGGGGGCGCAAAGTCAGGTGAGGGAAGCCAGATGTGCATAACATGAATAAGTGGTATTAAGCCTTTCCAACAATATGTCACATGATGGGTGACTTCAAAATTTAGAAATGTGCCCCCCATGGGGGGGGCAAAGTGGGGTGAGGGAAGCCGGATGTGCATAACATGAATAAGTGGTATTAGGCCTTTCCAACAATATGTCACATGATGGGTGACTTCAAAATTTAGAAATGTGCCCCCCATGGGGGGGCAAAGTGGGGTGAGGGAAGCCGCATGTGCATAACATGAATAAGTGGTATTAGACCTTTCCAACAATATGTCACATAATGGGTGACTGCAAAATTTAGAAAAGTGCCCCCCTTGGAGGGGGCAAAGTGTGGGGAGGAAAGCCAAATGTGCATAACTTAATAAGTAGTCATTGGCCTTTCCAGCGATGGGTCACACGAGGGGTGTCAGCAAAATTTAGAAAAGTGCCCCCTCAGGGGGGAGCAAAGTGGGGGGGAGAAACCAGATGTGCATAACATGAATAAGTGGTATTAGGCCTTTCCTACAATATGTCACTTGATGGGTGACTGCAAAATTTAGAAAAGTGCCCCCTAGGGGGGGGGGGAAACCGGAGGTGCACAACATGAATAAGTGCTCACAGGCCTTTCCAACAATATGTTACAAGGCATGTTGGCAAAATTTAGAAAAGTTCCCCCTTGGAGGGGGGGGGGGCGGGCAAAGCGGGTGAGGAAAGCCGGATGTGCATAACATAAATAAGTGGTGATGGGGCCTTTCTAACAAGTTACATGAGGGATGTCGGCAAAATTTTGAAAATTGGGGGCTGCACCACCTGGAATACACCCTCACTTCTCTATGAAATTTTTATATATTATAAATGACATTTATCGGAGGGCTCTGTAAAAAAATCCAATCTAAAAGGATGAAAATATTAAAAAAGTTCAAAAAGTAAGAGAAACAATGAAATTCTTCGATCGGACGTGGTGAAAATCTGCGAAATTCATCCATCGACAATATGAAAAAAATCGCACGAGTTTTGCAAATCGATCCCAAGGAAGCTCCTGCACATTTCCCCGATCAGTAGAAATAAAATATTGCAAAACTCGAGAATTGGTAGCGTGAAAAAAATTGCAAAAATCATTACTCACTCAATGAAAAGATTTATGAAATTCCCCAGTCCATTATTGAAAAGCCCCACCAGTGGCCGAGAGGTTCTGCTCTCGAAGCTGGTAGGACGGGAGGTGCTGTGTTCGATCCCAATAGCGCCCGTCGGCCTAATCTTTTAGAGTTTTCTTCGGACCTTGGTTTTCCAAGCATAAATACGGGTTAAGTTCCCTTAGAAAGACCACCTACGGAGGGCACTTCCCCCCGTTAGGGCCTATAACCCTCATGCTGATAACTAGCCATCATAAACACAACCAACAACCATTATTGAAAAAAAAAACAAAACAAAACAAAAAAAAAAACAGAACAATTATTCAGTCGGCTGCTTTAAAATATTGTGAAACTTGTCAACCTGTTGCAGAAATCAATCGTGAAATTCATCAATCGAGACAAAACTCACAAGATTCTTCAGTTGGTGGCAGGAAAAAATGTGAAATTTGTCGACCGATTGCAGCTGAAAAACTGCTAAATAAGTCACATTAACTGATAATTGAAAAATAGTTATTGAATATTAATATTTAAAAAAAGGAATGCATAATAACATTAAATGGGGAAAAAATCGCAAAATTCAATCTGTCACAGGAAAACATTGCAAAATTTTATTGATAAAAAATAGAGCTGTACTGGGTACTCGGTAAATACTGAGTATTCGGCATACTCGGCCAATTTGTCGAGTACTCGGTACTCGGCGAAATTTTGGCCGAGTACTCGGCCAATACCGAGTAGTTGTAAGAATTTCAAACTGATCAGTAAAAAGTTATTCGAATTTCAATGTATAATATATGTAATAATTCATAAAACTATTTACTCAGTATTTAACAATATGTGTACAAAATATAAAAAATGTTAAGCAAAAACCCCTCATAAAATAATTCAAGATTAAAATTTAGTTTCACACATACAAATAAAAGTAAGTTTTTCTTATTACACAACTACTCGGTATTCGGTACTCGGTCGAGTAGTCAGTGGCCGAGTACTCGGTACTCGGCCAAAGTAATACTTGGTACACCACTAATAAAAAAGGAGTCTAAGAAAACCAATTCAAATTATTTTTTTGAACAAGGTACACGAATGCAAGAAAAAAATTTAGGTGCCAATGGGCAGTCTCTCACCACTAAATTTTATTTGTTATTTTTTGTCTAACATTTCACCTAAATTTTTTGTAAGAATTTAAGTGAAGAGAACTAATAAAATTTAGTGGTGAGAAACTGCCTGCTGGGGCCTAGATTTTTACACTTCTGTTCTGCGAGTGCCCTTTTTAAAAAATTCGCACACAGCAGTCCTTTTTTCTAGAATCATCACTATCCTAGTGTTGATTCTAGATAAAAAGGGCCACTGGGCGGAAATGTTTAAAAAACAGCACACTTGTACCTTGTCGCTTGCAGGGAAAATCTGAAAAAGTGGTCTTAAAGTCGAAATTCATTCATCGACCATATGATAAAAATCCCACGAGTTTCACAAATCAGTATCAAGAAAAAACTAAATTTTACCAGTGGGTAGAAATATAATATTGCAAAATTTGTCAATCAGTTGCATGAAAAAAAACTGAAAATAGTCATTAAGTCGTCAGAAAATTTGGTGAAATTTGCCACTTGATTGTTGGACAAAAAAGAGAAATTCTTTAGTCGGGGATTTTGATCAAAAATTTACCTTAACACTTTGGCTGCCGCCCATTTTTCAAAATCTGTTCCCAGGCACCGAATGCGTGAGTTAGAGATCTGCACGGGCAGCCCCGTGGCCCCAGAGTTGATTTCAGGGGGTGGCCCGGGGGGGGGCTCTCATTGCTTTGGAAGGAATGTTCCCCCACCCCCTGAAATCAACTCTGGGGCCACAAGTCTGCCCATGCAGATCTCTTAAGTCACAGATTTTGAAAAATGGGCGGCAGCCAAAGTGTTAACGTAAATTTAAGGATATTGTCATTGGTTTAACATTAGCTTGTGAATATTGTAACATGACAGTGTACTAAGCTCATTCAATGTCCTCCAATGCAAAAAAAAAAAAAAAAAAAAAAAAAAAAAAAAACATTTAAAATAATTAAGGATATTTTCAGTGGTTTAACATTAGCTTGTGTGTATTGTAACATGACGGTGTACTAAGCTCACACAAATCAGTATCAAGAAAAAACTAAATTTTACCAGTGGGTAGAAATATAATATTGCAAAATTTGTCAATCAGTTGCATGAAAAAAAACTGAAAATAGTCATTAAGTCATCAGAAAAATTTGTGAAATTTGCCAGTTGATTGTTGGACAAAAAAGAGAAATCCTTTAGTTGCGGATTTTGATCAAAAATTCACCTTAACACTTTGGCTGCCGCCCATTTTTCAAAATCTGTTCCCAGGCACCGAATGCGTGACTTAGAGATCTGCACTCCCCAGAGTTGATTTCAGGGGGTGGCCCTGGGGGGGGGAGCTCTCATTGCTCTGGAAGGAATGTCCCCCCCCCCGGACCACCCCTGAAATCAACTCTGGGGCCACAGGTCTGCCCGTGCAGATCTCTAAGTCACGCATTCGTTGCCTGTGAACAGATTTTGAAAAATGGGCGGCAGCCAAAGTGTTAACGTAAATTTAAGGATATTGTCATTTGTTTAACATTAGCTTGTGAGTATTGTAACATGACAGTGTACTAAGCTCATTCAATGTCCTCCTATGAAAAAAAAAAAAAAATCATTTAAAATAATTAAGGATATTTTCAGTGGTTTAACATTAGCTTGTGTGTATTGTAACATGACGGTGTACTAAGCTCATTCAATATCCTTCTTAATAAATGAAAAAATCATTTAAAAAATTTAAACGCATATGAAAACTCTGTCATGTGGAAAAAAAATAATTCTTCGATCGCTTGCAGGGAAAATCTGAAAAAGTGCTCTGAAAGTCTAAATTCTTTCATCGACCATATGATAAAATCCCACGAGTTTCACAAATCAGTATCAAGAAAAAACTAAATTTTAACAGTGGGTAGAATAGAAATATAATATTGCAAAATATTGCCTTTATTATTTGATTCTGAGAAGTGTCATAATTGACGAAAAAAACTAATTTGGCCCTATTACCATTCAGAAGTGTAAATTTTCTTTTTACAATAACACAATTCATATGACAGTAAAAAAAGATTGCTTCATTTAAAAAATTTAATATTTTACATAATTAGTGAGTACGTACTCATTAAATAAAAATTATTATTAACTCTATGTTATGTTATTAACACAATGTGTCAAACCGCTTTGTATTACATAAAACTGTTTCATTCCTAAAAAGAAAATAAGTTACTTACCTGTGAAATGTTATGCACTTATTGTAGGTATCCTAGACAGGCATCAAATTATAATTTGAAGTTCAGTATTGATTTTTTGTGTAACTGAACATCAAAACATACTTTAATACAAAGCACAGATAAGTATCTGTGTAAGATATTTAAAAATTCTGAAACTCCTAATCTAAAAGAACATACTGATTGAAGCAAGTGTAAATCTGAAATAAAACATTGTTAATTACTATAAATAGATAAGTGCACTAAATCAAGTAAAATGGAACTATCTGGATTGTCAGAAACAAAATTTTATCAAATGTTTTGGATGACATTTGAATTTAATTAATCCTGTTAATATGAAATGGACCTATTTTTTTTTTCGCATGCATTAACCGTTAATAGTACAATTTCATCTGGATTTGAAATACTAACGATGATTGTACAAAAATTGCGACGGTTTATAAATCGTTATCACTTTATTCAAATTAACTCAATCGTGTGGATCTGAAATTAATTTCTTTCGATTGAGAATGTAAAAATACCAATACAGCCACTTTATTTCAATAAACAGTGGTGATATTTTTCGCCAAACTGCAAAATAAATGATCTTCTTTCAGCAAATCAACGTGGTACTCCGCGCCGATTTTCATAAACAAGCCGGCGTTTCCGTGAGTTGAGGTGTTTCTTTAATGCTTCTCCTGCAGTTGCAACGAAACCATGGGGTTAGACATTCAGCTGTAAGGGGTTGAAAAATAAATCATATGTCCAAATGAGAAATTTAAATAAAATAAAGGAAGAAAATTATACTATTCTTTTGTTGTTCTTCTTTGTTTTTATGAGGTAAAAGTGGAAAACTGGAAGTTATATGTATGTCCGATATGGAAGAAAGACAATTTATGCAATATGCAATGAGTAAACCCACCTGTGTTTCTAATTTCTAATCATGGGCGACATATAAAAGAATGGTTGGGCCACTGTCCCTCTCGATTTTGAAATTTATCTAATTAAATTTCCTTTTTCTTCGATTTTGAAAAACATAGTAATTTTTTTTCGAGTAATTTAAAATAAAAGAGGAACTAAAAACTAGTTATGAAGATAGTGGGGCAGTGAGCAAGGGAGACCTATTGCCCCTCCCTTGATTTTAAAATTTAATTAATAAGAATTTCTTTTCTTCTGTTTTCAAAAACATTATGTAAATATTTTGAGTAACTTAAAATGAAAATAAATAAGAAATTTTCAGTTAAGGGGTGGTGGTGGTGTGTGTGTGTGTGTGTGTGGGGGGGTGAGACTCATTGCCCCTCCCTGGATTTTGAAATTTAATTAGCAATTTTTTTCTCCAATTTACAAAAACATAGTAAAATTTATTCTTTTCGAATAACTTAAAATAGAGGAACTAAGAACTTTCTGTTAGGGGAAGGGGGCATATGTGAGTCATTGCCCCTCCCTCGATTTTAAATTGTAACTATTTTTTTCTCTGATTTTTGAAAAACATAGTGAAATTTGATCTTTTCTCTTATCTTAAAATAAAAGAATAACTAAGAATTTTCTCTTAGGGGAACGAAGTTAGAAGAGAGCTATTGCCCCTCCCTAAATTTAAAAATTTAATTAATTAAATATTCTTTTTCTTTTGTTTTCAAAAACATAGTAAAGTTTATACTTTTCGAGTAACTTAGAATAGAAAAATGAGAAATTTTACATTAAGAGGGAGGGAGGGGGGGGGTGAGAGGTTCATTGCCCATCCCCTCCCTGGATTATAAAATGTAACTAATAAAAATTTATTTTTTTTCCACTTTTGAAAAGTAGTAAAATTTATTCTTTTCGCTAACTAAAAATAAAGAAACTAAGAATTTCCTGTTAGGGGAAGGGGCATAGCTGAGCGATTGCCCCTCCCTTGAATTTAAATGTTAACTATTTTCTTCGCTTTTGAAAAACATACTGAATTTTTTTTAATTATCTTAGAATAAAAGATGAATTAAGAATTTTCAGTTAGGGATAGGGTAGGGGGTAGGAGAAACCTATTGCCCCTCCCTGGATTTCAAAAGTTAATTAATTAAAATTTCCTTTTCTTCTATTTCAAAAACATAGTAAAATGTATACTTTTCGAGTAACTTACAATAAAAAAATGAAGAAATTTCTCATTTCCCGCCCTCCCCCCCACCCTGGCTTTTGAAATTTAATTAAAATATTTTTCTCCGATTTTGAAAAAAAAAAAAAATAGCAAAATTTATTCGTTTAGAAAAAAAAAAACTAAGAATTTTCCGTAGTGGGCAGGGGCACAGGTGGGTTGATGCCACTGCCCCTCCCTCGATTTTGAAATTTAACTAATTGTTTTTCTCTGATTTTGAAAATCATAGTGAAATTTAATTTTTTTTATCTTAGCTTAAAATGAAATAGGAACTAAAAATTTTGCGTTAGGTAGGAATGTGACTTTCAATTAAGTCCTTAAAAGTCTTGGAAAGAGTATTAATTATCATTAGTATTTAAAAAGTGTGTTTCATAACATGCAACTCTCACAAAATTAAAACAATTTTAAACACTTTAGAAAATTCGGGAAATATCACACAATCATACAGCATTGTGTCTTGCAAAAGAATCTTACAGTAACTGCTGTTATACTGTAGTTACTATTATAATAATCATACTTACAAAATTAAGACCTGTAAAGTTCTTCAGAAACTGCAGTCAGACTGCAGATACATCACCGAAAATTTTTGTGAATTAATTGCTATAAAATCACTTGAAATTCACTGCCGTTTTACTGTAGACATAAAGTCTTACTATTTTTTTAAATTTTGGGTTGAAAAAATACTTGTCAATAACTGGAAAATAACTGAAGTGTTTTTACTGTTGATATTGCACTACAAAAAAAACTACAGTTGACCGTAGAAAAACTTGAAAAATACCTCATTTCTGTAAAAAAACTACAGTTCATTTTTAGCTGGGTAGCAGCACATGCTGCTTGCATTATACATACTGCAAATAATGATATGGTATTAACCCCTTGAGGGGCAAGCAAAAATGCCTCTAAATATTGAAATCTCACCGGAATAATCGAAAAAATTTATTTTTAAATAAGAAAAAAGCAATTCTTCAGCGATTTTCCCCTAAAGTTAAAAATATAAAATTTAGTTAAAATTTTCTGGTGAGAATCTTGTTTAAATTAGGTGGGATGTATTTTATCTCACCGCCCCACTGTGGGGGTATTTGAAGAATCTGGCTGGCCAACAGTCGATTTCTTTAAGTACAACGCAGGATCGAACGGATGGATATTAGTTGAAACTGAATCATTGGGGAATCACGTGATGCGATTTTTATCTCCTTTAAGTGAACGATGACCTCCTGTTATCAGTTGAAACTGGAGTGTTGTGTTAAGTGCATGAGTGTCAAATCGTTCTTCATTGTGACTTTCTATTTTTAAATGTGAATAACTTTAGTTTTGGAAGTATTTAAAATGTAATCGTTATGGATAGTGTCGAGGCAGGTATATATCATTACTTTTTTAAACTTTGAATTGAGAAAGAAATAGTTTTAGTATTTACAAAATTAATTTAAAATAACGCATATTTTTCTATTATTTTTTCCCATGTTTCCCAGTTTATGAAGGGTTTAGTTATATTTCCAAACATTTCCAAGCAAAGTTACTTGTTGTACCAATAAATATACACCCTTCTATTTGTGTTTTCGTTTAAAGTAGTTCCACCTTCATCCCCTTTTTAAAATGAAGGCGATATAAATATGTTCTTCCAAAATTCTGAGTAAGCATACAAAATTACTATATATTGATTTTTAACTGATATTTATCATATAAATTTTAATATGAAACAAATTGTTATGATTCATTAAAAAGTAATCACATTTGTTCATTTTTCAGTCATTCTGATTGAAATTAAATTTATATAATTAAAAAAAAATGTCTTAAAGTAATGTATTCATTCGCTTTTATCGTTTGTTAAGCACTTTTCAGAAAATTGAAATAATTTATTGCTCGTTATTAACATTTGTTTATCTAAACAAATACGTCGAGGCAACTTTCCGTATGTTTTTGTTAAAAGTTAGCTTAAAGATTGTGAGATTTGTTTTAAAAATAAGGGATTAAATGATGTTATCTATCTAAATTGCATATAATTATTATGCATTCTTTTTTGTTCATATTTTGTATTTATTTTTATTTAGGCCCTTCGAATGTCAGAGTGATAACTCGAAAAGAATTTTTAAACATTATGCAATAGCAGAATTTGCCAAATTTTAATCATAGATTAAATTTCCTTGAAAATTACCTTCTTAATAGCGATAATTTTGATGATGATGAAATTAAAAACCTCAAGTACAATTTCTCCCAATTTAAATCTCAGTTCAAGAGCAAATGGATCGAAGCCCATAATATGTTAGATACATTTGTAAAAATTAATAAAGAATGGCTTGAAGTTACAGTAGAAATTTCAAGAAAAATAAATCGACCAGGAAGGCCAGCAAAAGCTTTCACTGAATCAAGTGACAGGTCAAAGCGGAGAAAGTCTGAAAGTTTGAGGAGCTCGACTCATGTGGAAGTACTTACACATGCCGCTCAGATAAAGTTAGAAACCTCAGGGAAGAGAGATGCTGCCCATGTTCTAAAGGCATTAACATGTTCACCAATGCGAGCAACAAGATATAAAAAAGCATATTTGAGAACTCAGCAGACGGAAAAGAAAACACAAATATCGCCTTTAAAAGGGTTATCATTATGTGTGGAATTTAACCTTTCAAGGAATCAATACGAAATTATACGACGATATCAAAAAAAAAAATGTATACCCTTGTTATAGTCCTCTACAACGATCTAAAATTGATTGCTATCCTGACAAAGAGTCTTTTAAAATTAATGAAACTTGCGCTGAAATTAATATCCAAGATTTACTTAATTTAACAGTGACATGATTATTCATTTATTTGAAAGAAGTTTTGGAAAGTTTAAAAGAAGATGAAAGAAGTGCATTAATTCTTATATATAAATGGGGCTGCGATGGATCGCAACAAGCACAATACAAACAAAAATTTGAGAGTGATTTCTCTTCTGATGCGCATATATCCAGGAGCTCGTTTGTTCCAATTCAATTAATTTGCAGTATAAACAACAAGGTTCTCTAGCAAAATCCATTGCCTTCATCACCACGTTATTGCCGATCTATGCGAATAAAATTTGTAAAAGAAACAACAGAAATTATTAACGATGAGATTAATTACATAAAAACTGCATTAAAATCTGTACAGCCATCAAAAATTACATTAGAGGAAAATTCATTTTTAGTAAAACATAAAATGATAGTTACTATGGTCGATGGAAAAGTACAAAATCAACATTGCGTTGTTACATTTGTGGACTGACATCCAAAGATTTTAATGATCTCTCTAAAAAGAAACATGTGAAGACAGAAACATTAGAATTTGGACTATCGATTTTGCATGCTAGGATTCGATTATTTGAAAATTTGTTGCATTTAGCGCACACACTATCGATAAAAAAGTGGAGATTGAATGCAGAAGACGAAAATGCTCTCGTTAATGAAACAAAATTGCGCATTCAAGAAAATTTCAAAACAAAGTTAGGTTTACTCGTAGATATTCCTAAGCCTGGATATGGTAATACAAATGGTGGCAATACCAGCAGAAGATTCTTTACTGACCCATCTCTAGCAGCGGAAATTACCGACATTGATGAAAATTTAATATATCGATTTAAAGTTATTCTTGAAAGCATATCCAGTGGCTACAAAATTCAACTTGATAAATTTAAGGAATATACAGAAAAAACAGCAGAGCTCTACGTCCAGTTATATAAATGGTTTCGAATGTCACCCGCAATGCATAAAATATTAATCCATGGACCTATTGTGATAGAGAAAGCTTTACTACCAATAGGCCAATTGTCTGAAGAAGTAGCCGAAGCACGGAACAAATATTTTCGATTATTTCGCCAAAATCTATCGCGTAAATTTTCAAGAATTTCTTGTAACCGTGATATTCTCAACAGATTGCTTTTGAGTTCAGATCCAGTTTCAACTGGAATGAGATCCACGATAAGAAAATAATCAAAATTGTTTCTTAATGAAACTTTAGAAATGTTACTGCCTATGGAATCTTCTGAAGCTCGTGATCCAGAGGATACTGATTATGAAGAAACAGATTACGATTCTGAATTATCATCTGATTAATAAATTCCACTTTGGTGATTTCCAAACTAATTGTTCTATCATTAATAATCTGTTTTTATAATTTATTCAATTATTCAATATATTATTCCAATTTTTATCATAATTATCATTTATTTTATAATACTATTTATCACGATTACCATTTATTTTATAATGCTATTTATCATGATTGTCATTTATTTTATAATACTATTTATCATAATTATCATTTATTAAATACTATTTATCATAATTATCATTTATTTTATAATACTATTTATCATAATTATCATTTATTTTATAATACACTGTTTATCATAAATATCATTTATTTTATAATACTAATTTTGATCAATAAAAATCAGTACGAAGTTGCAAAACATCCATGATATTTAACCCCTTAATTCTCGCTCCCGTCATATTCTCGGGCTGTGTCTTTTACTGAAATTGTTTGATTCCCACCAGTTTTATAAAATAGTGAAATTGGCTATATTTTAGTATCGTTTTTCCTGTCATTAAATAAGGTAAATATTTCTTTTTCATAAAAGTGGTGCCAATAAGCAATTTGAATTTTTCAACCGTAATTTAATTCGAGCGTTAAGGGGTTGAGTTATTAAACAATATTTATTTCAAAAAGTGCATTTATTTACTGCTTTAAACGTTTAAATTAGTTTAAAAGAAAAAAATAATTTTGGCCGCTCAGATTTGGGAAATACCCCACTGTGAGCCCTCAAGGGGTTAAATAAAACAGACAATCGTCGCCTGTTTTTGTGGGAATTAGTTGAGATCTTGAGCGTTCCAGATCAATAGCACAATGTACAGGCTATGAGGTATTTTTCGACCAAATCGGGAATTGAAAGTATATCTTTACCCATACCCAAAGAGCTTAAAGGGAGATGAAACAAGAAGGATAAACGCCGTTGGTATCACATGTGCGTGTTAGAGAATCAAAAATGGCACAGAAAAACCAGAAAATCATCTAAACAATGTTTAAAGTCGGTATGTGATGTACATTCGTGAACCGTTTACTATTGTAGAGCTTGGCCACAAAATTTCACGTAAATGATTTTTTTTTTTTTTTTACTTTAAAAATATGTCTAACTCTTATTTTCAAACTAATTTCAAGTTTTATTGATCGGAATCTAAAAAAAATATCGATTTCTGTATTTTTTGACGGAAAATTCGCATGGGTACACGGGTGCCCTGGTCATTGATGAAAGGTATAAAAATGTTTAAAGCCTCACAAAACAGTAATAAAAAAAATACAAATTTTAAAGTGATTATACTAATGGACAGAGAATACTACAAATAATGGTGATCTAAGTTCATTTTAGTTTCTTTTGATATTAACACCCTGAAAACAGGATGTAAAGAGATAAAAGGTACCCGGGTACCCGGTCATTGAAATAAGGGTTAAAAGAAATCTTCAAGTTCGGTTTCTCACAAATGATGATGACTTTTAAAAGTACCTCGCACAATATCTGTTTCTTTAAAAGAAAAGGAAAATTTTGATATTCGAGAATTTTATCACATGCACTGAAACTCTGAAGACTGTTTTAAGAGTCCTTATCATGTTAAAAGGCTCTCAAAGAGAGCTATGGGACTCAAGATGCTAATTAAACCAAACGATGAAAGCTTACTTGAAATAAAGCATCTTTTCATATTGTTTTACAAATTTCGATGACATATCTATGACAAACTTTAGAACAAATGAACATTTTACTGAAATATCTGGATAAGAAATCTATTGTTTCGCTGATTTTGAAAAATATTATGCATGTATAAGCGAATGGCACTTCAATTACCGTAATTTCGGGTGTATAACTGCGGGTAAAATAAATCTGTTTTAAATCAGAAATTTTATTTAATAAATATTGTCAAATAAGTTCGAAGATTGAATAAGTTACGTTTTGAGCAATGCAATTTCTGGTCGGAAACAGAATTATTTGAGCCGCGGCTTATACACCCGAAATTACGGTAATCACTTCATGTTTTGTATCATTTCATAGTTGTCTTTTAATTTAATTTTAATTTACATATTTAAAATTCAAAACAAGACATTTTCAATACAGTATGAAATCAATTGATGCATATACATGGAATAACGCTAAACATTATTGGATAATTTCGCAGAATAAGCACACTTTATCGCATTTTTTTAATAAAAATTTTCTCAGTGTTCAACGTGTAGATAGTTGTTACTTTAGAAAAATGTTATTTTAAACTTTTTTACTTTTAGTAATACAGTCGGACCTCTATTTAACGAACCTCTATTTTGCGAATTTCTATATTTTGCGAACTTTTCCTTGGAACCAAGAACATTTTGCGAATTTCTTCGTAAAATAACCTCCAAATAGCGAAGTGCATTCTCTATTTAACGAACTTTTTCTTGTGATCAATTTTTTTTCTCCCCATTTCTCAAAATATTTCTGGACATTTCAAACTTATTCTTTCTTTAAACACATTTTATGATGTTCAATGGCCTTGAACTGGTTTTACCAGGCGCCTTCTTTGTCAGCAGTGAGAATTCGGTAAGTACGGAGGACGAAGACGATAATCCCTTAGAGTAACTTAAAAAAATGTGGAATACAGGGAGAAAAAAAGAAGAAATTAACCGCGATGTGCCGATTGATGATTGTATTTCACTTAATTCTGAAATTGAGACTGAATTGGATATTTTTGACAGTGTGAAAAGTAAAAATAATACAGCAATGAATTGCGATGAAGACGAATATGATGATGATAGAAATGATCATTATGCAGGAATTAACAAAACTTCGTAAAGATGAAATGCTAAAATCATTTGAAACAATCCAACGCGTGTTATAGTCAGAATAGAATACGCATGAAGTGGTTTTTGGTGCATTGCAAAGATGCGAGAGGTATTATGAGAGAAAGCACTTTTTAAAAGGAAAAACTCAGGCAAAATTAACAGAGTTTTTCAGAAATTAAATTTAAGGATGCATATGTTAATGTATGGTTAAAAGTATTTGTCATAATAATAATAAATACGATAACGTCATTAAAATTCGTTAATTTTAATGTAAAACTATTTACTTTAAACAGAAAATACAGTGTATTCCCGGACAATGTTTTGTTTTCCTTGCAGATTTCAAAGATTTAAACACATAGAAAAAATGAATTGATGATGGATATTGGTGGGTAAAATAAATAAAACAAATCGACATAATTTATTAAAAAGAATGTGATTAATTACTTTTAGCAAAAATATTTAGTGTTTATGAATTTAAAATCTGTTTTATGTAGTTTAAAGTATTTAAAAAGATGAATCTCTATTTAACGAATTTTCCATATAACGAACTTTTTTCCGGGATTTAGCGACTTCGTTAAATAGAGGTTCGACTGTAGATCCTGAAATGTTATATATTATATTGTTTTCTATAAAACGTATTTCACACAAAATGTAATATCATTTTATGATGCACCAGAAAAAAATTTTCAACTTTTGTCTTCTCAAAAGTAATGATGACTTTTAAAAGTACTTTGCTCTATATCGGTTCTTTAAAAGAAAAGGAAAATTTTGGTATTCGAGATATTTATCACATCCATTCAAACTCTGAAGACTCTTAGACTCCTTATGCTGTTAAAACTCTTCTTACGCAGAACTATGGCACTCAAGAAGCTACTTAAGCCAAGTGATGAAAGCTTGAACCGAAGCGTTATTTCACATCCTTTTATAAATTTTGGGCGGAAATTTTATGACATACACATTTAGAATAAAATGAACATTTTACTGAAATATCTGGATAAGCCATTCAATGTTTTCGGGATTTAAAAGAATATTATTTATCTAGAAGCGAATGACTCTGCAATCAATCACTTTTGTATTATTTCAGAATTATCTTTTAATAGAATTACATAAGATTTTCCAAATCAATAGCAGGATTATTCGAATAAAATGGTGAATCATCTTTTCTCGCCTCAGAGCGGTCACTTTTTTAGCCACCACTAATTGCATAAAATTATTTTTATATCACTCTAATACAAAAATCATAATAAAAAGGTCATCAGAAAGTGGCTTCATGCTACATTTCCAAGATAAATCTATAACGAAAATATTCTTAGAAAAATAGTGATGGTAAAAGCTTCGACTTAGTCTGTGTAAAAATAAACCGCTCCGAAGTCTGTTTGATATCGCCAGTACCATGTCAAACTATCCAATATCAAAAAGAGCGTAGCCAGTGAGCTACTTTTTTAAAATTCAGATTTCTTGATTGCCACCACTTTTCTGAAATGGTGAAATTGCCCTTGTTTTCGCCTTAAATAATATGTCATTATATAAGGTGAATTTTAATATTTCACCAAAAAATGGTGCCAATCAAGAAATCAGATCTTGAAAAAAGTGGGCCACAGGCAGCACTGTTTTCATATTAGATAGTTTGACATAGTACCGTTGATATATGCAATAAACTGGCCAAAATTTTTCCCATCCTATTCGATTGTATTTTTCTCCTGATAGATAATTGATGTGAACTGAGTGGTTATAAAAACATTCCACTTTTATATAAGTTGATGAATAAATTGATGAATAAATATTGATGTACAGATAATTGCATTTTCAGAAAACTAATAATTGAAAATTTTTTCTTTACTTTTTGTAATATATCCTTAACAGATATATGAAATTTCATTCTATAAAATTTATTTCTAATATAATTTCATCATCGTGATGGTTTAAAAAGAAATGTCGAATATTTGTCGTTTTTTAAGTGATGATCACTTTTAAAAGTACTTTGGACAAAATCGTTTTTTTTTTAATTAACCCTTTACGCTCGGCGTCTCTTACACAAATTTTATTCGATCGGCACCACTTTTTTAAAAGAAATTTCGTTCAAGTACTCTGATTAAATTAGGTACATTTTATTTTCCGTTATTACTGGTGCCAAAAAGAAATTTTCCAAAGAAAGATTATGTCTCCGCAGCGGAGCCCTCGAGTGCAAAGAGTTAAGGAAAAGGAAATTTTGATATTTGATACATTTATCAAATCTATTCAGATTCCGAAGATTGTTTTGAGAGTTCTTATGATGTTTAAAGCTCCTCTCAGAGAGAACTATGACACTGAAAAAGCTACTTAACCCTTTCAGGGGCAAAAGATTTTCAATGCTAAAGTTTTGAAATAAATGAGTGGCACCAGAATTTACCGACAAATTTGTTTAGAAATAAGAAAACGGCTATATTTCCTATACATATTAAAACGAAAAAAATAATTAAAATTGGGAATTAAAATTAAGTGGTTTCATACACATACCACCGACCCTGAAAGAGTTAAACCAAATGAAAGCTTGCTTGAAATGAAATTTATTTTCACATACTTTTAGCAATTTCGGTGACATTTTTATTACAAACCTTTAGAACAAAATGGGCATTTTACTGTGAAATCTAAATGAGAACTTCAATGTTTCCATGATTTTGAAAAGTTTTATTTACCTAAAAGCGATTGACATAGCAAAAAATCATTTCCTTTTTTGTACCATTTCATAAATATCTTTTAATCTAACTCTCCCCGTACGCCTGCCGAAATTTCAATGGGGTAGCAAGTTAAACAAATTTATTCTATTCGAGCCACCATATTTTAAAAGTAAACTTTTAACTAAATTTTTCTTCTGCTGACTGTTTAGCACTGTTCAGCTGTCGAAGTCCAAGTAAAAGTGTTACTTTAAACAACAGCGGTGTCTAGCGAATAAACTTGGTTATATTTCTTTCCAGCGGAAATCGCGGGAGCCGTACGCGAAGGGTTCATTTTATATGGTTCGTACGTCTTTTGGAATTTTCGAATAGGAAATTCTTCGGCACCAGAATTTTTCATGCAGAAAATTCCTGATTATAAAAGACGAAATATCGCGCGTTTAACCCTTTATCTACGGCATTATGATCTACTGCAATTTTTTTCATGTAATATTTTTTTTTTCAGTTACTACAATGAAAATTAAAGGATATATATTAAAAAAGTACTCACCCGTGAGAAATTTAATTATTTAGAGGTAATTAATTAAAGTGGTACTTTAAAGTACCGTCAGCACACTATGACTAAAATATCATAACAGAAAACCCCACAAGGTATTTCAACTGGCACCAGAAAATATTTTCGATTTAATAAGTATATAAAATATAGGATTTTTCTAATTTACAAATAAATCGTTTGGCAAATTCCGGTGCCAATCATTTATTTCAACACTTTAGAATTGAAAATGTTTTGCTCCTGAAAGGGTTAATAAAACTATTTTTCTTCAAGTTTCTATCTTGTTAGCTGTCCTTTAGTTATGCGACGTCTATATTCCAGGGACAACATGTTCTCTCGCATCTCCACATATGCAATATATGAATTTACATATACCATTTCTAGCATAGCAAAAACGAGCCGGTGCCACAACTTTTACGATTTCCTATAAAAAATAACAATGAAATAGAAAAAAAATACCGGGGATATCATTACTACACTACATTTTAGTAATTATATTTTAAAGCAGATGAAAACGATGGATAACTACACAGACGAAAAGTAAGCCAGAAGTTTTTCTCCAACACGCAGTGTACTGACGGTACTTATAAGTACCACCGAGTAATTCAACTGTTAAATCAAGTACATACACCGTTCATCTAAATTAGCTTATCAAATTGTATTCTAAGATCATAATGAACACATAAAAAAATTCCAACACTTATATTATATTCTTTACTGTGTTTGCAGCAATGAAAAGATGAGCGTGGCAATCTGTAGAAAATGTCGGCAGAAAATACATCGACTGCTTCAAAGATAGCCTCATTCCTCTCTAAAATAACAAACCTAGAACTACTGCTGCCATGTATTCGGATAAAGTAGAGTTAAAAGAGCATTTCTTGCAAAGTACCATTAGAATATTAGTAATATTTACTATGATATAAAAGTTTAAATTGAGTGGTGCTTATAAGTACCGTCAATAGAAAAAGGGTTAACCCGCCCCACCTGCGATTTATGAAGATTTGCACCTGAAAAATTTTATTAACTCTTTCCGTCACAGTGTGCCCGGGTCGGGATACCTAATTTTAATTCCAAACTTACGAACGGCACCAAGAATATTTTAGTAAAATTTTGCTTTTACTATCAACACGTAAAGTAACACGTTTTTAATGACTAAAAAATTCGTTTTAAGCTCCTGTGTCATTCAATCATTTTACAACAAATATTGCTTGGGCCGGAAAGAGTTAAATTTTCCTTTTATAACTTTAGTGGTAATTAATCGTGAATTGCTTATTTTTATTTTGCAATAATTTTTTTAAAGATTCCGGTGCGAATTCGACATTTCAGAAACACAATTACTTGCTCTCAAAGGGTTAACGTAGATTCATTTTTCGATTAACCCCTTGGGGACGAGCGACACGTATACGTGCCGGAAATAGGCCTAAGGATCCTCGTTTATCCTCACCAGTAAAATTTTACAATAATATTTGCCTTATTTAATCCGAGCATTTTTCCGATTTGATTAGGCACAAACTTCTGTTTTTTAAAACCGGTAGCAAAGTAATAAACATTTCGCAAAAGGCTCCCGTCGCGAAGGTGTTAAAAAAATTACAGATATTTCTCCTGAAAAATTCCCTGAAGCGTACAAACCATGATTTTACTTTAGAAATTTTAAATTTGAGAACAGATCATTTTACTATGAAATTAATCTCTTGAAGGATGGTTCGGATAGTAAATATTTCAGTTAATATTAACCACCAAATGCCACACTAGTACCAAAAGTTTATAATAAAATTTTTATTTTATAATGTACGTGAAGAAAAGCTATTACTTAGTTCCAAGGAAATGTTGTTTTAACCCTTTGTTGACATGTGTCCTCAAACAGCCGTCCAAACATTATATACATGATTTTATTTTTATATTCTGTTCGCACTTCTCTTGCACCTGCCAAAAAGCACATACCGAGCTGTAAAAAAAAGTTTTTTTAAAAAAAAAGTAGTACTACCCTATTAAATCCGTGCAGAATTGCCAAGTCTCCGGCTTTTTGAACACCACTATTATTTTAGAGAAAATCTAGTTCTCTGAAATCGTCAAAATGTCCGAATTCAATAAAACAAAATTTTCTGTATTAAAATAGCGGTATCCAAAAAGCCGGAGACTTGGCAGCTCTGTCCGTGTAAGAGATGCCTGTGCCTGGGAGGTGAACTGTGGCCATTAAAGTTAAATATTGGTGATATTCAGCCATTTCAATATTTTAGAAATATAAGTCATTTGCCCTTGAAAGGAATAAATCATTTGATATATTCCGTATAAGGCAGTAATGTTAAAGGATACTTTCGCAAGTTTCGTATTGTTTTACCACATTTTTAAAATAGAGTTTTTCGCCTTATTTAATTAAAAATAATAATACAATTTCTGCAATTAATCGCGCAATGATGATCGCGCAGATGTTAAATATTGAGTACATATTTCCTTGTCTGAAATAGGGGTTCTAGACATCTTGGAAATTCTGAGTAGTGTTCGCTATTCTGGATTTAAAAAAAAAAAATTCTCCAATGCCTAGAGAAAATATCAGATGAAAAATATGAGAAATGGGAGAGATACAAAGGTAATGTTTCAACTCGTATTTTTCTGTTAAAATTTAGGGACGAGGGTTACAATGGGCAAGTAACAAATTCGGTATGAAAAAAAAAATATTTGCATTCCCGTGTAATAAAAAGCAGGAAATGATCTGTAATTGTAACAGACAGTTTCAAGAACCCTGTGCAACTTTGGTATGTATTTAAGTGAGAATAGCACGGATATGCATCTCCTGATTTGCAAAAGGTAATTGAAGTTTTATCTTTATTTATAATAGTTATTTTACGAGAAAAGTGTGTTTAAATATGTCGAAAATTTCTATTACAATTTACTGGTAGAAATTTGTCCTGTTGGTAATTAGGTTCTGTGGATGTGTATGAAGATATCAATAGAATAAACTAGTTTAGAGTGCTAAAATTCATTTGAATAATATAATATAAAGTTACACCAATAATTCAAGACCTAAAAGATGATTAAAATTTTAAAAATAATAATAAATATTGAGAACTTTTGGCTAATACTAAGCTATCATCAGGATTTAAAATTGATGCGGTTGTTATGAATGCTACTTTTACGTATCTTACTCATAAAACCAGTTACATGACTTGGACTATTATAATATAGATGACATGATGGTCATAGATAATATTTGGCGACTTATCACCTGTACCTGGCTACATTGAAGTACCAAAATGGCACCAGGAATATAAAAAGCGAAGTGGTTCGCCCGGAAATGATGATAGTCATATGACTTAGGCTATTGTTATAGAAATTGTTTTAAAATAGTACATAAAATCGTTCAAATCGTACATCCAGGTTCCATGGTTCATTTCACTAATACGGCGAAAACAGAAAAGAGGTGAGGGTGAGGGGTGTTTTGTTATTAAAAAAAAATCACTGCTCTTTGAATAAACACATCCATATAATTGGGACGTTGTAGTATAAAATGTCCTTGCATGTATTATCTCTTCTGTTACATGATTCTGTTACATGATTCTGTTATATATCGTATTCTGAATATGAACAGAAGTGAAAAAAAAACAAAAAAACATGCAATGGCATTTTATCCCACAACGTCCCAGATGGGTTTAATCAAAGATAAGTGATTTGTAATAAAAAACCCTCCCTCCACCCTCACTTCTTTTCTTTTTCGAAGTGTTAGTGGAATCAACCATGAAACCTGATGTATAATTTGAAGCGAAGGTTTTATAAGCATGATATAGACAAGTAGCGTTCATCAGAACTGTTTAAACTTTAAATCCTGATGCTGACTTAGTATTAGTCGAAGGTGCTCGATTTGTAAAATATTTTTAATTGTTTAGTCATCTTTTAAAAATTGTATAATTTCTGTAATTTTATAAGATATAAATATACATATATATTTTTTTTTTATACAAAACAAATCATCCTTATTTTTGTGTATAAAATGTAGGTTATCAACCAAATTTGACGACATTTTTTTTAAACTCTACAATTGGAATATATTGAGAGTTTAATATAGTGCTGCACAACCTTTTTGCCGTAAATTATTTGCCACCACAAAAAATTTCAAAGTATCTTCTAAATTATTTAATAGCAAAGTTTTTGTCAATTAATTAGGAAAAATTTTCTGGATAAAAATACTGGTAAGTTGGGGGCCCGCGGGCCACAGGTTGTGCACCCGAAGTTTAATAAATGAATGTCAGCATTTGAGAGATATGCTTTTCAACATCTTATGCGAATGACAGAAAAATATACTTTTGTAGCGAACTAAGGCAACTTATCTAGTAATGTTAGACCAAAATATGGACAATTCTAACAGATATAGGTGATACAATGAGTTGCGTACCAGATACATTTTAGTAATATCCGGACTAAAACAAATTTCGTCAAATTGTTGTATTGCAACGTAAATCAGACATATCTGCCGAATTTTACAATTTTGTAAAATCTTGTGAAACATTTTCTAATTATTTTATTGAAGAAAATATGTGACTGAAATCTCCTCTCTCAGAATATTTTACCTTTTAACGCTTTCATTGCGGGCCAGGACTTGCGATTATTTTCATTTAAATTCCTACCGTAATTTCCTGAAATCTGTTTTAGCCATAGATCTCTCTTGAAAATATTCTAGCATATGTGTATGGCAGAAAAAACTTTTGAAATAGTAGTACGAATGGTAAAAAAATGTCCATCGGTACGTATATGTCCCGATTACTGTTTCCAGATGTCCCACGTAAATTAAGGCTCCAAATGCTCTGGACACCACTAATTTCTTACAGTTTTTTTCGCCATCTTTAATCTCAGATTATTCTGTCATTAGATAAGGCGAAAACATTACTTTAAAATGCAGGTGACCAGAGCTATTGAAGCCCAGATTTACGCGGCATATCTGGCAACACTTGTCCCTACACGTAGTTAAAGGGTTATGGGTTAAGGGTCAAAGGTATTAAAAGTTTTTGTTAAAGAATTTTGTAACAAAATTTTTATCTGTATATATTTGTGGGGCAAAAACCATGAATCTATGAATAAAGAAGATTTGAGATATCCTGAAAATGGTGAAGGTTCAGCTGTAACCGGTTTCTCAATGGTGCATTACTGGCGGGGCTAACTTCCACCTGTAAATTTGAATAGAATTTTTCTCTTTATTTAAACACCTTATTAATGCAGAATTGCTGTCGTAATTATGGCCCAAATTAGATATTTGTTTTTGCTGATGGAAGTTTTCTTTGGCGGAAGTTCGTTTCGATCTTATTGCGACATCATAAACAACCCCCTGTGAGTGTCAGTGAATGAATTATAATACTCGGACCAACTTCCACCAGTTAAAACGTAGAGAAATTTTTACTATATTTCTGACAAAAATATTGATTATCTAAGACGATAAAATAAGGCGAATTTTTCTATTCAAAATTTACTGGTGGAAGTTTCCCTCGGCGTTAATAAAAAACAGTTATACGATGTAAAAAATCAGCCACTATCTTGTGACAAGCTCCTCAGTTATTTCACTCTGGCAACTGATAGACTCTACACTATATGTGTTCTTATCTTTATTCACAAATCTATTTAAAAAACAAGTGAAGGAGCATAAAATTTGCAAAATTCAAATACTTGTTTTGAAATAAATTGTTTCGAACAATCTTGTGTGATTTCAATACTTTAGAAATACGTGACAACTCCTTGGGGACCAGCGACCGGTATTCGTGCCGCGTAAGGTCCTCAGAATCGGGAATTATTTTCTCCAGTAAATTTTTATTGTTTATTTTGCCTTAATTAATCCGCGCATTTTCCCGATTCAATTAGGCAAAAATTTCTGTTTTAAAAAACCAGTGATTAAAGATTAAATTTTCTGTAAAAAATGCTCGTCCCCAAGGGGTTAAAGAATTAATTATTGAAGATTAGACATTTTTCTTAAAAGATACAAACATATCTTAAAATCTATAAAGTTTTTTTTTTTTTTTTGCTAACAGTTAATGTTAACCGCTCCCCTTACCAATTTTTTGAAAGAAAAACTACAAAAAATCATCATATTTTTTTTAATTCCATCTTTAAGTACAAGGAAGTGAACAAAACATAATATACAGTTTTCAAGTTGAATTTTTTATTTTTTGCAGGTGTTAAAGCATTTACTTTTATCATCAGTTTACTATTCCGACTGGCGACTATTTTTTAATACTTAGTCGCATCACTTTCTCAAAACAAAAAAAATTCCGTACTTTGACAATACGTGCAGCAAAAATATTCTACTAAATTTATCTTTTAGAAATAGTGGTGCTAATACAACACAAAAACAGTAGACAGTGTTAACCGTGTACGCCCGAGTTTACTCGGGATAATAATTAATTGCAATATATACGAACACGAGTTAACTCGGTATAATCAGGGAAGAGGCTAATTATGCAATCTTGATGAATATGTTAACAAGAACTGATATTGAAAAGAAGCGCTTGGAAGATCCTTAGCGCCATTTCAGAAGGTATGCCTTCTGTCCACGGTGAACCCCTTGAGGGACGGTGGGATAAAATACATCCCACCTAATTTAAACAAGATTCTCACCAGAAAATTTTTAATAAATTTTATATTTTTAACTTTAGAGGAAAATTGTTGAAAAATTGCTTTTTCCTTATTTAAAAATAAAATCTTTCGATTATTCCGGTGAGAATTCAATATTTGGAGACATTTTTGATTGACCCTCAAGGGGTTAAGGGGGCTGGTTACTCAACTTCGGAATTCTCCTCCGTAATGTTAAGTCTATGGACTTTTGATGCATTCGTATATTTAAAATATCTCCTCGGGAAATTGATATTTTTAACATTTTTTCGGTGTACTCTTCTTAAAGGATGTCTCTTTTTTTCTTAGTTTTCAAAATATTTCTAAAATCTATGCTGAATTTAATATTTTATGAGTTAAAAATGGGCGAACTGTGAGTAAGATTTTAACACTTCCTATAAAATTAAGTCTACACTTTAGAAATATTTTTAAAACTAAGAAAGAAAGAGACATCTTTTAACCCCTTGAGGGGCAAGCAATTACGTTTGTGAAATGCTGAATTTCCACAGGAATCTTTGAAAATTTCTATTTCAAAAGAAGTAAAAGCAATTTTACGGCTTTTTTCCACCAAAGTTAGAAAAGTAAAATTTAATAAAATTTTTCTGGTGTAAAACTTTATTAATCGTAATCGTAGGTGGTATATAATATATACCGGTGCCCCTAAAGGGATTAAAAAGTGTAGACAAAAAATAGAAGTTAAAAATAATAATTTCCCGAAGAAATATTTTAAATATACGAATGCATCCAACGCCCATAGTTTTTACATTAGTGAGGGGAAATCGGAAGCTGAGTGACCAGCCCCCTTAACAGGAAAATATTAAAATTTTCTTTTCATTGACACTACTTCTGTAGATAAATAGTCGGCTAAATACTTTCAGGCATATAAAAATTCTGTTCGTAAAATAATGAAATCATAACTGACAACAGAATTTACTAACGAAATTATTAGAAAAAAAAAAAAAAAGTTTTTTTTTTTTTTTTTTGTTACAAAAGCAACATTTCGTTAAAATATTCTTAGTGCTGTTTATCTGATGGACAAGCGCTTTAACCCTCTCGATGCGTATTTTTTTAAATCAAAATAGACTCAAAATTTGCGCACATTACATTTAACCCCTTGAAGGGCGGTGATGCCTTATAATTTTAATCCCGAATTGCCACATCGGCACCGGAATTTTATGATGAAAATGTCATCTTTATTAAGTACGGGAAAATTTACTTTTACTTGCTTACAAATAAAATCTCTTTCTAATACTGATGTCATTAAATTATTTGAACATTTTACGAATACAAGTACAATGCACTGCAAGGGTTAAAACAGGCTAAATCAGGTTTGTCACTGGATTATTCTTATATTATCGCAGCACTATTTTAACAAATCAATTTTGCAGTATATTTCCATTGCAGAAGGTGTTAAAGTCTATATAGAATTTTTTTGTAATTAAAAAGTGGTGGGAGTTGAATTAAGAAATAATCGCTAGTGGAAAAAATGAATCCCCGAGAATATTACTCTGGTTGATCAAATTTTGCTACTTTTACGTTGCCCAAGGAAATCTCGGGATGCGCAGCGAGAGGGTTAACCCTCTCAGGGGCAGTGGTATGTTTATTAAACCACTTAATTTTAATTCCCAAACTCCACAATGGCACCAAATTTTGATAAAATCTTTTCCATTTAATATGTATGGGGAATATAGCCTTTTTCTGATTTGGAAATAATTTTTTTCGTAAATTTCGGTGCCATTCATTATTTTAACATTTTAGTGCAGAAAGTACTTTAACCTTGAAAGGGTTAATTAATTACAGAAATTTTACGATTAAATCAGGTCTATACCAAAAGTAGTGGAATTCAAAATAAAACTTATTGGTATTTTTCTGCTAACCCAGGTTCCGGCCAATATTTAAAGGCCCTGTATTGAAAAGGATAATATAAATTAAAGATTTTACAATTTAACAATTATAGGCAGTCATATAAATCTGAGAAATCTTATCATTAGTCTGTCAGGGAGTTTTAAAATACTGTACGATATTTCAGTAAACTTAACCCCTTCACGACGGGAGCCTTTTACGAAATGTTTATTACTTTGCTACCGGTTTTAAAAAACAGAAGTTTGTGCTTATTCAAATCGGGAAAATGCTCGGATTAAATAAGGCAAAATTTAAAATAAAAATTTTACTGGTGAGGATAAACGAGGATCCTTAGGCCTATTTCCGGCACGTATACGTGTCGCTCGTCCCCAAGGGGTTAAAGAAGTCATTTAAAAATTCCAAAATTCTTCATATAAACTTATACAAAAAATTATCTTTAAAATATTTACAGAATTTATTTTTAAAACACACAAACCATCAAACAGTTATAAATTTTATTTTTTCGTTCTATGAAATGGATTCCTTATATGCAGGAAAACAAACAGAAAAATGCTGCTGGAAATTTGCCATATAAAGTAAAGCTTGGCGTTTTACCAAGACGTATCAAAATAAAAAAATATATTCTTAAAAATTTTTCTCTATATATTCAAAAGATACTATACCATGTGTAAAGAATATTTCAAAACTGTCAAAAAACTGTTTTCAATGAAGGCGTAGCTGCATAAATAAATACGATAACAAAATAACTTACCCGAATACATTTTTATGAGTTTTGTAAATAATATATCAAAACATATTCACCAACGCTAAGAAAATTACTTGATGTCTAAATAAAAATAACTGCTAGATTTGCTTTAGAATCGTCTTGTATAATCTTAATACTTTACATTTTTTCTATTTTATTTTTATTTTTGTTATTATTATTTTTACTTTTTAGAAAGTGTTTTTTCTAACGCTTACAGATGATGTCTAAAATCTAATAGATAATTTTTAACACTTTGCATTCGAGTGTCGGCAAATAGCCGCCCAATCCTTATACATAATTTTATTTTTATATTCTATTCGCACCACTATATTTTAAAAGTACATTCTTTAGTATATTTCTCTACACATGTAGTCGCCATGAGAGTAAAAATTTTTCCTAAAAAGTAGTACCAACCAAATAAATTAGTGCAAGAGATGCATGCCTGAAACCGGGAGGAGTAGTGGAAGGTGTTGTCCAAAGCGATATAAGTAAGTGTCCTATCCAAAGCGATATAAATAAGCGGCCTATCTTAAATGGGAGAGGAAACCGCAAGATTAAAGGCGAGATCACATCAATCAAGGTCGCACGCCACGTAGCGGACGGGGTTAAACTACAGGAAGATACCTAACTGTTTTCTTACTTCACATCACCAAAATTGTTAAGTTTTTTTTCACCTTGATTAATAGCTGAAATGTCTCTGACAAAGCGAAAAGAACTTCGTGGAGTCAAATGCGTCTGGACGACCCTCTCGCTACGCCACTATTTTGCAATAAATGTGGTGAAAATATTTCAGTTCAATGAGTTGCTAAAGATTTAGTAAATATGCGCAGTTGGTAGATATCCCGTCATATATAGCGTCACTCTAAAAGCCCGCGTACGTGGATTATCACCCCGTCCACAAGATGGCGCAACTGTGTTAATTTACGCCCGATTCCAGTATTAAGTTTGTACGCTTACTTATACCGCTTTGGTGTTGTCCTTTGACCACTGTACAAAATTTAACTTTTCTTAGCTTGACTATTAACAGTAAATTCAATTTCTTTGTTTTATTATAATCAGTATCATATGGTTTATCATACGTAATTTTTTCAAGGTTCTGGTTTTACTTTTAATTTATTTCGTTACATTTAAAAAAAATAAGAGCACTGTGGTCAAAGGTACAACTATATATTGTAGCTTTGACCATGGGTTGTTGTACCTCTGACCAGGCAATTAGACAACACAGTAATGAAGAAAAGAAGAAAAAAATCATTTATTCAATATCATTGTAAGTTATAAGTTAAGTGGGTAAAGGAGAATGATATAAGCATAATGTATATGATAAAGGATAGCAAGAATTATGTTAATGACAGTATTTTAGGAGTTTTGTTTTCACGTTTGCTTATTCCCCTTTAACCCTTTCAGGGGCAAGGTACTTGTATTCGTAAAATGTTCAAATAATTTAGTGACACCAGTATTAACAAGAGATTTTATTTGTAAGCAAGTAAAAGTAAATTTTCGCGCACTTAATAAAGATGAAATTTTCATCATAAAATTCCGGTGCCGATGTGGCAATTTGGGATTAAAATTATGTTAACGGCATTATTATTAACGGCATCACCGCCCTTCAAGGGGTTAAATGATGAAAAGTCCACTTCAAATGACAAACATTCTAACTGTCGAGCAGATCCACTAGCAATAGTAGGGTTTGGAAGTTTAGTCACAATGTCTTCTATATTCATATGTTTCATCTTCACATATAAACTTCCCAATTAAAGTTTGTTTTTTTTCAAATATTTGATTTGATACACTTGATATTTAATACCACAGATCTCTGCAACAAAATACGCGTAGTTTTTTCATTTGCAATTTTAACAAGAATAAAATTTCCTTTCTCCAAAGAGTCTTTCTCAAATTGTTGATGGTTATCTAACTCACAACATTCATCTGACAAATCACAGTCACTTTCCTCTGAAGAAATTTCGGTGTCGCTGTCAGATTAGGAATGACCATAGGGAGAAATTTCTTTTAATTTACTTTTTTAACAAGAAGTTTGTTTGCATGTGGTATCTTGTTTTTAGGGTATTGCTTTTTTTCCAGCTTCAGTAATTAGTTTTTCACGTGTATCAGTCAGGATACGATATTTCTCTTTAGGACGACCCCTATTTGGCATTTTCCTTATCTGCACTTTTGGATCAGGCCTCACAGCTTCAAGCGTAATTATAAGTGGCGATAGATTTGAACTGTTAAATTGAGGATGATATAGTAATGGAGTTATGAATAAAGAGGAGGCGACATGTAGTGTACTGTCTACCAGTTGCGAGTGAAGTAACTGAGGAGGTTGTCACAAGATGGCGGCTGCTTTTTTTTAATCGGATCTGATTGTCGCCAGGGGAAACATGCTACCACTAAAATTTAACAGAAAATTCCGTCTTAATTAAACGTCATATTCAAGGAAATTTTTCTTAGAAATGTCATAAAAATTTCTATTTGTTTTTGCTGGTGTCAGTATGCCTTGTAAAACTGTCAGTTTGTTTCCCTGGTTGTCACAATATGGCGAAAACGCAGGGACTGACTACCGCCAAAGTAAACTCCTACCAGTAAGAATGAAAATTTGTTTCTACCTTTTTTTATGACTGAAGTTCGTTAATAATAAGGCGTTTAAATAAGTTGAAAATTTCTATATAAATCTGCTGGTGGAAGTTTCCACCCAGGGTAAACAACTCCTGCGATAGCGGTTACAGTGGAAGCTTCACTATTTTAAGGACATGTCAGTTCCTCTTTATTAATAGTTCCATGGATATAGTTAGTTTGAGCTGCGCCACTCGTTGACAGTTCGTCAAAATCAGTTTCTTGCAGCATCGGTCTGTCTCCTACAGTAGCTGCAAGAAATTCGTCATCAAAGGAAACATTCTCATTGAAAGGTACAAACCCTGTGCCCTTAAAACCCGTCATAATATTGTTTTGAACTATGGCTTTAGAATATGCTATGTCCGCAAGTTCAGCAATGTTGTAGCTTGTAAGAGGCTTCCCAGCATTTCCTGGAAAAAACCCTGCAATTATTTACAGCTTGATTATAAAAGGCTTTAAAAGGACAATAAACACTCCTAACAAGGGGTTGCATTTTATGGCTAGAGTGTGGATAAAATGTCATTAGTATCACACCAATAGCCTTGGCTAAATTAATTACTGGTATGGTAATATGAGATTCGTGGTTATCAAATTATAACAATACTCGTCTTTCAGTATTAGGTTTAACATTTTTCAGAAAATGTTGAAAGAACTGTTGGCATATGGTCTCAAGTGTCCAGCCTGAAGGGTTTGCAGTTCCGATTGATCCATTAAGTATAAATGGTTTAAAGGTGACCCGGGAAAAAACAATGAAAGGGGAATGGTGTTCCCGGATGCACTAACAGCAGCAATCATAGTGGTAGTATCCTTATGGTCAGACGTTATCCCTTCAACTTGTTTTTTTATTCCTTTCGGGGCTATGACTTAGGAGGCACCTGAACTGTACTCATCCCCGTCTCTTCGGAACTGCAAATGTCACTAGGATCAAGCGAGTGATGTTGTAAAATATTCTTATACAGGGTGGTTATAATTAAAGTTACCCTGTTTAGACCTATGTAGAGTCCGCTCTGGTCTACAGATATCGATGAAACTTGGGAAATACGTTATATGGACCATGGGAAAAAGAAATCTGCATTAAAAAATAGTAGTTCAAATTTCAACCGATAGATGGCAGTTTTCATCTACGAGAAATGACGTTATGAAAATTTGGAGAGATTTAAAAAGGCAGTTTTAATTAACTTTAATTATAACCACCCTGTAGTTATTACATATCTTTCCCACAGTCTCTCTATTAAATGCAGTTGCCCTAGCCAAGCTAGTAGCTTGAGGTTTTTGGAGGGACAACGTGTCATAAAATCTTTTGCCGAAATCCCGTAGCCACTGTTTACCAGCATATTTGTTTACCTCCCTGGAAGGGTCAATTTTCTTAATATTAGCTTTGGCTAAACCATATGTTAAAGTCATTATTTGTTTCTTTGTTAACCCCTTGAGGGGCACCGGTATATATTATATACCACCTACGATTAATGAAGTTTTACACCAGAAAAATTTTATTAAATTTTACTTTTCTAACTTTGGTGGAAAAAAGCTGTAAAGTTGCTTTTACTTATTTTGAAATAGAATTTTTCAAAGATTCCGGTGGGAATTCAGCATTTCACAAACGTAATTGCTTGCCCCTCAAGAGGTTAAACCGTATAAGCATATTGGCTGCTTGTGTAAAATAATCAACCAATAAAAGTGCTTCATCATCAGTAAAGACTTTTTAAAAAGTTTTTAAGGTTGTAAGATAAATTTATATTTCCTGGTTTTTTTCAACGCATTCAAATGATAAATTACAGTTTTTTTTTTTTTTTTTTTTTTTTTTTAAACCAGAGGGCCTTGAAGTCTCTCCAATTTTCATTTTTTTCTATTTCATAAATGTTATTGCCCTTTTGATGTCATTTTTATCAACTTTCTTCTTTTTGATGCCTGTCTTGATTCTTGGTAATTCTGCTTGGTGTTTGGTCTAAATAAAATAAATAAAAACAAAAATAATTATTCTATTAGTAGATGATATGATAAAGTACTCATCAAGGATAAACCATCAAGAAACAGTTTATATTTTATTATTGTTTCGAAACTTTTTTTAAATGTAATATATTTTAATATTTGAGTGATATACATATTTTTTTAATTCTTTATTACCAACTTAACCCCTTAATTCTCGCTCCCGTTATATTCACGGGCTGTGTCTTTTACTCAGATTGTTTGACTCCCACCAGCTTTATAAAATAGTGAAATTGGCTATATTTTAGTATCGTTTTAACTGTCATTAAATAAGGTGAATGTTTCTTTTTCATAAAAGTGGTGCCAATAAACAATTTGAATTTTTAAACCGTAATTTAATTCGAGCGTTAAGAGGTTAAGTAAAAAATATCATTAGCTAATTTCAAGACAGTTGTTGTAAGAAAATCATAAAAGTTAAAATGCTGAGAAAATCTTTTCAGAGTGTTGTACCTTCGACCTGGTCAAAAGAACAACAACTGATGCTGGACAGAAGTACAACACCATGCTAGTACAAATTACAATGCATGCTACAGTTTTAGGGTTAGGATATTCATTTTCAATTTTTATTAAGGTCTGTAGCTACCATGTCAATTTTTTTTCTATGAACAAAGACATGATTCTAAAAATATTACTAGGCAAAACATTATCAAATAAATACTTACATTTTTATAATGGAAATGGATTAGTATTATTCACAGGAATTCCTCTTTGACTTGAATAATCCACAATAGATTGCACAAGCCCTCTAGTGAAGGAACAATGCACTAATTACACGAAAATTCCTAAAATGCTGCTAGATGGCGCTAGATCCTAGGTGGTCAAAGGAACAATATTGTCAGAGATTCAACGCTTTCCCCAACTTTGACCACAAAGTTTAAAATGTGGAGAAATAGTGCTCAAATTTCAATTTGTTTTATAAAATGATTTTTGTTCATATCAGAAATGCAGCTAATTAAAAAATAAAGCGTGTAAATGATAAATATTAAGCAGATTAAAAAATAATATTTATCATTTCAGTATACCTTAAATATTTAAGAATATTTAAATAAATGGCTTATCAAGGTCCAATAAATGGATTAGCGACCTTTTTCTAAAAGTTACTATAACATCTCAAAGAATATTTCAAAAATGTCATAAAACTGTTTTCAATGAAGACATAACTGCATAAATAAATATGTTATCAAAATAACTTACCGAAAGCCTTTTTATGAGTTTTGTGAAATATATATCCAAACATATTCATCAACGCTATGAAAATTGCTTGATGTTTAAATAAATATCTTTTCTAGATTTGCTTTAGAATCATTTTCTAAAAGTTTAATGCTTTGTATATTTTTTAAGATTATTATTTTTTCTTTAAAGAAAATGTTTTTTTTTTCCAATGCTTACAGATGATGTTGTAAATCTAATAGATATTTTTTAAATCGTAGAGAAATAAACATAAAAATTTTAGTTCATTTTGTACACTGATTTTTGCTAATATGAGAAATGCAGATAAGTAAAAAGTAAAATTTATAAATGATAAATATTAAGTAGAATAAAACTATAAGATTTATCATTTCATTATACCTTAAATATTTAACCCTAGAACTACCGGAAATTTTACTCAAGTTTTATAAAAACATTCTACACCAGAATTTTTACTTAAAACTATTTAATTTGTTTATTTAACTTATTATTGTCTGATTTATACATTTAGTTTATTTTGAAGAAATTTCTGGTTTGAATAAATATTTTGAATGTACATGTCGGGTCCATTGGACCCTTCTGGTAGACAGAGGGTTAAGAATACTTACATTAACCGCTTGGGGACGAGCGGCAAGTATACGTGTCGCATGAAGCGCTCAGAATTCTTGTTTTTCCTCACCAGTAAAATTTTACTGTAAAATTTGCCTTATTTAATCACCGTATGTTCTCAATTCAAGAAGACAAAAATTTCTGTTTTTTAAAAACGGTGAGGAAAGATTAAAAATTTCGTAAAAGATTCCCGGCCCGAAGGGGTTAATTTATTAGCCAGGTTGGGGGTGTGTAGAGACCGCTATTTGGCTATTTTAATGAAATGTTCTTCGCCTTATCTAATAATGGAGTTTTCAGCAATTAAACAAGGAAAAAATAACTTTACGAAATTACTTGTATCCAGAGCATTTGATCACCCACCCACCTCCAATCCGGTTGAGCCATTGGCTTATAGAATTGCAGCATTTAACCTCTTTTGAAACTAAAGTTAAAATTACACTACTAAAACTGCCATTTCTTTTGCACAAACAAAATATCACAGATCGGGAGGCGGAAGAACAGACAATCTAACTTCCTTTTCGAGTTCACTGCGGAAATTTCAGAATTAGTTAAAACTGGATTCGCATGTAAAAAAGCAATCGGTCTGACAATTCATATATTGGTGGAAAACACATGGAAACCCGATTTTAGCTGTTGACTCATAGGTTAACCATTGTGTTTCCCCGCTCCCAGTCCTCCATGTTTTCACACCTTTGGGTGCAGGAAAACACAGTGGTAAACCTACGCGTCAATCGCTAAAATCGGGTTTTCAGGTGTTTTCTATCAAGATATCACTTGGAAGACCGAATGCGTTTTAATATGCCAATCAAGTTTTAACTAAATCTGGATTTTCATCCGTGAACTCGATGAGGTGATTGTCTGTGCTGCCGTCTCGCGATCTATCACAATAGATGACAGAAAGAGCCCTTTTTTGGGTTTGGTTGAGTTGGGTTGATTTTTGACGGCCAAGTATCTACACGAGGGATATAGGCCCGGGGGGAGTGCCCTCGTTGGGGGTCTTTCTAAGGGAACCTAATCCGTATTAACGCAAGAGCCCTTTTTTGAAAATGATGCTTTGGGAGACTAGCAATTTTGCTTATCCTTTAATAATTTTTGACGATCTGCGCTCGCGCAAAATGAGTTTGCTTACGTCATTACTAAAAGTTTTTGAACACCTCTAATTTTTAACTATAACTTGTGCTTTATTAATTGGCAAATAGTTTTCAATTACACAAGTCAGATATTTTAGTATGGAAAAAGTGGTATTTTCTCCGTATTTTTAGTTTATTGTGTCAAAAGCAATAAATCTAATAAGGGATTAAGAAATTACTAATACCCTTCAAACATCATTTAAATTATCAGTAACCTAAATTCACACAATAACAAATTTAAGGATTTTACAGAAGTGAAAGATAGGCAAATCGTCAAACCTTTTTATTTTAACCCCTTGAGGGGCGGTGGGATATACTTTATCGCACCTACGATTAATGAAGATTTGCACCAGATAAAAAAATATTAAAATTTACTTTTCTAACATTGGTGGAAAAATTAGTAAAATTGCTTTTCTTTATTTTGCAATAAGTATTTTTACACATTCCGGTGCTAATTCAACATTGCAGAAACACAATTACTTGCCCCTCAAGGGTTTAATGAGTTTCTGTTAAGGGGCCTCAGGATTCTTTTGAATATTTTGAAAATTTAATTTTTTTTAGATGTTAAACTCCTATCTTTTCTGAATAATTTGATGCAATTATTTCCTTGAAATTCCTATTAGAATAGAAGTTATGGCTTTTAGAATTATATCCACGCAATTGCTGAAGCGGCGTTTCCTAAACTTTGAAGTCTTTCTTCTCCAAATGACGTTTTTGGGCATAACGCCCACGCTATCTCGAAAATTTCTAAATATATTTCAATGAAATTTTCAAAACGTATGTTTCATGTTATTCTGTGTAAACTGAATCTAAAATTTCTTTTTTATTGTTCAAAAAAATATTTTTTAGTGGATTATACTGTTGAAATTTTCACAGTTTTGCATTAGCTAAATACAACTTTGTATTAAAAATATAAGAATGCTCTAGATACAAATTTATTTAAGTTCAGGTGTAATTATTGCAATCTGAAGTATAAGTAGACACAAAATTTCCATTCCAGTTGCAAAATTTGTTTTGTAATCTTGCCCGTAAGCTGTTATACCAATTTTCTGCTCGTCAAATTCCTGACAGTTTGCAGCCCTCTATAAATGCTAATTCTGCGTATAGCACTTTTTTAAATACAGGAAAAAAAAGAACATGCTTATATCTTTCATCCCCCGAATAATTTTGCTTTAAAATTATATATATTTAAAGATATTAAATGTTGAAAATAGTCTTTTTTATCATTTTTCACCTTTCAAGATTCCTGCGATCCCTTAAATAATTACGAAAATTTCTTACTTTCTTGGCCAACATTCTTAAAGGAATTTTATAAACAGATGGAAATAACATTTATTTTATGCATGTATAAATATGCATCTGTGGTGCGATTTATTGATTTTGTTCCAAAGCAAAATACCTCAGTAAAAATATTCTAAAAAAATCAAACAGTTTAGTTTTTTTCAGAAAAATATTAAAAGTCCACCTTTGTGTAACTGGGGTCTGAAAACGTTAAGTCACACATTCTTTTTATTAGTGATTGTCAGAATGAATGATTTCGCTTTTCGAGTGGATCAAAAGCATGCGCAATTTCGAGCATGCGCAAAAACAGTTTCCAACCTTCATATATATTTTTAATGAATTTGCACCAGAAATTTTTCTAAAAGCGAAGCAAAAGCTTAGTTGCAAGCCTTCATTACATTTTTAATCAGTTGTCTTCAGAATTTGTGAAGATAAGAGGAATTAAATATAATTAATATAAGGAACCTCTTTTTCGACACGAATTTCTGCTAGAAATTGAATTTATAAAAACAAACGTTTGCAGCTATGGTTTTGCGCATGCCCGAATGAGTCATTCAAATAGTAGAATCACTCATTCCGCCCATCAATAGTTCTTATTGAGTTGCTTCAGACGATTTTTTTCTTTATTTCAATTCACAGTGTTTGTACGTATTTTTAAAAACTACAATCCGTTCCACAAACTTTTACAACGACTACAAGAAAACTCTGCCTCAATTAATTTGTTTTTAGTTCCGAGCACATAGAGTAAAGAAAGTATTGTAATCTTAATTTATATGTGTTTATACAAGGTTCGTACGAGTACCGTTCTTTTCAAGGCCAAGTATAAGAATTTTTTTATAGAAAAATAAATCTAGTTTAAACAGGTACTGAACAGGTAATCAGCGTTGAGGCAAAATTTCATCTTATTTAAGAGGAGATTTTTCATAAGAAAATACCGGTACCGAAGAATTTCTTAGTTTGAAAATTCAAGGACTCATACGAACCTTGTTATATGGGTTGTCAAAATATTTTCAATTGAGGGAACATTTGGCGTGTATGGTACAAACCATTATCGCTAAAACGACATAGAATTTCGTCAAATCGCCAACGAATCAGGTATTAATTATACATTTAAACAATTTTGCAACATATACTAAAAGTAAAATAACAAAGGAAACGTGACAGCGTATACGTGATAAATATTGCTAGGATGTAATGTAGTATAAGTACTGCAGAGGTCACGTTTCCAGCTTCAAAATAGGAAGCCTAATCTTCAAATGCAACCTATTTCATTGTGCCAAAATGTATATATATAGAGGGAGAGCAGAGCCTGCCAGGTCTCCGGCATTTTGGATGCCAATATTTTAATATAGAAAATGTTCTTTTACGTAATTGGAACATTTGGACGATTTAAAAGAACAACATTTTCTCTAAGATAGTGCTGGTGTGCAAAAATCCGGAGACGTGGCAACTCTGAGAGAGAGAGATATATAGATATACAATACATATCGTACATTCTCAAGGCTAAATTTAGAGTGCGGTCATTATATAAAATCTAAGAAAAATCGTTTCCACCTACTTGTCTTAAAACATTGAAGACGGTATGTGATGAAAAGCATATAGCCTGAATTCCCATATATTTTGATCTTAAAGAACATTCTTCTAGTCTAGCTGAAGAATAATCTTCATATATATTCCACGAAATTTCACGTTATCACAATTTAAATCCAAGGTTGGGAGAGCTTAATTATAGACTTCACGATTCATGTAAAATCACATTAAAATAATAAAACATATTTCACAACTGAAAATGGCGCAGGTGTTTTTCAGTATAAATCCAAGTCAAGCACAGGATAATTAAAAACCTTGTATATTTACACTTTTAATTCTATATTTACACTTTTAATATGTACAATATTTACAACGAAAACATTTGAATAATATTTGTTAAAGGCATTATTCCTCACTGGGAATCAAAGATTTCTTTTATATATTCAAGAATATTCATTTCTCCCTTTTCGGAAGATCAAGAAATACACAGCCAGCATGCTGCTTTCGAGATTCACATTCAAACTGAACTATAAACAAGAGAAATGCTTTTAAAACAATTAATACTTCAGAAACTATTTCTTCTAACAAGAAGTCAAGCATGATTTCATATTCGGAAATAAATTTCCCATTTTTTTAAATTAAACATCATTTCTTCTAATAGAAGACCACGATAAAAAACCTATACGCAGCTTATTACCTGCTGCGTTCAAGATTCACTTTCACAAAACCAACTAAAAAAAAAGGAACAAGAAAGAAAAAAATGTTTTTTAATATTAATTCTCTAGTCAGACCACGTGACCTGGAATGGCTGGCGCCTAATCAGTCTGGCTGAGAAAAGAAGAGGTTTGTGAAATTTCACAAACTCCCCCCCGATGAACAAGGGTTCATCAAAATGGGGATTCAAAATAATTAAAGTAGAATAAAATTATTCTAAAAAATTATCAGTTACACTTTACATAAATACAATACAAATCAAAATATATACTTACATACTGGACTTCAAACAAAATAATAAAACAATTAAAAATATTTGGTTGGCAGGTTTCTGCTACTAAAAATAGAAAGAACAATTTAAATCTATACAACTTTTTCTAGAATACTCATTACAAAAAAAATTAAACTAAAAATTAGAAATATTATCAAACAAGAAACATTTTTTTAAGTGAAAAAAATAAGAGTTTTTTAAAGTCAATATCAAAAAATAGTTTCAAGATTTTTTTAAAAGTCAATATCAAAAAATAGTTTCAAGATTTTTTTAAAAGTCAATAAACAAAAGAGTTCAAGATTTTTTTTTTTTTTGAAAGTCAAATGTCAATGAGAGTTTTTGAGTCTCTAATAATATCAGAGTTTTTTTTTCAGTTCTATTAATAAAAAAGTTCAGAGTTTTTTCACTTCTAAATTATACACAAGAATCAATAGGTCTTTTAATGATGGAATTATTTGCCTTCAGTTCATAAGACCTCATTTTTTTTTTTTTAATCTCTGTCCACAAATACCTAACTTCCAGAAAGTTCTTGATACATGTTCATATGCATAAGAATCACATCATATATTTCAAAGTCAAAAGTGTTATTCTGGTCCGTGTAGTGAGCAGATTAGAAGATACTCATTTTTCAATCGCTTCCAAAAATGATTCAGAAGAGTCTCGCGCAAACGGAAGCGTTTCACTAAGGATTCCTTGGTTGCAGGTAAACACAAGATATGCTTTAGAGTTGCTATAATTAGTTGACCAGGGCGAACACTAAAGTTCTTGGAGATTGCACATTTGTTTAGGACTGATTTTATGCATTGTCTGCATCTTAAAATCCAAATTTTTTCACGAGTTGATACTAATGTACTGGGCACTCCTGAATGAAAACCTTTTTCATGTGCATCTTTCACGATTAATTCAGTCAAATTATGTTTTGCAGGAATCACAAAGGGATGTTTTTCATAAAATGAGGAATCAGACTTTTGTAACCGTCCTCGTACCAACAGAAAAACTTCATCTGACAACATAGGATTTAACTGTAGAAGATTTGATTCTTTAGGGATACTCTTGTTACATTTCATGGATTTTATAACTTCAGGGAAACTTTCTTCCTGCACTAGCTTTAACCAAAAATTTTCAGCATGTAACATTTCCTCAGCTGATAATTCTGAAAATTTTCTTTTTTCTACCTTTAATTTTACATTAGAAATAAATCTAAATATCCATGCAGTTACTCGATACAATTTCTTTAGGGAGCTATACTTTTCAAGAATAAAAATGGGAATTTCATCAGATTTATTTGTTTGAACAACACAAGAGAAGGTGGCTGCTTTTTTATACTTCTCTTCAGAAACATCAGGTAATCGAGATGCAGCAATTTTAACACTAGGCCACTGATTTTCAGGCAAGGAAAGAAATTCAGGAACATACACATTAGGGTTAGCATCAGGAAAAACATGCAATTGGAGATGCTCATTTTCCATGATCAGGTTGCTAAAATACTGCCAGGGAATTTTCAAGTGAGCGAGATCAGGGATTTCTGAAAGCCAATTTTGCCAATCATTTTCTAGTTCACCACAAAAACTTTCATCCCATGATATTCCCATTATCCACAATTGCTGCAAAAGGCATTTGACACGAATAACAAAAGGGGCAATAAATCCGGCTGGATCAAACAACGTAGCTGCAATTTTCAAAACGTTCCGTTTTGTACAAGAATCATTGCTTAAATTTTCTAACAAAGGTCGTAATTCTAGTCCTAATTTATCTTCTGTATTGTTCCAGATCAATCCTAAAATTTTCAAGGAAGTATTTGGGGGTTCGGGACTAGAAACAGGAATGTTTTCGTCAACCCATTTTTTCCTAAGTTCCTGAGAATTGCTTTCAAATTTTCTTAACTTCATCCCCCCTTCTTTCAAAATATCAACAGCTTCTTTAGATAAATTAAAGGCTTTTAGAACATCGTTTTCTCCTGAAAACAAATCATCAACATAAAAAGAAGAATTTAGGATTTCAAATGTTTTATTATGAGAGCTTTTATATTTATTAATATGGTGCTTAATGGTACAAGCAAGGATAAAGGGACTGCAGGTGACACCAAAAGTAGCTCTGGTCATTCTATAGGGTACTATGTTTTTATTCTTATCAAAATCTTCATAATATAAGAATCTAAGATAATCGCGATCTTCCTCGGTTACAGATATTTGCAGAAAAGCTTTTTCAATATCAGCCGAAAAGGCAATTTTATGTAAACGGAATTTCAAAATTGTGTCTAAAACATTAGGATTTAAGTTAGGGCCGTGATTCAAACATTCGTTTAATGATAGAGAATCACCATATTTGGAAGAAGCATCATAGACTATGCGCATTTTTGTTGTAGTTTTATCGTCACGGATAACAGGTCTGTGTGGCATGTAATAGGAATTATTAGAATCTTTCTCGGTGCACAATTCTATTACACCCTCATTAAACTGCTCTAGCAAAATGGAGTTATATTCCTTAAATAAAGAATCGTTTTTCAAGAATTTATTTTCTAAACTAGAAAACCGCTTCTTTGCTACTTCAAGATTATTTCTAAGTAATTCGCGAGAATCTTTCCACAATAATTTTGCTTCATAACGCCCATTTACGAATTTTAGATTTTCTTTAAATTCTTTTATTACCTCATGATCGGTAATGTTCTTTTCATTGCTTTCAGCAATGCCAATTGATTCAAGATCCCAAAATGCTTTCAGTTGGGTATTTATATTTTCAACTGAAACACGCAAACAAGCTACTTCTTTTTTATTAGACTCTATTTGCCCTTGCACCGTATGACCGAAAATAGTTTCTGCAACGTATAATTCTTTTGTCAATTTTCCCTCGATTCCCTTTAATATTTTCCACAAAAAGTCAGACCCTAGCAAAATATTTATTTCCTGTTCAAGACGTGTATCAGCAGGCTTAAAGCCTCTTGTTCTCATTATGTCTAGAAGTTCTGGTTCTAGTGTTTTCACAGAAGCTCCAGTTATATTATCAACCACAAGTGCTTCGATATTTATCGAGTTAATAGGTTGCACAACACTGGATAATTCTAGATCAACAACTTCATAACAAGATTCATAAGGGCGTCTCCGCCCAAAAGGATAAACTAATAAATTTTCTCTTCGCAATGGCTTCAATTTTAATTTTTGTACTAGAGATCTCTTCACCAAACATTTTTCTGAACCACTATCACATAAAACGCGAGCCAACAAGCATTCCTTACCAGCAGACACAGAAACTGTACAAGTCTGCAATAATGTAGATTTATTTTGTTTATATTTTTGTTCCGACATCATAGATACAATTGCACCTTTCATTTCTTTTTCAGGATTTTCTTTTGCTGTTTCTTTAAAACAAAACAAAGGACCATGGGTAGTGTTACCACATTTGGAACAAGGGTTAATTTTTGTTCTACCGTTTACAGATAAATGTGACTTAAAAAAGCATTTGTAACAGCGACCTTCTTTCTTTAATTTATATCGTTTTTGTTCATCAGTGAATTTCGAACAATTTAGTCCTACATGATCAGAAGACTTGCAAAATATGCAAAACTGTTTTGTAGATGTATTTAAAGCAGCAGCTGAAGGTATATTTTTCTTTTGAGGAAAATTTTGATATTTACTTGAAGGATTTTCATATTTAGTTTTAGAATTTTCATAAGTCTTGCTTTGGGAATTATTTACTAAATTAGTAGCTTCACGACATCTTAATTCCGTTTTAATAAAATTTATTAAATCGGTGACTTCACAGTCCTTATCGGGGTCACGTTTTCGATGGAAATCTAGTATCAAATTTTCGGGTAACAGTCTTAATAATATTGGTAGTAATAAATGGCCGTAGGAGCCTGATGTCACTCCTAACGTATCAAGATTTCTCATACAAGTTTCGATATTATCATACAACTTTCTTAAAGAAATAACATTGTTAGAGAACTTCACTGGTTCAAGATTTAGAATTTTGTTCATGTAACAGTTTATGATATTTTCCCGCTTACCATACCTCTCTTCTAACAATTTTAAACAAGTAGAATAATTTTGATCTGTCAGTTCAAAACCAGATACAATATTATATGCAGGACGAGACAACAAGGATTTGAGATATTGGAATTTTTCAATTTTTGATAACGATTCGTTTGAATCTATCGCACTAGTAAATAAATTAAAAAATTCTAAGAACTGGCTTGCATCACCAGAAAATTTTTCTATGTTAAGTTTAGGAAGCTTCACTGCCGAAACTGGTTTACTTCCGATTTTTGAACCGTTACTTGATTCTAGTACAACTTTTGGTTCAGTTTCGATTTTACATTTTTTAAGCCTCATCTTAATTTTAAATTTCAAACTGGATATTTTTTCAGAATATTCTTCTACCGATTTTAGTTCTTTTTCATATTCAGTTTTTTCCTGAATTAGCTCATCTATTTCGGAATCTAATTCCTTTAGTTGAGCTTCCTTTTCATTTACGAACTCTAATGATTCCATTAATGAGTCGCAATCAGTTTTATCAATATCAACAGATAATAATGTATCACATTTTGTGATTAATTTCGTAATGGCTGCACGAACAGTAGCTCTTTTACTTTTAAGCTTATCAGGCTTATCCATGTTTAAATTTAAATTCAATGTTCAAAATAAATGATCATGAAAAATGTATATTTTCAAGAAATCAACAGTCATGCAGAATAATAAAGGTATTTCTTACCTTTTTCCCGGGTTCCGGCACCAAAACATGAAGAATAATCTTCATATATATTCCACGAAATTTCACGTTATCACAATTTAAATCCAAGGTTGGGAGAGCTTAATTATAGACTTCACGATTCATGTAAAATCACATTAAAATAATAAAACATATTTCACAACTGAAAATGGCGCTGGTGTTTTTCAGTATAAATCCAAGTCAAGCACAGGATAATTAAAAACCTTGTATATTTACACTTTTAATTCTATATTTACACTTTTAATATGTACAATATTTACAACGAAAGCATTTGAATAATATTTGTTTAAGGCATTATTCCTCACTGGGAATCAAATATTTCTTTTATATATTCAAGAATATTCATTTCTCCCTTTTCGGAAGATCAAGAAATACACAGCCAGCATGCTGCTTTCGAGATTCACATTCAAACTGAACTATAAACAAGAGAAATGCTTTTAAAACAATTAATACTTCAGAAACTATTTCTTCTAACAAGAAGTCAAGCATGATTTCATATTCGGAAATAAATTTCCCATTTTTTTAAATTAAACATCATTTCTTCTAATAGAAGACCACGATAAAAAAACCTATACGCAGCTTATTACCTGCTGCGTTCAAGATTCACTTTCACAAAACCAACTAAAAAAAAAAAAGGAACAAGAAAAAAAAATGTTTTTTAATATTAATTCTCCAGTCAGACCACGTGACCTGGAATGGCTGGCGCCTAATCAGTCTGGCTGAGAAAAGAAGAGGTTTGCGAAATTTCACACTAGCATTTTTTTAATACGCGGTAATTATATTAAAAACGAGCTCACAGCCATCCGTAAGGCTGCTTGTATTATCTGTTCATCTTTTCTCCTTACAAAATATCCGGTATCAGTAATATTTTCTTCCTCCAATCCACAAAAAAGGTTAATTTAACCCCTTAACTGGTTACCTTTTTTGACACACTAAAGTAAAAATAAGGACGCACCACTTTTTGTTTACTAAAATATTTGGCTTTGTACAATCGAAAAAGTTATGCCATTTAGCAAACCAAAGATTACAGTTAAAATTAAGTGGTATCCAAAAGCTTTTTGTATCGAAGATAGCAAACTCTTTTTGACCGAACGGCGTTCGGGCAAATCAGTTATGGGTTAAGTAATCGGTCTCCAACGGTTGACAAATAAAGAACGTGAATTCACGTTATCCGTCTTCAATGTGTTAAGACTTTGCACTAAAACGATGAAAGATTTTTGCATATTTTTATATAAATTTGTTCTTAAATCCTGATATCATTCAATCCATATACCATTTAAATAGCAGAAGTAATCTGCGCTTAATACTGCGATGTGGCTTAATGGCTTATTTCTGCGATGCATAGTACAACTCAATAACATTATATTATGCAATGAATGGAACAAAATTATTATTATTATTATTATTTTTATTATTTTTTTTTAAGTTTAAGAAAAAAATAAAAGTGCTGAGAAATATTTACTGCACAACATGTTTATATCATGTCAGGAAATTAATATAGGGTTCATAAAGCTTAATAGGGTTAAAAAAATAATTCAAAGAATTATTTTTTGCTATAAAAAATATTTTTTCGGTTCCTTAAGATCTTTTAATATATATTTATTGAAGCACACGTTTAGTTTGTTTAAACCAACACATTTTTTAACACTAAAACCGCCAGGTATTTTACTTAAGTTTTATAAAATGTGCTTCACACCAGAATTTTTATTTAGAAATGTTTAACTTATTTAATTAGCCTGTTTTATACAGCATGTATTTAACATATTTTATGAAAAGATTTCTGGTTCGAATCGACTATTACCAATTTGGAAGGGGTCAAAATGACCCCCTAATGACGGTTTTAGTGTTAATTATTACTTACCCATCATACGCGTATAATTTTAATCTCCAAATGTCACAATGTCCAAATGTCACACCGGAATGTTCTACCAAATTTATTTGAAAATAAATTAATGCATTTTTGCGTGTATATAATAAACCGAATTTTTTGTTTGCAAAATACTGCTGCCAGTGTCACATTTAGGTATTTGTAAGCAATTCACCCATAAGTCTATAAAATCTAACTTTTTTAACGAATTTACACGTTTCAACACTGGAGATTCCGAAATAAATAAATATATATATAAAAAAATGCCGTACGTCTGTTAACGCTATATCTCCCGAATAAATTGAGATACAGACTTAAAATTAGGAGTGTACTTAGTATATAATAGTGGGAAGAGCCTATTGAATATCAGTAAACTCGATTATCCGCAACTATTTTTTTCGGTCTCTCGAAATATTCGTTCTGATAAAAGGTACATAAAATTTTTCGAAATTGTTTATTTTAAGGAGGAAATATAAAAGGCAATAGAAAAACATAAATTTTCCATAAAGAATGATGAAAATTGGCTGATTCGTTGCCGAGATATTTGTAAACATATTTCCCACAATCTTCGATTTTTCATGACCCTGTACTTCATTCAAATTTCAATTCAGAGATATATTTTAATTGGAAGTGAGACGTTTAGTCCGATGCAGTAAACTGTTAGTTATTATGATTATAATTTTTGGTGTTATAAGGATGTTTCTTTTACGCAATTCTGTACCACTTGGTTATCACGTCGACCAAAGGAGTATTACCAAACTATAATATTAAATACCAATAATGGCTTATCGCAAATGCCACATTCACTTGACCTTAAACCGCTGACATCGAAATACTGAAGGCCAGAGGGCACGAGTTGTGACGTCATCACTAATCGACCGACTTCTAACTAGTGTTGGGATTCACACCGTAAAATTTTCAATAGCGATTTATTTTATTATTATTATTATTATTATTATTATTATTATTTGTGGAATATCCATCATCTTATAAAATAATAATAACTATTTAAACTTACTGGTGAGAATTTGGAATCACTCAATAAAATATCTGCCAGATGCGGCAACGCTGTAGCATTCGTCATCTGGCTGAATTTTTACGTAGGGATTTCGAATTATCACCAGTAAGTTTAAATGTTATTATTGTTTTATAAAATTATAAATATTCCACTAATAAAATAAAAGAAAATTGCTATCCAAAATTTTCCGTTGTGAATTCCAACACTAGTGAGAAGTCGATCTATTAGTAATGACGTTACAACTCGTATCCTCTGGCCTTGAGTATTTCGATGGCAGCGCTTTAAACACGTTACACGTGTGTGTTACGTCATCAAGTGATTTTTTAATTCCACGTTTTATTTGTTTTTTTATTAATCTTTTACTAATTTATTTGTTTTTAATTTATTTAAAATACAAAATATGCCGATTGGCATAATTTTGCAAGTAAATTGGCTATTTATATAATTTGTCGAAATTGTCGACAGGATAATCAAGTAATACACGCAGTTCAGTAATAGAGCATTACTATATATTAAAAATATTCAAATATACGTTTAAATTTTATTTTGGAAATGCAATGCATTTTATAAATAGTATATACGTGTTTTATTTTCATATTTTATATTACTCATATCCATGATGGGTAAGTATTGCGGTAGCTCCCAACGACTAGTTTTTCATTACGATAAGACTGAAGGATTCCCTATAAGTTTCGATGTTTGTTTTCGCAGATGGTTTAACATGCTAAAGGTAACAGATATGCAAGAGGATTATTTAATTACGTTTTGAAAGCAATGTATGCTTTTTTCTTTTTTTGGCAAATATATATTAGTTTTGCATATGGTCACATTAAAAGAAAATATCACCCTAAGTAAATGCCTGTAAACAGGCAATTGATTTTCATTTATTTCATACCAATCATTATGATATAAAAGAAATGATTAACCCTTTCATTACGGAACGGGATTCACGGGTATTTTTATACTCAAACGTGCCACGATTTTCCCAAAATAAAATAAAATAAAATAAAATAAAATGTAGTAGATTTCTTTTGAAAATTTTCTTGTATAAGTGTTTTGCAGAGATTGTTTTATTAACACATTTCCCGCTTGTGTTGCTTTGACGCAAATCAAAATAAATGCATATTTTTAAATTATTTACATACCCACCACTAATTTTCAATTAAAAAATTGGCCTTACTTAAAGACACAAAATTTTAAGATCAAATAAAGCGAATTTTTTTTTTCAGGGTTTGTGGTGGCAAACGACGTTTGGTTAATATGTTGAAAAACTCAACCTTATAGTTTTGGCGGTTAACCCCTTGGGGACTGGAGCCTTTTACAAAACTTTTAATCTTTCGTCACCGTTTTTTAAAAACAGAAATTTGTGTCTTCTTGAATCGAGAAAATGGGCTAATTAAATAAGGCAAATTTTACAGTAAAATTTTACTGGCAAGAAATAACAAGGATTCTGAGCGCTTCATGCGGCACGTATACGTGTCGCTCGTCCCCAAGGGGTTAATTGGTTAAAAAGTAGTCGGAATGGAATGGAATATATTCTGCTCTGGCATATATGACGCAGCCTGTAAGCAAAGAGTTACATAATACAGAGCTGTAATATGTAAGGTAATATTTCAGGGTAAAAACCAGCGTCTTCTTATAGACACGAATTCAGTCAATGGGATTTGTTTCATTAAAAAAGAGTATACTGATGAACACTGTGTTACTGTTCCTATACTTTATCAGATTCTGAGAAAATTAATTATTATTGTATAATTATTATTTTTATTTCACTTCCAGAGAGTGAAGTAAATAGATTCATAAATAGATTCATGAATGTAAAAAATAATTAAAACCTCTTTTTCATGAGCAATTTCAAAAAGAGAAAAAAGTTCGATCTTCATATCGTTTAAAGGCATGAAGCAATTCAATTAATAGTTTGAAAACTTCTTAATTCCTACAATTTTATTATGTTTTTTAAGAGTATATTCAATAAGTATTTTTTTTTATCAAGTACCTTTTTGACTTTAGATGTGAAATTAAATAAAGTAATTTTTTCTGTTAAATTTAAAACAGAAAATATAAATTTAACTTTTCTTTTTCAGGTTGTGCATGTGCTTAAAGGATTAAATATTTGTGAATATGCAGAGTGCGTCGTAAAAGTAAGTGTCGCAATGATTTATCATTAATTTCTTTTCTCTTGAAATATTTATGACACAAAATGCTACTTTTAAAGTCAAGGAACAGCGCAAACAATCAAATAAAAATTTAACAGCAACAGAAACTACAAGCATTGTTTTCATTCCTTATTTCTTCAACTGATAATCTTGGGTAAATATATTCATTGTACATGTAAAGAATGGTCTTTCTTGTTTTAGAGCGATAGATAGGTTCATAATCCTTTCTTTTTCAGATGTTTACTTTCAGTTCCAAATTTTGTCCAATGTTGTTCTTTATTATATACAAACCCATTTTGCTCAAAATTGCTTTTTTTTAATACAAAATTTAAATGTTATATACGATATCTGGATTCTACAAGTTAAGTTTAGAAAAACTTTCTTCGTACTTAAAAAGTAAATCAGTAAAAAATTCATTTTTGTACGACTAAAATTTTTCAAGTTATGATACTTTAAATTTTATGCATTTTCAGCGTTTACAGCCACAAAAAACGCATTTTCAGTTTTTAGTGCCAGAAAACTCTTGATTCATAAAATTATATGCACGAGGACTCGGTGAATTGGGCAGTAGCAGAATGGAAGTTTTTGTGTTTTATTTGTTTACAAAAATTTCAATTTTGTTACTTTAAAAACAAAATAATAACCTTTTGGTCTAATTGATGATTACATGATAAAGTACAGCATTCAAACGTTTTTTGTAATTGGAACTATGTCTCTAAAACTAACGTTTTAAGAACTAATTATCGGTCAACGATAAGAACATACACTATGCATATATTTAATAAGCAACTAAAATATATATACAGGGTGTTCCGTTAAAGGGGTCCAATATTATTAGGGGTAATAGAGGAGATCACACGGAGCATAAATCAGTATATAATGCCTGGCCGGATCTCAATAATTTTCAAGTTACAGCAAATAGAATGAAAAATCGGAAATTTGTAAAAAAACCCTCATTGCTAAACTATCGATAATGCTACATAAAAACGAAGCACATATTTAGAAAGAGCAGAAAAAATCCTACGAAATGACTTAAGTTGTTTTAGAATATTGAGAATTAATGGCGAGTTACAAGCTCTGAAACAGTGAAAAAATACAAAATCAAATATTTAGCAAAATATTTAATCGTTAATTCCAAAAATGCAACTCTACCTACATCAAGGAAAATGTTATAAAATTTGGTCCATTCCGAAAGCTTTCGAAGAAGCTGACAATAAACCATATCAGTTTAATTGTATGGGAGAAATCAAGCAGTTCCCTAGTTACAACTCTGTACTGTTGCACGCTCTGAAAGGGCGAAACTCCGCCCATGACGATTGTAAACACCCCGTTTTAATAACTTTCAATTATACATTTCTGATCAACCTCTATCAATACCCTTTCATTATACAGTCTGGTCAAGTGAATGACATATTGTGCAGCTCTCGCCTTGTCTTAAAGCAAACTCCGTGACTGCTGCGTTTCCTCCATGAACTTTCAGGATGATGAAGAAGAAGTACTTTTTATGCAAATTTTCTATGTGTATAGGAAGAAAAGTGTAACAAAACAGCAGTCATCAGTGGGCGTTATGTTAAAGGGAGGCTGTTGTAAGTGGGATTGTAGTAAGTTGATGTATAATAATTATGCCGGAATACTCTAACGAAGAATATGCGGACATGCATCTGATGTACGGGCAAGCTCATGGAAATGCATGTCTAGCACAGCGCATGTACCGTGAGCAATTTCCAAGGAGACGTTGCCCAAGTTCGAAACTCTTCATAAAAATCGATAGACGATTACGGGAGACTGGATCGTTTAATACAGCAAGCATTGATGCAGGGAAACCTCGACATGTACGAACACCTGCAATGGAAGAAGATGTACTGAATATTTTTAAAGATAACCCCTCCACGAGTACACGAGCTGCTGCGTCTGAAGTCGGTGTTTCTCACCAAAGTGTGTGGCGTGTTCTGCGTGCAGAAAACATGCACCCCTTTCATGTGCAGCGGGTACAACTGTTATCAGTAACAGATTGTGCTCAGCGGACAGAATTCGTACTCTGGTTGCTTAATGTAACAGAAAATAATCCACAATTTCTGGAAAATATTTTATTTACTGATGAAGCAATATTTACGAGAGAGGGCGTGGTAAACACGCACAATATGCACACATGGTCATATACAAATCCGCACACTGTTTTCCCGTCGAACGCACAACAAAAGTTCAGTGTGAACATATGGGCAGGTGTCCTCGGCGATTATCTCATAGAACCATATTTACTCCCAGATGTACTCAATGGCAGTACGTACTTGGTTTTCCTACGGGATATCTTACCGCAGTTACTGCAAAATGTGCCAGCAACATTGCGCCACAATATGTGGTTTATGCACGATGGCGCACCGGCACATTTTTTCATAGGTGTTCGCAATCACCTCAATTCAACATATCCTGGGAAATGGATTGGACGCAGTGGACCTGTTGCTTGGCCTGCACGCTCTCCAGACCTCAATCCGTTAGAGTTTTTTGTTTGGGGACACCTTAAATCGCTGGTGTATGAAACGCCTGTGGATACACTTCGAACACCTATTATAATAATGTCCGTTCGTCTGCTTTCCGACATTGAACTGTGCAGCGCAGGCCAGAAGACTATGCTTCACATATGTCATAAAGTACGTGGAATGTAATTCTTTATTTGTCATTTTCCTTTTATTTTCAACACTTTTTGGCACAGTATTTTGTAAGTCACAGACTGTGGTGTACTCAAATTGTAAATTACAAAGTTTGTATGAATTAATTTAAAATTTAGTGTCTTTTTTAAATTTATAATTAATAAAATTATTATGCTATTTGTTATTATTATTTCCTATCATAAATTATGATGCACATATACATACAATAATTGTCCATTTAAAACATGTACTGAAACTTCTTGCATAGTTACAAATCGCAATATTTTTAATTATTTCCGAATTTTCACCACCAGTTTAATTTTAAAGAATTTAACTTAAGCTTTATATCAATAAAAGACCACTTTAAAATGTAGACTATTATTGTAAAGTTATTTTGGTTCGTTCAACTCTTGAATAATTAAAAATGTTGCATCTCAGAAGAAGCATGATCGAAAATGTATAGTTGAGAGTAATTAAAAAGGCGGTGTTTCCAATCGTGATGGGCGGAGTTTAACCTTTGCTAGTGTCAAAGAAAGCGGAGTTGTAACTAAGAAACTGATTAATTTCTCTCACACAATTAAACCGATATGGTTCATTGTAAGCTTTTTCGAAAGTTTTCGGAATGGACCAAATTTTACTACATTTTCCTTGTTGTAGCTAGAGTTGTCTTTTTGGAATTAACGATTAACTATTTTGATGTATATTGGATTTCGTACTTTTTTCACTGTTTCAGGGCTTGTAACTCGTCAATAAATATTGCTATTTTAATACAATTGATGTCATTTTGTAGGTTTTTTTCTTCTCTTTCTAAATATGTGCTTCGTTTTTATGTAGCATTATTAGTTTAGCAATGAGGGTTCTTTTACAATTTTCCGAATTTTCATTCTATTTGCTGTAACTTGAAAACTATTGAGATCCGACCAGGCTTTATATACTGATTTATGCTCCATGTGATCTCCTCTATTACCCCTATTAATATTGGACCCCTTTAACGGAACACCCTGTATATATATATATATTCTATTTTCGGGTGGTATGAATGTCTATTTGTGTACTGATGTATGTGTGTCTGGAAATTTCTGAAAAATCACTGAACGGATTTATATGTACATTTTTAAATTATATTTCTAGGACATCAGCGAAGGAGGCGTCTGGAGTGTTCGATATGATAGTCTCATGCTTATCAAATGCGAGCTATGCTGACAAGTAGAATGTCTTTAGAAATAAGCCATGCGAGCTATAAATTTTGATTTCTCGAGAGAATGATCACAGAAAAATTTCACGAACCTACCATTATGGGCAAGTTGATTTGTCTCACTGGCGAGATTAAATTTTTTTAATGAGTACTGCCGACTTTCTAAAATGCTTGTTGTCATATTTGGATGAAAATTTTGAATCTGAGTATGGGCAAATTCAGTTGATATAAAAAAAAATAATAAAAAAATAAAACCATACACCCCATATAAAAAAAACATACACCCCATAAAATTTAACCTATAACGATCAAAGTGCCTTACTTGTTGATCGACCGTTTGGTCGGAATCTTTTTTTCATAAATGGAAACTGCGTTGTTGCTTGTTTTGTTTTTTGCTTAACCCTTAATTTTCGCTCCCGTCAATATCACGGGTTGAGTTGTCGTTCATTATTTCTCGTGCCCGTCATATTTCCGGGCTGGAGATTTAATTGCTGGAAAAAACTTCGAAACCAGAAAAATTTTAAAGTAATTTCCGTGTGATGTCTTTGAATATTGCCGTTCGGGGTCGCGTTTGGCACTGTTTGTGATGTTGGACTTTGTATTCCATGTTCCAAAATATATCACACTCAAAAAAAATTGTTAATAATCAATATTTAACGTATATATGTTATTTCAAATATTATTTGTAAAAATTGCGTGATGATGATAAATAAAGATCTAAGATATGAAAAATAAAGGTCTTATTCGCTTTAATTTGTATGGTGAAAAACAAACATTAAGAAACAGAATCCTCACATGGCGGCTTTTCTACAAATATTAATTTATTCTTTATATTATCTTTTTTTTTCGCCTTAAAAAAACTAATTGCATATTTTATTTAGAAGCCTTATAATTATTCAATTTCCGGAATTAAAAAATAGGTACTTTATTTATGGTTTTTCCAAATAGTAAGCGACCGTTAAAGGGCTAAAGGATTTCATGCTTAACACATTCCGGCACGAAAAAATGATAAAAAATGATTCCTAAAAAATGATTCCTAAAATGTTAAAATGATTGACCAACACCTGAATTTACAAACGAATTTTTTAGAAATTGAATACTTGCTACTTTAAACTTTCATTACAAAAGCAAAATTTTATTAAAATATTTTTGGTGCCGTTTGTAAGTTTGGAAATAACATTAGGTTTTCCCTACGTAGGACCACTGCGCTGAAAGGGTGAAAACAGTTTGGCCTCTATTTTTATTCAGTAATTTCGATTTCATACCAGAAATAAAGAATAGTAATACATAGTGATTTACTATGATAGTAATTTGTGCTTTATTTAATGAGAGCCATTTAGACACTTGACAGACAATTGTAGTTAAAATTTTTCTTTCGAAATTTCCGGTGTGAATTTGAAATTTTGAATTAAATTTGGAGGCCAAACTGGCAACCCTGGCTTAAAGGATAAAAATGTTATAATAAAAGGATCAGGGTCCATAACATGCGTTTTTGGCCCATGAAATATGACAAAATTCGATTATGTTATACTGACTTAATTATTTTACTTTTTAATACTAGAAGGAATATATTATACGATTTTAACAATAGTTTTTGTATTTTTTTCGGATTTATACGACTGGCACAAGCACAATGTTCGCATAATTCGTAGTTTTGATGAAAAATACGCAATTTTTTATATTTTTACCATCAATTTACTCTTTATTTTTAATATTTTACTATGAGCGCAGCTTTTCAACACTTTTATTTTAACATATTTTGTATACTTTGATGTGTTTTATAATAAACTGCTCAAAACAATTAAAGGATATTGCAGTTTTAGGTGGATTTTGTATCTGGTAAACTGTTTAGCTGATTGATACATGGTCGACAGACATAGTAGGTTATATGAGAATAAATTACACATGTTTGGCAGAAAAAAAATGCATTTTATTGCGCATTTGTGTACTAAAGGAAAAAAACACAATTAGTGCATATGAGAAAAAAAGAATAAGAAAAGGTGTTTTCTTCAAAGAAAATCATTTTCAGTAGGGGATATGGTTTCCACGGGCGGCCAGCAACGTTGAACACCTTTGAGGCATGGACTCAATGAGGCTATTAATGACGAGTTGGGGTATTCTGCCCCACTCTTCCAGAAAAGCTCTTTCCAGTTCTTGGAGAGTTTGTGGGGGTTGTTGGCGGCCAGAAACTCGTCTTCCTAGAGCGTCCCAAACGTGTTCGATTGGATTCATGTCTGGAGAACATGCTGGCCATTCCATTCGAACGATTCCTTCCTCGAAAAGGAAATCCTCCACCAGGTTTGCACGATGTGGCCTGCAGTTATCGTCCATTAAAATGAAGTCATCTCCGATTGCTGCAGCGTAAGGGACTACAATAGGTCGGAGGATCTCATCCCTATATCGGCGACCAGTAAGAGCTCCATCTCGAATGATGTAGAGGTCAGTGCGCCCGTCAATGGAGATGCCACCATACACCAACACTCCTCCACCGCCAAATCTGACACTTTCGTGCACGAATGCAGGATTATTCCTACTGCCACGGTCCCTCCAGATGAAAATACGCCTATTATCCGGATGCACAGAAAAACGGGACTCGTCAGAAAACAGAATATTGCTCCATTCATTTCTCCTCCAGTTGACATGCTCGGTTGCCCACTCCCTGCGGTCGCGACGATGCCTTGATATTAATCTAACACATACCATCGGTCGGCGAGCATACAGACCTACAGCATGGAGCCGGTTTCGGAAAGTCTGAGTTGAAATCGTGGTGCCTGTAGCCGAGCGAAGGTGTTGTTGGAGAAGAGTAGCGTTCATGGTTCGGTGTCTCCGAGCTGTTTACGCTAAATACCGATCTTCATTGGGCGTTGTTGCCCGTCTACGACCTTGCCCTGGTCTTCGGCCTGCACATCCACTCTACAAAAAACGGTTCCAGATCCTGGAAATGACACTTTGTGACACTCCAATGGCTTGCACTACTTCGGCTTGAGTTTGGCCCCCTTCTAACCTACCAACAATTCTCAAAGCTTCTGAATCTGTCAAATGACTTCGCTGAGACATCGTACTCATCGAAACAAAGCAATCACTGAATGCCGATCATCCTTGTCTTCATTCTCTTTTATCCAGTTGAAAGTCAAATTTCATTCGCTGCCGCTGAAGCGACGTTTTTGACGTCGAACTCAAACTTTGCATACTCCACAGTTTGAAAACCAGAAAAATTTGCATTTGTGATTCTCTTCTTCTATTTTCGGCAAAAAAAAATTCGTTTATATCTTTATTTTATATAAAACTTCAAATATCCTTTAATTGTTTTGAGCAGTGTATATGTCAAGAAGAAAGTGCTGTATGATTGCTCTCATATAAATAATTGAGGTAAAAATAGAAGAAATTTCGTATTTTTCATCAAAACAAAACTATGAATTATACGAACTTTGAGCTTGTGTAATTCATATAAATCCAAACAAAATACCAAAAATATTGTTTTAATGGTAGAATACATACATTTTAATATTAAAAAGTGAAATAATTAAGCCAGTATAACATATTCGAATTTTAGTCTATTTCATTGGGCAAAAACACGGCTTATGGACCCTGATCCTTTCTAGAAATTTTTTTTAATTACCGTTCCCTTTCAATAGTCAACGCAAAATGCTGAGAAAAACTTTTATTTCAGAATCGAACTGCATCTAAATTAGGGAAATCACCTTATTTTCTGATTTCTTAAAAAAATATTTGAAAAAAAAATTAACAACAACAAAAAAAAAAGCCCCGCAGAATGTTTTTATTGAATTCATATTCTTTTTGCAGCGCTGCTACGTTCAACATTTTTTATATTCTATTTTCACCACTATGTTTGAAAGAATAAATTGAATCGCAAGTTGAATCGCAGCAATTCGACGATTAGATAAGGCAAAGATAACTGTAAAATTTTAGTGGTATCAGGCGGGCCACAGGTTGACACCGCTGGACTAGAACATCAAATCTTGCCTGTGTCTGTACTTCGATCGTTAAGTGTTAAAAGCCAAACTGTCGCAGAGTAAAACCTACATGGAGACTTGATTAGGATTATGTCTACGGCCTGATTGCTGGAGACAATATTGGATAGCTTATTATTAAATTGGATAGCTTATTATTATTTCCAGCATAACTCTAACAGAAATTCTGCATGAGTATGCATTCAACCACTTAATCGTCGCCCGTGAGAAGTGTCGAATATTTTTTTTAAATTCAGATTGTTTGATTGCCACCACTTTCTTCAAGTTGAAATATTCTCTTCATTTAATGGCAGCTAAAATGTCGAGAGACTAAAGCCAACTGCATTCTTTAAAAAAACTGGTGGGAATAAAACAATCTGAATAAAAGAATAAAGCCTACACCGCCCGTGACAGTCACGGGCGCGACGATTAAAGGGTTAACACTAGAACGCCCGGGAAATTTTACTCAATTTTTATAATATTATTTGACACCAGAATTTTTATTTTGGCAAATTTATTTACCGTAAATCTACGTGGTTTAAATTTAACTTATTTTATGAAAGAATTCCTGGTTCCAATTGACATTTAATCATATGGTCGAAGTCGGATCAACTCCTTCCGGGCGTTCTAGTGTTAAAGAAGTCAAAATGTTCTACTTAAATTTGCTGATGGAAGTTTACCTTGCTGCAACTGCCCTCGATATTGTCTCCTTTAATTGTTTGTTTAAGCAGCAACCTACGACAGCCGCCATTTTTGCGTGAACGCACAAGTCTAGTATTCAATGGTCGTTGAGCTTTGAATAAAATGCTTGAATCACATAAAATTTACTTCAAAATAAGTCATCCTTCAAAATATATTATAGAGTGTATGCATATTTATATCTTAAATCTCCGTTACCTTCCTTTTATTTTCTCATCAGAAAATACATAACAAATGGATATTTTTCTTAATGTAACTTTCTGCTAAGTATTTCTTATTCGTCTCCCTTATAAAGACATTTTAGCAGAAGAATCAAGAAGATGAAAAAAAAATCCAACAAATCCATTTTAATGAAAAATAATCACTTCATTATTATCTGCTTTGTAATACAAAGGAAATTTCATCTTGAGAATTCTCACGTGTAGATGACTAAATTTTTAATTTAAAAGAATTCTTATTCTGGGGGGAAATAGTTATCGCTCTACTTCTGAAAAGAACATAAATGTCAGCCATTTTCCCTCAAGTATCAGTAATACTTTTATGATACTTTATTTTGTCTCATGTGCACGAAAAAGAAAACAAAAAGAGACTAACAACAAACAATTATAATTTCAAAAGCTAAGGGATGATAAAAAAAAAGGTTGTCATAATTGACTGATTTGAAAAATGGCAGGTAACACGATTGAATTAAAAAGAATAATTTTACAAGAGTTCTTTTCTATTAAACTACTTGAAGCGCGGTAGTTAATTTTTTGAACACTTAATTTTAATACTTAACTGCCGTATTGTCTCCAGAATTGTAAATAAATAAATTTGTTTTACGCTCGTGGAAACATAAAACGCGGTTACTTATTTTATAACAAATCAGTTTATAAACGCCGGTGTCACTTAATCATTTGAACATCTTAAGCCTATAAGTACTTTGCCCCTATAAGATTTTTGAAAAAATTACGCATTTGAATTAGAATCTGTAATAGCTTGATTCTTTTTTTTTTCTTTTTAGAAATACTTTTCATAATTATTCGTATGCCCTTCGAAAGCAGTTTTAAAAAAAACAAGAACAAAATTTGATTGTATTTTTAAAATATATATTTTTTTTAAATAGAAAAAACTACTTACAATATTACATACTAATGACGTCTTTGATATTGTAATAATTAGAAAAATATTTTTTTGTTTACTTGCTTTGCTTTGTTTAACTCATAAAAATCCACAAATTCAAAATTACTTCCTGAAATCGACATAATCCTTAAATGCATAGTGATGCATATTTACATCACTTTTTATTTAATTATAGCAACCAGTATATTTATATAGAAATATTAATGTTGTAATAATTACAAAAATTGTAACTTAAAAATCTACCTTAAAGTTTCTGGTATCTAATCTTTGATATAAGAGTAAAAAACATAATTCCAAAAATAATTATGCATTTAACCCTCGAGGGGCAAGTAATTTTGTTTCTGTTATGCTGAATTCACACCGAAATCTGCAAAAAGGTTTATTGCAAAATAAGGAAAAGCAATTTTACGACTCTTTTCTATCGAAGTCGGAAAAGTAAAATTTAATAAAATTTTTCTGGTACAATTCTTTATTAATCGCAGGTGGGATAAAATATAGCCCGCCGCTCCTCAAGTGGTTAAGGGTTAAGTTTTAGAAAATAAAAAAATATATAAAATAAGGTATTTAGATTCATACTTGTTAAAATATCTGCTAATTTGCAATATTTTAGTTTTTACTTATATTGCACATATGCAACATAAGAAACGGTTCACTTATTAAACGAAAATAATTATCTCTGATTTTTTTTTATTATTTTTCCTGTGTTAAGCTGCTATCAGATTCACCAACTTTTCGAGCAACTTTTGGGCCAACTCTTGATTTCAGCCGATTTTCTGAGAGAAATCGTCTCAACACCCAGTGTGATAGCAATCAGCAATATCCCCAACTATTTATATGCAGCTCTAAAAAATTCTCCGGTAGCCGGGACTTTTCACCCAATTTCCAACATTTCAGCTAATCAGAGATAGGCGGTTTTCAACGTCTTTCATTTCCCAACTACGAAGATGTACGACGCTGCGATTAAGCTGAAATGGAATGGTGACCGAGAAAGAGTTTTGATATAATGCATACAAGTAAAACCATATATATGGTACATAAAACAGAGTTTGTATATGAATAGAACATTGAAAAGGTATTCATATCAAGAGATAGCTAAAAAGCTGATTACAAAGTTTCCTTAACCCTAGAACTACCGGAAATTTTACTCAAGTTTTATAAAAACATTCTACACCAGAATTTTTACTTAAAACTATTTAATTTGTTTATTTAACTTATTATTGTCTGATTTATACATTTAGTTTGATTTGGAGAAATTTCTGGTTTGAATAAATATTTTGAATGTACATGTCGGGTCCAATGGACCCGTCTGGTAGACGGAAGGTTAAAGTTTATTTGCGCCAACGAAAGAGCAATAAATATTAACAACTGGTAACAGTAGTACCGTTTTTCCTCCAACTTTAGCAACGACAAATGCAAACTTTTTTTCACTTTATACTCGGAAAAGTTGGCGGAAAAGTCGATTGAAATGTTGATCGCTCAAAAAATTGGTGGATCTGATAACAGCTTTATAAACCTTTCAGAGAATCCTATATAATTTTTTGGAAACAAAATAAAAATTCATGCATTTAAAGGTTAAATGTTCTTTTCTTTCGTATAATAGGTTGACTAATGTGTGAATTCATATTTCTAAAATAGTGTGTTTTAAAAAAGAGAAAAAAGTTTTTAATGCGATATAGAAGAATTTCAGATATCATAGAATATATGTCATTTTTATTTAAGATGTTTTCTAAAACCCACCGTTCTAACTATTCTGTAATTTTTTTTTTCATATTATAGAGAAATATTCGATTTCTCTTGTATGTTAATTATAAATTCATAACAATAGTAAATATTTCAACGAAACGTATTTTTACAACAAATCCAGTCTAAATAATGATAAATACTTGCTTCATTATTATCTATTATGAGGCACAAAGACGTAAAATTTCTTTTGAAAACTCTTTCGTAAGGATAATTACAATTTTCGCAACTTAAGGAGAGGTTTTCCTTCTATGGGTCCAAATTTTCGATTTTCTTATTTTGCTTTTTTTTTATATCTCCCAAGAGATAGAAAAAAATGTTGCCTCAAAAAGCTCGATGTTGCCTAAAGCGATAGCTGCATCGTTACATAATGCTGCAGCATCATTTCACTTACCAAAAGCTCAATATGCAACGATGCAGCATTACCAAAAATATAGCTCGAGCTACTCAATGAGCATGAAAACAAAATAAAATAAACATCCACATAAAATAGAAATGTAACGTGCATAATCAGTGTGGCCAGTGGGCTACTATTTTAAAATTCAGATTTTTGATTGCCACCACTTATTTGAAACGGTAAGATTCCCTTTGCTTTCGTCTTAATTCATATTTCATTAAATAAGGCACATTTTACAATTTCAAAAAAGTGGTGCGAATCAATAATCTGAATTAAAAAAAAAGTAGCCCATCTGGCAACACTGTGCATAATACGAAAGAATACGTGGAAAACTGAATGATGGCGTGTCATAGACCGTGCAAGCTTTATTTGTTTGTTTTTGAAACTGACTCGGGGCGAGTCGAAACATGTCAACAGTCGAAATAAACGTATTTTTACTGGTTTTAAAGTTTTAATTTACACCTTTTAGCATTTTAAATTAATATATTATTATAAGGTGTTATTTAATATAAATTGACATTCCATAATTTGGTGATGAAATTTGTTTCCCAATCTTGTGATCTAGAGAAAACCGTCGACCGATGGAAAGTTCACGGCTCGCACTTGCAGGTACTGATAGGCAGAATAAGTGATTTTACTATTCGAGTGAATCATCCGGGAATCGACAAACCATGGAACTAATAATAAAGGGGAACTGACATATCCTTAAAATAATGAAGCCAGAACTGTAACTGCTTTCGCAGGGTTTGATTACCGCCGTTTCAAACTTCCACCAGCAAATTTAATTAGAAATTTTCTTCTTATTTAAATGCATTTTTAACGCAAATTTCCAGTAATATATAATGGTAAAAAGAGATATTTATTTTTACTGGTGGAAGAATATTTTGCCCGTAGTCAGGCCGTGTATTTCCGCCATATTGTGACAACCTATACAACCTCCTGTCAGTGTCAGCGAAAATAATTATCATACCTGGGGAAATTGCCACCAGTAAAAACAAATATAAATTTTAGCCATATTTATGAGAGGATTTTTATTGAAAAAGCCGCTAAAATAATGTATATTTGCTATTCAAAATTTGCTGGTCAGAATTTGCTTTGGCCGTTATCAGAAACTGTTTATCAGATTTAAGATAATTGGTGGTCATATTGTGACAACTTCCTCAGTTACTTCATTCTCAACTCACTATATGTCTCCTCCACTTTATTCACAATTCCATTGGACAAACGCATAGCTGCCAACGTTTGTTTTTTAAACTCAATTTATTGAAGACATTTCGAATCAAAAAAGACGCTTCTAATTTTAATTAATTTAAGAGCCTCCTAAAAATATAAAAATTATTTTCATCTTCGAAATTTCTGAAGATAATTGATTAAAAAAAAAAGATTACGAACCGGTGAACAGGTGATATTTTGATGCGATACCCAGTAGCAGTGCTACTCCACTCCCTGTATATCAGTACATGTATCACATCATAGAAATCCATGAAGTTATGTCTAGCCATTAGCACATACATGTGCTGAAATATACTGAAATAAAAGAAAACGTAAAATAAGAAATAGGGTGAAAATTTTTGAATGGGTAATCCGAGAGTAAAAGAGGTTAATGTTTAACATAATCATAAGTATAAGTATAAATGATAAATAAATAGAAGTGAGTTTAAAGAAGTTTACACTGTTCATTACCCGCCATAACAGGACGAAGTAGAAAAGCTAGATGTTAAAAAGCTGCCTATGACCTTAATAACAACAACAAAAAAAAAAGCTTTTTTCATTGCCATTCATTGTAAATATAAGATTTTAAGTTTAGCTAACTTTACTTAAGTAAAGTAATAATAAGAATTAAAAAAGCTGAACAGGTGAGCAGCATTGGGGGGGTTTCCTAGCTGAGATCGACTTTAACACCCAGACCTCCATATGAACTATATTATGTATATGTGAGCCTAGTGGCGCCAACTTATATGGGCCCGTGGGGCGCGAGCCCACCCAATAATTTGATCTCTGTGCTCACCAAATTCCAAGTGATTTAATTTGTTATTTATTTATTTAATTGCTGAAATGAAATTTGGTTTTATTGATGTTCAAAAAATAAAAATGTTCGAAAAATAACAATGGCATTAATTAGACTTTATAAGAGTACTGAAATCCCCTTCAGCGGATATATAATTAAATTTCTCTGAAAAACAAATTTTCTTCATATTTTCCCATCTGTTTTAATGTCTTAAATTGATAAAGCAATTAGGTAACTAAACTGTATGTATCTCTTGACATTTAGTTTTTTACACTTTTAATAGTTAGCATTTTTTGTTATTTATAATAAATATTAATGTATTATTTATAAGAAAGAACTCATGAAAATATAATATAATTAAATTATAATTTATATTTTTCTTAGAAAAAAAATTAACTTCTAATTATCATATTTAGTCATTTACTCTTCCCCCCGCCTCTGTCCCATACAGACACGCAATAAAGGGGAAAACATGGAAGCAGGACGTTTCGGTCCCGACACTTCGGTCCCGCAATTTCGGTCCCGCCATTTCGGTCCCAAGACATTTCGGCCTCGAGACATTTCGGTCCCGAGACATTTTGGTGCCAAGACAATTCGGTCCCGAGACATTTCGGTCCCGAGACATTTCGGTCCTTGGCCATTTCGGTCCCGAGACATTTCGGTCCCTTCTCCAGCAAGCTGAAATTTTGTGCACTTGAAATAGGTGACTAATTTTATAGGGGACATTGTAGAGTTTTTTAAATAAAGGCCTTAAAATTTTATTAACAGCTCACACAAATTTCGTATGGCAATCATTTTAAAAAGCAGGGGGGGGGGGATTGCCATTATCTATATTTTAGTGTATTATAAGTATAAGATCCTGATAAATCAAAACATTTATAACTCGATCTATAATTATCGCAAAACACTCATATTTTGTATGGTAAACGTAATCTTTATAAAAGGAGGGACATTATCGGATTTTTTAACTGAACTCCCTAAATTTTAGTATAACCCGAATATAAGAACTCGAAAACGCAAACGCTTATAACACAGATCAAAATTGTCGCAGCCCACACAAATTTCCTATGATAATCGTAATCGGTTTAAAAAGCAGAAGGGAATGGGGAGTCTTTGACTTTTTCTTTATTTTAGCGTATCTTAAGTATAAGGTCCTGATAAATCAAAACATTTATAACTCGATCTATAATTATCGCAAAACACTCATATTTTGTATGGTAAACGTAATCTTTATAAAAGGAGGGACATTATTGGATTTTTTAACTGAACGCCCTAAATTTTAGTATAACCCGAATAAAAGAACTCGAAAACGCAAACACTTATAACACAGATCAAACTTGTCGCAGCCCACACAAATTGCGTATGATAATAGCAATCGTTTTAAAAAACCGGGAGGGGGGGGGGTCTGTTGACTTTTTCTATATTTTAGTTTATCATAAGTATAAGGTCCTAATAAATTAAAACATTTATAACTCGATCGATAATTATCACAAAACACTCATATTTTGTATGGTAAACGTAATCTTTATAAAAGTAGGGATATTATCGGATTTTTTAACTGAACCCCCTAAATTTTAGTATAACCCGATTAGTCATGGGACTCGTCATATAAGGACTCGAAAACGCAAACACTTATAACACAGATCAAACTTGTCGCAACCCACACAAATTTCGTATGATAATCGTAATCGTTTTAAAAAGCAGGAGGGGGGGGGGGGCTTTGTTGACTTTTTCTATATTTTAGTGTATCATAAGTATAATGTTCTGATAAATTAAAACATTTGTAACTCTCTCTATAATTATCGCAAAATGCTCATATTTTGTACGGTAAACGTAATCTTTATAAAAGGAGGGATATTATCGGATTTTTTTAAATGAACCCTCGAAATGTAGTATAACCCGAATATAAGGGCCCGAAAACCGGAAACACTTATAACTCGGATACAAACTGTAGCACATCAAGAGGACCCCAGAAGCCAAGGGATACAAGTGACAAAATTTTGATTTGGAGTAAATTGAGTTCAAAGTTTATCATCAATAGTAACTGACTGAATTAAAATAAAAACTGTTGCGTATTTCACGGCGGTCTTTGAACTGTTATTTCAATTACTGTGAAAGAAAATTGGAATGAAGTATTTGTACAATGTTGCATTATTATTAATGTTATTATTATTATGTTTAATTAATTAATTATTACTTAGACAATATTTTTGACTGGTTTTTAAAAAAAATTCTCTTTTTTTTATAATAAATCAAAAATTTTGAATAAAAACTTTAAGTGTGATGAATAATTGCTATTAATTAATTCTCAAAACAGTTAGTAATTTTAGTATAAAAATTAAATTAATATTTTATTAAATATATATTTTTATATTCAATGTATCCTTAATTTATTAAACTAATAACATTATTAATATACATTACAAATTTTTACTTTAAAATAAAATCGATACATAATGTATTTTATATTCAATTTATCATTATATTTTATAGTAGTTATAAACTGAAATTTATCCGTTACCTGTTTATTTTTATATTTAAAGTTACCGATATGTAAAACTATTAATATAATTATTAATAAAAGTAAAATAAAAATATATTATTTTTTTTCTGGGAAAGTGGGAGGAAAAGGTAATATAAAAAATAAATAAATAAACGACAAACATAAAAAAAAGCTTAGTTTTGTCAGTTAAAATTTACAAATAAAATTAATTAAAATAATAGTTACATTATTATATAAAATAAAAAATAATAATCTTATTACAAAGAAATAGGCCCAGATTCAATAAAATTAGCTCACAAAAATAGTCTTCAAAGGGTGAGAAGACTTTAAAAATTGAAGCAATAATTAAAAAAAAATTTAAAAAATGAAGTGGTGGGTTGAGTTTTCTGAAAACAAAATATTATTCGTAGCAAGCCTAGTTACCAAATCACTATTGTTTTCCCAATGTTTATAATGGTAAAGTAACTTATGAAAACAAATTTATAAGATGCAACTGTGTATTATAAAAAGTAATAAGAAAAAATAAATTTGTGCTTCAATAAATATATTTCATTTCTGAATTATTAAAGAACAGGTTGTAGAGGGGTGATTTGAGGAAATATTTGAATATAATAGCTTATAAGTGTCTAATTGAATTATTGAAGACATTTATGATTAATCTAATTGGAAGAAGAAAAAAATAAGCACAGTTTAATTATTTAATTAATGATAATTTAAACGTTCTAAATAATATATGGAAACAACCAAAAAACATTTATGGCAGTTTACAGTACATATAAAATACCTAATAATAATAATAAATAATAAAACTTAAAAAATCCATTCTGTTAAATAATAATAGTTAAAAACAAGTGGGTAAGTGTGATCACAGATCGCACAAGGGGTTTCGTTTAATATTCCTTTCAAAATACTTTATCTTTTTGAAAAATCTATTACTTCCACATTTCGCAACCAGGGGGCGCACTTGATTCTAAACAAACATCTATCCGAACGAAATCCCGTTTTACATACTATCCGCAGATATATTAGTCGAGGGGATTGGGCCCATAGCACCTGAGATCAGTAGGCGCACCTGGCGGTAAAAAATGGAACTAAAATATGTAAGGCTATGGTGCACAATATGAAAGAAGGGTCAAAGGGGTGTCGGCAAAAGTTGGAAAATTTCTCCCCTGGTTAAAAGGGCAGATGTTAGAAAAATTACTTAAAATACACAAGCTAGAGCCCGGAGAGGTAAATAATATAAGACTTTTTGAAGATTTTATGATTTGTCGTGTGGTCTGAGATATTCAGCTATACGTATGCAAAATTTCATGTCTCCAACTTAATTAGGGGCTCTCTTAGAAAGAATTGCTTCAAATACATATGTGGTAGCTCAAAGGGTTAAACGTAAGGCATTTTCAAGATTTTATGATTTGTCGCTTGGCCTCAGGTGTTCTGCTATAAGTATGCAAAATTTAAAATATCCAATTTAATTAGGGGCTCAGTTACAAAGAATTGCTTAAAATACACGAGCTGGAGTTGAAAGGGTTAAACATAAAACTTTTTCAAAATTTATTATTTGACGTGTAATCTGGGATGTTGAGCTATAAGTATGCAAAATTTCACACCTCCAACCTAAATAGGGACTCACTTAGAAAGAATTGTTTAAAATACACATGTGGGAGCCCAAAGGGTTAGACGTACGACATTTTCAAAATTTTATGATTTGTCGTTTGATGTGAGGTGTTCAGCTATAAAAATGCAAAATTTCACGCTTCCAACTTAATTAGAGGCTCACTTAGAAATAATTGTTTAAAATACACATGCAGGAGCCCAAACTGTTAAATGTAAGACTTTTTCAAAATTTTATCATTTGTCGTATGATGTGTGGTGTTCAGCTATAAGTATGCAGAATTTCACGCCTCCAAACTAATTAGGAGCTCACCTTAGAAAGAATTGTTTAAAATACACATGCGGGACCCCAAAGGGTTAAATGTACGACTTTTTCAAAATTTTATCAGTTGTTGTTTGATGTGAGGTGTCCAGCTATAAGTATGCAAAATTTCACGCCTCCAGCATAATTAGGAGCTCACTTAGAAAGAATTGTTTAAAATACACATGTGGGAGCCCAAAGGGTTAAATGTACGACTTTTTCAAAATTGTATGATTTGTCGTATGATGTGAGGTGTTCAGCTATAAGTACCAAAAATTTCATGTCTCCAACATAATTAAGGGCTCACTTAGAAATAATTGTTTAAAATACACATGTGGGAGCCCAAAGGGTTAAATGTACGACTTTTTCAAAATTTTATGAATTGTCGTATGATGTGAGGTGTTCAGCTATAAGTACCGAAAATTTCATGTATCCAACATAATTAGGGGCTCACGTAGAAAGAATTGTTTAAAATACACATGTGGGAGCCCAAAGGGTTAAATGTACGACTTTTTCCAAATTTTATCACTTGTTGTTTGATGTGAGGTGTCCAGCTATAAGTATCCGAAATTTTATGTCTCCAACATAATTAGGGGCTCACTTAGAAAGAATTGTTTAAAATACACATGTGGGAGTTACCGACATTTATTCTTCTGCGAGTTAAACTGATTAATTAAATAATAATTAATATTTCAGCTTGTAATTAAGATAGGACTTAGAAATGGGTATCAATAAAATCAGCGAGAAATTTGACATCGGGATGCCATAAAATTTAATCAAAAAATTTAATATTTAAAAAGTTAAAATTCCGTATTAAAATATGCTATTAAGAAAAACCGCAGCGTCGTCATGTCTACCTGCTTTGAAATCTTTTTTCCTTGTCTTTCCAATTAAAGAAAATAAATTTTTATCGATCGATTTTTAGTGGATATTTTAACTTATACACATCGCAGAAATGTGAACTTTATACCAAATGAAAGTAGATTTTTTTCTGCGTCTGTCTATTTCATTTACAAATTTCTCGGACCAATATTTTCTGATATGGGATTTCGATTTAAAATGCCCACTTTATTTTTCGCCTTAATTTCCTCCGTGGTAACCATGCATCGGCTGTTTTTACTGGCAACCCTTAGGAGAAACACGAATGATTTGGAGAAAGTTTATTTGAATCTGCGTTAAAAGGGTGGATTGGTTAATTTTAGAAGTTAATTAGGCCGTAATTTAGTTAATTACCAACTTTTTCAAAATTTTATGATTTGTTGTTTGATGTGAGGTGTTCAGCTATAAGTACCCAAAATTTCAAATCTCTAACATGTATATTTTCTGAGAACGGGCTCTGTGACGGACAGACGGACAGACAGACAAAGGAGTGAGACGAATAGGGTTTCGTCAGATGAACGAAACCCTAAAAAAGACAATGTCCCCTGTAAAATTATATCACATTGTTCAATCAAACAAATTTTCAGCTTGCTGTGATTTCATAATCACGAGTTATAAAAGTTTAAATTTATCAGACTGGTATATTCAGCTTTTTATAAAATTTGAGGGGGGGGGGGGATACTTTTTAAAAGGGCTTAAACAATGTTCAAATTGCAGCGTTTGGCGGGCCCACGACAATTAGAATCCGAGTTATAAGGTGGTGAGCACCAAAATTGCCAGCGACCGAAATGTCTCGGGACCGAAATGTCTCGGAACCGAAATGGCCAGGCACCGAAATGTCTCGGGACCGAAATGGCCAAGGACCGAAATGTCTCTTGACCGAAATGGCCAGGGACCGAAATGTCTCGAGACCGAAACGGCGGGACCGAAGTGTCGGGACCGAAATGTCGTGTACCCGGAAAACATTGTATGTGTTATTTCACTCAAAAATGTTTGAGTCCACCCAATATTTTTCAAAAGTTGGCGCCACTGTGTGAGCCATTGGAATAAGAAGAAGTGTAGTATAAAACTACTTAAAGGAAAAAATAAGGAATTTAAAGAAAATTAAAGTAATACAATTGTAGATAGTTTTAAAGTTAATTATTAAATTTAAACTTATGTCAAGTAAGTTAGTTGATAGGAATCTTAATAAATAGTATAGCTGTAGTTATAAAAACAACTATGCATAAAGAAAAAGGTGTAAAAAGAAATAAAAGCTAGCACTGTTCAGGGTTACTCTCACCAAGCTTGGGCAGGAAAAGCTGTAAGGCTGGCGGCAAAATAAACTTTAACGAAAGAGCCACAAATCAGGTCACTAATACATTTTCTTTTTTTTCCCTATATATATGAAATATATATACTGAAGGTATTTTTTTTATAAGAAAATATAAAAAAGGTTTCAAAAATGAGAGAAATAGACATTTAGCAATCTAAGTGCGGTGAACACAGAGTTCATAGGGTGTCCATAATAATGGGGAAAAAAGTTACCACGACTGGCAACTTTATTTTTATTATTTTTTCTTTTACAAAATGTCTGGCGGCAATTGAAAAAAATGTATACAAAAATTGGAAACTATGTTTTTGAATGATTCAGTTGATAGTAAAATCATTCATTCTGACCATAACTACTTGCAGGTAGTCCTTGTCGCATTAAATGTTCTATTCGTTTTTTTATGCAGAAAATTTTGTGTATAAAAGTGAAATCTTAATAAATATAACGCTAAAAAGGTCGAAGGTATTTCCTTTTTTTTTTTTCTTTTGTAACAGAAAGAAATTCACAAATCTCACATGAATCTTATACCAGAAAAGTAGAATCACCCCAAAAGAGTTTTTCTTGTGAAAAATGAATAACGTTTTACTTTTAACCCTTTGGGGGCAAGCAATTGTTTTTCTGTAATGTTGAATTCTCACCGGCATTTTTGAAAAATTTTATTTAAAAATAAGAAAAAACGATTTTTCGAGTTTTTTTTTTTTTTTTTCCAACAAAGTTTAAAAAATAAAATTTTATTAAAAATTTCTGGTGTGAATCTTGATAAAAATGAAATATGCTATAATATGAGTAGTCCCACCGCCCCGCAAGGGGTTAAAAAAATATAAATGTAAGCCTAAGCTATCGATAAAAGGAGAAATTTATTTATGATGAACAGATTATTTTCTCTCTTGTGCACGGCAAAAGAAAGGTTAACACTAGAACGTCCGGAAGGAGTCGATTCGACTCCGACCAAATGTTTTAAACCCCACTGGAGCCAAAATTTTTTAATATAATAAGGTAAATTTCATGTACATAGAAATACTTTAAATAAATCTGTTAAATAATTTTAAATAAAAATTCTGGTATGCAATATTTTTATGAAACTTGAGTGAAATTTCCGGGCGTTCTAGTGTTAAAACTAGCAACAAACATATAACATTTTGAAAGATAATAATAAAAAAAAAACCTTAACCCTTTCCGGCGTGGGCTAATTTTGTTTATAAACTGATAAAATTATAAATTGACACCAGAATTAATAAACGAATTTATTAGAAAATACAAATTTGCTTATTTTCATACAGGTTATAAAAGAAAAATTTTAATTAAATATTCCGGGTGCCAATAAAATAAAAATAAGGGTCGTTTTTTAACCCTCCGTCTACTAGACGGGTCCATTGGACCCGACAGGTACATACAAAATATTCATTCAAACCAGAAATTTCTTTAAAATAAACTAAGTATATAAACCAGACAAAAATTAGGTAAATAAATAAGTTAAATAGTTTTAAATAAAAATTCTGGTGTAGAACGTTTTATTAAAACTTGAATAAAATTCTCGGTAGATCTAGGGTTAAAGACACTGCCCGCGAAAGAGTTAAATGGGAATGAATTTATGTATTAAAAATCAATCAATCAATCAAATTTAAAATTTATTTTATATGAGGTTTTAACTCTGTAACCACCATATTCATTTTAGTGATAGTATGCTGAGTAACAGATACATTAAATTTTCGCTAAAAAATAGTTTGTGTCATTATTTTTAATTACGTGTGAAATATTTCATGACATGTAATGCGAGGAGATGAAATAAAGGTTTATTTATGTTATACAAACAAAACTAAGATTCGAAATAAACAGTTATTACAGAAAAGTATAAAAAAATAAGCTATGTATGTTTATGCATAGCTGCGAACTCTTAGCTTTTGTGTACCACAAAAATTTTATTCTAAGTTTTACCGTAACTTAAAATTACACTTACTTACTTAAAAGTTGAAAGAATATTTAAAAAGGTGTTAAATTACTTTAATATCCTCAGTACTTTCAACTATATACATAGACATCGTCAGAGAATACAAAAATACAAGCGTCTTATTTTCAAATTTTACGTAGTTAGTGTCGAAAGGAGTGAAAGCCCATTTTTAGATCCGAAAGACGTTTGAAAATAATAATATGGATATATAGGGAAGTGGATTATTACGTGTTTTATGATTCTTTAAGCAAACTGAACCACATTCTGGGTATGTTGTAGGATAAAACGTCATTGCTAACAGTGTTTTCTTTAGTAAAAATGTCTATTGACTCAGGGATAATTAAATCATGATAATTTTTTTTAATGGACATACAATTTTTGTATATTCGAAATTAACTTGTATATTCTGCGTCTTGTTGATTATAAATTTATCTGAAAAAATTGACTTTCACTTTCACTCCTTTCGGCACCAATTACATGAAATTTGAAAATAAGACGCTTGTACTTTTTGTATTCTCTGACGAAGGCTATGTATATAGTTGAAAGTACTAAGGATATTAAAGTAATTTAACACTTTTTTAAATAGATTTTCGTGGTACAAAAAAACCGCAGAGTTCTTATCTATAGCTTATGCAAGGTTCGCACACTCCTTGGAATTTCCAAGGACTCTGGCACCAATATTAATGATAAGAAAATTTACGTTTAATTTTTAAAACACAGAATTCGCAAACACCACCTTTATTCACAGATTTTGCAGTATTTTTCTGCAGTGAAATACTTTGAAAATACTGTAAAAATTTAGTGGTAAAACTGTGCGAACCCTGCTTATGTTATAAAGACAGCTAAAAGCTAATCAGAATCTTGATTACCCATGAAACAAAGCAGATGCTAAGAGCATTGTAGTCTGGACTTAAATGAAAGACGTACCAACACGTGTCCTGGTATTGTCATAGCAGGACCAGTGTTGCCGGATGGGCTTCTTTTTTAAATTTTAGATTCTTGATTGGCACCACTTTTTTGAAATTGTAAAATGCACCTTATTTAATGACATATTATTTAAGGTGAAAATAAAGGTAATTTTACTGTTTCAAAAAAGTGGTGGCAATCAAGAAAGCTGAATTTAAAAAAAGTAGCCGGCTGGCAACACTGAGCAGGACTATCACTGGCAGTTATTTTTTAATTCTTTCCCTCACCACTTTTTAAAAACAAAAAAAAAAATCCACATTCTTTTTGACAACATCTGCAAGGGAAATATATTACAAAATTTATTTTCTTAAAATAGATGTGCAAATAGAATGCAAAAATAGTTGCCAGTGGCAATCCTGAAATAGAAGTCTTCATGAATTACGCAAGTACATCGTGGTGCTTAACCCTTTATCTACTGACGGTACTTATAAGTACCATTAAAATATCTTGTTTTAAAATTCATTTAATACATCGATGAGTAGTAAAACAGTTTAGAATGAGTTATAGATTCATAACTTTATAATGTATTCCAAAAGCATTATTGGTTACACAAAACAAACATATTTTTTAAAAGGATGAATTCTTTTACCTTTGCCATCTTTTCAGCTCTTTGGAATTTCGGTGTGGAGTAGGGGTTGATTTTCCAATTCCGAAATATTACTATATTTCTATCATAAGAACATTATATTTGTACATTTCCTAATTCTACAAAATACTGAGGGAAATATTTAAAATAAAAGATTTGAGTGGGGTTATAAATGTTGCACAAAATCCCTATGATTTCAAATTTAATTAATCCTTCTAAATACTTCAATCCTTTTCAAATTCATTAAACGATTAAGAAAATTTTTTAATGTAGTATCAAAAATTCACGAAAAATGCTTTAGAAGTCAAAATTTTCATGAATTCATAATTTTGTACATTAAGGGTTAAGGGATTACTACACGAAATCCAAATGATAAAATGCTCTACGACATGTACACTTAAAAAAATGAAAATAATAGTTTGATTATTATTTGTTTTATAACACAAAGTAAGAAAAAAAATCATGTTGAAAGAAACATAATTTCCTCTACTTGAAAGAACTTTCCCTGAGAGAAAATTGAATTTTTATAATTTTTATTTATAAAAATAATGTACTGTTTGCTTTTATTCCTCAGACATCGATAAAAGTAGTCATATTTTTTACGTTAAACACATTATTCACTCTCTTTCGCACAAGAAAGTAAATGAAAAGGAACACACAACAAACAGCTGAACTTTTGAAAGATAATTAAAATAAAAAATCAGCTAAATGACAATGAATTTATCCAACCAAAAATAATAGGTACTTCGATTGCATGATTTAAATAAATTTTTATTTCAGGTATTTTTTAGTTTTAATGCACAAATTCGGAAAGATAAAATGCTTTACAACAATTCAAGTTCAAATAAAGAAAAATAATAGCTTCATTATTATTTATTTTGGAACACAAAGAAAATCTCAATTTGGGATTTCAATTCAATTTGGAAAATATCAATGCTCACGTGACGATAAGCACAATTTTCTCAAAAGATTTCTCCCAGCGGCTAACGATTATAGTGGCACTTCTAAAAAGTATATGAGAATGTCAAAAGAATGTCATCTATCACCATTCAGCTAAACGATAAAAATACACTTATAATAAACACACTGTTCTCTCGCTTGGTAAATAAAATAAAATACCAAACCAACAAATAACAGTTATAATTTAGAAAAGTGAGAAACAATGCTCATTTAAATTAAAATGTATTTTATTGATTTTAAAAAATTAAAGGTAATTCAAGTAAGTTGTTATTTATTAAAAACTAAAGCAGTTGTTAGAAAGCAGAAAACCAACGTTTAAAAATGCACAAATAATACATGAAAAACAGCAAACAGCTGTTTCGAATTTACTAGCGAGATTTTTCTTCAGTGCAAGATAGGGCAAGACACAGCGTGCTTGAAAAAGCAAGGCTGAGCCTTGCCCTATCTTGCACTGAAGAAGAATCTCGCTAGTAGATTCGAAACAGCTGTTTGCTGCTTTTCATGTATTATTTGTGCATTTGTAAACGTTGGTTTTCTGCTTTCTAATATTCTTTCACAAAGGCTTTATTTGCTATTTTAATAAAGCAGTTGTTTTAGAAATGTGTATTACTTTGATTCATTATTTAACATATTTTTTGTAATGATTCCTAATAGGTTGCATTTGATAAAATATATATATATGTATATACTCCAAAGTGTATAAAAAATAATGTACATAATTTTTTTCTGTAAAGCCACTTATTTATATTACTTAATGTTATTTAATAATGCCGACAATGATACTGCTATCCATTTTAGACACAAAAATAAGCTCCCTTTTTCTATTTTGTTTTATTATTAACCCCTTGAGGGGCAAGCAATTACGTTTGTGAAATGCTGAATTCCCACCGGAATCTTTGAAAAATTCAATTTCAAAATAAGTAAAAGCAATTTTACGTCTTTTTTCCACCAAAGTTAGAAATGTAAAATTTAATAAAATTTTTCTGGTGTAAAACTTCATTAATCGTAGGTGGTATATAATATATACCGGTGACCCTCAAGGGGTTAAAATAAAAAATTCAAATGGATCTCCTAAAATAACCCTATGCTTAATTTTTTATATAAGCCAACTACTATGTTCATACATATTTTGAAATGAAAACGATATTTAAATATATATAAAAAAGTCATTTCTTTCTGACATGGACAAGGGCTGATTACTAACAGTGTAAACGTCTACCACTAAAAGATATAGATTTTGTTTTCTTATTCATCATCGAAATCTTATAATTCACACTAGAACCGGCGGCTATATAACTCAAGTTTTATAAAGAAAAGTATTTCACACCAGTATTATTATATGATACTTTTAGATTATCTAATCAGCTTATACTTGTGCTGCATACATTTAACATATCTTATAAAGAAATTTCTGGATTTAATCGTTTATTATGAATTTGGCAGGGGTCAAAAGACAAAGCGATATAAGTAAGCGTACAAACTTAATACTGGAATCGGGCGTAAATTAACACAGATGGGCCATCTTGTGCACGGGGTGATAATCCACATAAGCGGGCTTTTAGTGTGACGTCATATATGACAGGATGTCTACCATCTGCGCATATTTTCTAAATCTTTATTCACTCATGGAACTAATTTTTGTTTACTACATCTCTTGTAAAATAATGGCGAAGCGAGAGGGGCGTCCAGATGCACTTGCCACCACCAAGTTTTTTTTTCACTTTTTCAGCTATTAACTACGAGACATTTCAGCTATTAACACGTTTACGTCGGCGCGGTGGGTCACACTCGACTGTCTCAGAGTTGTCAAGTCTCCGGCTTTTTTGCACACCACTATTATTTTAGAGAAAATGTTGTTCCTTTAAATCGCCCAATTTTTCTAATTAAATAAAACAACATTTTCTGTATTAAAATACTGGTGTACAAAAAGCCGGATACTTACCAGACCTGAGACATTCGAGTGCAAAGCGTTATAAGTAAGCGAACAAACTTAATGCTGGAATCAGGCGTAAATTAAGATAGTTGCGCTACCTTGTGGACGGAGTGATAATTCACATGCGCGGGCTTTTAGTGTGGCGCGTATTTTCTAAATCTTTAGTCACTCATAGAAATGAATTTTGTTTGCCACATTTATTGCAATATAATGGCGTAGCGAGAGGGGCATACGTATTCACTTGACACCACGTTTTCTTCGCCTTGTCAAGGACACTTTAGTTATTAACCTTCCGTAGTAAAAAGTACAACATTAACGTTCTTTTTTCTTTAAAACAAAATTCCAGCATTAGAGGCTGTTAATAACCATTTGTATTCGTCTACTGGATGTCCCTCCCCATTTCCTGAAAGTTATTTGCATTTCAGATTGCGCAATTAGCTGCACCTGTCATTTTAATCTGTGAATATTTGTTGTGTTGTACTTTATGCAACGCGCGCCTGCTTGTGAAATTCTCTCTCAGCAGAATCTTTCTGAATGAAATTCTTTCTAAGTTGCTTTAATGGGATATGAATTAAAATAATGTTTAAACGAAAGCGGTTTTTAAAGATAATAAAGAAAGGGTGGATTATCTAACGAAAATTTTGAATGAAGACAATGATAGTGATAATATGCATACTGCAGTTTCCTGAATGTGACTAGAATTTGAGTGATGAAAATTCACAAGAAGAAAATCACAGTAGTGACTCTGAAATAAGTGCATTTGATGATGTGATTACTAAAAATAATAGTGACGAAAATTTTTATACGGGAAAAGATAAAGCCACAAAATGGAAAAACGAGGAAATCGTAAAAACCTCTAAAACCAAGAACAAAAATTTTATAAAGAAAAGGCCAGGACAAACTGCATATGCAAAAAAGAACAGCTTCTGAAATCGACAGTTTTCTAAAATTTATTGATCTGAACATCATTTATGAAATAATTGGAAAAGAACCTAAGTATAATCAGAAACGTGATTGTAAACAGACGTCTAGAAGTGAGTTTATGGCTTAGATGGGACTGCTTTATTTTATAGGCACAATGAAATGCCAACATGCAAATGCTCAGCAGCTCTGGAAAGGACATGGCAGCTCTGAGATGGAATAGAAAAACTGAGAACAGCTATGAGTTATAAGCGATTGATTACAATATACCTAAAGGAGGAGGTGACATCTGCAATAAAATGTGTGCGGCTTATTTTATATCTCGAATAACAAGAAGGTGGCCTCTTGTCATATTTTATATTATGATGAACATTGCAGGGATACATTCCCGTGTACTATTTCCACTGAATAATGATGATGAAGAAACAAGCCGAAGAATAACTTTTTTGAGAACACTTTCAAAATTCCTTATGATACAACATCTCATATCCAGAGCTCTAATTCCTTTTTTACCTCGAGATCTGTCGGCTTTCCTTGATGTATATCGTTCAGCAGACAAATTGGAGAAAGGAACTACAAATAAGTTTATCTCTCCACAAAAGAGAGGTTCGTGTTCAAAGTGCAGCAAATGCGTAGGGTTTACATGTAAACAGCATTCAAAAAAGCAAATCTTATGCCTGCTATGTGAAGCAAATAATGTAAGTGAAATAAATGGCAGATTCTGCAAGTCCGAAATTACTTCATTATTGTTTAGTAATTCATTATTAATTTTTATACTTTGTGATTGTAGTAGTAAATGGCTTTTTATGCTTTTAAATTTCTGCTTTAATATATTATAAGAAAATAAAGTGTATTGCTGAATACTTTCACAAATTGTAATTAGAGATAACTTATATGATATGTGTATGTTAAATCATTTGTAAAATTATAATAAAGCAGCAATAATTGAATATTTTCCCCCTGTTGTACAATTTACAACGCGCGCTCGCTCATGTGAGGAAAATTTGCGCGCCCGGCGAAAGGTTAATCAAGGTGAAAAAAACTTTACAATTTTAGTGGTGTGAGCATGAAAACAGTTAGGTATCTACCTGTAGTTCACACTCCATCCGCTACGTGGCGCATGACTTTGATTGATGTGACCTCGCTTTTAATCTTGCGGTTACTTCTCCCATTTAAGATAGGGCGCTTACTGATATCGCTTTGTTCGAGTGTGACCCACCGCACCGGCGTGAACGTTTTAATCCAGGTGAAAAAACTTTACAATTTTAGTGGTGTGAAGTAAGAAATGAGTTAGGTATCTTCCTTTAGTTTAACCCCGTCCGCTACGTGGCGTGTGACCTTGATTGATGTGACCTCTCCCATTTAAGATAGGACACTCACTTTTATCGCTTTTGTCAAAAGACCCCTATTGGCGGTTCTGGCGTTAAAAAGGGTACGAAGACTGCCAATCATGATATTCTTTCTTTTTTTTACATTTCTGATGGCTTTTGATTAAAAAAATATATACAAAGGTTTGAAACTATTTTTCTTGCGCATGCTTGAGTAATTCATTCGATATTAAAATCATTCATTCTGCCCTTCACTATAATGAAGTACTGGACATAGAACAATTTGAAATTTCGTTATTTTTAAAGATATTTGTGCTTCAATGGGGGTTTTGTTTTGAAAACAGCAGATTACCAAAATATTTCCTACTCTACGGATATTTTTAATATCATGAATGTTTTTTTTTCTCTTTTTATGCTCAGTTTTCTGAAATACTAACTGCTTCCGCAAAGTGATTTTTTTTTCCTGCAATAATTTCAGTGAAAGTAGTGGATAATAATCCCCCTCAAAATTCCATTGTGTAACACAAAGAAGGAAAAATCATCTTGCTATTTCCCAAGTGGCAGCAAAGACATTATTCTCAACTTCAAAGAAATTCCCCAGAAGAAAATGAATAAAGTTTTACTTCTAAAAAGAATATAAATGTCAATCTTTATAACTGAACAATATGTAAAGTAGCAACCGATTTATGATGAAAACATCGATATTAAAATCATTCGATCTGTCCTTCACTATAATCAAGTACTGGACATAGAACAATTTGAAATTTCGTTATTTATAAAGATATTTGTGCTTCAATGAGAATTTTGTTTTGAAAACCGCAAATTCCAAAATATTTCCTACTCTACGGATATTTTTAATATCACGAATGTTTGTTTGTTTTTTATGCTTAGTTTTCCGAAATACTAACTGCTTCCGCCAAGTGATTTTTTTCCTGCAATAATTTCAATGGAAGTAGTGGATAATAATCCCCTTCAATATTCCATTGTGTAATACAAAGAAGGAAAAATCATCTTGCTATTTCCCATGTGGCGGCAAAGACATTATTCTCAACTTCAAAGAAATTTCCCAGAAGACAATGAATAAAGTTTTACTTCTAAAAAGAATATAAATGTCAATCTTTATAACTGAACAATATGTAAAGTAGCAACCGATTTATGATGAAAACATCGATATTAAAATCATGCGATATTAAAATCATTCATTCTGTCCTTAATTATAATCAAGTACTGGACATAGAACAATTTGAAATTTCGTTATTTATAAAGATATTTGTGCTTCAATGAGGATTTTGTTTTGAAAACCGCAAATTCCAAAATATTTCCTACTCTACGAATATTTTTAATATCACGAATGTTTGTTTGTTTTTTATGCTTAGTTTTCCGAAGTACTAACTTCTTCCACTAAGTGATTTTTTTCACTGCAATAATTTCAATGGACGTAGTGGATAACAATCCCTTCAATATGCCATTGTGTAACACAAAGAACGGAAAATATTCTTGATATTTCCCATGTGGCGACAAAGACATTATTCTCAACTTCAAAGAAATTCCCCAGAAGACAATGAATAAAGTTTTACCTCTAAAAATAATATAAATGTCAATCTTTATTCTTGAACAATCTGTAAAGTGAAAACCGATTTATGATGAAAACATTATTTTCCCTCTCGTACACGAAAAATGATAACGAAAAGAAAAGTAACAACATTTATAATTTTCAAAAGGAATGAGGAAAAAGTATGAGCTGAAGGTTTAAAAAGTTATTACTGAAGATTTAAAAAGTATTCTATGAAATTTATTTCCCATTAAAAGAAATTAAGGCACCTAGATTAAAATCTGAATTTTTTCAAGATGCGTACACTCCTTAGAATTTACAAGGAGGGTGACACCACCAGGGTTCAGTGATATATATCATGATATATACCCGATATTTATTTTCAAAATATCATGATTTTTGATATTTTCAATAATTGATACTTATTTTCAAAATATCGAGTATAATATTTTTCATATTTTTAATCAAAACATGAGTAAATGAATTTTTCAACTTTATTGATTGTGTTGTTCTGTACTTTTAGAACTTTTGCACCAGCGTGTGTTTGTGACATTTTTAGTGGAGTATACATACATATATATTCACACATTCTCCAAGCTTTACTTTTGAGGCCGAATTTGAAATGGTGACGCAATAATTATGAGGAACAATATTTACTTAGAACAGCTATTGGAAGTTTAACCCGTTCGGGACCATGGGTGCTTATATGCACCATCAAAACGTGCTTAAAATTCTTTAGTTTGATACCAGTAAAAAAGAAAAGTAAAATTGATTTTATTTAATTACGATATTATCGTGATTTATAAAGTTAAGTCAAATAATTAACGAAAGGTTAAACTGTCTGACTTAAAAAAGTTAATTACAGCTTCATTAGAAAGAAGCATTTCTGGTTTTAGTTGTGCTCAGTTGGAACTGCGCAACAGGTTAGGGAATAAAAAAGCAGTGACGCTATTCATGTTCAAATTTTTAATTTCCGTATATAAAATTTTGTTGTATAAAACAAAGTTTTCTTAAAGCTTTAAGCTAAATCCTGTAATTTGTTTTTTTGAATGTAAAATTCAAATTGTATCTGTTTTCAATTAGCTAATCTTCAATTTTGTTACATAAAAAATAACAATAAATGAAAAGAAAGACGTTGAGAGTATTGCTTTATTAAATGCATTGTGTTTCAATTTCTAATTTATATTGAATCTGAAAATATTAATAATCATGGATAAGTTGACTGCTAAATAACCTGACTGCTATTGAAAATATCGGATATATATAAAGAAAAATATCGGATATATATCAAAACATCGGATATTTTTTTATATTTTCGAAAATATCGTGATATTTACGAACCCTGAATACCGCTATTTCAAATTAGAAAATTACTATTTAATATTTAAACCTTAGAATTCGTAAACGACTTATTTGATAATATGGTTTGTATTTTACTTATCTGATTAACCCCTTAAGCGTCGCGCCCGATAAATGTAGGCTAATTTTTTTTAAAGATTGTTTGAGTGCCACCACTTTTTTGAAGTAGAAATATTCACCTTATTTAATGACAGATAAAATGATGCGTTAATAGAGCCCATTACACCATTTTTAAAAATCTGGTGGAAATGAAACTATTTGAATAATAATAATAAAAAGAAAAGTTGAAAATTGCTTGTCAAACGTGGCAAATGTTCGTACTAAAACTAGTTTTATAAATATTTTTTGCACCGCATATTTTACTGAATGTATATATTAGTACACTTCATAAGTGCTTATCAATTTCATTCTGTTCGAATGGCTGTAACTTCATTAAAATACATTTGAAATATTTTTTTTCCCATTGGCCGTAATGCAACGGAAAACTTTTGACGTTCCCTGTAATTTAACTATACATACGATTATCATAAAATTTGAAACGACTCGACAAATTTTGCATCAATTATATATTTAAAAATTCAGACCATTCGGAAGGCTGTAACATCACTAAAATTCACTTGAAATAATTTATTCCCATTGGCCGTAATGTAACTGAAAACATTTAACAGTCCCTGTAATTAAACTATACATCCGATTTTCATAAATTTTGAAATGAATCGACAAAATTTTGCAACAATTATATATTTAAAATTTCAGACCATTTCATTGGGTAGTTTTTGCTCTGTTATATACGGACAGACCGGTAGACAGACGGACTGAACGACGGCTAGAGGTGCTACGTATTTATATAATTACGAACGCACCTAAAATGTAGCCTACACTGCACGTTAAAATCACGGCGAGAGAATTAAGATAATTAATAAAGCAAAACAGTTTATAAAAAAACTTATGGGACACTAACTTTTTATACATAATTTTATTTTTATATTCTATTCGCACCACTATATTTTAAAAATAAATTTTGTAGTATATTTCTCTTGCACATGTTGTCAAAGTACAGATAAAAATGCTCCTTTTAACCCCGTGAGGTAAGCAACTACGTTTGTGAAATGCTGAATTCCCCCCGGAATCTTTGAAAAATTCTATTTCAAAAGCAGTAAAGGCAATTTTACGGCTATTTTCCACCAAAGTTAGAAAAGTAAAATTTAATAAAATTTTTCTGGTGTAAAACTTCATTAATCGTAGGTGGTATATAATATATACCGGTGCCCCTCAGGGGGTTAAAAAAGTTGTGCGGATCGAATAAAATTAGTTTAACCCCCCTTCGGGACGAGCGTCTTTTACAGAATTTTTAATCTTTTATCAACGGTTTTAAAATCAGACATTTTTCTAATTGAATCGGAAAAATGCACGGACTAAATAACGCAAATTTAGAATAAAAATTTACTGGTGAGAATAATCACTGATTCTGAGCACCTTATGCGGCACGAATATCGGTCGCTCGTCCCCAAGGGGTTAAGAGTTGATGACCTTGATGTCACGTGCGAAGTGACCTAAGACCGGTAAGTGTTGAATAATTGTTTTTAATCTATATGCACCCTGAATTTAATCTATTATTGCCTCATACTTTTCAATAACATTTTAAATTTCTTATAAACGTATGTGTTTTATATATAAATAAATATATATATATATATATCTGCTTGTATTAAAGAGTAATATAAACTTTTATTTTAGAATACCTAAACGTTTATTAGAATACATTTATTTCCGGCCTTGTGCTCGAAAAAAACAAACAGAACTTACAACAAATAGCTATTATTTTTAGCCCCTTGAGGGGCAAGCAATTGCGTTTGCGTAATTCTGTATTCCCTTCGCAAATTTATTAAAATTTTATTTCAAAATAAGGAAAAGCAATTTCACGTCTTTTTTCCAACAAAGTTAGAAAAGCGAAATTTCATAAAATTTTTCTGGTGTAAATCTTCATTAATCGTAGGTGGGATAAAATATATCCCACCGCCCCTCAAGGGGTTAAAGAAAATTAAAAACAGAAAATGGAACTATCAAACAAAAATAAATATCATAGTTAGAAATATTGTGTGATTTTTACTTATTTTATATAAGAATATTTTTAATGCCGAATTCGAGATAATAAAGTATTTTACAACAATTCTATTGTAAATAATGAACAACAATAGCTGCCTTATTATCTGTCTGTGTTGTAACTCAAAGAAAAATGCTGATCTTGAGAATTTTCACCTTGATGGAAAACACAAGTTTTTCAACTTGAAAGAATTTTCCCTGAGGAAAAAGAATAAAGTTGTACTTAACAAAGAATATATAAATGCCTGCCTTTATTCCCTAACTTTTAGTATGTATATACTTTTATAATAAGCACATTATTTTTCTCTCGGGCACAAAAATTGATAATTAAAAGAAAACTATCATCAAAAACTATATATTTTTAAAAGAATGAGAAAAAATATCAGCTAGATTTGAAAAAAGTTTTCAAATGAAAATTTTGTATTAACATTAGAAATGATGGAAATTTTACTCAAGCTTTATAAAAATTGTTTTACACCGCAATTGTTAGTTAAAACTGTTTAAATTATTTATTTAACTTTTTTTTGGTCTTTTTAACCCCTTGAGGGGCAGTGGGATAAAATGTATCCCACCTAATTTAAACAAGATTCTCACCAGAAAATTTTAACTAAATTTTATATTTTTAACTTTGGAGGAAAATCGACGAGAATATGCTTTTTCCTTAATTAAAATAAAATAAAAGTTTTTGATTATTCCGGTAAGAATTCAATATTTAGAGACATTTTTGCTTGCTCGCAAGGGGTTAACTTACTTCATAAAAATTAAACTCTGTTTCAAACAGAAATGTATTCATATGTTAGGGTCCAAAATGACACCTCATGGTCTTTTTAGTGTTAAAGCTGATTAAAAGTTTAAAAAGCATTCTATGATTTTTAAATTTTAATTTGAAATTAAATCCTAATGCGCTTGGATTATAATTTTTATCACTTTCAAGGCCAGCTCACTATTTGTATTTATAAAAAGTTCGGTAGCCCTATTTGATATTAGAAAACATTTATCTAATATTTCAACAGAAAAATTCGTAAATACCTTATTTGATCGTAGAATTTGTAATATATTCTGCGACTAAATAAAGCAAAAGACTTTATTAAATAATTGTACTAAAACTATACGAAGCCGTAATTTGATCAATTTTTTTAATACACATTTTACAATAATATTGGTAATTTCTCACAATCGTCTGTGTTTTATATAAAAAATACATTAGCTGTTATTTAAAAGTAACATAAACGTTAAGAATGAATTCATAAACGCTGAGAATGAATTCATGAACGTTTCATATAAATTGATTATTTTCCTTTCATATGCTTGAAAAAGAATTTTGAAAGAAAAGGAAAATGAAAAAAAAAATCAAGTAAATGAGAATGAATTTATCGAGTAAATATAAATATGATAGGTTATGATATGATAGTTATGATAGATAAATATGATAGTTTTATATTGGATGATATAAAACATACTTTACAGGGGTTACTTATGTACTTATGTCTGATGCCAAATTTAGGAAAATACAATATTTCCCTACAATTCTATTTTAACCCTTAAATGCCTGATTTTTCGAAAATCATTGTAATAATATTTTTCGGCTTTCATTTTTTAAATAAATCATGGGAAAAATACTTAAAAAAATCATATTTTGTTTTAAGTATGGTTTACAGCTAAACAAAAGTTTGTTACTAATCGGCAATACTGGTCTTTAATCGAAAAAATAATTTTCCTTGATAAAATTCTATAATATTAAACACACAAGAATTTTAGGAACTGTAATGAGAAATAAATTTTACTTTCTCACTGCAGAACAAAATAGGGTATTTCGCAAGCTTCCAAACAAAACAAAAAGAACACGTAGCAACAATTGGAAAAATAAATCTGTCTTTATTCTTATACAGCACAAAAGTTGCCATCTACATGTTAAAAATCGATTTAATAATATTTTCAGAATGTATTTTATTGTCAACATTAGGCATTATAGCTTCAATATTATTCTAATGGTATTTTAGAAGCCTAAATTAGGTATGTTGCCGAAAAGCAATACTCGGCATTTAAGGGTTAAATAATAAGCATCATTAGCTTCATTAATATATCTTTTGTAACACTAGGAAGGACAGCTCATGAAAATTCTTACGTGATGATAAACACAAGTTTCTCAACTTGAAAGAATTTTCCCCGGAGGAAAAGAAAATGTTCTACTTATCAAAAGAATGTATAGATTTGTCTGCCTTTATACCTTAACTATTGATACCAATACAAATATTTTCATGATAAAAACATTATTTTCTTCCTTTTGTAAGACAGAAATAAAGCATCTTCTTTGAACTAACAACAAACAGCTCTAATTTTGAAAAAAGAATGAAACAAAAACAAGGCTAAATATGAAGAAATAAATCGAACAAAAGGAGAAATGGAAGATATGCCGATTCATGATTTAAAATTTATAAATCTTGGGGGGGGGGGGGTTTCGTTTTAATACATGGATTCAGAAACATAGGATTTTTAAAACAATTATATTTTCAATAAGAACAAATAAGTGATGATTCAATATTGTAACAGAATGAAGAAATTCTTATCTTCATAATTCTCACCTCAAGGGAAGCACAAACGTCTGAATTAAAAAACACATATTATCAGCTAAATGAAAAATTTCTACTTCTAAAGAGCTGGAAATCCTATCTTTTATTTCTTGGCCATCGATAAAATGGAACTATTTTTATAGTGAACATATTATTTTTCTTCGTGTTCTCCGAACAGATGATAGAAAGAAAACCAAGAACAAACAATTGTAATTTTTAATGACAAGCGGAAAAATATCAATGAAATCATGATAAATTTATCGAAAGAAAAAATTACAGTTAAGATAATTGAAAATTTAACATTTTAATTTGCATGATATATTTCCGTTAAATTATCCTCGGATTAGAAGCTCCATTATTTTAATTAATAGTTAGCAAATATGTTTTCAAAATTAGATATGATTTATCGCAGCAAGCTGCATTATACATAAAAAAATATGAAAGATTAAAACTTTTTACTCTGTTAATATTTTTTATAACAGCAAGAAGAAAAAAAATCACTTTCATAATTATCCCGTGAACCCAAGCCCAAATTTCAGAACTTAAAAAAATATCTTCCGCGAAATGAGCAAATTTCTACTTCTAAAAAACTATAAATTCCAGCTTTTAGATCTCGTCCATCGATAAAAAAGGAAATATTTTTGTAATGAACAAATTTTCTTTTTCTTGTTCGCCGAACAGATAATAAAAAGAGAACGAACAACAAACAACTGTAATTTTCAACGAGTAGCGAAATAATACCAACGAAGACTGGATAAATTTATCGAAAAAAAAATTACAGTTAGGATAATTAAAAATTAAAAATTTTAATGTGCATGAAATATTTCGATTAAAATGTCCTTGGATTAGAATCGCCATTATTTTAATTAATAGTTTATTAACCCCAGAGGGGCAAGCAAATACGTTTGTGAAATGCTGAATTCCCACCGGATATTTAGAAAAAAAAAATCAAAATAACGAAACGCAATTTTCCGACTTTTTTCCACCAAAGTTAGAAAAGTAAAATTTCTTAAAATTTTTCCGGTGTAAATCTTCATTAATTGTAGGTGGGATAAAATATATCCCACCGCCCCTCAAGGGGTTAAATACTTTTCCCTAATAAGCATAATTTATCGCAATAAGCTGCATTTTATATTAAAAGAATATGAAAAATGAAACCTTGTTGCTGTGTTACTAACATTTTTCATAACAACAACAACAACAACAACAAATCATCTTCACAATTATCACGTAATGAAAAGCACAAATTTCTGAACTTAACCCCTTGAGGGGCACCGGTATATATTATATACCACCTACGATTAATGAAGTTTTACACCAGAAAAAATTTATTAAACTTTAGTTTTCTAACTTTGGTGGAAAAAAGCCGTAAAACTGCTTTTACTTATTTTAAAACAGAATTTTTCAAAGATTCCGGTGAGAATTCAGCATTTCACAAACATAATTGCTTGCCCCTCAAGGGGTTAAATAATAACTTCAGCGAAATGAATACTTTTCGCTAATAGGCATAATTTATCGCAATAAGCTGCATTTTATATTAAAAAAATATGAAAAATGAAACCTTGTTGCTGTGATACTAACTTTTTCCATAACAACAGCAACAACAAAAAATCATCTTCACAATTATCACGTAATGAAAAGCACAAATTTCTGAACTTAAAAAATAACTTCGGCGAAATGAATAAATTTCTGCTACTAATATATATATATATAAATTCCAGCTTTTATTTCATAGCGAGACTCAAATATCAGGATAAATTTATCGAAAGAAAAAATATGACAGTTAGGATAATTGGAAATTGGAAAATTTAAAAATGCATGATATATTTCCGTTAAAAGTTTCTTGTATTAGAATCGCCATTATTTTAATTAATAGTTCAGTAAATACTTTTCCCTAGTATGTAGAGTTTATCACAATAAGCTACATTTTATATTAAAAAATATTTATATTTATATATAAAAGTTATATATATATCTACCCTATATATATAAAATCCTAATGAAACGAATTTATGAAACGGATTTCATGAAACGACTGAAATGTAAAGAATTTATGAAACGATTCTATTAAACGACTGATTAAACAACTGATTATGTTTTACGGCGATTTCTCCTAAAATACGGAATATTTTGCGATGAAATTAACAAACCAATAACAAACAATTATAATTTTGGAACATGAATTAAAAATCGTATCAACGAAGTCAGAGTAAATTTCACCAATAGAAAAAAAATAACACGTATGAGTTTTAAATTTTAATGCGTAGGAAATTTCTGTTAAAAGTCGCTGAAAAATTAGTGAAAAATAATCTTGGAATTACCTTGGAATAGAATTGATATTATTTTGATTGAGACCTTAGTAAATTATTTTCACTGTTATATCTAATTTCTTCCAATTTTGACACTTTGAAGGCCAATCAATAATGTGTCTGTAATAGTGAATTCTCACCGGAATAATTGTAAAATTTTATTTTCAAGTAAGGAAATGCAATTTTTTAAGACTTTCCCCGAAAGTTAAAATATAAAATTTAGTTAAAAGTTTCTGGTGCGAATGTTGTTCAAATTAGGTGGGCTTTAATATATCCTATCAATGGAGTTATTAATAAAAAGGAGGAGACATATAAGTAGCTGATTTATACGAAATATTGGATATACAATTTTAATACCTTGCTCGCTTCAGGGCATGTGACTATGAATAACGAGGAACAACGTAGTTATGAATAATTAGGAGGGGACAAATAGTGTGTTGTCTACCATCTGTGCGTGAAGTAACTGAGGAAGTTGCCACAAGATGGCGGCTGCTTTTTTAAAAATCGGATCTTCAGTTTCTGATTACCGCTAAGGCAAACATCCCATTAGTAAAATTGAGTTGAAATACAGCCTTATTTAAGCATCTTAAACGCGGAATTTCTTTCTCAAAAATGTTGTAAAAATTTCTATTTGTTTTTACTGGTGTCAGTTTGCTTTGTAAAATTGTCAGTTTGTTTCCCTGGTTGTCACAATATGGCAGAAACGTAGGGCCTGACTACCGCCAAAGTAAATTCCTACCAGTAAAAATGAAAATCGGTTTCCACTATCATTTATGACTGAAATTTTGCAAAATTAAGGCGCTTAAATAAGGAAAAAATGTCTGTATAGATCTACTGGTGGAAGTTTCCACCGGCGGTAAACACAGTGTTGCCAGTGGGCTACTATTTTAAAATTCAGATTTTTTTATTTGCCACCACTTATTTGAAACGGTAAGATTCCCTTTCCTTTCGCCTTAATTAATATGTCATTAAATAAGGCACATTTTACAATTTCAAAAAAGTGGTGCCAATCAAGAACCTGAATTAAAAAAAGTAGCCCATCTGGCGACGCTGGTTAAACAACGCATGCCATAGCGGTTACAGTTGAAGCTTCACTATTTTAACACTAGAACGGCGGCGAGGGGTCATTTTGACCCTTGCCGAATGAATACATGTTGATTCGAACCAGAATTTGTTTTACAATATAAGATTTATGTTGGCTGCACAAAAATAACTTAAATAAGTATGTTAAATAGTTTTAAGTAAAGTTTCTGATGTGAAATATTTTTTATAAAACTTGAGCAAAATTTCCCGCCGTTCTCGTGTTAAGGATATGCCAGTTCCTGTTTATTAATAGTTCCATGATCCCACCGCCCCTCAAGGGACAAATATAATATTCGATTGTATAAAAAAGAATATTAAATGTAAACTTTTCTTGTAAAACAACGAATTCAGATTGTTACTATTCATTAACTACGTTTTGGATATTGCAGTACGTTTTATGCTAAAATGAAAACAAAAAACTTTTATTTATTGTATTTATTTATTTTTAGTTCTTTTAATTTCACCCATCTAAATTCACAAATAAATGCAACAATTCTTCCCTAATAGGAATTTTTACACAGATTAAATGATATCTAGATTTATATAATCAAATTTATAAGTTATTTAAAAAGGTTTTATTGCGACATAGAATTGAATGATTTGAAATATGAAGAAAGTTACTATGTATATAGTTAGTGTGTTTTTGTATGCAGTAATTTTTTCACACTGAAGTAATGTTTAAAATTCCTCGTGGTTATTGATGTTTTTCAAACTTCCTGAAAATGATAATTTATTCAGCAAGCGTTTTCTTTCAGAACAATTTCATTTCAATAATGAAAAATAGCTTGATTCGTTATCCACTATATTGTAATTCTAAAAAGATAATATTTATGTGGAGAATTCTAATGAACAATTTTCTGAACTTAAAATGAAATAAAAACAATTCTAAATCTGAAAAGAATATAAATATTAACCTTTATTCTTGAAATTCCGATAAATAATAAGAATTTTTATGATGAGTGTATTATTTTCCGTCTTTTACACGAAAAAAGATAATGAAAAGAGAACTAATTATCAAACCCTATAATTTTGAAAGATAATGAAAAAATAATCCCAGCAGTGTTAGAAGCCATTTATGGAAAAAATACATGTAAACAAATTGAAATTAAAGCCCAACAGATTAAAATCAGCAAAATTCTAATTTGTTTTTTACCAGAAACGTTTTGGTATTATTTGTAATTCCTCCACACAGGCTTCCTTTTCTAATAAAGTATTATTAAATTGCATTACATCACATAGAGAATATGGCAATAATTAAAATTCAAGTCAGCCGCGTGTTTTATAGTGCAATCTATTGGGTCGAACGGAAAGTCATGTCGTGTTTGGAACATCAATTCGTACCGGAAAATTCTATCATTTAATTATTAGGCATTGATTCCGATATCTAATGTCTAATAATTACCAGGTAGAATTTTCCGGTACGAATTTATTTTACCACTATAACACGACTTTTCGATTGACCCAATAATTGTGAGAAAGGAGCCCCATTTTCTAAAGACGAATTGATAGCTGCACTCAAAATGGTGAAGCTTCAACTGTAACTAGGGTGGTTTCGCTGATAGGGCAAACTTCCACCAGTAAATTCGTTTAGAAACATTTTCCTTATTTAAAAGCATTATTAATGCAAAATTTCAGTCATAATTATTGTCAAAAACATATATTTGTTTTTATTGGTGAAAGTTTAAGTCGGGATAATCACGCCCCGCATTTCCGCCATATTGTGACAATGGAGTAAAAAATTCATCCCCCACCTTGTGACAACATTCTCAATTACTTCGCTCGCAACTGGTAGCTATATATCTCCTCTTCTTTATACATAATCCCCATTCATTTCGTAGAAGGGCTAAACAAGACGGGGGACGGGGATTCCGCGAAGAAAACAGCGTAAATTATTCTCCCAGTGGTGACTTTTGAACCTATATTTTTTTACGGAATCCATCGTTCTCCGTTTAGTGTAATCATTTAACAATATTTAACTCCATTATCGGAGCTATATCTTGTTATATAATACGCTAAGTGTTGACAGTTTAACCCTTACCCGTACAAAACAATTCTGTTGGGGAAAAATAATTAAAAAAAAATCATTACCACTAGAATCTACAAACAAATTTATTTGGAAATGAATCGAAATTTTTCATCAATTGCATTATGAAAACAAAATATTTAATGAAGAACTATGATACAATTCCATCAGTTCTGAATAAAAATTAAGTGAGTAATATATGACCACTGTCTGTGCAAGTGTTAATTACGCCCACGTTGAATAAAATTTTTCCTTTTCAAATTACAATTTGTTAACGACATGATTGATATTTCAATACTTGAACATACTTGACAATGTCTTGCTTTCTTAAAACTTTCAAAAAAAAAAATTCTTAACATTAAGATGTACACACAATTTCACGTCTGAATTAAAATATTTCAATTTATTATGAAACACGAGACAGACGTGACTACATGTGAAAAATGAATTAAAATAAAAAATATATTGCATCGTTCGGAAAGTCGTGTCCGTTTGGGAAAATCAGTTAGCAGTGGAAAATTCTATCATTTAATTATTAGACATTGATTCCGATATCTAATGTCTAATAATTACAGGACAGAATTTTCCGATACGAATTGATTTTTCCTTACGGACACGACTTTCCGAACGACCCGCTACATAAAAACATTTAACACAAGAACTCCCGGAAGGAGTCGATTCGACTCCGATCAAATGATTAAATGGCAATTGGAGACAGAATTTTCTTTAATAAAATAATTTAAATTTAAACAATGCAAAAATACGTTAAAGAAATCAGTTAAATTAGATTAAATAAAAATTCTGGTGTCAAATATCTTTAAGAAGCTTGAGTAAAATTTCCGGGAATTCTAATGTTAATTAAAAACAAAAATATACAAAGTAGACGTTTCGCTATGCAACGCACAGTCTCACCAGTACTAACGTCAGCAATAACAGAACATCGAACATGCTCTGGCCTTAGTCAAAGTTTAAATTAAAGTTATTCTTTTAACCCCTTGGGGACGAGTGACACGTATACGTGCCGGAAATAGGCCTAAGGATCCTCGTTTATTCTCACCAGTAAAATTTTACTGTAAAATTTTACTGTAAAATTTGCCTTATTTAATCGGAACATTTTCCCGATTTGAATAGGCATAAACTTCTGTTTTTTAAAACCGGTAGCAAAGTAATAAACATTTCGTAAAAGGCTCCCGTCGCGAAGGGGTTAAAAACAGTGGCGTGGCGTCCGGTCATCGCTGGATGCGGCGATGACCAAGCAATATTTTAAAACTCTTAATAAGCTTTTAAAACTCTACGATCCAGTTTTAGCAGAACATTTGGAGTTCATGTATAAGTGAAGGTAAGATTTAAAGTTTCTTTTTTGAACATTCAACCATTGAATTTTAGAGTTAATTATTTTTCACCACAAACTTAAATAATTGCGATGACCACCGAGAATTTTCACGCCACGCCACTGGTTAAAAACACAAAATATTTATTCGTAACCAAGCTTGATTCATTCAATGTGCAAGGCTATAACCTAGTGAACCAATTTTCCATGAGGTGCAGTTATTTTTTAAATTAACGAGTTTTGGAAAGATGGGGTGTGGTCCGTCTCAAAAACATGTTGTACTAAATTAGAATTAGCAAATTAAAGTAATGATTAGTACTGAATTCTAGATACTGAAGTAACTAAGAAGTTGACATTTGGCATGATAGTTACTTTAAGGTTAAACTGATCTCTAAGAACATTTCCTAAAAAAAATCGATATTCAAAAGGAGGTGAAAATGGGCGAAAGTCGTTCTAATAACTTTCTAAATTGCGATTTCTACGCAATCTCATGAAGTATCAAACCGATTTCTAAAGTAATGGTTGGAAATTGATGGTGACAGACCTTGCTCTAACACAGGTTCTATTTTATGTCTGTGCTACTACCATTTGGGCTTTGCAGGAGCAAAAAACGTTCCAACTTGCGATTTTTGTGTTACTGCGGAGTCTAGAAACATGAAATTTAGCATGGTAGTTACGTATAAGATACAAATGATCTCTAACACCATTTCTTAAAAAAAAACGAAATTTAAAAGGTGGGGAAATGCGCAAAAGTGTTCTAAAAACGTCCTAAATGGCAATTTCTAAGCAATATGAGGAAGTATCAAACCTATTTCAAAAGTAAGGGTTGGAAGTTGATGGTGACAGACAGCACTTGCTGTAAGAAAGGCTCTATTATGTGTCGGTGTCAGTACTACATGGGGGCTGTAGGGACAAAAAACGTTCTAAATTGCGATTTTTGTGATACTGCAGGTGCTAGCAACTTGAAATTAGGCATGGTAGTTACTTATAAGATATAAATGATTTCTAAGAACATTTTCTAAAAAACTCGAAATTTAAAAGGGGTAAAAATAGACGAAAAGCGTTCTAAAAACGTCCTAAACGGCGATTTATAAGCTCATGAAGTATCAAATCGATATCAAAAGAAATGGTTGTAAATTGATGGTGACAGTTCCTGATCAGACATAGGCTATATTTTATGTTGTTGTCACTAGCACCTGAGGGTTGCAGGAGCAAAGAATGTTCTACATTGCATTTTTTGTGATACCGAGGAGTCTAATATTTTGAAATTTGGTATGGTAATTGATTAAAAGATGCAAATGCTTTCTAAGAATATTCGAAAGAAAACAAATTTAATCCCTTGAAGGGCGGTGGGATATATTTTATCCCACCTGCAATTAATGAAGATTTGCACCAGAAAAAATTTATGAAATTTTACTTTTCTAACTTTGGTTGAAAAAAGTAATGAAATTGCTTTTCCTTATTTTGAAATGAAATTTTTCTAAATTTCCGGTGGGGATTCAGAATTACACGAACGCAATTGCCTGCCCCTCAAGTGGTTAAAAGTATTAAGTGAGCGAACAGCGTTCTAAAATCGTTCTAAATTACGATTTTTATGCAATATTATAAAATACCAAAACAATAAAAATAATAATAGTTCAAAAGTGCTAATGATAGAACACACTTAAACATGATATAGATTTTATGTCGGAGTCATTACCACCAGGGAGTTGTATGAGTAAAGGACGATCTAAATTGCGATTTCTGTGCAATCTCAGGAAATAATAAACCGTTTACAAAAGTAATGGTTTCGAATCAATGGTGACTGTTTCTGATCCTACATAGCTATATTTTATGCCGGTGCCACTACCACCTGGGATTGTTAGGAACAACAAACTGTCTAAAACGGCTTTTAAAGTCTTTCTAAAATACGTTTTCTAAGGAATACCAGGAAATACTCCAAAGATGAGGTTTCCGCGTTTTTGCACGCCAGTATTTTGTTAGAGAAAATGATGATTTATTTAATCTGAACATTTTTGTGATTTAAGAAAACTACATTTTCTCTATGAATATACTGGTGTGCAAAAACGCGGAAATCTCATTCCTCTTACTAAACCAATTTCAAAATTAATACTGGGGTAATTCCACGAGGACTTGTCGTGTAAGTCACATACTATGCGTGTTGGCCACCGTTATTTTATAAAAGTTTGCTTCGCCTTTTTCAATTAATGAGATATCTCCCATAAAATAAGACACATTTTTCCGTTCTAAAATACTGGTAGTCATAAATCTAGTTTGTGACTTACACAACAAGTGCTCGTGGAAATGCCCACTGGCAAATTAATGATGAAAGTCCCGGTTTTAACATAGGCATTTTATGTTGGTGCCACTACCACCAAAGACGTAGTAGCGTTACCCGAGAACATTGGAATTTGACATGATGGTTAATTTTAAGATGTAAATGCGTAGTAAGAACGGTTTCTAAAAAATTCAAAACTTCAAATAAATATTGAAATGAGCGAATGAAATGATCATAAAAACTTCAAAATACTTTCTAAATTATCCCTTATTTTGAATTAGATTTATTTCTACTTCTTAATTCAAGTCTCATTACCGCCTAATGCAGTGTAATAATAAAGTTCAGTCAGTGGCTGAATTAGGAATTTTTGAATCATTCCTAAAAGTATAATTTCTTCTAATAAAAATTAGACATACAAATATCACTTGGCATATTTCAATTATTACACAAGTATAGCCGCGGATTTTGCTAGTGGTAATATGCATACTTTTATGGTGAGCGCATTATTTACTCTCTTGCGCAAAAAAAGGGTAATGAAAAGAAATCTAACAGTAAAAAGATTATAATTTTAACACGTTCACGACGACGTGCATAACCGGTGGGTCAAGCTTGACTATCCCATCAGGCGGCGTGCATCACCGGTGGGTCATCCTTGACTGTCGCATCAGGCAGTGTTCATCACCAGTGGGTCACACTCAACTGCTCCATAAAAAATGCGTGTACTACAGGTGGTCACTCGACTATGCTATAGACGGCGTGTAATACAGGTGGCTCATACTTGACTATTCAAAAATTCAGTAGTAAAAACATTTCGTTATTATAAACTTAATACATTCACGACGGGAAACGAGAATTCTCGTTTTCATTCAAAAAATATCATTGACTAAGGGCGCGGTCTTTACCTTACAAAATGCATTTATATCATGTTTTCCATATTTCTTTCGATCGTAAGATATTTTATATTAAATTCGTACATATGTAGTCAATAAAATCATGTCTCTAAGTAATTTGCTTACTCCCAAGGTTCGCACACTCCTTGAAATTTCCAAGGACTCTGGCACCACTATTAATGACAAGAAAATTTATATTTAATTTTTAAAATACAGAATTCGCAGACACCACCTTTAATCACAGATTTTGCAATATTTTTCTGCAGTGAAATACTTTGAAAATACTGCTAAAATTTAGTGGTAGAACTGTGCGAACCCTGTACTCCTTACGGGATTTAAACATTCACAATAAATTCCTCTTGTTATATTCGAGTTCAATTCAATAAATAAGAGAGGGGTGGATCATAACATACAGTGACTGAATAAGCGACATTACCGCGCCGCCAGAAGCAGCGAAATATGAATTCGAGCGCCGCCTCACAGTTTAAAACATGATCATAGGCGCCGGCGTGAACATCTTAATCCCTTGAGGGGCAAGTAAAAGTGTCTCTAAATATTGAATTCTCACCGGAATAATCGAAAAAATTTATTTTTAAATAAGGAAAAGTAAATTTTCAACGGTTTTCCTCCAAGGTTAAAAATATAAAATTTAGTTAAAATTTTCTGGTGAGAATCTTGATTAAATTAGGTGGGATATATTTTATCCCACCGCCCCTCAAGGGGTTACAAAATGGGGGAAAATATACGATAAATTTTATTAAATCTTTCGAATGAAAACTTTACATTAAAGCTCGTTAAATATTTAAAATCATTCAATGCAAGTAATTTTAAATTAAGAACTAATGCTCTTGATTATAATATGTATCATTTTCAAGGCGCGTTCACTATTAGAATTTATGAAAAATTCGGCACCCCTATTTCATATTAAAAAAAATTTATGTAATATTTCAACCGCAGAATTCGTAAACAACTTATTTGGTCGTAGAATTTTTATTTATTTATTTATTTATTTATTATTTATTTTTTTTTTTTTTGCGACTAAATAAAGTGGGAGGCTTTATTCAATGACTATGCTAAAACTGTACGCAGCCGGATTTTGATCTATTTTGTAATACACACTTTCAATAATATTTGTAATTTCTCGCAATCTTCAGTGTTTTATATATAAAAAAATTGCTTGTATTTAAAAAAGTAACATAAACATTACCTAAAAATACATAAATATTTCATATGAATTCATTATTTTTCTCTCTTGTGCATGAAAAACAAAAACAAAACAAATTATACAACAAATAGCTATAATTTTGAAAGAAAACGAGAACGAAAAACAAACAAACAAATGAGAATGTATATATCGAGCAAAAATAAAAATATCATAGTAGGTATATTATATGACTTAATACTTACTTCACGTGAGTTATTTATTTATTTATTTTTGATACCAAACTCAGTAAAATAAAATATTTTACTACAATTCTACTTTAAATAATGAACAACGTTAGCTTCATTATTATCTCATGTGTAACACCAGGAAGAAAAACTCATCTTGAAAATGTTTACGTAATGATAAACACAAGTTTCTCAACTTGAAAGAATTCTCCCTGGGGAAACGAAAAAGTTCTACTTATCAAAAGAATATATAGATTTGTCTGCCTTTATTCCTTAACTATAGCTAGTAACAAAAATATTTTTTATGATGAACACGTTGCTTTCTTCCTTTTCCAAGATAAAGATAGAAGAAAAAGGGCCAACAACAAACAGTTATAATTTTGAAAATGAATGAGACAATAACTTAGCTAAATGAGGAAGCATTTATCGAACAAAAGGAAAAATGAGATGTATCCTATTGTACGATTTTAAATTTATTTTACATGCATTATTTTTATTTTTAATGCATTCATTTAGAATACATGGTTCGTACCGATACCTTTATTTCTCCAGAAAAAACTACCAGTATATTTTTATAGAAAAAGAAATCTAGGTTAAACGCACTTAATAGTGCTGAACAGTGAAGCAGCGGTTGAGGGGTTACCTAGTTGCAGTCTACTTAACACCCAGGCTGAAGCATGAGAATGTCATGTAAAAATGAATCGTTCGAAAATGAAAAGAGAAGGTGCAGTAGAACTACATAGGAATTTAAAATTAAAATTTAAGGATAGACGAAAAGTAAATTAAGTATAAGAACTAGATATATAAATAGATTTTATATTAACCCTAGAACTACGGGAAATTTTACTCAAGTTTTATAAAAACATTCTACACCAGAATTTTTACTTAAAACTATTTAATTTGTTTATTTAACTTATTATTGTCTGATTTATACATTTAGTTTGTTTTGAAGAAATTTCTGGTTTGAATAAATATTTTGAATGTACATGTCGGGTCCAATGGACCCGTCTGGTAGACGGAAGGTTAAATAAAGATCAATCTGTAGTTTAAAAACTACTATTAAAAGGTAAAGGAAAGTGGAAAGAAAAAGTTATCACTAGTTCAGTAGACTCGCCAAGATGGCGCGAAAAGCAGTTAAGGAAGCAGCAGAGCTGCTTTACATTAAACAAAAAAGTCCTTTTCAGGAAGCATATATATATACACTGCTCAAAACAATTAAAGGATATTTGAAGTTTTATATAAAATAAAGATATAAACGAAATTTTTTTTGCCGAAAATAGAAGAAGAGAATCACAAATGCAAATTTTTCTGGTTTTCAAACTGTGGAGTATGCAAATTTTGAGTTCGACGTCAAAAACGCCGCTTCAGCGGCAGCGAATGAAATTTGACTTTCAACTGGATACAAGAGAATGAAGGCAAGGATGATCGGCATTCAGTGATTGCTTTGTTTCGATGAGTACGATGTCTCAGCGAAGTCATTTGACAGATTCAGAAGCTTTGAGAATTGTTGGTAGGTTAGAAGGGGGCCAAACTCAAGCCGAAGTAGCGCAAGCCATTTTAGTGTCACAAAGTGTCATTTCCAGGATCTGGAACCGTTTTTTGGAGAGTGGATGTGCAGGCCGAAGACCAGGGAAAGGTCGTAGACGGGCAACAACGCCCAATGAAGATCGGTATTTAGCGTTAACAGCTCGGAGACACCGAACCATGAACGCTACTCTTCTCCAACAACACCTTCGCTCGGCTACAGGCACCACGATTTCAACTCAGACTGTCCGAAACCGGCTCCATGCTGTAGGTCTGTATGCTCGCCGACCGATGGTATGTGTTAGATTAACATCAAGGCATCGTCGCGACCGCAGGGAGTGGGCAACCGAGCATGTCAACTGGAGGAGAAATGAATGGAGCAATATTCTGTTTTCTGACGAGTCCCGTTTTTCTGTGCATCCGGATAATAGGCATATTTTCATCTGGAGGGACCGTGGCAGTCGGAATAATCCTGCGTTCGTGCACGAAAGTGTCAGATTTGGCGGTGGAGGAGTGTTGGTGTATGGTGGCATCTCCATTGACGGGCGCACTGACATCTACATCATTCAGGATGGAGCTCTGACTGGTCGCCGATATAGGGATGAGATCCTCAGACCAATTGTAGTCCCTTACGCTGCAGCAATAGGAGATAACTTCATTTTAATGGACGATAACTGCAGGCCACATCGTGCAAACCTGGTGGAGGATTTCCTTTTCGAGGAAGGAATCGTTCGAATGGAATGGCCAGCGTGTTCTCCAGACATGAATCCAATCGAGCACGTTTGGGACGCTCTAGGAAGACGAGTTTCTGGCCGCCAACAACCCCCACAAACTCTCCGAGAACTGGAAAGAGCTCTTCTGGAAGAGTGGGGCAGAATACCCCAATTCGTCATTAACCCTTTGGGGACGAGCGACACGTATACGTGCCACATGAAGCGCTCAGAATCCTTGTTTTTCCTCACCAGTAAAATTTTAGTGTAAAATTTGCCTTATTTAATCAGCGCATTTTCTCGATTCAAGAAGACACAAATTTCTGTTTTTAAGAAACGGTGACAAAAGATTAAAAATTTCGTAAAACGCTTCCGTCCCGAAGGGGTTAATAGCCTCATTGAGTCCATGCCTCAAAGGTGTTCAACTTTGTTGGCCGCCCGTGGAAACCATACCCCCTACTGAAAATGATTTTCTTTGAAGAAAACACCTTTTTTAATTCTTTTTTTCTCATATGCACAAATTGTGTTTTTTTCCTTTAGTACACAAATGCGCAATAAAATGCATATTTTTCTGCCAAACATGTGTAATTTATTCTCATATAACCTACTATGTCTGTCGACCATGTATCAGTCAGCTAAACAGTTTACCAGATACAAAATCCACCTAAAACTGCAATATCCTTTAATTGTTTTGAGCAGTATATATATATATATATATATATATATTTAATTACAAGTAATTAATATTACGTTAAATGAAAAATTCTTTTTTTTTTCAAAAGGATTAAAACTATGACGATGTATCGTCATTAGAAGTTGATTTAGATATGAATTCTGAAAATGTAAATAATTTAGCGAAAACATTTTTTTTTAGCAGATATCTTCTTCAAGACGCTGCTGAGTTTTGCTGACACTTCTGAAAAATGGGTAACTCCAAGTTCGGCTTTTATTTTTTTAATTAATTCTATTATCGTAGTAATTTCATTATTGAATTCGGTAAGTTCATATAGATGTTCAGTTGGGGTGGGGTGGGAGTTTAATTTTAGGTTTTTCAATTGATTTTTGGGGGTTTTGAACTATTGTCGTTTTTCCTTTGGGAGCTTTAGGATTAGATGTTGCTGTTAAACACGCAAACTTTCACCTTCTTTTAAAAAGAAGTTTTCAATAAGATAATACTGGTGCCAAAAACTTTTTTGGTCTGCAAAATTCAAAGAGGTGTACGAACCATGGAACAGGGGAAGGTGTTCCTTTGACCACTTTGCAACATTTTAATTTTCTTAGCTCATCTATTAAGGCTAAATTCAATTTCTCTGTTTTATTATAATCGGTATCTTATGGTTTATCATACGTAATTTTTTCAAGGTTCTAGGTTTACTTTTATTATGTTTCTTTTCCTTTTAAAAAAATAATAACATTGTGGTCAAAGGTACAACACATAGTTATACCTTTGATCATGGGTTGTTGTACCTCTGACCAAGCAATTAGACAACACAGTAATGAAGAAAAAAATCATTTTATGCAGTATCATTGTGAGTAATTTTAAGCTAAATGGGTACAGGACAATATAAGCTTATTAAGAGTTATGTTAACGAAATATTTTAAGAGTTTTGCATTTACCGTTTGCTTATTCTAATTTAAATGATGAAATGTCTACTCCAAATGACAAATATTCTATCTGTGGAGCAGATCCACTAGCAATAGTAGGGTTTGGAAGTTTAGTTACAGTGTCATCTATATCAATATCATACAGCTTTTTATCTTCTCGTATAAATTTCCTATTTAAAGTTTGTTTTTTCAAATATTAGACTTGAAACACTGGATATTTAATATCACACATCTCTTCGACAAAATATGTAAGAGTTTTTTTACTTGCAATTTTAACAAAAATGAAATTTTCTTTTTTCAATTCATCTTTCTCGAATTATTTCTGGTCAGCTAACTGACAACATTCATCTGACAGATAAGAAGCACTTTCTCCCAGAAATGTAAACAAAGCAATGACCACAACCTCTGGTCCCAAGCTGTACATATTTGAGGATGCCTATTGTACAAATTTCTTTATTATTTATGAACAACGAAACTAAAAAAATATCGTTAACTAATTTCAAGACAATTGTAGTATGTAAGTCATAAAAGTTGAAATGTTTAAAAAATCTTTTAAGAGTGTTGTACCTTTGACCTGGTCAAAAGAACAACAACTGATCGTGGTCAGAGGTACAACACCATGCTAGTGCAAATTACAAAGCATGCTACAGTTTTAGCGTTAGGATAATCATTTTTACAATCCCCACTATATTTATAAAACTCTCTAGCTACCATGTCAAATCATTTCTATCAACAAAGATTAGCACAAAAATATTATTAGGCAAAACATTAACAAATAAATACTTACATTTTTATGTTGGAAATGTATGAGTATTATTCACAGGAATCCTCTTTGACTTGAATAATCCACAGTAGGTTTCACAAGCTCCCTAGTAAAGGGACTATGCACTAATTACAACAAAATTCATAAAATGCTGCTATACCGCGCTATAGCCTAGGCAGTCAAAGGAACAATGTGGTCAGAGATACAACACCTTCTCCTATATGGGAATTTTGAAAAATTTTATTTTCAATAAGGGGAAATAAGTGATTCAATGTTGTATGTGTTGTAACATAATGAAGACAATTTTATTTTCCAACTATCACACGATGACAAGTCAAAGTTTTTTATTAGATGTAAATTTCCAATCTATCCAATCCAATTAATATCATCCAATTAATCTAGTCCAAGTCTTATAACTTAAAAAAAAATATTTTAGCGAAATGAACAAATTTCGACGTCTAAAAAAACGATAAGTTCAAGCTTTTCTTTCTTAGCCATCGATAAAAATAGACTATTTTTATAGTGAATGTATTATTTTCCTGCGTGTTCTCCGAATAGATAATAGAATGAAAACCAAGAACAAACAATTGGCATTTTTTCAACGATAAGCAAAAAAATATCAACGAAGTCAGGATAAATCTCTCTATTCTAAAAAAAAGTAACTACCGCTGTCACCGCCGCCGCCGCCGCCGCCGCCGCCGCGGTTTTGATTTTTTTGTGACCGGAGGCCTTTCTTCGTTAATATTAACAAAAATAATGCATACAAAAATATGAAAATCGGTGCTTTTATGCAGAAATGTTTGATAAACACGCTGATGCAGACAATTTTCAAATCAAAGGATTATTTTAAGAGTTATTTAATGCTAAAGTTGGACAAAATCGTTCCACTAAAAAAGTTTTATAGCAGCAAAAACTACACATGGCAGTGTAATCATTTTTAGATCATTTTATGCGTTAGAATTTGCCGGAGTGCAGATTGCATTAATTTTTTTATTTTGACTCATTTTTTCAGGTTTTATTTCTATTTTAAATTCAAATTTTCAGCATTTCGAGAGATATTTTTTACAGATTTCAGAAAATTGTCCTAATTTAAACTGTTGCCAACTGTACAAAAAGCGCAAGCAATAATGTTCGCTTCAAATTAAAAATTTATTTACACGTGACTATTATAAACAGAAAAAAAACTTTCAAATTAGAATTAAATAATTACGTATAAAAAGCAGGAACTTATTAAAAATTACGTCATAAAAAGTATACACGTGAATTTTAAAAGAGAAAGGATATTGTAAAATAATAAATTCATTAACATGCGTTAGAAGTCTTAGGAGAAATTACGTCATATTTACGTCACATTATAGTTATTACATAAAATGAACACAAAATAATATTGCAAAAAAGTTTAAATTTAGAAATTGCGCTAGACATTTATTTGATATTTTGAGAATTAATTTAAATGTCTCATTTAAAAGCACTTTCTTTTCGCTTTATTAAAAAATACCAGGAGACAAAGACTCTCTTTACTTAATTCCTTTTATATTAGCTTATTTTGAAATGTTGTTACACGTGTCTACGTCATCAAGTTATTTTTATTTCGACGTTTTATTTGTGTTTTTATTAATGTTGTACGAATTTATTTGTTCTTTCGTTATTTAAAATAAAAATTATATCAATTTGTATAATTTGGCGAAATGGGTCGACAGGATAATCAAGTAGTACTTCAGCGGATTAGGCGTTAAAATTCCCCAATCAAAGAGAAATGAATAGAAATTCGTTTATAGGGAGATCGCCACTGTTTTTTAAATTATAATTCAATCTTTCGAAATCTTTTTAAAGCCGATCAAATTAGCGTGCATTTAGAGTCTGCGGTGTCTGGACGGGGGTTGGCGAGCGTAGCTCGTAGGGGGCCGAGCCCCCTAGTTTATCGAAAAAAAAAATTTCAGTTAAGGTAATTGAAAATTGAAAATTTTAATGTGCATGATATATTTCCGTTTAAAGATCCTTGGATTCAAAACGCGATTATTTTAATTAATAGTTTAGTAAATTCTTTTCATAATTATGTATGATTTATCGCAATAAGCTGCATCTCTCTATTTTTTTAAAAAAAGTAACTACCGCTGTCACCGCCGCCGCCGGTTTTGAATTTTTTTGTGACAGGAGGTCTTTCTTCGTTAATATTAAGCAAAATATTGCATATAAAAATATGAAAATCTGTGAAATTATAGAGAAATGTTTGATAAACACGCTGATGCAGACAGTTTTCAAATCGAAGAAATATTTTAAGAGATATTTAATGCTAAATTTGGACAAAATCGTTCCATTAAAAAAGTTTTATAGGAGTAAAAACTGTACATCGGAATTGAATCATTTTTAAATCATTTTATGCGTCAGAATTTCCCGGTGTGCAGACTGCACTTAGGTTTTTAATTTTACTCATTTTTTGAGGTTTTATTTCTATTTTAAATTTAAATTTTCAGCATTTCGAGAGATATTTTTTTACACATTTTAGAAAATGGTGTTAATTTAAACTGTTGCCAACTGCAACAGCGCAAACAATAATATTTGCTTCAAATTAAAAACTTATTTTACACGTGACTATTATAAACAAGAAAATATAATAAAATAAACTTTTCAAAAAAATAGTAACAGACTTCAAAAAAAGCGCTAAAAAGAATTAAATAATCTCTCTATTCTAAAAAAAAGTAACTACCGCTGTCACCGCCGCCGCCGGTTTTCAATTTTTTGTGACCGGAGGTCTTTCTTCGTTAATATTAAGAAAAATAATGCATACAAAAATATGAAAATCGGTAGTATTATACAAAAATGTTTGATAAACACGCTGATGCAGACAGTTTTCAAATCGAAGAATTATTTTAAGAGATATTTAATGCTAAAGTTGGACAAAATCGTTTCACTAAAAAAGTTTTATAGCAGCCAAAAACTATACATGGCAGTGTAATCATTTTTACATCATTTTATGCGTTAGAATTTGCCGGAGTGCAGATTGCATTAATTTTTTTATTTTGACTCATTTTTTGAGGTTTTATTTCTATTTTAAATTCAAATTTTCAGCATTTCTTGAGATATTTTTTACAGATTTTAGAAAGTGATGTTAATTTAAACTGTTGCCAACTGTATAAACAGCGGAAACAATAATGTTTGCTTCAAAAAAAAAAAATTATACGTGTAATAAATTAAAAATTTATTTACTCGTGACTATTATAAACAGAAAAAAACATTGGAATTAGAATTAAATAATTATGTACAAAAAGCTGGAACTTATTAAAAATTACGCCATAAAACTATAATTACACGTGAATTTTAAGGGAGAAAGGAATTTGTAAAATAATAAATTTATTAACATGCATTAGAAGTCTTAAATAGGAGAAATTACGTCATATTTACGTCACATTACAGTTATTACATAAAGCGAACAGAAAATAATATTGCAAAACGGTTTAAATTTAGAAATTGCGCTAGACATTTATTTGATATTTTGAGCGGATACTTTTCAACTATTTTTCTTAGGAAAGCGCAAATAATATTTCATTTCTAACACGAGCATTTTCATGTGAATATTAAAGAGAGAAAGAATAATTTGGTCAAAATTACGTCAGATTAAAAACGATTAATTTAAAATGTCTCATTTAAAACAACTTTCTTTTCGCTTTGTTAAAAAATACCGGGAGACAAAGATTCTGTTTACTTAATTCCTTTTATACTAGCTTATTTTGAAATGTTGTTACACGCGTCTACGTCATCAAGTTATTTTTATTTCGACGTTTTATTTGTATTTTTATTAATGTTGTACTAATTTATTTGTTCTTTCGTTATTTAAAATAAAAATTATGTCAATTTGTATAATTTGGCGAGTGGTTTGGCGATTTATATAATTTGGCGAAATTAGTCGACGGGATAATCAAGTAGTACCGCAGCGGATTTGGCGTTAAAATTTCACCAATCAAAGAGAAATGAATAGAAATCTGTTTATAGGGAGATCGCCACTGTTTTTTAAATTATAATTCAATCTTTCGAAATCTTTTTAAAGCCGATCAAATTAGCGTGCATTTAGAGTCTGCGGTGTCTGGACGGGGGTTGGCGAGCGTAGCTCGTAGGGGGCCGAACCCCCTAGTTATTTAAAATTCTCTAATGGCGAAACGTTATCCAATAACCACACATCGGATATCATATATCGGCATAAAAGCCTTAAATTTAATATGTAAAATTTAATATCCACCAAACTTTTCTAGAGCAGGGGTGGCCAACTGTGGCACGCGATACACCACTAAAATTTTCTAGCAATCATTGCCTTATCTAATCATCGAATTCTTGCGATTCCACAAGTCGGCTATTTCTTTAAAATTTTAGTGGTGTGCGGCGTGCCACAGTTGGCCACCTCTGTTCTAGAGAATATTTTTTACAAGAGATTAATTTATATATTTATGATTCAATTTACGAATATATACATATAAAAAGTAATCAATTACTATTTGAAGTTGATGCCAATCTATCTTAAATATAGTAAAATTGTGAATATATTGTACCTATTAGCATGAATAAAGTGATAATGAAAAATATGATACAAAAAAAAAAACTCTATTTTTTCAGAAATTTATTTGTTTAATCATTATCGATTGCGAATGTTTGGCACCAACTTCAAAAAGGAATTGATTACTTTTTATATGTATACTAGGTGGCTCTGCCCCCTGCAAGCTACGCTCGTCAACCCCCGTTCAGACACTGCAGAATCTAAAAGCACACTAATCTGATCGCTTTTAAAAAGATTAGAGGAGATTGAATTATACTGAAAAAACCTGTAACGATCTCCCTGTAAATGGGTTTCCATTCAATTCCCTTTGATTGCAAAAATTTACGTAAGAATCAGTTGCTGTTAAAGACATCCAATGGTTGTTTTCAAGTTTGATTCACAATCTTTTGCCGGTTATATCTAAAATCTATCGCCAAACTATAAGATTAAATGCAAATAATGGTTGATCGTAAATGTCATATTCACTTGAGTTTAAGGAAGTTACACGTGTTTACGCCATCAAGTGATTTTTATTTCGACGTTTTATTTGTATTTTTATTAATGTTATACAAATTTATAGTAGTACTTCTTAGTTATCCCGTCAACCAATTTCGCTAAATTATATAAATCGCCAAACAACTCGCCAAATTATACACATTGACATAATTTTTATTTTAAAAAACGAAAAACAAATAAATTAGTAAAGGCACAGAATTGCTAATATTAATGTTTTACTAAGGCACAGATGTCATATACTCCCCATATTGGCCCGATTTTTTTTCGACGCCAATTTGGCGAAAACATCACCAGCATAAATAACAACATCCGGGTTACCATATCAAGCAAAATACGACACTTTGGCGCCAATTAATTACCCATTGCGTATATTAACATTGGCGTCAGAAAAAAATCGCGCCAATATGTATATGACATCTGTGCCTTAGTAAAACATTAATAAAAATACAAATAAAACGTCGAATTAATGGTTTTATTGGCCATTATTGACATTTAATCTAAAAATTAATTAATTAATGGCAACCATTATTGGCATTTAATCTTACAATTGGCGACAATAATTTGGTCGACGGGATAACTAAGAAGTACCAAATTTATTTGTTCTTTCGTTATTTAAAATAAAAAAATATATCAATTTGTATAATTTGGCTATTTATATAATTCGGCGAAATTGGTCGACGGGAGAAGTTGTACCATTAAAACATTGCTTTGAAGTTGAAATTAAATGTCATGATTTGTTGTATTGTCATAAACGCACCGGGCTTGACCAGCGCCCCCTAGATATTGGAGATCCATTATCTAGGGGGCGTTGGTTTGGCGCGCATTTTTTTACGACAATTTGGCGAAAGCCTCGTTTTCGAATACCAGTTACATATATTTTTAAATTATTTTCTGTTATTTTTTTAAATGAAATAACAATAAACAAATAAAAGTTTAATTAATAACCGTAGAACAAAACAATTTATAGCATTTTTTATAAATAAAAAGAAAATAATTTCAAATAAACATTTATTAATAAATAAGCAACAATAGCCGGGTTACCATGTCAGGCAAAATAACGCCGTTTTGGCGCTAATTAGGTTCTGAGTTGCGTATGTAACATCTGTGCCTAATATTATTCTTTTCGTTTCGTTTAAAAAAAAAGAAAGAGGTGAAAGCCATTTATTTCAAATGTTTTAGTTTTAAATGAAAGTTTTGTATTAAATAAAATTATAATGAAATACAAATTGAATTTATGAATAAAAGTAACATAATACATTTCTTAGCATATATTTAAGGGATGCCAAACTGGTCGCCAGATTAGTTTAAAATAATACAACCTTTTCTAAAATATGAAAAGAAAATATCTGTTATGATTAAAATTTGAGTTGCCATCATTAGAGAAAAGTATATAAAATTAGAAAAAAATTAATATTTCGAAAACTAATTCGTATTTAAAAATTCTAATACCAGTTTTGAGAACGGTGAATCAATACGGATTTTTGGTGGTAATTTCATCGCAAAGTATTCCGTATTTTAGGAGAAATCGCCGTGAAACATAATCAGTTGTTTAATCAGTCGTTTCAGATATTCGTTCCATAAATTCGTTTCATTAGGATTTTATATATATAGGGTAGATATTCGTAAATTGAATCATAAATATATAAATTAATCTCTTGTAAAAAATATTCTCTAGAAAATCCATGTTTGGTGGATATTAAATTCTACATATTAAATTTAAGGCTTTTATGCCGATATATGATATCCGATGTGTAGTTATTGGATAACGTTTCGCCATTAGAGAATTTTAAATAATTATTTAATTCTTTTTAGCGCTTTTTTTTAAAGTCGGTTACTGTTTTTTTTAAAAAGTTTATTTTATTTCCTACTTTTTAGTTATTCATACCGTAATACATAATTATCCTGATTTCAATCATTATCTGCTGAATAAATAATTAATTTGTCATAGAAATTATAATTTACAAAAATTATTTATTAAACAAATAATTTTTAATAAATATTTTGTAATTTCATTCGAAGTATTGATTTTATTGGCATTTAATACTTATGATAGTTTTTTAACCCCTTAATTCTTGCTCCCCAGATATTCTCGGGCTGTGTCTTTTACTCATATTGTTTGATTCACACCAGTTTTATAAAATAGTGAAATTGGCTATATTTTAGTATCGTTTTTACTGTCATTAAATAAGGTGAAAATTTCTTTTTCATAAAAGTGGTGCCAATAAGCAATTTGAATTATTCAACCGTAATTTAATTCGAGCGTTAAGGGGTTAAACAAATACATTGTATTCCAACAATCTGCATTTATTTGATATTTGACATTTTATTAACATATATCTGACCTATGCGCTTGGCGTCAAGCGCCCGCTTAAAAGTCATCGTCAATATATGCGGACGAGATAGCACACACAAGGAAATTTACAATAGAGAGAAATACAGCAGGGAGCTTCCCAAAGAGTGTGCAACTGAGCCAGCGGGATACTCACAAGCGATTAGCGGTGTAATTCCTGGACCACTCAGCCACGGTGAGCCCGTCTACATTCAAGAATTATTTTTTCTAGGACTCCGTTGTCAAGAAGCAAAATGAAGACTATGTATTAAAATTTGTATTGACTCTTCATGTATATTGGCCAGGATCCAGGTAGATTTTTCGCAGTTAGCGAAAGGAGATCGGCCAATCAGAAGACTGCATTTTTGCGAACTTTTCTCTGTTTACTTCAAATCGGCAAAATGCAGGCAACTGATTGGTCAATCTCGTCTCGCTAACAGCAAAAAATCTATCTGGAACCCGACCTAAAGAGCAGAGTTGCCCAGCCTCTGGTTTTTTGGATACCTGTAATTTTTATAGTATGTCCTGACATTTGACATTTGAAGTCCACCAAGGTGGAGAATGCTTTGGGGCCTATAGCTACAATGGCTGTCGCCTCGAATGATCCTTATTATACATAGAAACAACATCAAGTCACAACAATTTTTATTTTCCATTACATATATTATATAACTACAATGGGACATTCACAATTACATCCATGTCTTACCCAGGGACTCGAACCCGGGCCCTCGGGATGACAGCAGCCTCCTATTACTGACCACGCCACCGGGCGACATAGTATGTCCTTTTGAATTGGAAAAATTCTTCTATCAAATAAAACAAAATTTTCCGTACTAAAATACTGGCATTCAAAACGCTGTAGACATGTCAGGTTTGAAAATGTGGTCCAGAATTCTACATTATTATTTTCTGATAATCTCCATCAATTGTTTCCTCATGTAAGATGCCTCTATATGAAAGTGGTGACATACAATGCTCAAACTCAGTTTATACATACGTGTTTTCCTAAACTATGGCAAAAATAGACATTTTCTATTCCAGAACTTGGCGATACTCGTTTGGAGAATTTGTGTTGGCAAGGCTAAAACTGCAGCACAAGATGGAATAGTCTTCATGAGCGCACAAACCTGTGGCTAAACATGAGACACAAATAAACCCAACACATATATAATTTTAATTAATTTTTCAATTAATTTTCAGCAGTGAAATTACGCTCGAAATTATTGAATTTATATAATACGTGAATTATCACTTTGCTAACGAAGCGTAGAACCAACAATGTGAAAGATATCCAATGTGTGGGAAATACTTGCTGGGCATCGTCCTCGTAGCTTAATTGGTAGAGCATTTGGAGCACTATTCTAAGGGTTCCGGGTTCGATTCCCGGATTGGACATTTTCACATTGTTGGTTCTACGCTTCGTTAGCAATATGATAATTCACGTAGTATATAAATTCAATAATATTGAGCGTAATTTGACTGCTGGAAGTTAATTAAAAATTATATTTAATTTTTAGTTTTACTCATTAAAATTTAAAAATGAATGCAAGAATTCTTCCTAAATGAAGACTAAATAACATACAATAATACATAGACTAAATAATATGTGGATACATACATTCAAATTTATAAGTTATTAAAAAAGGTTTTATTGCGACATAGAATTGAAGGATTTGAAATATGATGAAAGTTACTCTGTACGTAGTTAGTATTTTTGCTAAGCAGCAATTCTTTCACACTAAAGTAATTTTAAAAATTCATCGTGGGTGTTTATATTTTCCAAACTTCCTGAAAATGATAAATTATTCAGCAAGTAAAATTCTTAGAACAATCTCATTTTGAATAATGAAAAACAGTTTGCGTCATTATTCACTGTATTGTAAATCTAACAAGAAAAATTTGCTTGGAGAATTTTCATAAACAATTTTCTCAACTTAAATAAGAATAATAAAGTTCTAATTCTGAAGAAAACATAAAATATAACCTTTCTTTTTGAAATTTCGATATGAAGAATTTGTATGATTCATTTATAATGTTTTCTCTCTTGTACACAAAAAAGATAATATAAAGAGACTTCACAACAAACAGTAATAATTTTGAAAGAAAATGAAAAGAAAAAATAAATAATAATAATAATAATAACGCAACTGTATTAGAAGTCATTTATGGAAAGAAAAAAAACATTTAAGTAGATTGAAAATTTAACAGATTGGAATCTGCAAGATTTTGATTAATTTTATTATCAAAAGTTTTCGGTATTATTTGTAATACCTTCACCTACCATTAGGTTCACTTTTCCATTAAAATAATATTTAATTGTACTAGATTAATTTGAACACAATTATTCCAATTGGTAAATAAATCATATTAAAAATAAATTTCTAACTGGGCGAAAAATGTCCAGACCAGGATTCGAACCAGGGATCTCCTGGCTGAAGCCGCACTGCTCTGCCATCTGAGCTATCCCGGACGAATCTGGTGGAACTTTTTCACCCAACTAACTTTAATGATTATAGCATCTGGTCTAAAACCTGGTTCAACTCAACAGAATAGTACCTGTGATTTATTAGTCTGTGATTACTGTGATTTAAAGTCACAACTAAAACACTTTTCTATCTTTTCGGAAGTTGAAAACTGTTTTTAGAGGGTGTTCGTACCGTTTCTGATAAATCATTTTATTTATTTATTTATTATAAAATTTCTGGTTTATATTGATTAAAAGGAATACGAATGTTGCCAGTTGTGCTTTTGCGCATTCCCAGATGATTCATTCGAGTATCAGAATCATTCATTATTCCAATCGCTATTTTAAGCCAATGAAAAATAATCACTTCAACATTATCCGTTTTGTAATACAAAATAAATAAATAAATTTCTTGGGAATTCCCTTGTGACGATAAGAAGACTTTTCGCAAAATAAGAATTTTTCCCGAAGGAAATAGTTTTGCTTTTTAAAAGTTATTTAAATTTACCTCTTTATTCTTTGATCACTGATAAAAAAAAAACTTTTACGATAAACATTATATTTCCCCCTTTTTTTCTTGAAGAAAAAAAAATTAAAAGACCGAAATAATAAATCTGGATGTATTTATCGAACGACAACATAAATAACATGTAAGCAGATTGTAAGATTTAAAACTTGGTTTTGCTTCTTACAATTCATTTACTATTAAGCATTATTTTGATCTGTTTACTGCCAAATAAACTTCATTAATATTCATATTTTTCCCCCAGTAATCTGCAAGTAATTAAAAATATATATCTTATTTAATTTAGAAAAATTACACACAGATTTTTCGTAAAATCTACCAGTTCAAGTTATTGTATAATATAATGCCATTGGTATTGCAATATATTTAATTTGAAATACAATTAAAAAAAAAATTTAACCCCTCGAAGACTGTTTTGATATTGCGTATTACACTTAATTGTAACACTTAACGATCAAAAATTCCTTTCAGGTACAGATATCGCTTACACGAATTTATTTGGCTTTCACAACTTTATTTTTAAAAGCAATCTTTCAGATGTGCAAGAAAAGTTTACTAACCATGTACTTTTTAAAAAAAGTGGTGCCAATAGAATATAAAAATAGAATCATGTATATAAAGATTGGACGGCTATTTGGCCCGACACTCGAAAACAAAGGCTTAATTTCCAAATGCAGAATATCATCAAAGCATAGCTGCCAACCTTCCACTAATCTTCCGTAATGTCTGGATTAATTTAACCCAGGTTAACCACATTTCGAACCAGAGAATTTATTTCATGAATACTTATTTATTTAATTCCAGGTTTCTACGTGGAAAATATTTAATTTTATTTCTTAAAAAAAAATTCTGGTAAGAAACGTATTAAACCAGGGTCAAATTAACGCAAGTATTACGGAAGATTAGTTTGAGGTTGGCACCTATGTCAAAGTATTTGGAATCGAATTTTGCGTATAATGCACATTTTTACTTTTTTTCTGATAAATTTGTTGTTAAACACTTGTGTTTATCAGTGACTTCAAAATGACAGCATACGTTGCCCCTAAATGGTTAAAGAACAGAGCTGATTTTTTTTTCAAAGCAAAAGAAATATAATGGCACTCACGTGAAATAAACACGATCAGGGATATAAACTATTCGAGTTATATATTAAAATGTTAGACGCCCACTGTTATATTGCGGTGCAGAATACATCAATGGTTATATTTTTTTACATTTTTCATAGCAAATAAACAATAAATACTAATACTTTTTGTGTTATTTCCGCAAACTATTATCCCGATACAAAGAAATACATGTTGTTATAAAATGCAGCCTATGTTAATGTAAACTAACAAAAATAATTCTACATAAATAAATCGCTTTGTATTAAAGAGTTTTTGAAATTTGTTACTAAGTTAATTTAAGCTATTAACAACTGATGATATCTAACATAACCACTGTTGTATAAGTAAATAATGCCGATATCAAACACAACCTAAGTTAATGTAAACTGACGAGCTGAAAAAAAATTACGTAAACAAACAGATTTGGATTAAAGTGATTTAGTAATACTACTACTAAATCTCTTTTATCTAAAGCTAACTATTTACTACGATTTGTTAACTTTAAACTACTAACTTTTATCTTTAATACGAAACTATAGCCTAACTTTGCGGCGATTTCTAGATTTGATCGTAAAGGATAAATTTAAAGGGAAAAAAAATGTCTTGGAAAATAATCTCATTCAAGCAAACGAAGATCTTTACAAAAATTACATTCAAAATAATCATAAACAATCACTTCACTATTATACGTTCTGAAATGAAAAAAAGAAAAAAAAACCATGCGATTCCTGGAGAAAGAAAATAAAGTTACGCATCTAAAAATATTATAAACATCAGCCTTTATTTCTAAGCAGTCAATAAAAACTGAAGTATTTCCATCATGAACACATTATATTCTCTCAAGAGTGAAAAAAATTAAAAAAAGAACCAACAAAAAAATGTTATATAGTATATTCAATCGAAATCGGTTAACAAGAACCCGGATAATACGATGGAAGGGTTAAAACGAGCACTTTTGACATTAAGGTAAGTCCGTCGTTTAAGATATATTAAGATTTCCCTGCTTGTTACGAGCCACAAATGATGAATCACGGCTTATATGGCCAAAATGTCGTTCATTTCAATTCAAATTTCGGCGAAAAGTACGATCGAATTGATAAAAGAATCACGTCACATGACTGTATGATGCACAAACCACATCATTGTTCATTGAATTTCTGTTTCGCAATACTACATTAACTGTTGTTTATCGCAAGAAAAATTACTTGTTTTAATTTACACGGAGCTTAAAAATAGTAAATTAATTTTAACATTTAAATAATTAGAAGAGTTAACAATAATAATTATTAATTTAATTATGTGTGTGTTTTTAAGATTTTAATATATCCCCGTATATCGCGAGTAACGCTTAATACGAGGACTATTTAACCCTCCGTCTACCAGACGGGTCCATTGGACCCGACAGGTACATACAAAATATTCATTCAAACCAGAAATTTCTTTAAAATAAACTAAGTATATAAACCAGACAAAAATAAGGTAAATAAATGAGTTAAATAGTTTTAAATAAAAATTCTGGTGTAGAACGTTTTATTAAAACTTGAATAAAATTCCCGGTAGATCTAGGGTTAAATCCCTTTCTTCTCGTAGCCGAGGTAATAATTATATGTGTGTTGGGAACATTTGCCATTGTATACAAACGGCTGCCCTGAGCTCCACAACAGTATTGTGCGGAAGCCTATTGGAGCCCCTCTTAATCATAACACATACGGATGCCATCTTAATCATGCACTTCGGGATAATACTTGAGGATATAAGGGCAACAAAATGAGGATGGCATGTTCATGAAAGTTTTTGGCTGTCCATTGTTGGGTTTTATTGGATGTATGGGATGGGGCGTATTCTTGTTGAAAAACATACGGCCTCCCACGTGTAATAGAAGTAATCCAGATCTTTAACACCTCGGTGTAAACAATGGCGTTGACTCTGGCAATTAAAAAAAAAGATATGTGGAGGCATCAGCACGTCTTCTTTGTTCACAATCCCCCAAATTCATCACTGAGGCTGGAAATTTAATGTGCATGACGGGAGGAACCTATTCGGGGATTTTATATAGCTACCGATCTTTTTGCAGTTCACTTCTTACGATTGGACAAAGTTCTTCTCAAACCACAGCTTTCCTAGCTCTTCTTTACATTTCAGATTGTTAAAGAGTCGTTTGGATTTGGTCAGGCGACAAGAACTGCCCTCTCCAAATGACGTAACATCTCTAACGAAGGTACTCACGAGTAGCACACTGGGAGATGGCTTCAAAAACCTGCAGCTCCATAGCGAATGCCGGCATCGACTTCCCAGGATTTTTATCGATATGAATGGCGAATTCCTGTGTCTTGATAATATCACATCGCGAAAAATACCTTTTCTCGTATGAAACGGTTGCCACATCAATCCAGGCATTCTTCAGTTCGCTCCTTACTTTTAAGACGAGTGACCGGACGAGTTTCAAGAATGCAGCAGTCTCTAAATCGGACTGTTTTTCAGTCAATTATACAATGACAACATGCCTCTTCATTTCCCCAGTTAGTCTAGATTCTGACATGTTTACATGTAACAGAAAAGGATTTGTAACCACGGTGTGCAGAGTGATTTTCATCTTTAACACATTGGGGACGAGCGACCGTTATACATTCCCCGTAAGGTGCTCAGAATCCGTGGTTATTCTCACCAGTATATTTTTATTGTAAATTTTCCCTTATTTAATCAGACCATTTCCCCGATTCGATTAGGCAAAAATTTCTGTTTTGAAAAACCTGTGATAAAAGATTAACAATTTTGTAAAAACCTGTTCCTGCCTCACCCTGTATATACATATGATCTAAAAAGATGAAACAGAACGAATTTTTCGAAAAATATATGTCAGGTAAACCAACGGAAAGATTAAAAATTTATTTTACTTTTCCTTTTTAACCCCTTAATTCTCGCTCCCGTCATATCCTCGGGCTGTGTCCTTCACTCAGATTGTTTGATTCCCACCAGTTTTATAAAATAATGAAATTGGCTATATTTTTGTATCATTTTACCTGTCATTAAATAAGTTGACTATTTCTTTTTCATAAAAGTGGTGCCAATAAGCAATTTGAATTTTTAAACCGTAATTTAATTCGAGCGTTAAGGGGTTAAAACAACAATTTTGTATTAAAATTTTCAGCATTTTTATTTATTATGAAATGCAGTTGTAACTAGTACATCTATGTTTGGGAGGAATGTTTTTGTAACACCAAGGACAATTTTACTAGCTTATAGAATTTTACCTTAAGAAAGAGAATAAAATAAAATAAATTTTAGCCGTAAATAATGTAAATTTTATCTTTTTTTCTTCTGCCCAATAACAAAATATTAAAATTTCTATGATTAATATATTATTGTGTTTCTCATGCTTAAAATAAATAAGCAACAAAATAACAAAAACATAACTAATGGCAAAAATTTAAGCTTTCGAAAAGGAATAAATACCAACCAGATAAATCAGAATAAATGTATGTAACAGGATAAAATAACAAGTAAACTAAATGAATGATTTAAATCTTTTACTGTTTGTGGAATTTTTTTCATTTTAAAACCGCCTATTTTGATTAAAATCTGTATTATTTTGTTTTAAATATTACCAGATATTTTTGTTCAGGTTACATTCTTGCAGTTGATTAGAATAACAAAAGTATTAATATTTTTATGATTATTACATGATTGACTCGTTTGTACACAAAAAAACAAATAATAAAAAAAAGATAACTTAAAACAAACAACATTTTAAAAGCGAACAAATACAAATCAGCTAAATCAGAATACATTTATCGAACGGAAAAAAGAACATGTAATCCGACTGAAGGATTTAAAAGTTTTATTTTATGTATTTTATCTTTCTTTTTTAAAACCACATATTTTTATTAAAATCAGCATTATTATTTTTTTTATCTATTGCCAAATATTCTCCTTTATTCGTTCTGCATTTTCAAAGTTGATTGCAATAAGAAAAAAAATCATTGTTAGCTGATTTTATTTTAGAAGAGAAACTCCATGTTTACAAATTTTATTTACAGTATCAGGCATGTTGAATTATTTAAATATCACAACTGCCAACTGTTACGCTTTTCTAATATCACTAAAATTTAATAAAATTATTTGCATTATTTAATCGAAGATTTTGGAGATTTAAGAAATCAAAATTTACTATTAAATTTTAGTGGTAAGAAAAAAGCGTAAAAGTTGGCAGCTATGAAATATTGTATATATTTTTAAATTTTCAAATTCATCTCAAGCTGTATACTGTATACATAATAAAATACATGTGTCATCTTTTCAGGTAATTTCTATTTATTTATTTATGTATTGCCTAATAGGTTTTTATGATCACATTTAATTATTCTTAACGTTTTTATTTGAAACCAATTTATGTACCAAGCATAATAATTAGACAAATTTATAATTTTAAATAAACTATAAATATTTAACTGCAGCTTACCCGTACTCTAGTGCTTATATTAGAAGCTATATTTAAAATGAACAATGTCCTTTTAATGACATAAAGCCTCTTATTAAATACTAAGTCAGGGTTGCCACAATTCAAGGAATTTCCAGACCAGGAAATTTTTCGGCGCCAGTACTTTCGTACAGAGAATCTATCTTTAAATAAGGCGAAATTTCGTGTGTTTAATCTAGATATATTTTTCTATAAAAAAATACTGATATTTCGACTGGAAATTTCCCTGAAGCGTGGCAACTCTGTAAGTATGTTATTTATTGTATTTTTTGCATCTCTCAACTTAATAAAGATACTAAGTATGGTTTCATGTTTGTCCAGTAAATTCCTTCAAAGAAAGTTTCTGTCTTCTGCTATATACAGGGTATTTTCGAATTCTTGGGCCAAAGTGTAAGGGAAGGTAAAGTACACATACAGAAGCAACTTCTGTACAGTAATGTGGTGTCTGAAATGAAAAGTTTTGGCGAAAAACAAGAAATGGAAAGGAAATGAAAATAAGCATTTTATTGACATAACAATTACAGCAAGTTCTCGTTTGTTCCACCACCAACTTTCATACATATATCGCAGCGCCTAGCGGGTGATTGGCGTGTCTTTTCGAAGGTTCCAGATGTCTCATCTATGAAACACCAGTTGACTGTCATGTGGCAGATAGCATGCGCATTAGAAGCAAGTTTGATTTGTTTATGATATTATCTTGTCGTGACAATTTGAATTGACAAATTCGCAGCGAATCTCACGCAATGTAGACCATCACCCACTTCATGAGTAGTTCATGTCAAATATGTGAAACTACTGCAAGACTGTCTTTAATTCACGAAATTGACGGAAGCAAAACATCCCTCTGTGAGAGAATAAACAATTAGCGCATGCGCAGAAATTGCAGTAATTGAGTGCAACACAAAGGCAAGAGACGCACATCATTGTTACCGTAATGGAATCTCGTTTTCATTTATTGGTCACGTTAAGGAACCTAGAAAGATGTGTTTATAATTTGAACTGTTCAAATGTAGTTATTGTTTGTAAAGTGACATTTTATCTACATTTACAACGTATTTCACGTAAAAATTCTTAAAAATGAAAAAAAAAGTTTTGTTAATTTACTAAGTTATATTTACGTCTTCGGCCACTTTAAATATATATTGAAAATTTTAAATTTTAAATGAATTTTTCTGAAATAACATTTTAATTTAAAATATTTTTTCCCTTCAACCCCATTCGAGTTTATGATTTTTAACCCATTGGAGACTACATTCCTTACACAAATCTTTTTCGGTTGGCACCGCTTTTTATAAACGCTTTACTTACCAAATACCAAAAAGACTCTAATTTAAAAGTAGAAATATCATCTTTATTATTTGTTAATGGTGATAGAAACGATGCATGCACTTTCTGACAGTGCGTATGCGTCAATAGACCTGAAGGGGTTGCCAGTTTGACCTCAATTTTTTCAAAACAATTTGTGTTCTCACCAGAAAAAAAGAATAGTTTTTGATATTGTATTGAATAAAACCTGGCCCCAGCCTCCCAAAACTGTCAGAAGTATAGCGATCACTTAAAATAAAAATTCTTTTTTCGAAATGACCGAGATTAATTTGAAATATTGGATTAATATTGGAAGCCAAACTGGCAACCCTGAGTGTGGCATGACAATATTACTACTTTTCAATACGTTTGCAGTATTTTCGAAAAGACAAAGCTAAATTTTCTACTAGATTACAAAGAATTTGCAGTACTTTAATCGTGACGGAACTAAATTCTCTACTTGTTTGCCGTTAACCCCTTAATCGTCGCGCCTGAGAAGTGTCGAATACTTTTTTTAAAATCAGATTGTTTGATTGCCACCACTTTCTTCAAGTTAAAAGATTCTTTTCATTTAATGGCAGATAAAATGTCGAGAGAATAAAGACAACTGCATTCTTTAAAAAAACTGGTGGGAATAAAACAATCTGAATAAAAGAAAAGAAGCCTACACCGCCCGTGACAGTCACGGGTGCGACGATTAAGGGGTTAATTTCCAATAAATTTGATACAGCAGGAAATTAACTTGCACGACAAGTTAGCTGCAAGTTAAAAGTGTGGTAACTTCGGCGTTTGCGTTATATTGCCGCAGTCATGTTATAAACTTTTAGTATTGTCTTGCTGTAACTTTGCCGGTTTGTAAAGCAAAACTGCTGCAAATTTTCTGCAAAATAAAATTGCTATGTGGGGTGGACTTCATTGCAATATTTTCAATCTTTGCTGTAAATGCTCGCGAAACACTTGAAATCTGCAAAAAGAAACACCAGTCACATGCTGGATGCTGCAAGTGTCTAATCTGAGCGCTTACTGTAATTGTTATATCAATAAAACGCTTGTTTTCATTTTCTCCGCATTTCTTGTTTTTCACAAAAACTTTTCATTTCCGACCACACATTACTGTACCAAAATTCCTTCCTTATGTGTAATTTACCTTATTAGTTTGGTCCACGAATTCGACCACACCCTGTATTTAAAATGCAAATGGGAAATTATGTTCCTGTTAATTATAACGTGAGTTCCGCTGTATTGATTTTCATGGAATTTACACTGATAGGTAATTTTTCAGAAAAGGTTTTAGTGTGTAATATATCGTTCTAAGTTGCTTAGTTACAGAATAATGTGCGAAAATTCTGCAATCAGATTAACTCAATTACTAAAGATAAGTCTTTTAAAAAGATTCTGCTGAATGGATTTCGAGGGAACTTCCACTATCCGTTAAATAATATTTCAGAATAGCATTTAGTGTATAACATATCGTTCTACGTTGCTTAGTTATTTAATTATGCGGGGGAAAGTCCCATAATTAGATGAATTAGTTTACGAATTATTAGCTTTTTTAAAACAACTGCATGAATTTCGATGCAGTTTGCATTGTTACGTAAATAACTTTGCAAGAAAGGGTTTAACGAGAGATGCCAAGTCTCTGTCTTTTTGCATACCAGAAATTTAATACAGAAAATGTCGTTTTATTTAATTGGAACATTTGGGCGATTTAACTCCTTGATGGGCACCTGTATATTATATATATACCACTTAATTTTGATTCCCATATGACAGATTCCCATCGCAATTTTGGAATGAAGTTTTGTTTTTATAATGCACGCTAAGAAGAGCTTTTATTTACTTTCATATAAATTTGTTTGTTAATCCCGGTGACAATCAATCATTTTACCATTTTAGGAACAGAAGTGCTTTGCCCCTGAAAGGTTTAAAAGAACAACATTATCTCTAAGATAATAGTGGTGTGCAAAAAGCCGGAGACTTGGCAACTCTGCTTTAACCCCTTAACCGCCGAAAATAGGGATCTTCTACTTTTTACAGAAAAACGTTCGCCACGACAAATTTTGAAATATAATCTTGGCTTTGTGTAAAGCTCAAAGTTTCTGTTATTACATAATAATAAAAAATTCATTCAAAAATAGTGGTAGCTTGATAACTAATTTAAGTATGCGCATTTATTTTTACCGTTGCGTCAACGCAACACCTGCAAGGTAATGAGTTAATGTATGACATATCGCTCTATGTTGCTAAGCTATAAATTTGCAGGTGTAAGTTCTAAAATTACGTCTATCCTATTATGAAAGATTAGCTTCTTCTTAAGTTCAATTGAACCGATTTTGATGGGAGTTACACTATTACTCTGGTAAATTATGCAAAAATATTAAAAATTACAGCTATAATATTTACATTCCGAATTACAAATCTAACATTTGACGTGAGCGGAGGAACGAGCAAAAGCTATTCCTCTAAAACATAAATTTTCTTTATGAATTATTTACCTGTAATTCAATACATTTTCTACCTAGCTTATTCCAACATGAATTCTACCGCTATAGCCGTATGTAATTACTTTAATAGTGTTCCCACACCTTTATGGGATCCATTATCTTCATAAACATAATAAGGGAAGAAAATAATTATTCAATGAATTTTAATAAATGAACAGCTATAATTACAAAGTAAAAATTTTCAAATGAGATTTATTATTATGTCTAATATTATAAACTTCTAATTCCTATATTTTGGGGTGCTTTATTAAATTTAATTGACATTACTTAATAGAAATTCTACTAATGAAAGATAGCTTTATAAAGGGATTATAACAGGAATTTATATTAGCTAAATACAACTTTGTATTAAAAATATAAAAATGCTTTAAATACAAATTTATTTAGGTTCAGGATAATTATTATAATCTGAGGTATATTTAGGCACCAAAATTTTCATTCAAGTCGCAAACTTTGTTTTGCAATCATGCGCGTAAGCTGTCATACCAATTTTCTGCTTGTAATGTCTGACAGTTGGAAGCTCCCTATAAATATTAATTTCGCATGTTGTAATTTTTTAAATATGTGAAATGAAAGAACATAACTTATATCTTTCAGCCCTCTAAAATTTGGTTTTTAAAATCATATACATTTTAAGATATTAACACTAGAACGCCTGGAAATTTTACTCAAGTTTCATAAGAATATTTTACACCAGATTTTTTATTTAAAATTATTTGACTGATTTATTTAACGTAAATCTGCGTTCTTTAAATTTAGCTTATTTTATGAAAGAATTTCTGGTCCGAATTGACTTATAATCATATGGTCGGAGTCGGGTCGATTCCTTTCGGGCGTTTTAGTGTTAAATGTTGAAAATGTTTTGTTTCTTTTTTAATTTTTTCCTAGTTAAAGAGTCCTGAGGCCCTTTAAGGATATTTATAGGCCATACTAACAACTTCGTTTCAGTTTTAAAAGCTACCATATAAGCTAATAAATGTTTTAACAATAACAATTGTTCTTTAAAATTTGTCGTCTGGGGAATTTTCAAAATAGTACTTCATTCTTCCCCATGGCAGTAGAAGGGCATTGTGAATAATCACTCTTTTATCCATGACGAATTCAGCAGCAATTTATACATCAAATGTTTATGAAGTTCCTTTGATATCATTTTCATTAACAAACATATTGAATGGGAGATTATGAATGGATTTTTAGAAAATGGATATGTATGAATAGAGTTTTCTAAATGACTAGAAATTTCTAAAATTGCTAAAAAGTGTTAATATTTCAGGCTGTCAGCTGTCAAACATTCGTTAAGTAAGTTTGCCGCAACAAAATTTGAGTGAACTATTTATGTTCACTAATGTGTTTCTACTACATATATTAACAAAACAAAGCATTTGTGAGTCTGTCTGTGTGTGTGTGTAAATTGCCATGCCTTATTTTTTAACCCTTTCCGGCACAGTGTGCCCGGGTCGGGATACCTAATTTTAATTCCAAACTTACGAACGGCACCAAGAATATTTTAGTAAAATTTTGCTTTTACAATCAACATGTAAAGTAACATGTTTTTAATATCTAAAAAAGTCGTTTTAAAAATCCAGTGTCAGTCAATCATTTCATGATTTTACAACAAAAATTACCTGTGCCGGAAACGTTTGAGGCCAGCGCTACGACTTTTTCAATGTGTACTCGAGAAACCGCAGATAAGATTTTTTTAAGAAATCAATTTAGGTTTTTTTATTGGGTGTTTGCTTTAGAGTATTTTCTTTCCTCGTTAGCACCTTTTGTTTCTAAATATTGCATGATTTCCAACTTTACAGTAGTGCTGGGCAGAGTGAATTATTTTACTAGTCGAATGAATCAGTCGGCCATAAACAAAAGTACGAACATCTGTTTGTTTTAGAATTCCATTTCTACCAGAAATTTTCTATCAAAAAAGTAGTTTCTTCTTTTAACTAGAATCAGTTTAAGAACCCCTTAAAAATACAAAACTCTTTTCCTCTTTAAGATTTCTGAAGAAAATTGATTAAGATGATGTGACGGCTATAAACCATTCTGTTATTTTTTTGTTCACAAAATTTCTGGCGGAAATTGATTAAAAATATACACAAAGGTTGGAAACCATGTTTTTGTACAGTCGTGGAAAAAAAAAGTAAACACCCCTTACTAACTCCCCAACAAATTATCGTACAATAAAGTTACTGGTACCGAACGATTGGAAATAAAGTCTACTTTTAAATGATGTATATAAAATTTGCTTAGAGGGGCATCTACATATTAAAACGAACCATAACTTTGTTTTTTTCAATAGCAGTACACAATTCTGACAGCATAAATGAACTCTACACCCTTCAATTAGTCTAAAAACAAATTTTTACGCAATTCGTACCGTAAGTTTCAGAGAAATTAATTACTTTAAAACGAGCGTATTTTAAGGCCTGTATCCAAATTGAAGTTCGGTATTCGATTGTTGACCGAGAGAGCTCCCTTCTTGATCAAGGCACCTTAAGCAGTCAATTAAGCCTGTTAGATTACAGGATAGCGTATGAAATTTCAAAAATATTTAGTCACTTCTATCATAGACGGCCCCTAAAAACATCATTTTGCCGTTTTTTAAGCATAATTTGAAAACTACATGGTAGAAAAATGTGAAATTTTGGATTTCCATAAAGCAGGACTTAATAAATATGAATCCATCAAAAAAAATTGTAGGTTGCAATTTATAATTTTTTTATATTAATTTCATAATTCATAATTCATATCAGAAAATTATAAAAATTGCAAATTCAACGTATTTATGTTTGGGTATATTAGTATTATTGCTACACAAAAAATTAGAACATTAGGATAATAATTTCAGAAGTTATAAATAAAAATATGAAAATGTAATTTAATATTAGAAGCACCCAATTTTGAAGGTTTATAAATCAAAAACTTATCATTCAAATGACTTGAAATTTGAAGTCTGGGCATAGTTTGAACCAAAGATTTGAAATATCTCATTAAAATTGGGTATTGCCATTGAAAAAAAATGAAGTTTGGATTCGTTTTAATAAGTAGATGCCCCCCCCCCCTAAGCAAATTTTATATACGTCATTTAAAGCAGACTTTTTTCCAGTCGTTTGGTACCAGTAAATTTCGTCTACAATAATTTGTTGAGGAGTTAGTAGGGGTGTCTACTTTTTTTTCTACGACTGTACATGCCCGAATTATGCATTTGATTGTAAAATCATTCATTTCGCAGATTTCTTCTTTACAGCACCGAAGGAAGCACATAAAAGTGCTTTGAAATAAAAATTATTTCAATACAGTAAGGTAATTTACATTTATTTTTAACGATTAATTAAAAAAAAATTGATAAAAAAATGAACACGTATTTGTTTGATTGTAATTGTTTAATTTTAATGATTGTCAAATTGCAAACGGTTTTTTTACTTCGGTTTCGTTTTTGAGAGCTTTGATGCGACACAGAGCTTTAATGACAGGTAAAATGATTCCACAATAAAGCCAATTACACTGTTCTATTAATCTGGTGGGAATCAAACAAATATGAATAATCGGAATAAAGTCACAGCCCGTGAATATGACGGGAGCGAGATTTAAGGGGTTAAAATGCATTTAAATCACCAAAAATATTAACAATTGCCCAGTGATCGTAAATTGTAGATAACATCTAATAGACGTAATAAATCTTAAAAAGTATTGTGATAAAACAGTCTAAAATTTTCTGTGTTAACTATTCAAAAAGAGCCACTTTCCTAGTCTCTTCTTCCATAGTTCTTTAACCCCTTTATTCTCCCTCCCGTTATATTCACGGGCTGTGTCTTTTACTCAAATTGTTTGATTCCCACCAGTTTTATAAAATAGTGAAATTGGCTATATTTTGGTATCGTTTTTACTGTCATTAAATGAGCTGGATATTTCTTTTTCATAAAAGTGGTGCCAATAAGCAATTTGAATTATTCAACCGTAATTTAATTCGAGCGTTAAGGGGTTAAACTCTTAACCGTCTCATGTGTATAAGTAAACAGGCTATTTTAGCAACTAAAAGATTTTAAAAAAAAATCAGAAGAAGAAGAAGGCGTTACTTACGTCGTACCATGGAACTATGAATAAAGTGGAATTGGCATACCCTCAAAATGGTGTACATTGAACAGCAACCGGTTTCGCAGTGGCTTCTGACCGCAGGGTTAAACATCCACGAGTAAATTTGAAAAGAAATTGTCTGCTAATTTAAATGACACATTAAAGCAGAATTTGACTCATAAATATAGCCAAAAACAGAAATTTACTTTTACTTTTGAAAGTTTACATCGGCGTTTGAAATTTTTTTGTGAAAGTTTACATCGGCGGTCGTCATACCCTGCGCTACTGCCATATTGTGTCAAACTAAACAACCAGTGTCGTCGAAAGAGATTATAATACCCGGGCCAACTTCCACCAATAAAAAACAATAGATATTTTTACCATATTTGTGAGAGAAATTTTGCATGAATAAGCCGTTAAACTAAGGAGAAATTTTCTATTAAAAATTTACTGGTGGAACTTAGCTCCGGTGTTAATCAGAAACTGTTGATCCGATGTAAAAAATTCAGCCGCCATCTTGAGACAACCTTCTCAGTTACTTCACTCGCAACTGGTAGACTCTACAGTATATGTCTCTTCCTCTTTATTCATAACTCCATTGTCGTACCCTCTATAATAGAATTAACTAAACACTATATTTATCAAATACCAAAAAAGCCTCGTGTTGCAAAGTACAAGTATTACGGTAGCTTGGTTATGGTGATGAAAAGGATGCATTCACCTTCTGACGGTGTGTTCGCATTAATAGACCTCATCAGGTCTATGGGCCACTCCGAAGGGGTTAAGCCAAAGCGATATAAGTAAGCGTCCTATCTTAAATGGGAGAAGTAACCGCAAGATTAAAAGCGAGGTCACATCAATCAAGGTCATGCGCCACGTAGCGGATAGAGTGTGAACTACAGGTAGATACTTAACTGTTTTCTTACTGACACCACTAAAATTGTAAAGTTTTTTTCACCTTGATTAATAACCGAAGTGTCTCTCATAAGGCCAATAAAACTTCGTGGTGTTAAGTATATCTAGATGCATCTCTCGCTACGCCATATATTGCAATAAATGGGGCAAGCAAAATTAATTTCCGTGAGTGATTAAAGATTCAGAAGATACGCGCCGCACTACCCAGATAGCATGAACATTAGCAGCAAGTTTGATTTTTTCTAACATTATCTTGTCGTGACAAATTTGAATTGAGAAATTCGCAGCAAATTTCCCGCAAGGTATACGATCTCCTACTTGCATGAGTAGTTTGTTGTGTAACTGATGGCAAGACTGTCATTAATTCACTAAAGTGACGAAAACAAAAACTCCCTCTGTTGAGAGAATAAACAATCAGCACATACGCAGAAACTGCAGAGATTTTATTCCGCTGGCACCGGTTTTTCTAAACGCTATACTTATCAAATACAAAAAGGTTCGTACTGAAAAGTACAAATATTACCTTAATTTGTTTATGGTGATGAAAACGATGCATGCACCTTCATGCGGTGCGTTCACATCAATAGACCTGATATGGTCTATGCACCCCTCCAAAGGGGTTAAACTTATATTCCAACAGTTGTAAGTAGATAATGGGGCGTAGAAAGATTACTACTTTGCAGTAATTTTGATTATTTGTTTGCCGTTAATTTGCAATAAATTTGATATAGCGTGAATTTAACTTGTACGACAAGTTAGCTGCAAGTTCAAAGTGTGGTGACTTCGGCGTTTGCATTATCTTGCTGCAGTCTTGTTATGAACTTTCAGCCTTGTCATGCTGAACTTGCTGCAACTTTGCAGGTTTTCAAAGCAAGACTGCTGCTAAGTTTCTGCAAATTAAAAATGCTATCTGGGTAAAAGCCCGCGTATGTGAATTATCACTCCGTCCACAAGATGGCGCAAGTGTATTAATTTACACCCGAATCCAGCATTAAGTTTGCACGCTTACTTATATCGCTTTGGGGTTAAGCTTATATTGTAACAGTTGTAAACAAATAGTGGGTGTGAAAAGATTACTACTTTGCAGTAATTTTGATTACTTGTTTGCCATTAATTTGCAATAAATTTGATACAACATGAATTTAACTTGCACGACAAGTTAGCTGCAAGTTCAAAGTGTGGTGACTTCGGCGTTTGCATTATCTTGCTGCAGCCTTGTTATGAACTTTCAGTCTAGTCATGCTGAGCTTTCTGCAACTATACAGGTTTTCAAAGCAAGATTGCTGCAAATTTTCTGAAAATCAAAAATGCTATCTGGGTAGTGCTGTCCAAAGCATTTGGTGTCCCGATTTACGAAGGACACCTGACAACACTAGTGGTGAACGCGAATTGCCTCTCGAGTGCAAGTGTTAATTTGTACTACTGTTTTAATTGCAATATCATGCATATTTCTGAATATATTTCATTTTACTGTATATACGTTTCCTTAACCCTTAAATGCCTGATTTTTCAAAAGTCATTGTAATAATGATTTTCGGCTTTCATTTTTTAAGTAAATCACGGGAAAAATACTTAAAAAAATCATATTTTGTTTTAAGTATAGTTTACGGCTAAAAAACAGTTTGTTACGAATCGGCAATACTGGTGTTTAATTGAAAAAATAATTTGCCTTGATAAAATTCTATAATATTAAACACACAAGAATTTTTAGAACTATTATAAGAAATAAATTTCACTTGCTCACTGCAGGTCAGAATAGGGTATTTCGCAAGCTCCCCAACAAAACAAAAAGAACAAGTAGCAACAATTGAAAAAATAAATCTATCTTTATACTTAAACAGCACAAGTGTTGCCATCTATATGTTGAAAATCGATTTAATAATATTTTCAGAATGTATTTTGTTGGCAACATTAGCCATTATAGCTTCAATATTATTATAATAGTATTTTAGAGCCTAAATTGGGTATGTTGCCGAAAAGCAACACCAGGCATTTAAGGGTTTAATGTGTTCTATTTATTTGTGAAAAAATTTATGTTAGATTGTACGGGTATTTTTAAATTTAAAACACTATAGTTTACCTTTCGTCAAGAATTTATCGACTCTACAAATTTTCTGACGGCATCAAAATAGTTATTATAATTGCCACATTTCACGTAAAAACATTTTTTTCTTTCAAGTATCAGTTGTACTTTTCTTGCTATTTCTATGCAATTTGATTTGGCATTCCATTCAGTAAACATTTATCAGAAACATTTTGTAGAATTAATTTATTAGCAATTTATCCTCTTCATAGTATTTTTTTCTCATGAAACATACTTATAACATATCCTATTATGTCTTAGGATTTTAGCAAATAAGTAGTCATAAATGCAAATAAAAAAAATTTATGGACTATTTACTGAGATATATAAATATATCCTAAATTTTTAAACGTATAGGGAACGTTTAAAAAGACCTCTATATATTAGTGTCTATGACATTAATAATTAAATAATCTGGGGTGAAATGTTAAGATAGAATTAACTTCTTAGAAAACTCTTAAAATTTTTAATAAATGCGCAATGCCTTTAAAAAGAACTAATCTTTCTTCATCAGGCGCAGAAAACACGTCCTACTACTTTGAAAACAGCAGCATGACTAACAGAGAACAGGTAAGGGACAGGGACAAATTGAACAAACAGCGAATAGGAAAGAGCCAATAGGAAAGCAGGAGGAATCAGTCATCTTAAAAGAGCATTATCCAAAGAGAAGAGAATGAAAGAACCCAAATAGACCTTCCTGCTGGTTTGTGTTCTTCTCTCTGAGTAATTCTCTTGTGTGATTGGCTGGTGCCTTCTGTTTTCATATTGGCTGTCTCCTACTCATGTTCCACTGTTGGCTCTTTCTGCAACTTGTCCCCTTTTTTTATCTGTTCTCTGTCAGTCTTGCTGCTGTTTTCAAAGTAGTAGGACTTGTCTCTGCGCCTGGTGAAGAAAGACTAATTCTTTCGAAAAGCCTTGCGCATGTATTAAGATTTTTATAGTCTCTTTAAAATGTTCTTCCTATCTTAGAGTCTATGAATGCTCCTTTTTTTCAAACATCATAGATATAATTTCGGTATAACAATTTTTAAATTGACTAAATTCTCAGGCGACAGTAAATTTGTCTTTATAAACCTTTATTTATTTATTAATAACCATCATTTACTTAATATAAGAAAATAACTTTTTTTTATAGAAATGAAGATATATTAACGTCGATAAATACGCATTAAATTCAAACAACATAGCATAATTTTCGTGCAACAGCTTTTAACCCCCTTCGGGACGAGCGACTTTACAGAATTTTTAATCTTTTATCACTGGTTTTTAAAAACAGAAATCTTTGCCAAATTGAATCGCTAAAATGCTGGGATTAAATGAGGCAAAATTTACAAGAAATATTTACTGGTGAGAATAATCACTGATTCTGAGCACTTTAAGCGGCACGTGTATGGGTCGCTCATCTCCAAGGGGTTAAGTTTACTAAATTATCGGCCGACATTAAGTTTGTCTTATAAATATTTATATCTTTAATAATAACCTTAATTTGTTTAATATAAATAACCTTATAACGTTTATTTGTTTTGAATGAGAAAATATTTATATTAGTGTCTAAGATTACGCTCTAATTTGAAAGAATATAATGTAATTTTCGTATAACAAATTTTAAATTAACAAAAATTCTCGTGCGACTCTAAGTTCGTCTCATAAATTATCCTTTTCATATCATTAAAAACATTATTTTCTCTTCCTAAGCAGAATTTGTGGATTTTGAGCAATTCCCCTAATGCTATACAGCATTGTATGATCAATTCAAACGCCATTCATCCACAAACTCTTAGCGGAATTCATTTATTAGCATTTTATTGGTTTCGCAGAACATCATTCATCATCAAAAATAGTTGGAATATAAATGATGTGCTCTTAAGAATTTTCCCAAATAAATATAAATGGAAATTAAAATTTTCGAAGCGGATTGTCTATTATTATTAGAATATAAAATAACTGTTGTTTTATGAGACTTTAGGCAGCTTTAATAGATTGTTCTATTATTTTAACCTTTAACCCTTTCAGGAGCAAGGTTCTTGTTTCGTAAAATGTTGAAATAATTACATGACACCAGTATTTACAAGAAAATGTATTTTTAAACAAGTAAAAGTATATTTTCGCGTACTTAATAAAAGTGAAATTTTCATTAAAAAATTCGCGTGTCAATGTGGCAATTAGGGATTAAAATTATGTTATGGCATAGCGGCATCACAGCCCTTCAAGGGGTTAACGGTCAAAGTACCCCTCCCTGATACTGACAAAACATTTTTGTAAATCCTCAAATATCACAATGGGAACGGAATTTAAGATAAAATCTATTTATACATAAGTAATAGTATTTATCCGAGTACATCGTCGGTACCATGTCAAACTATCCAATGTGACAACAGTGTTTCCAGTGGCCTACTTTTTTAATACGTTCACTGCTCTCGTAGGTATTTAAAGTTATCAACAGGGTGCCAAGCAAAAAAGATTAATTAAAAAAAGCTTAAACCCCTTCGTGACGAGCGTCTTTTACAGAATTTTTAATCGTTTATCACCGGTTTTTGAAAACAGATTTTTTTCCCTAATTGAATCGCGAAAATTCTCGGATTAAAGAGAGCAAAATGTACAATAAAAATTTACTGGTGAGAATAATCACGGATTCTGAGCGATTTTTATTTAACCCTTTTCTCTCGGCATCCCTTACACAAATTTTATTCTATCGGTAACACTTTTTTAAGAGAAGTTTCGTTCAAGTACGCAGTTTCAAAAATGCTCTGATTAAATAAGTTACATTTTATTTTCCTTTATTACTGGTGCCAAAAACAAATTTTACAAAGAAAGATTATGTTTCTGCAGCGGAGCCCTCGAGTGCAAAGGGTTAATATTGTATAGAACGTTGCTATGACCCACGGGTGATTCGCACGGCACAGAATAAAAAATAATTGAAACCCACCGGTGATACACATGGCAGTGAAGGAATTAAAGTCAGATTTCTTGATTGGCACCACTATTTTAATAATAGTAAAATTTGCCTTGTTTAGTCTTATTTAATGATATATTATTTAAGGCGAAAGCAAAAGGAATTTCCCCATTTCAGGAAAATGGGGTTAATCAAGTAATCTGATTTTTAAAAAAGTAGCCCACTAGCAACACTCTTTTCATATTGTAAAATTTAGCATGGTACTGCTCATGGAACTATTAAAAAAGAGGAACTGGCATATCCTTAAAATAACGAAGCTTCAACTGTAACCGCTATCCAAACGTAGTTTACCGCCGATGGAAACTTCCACAAGTAGATTTATATAGAATTTTTTTCTTATTTATACGCCTTATTAACGCAAATTTTCAGTCATAAATAATGGTGGAAACAGTCTTTCATTTTCACTGGTAGGAGTTTACTTTGACGGTAGTCAGACCTTGTGCTTCCGCCATATCGTGACAACCAGGGAAACAAACTGACAGTTTTATAAGGCAAGGTTACACCAGTAAAAACAAACAGAAACTTTAATAACATTTTTGAGAAAAAATTTCCATGAATAAGACGCTTAAATATGACGAAATTTTCAATTCAATTTTACTGGTGGGACGTTTGCTTTAGTGGTAATCAGAAACTGAAGATCCGATTTAAAAAAACAGCCGCCATCTTGTGGCAATTTCCTCAGTTAGTTCAATGGAGTTATGAATAAAGAGGAGGAGACATTTAGTGTACTGTCTACCAGTTACGACTGAAGTAACTGAGGAGGTTGTCACAAGATGGCGGGCGATTTTTTAAAATCGGATCTTTCAGTTTCTGATTACCGGAAAGGCAAACTTCCCACCAGTAAAACTGAATAGTAAATTTCGTCTTTTTTAAGCGTGGTATTCGTGGATTTTTTTCTCAAAAATGACATGAAAATTTCTATTTGTTTTTACTGGTGTCAGTATGCCTTGTAAAACTGTCAGTTTGTTTCCCTGGTTGTCACAATATGTCGGATACGTAGGGTCTAACAGACGCCAAAGTAAACTCCTACCAGTAAAAATGAAAATCTGTTTCTACCATTTTTTATGACAGAAGTTTTCCAATAGCTAGGCGTTTAAATAAGTTGAAAATTTCTATATAAATCTACTGGTGGAAGTTTCCACCGGCGGTAAGTAACGCCTGCCATAGCGGTTACAGTTGAAGCTTCAGCATTTTAACGAGATGTGAGTTCCCCTTTATTAATAGTTCCATGGTTATTTCACTCGGAGCTGGCAGACAATGCACTATATGTGTCCTCCTTTTTATTTAAAACTCCATTCTAGTGACGACATAAGATAGTAAACATTTTGTTTAAAAATACTGGTGTCAATGTGACATTTGTGAATGGAAAATAAAATGCCGCCACTGTGGCACAGGGCTGCCACAGGCGGCTATTTTTTAAATCTAAGTGGCAACAATCTTTAAAAAAGAAATTCTTAGATTATTCTTAGATTATTATTCAAAATTTGCAAGAGTAATACTTTAAAATTTGTATTAGAAAAATTCTTGTGCGAACAGAATATAAAAATGGTAGCCTGTGGCAGCATCGACCGCAAAGTAGCCGATCATTTCAGGGGGCGTGGGATATATTTTATCCAACTTATTTTAATCATAATTTGTACCAAACATTTTAACCCCTTAACGCTCGAATTAAATTACGGTTGAATAATTCAAATTGCTTATTGGCACCACTTTTATGAAAAAAAAATATTCACCTTATTTACTGACAGTAAAGACGACACCAAAATATACCCAATTTCACAAAACTGGTGGGAATCAAACAATTTGAGTAAAAGACTCAGCCCGTGAACATGACGGGAGCGAGAATTAAGGGGTTCATGGAATTTTACTTTTATAAATTCGGTGCACGCAGTTGTAAAATTGCATTTTTTTTTAATACTAGTTTTCACAATTCTTGTGTGAATTTAATATTTCAGGCACAAAATTACTTGTTCTTTAAAGAATCAAATGCAGTATAATGCACATTGCTTTATATACCAATATATATCGCAATTCATTTTTGGATCAACTAGATATTTGTATTTTTAAAGTTTATTGGTGAATTTTGATTCTCCATCAAAAATAAGAAGACAACAGTTTCAGTACTTTCTTAATTAAAGGCTTTCGATATATTCGTGCCTATGAATAAGCCTTATTTTCAAAGAAGATAGCATAATTTTCGTATACTAGTTTTAAATTTAATAAATTCTCGGGCGACTCTAAATTTGTCTTTATAGACATTTATTTATCTATTAATAGCATTTACTTAATATAAACCAATAACCTTTTTTTTTATTTTCGAGAAGAAGATATATTATTGTCTATGAATCCGCCATAATTTCAAACAACATAGCATCATTTTCGTATAACAACTTTTAAATTTACTAAAGTACTGGGCGACACTAAAGTTTGTCTTATGAACACATATTTTTTTAATAATAATTTTTATTTGTTTAAAGTAACCCGATAACGTTTATTTGTTTTTAATGAGAAGATACATTATATTAGAGTCTAAGAATACGGCTTACTTTCAAACAACATAATACAGTTTTCGTACAAGAATTTTAAAATTTACTAAATTCTCGGGTGACACTAAGTTTGCCTTAACTATTATCCTTTTTATATCATAAAAACATTATTTTCTCTTCCTAAGCAGCATTTGTGGATCTTGAGCTATTCCCTTTTGATGCTGGACAGCATTTTCTGGTCAATTCAAACGCCATTTATCCACAACTCTTTGTGGCATTCATTTGTTAGAATTTATTGGTTTCACAGATCATCATTCAGTATTAAAAATAGTTGGAATATAAATGATTTGCTCTTAAAAATTTTCCCAAATTAATATATATAAATGGAAATTAAAATATTTGCTGTGGATTGTGTATTATTATAAGAAAATAAAATAACTGTTGAATTTATGAGGCTTTAGCAAGCTATAATAAATTGTTCTATCATTTTATACCTTTGCCGTTGAAGTAGTCTTCCCAGGCACAGACAAAGTTTATATATATATATATATATATATATATATATATATCTTCAAATATCACAATGGGGCCGAAATTTAAATTCAATTTATTTGTAAATAACTAAATGCATTTATTCGTGGGCATAAGAAACCGAAATTTTTGTTTAACACTTTAGCGTGCGGTGTCCACAAAAATATCATCAATTTTAAATTTACACTCACCTAGAATCTTTAATTAAAAATTTATTATATGATGTAAGTGAAAATAATCAAGTTGTTACTTTCTAATAAATTCGTTTGTCAATTCTGACATCAGTCAATCATTTTATCATTTGACAATCAAAATTACTCAGCGCCGGAAAGGGTTAAAAATACTGTTTTCAATGCGACATTTGTGGATTAAAATTAAATGCCGCCACTGTGGCGGCATCAACCTGAAAGTGTTAACCCTTTCAGTGGTCGTGGGATGTATTTTATCCCACTTAAGTTTAGTCATAATTCGTAACAGACATTTTAATGAAATTTTTCTTTTGTAATTTTGGTGAATATATCTGTAAAATTGCATTTCGTTATTTTTTAATACTGCTTTTCACAATTCTGGTGTAATTCAACATTGCAGGCATAAAATTACTTGTTCTTTAAAGTGTTAAATGCAATAAAATGCACATTGCTTTATATACCAATATCATACTTGCCAACTTTCCATTTAAATTCCGTAAAATATTAATTAACTTAAACCGGGTTAAGCAGGTTTCTAACGGGGAAATATTTCAGATATATCATTAGGTATTTAATTTCATGCTTCCCCATGGAACTTGTTTCATATCAATTCTTTAATAAAAATTCTGGTTCGAAATACGTTTAGCCTGGTTTAAACTAACTCACATTTTACGGAAGTTAAGTCGGAAGTTGGCAAGTATGCAATAGATATCGCAATTAATTTTCGGATCAACTAGGTACTTGTATTTTTGAAGTTTATTGATGAATTTTTATTTTCCATCAAACATGAGAGAACATAAGTTTCTCTACTGTGTTTTAATTAAAAGCTTTCGATATAGTGGTACTTATGAATAAACCTTATTTTCAAACAACATAGCATTCGAGCGACTCTAAGTTTGTCTTTATAAACCTTTATTTATCTATTAATAGACTTTATTTATTAGATTAGAAGACATATTATTTTAGTGTCTAAGAATACACATTAATTTCAAACAGCATAGCGTGTATTTCTATAAAAACTTTCAAATTTACTAAATTCTCGGGCGACACTAAATTAGTTTTTATAAACTCTTATTAATCTGTTAATAACTGTTATTTGTTTAATATAACCCAATAACATTTATTTGTTTGTAGAAGAAAATATATTAATTTCTATGAAAACGCCATAATTTCAAACAACATAGCATGCATTTCCTAAAACAACTTTTAAATTTACTAAAGTATCGGGCGACAATGTGTTTGTATGATAAACATTTATTTCTTTAATAATAACCTTTATCTGTTTAACTCATTATATCCCAAATTATGAAGTCATAAAAATTTCATCTTCTAAAGCATTTTTAATGAATTTTTGAAACTACATTAGAAGATTTATACAATCATTTAATAAATTTTAGAAAGATTTTGCAAATTAAAATTAATTAATTAAATTTCAGTTTATAGGGATATTGATAAAAAGTGGGGAAGGATTGTACTTTGTGCCAATATATTAAGAAAAAGAAGAAACAACGTATAAAGGCACAAATAAAATGTGTTTAAATGTGTTTTATGCTTACAGGGCTTTAAATATTTGTTCTTCCGACAGTTTACTAAAAACAGAATTAGACTACATTAAATCTATTGCCATTGATCGAGGTTTTACAGCTGAAATCGTCGATTCCATTCATAACAAACTAAGTAAACGTACAAAATCCAGGGCTAATACTGTCGGTAATGAAAATTTAATTATACTCCCATATTTTCCGAAAATAAGCCATCAAATTTCTAAAATCTTGTCAAAATTTGACTTTAAAGTAGTTTATACTCCTTTTAATAAAATTCAATTCACTAATCTGAAACATCCAATTGACAGTTTTTCAAATTGGGGTATTTACAGGATATCTTGCGAATGCAACAAAATGTACATTGGTCAAACGAAGCGTGCCTTTAAGATCCGTTTGGGGGAGCATAAAACTTGCGTTAAAAATTGTGATATCAAACGTTCCGCTATTGCCAACCACTGCTGGTCCAACAACCATAATTTTAAATTTTCCGAAGCCTCCATAATACAGAAATGTACTTCAATCTATGATCTGGACTTCTGGGAGGCTTACCACATATGGAAAAATTCAAACAGTTTAGTTAATGATTTATCTAGTACGCCCAATTTTTCAAAGGTATGGTTTAATTTTCTATAATTCCCTCCACTCCCTCCCCCCCCCCCTTTTTTTTCTCTTTCTAAGTTTGGACTCTTCCAGAGCAATTGGGTATTTTGATTGGTCTCCCTGAATATGCGCGTGAGATCAACTCCGTAACTGTTTGTCAGCCGTAGGTCGCATTTCACAGTTGGCAGTAGAGCTGAAAGGTACGCTTTTCTGACTCTCTGTCCACCTCTCCCCCCCCCCCTCTTTTTACACAATGTCTTAGTTTTAACTTTTATTTTAAGCACTGATGAGGAAACCTTAGAGGTTTTGAAACAGCTGTATGCTTTTAAACACATTTTATTTGTGCCTTTATACGTTGTTTCTTCTTTTTCTTAATATAGGGATATTGTGCAATAATTTTAACTTCACTCAAATCTTTTATATAAAATATTTATTAGTGTTTTATAGGATTAAGAAATGTAAAAATATAATGCTCTTACAATAGAAATATTCTAACTGAAAGTTTCCCCCCCTCAATTTTTCAACGTCAAAAAACCTGAAAAGGTACAAATGAAAAAAAATCATCCTTTTAAAGACATTTTTCCTTTGTGCAACCAATTATACTTTTGGAATCTCTCTATTCTAAAAAAAAAGTAACTTACGCTGTCACCGCTGCCGGTTTTGAACTTTTTGTGAGCGGAGGTCTTTCTCCGTTAATATTAAGAAAAATGTTGCATACAAAAATATGAAAATCGGCGGTATTATAGAGAAATATTTGATAAACACGCTGATGCAGACAGTTTTTCAAATCGAAGAATTATTTAAAGAGATATTTAATGCTAAAGTTGGACAAAGTCGTTCCATTAAATTATATCCCACCTAATTTTAATCCGGATTTGCACGAGAAACTTTTTATTAAGTTTCCCTTTTATAACTTTGGTGAAAAAAGCTGTAAAATGGCTTTTCTATATTTTTGAAGTATATTTTTTCTGAATTACACGTGTGAATTCAACATTTCAGAAAAAAAACATTGCTTGCCCCTGAAACGGTTAAATATCTGTTGATTTATGAGACTTTAGGGGGCTTTAATAAGTTGTTCTATTATTTTAACCTATCCAGGGGCAGTGTAATATATGAGGTGCATTCAATAATTAACGACCCATGGTCACTTGTGAGAACAGCAGTTGTTTTTATTCAAAAATATTGATCCTGAATGTTTCAGCATATATCCCACTGTGAAACTAGGCAAATATTCCCCTCTCATAGAAATTCTTTATTTGCTACATGAACTAATTTCGAACTTCCTCCTGCACTTCAACATCCGAATGAAATCTTCTTCACGTAAATGTTTTTGAATTCTCCAAATACATGAAAATTGCAGGCAACAGATCAGGACTATAGGGGAGGGGGGTATTATTTAGGACCTTCTGTTTCCCCAAAACAACTTAAATCTGTTGTAGAGAAAAATATTTTAAACACAATTGCATTTTAAAATGTAATATCAAATAAAGGGGCATGAAGTGTATTTTAGAAACAAACAGGGAAAGAAAATTTACATTAAGATTATTTTTATAAACATTTTTATGAAAATGCAGGAAAGCCTCAAGACGTTCGGAGGGTTATTTTACTAGCTGATCTCTGACGGAATTTACTATATGTGGGGGGGGGGGAGGGGATCGTCTAAGAGAATGACGCCACGAGACGGTTTGCCACGCCTTTTTGATTTGGTTGCTTTTCGCAAATTGGTCAGTGTCTCTTGATACCGGTCTGCGTTGATTGTGACGCCTTTTGGCAGGAACTCGATAAGTAGTGATTCGTATTGGTCGAAAAAAATGTGAACATGACTTTGCCCGTACTGCTGCGAACGGCCTTTCCCGTTACCATCTCAATACTCAAGGCTTCCGGACTGATTTCGTGACGTACCAAATGAAGATTAACCCCTTGAAGGGCAAGCAATTGCGTTTGTGTAATGCTTAATTCCCACCGGAAATTTAGAAAAAATTTATTTCAAAAGAAGGAAAAGCAATTTTACGACTTTTCTCCACTAAATTTAGAAAACTAAAATTTCCTAATTTTTTTCTAGTGCAAATCCTGATTAATCGTAGGTGGTATATAATATATACCGCCGCCCCTTAACCCCTTGAGGCAGCGACAGCGTTAGTTACTTTTTATTTTAGAATTGAGAGATTATTATTTCTTTATGATCGTTTTTTAAAAAAAAATAACGTTTTTATTTGACACTTTATGCATATATGTTGTTAAAAAACTCTTTGAGTTTTACTATACGAATTTGTAACAATATTTGTCATGTTCTTAAATAAAAAGTTATGAGGTAAGGAAACCTTGACAATAATTTATGTACTGTGTAATATAAAAATTGTGCAATTTTAAATACAAAACAATTAAGTTATGAAAGATAAATTAAAATGAAAAAAATAATTTAAATTTTATTAGACATAAAAGAATTACTCTCTGTAAACATTAATATGAACGAATGAAAACTATTAACAATTGTATCAAATCTAACATTCAAAATGAATATTTTTTTAGCTAAATATATTAAAGAAAAACAAAAAGATGAATATTACAAGAAATTATTAATGAATATTCTATATCAATAATTCACATATTTCCTGAAATATGCAGATATTTATATATTGATATGCATTAAGTATTCTCTCGAACCATGTTTGAATTGCTAAAACATTGTTTAAAATCGAGCCGTTTGATAAAGATACTGTTTCTGAATTTGCATAAAAGATCCGTCTAATATTTCTTTTTATCAAATGGAAATTATTACAAAACAGCGAGAAGTATGCATTAATATTTTAAAATACTTCAGGAATTTTTCCCTATCTCTGTTATTTAATTTAATCCTAAACATCCTATTTTTAATGTCTATATGTAGAATAAACCAATATGGCTTTTTGTTCATAAACGAAAAAAGAAGTGTAAAAAACTGATAGCTTTAAAAAAATATATTATAGTTTATTAAGTTAGATACTGAGAAAAAATACAAAAATATGTTTGCTTCAAAAATAAATTTCAGAAAAATTCTAGTAAATGACGAAAAAAGCGACTTCAGATAACAAGTTCAATTTTGGATTACAATGTTTCAGAATATAACATGGAATTTGTGTCTTCTATGTTCTAACAAGATAAGAAAGATCTAGCTTTTATCTTATGGAATAATACGTTCCTTTTATTTGCACGCCGGTAGTTTGTAAGAGAAAATGATATTTCATTTAATCGGAACATTTTTGCGATTTAAAAGAACAACGTTTTCTGTAAGAATATACTGATGTGCAAAAACGTGGAAATCTAATACCTGAAGTTAATCAAGTTTTTAGCTGCCTTAATTTCCATAATCAGGAGCCACAATATTTGATAATGGACTCGTCACTTCAAAATGACACTCCTCTCTAGGCTTTAGTAGAAAAAAAATGTTTAATGAAATGATGATAAAGATACAATGTTTTTTTTTATGATCACATCTATGTACAATTATAATACATATGTACAAATTTAAGAACTTCAGAAGAAATCGTCTCGGGGAAATATATTTTTATTCTTCTTTCTGCCACTTATAAACAAAACCTACGAGGAAATCTTAATGCAAACGCCTCCATTCCACACCCTCTCCGAGTCGGGTTTCGTGGAAATCTGAAGAAAACATCCGCAAGGAATGATGGGAGAAATCTATTTAACACTGCTATAATTAGGGACTGAAGTCTAGTGCTGCCATCTAGCGGAATGATCTTTAAATATAAGATATATTTGTTACAAGTTTTTAAAAGCATAAATATAACGAATAAAGATAACTTCGAATTGGATGTATTGTCTGTACACATTGGAGACCGTATGTTTTTGTGAAATATGGGTTTTGTAACAGTTAAAGTTGCTCTTTCTTTTAAAACTGTTTCATAAATTGATTTCTCAAGTTTGTGCATCTGTAAATATCTTTCAATATAAGGAATTAAGTGGTCTTAGGACTCTTAAAATTTGAAAAAATGAAGAAAAGAACATTTTCAACATTTAATATCTTAAAATTTATACGATTTAAAAACACAGTTATTAGAGGGATGAGAGATGCATGATTGCCAACTTTAATACATTTTTTTCCACAAAAACGAATAGTACATTTTAAATTTTTTAATCGCCATAATCTACTGATTAACCCCTTAACGGTCGCATTAAATTACTGTTTAAAAATTCAAATTGCTTATTCGTACCACTTTTTTGAAAAAGAAATATTCACCTTATTTAATGACAGGTAAAATGATACCATAATAAAGCCAATTGCACTATTATATAAAACTGGTGGCAAACAACCAATCTGAATAAAAGACACAGCACGCGAATATTGCGGAAGCGAGAATTAACCCTCTCGCTGAGCAACCCGAGAGTTGAGCCGAGAGCCTCTCGGGAACGTAAAAGTAGCAAAATTTGCACAACCCGAGATTTCATCGGGATACATTTTTTCCGTCTAATTAACCCGCCTTGATCATTCCCACCAGTAACTTTTTATTGTAAATTTTGCCTTATCTAATCGGAGCATTTTCCCGATTAAATCAGGCGAAAAGTTTTGTTTTGAAAAACAGGTGACAAAAGAATGAAAATTCTTAAACGACGCTCGTTGCGAAGGAATTAAATATGCAATTTTTGAACCTATTTTGACAAAACAATTAACGCAGCGAGAGGGTTAAGGGGTTAAATAAAGGTAAAATGCGAATTAAATTTTTGTGGTACAAAAAAGCTTAAGCCTTTCAGGGTCAAAGCCCTTCTATTCGTAAAATTCTGAATTTAAAAAGAAATTTATTTGAAAAAAAATGTAAAAGCTTTTCTTCCCATACTTCATAAAAAGAAAATTTTCATTCCAAAATTCTGGTGCCAACGTAGCTTTTCGGAATTAAAATTAGATGGTCCAAAAATGAAACACCGCCATTCAAAGGGTTAAGAGTTGGCAGCAATGAAGTGTGTTCTTTTATTTCATATATTTAAAATATCACACAATTAATATTTATAATTAAGATTTATAAGGGGCTTCAAACAGTCAGATATGTGTTGAGTAGAAAATTGGTATGACAGCTTACGCGCAGGATGACAAATTATATCTTGCAATTGGAATGAAAATTTTAGTGCCTAATTATTCTTCAGATCATAATAAGTATCAGGGACGCAAATAAATTTGCATTTCAAACTTTTTTATATTTTCTAAAAAAAGTTGTATTCAACTAATACAAAATTTAAAAAGTTTCAACAGTATAGCTATCTATTTTTTTTTTTTTTTTTGGAATAATAAGAAGGAAATTTTATGTTCAGTTTATACATACTAACATGAAACATATATTTTGAATGTTTCATGAAAAAAATTGATAGGTTTTTGAGATATACTTCGCGTTAGGCCCAAAAACGTCATTTTGAGAAAAATGACTTCAAAGTTTTGAAAACGCACTTCTGCTATAGAGTAGTTATAATTTCAATAGGCATAACGTCTGCTTTAATAAGAATTTCAAGGAAACAATTACATCAAAATGTTCAGAAAAGATGGGAATTTAACATATATGTATGCGTATATAACATATATAATGAAATGAAAAAAAAAAAAAATTAGAATATTTAAGAGTCTTGAAACCCCTTAAAATAACATATTTCACAATTTAAAATGTATGGACAACATAAAATAAAATAACTTTCTTAAGGTACAAGCGGCGTACTTAGTGAATGGTGTTTTCTAAATAAAAAGAAGAAATCACCTTTCCAATCGCGAATATATTGAAATCCACGATTAAAGAAGAAGGAAAAATTATTTAAGAAATATTGATAAAAAAGTATAAATATTGTCAGCTGTGTTATATATTTAGTTCGCATAAATAAATTAATATTAACAAAGATATAACAAAGAAACGCAAGTCATTTACAGAATTAGTTATATATCAGTGTATGCATATATTTATTTACAAAGTAAGTTGTATTTTTTCAAATAAATAAAATGTTATATGATCTATTATGATATATATGCTACTGATAAAACGGTTAAATTATGATATGGTAAAGAGAGTTTAGCCATAGCTGTCATGTTTTACGCTTTTGTCCGATTACTATTCTTTAACCCTTTCAGGGGCAAGGCATTTCTGCTCTAAAAATGTTCAAATATCTAATTCATACCGCAATTTAAGAACAAATTTATTTTAAAATAATCAAACGCGGCTTTTTTCACGTATATTATGAGATCGAAAGTGTACTAAAAAATTTGTGGTCTCATTTGTTAATTTCGGCATAACTATTAACCGTTTGCAGACTGCAAACGGCGCCCCTCAAGGGGTTAACCCCTTGAAGGGCGGTGATGCCACTATGGCATCACATAATTTTAATTCCTAATTGCCACATTGACACCTGAATTTTTTCTATGAAAATTTCACTTTTATTAAGTACGCGAAAATGTACTTTTACTTGTTTAGTAATAAATTTTCTTGTAAATACTGCTGTTATTCGAATATTTCATCATTTTTCAAATGCAAGTACCTTGCCCCGAAAGGGTTAATAGAGAAATATGCCTTATTTAATCATGGAAAACACAGAAGTATATAATGTAGGTAAATTTTTCTGATTAAAAACAGTGCTAATAAAAGAACGTAAAATTTGGCAGCTATGATTTAACTATAGTTATGCAAATTAAAATATGCAACAATAATATTAAAAAATATATTAATAGATTCTGGTGCTTATCTTGATATCAAATTAAAGGAATATAAGATGCCAATCGTATACGGTTTTTTTTTTTTTTTTTTTTTTTTTTTTTTTTTAGATTATTTGATTACCACCACATTTTAGAAGCAGAAATATTCAGTTTATTCAATAAAAGATTGTTTAAGATCAAAATATTGCAAAAATTACGTCTCTCCCCCCAAAAAGAAGGTTGAAATCAAGCAATCTTAACCCTTAACCGGAAACGTGAAAAGCCCGTGCACAAACGGAGCACTTAATAATTTACCAAATAGTGAACTTAAACATTTAATATTTAATAATAATGCATTAACAGGACCAATCTTTTAATATAACAGCATAAAAATAAGTTTGGAATGTCGGAGACAGAAAATAAGGGCAGATATGTAGGAACAAACATCTCATAGACGTACGTTTCCGGTTAAGGGTTAATACAAAAACACTAACGAAATGGGAACATTGCAGGCTCACAATGCTCTATTCGCTACATTTAACAAAATGAATTTACGGTTTTGTCATTACAGTGCGTCACGTCTTTGAGAATAAAGGCGTGAATGCATTGTGAGCATATTATACTTTTATCTGAAGACTTATTGCGCAGTAAAATGCATAACACTACTGAACAATAATTTTATGTTACAGCATTACACATTGTGGAATTTCTGACATTTGAATTATCCGATTTCGTCTCCTTTCGAACAGCAGACCTCACAAAAACCTCAAAAATGAGTTACTTATTTTCTGCTAATCCAATTTTGCGAGAAGTTCTATATACTGTAGGAAATATGTGGAAAATAATAATAAGTTGCTAATGAAAAATACTCAGTGTATGGATGCTTAGATATTGAAATATACATAATTACTTATAGCTAATCATTGAGAGAAAAATATTTAACCTAACAGATTGTAAATGAATTCAAAGTTTTGTTTATTATATTCCAGATAATTATATGAAACTATTATATGATCTTTTATTTCCGTTTCTCAATCATTGTTTCCGTAGTACTAGGCATAAGAGAATACCGAAATCCGAATGAATTTTAATTAGTGTTACCAGGTGTCCCGCAAAAATCTGGGCTCCAGAAACAAGTATTTTAACCCGTTGAGGGGCGGTGGGATAAAATATATCCCACCTAATTTAAACAAGATTCTCACCAGAACATTTTAACTACATTTTATATTTTTAACTTTGGAGGAAAAACGTTGAAATATTGCTTTTGTTTATTTAGAAATACAATTTTTCGATTATTCCAGTGAGAATTCAGTATTTAGATACATTTTTGCTTGCCCCTCAAGGGGTTAAAGTAATTTTCTTCGTCTTATCTAGTGGCAAAACAAAACTGCGTACATATCAAGCGTACAAACTTAATGCTGGAATCGAGCGTAAAACAACAGAGCTTGTAGACGGGGTTGATAATCCACATATGCGGGCTTTTAGTGTAACGTCATATACAATATATGGCCAAAGGTGACCGGTCACTTGCGATTTTAGACGTTTTATTAAATATCTAGAAAAACACATAAGAAATTAACATGAAACTGCAGGTATGTAAACAGTATAGTATAGGTCATATATTTCCGCGGAGATTTTTCCCCGAAACCTCATAGGGGACCGTCAACAAATTGAAAAAACGAATATCTTTTGTTTAACCCTGTAAAAACTAATGCAGGAAAAGAGTTCAAACTCGGGATTATTAATAGGTGGCTTATTGTAATATACTGTCTTCATGTTTATGAGGATAGCATGTATATTCGTAGAAAAATTAAGTTTTTTATAAAAACAGTCCTAAATTTCGCCAAGTTTTTTGCTTATAATTTGCAAAGTTCTTAATATAAAAAAAAAGTTCTTTTCAGAAAATATGACGAACAACGTTGTACATAATACTCTGCAATCATAATTAAAAACTAATAAAAATTGGACGAAAAATGAGCAGGTTTACAAAAAAATATTTCACTGCGCATGCGCGAATGCAGTCAAAATATAATGTGCATAATTTGTTAGCTAAATGTATAGAGCAACTTTTGTAAAAGTCTCAAAAACATAGTTTGGAAAGTCTGATAATAATCGTTTATAGAATAAGCTCAAAATCCGTTGTTCCCAAAATGTAACAAAAAGATGAGGGATTGTATCCATATACCCTGATAGCATGCATGGTCACGGTGACGTCGTTGTGACGTCACTGTAAGTCACTGTGGTCACGTCACATCTGTGACCAAAATGCCACCACTCAGTGATGTCACATTGTGACTGAGATGTGAACTTCTTAGAAAACTTTAAAAAATTACGAAAATGCTTTAAAACATGTTATTTACTGTAAAATTATGTTTTTCTGGCAATTAAAAAAAATTGTGAGGTCACTGTTATGTCACTGCTATGTAACGTACGTCACGTCACATATGTGACAAAAAAAAACACCATATTGTAAGTCCTAGTGTGACAAAATATGAACTTCAAAAATCTTTGAAAATGAAGAGAAATATTTTAAACAGTCACGAGTTACATGGCATAAGGAATAAAATATATTAGTGGATAGCAAATGGTAAATTCTGTCACTAAAGGGGAGGGGGGTGCATAATAAATAAAGTGCACGATACTAGCATTAATAAACTAAATTTTCAGGCTATATTTTATCAATTTGATATCTAAGATAGTGAATGTATACTTTTTCATGATTTCAATTTTATCTAGCATTTGGATAATATATTTAGAATAAGGAATATTAAATTTATACACTTTACATATTTAGTTTGCTGGGAGGAAAATTTATTTATTTATTTTTTTACCGACCAGGATTATTCGAAACACTTCTGTGGTTTCAAAATAAAAAATTTCTATTACAGTTAAATCTGCACCTTTTAATGAGCACGTAGAAAGAGTCTTCAGAGTTTAGTCATCTATGCATTTCTTGCTTTAGAATATTTTTATAATTTGTATTCAAGTCATAAATTCTACTTCTTTCAGACTTTTTAAATAAAATTAGCATTTTCGAAAATAAAAGAAATAGACAAAATTTGTGCAAAACAAACTTTACCTTAAAAAAAAGAAAAAAAAAGGGGGGGGGGATCGTTATTACCATTAAATTTATTTTTACACCTTTTGAAAATTTAAACAATGGTATATCTGATAAACTTTAATTATGAATATTATTATTGTAATTATTTAGAAAAAAGGAACTCGACAATACATTTTAACTTGAATTATTTGGTACGGATAAAAAGAAAAGGTTAAATACATTGGATATTTCTTCAAATACAAAATTTTAATTAACCATACTTTCAGAAAATTACTGCGCATTCAAGTTTCATATCTCTTGCATGCAAAAACAAATAATCTGTACCAGACAATCTGCTTGAAAATCGTCTGCCCACAAAAAAATAAACATGAGAAGACGCGGGAAATAAATAGTTCACTGTTTTTAGAACATCACCTTCACCACGTCTACAACACTTTAAGATAAGGAAATGACCATTTTAGGATACACGGATATTAATAGAACGTATATGTAAGTTTTATTTAATTTAAATATTTTATTCCTGATATGTACATATGAGTTAAATAGTTTTATGTTATATTTGTAAGAGACTGATCTTTAACTGTCAGAAGCGATATTTTCAAATTCGATAACTGTAAAGAAAAATATCTTAATCTGTCATCGCTTGAAAAAAAAAACTGCGCAGAGACTGTGCATGCCTACATTCATACTGGAATTAATATAAACATTAATTTACTCTTACTTGAGATTGAAAATGTATGGAGCGACAATGATTTGGAATTATTTTATCGGCTTCTTACTATTTTTTGATTACTAACACTTATAGTTATTCTTATTTTGGGGTTAAATATGTTGTTCGATTATCATGAGATTACGAAACTGTTTCAGATTAGAAATTATTATTATACTGGGAAAATGTATTTTTACATATTACAGTAGTAAAACATTTGAAAGAATTTTCCTTTAGTGCTAATAATATTTTAAATTATCTTTCAAAATCCTAAATCTTCAAACCAATATTTTCAGATTTAACATTTGCCGAAATTATAAAATAATAGGAATTCCTTATACCATATGGAAATATTTTTGAGATATTGTTAAATCTAATAATGCATTTAATTTATCTATTGAGTTTGCTGTTGTTTAATAGTACAATTATAAATACTAATTATTATTTTTAGTGTTTTTCAAATTGGTATATTTATTTTTTTAAATGTATGTAAGCATTTTTTCTGTTTGTGATTTTAATCAAACATTTAATTATAGACATTCTGAATCGGTTATTAAATTTTCTTCTATTGTAAATTCATTTTCTACGTTTATGATACGCGTAATTATTGGCACTAAAAAGTAAAATATGATATTTAAGCATTGAAACAAAGTGTTTTTCATGCCTGATGGGAAGTTATAGAATAAACTGCTTTAGTATATATTTTTTAAAAGTTCATATAATACAGGATACATAATATAGGACACAAGTTGAAAAGTGCTTATGACTTCGGTTTGTCTCTCCGTCTAGCAGTCTGTCCGCACTCTAACTCTCGAAAATATACTCGGATTGCCCTGAAATTTTTGGATGTTATTGACGATTACCATAGCACGGTACCTATTTGTAATGAAGTTTGTAGCATGCTTTGTTCATTTACAGGGACAGCCAAAAGTTTTCCGTTGCATTACAGCCTATGGGAAAAAATCGTTTCAAATGATTTTTTATGATTTTACGCACGCTTTCAAACAGAATAAAATTTATATGCATTTATGAAGTGCACTAAAATATGCATTTTGTTGACTATGCGATGCAAAGAATAGTTATTGTTCATTTACAGAGCTAAAAAAGGAATTCAAATACATAATGATATAGGGGTGGAGGGAATTGTTTGCGGCATACTTTAATTATGTTAATCTATTTCATATATAATGAAATTGATATATGTCGCTGAGGTTTACATACTATAAATTATTTCATGTATAATACGAATAATACGTATATAGCATTTACAGGGACACACAAAATATTTCAGATACTATATTGTATCCGAAGTACTGTTCATTAGCGATGATTGCTGGAAATGTATTTTTAATTACGATATGCGTTTTTATGATTCACTATATTTATGCATAGCATATGGTGTATATAAATGCTATAATTCCTATACAAGGCTACACAAAAGTATTCGTAAGGATTACTGGGTATGGACGCAAATTGCTTAAAGGTGGTTTTTAAATGAGTTATGCTTTTTTTTTTTGCTGAACTGCATTTAATTTACCAAGAAATGTTTGTAGAATATAGATAAAATGATATACAGGGTCACGTAAAGAATTGGATACATGGCCGTCTGTAAATTTTAATTTCTGGAAATGTGATTTCAGCAGTTTTAAGAGTGTCTTAGTTTGAATTAAATTTTAACTAAATAGTGGCGTGTAATAAAGATTCTAGGTAAACTACAGGGTTGTACAAAAGTATTCAAGTATGTTTCCATACATTAGTATAAATTGCAGATTAGTATAAATTAGCAGGTGAAAAAGAATTTCAACCTGCTAGGCGTTTTCTTGCTAAACTAAATTTTCCCAGTATATAGTATATATACACTTAAAAAAATGGGAAGTCAAAATTGAGTAAAAAGTACTCAATTTTAAATGCGTCACATACTCAAAATAGCTCCGATCCAAATGTACTCAAAGTTGAGAAACACATGTACTCATTTTTTATTCATTGGTTGTGATCAAATATGAATCGTTATGTACTGCCCCCCCCCCCCAAAAAAAAAGAAAAACCTAAAATTTAAAGTAAAAATGTACTGACATTTATTTCCCGTTCAAAGTTCTTAACAAGAAATGTTTAATTGATTATTTATTAAGAAAAATAGCAAAATTCTTAACAAGACACTCAAATCGAATATTTTTATGACAAGAGCATTATTTCCAAGCACTTTTAAATTATTTTTAAAATGCTGTGCATAATTTAATATTTACATTAATAAACATCATTTATGCCGCCATAAATGAAATGAACCATTGCAGGGTACCTAAACTATTCGTTTGTTTGGGTTTGATAACATGCGATGTTTCAAAATAGAGAAAGCATGGGTTCATTTTTGATCCAAAAATATTCAATTTTTCATTAGTACGTCGGTTTACTTATTTTTGGGTACTTCATTTTTCTCAGTGTATCAACCTACAGTTCAAATACAGGGCTGTTCAAAAGAATTGGAAAACATATTTGGCTATGGACGGTAACTGCTGAAATCAATTTTTCAAATGTTTTATGAATTTTCTAAAATGTTTACTTAGTTATCTTATTTACGTCATTTCCCTAAATTACGATGTCTTGTTAAAGCATTCAGAAAGTGTTGGAAAGTATTTTATAATCTATGATTAACGCATGATTTTTCTTACTCGTTTTTTTTTCTATTTCCCAGATCAGTCTTTTCCTATAAAACATACCAAATCTATTTAGCTCATATTCACAAAATACAATATACACGGGAATAAAAATATCAAATAAATGTCGCTTATTATGCCGCTCTTATAAATAATAGCTGTATTAATATCCGTTAGTCTCCATGTTCGTATTTAATAAAGAAATGACAAATCACAACATATTAAAAAATTTACACATTCTAAATATCAAGCTTGAACTCAATATCAAGCATAGAACTTAATATCAAGCATAGAACTGAATAAAAAATATGTCAGTTGATAAGCATTGTTTTTTAAGTGGAAAAATTTAAAATGTTTTAGAAGAATAGGACTCCAAAATAGCGATATTTTGCTAAAAAGTACTGTAAAAAGATAAGATTTTAGATTTACAGCAAAAGGTTATTTCAAAATTCATCGCTGTATTAATACTTAGAAATTTTTCCAGAGAGAAACATTCGCCTTATATACAATATTTCAAATGAAAATCAAATTTCAAATTAATTGCTTAAGAGGCGCAAAGGCCAACATAGTGAAAAAGATTCCATGCCGGGACTCGAACCCGGGCCATCAGTATAGCACACTGACATTCTACCGACTAAACCACATGGAACGACGCCCAGTCTGTAGAATTTCTCACTATAACAGGTTGGCAAAGCTACAAACGCAGCACAAGATGGAATATTTATCGTGAGCCACCGACATGGGGTAAACACGAAACTTAATGAAATCCAGCATCGATTGAAACTATATTAGTAATTGGAAATTTTTCCAGGGAGAGACATTCGCCTTGCATACAACATTTCAAATTAAAATTGCCTTTTAAGCAATTAATTTGAAATTTGATTTTCATTTGAAATATTGTATGCAAGGAGAATGGTTCTCTCTGGAAAAATTTCCAAGTATTAATATAATTTCAATCGATGCTGGATTTAATTAAGTTTCGTGTTTGCATCATGTTGGTGGCTCACGCTAAATATTCCATCTTGTGCTGAGTTTGTAGCCTCGCCATCATGTAATAGTAAGAAATTTTTCCAGCCTGGGTATCGTTCCATGTGATTTAGTCGGTAGAATGTCAGTGCGCTGTACTAATGGCCCGGGTTCGAGTCCCAGCATGGAATCTTTTTCACTATTTGCGTCTTTTAAGCAATTAATTTGAAATTTGATTTTCATTTGAAATCACAGTGTTTATGACAAGTTCGTCACAAATGACACATATTTCACAAATTGGTCACAGTGTGACTTCAAAGCATTGTCGCTTTCGTCACAGGTTCGTCACAAAGTTAAAGCCAAAATAGTCACAAATGACACACTTTTCACAAATTTGTCACACCGTGACTTCACAGAGTGGTCACAGTGTGACGTCACAAACGACCTCTAAAACGGCCATAACGACCTCGCATTCTAGTCAGTATGACGTCACATCGACGGTCGCAAAATCACAGTGTGACTTCACAACGACGTCGCCGTGACTTCACCATGCCTTACGGGTATCATTGATTAGTGCCAATATATCATACGCAATATTTCACGTACTACTGTATTTTGATACATCCCCTCATCTTTTTGCTTCTTTTTGGGAATAACGGATATTGAGCTCATTCTATAAACGATTATTATCAGACTTTTCAAACTGTGTTTTTGAGACTTTCACAAAAGTTGCTCTATACATTTAGCTAACACATTATGCAAATTATATTTTGATTAAGTTCGAGCATGCTCAGTGAATCATTATTTAGTAAACCAGATGATTTTTATACAATTTTTATTATTTTTTCATTCTGATTGCAGGGTACTATGTACAATATGGTTTGTCATATTTTCTGAAAAGAACTTTTTTTTTATATTAAGAACCCTGCAAATTATAAGCAGAAAACTTGGCGAAATTTGGGATTGTTTTTATAAAAACCTTACTTTCTCTACGAGTATACATGCTGTCATCATAAAAATGAACACAGTATATTGCAATAAGCAACCTATTAATAATCTCGAGTTTGAACGCTTTAGATACATTACTTTTTACAGGGTTATCCAAAATATATTCGTTTTTTTTCAATATGTTGACGGTCACCTATGGGGTTTCAGGAAAAAACCTTCGCGGAAATATATGACCTATACTATACTGTTTACACACCTGCAGTTTGAGGTTAATTCCACATGTATTTTTCTAGGTGATTAACAAAACGTCTAAAATTGCTAGTGACCGGTCACCTTTAGCCATTTAGTGTATGACAGAATATCTACCATCTGCGAATATTTTCTTAATCTTTAGTCACTCATGCGACATGAATCTTGTTTACCAGTTTTATTGCAAAATAATTTTTTTACAGTTTGTTTTGATAAAATTATGTATAAAGAAATAACCACAATATTATTATAGTTTTGGGAGAAAAGGAACCAATGCCACGAATATATTATTGCATTTTGTCCCGAAACTAAAATGACATTGCGACCAGTCGCGTAGAGAGAAAGTGTGGAGTCCAGATGCACTTGATACCACGAAGTTTTCTTAGCCTTATCTAATCAGAGACTTTTCAACTATTAATCAAGGTGAAAAAAAAAACATTAGAATTTTAGTGGTGTAAGTGAGAAACAGTTAGGCATTTTCTTGTATTTCAACACCGTCCGCTACGTGGCGCGTGACCTTGATTGATGTGACCTCCTCTTTAATCTTCCCTCTCCCGTTTAACCCTTTCAGAGGCAAGGTACTTCTGTTCGTAAAATGCCGAAATTAGTGAACGACACCGGAATTTGCAAAAAAAAATTATTTAAAAAAATGCAAAAACTTTTGTTCACGTACTTAATAAAAGGAAAAATTTCATTCTAATATTCTGGTACTAATGTGGCGTTTAGGAATTAAAATTAGGTGGTCCAAAAATGTACCACTGTCCTTGAAGGGGTTAAGATAGGACGCTTACTTTGTATCCTGCATTGGTGGCAAAATTATCTGCGATAAAAGATAGTGACATAAACAGTAAGAAGTTACTTGTGTTCATAGCATTTGGAGCCCTAAATTACACGGGGCACATGGCAACACTAGTTTTAATTGAACTCTCCCTCAAACGCGGCTCGGTGTCCAAATTGAAATTTACGCAACTTATTTTCGTGGGCTTTGTTTCGGAATTTTCGAAGATACCGCCGAAAAATTGCTGGCAATTTTTCCATTGCTTTTTTCTTTCTTTATTCGGTAGTTTTTATCTCAGAGCAAGAGATAAGAAAGCTGTGAAATCAAGGTTCGTACTGGTCCTGGAATTTCCCGACAAAAAATGTCTTCGTCACCAGTATTTTCTTATAGAAAATTTCCTCTTAAATAAGGCAAATTTTCGGGAGTTTTAACTAGATTTATTTTTCTAATTAAAAAATACTGATATTACATGAACCCTGGAAATTTAAATTATTTTGATTTAAATGTAGTCAAATCCTTTTATAAATAGTTTTATGAATGCAAATGCACCTTTAGATCTAAATATTGTTTCATGCTCATCAATATGTTTTTGAGCATGCAAAAATTGCATCATCATGCTGTTTCAATCTATCGATAAAAAAAAGTTTTTACCGGTAAAATGTTAACTTTCTTTCAGACGAATTATAAACGGTTTGAAAATTTTTCTAGCTGAACAGTATATCATACATAATCGACACTTACGGTCAGATTTGTAATACTTGGAAATTTTGTTTTTGCGAATTACAAATACATCAATATTCCTTTTTATTTGTAACTATTTTTTTCGACATGTTGTTTTATTTAAAAATTAATCCCCTACGACCAATGGACGCTAACATTCATCAAGACACCGCAGGCGGTCATGTCAAATGAAATAACACTATTTTCTGCTGTTTTAAAGGGATTACCAAATTACAGAAGGTTGAATGCTATTATTACTATTAGTGATAAACTTCTGTAATCAGGTTGTTATTAATTTCACTTTAACTGTGATATTTTCTGTTACAAAAGCCGCATCCACCGCTGTTATTTTTATGATTGATTCAGTAACATCAGTTACACTTTTGATAATCATCTTGTGGAAATATGTTTAGTATAAAACAGATATGTATGGCAACTTTGCGGTCTTTCATAACGTCTAGAATGAAAGATTCCTTTAGACACAATAAGAAAACTATTTTATATATGAAGTTTTAAATGTATCGTTTTAAATTTGACATAATTGAAACCATTAAAGTATTTTCGCACGTAATAAATGAATAACTTTATACTTATCATTCTTTTTTTAATTATCACGTGTAAATTCATTTTTTAATTCAAAAGAGTTTAGATGTGTCATTATTTGAACTTTTAAAAAATGGCAATGTGATATAATCGTATATTTCAAAGTACAAAAAAGTATGTCTATATAGATAATGAAATTTTTAATAAAAATTTGAGAACAAAATTTTGAGAAGAAAAAGACAAATGCAAAAAGTATTTGGGCTCTACACAACACAATCTATTTGAATATATGCCTGAAAAAGATGGTCAAATTTCTATGCATAGTGCATTATCCTATAAAATTATTAAATCTGTCCTACAAAATAATTAAATCCTATAAAATAATATACAACCTATAAAATAATTAAACTGAACTGTCTCGAACTACTTCAATATTGAATAACGTTTAAAATATTTCTTCGGTTTAAAACTTGTGTGCTTCAACGTTTGTATCACACGTTTCTCTATAAAACTACCACTTTTTATTTTTTTATTTGCAATAGTTTTTGTAGTATAAGTCGAGAAAATGAAAAGTCTTAATAAATTCAATTACAGGCAACAACAGCGTTAGCTGCTGTTTTTGGTACGCTATACTTGTATTTATCTATAAAACGATATTAAATATCGGTACGTCTATTACTGTTTACACAAGCCAAATATGAAAAAAAAAACCCAATCAGCTGTAGAATTTTCTAATTTGTAGTAAAAGTTTGTTTTATAAAAAAAACACAGTTCAAAAAATATTTTTCCATCACATTAATTGTATTCATCATTCATTCATTATCAAAATAAATTACTTTTCCAAAGTCTAAAGCTTTTTTAAAAAGGTACCGTGAGATCTACCTAATAATAAGTTATTGAATTTTGTAAAATATTTATCATTCTTGTCAAAAGCATCAGCTTTCACTTTTAACTATATTTCATACCAAATATTCGAAAAGCTCTTATAATTTAGTACCACACACTTAACATTAAACATAGCTGATTTAGCATACATATATGCAAAAGTAAAATGGAACTTAATTTATTCAAACATATTAGTAAGAGAAATTGAGAGATTTGATAAGTTGCCAAAATCTCAGAATCTTTGGTAAGAGGTCTATTAAAAATACAACATCATTTATATCCCATGGTAATGTTTGAGAAAGTCTTCATTAACAAAAACGATCCAAAAATTTATTTACTTAGCATACCAAATTTATTCTTTTATGATGCAGATTATTCAGGAAAAAATTACAAACAGTCTATTTCCTCTGCGCCGAATTAAACAGATGAATAATATAACCTAATACAATTAGAAAGGTTTTTACGTTACAAGTTATTTATGAATAGTTAAATATGCGTTATATATTAAATTTTTAAAACATTTAAAGATTTTTAAAACTTTTCATCTTTCTTGCACAACTTTTTGTTTATTGAAAAAATATTTTATAAATTTTGAAAATGTTTTGTTATAGATGCCTAAAAGTACAGACAGTCTTTTTAATTCATTTTAAACGAAGGCAAGCTTCAAGTCATTTAGAATGACAAACAGTAAACTAAATATTAGCTGATTTAATAACGCAAAATGCAGTTAATATAATTGGCTAGTTCCATGGGTTTTTGTAGTATAAGGTATAAGTCACACAGCTGATAACTGATATGCTTTTTGGCCACCGTTATATTCAAAATGTTTTTTTTTTCGCTTCATTCAAGAAACATTTTTACTTTAACTAATCAAGAAATGTTTGACATTAAAAAAAATCTGAAAATATTTTTTTGTATTTTCTGGCTTGAATCAGAATTCTTTAAATAAGGGTGCACGCCAAACTGGCAACCCATACCACAAAAATAATTTTGCTTCAATGCGGCGTTTATTTAAGTCAAAATTTCTATACAAATTTACTGGTGCAAGACGCGATCAATCGGCCCCTGCTAAATAACTTTGAACAGTGAATTTCATTGGACAGGGTTCGTACGGGTGCTTGAATTTCATGACTAAGAAATTCTTCGGTACCAGTATTTTCTTATAGAAAATCTCCCCTGAAATAAGGCGAAATTCCGTCCGTTTAAGCTAGATTTATTTTTCAATAAAATTATTCTGATATTGGGCCTTGAAAAAAAAACGGTACCCTGATTGGATGTTATATACACATTTTATACAAACTAAACTTACTATTCCCATGTATAATTTTTTGTTCACAGTTTTATGTTTGGTAGTCAGTTACCGGTGTACTCACCAATTTTGAACAAGAATATTTATTTTTAAAAATATAGCTTGTTTCCGGCGCTGCCAACTTTTACGTTTTTTTTCGTATCACTAAAATTTAATCGAAAATTTTGAGTTATTTAATTGCCAAATTCAGTGATTATAAAAAATTTTATTAAATTTTACTAGTATTGAGAAAAGGTTGCAACTATCGTTGTATTTTTATATTAAATAAGATTTGTGGTCTAAAATATGTTTAACTGAAATTTAAAAAGGGTACAGGAAGCTTGTTAACTATGGAATTATATTCCATAAGCGCTGATTAATACACTTATTTATAGAACTATGAGTAAAAAGGAATTGACATAGCTACAAAATGGTGAAGCTTCAACTTTAACCGGTTCCGCAGTAGCTCATGTTGTCGTTGAAAATTTCCACAAGTAAATCTTAATAAAAATTTTCTTTTAATTCTAATGCCTTATTAACCCTAGAACTACCGGAAATTTTACTCAAGTTTTATAAAAACATTCTACACCAGAATTTTTACTTAAAACTATTTAATTTGTTTATTTAACTTATTAATGTCTGATTTATACATTTAGTTTGTTTTGAAGAAATTTCTGGTTTGAATAAATATTTTGAATGTACATGTCGGGTCCAATGGACCCGTCTGGTAGACGGAAGGTTAATGCAGAATTTTACCCCTTAATTCTCGCTCCTGTGATATTCACAGGCTGTGTCTTTTATCCAGATTGTTTGACTCCCACCAGTTTTATAAAGTAGTGTAATTGGTTTTATTATAGGATCATTTTACCTGTCATTAAATAAAGTTAATATTTCTTTTTGAAAAAAGTGGTGCCAACGAGCAATTTGAATTTTTAAACCGTAATTAATCCCTTAATTCTCACTCCCGTCATATTCTCGGGCTGTGTCTTTTACTCAAATTGTTTGATTCCCACCAGTTTTATAAAATAGTGAAGTTGGCTACATTTTAGTACCGTTTTTCCTGTCATTAAATACGCTGAATATTTCTTTATCATAAAAGTGGTGCCAATAAGCAATTTGAATTTTTAAACCGTAATTTAATTCGAGCGTTAATTAAAATTTTCTTTTTATAATGTACGTGAAAATAAGCAAGTTCGTATTTTCTAATAAATTCGTTTATAAATTCCATTATATCATCAGTTTTATAAACAGAATTACTTCGCGATGGAAATGGGGTAAATTTGTTGCGAGATTTCAAGGCTGGTTGTTTTATAATATTCATGTAAACTAATGTACATATTTCTATAATTCATCTACGAAAGTATCCGTTGACACAGAAAGCTCTGAGACACTTTTAATGCGATTAGCAGTCACCATTTGTCTAGATACCAGTTTCCTTCTATAATCTCGTTTTCTGGCCACACGAGGCCTTACAAATTTATATTTTGCTTTGAAAGAGTCACCCTTAGACAGTACTTAATAGACAGACTTTTTTAGACGATTCAAAGTAGCTGAAATTACTGCAACAGTCTTCCCCAAAGCGATATAAGTAAGCGTACAAACTTAATACTGAAATTAGGCATAAATTAACACAGTTGCCCCATCGTGTGGGCGGTGTGATAATCCACATAGGCGAGCTTTTAGTGTGACGTCATATATGACAGGATATCTACCATCTGCGTATATTTTCTAAATCTTTAGTAACTCACGGAACTGACTTTTGTTGCCCACATTTATTGCAAATTAATGGCGTAGCGAGAAGGGCGCCCAGATGCACTTGACACCACGAAGTTTTCTTCGCCTGATCTAAGACTTTTCAGCTATTAATCAAGGTGAAAAAACTTTACAATTTTAGTGGTGTAAAGTAAGAAAATAGTTAGGCATCTTCCTGTTGCTTAACCCCGACCGCTACGTGGCGTACGGGTGTGACTTCGCCTTTCATCTTGCGGTCACCTCTCCCATTTAAGATAGGACGCTTACTTATATCGCTTTGGTCTTCCCTCTCGATTTCAGCTTCCATGCACCGCCCCCTGAATACTAGGCCTGAGCGCTGGACCAAAAATGGCGGCTGCCGAAGGCGGATTTTTTTCAGCGTGTGTACGGTCCCTTAACCCTCTGTCTACCAGAAGGGTCCAATGGACCCGACATGTACATTCAAAATATTCATTCAAACCAGAAATTTCTTCAAAACAAACTAAATGTATAAATCAGACAATAATAAGTTAAATAAACAAATTAAATAGTTTTAAGTAAAAATTCTGGTGTAGGATGTTTTTATAAAACTTGAGTAAAATTTCCGGTAGTTCTAGGGTTAAATAGTCCTACCAATAATTTTTTGAAGTTTTTTCCGCTTCATTTTTCTGAGAATAAACAAGGTAGAGAAATCTTTTATAAAATACTGGTGTCCACATTTAAGGGACCGTACCTACGCTAAAAAAAATCCGCCTTCGGCAGCCGCCATTTTTGTGTCATTTTTGTGTGAGCGCTCAGGCCTAGTATTCAGGGGGCGGTGTTCCATGCTTTAATTACTTCATCTGACTGAAAATTTCTAGCTCGCGGCATCTTCACTAACCGATTCTATCGCGAGGTGCACTTAAATACTTCATGCCTGTGACATCATAAATTTGAAATGTGCGTTTTTTTGTGAACAGTTGCCTAAAAATCACAAAAGTGTCTAAACTTTTGCAATATGCAAATTTCAGTTTTTTCAGTTAAATTAAGTAATAAAACCGTTGTTTTTGTCCTAAAACGTTTAAAATACATTAAAAAATAAGTACAGCCATTTGTATAACCCAAGTGTGCGTATTTTTTATTTAAAGTTTGAAAATCACCAGTGTCTAAACTTTTGCTGAGGACTGTATGTCTCCTCCTCTTTATTTAAAACTCGATTCATTTATTAATGTTTAAAGTTTTTAAACAATCAGACAATAATTCCGTTTTTCATTTCGGGTTTATACATATTATTATTACACCTATTCTTCAGTAACTCTAGATATAATAATGGTATGAACGCACATAAACTATTTTGGGATCTCCTGGGACTAATAGAAGCAATATACTCAGGATAAATATTTCATATATTTTCAGGAAATGCTTTAAAAATAAATTTAATATACCTCTCTTCATTTAGTCTCTCTATATATGAACTATCTTCAAAATATTCCCCCACTGGAGGTTTATTTATACTTCTATTTTTGCCTTAAGTGCAAAATCAATATTTTGAGAAACATCAGTAGGAAAAATCAACACTGAATGATATTTTTATTTCTAAGCATAACATACTTTTTTTCCAGCAACTGGATATTGTTAAGCAAAATACTCCATGTTTATTTGTATAGAAATTATTACTTATAAGAATGTTTATTTGTAAAATAAATATAAATTTAGAATGTAACACGTGAATTTAAAGAATGTTCTTTAAGTAAGGGAAAAAATATTATATCTCAAAGCATCTGGTGTGTTTTATTTTAAAAATTAGAATGTGTGAATAAATTTAAAGAATTCTAGAATAAACATAAGCATAGGAAATTCCTAAGAATAAAAGTTTTGCAAATATTGATTACCCATTCCTCCTGGATGTATTTTGTTTTGAGTATGTTTAATAATATTATCAAGGAAATAAATCCCGGTTTCCCGAGTTAGTAAATATAATTTAAAACCACTTTTGTGCCCTCAAAATACACAATATAAACTTTTAAAAGCTCATTGTTTAACTTAACCCTTTCTGCCGCAGATCATTTTCATTGCTAAAATGATTACATGAATGAGTGACACCGGAATTTACGAATAAATTTAATAGGAAATAAGAAAAAGTTTTATTCCAAAAAATAATGAAAAGAAAATACTTATGTCAAAATTCTTGTGCTATTGTGCCATTTGGGAATCAAGTTGAGTGTTCAATAGAATGGATCACTGAGCCACTAAGGGTTTAACCCCTTAATTCTCGCTCCCGTGATATTCACGGCCGTGTCTTTTATTCAGATTGTTTGATTCCCACCAGTTTTATAAAACAGTGTAAATTGGCTTCATTATGGTATCATTTTACCTGTCATTAAATAAGGTGAAAATTTCTTTTTCAAAAAAGTGGTGCAAATAAGCAATTTGAATTTTTAAACTATAATTTATGAATGAATGTAAAAAGGTTAAAGGCGGCAATAATAATAACACGGTTCGTACGCATCAAAGTACTCAGGGGATTTTTGGTGTTTAGTACCAGAAATTTCGTAAAGTACTGGTAGCTATATCTAACGATATTTTTATTTATATTATTATTATTAAATAAGCGAAATGCTTCTTTACGGAAATTATGATACATGGCCTTTGAAGCGTATGAACCCTGAATAATAAAATAGATATTGCAAGTTAAAATATAGATATATATATATATACATATTTTTTTTAACCATTTGGAAAAATGGTTACTGTCCTCATCAGGGTAGGAAATCAAAAGCATATCTGAAGCTTTTTATTGGTTTGATCCGCATTTTATTCGTTTTCTGATTGGTCTATACAGTAACCTGTATTTCCCTTTACTTTCAACAGAGATTCTGTTGCCACCATGACAAAAAAGTAATAAAAACTACAAAAAAAAATAATAACTCAGATACAAATTGGGATACAGCTTTCAAACAAATTGCATTTAAAAGTGCATTTTTTTTATCTATACGACTGTGTAAAAAGTAATATTGTGGGATGTTTAGCAGTTTAAGAATGAAATTTCATTTAAAATTGGCTGTGAGATTTCTCGGAAATCTAACGATGGAAAAGCCTTATCCCGAACAGCCAATGAAATGCTTGGATAATACGTAAGTTTCAGGTGTATAATACGTAAGTTTCAGGAAATCTGACGAGACGCAGGCGATTTTTGTCGCTTGCAATTTTTAAGTAATTTTAAAATTTTGCAACACTATTAATGTTTAATTCATGGCTTGCGTAATTTGTGATCAACTCCGTGCGATTTTTAATGCCTTAAATTTTAGACTTTGAAAAAATCATTTTCCAAATGGCCTTCGTAATTTGTTAGATTGGATTTATTTATTTATTTAGTTAGTTAGTTTTTTTACTATTTTCGGCCTGCAATTTCTGCGGTTAACGTAAGAGTATATCTTTATTATTAATTGCTATTCCATTCATACAAATTTGTCACTTCGTTTTGTTTATAATATTTTTTTTACTGATAACTCTAATAGATTTTTTATTTTTATTATATATTTTTTGAATGCCCACTTATAAAACCAAAAATCATACTTATAAGAAAAAAAAATAGCAATTATGCATTCAAATAAAGATTTGATATTTATTAAAAGCGAATGTTTTGGACGTTTGGTATTAACATTGGCCTCGCGCGAGAAGTTAAAAAACACAGAAATCGCCAAAGATCACTATTTACAATGAATGTTTTTGATTCCGATCATTTTAGCTTTTTAACCCTTTCCGGCACACTGTGCCCGCGTCGGGATACCTAATTTTAATGCCAAACTTACGAACGGCACCAAGGATATTTTAGTAAAATTTTGCTTTTACAATGAATAGTTAAAGTAACACGTTTTTTATTTCTGAAAAAGTCGTTTTAAAATTCCGGTGTCAGTCGACCATTTCATCATTTTACGACAAAAATTACCCGTGCCGGAAAGGGTTAAACGCATAGTTGGAATACACTTCTTAAATTTGTGTTTTAATTATATTTCATTGTTTTATTTATTGATTGATAACTGTTTTAGTTTCTTTACAAGCTAGAAAAAATGATGAGCTATTTATACTAATTTAAGTAAAAGACTATTTATCTTTGTAATAGCCTGCACGCGATGGACATAGATTAAAAAGCTGCTTGAAAATTATTTTAAAAACAATGAAAATTAAGGAAATAGCGATACAGTTTTTAAACGAATTGTGATGCAATTTTGAAACAAATTACGTTTGAAAGAAACATGGAACTATTAAAAAAGAGGAACTGACATATCATAAAATTAGTGACGCTTCAACTGTAAACACTTTCGCAGATGTTTATTACCTCCGGAGCTAACATGCACCAGTAAATTTAGGTATAAATTTGCTCTTTTTTGAAACGCTTTATTAACGGTACATCGTAGCAGTGTTGCCAGATGGGCTACTTTTTTTAAAATCAGATTCTTGATTGGCACCACTTTTTTGAAATGGTACAATGCGCCTTATTTAATGTCATATTAATTAAGGCGAAGAGAAAGGGAATTTCACAGTTTCAAAAAAGTGGTGTCAATCAAGAAATCCGAATTAAAAAGAAGTAGCCCACTGGCAACACTGCATCGTAGTCATTATCTGGATTCCCTAGTTACCATGCAACTTTACATCCGGTGTAGAGGTAGCGCTTTTTTCAATACAACAGGAGCAATGAAGAACGTATAGACGCGGCTGGTAGCTTTTGCCATTATTTTTGAGTGAAATTCTTTTAACGGAAAAATGCTGCCAAAAATAATGGCAAAAACTGATATTCATTTTTACTGGTAGGAGTTTACTTCAGGTGAAAAACATTTTTTTTTAAAGCTCTGATAAATTTTTTATGTTTAATATATGTTTTCAAATTTTCCACTAATAACAATACACAGAATATTTATGAGAAAAAATACAAGTTATTTATTACTTGTAACTGTCCATTTCTCAAAAAAACTTTCAATATTAATTACAAACTGAAAAACATGTTCAGTACGAAAATTTAATCTTGTTCAGAACAAAAGTTAGATTTTCTTGAATTAAATAATACAGTACAAAGTCTAAAGTCCGGAATCTTCGGAACTTCGATCCGAATCTCCGAACTTCAGATTTTGGGTCATCAAAAATATTGCTTTTCCAATAAAAAGAAAAACAAAATTCACTACTTGATAATGGGAAATATGGCGTTCATATATTAAAAATTGCACATAACAGTTATTAAAACAAAATTAAACAACCATTCTAACCCTCTCGGTGCGTAATTTTTTAAAATCAAAATAGGTTAAAAAATTGCGCATTTTTTTAATACCTATTTCAAATCTAAATATATTTTAGAGTTTAAATATGTAAACATATTTTGTAAAAGTTTTTCTTTTTCTTTTTACCCAAACTGAATCAATATTAAACATTTAAATCAGGCTAAATCGGGGCTGTCACTGGAGACTATTTTAATATTATCGCACAACTATTTTAAGATAATCAATTTTGCAGTATATTTCTCTTTTAGATATTGTTAAAGTCTATATGTAATTTTTGTATTTAAAAAGTGGTCCATCTATACTATTAAAATCTGTGCGCGTATGTTTGTAACCACAAAAACTCAGAAACCAAAGGGCGCAGGGCTACGAAATTTTGCACAGTTGTTGCTGGTAGGAGGCCCATTAACGATTGGAGCAAAAAATTCGAAAAAGCCTTATATATAACCCTCTGCGCTCCAACTTGTGTATTTTAATCTTTTTGTTCAAACTGAGCCCTAATTAAATTTAAGAGTTGAAATATTCCATACTTATAGCTGAACACCTCACATCAAACGACAATTCTAAAATTTTGAAAAAGTCTTATATTTAACCCTCTGGGCTCCAAGTTGTGTATTTTAATATTTTTGTTCTAACTGAGCCCCTAATTAAGTTTAAGACTTAAAATTTTGCATACTTATAGCTGAACACCTCACATCACACGAAAAATCATGAAGTTTTGAAAAAGTCTTATATTTAAACCTCTGGGCTCTAACTTGTGTATTTTAAGCTTTTTTCTCTAACTGAGCCCATAATTAAGTTTAAGACTTGAAATTTTGCATACTTATAACTGAACACCTCACATCAAACGACAAATCATAAAATTTTGAAAAAGTCTTATATTTAACCTTCTGGGCTCTAACTGGTGTATTATAATCTTTTTGTTTTAACTGAGTCCCTAAATAAGTTTAAGATTTAAAATTTTGTATATTTATAGCTGAACACCTCACATCAAACGACAAATCATAAAATTTTCAAAAAGTCCTATATTTAAACCTCTCTTTAAACTCCTTGTGTAATTTTTTTTTTTTTTTTTTTTTTTTTTTTTTTTTTTTTTTTTTTTTTTTTTTTAACTGAGCCTCTATTTAAGTTGAAGACTTGAAATTTTGCATAAGTATAGCAGAACACTTGCGATCACACGAAAAATTATAAAATTTTCAAAAAGTCTTACATTATTTACTCACCGGGTTCTAACTTGTGTATTTTAAGCAATTTTTCTAACCCCCCCCCATTGCACCCACATGTTTTTTAGATTTTGATAATTGATTCTTATGTGTTTTTCAGCGCTGAGTTTGAAAATGACATGCATTTTTTTTCTTACCTTCGCATAAGGATTTTTTACAAATCGTAAATTTTAAAGTTAAAAGGTAAAAATAAAAGCGAAAATCAGATACAATAAATAGATGGGATGTTTGTGTTCCTTAAATTTTGATAATTGCCTTTTATGTATTTTTAATGCTGTATCCGAAAATTATCTGCATTTTTAATCATTAAGTCAGGAATTTTCTCAAATTATAAATTTCAAAGTCAAAAAATAAAAAAATACTGAAAATCTGACACTGTACCATACATATAAAACTTTTATTTCATAATAATTTATTCAATTTTTTGGCTTATACTGGTCATTCTCACTGATAAACAGTTCGGGAACCTATGAGCGTTAGGCCACCGCCTCCTAAATACTAAACCTGAGTTCTGAAGTAAAAATGGCGGCTTTCGAAGGCGGATTTTTTTTTTTTTTTTTAACCCAGTGGTGCAGTCAGGGTGGGGGTTTTCAGGCACTGAATACCACTTTCTTTCTAAGAGTTTTCTTCACTATTTAATCAAAAAGAAATTGCAATTAAATTATACGAATTTCTCTGTATTAATATAGTTGTATTTTGAGCTTCAAAACCCCCCACCATGGCTGCGCCACTGTTTTAACCTACGCACGTCCCCCTAAATTTTGACACCAGCAATTTATAAAAGATTTCCTTTGACTTGTTTAATCTCAGAAAAATAAAGCGGAAAAACTTTTACTAATTATTGATACCAAAATTCAAGGTACTGTACACACGCTGAAAAAAATCCGCCTTCGGCAGCCGCCATTTTCGTGCCAGCGTTTAGGCCTAATATTCAGGGAGCGGTGGTGAGGCGTAAAATGACGTATGTTCCATTCCACTTATGTTACGTTCTACGTTGTCTCTCTTACGGGTTTGTCATCACTTTCTGAATACGAGGCCTGGACGCTGAAACAAAAATGGCGGCTGTCGAAGGCGGATTACTTTTAACGTATGTACGTTCCCCTAAATTTATACACCAGTATTTTATAACAGATTTCTTTGCCATGTTTTGTCTCAGAATATTAAAGTTGAAAAACGATCTAAAAATTATTAGTACCAAAATACAAGGGACCGTACGCACTCTGATAAATATCCGACCTCGGCAGCCGCCATTTTTGTGTCAGCGCTCAAGCCTAGTATTCAGGGAACGGTGGGTTTGCTCCACGTGACGTACGCGAATTTTTTTCTCTTATATGCAAATAAAATTTTTCAATAAAATCTTATGGCGTTATTTGATGGATTTACCTCTACAATCTCGTAAAGGCCAGTTACGTCTAAGGTAGTTTCCAAATCGTGGAATACTGCATACCTCGACAGGACCAATGAACTCCATACACCACCCTCCGTCAATCGTGCCTGAGCTGTTTAGCAGTAAGAATACCCGATAGCAAAAATCTTAAATATGCCAAGTATAAGCCAAAAAATTGTACAAGACAAAAAACTGAATAAATTATTATGAAAAAACGTTTTACATCTATTTTATAGTATCAGATTTTTGGTATTTTTTGACTTTTAACTTTGAAATTTACGATTTGCGAAAAATCCTGACATGGTGGTTAAAAATGAAGGGCATTTTCGGATTCATCGCTAAAAAATACACAAAAATCAATTATCAAAATTTAAAAAACACAATCAACGCAGGCTTGTGTATCTTTACGTCTTATTAAGAATATCAATATATTTTTCTTGCATCATTAGTGTTACTGTAACGCAAAAAATATCAGCTATCCTTCAATAAAAATATTTTTTCTTACATGAAATGTATCTTTTGATAACATATGAAGAAAATTTGAACAAGATTTTCGTGCATGCTTCTTTTTAGTTAAGTAAATAATATTTATAAATTATATTTACCAGAGCAAATTTGTAATCAAAATTATCCGCGATGTAATTACAAGTCAATTGCATATAATTGATTATAGTTACACACATTCAAACACAGAAATTTTGTCAAATAATGGAATAGGGGCGGTTCCGGCTACAATACAGCAAATTTTTTTACGGCATGTAATTTTAATTATAATTAATTACATACAATTAAGCTGTAATTATATTGTAGATAATTGAGATTACAAATCTACCCAACTCTGATACTTACCATATATAAGCACTATATGTAATTATTATGGTTAAAGATTATTATTGATAATTGGATATATTTTTTGTCCATGCTTTAAACTTCCCTTCATAACTTACAGAAAACTAAGGAGATTGTAATTATCACGCACTTAGAGTAAATTCTTTATTTTAGACTTTTTACATTGCTTTTTTTTCGTGAACATAACCAAACAAAAATGCCGCTAAATTCCTTAATTTTTGCACTTATTTTGAGCTCAGAGTCGTTAAGAAACGTGATGAATAGTAGAAAAAAATTACGAAAAAATGTTTAAGCATATAAATTTCGTTAATTTGCTCGCCTAAGCAGCTTTATTCTCAGCATGAAGGACTATTTTAAGGGTGTCATTTAAAAGAAAAGTACCCATTTTAAAGCCGTTTTAAGGTAAATTAGATACCTATTGTTCGTTGAAAGAGGTCATTTAAAGCTCGATACATCGCTTTTGCAAAAAAAAATGCTAATAGCCTGTAAATAAGTCATCGTAAAATAAAACTCCACTTAAGTTGTTTTATAAATGATTAGTTTGGAGAAGGCTTAGGTAAATTATAAATATATATTGAAGTATTTTTCATAATAAATGCATATTTGCAGCCATAATTTGAATTCGTAGTTAGGTAAATACACAAATTGTTATAATTTCAAACATATATTTAAATCCGAAAAATGATAAATGAAGTTATAATATGCTAAATGTGAAAAAAGTACATTTAAAGGTTTATAAATACTTTTAACCTAACCTAAACTTTTAACTTTACATAATAAACATATCTACATGTTTCGTACTCGCAATCGCGTCTATTTTAAGATCAATATTGATTAAAAAAAATATTTCAGCAAAAATTTTAGGAATGATATCTATAAACAAAAATTCTACCATGTAGAAATTTTACTAAACTTGATTAAAAACGTAAACACCAGCATTTTTATTTAGAAATATTCAACAAATTTATTGAACTTAACACGACGAGGGCTACATTTAAATAACTTTCTGATAGTGATGTAGTCGTAAAAAAAACCCAAGAGAGTATATGCTATAGGCACGGGAGTCATGAACGTCATGCCTAGGGTATATGATGATATAGCTTTGAGAAACAGAGGGTATACGGAGCTTCTTTAAAAAATCCAGAAGGTATACGGCGTAGTCCTGCGTATACCCACTACTACATCCCTACTTTCTGAAGAAATTTCTCGTTCATATCGAATGCAATAAATTATAGAAACGGGTCAAATAGCAGTAGTTAGGTTAAAGAGAGGTAATGCTTAAAGATTATGCCAACATATTCAGTGCTACCACAGGCGACTTTTTTTATATTCTCGCACCAGTATTATTATCGCATAAATTTTAAAGTATGATTCTCTTGCAAATGTTCTGAAAGTTTGTGTTAACCCCTTAGGGACAAGCGACACGTATACGTGCCGCATGAAACGATCAGAATCCTTGTTTTATCTCACCAGTAAAATTTTAAGTAAAATTTGCCTCATTTAATTTGCGCATTTTCTCTATTCAAGAAGACAGAAATTTCTGTTTTTAAAAAAAGGTGACAAAAGATTAAAAATTTCGTAAAAGGCTCCCGTCCCGAAGGGGTTAAGGATATCTGTTTCGAGAAAGTGGTGCCAGTTAGAATTAAAAAATAGTCGCACTTTGGCAGCCCTGCATATTGTACATTACTCACTACCTTATGTTTTATGTCTTATCTATTTCTATTTAAAAATTGTTTAAACTGTAACTGTTATTTTCCCCTAAAACATAGAGTGAAATCACTCACTTATTGGATAATCGTCCTTTAATTCAAGAAGGATCCCTCTAAGGATCCTTTTATTCACATATTCAATTGTATGTTGAAATTATGTGTGGTCAGCAATAGTGTGTATTTTTACATAAGACAGATGCTGTATGGCACAAGACGCATTTACAGATGAAGTCCCTTCCGTACTAAACGACATTTCAGAACTTCACAATCATAGACTAGAAAAATCGAGCAGACGAAAGAGCAAGTCAGACATAAGATGCTTTATAAATAATTAGGGAATTTATAAATAGATATAGCTTAAAGGGTCTCAGGACTCTTAAAATTGTAATTATTTTAAAGACTATTTTTAACATTTAACATCTTAAAATGTATTTAATTTTAAGACATAATATTTATTGGGATGATAGATACAAATATGTTCTTTCATTTCAAATAGTTAAAAAATTGCAGGATGTAGAATTACAATTTACAGGGGGCTCCAAACTGTCAGACATTTGACGAGCAGAAAATCGGCATAACAGATTACGCGCAGGATTACAAAATAAATTATGCAACTAGAATGAAAATTTTCGTGCCTACTTATACTTCAGATTGTAATAATTACCTTGAACATAAATAAATTTGTATTTAAAGCATTTTCATATTTTTAATACAAAGTTGTATTTAGCTAATGCGAATTTAGAAAATTTCAACAGTTTAATTACCTAAAAAGTATTTTTTTTGAACAATAAAAGGAGATTTTATGTTCCGTTTATAAAGACTAACTTGAAACGTATGCTTAGAAAATTTCATAAAAAATATTCAGAAGCTTTTGAGGTATGGTGCGCGTTAATCTCAAAAACGTCATTTGGAGAAAAATGACTTCAAAGTTTCGGAATCGCCGCTTCAGCTATTGAGCGGGTATAATTCTAAAAGTCATAACTTCTGTTCTAATGGGAGTTTCAAGGAAACAATTATATCAAAAAGTTCAGAAAAGATACAAGTTTAACAGCTAAAAAAAATTAAAATTTCGAAAATTTTAAAGCTGTAAGAGTGTTGAGACCTCTTAAGTGCCAAACTCCAATTAATCATCCATAATTTGTGTGTTAATTTGTCCCAGGCTTAACATGTTTCAAACCAGAAAATTTTCTAATAAATGAAATGAAGTTTAAAAACTGCAGTAAAAGTTAAATTTAATAATTTGGTGTTGACACTGTCAAAATGACGTCAGCTTTACTCAAGGACACGTTAGTTCTTCATAATATAGATAGCAAAATTAATTCAAAATGTGGCAATCGGGTTACTTCCATTGTTACAGTGAATAATGGGAATAACTACATCTTTATTAGCCTCTGGTACGGTATGCTATTTTTTTTCTCTCAGCTTATTTTGTGTCCCCCCCCCCAAAAAAAAAAAAAAAAAAAAGTTACCTTACGGAAGCTAGTCGTAAAACAAAGCATTACGATTAAATACTCTTTAGCAATTTTTTAAACTTCTAAGCATCGCACACTTTCAATTTTTATACCGTCGTATTGAAAAAAAAAGTTCTATTAAATGCATTTTGTTTGAAAACTGTACCTGCACTTATTTTTGAAATATTAAATTTTTTGTAGTTTTTGGAGCCATTTGCTTAATATTGGCAACGGACGTACTCCATTTCTGTAGAAAGTAAAGGAAAAATAGTTTTAAAATAGTAATTATACATTTTTGTTGCCATTTTCTCGTAACAACCGAAAGAAAATGTAATTAAAATACGTGCTACAGTAGCGCTCAAAAGTATTTTGACAACCATATATTCTCTCTTATTTTATTTAATATAAAAATGTAAAAGAAAATATATTCCCTATAATTGAGAACACTATGACTGCAGTTATCCAAATGTATCAAGTTTCAAGTTGTTTGTTTCCATTCGGCGCCACCGAAGAAATATGACTCCTCCTTAGCTCAAAATTATTTTGACAATTAGTTTGCATTTAATTGTTGAAGGTGTCAGTGACGCTATAGCTTCGATTAGTGTTTATATTGACTTATTCTGATTATTTTTCAGGACCAGGAATGCCGAAATGTAAAAAATATTGAATTGATTCTAGAAAAGCCGCTGTAAATGCACTTAAGAAAGGTAGACTGCAAGCAGAACTAGCTCATTCTTTTAACGTGTCTCGGCATTTTTTATTACATAGAATAAAGCTTTTAATAAACAGGAATAGATCGAAAATAAGCCTCAAAGTGGCCATCCGAAAAAAAAAAAAACTTGCAATGTTGACTGTATTATAATAATGATATCTAAAAGTGATTGTCGTAAGTTCGCTGTAATAATAAAAAATGAATTGAAAGAAAATTACGGCATAGACATACACGTTTCATCAGTCAAACGACGCCTAAACCTCTAAGGTTTATATGGCAGAAGACCAGCAAAAACACGTTTGTTAATTACTAAGAATAGGAAGGCTAGAGTTGCATTTGTAAAACGGCATAACCCTTTCAGGGGCAAAACAATTCCATTGCTAAAGTGAGGAAATTAATGATTGACACCGGAATTTGAAAACAAATTTATTTATAAATAAGAGAAAGCTATACTTCACACACATAATAAACCGAATTTATTTTAACCAAAATTCTGGTGTCAATTATTAATTTCAACACTTAAGCAATGGAATTGCTTTGCCCCTGTAAGGGTTATGCCGTTTTATAAATGTACACCTAGCCTTCTTATTCTTATTAAATTAGATAAGTGTTTTTGCTGGACTTCTGCCATGTAAACTATAGAGGTTTAGGCGTCGTTTAACTGATGAAACGTGTATGTCTATGCCGTAATTTTCTTTCAATTCATTTTTTATTATTACAGCGGACTTACGACAATCACTTGTAGATATCATTTTTATAATACAGTCAACATTGCAAGTTGTTTTTTTTTTCGGATGGCCACTTTGAGGCTTATTTTCGATGTATATCTGTTTATTAAAAACTTTATTCCATGTAATAACAAGCTGCCGAGACACCTTAAAAATCTGCTTGCAGCCTACCTTTCGTAAGTGCATTTACAGCGGCTTTTCTAGAATCACTTCAACATTTTTTTACATTTCGGTATACCTGATTCTTAAAATTAATCATAATAAGTCAATATAAACACTAATCGAAGCTATAGCGCCACTGACACCTTCAACAATTAAATGCAAACTAATTGTCAAAATCCTTTTGAGCTAAAGAGGAGTCATATTTCTTCGGTGGCGCCGAATGTAAACAAACAACTTGAAACTTGATACATTTTAATAACTACGATGAAACTTGATACTACTTGAAACTTGATACATTTTAAAGCGCTATGCGCTTTCCAACTTGTTCATTTATATATCATATTTCACTATAGTAAACTATGAAGTTTTGTTGTAGTATTCTGAAAATGTTTGAAAGTGTTTAATAATCTATGTTGAACGCATGATTTTTCGTTCTTGTTTTATGTATTCATTCATGTCATTCATTATTGTTTTACCTATATCATATTTATACCTATATCATCTCCGACTCTGTTCGTTTTTTGAATACAACTTACCGTAATTTCTCGCGTATCTGCCGCATCTTAGATAAATCATTTTCTTAACAGAATTTATTTTAAATGAAATGTGACTTGCTTCTTTTCGGCACTTATTTGACTCCACTTTTTAGTAAAATTCCGGTTTGAAAAAAACTTAACTAAGCCGCGGCATATACGCGGGAAATTACGGTATTTGAAAGAAAACTTTTTATATTAGATTTTTATTCAAAAATTTTTAGATACCAACAATAAAGATTATTTTTGTTCTAAGTAATGTAAAAAACCATCGCGAAACATTTTCTTCAGAAATAAGGGTATTCAAAAAACAAACCTATCGCTAGCCTGATTTCTGTCTAATCAATAATATGGTTCTTTTTCTTATTTCAGGTAATGATATATGTAATTTATTTTTGTGGAAAATAAATTACAAAAGCTTGCAACAGCACTCTGTTTCAAAGTAAGTACTTTCCATATATTTTCTATATTGAGTCTTAATGGTTTTTTTATGACAAGTATAGTAAAACCCCCATAATGGAAATCCCGGATTAATATTATAAATTATTATTTGTTGTATTATAAATTAACCTTAAGTTAGTTTTTACACCAGGGGTGGTCAACTGTTGCACGCATGTTACCACCAATTCTTTTTTTAAAGAAATAGCCGACTTCTTGAATCGCAGAGATTCGATGATTACAGAAGGCAATGATAATTATAAATTTTCAGTGGTGTACAACGTGCCACAGTTGGCCATACCTGTTTTACACCTTTAGTTAGCGAAAACTTTTTTTTTAATCCCCACACTGTAAAACATTTATGTAATTTTACTCCATAATATTGGTGGCAGCATTGCTGCCATCATTTTATTGAGTAAATTAGCCAACATAACTAGTGTTATGTTACACCTACGTGCGATATTACACCAGTTATATGAGTTTAAATTACAACATTATATAAGTTAAAATACTCCATAAAATTGGAGGCAGCATGTTGGCATCCATTTTATGGAGTAATGTTACATAACTTTTTTACAGTGCAACATGCATAATGTTTGAGTGTTTTTAGCTCTTACTAACGGAAACCTCCATATAGCGTATAATTACAGTGCTCCCAAAGTGTTCATTATTTAAAAATTTTAATGTGTTTCGCTAGTTTTCCTAAATATTATAAAGTATGTATGCGATAATTTATCCTTTAATATTTGAAAGGTTTATATTAGATAATTCGTTTTGATTGTAAGTAATTGTGAAAGAAAAGAGCAATTCTTAACTTCATTTTTAAAAATCGAATAACACCAATTTTACACAAGTTAATTTTTCATTATTCTATGAAATTCAACTAGGTTTTTGTTTTATTTCAGGATTGTCTGCATATAGAATTCGTTCGGAAATACTTTATTTGCATTTTCTGCGTTCCATTCGCTCTAAATATAAAGTTTTATTCTTATCTTTTGAAAACAAGCGTTAATACTAGAAAACGTGTGTTTGAGAATTACGTCAATTTTTATAAACGCATTGAAAATCGAATGAAAATTCTAATACAGATATTGATAAATGCTACCACCTTTATTTTCATTATCAGTAATAAAGTTATTTAACCCCTTAATTCTCGCTCCCGTGATATTCATGGGCTGTGTCTTTTATTCATTTTATTCTATTTTTGTTTGATTCCCACCAGTTCTATAAAATAGTGTAACTGACTTTATTTTGGTATCATTTTACCTGTCATTAAGTAAAGTGGAAGTTTATTTTTCCAAAAAATGGTGCCAATAAGCAAATGGAATTTTTAAATTGTAATTTAATGCGACCGTTAAGGGGTTAAGTAAAAATCCATAAATATACAAGTATTTACAAATGTTATATGTATGAATGTTATATGTACAGTATTTACAAATTGTAATATTATTTTGACCTATAGGCTGATGTGGTGTTGTTGTAGTCTACATAGCGATGGGCAGAATGAATGATTTTACTATCAAATGAATAATTCGGCGATGCGCAAATACATAGCTTACGACCTTTGTATATATATTTAATTAATTTCCTCCAGAAAGTTCGTAAAAAGAAAATAAGCAATATCATAGTTACCAGCCTTCATAATACTTTCTAAACCGGTAAGGTTTCTTACTATTTTACATTTATAATACCACTTTTCTTTAAAAGTAAATTTTCATATATATATATATATATATATAATTATTACGTAGCATTTACACTACAGTTAAACTTTCTATCCCAATGGCTCTTTTATTTTAGACATTCATCAATAGACTGGGCGTAAAGTTGAAGACAACGTGGAAACCCCTCAAAGTGTCAACACTGTTAAACCACTTTTAAGTCATAATACTTTCTACCCTATATGGCCAAAGATGACCGGTTACTTGTGATTTTAGACGTTTTGTTAAATATCTAAAAAAATACATAAGGAATTAAGAGGCTACTTCAGTCAAATGAAAAGACCCGTTCGCTAATGCTAATCGTATGGAAGAAATTTATAAAGATATCTCGGTTGCATTTCAATATTTTTAAATGATTTTTTTTTTTTTTTTGCATTCGATAGTTGAGATCGATCTATATGCAGGCCGTTTTTTACTTGTTCGATTTTGATTACAGATTTTTTTTATGAGCATGCTTTCAGTTTCGAAACTGCTTCCGAAAATGAAAGCGTCCTCATTAAAAATATCTGTAAACAAAATCGAAAAATTAAAAAACGGCCTTTGTACAGGTTGATTACAGCTATCCAATGCAAAAAAAAAAAATCATTTAAAAATATTGAAATGTAACCGAGATATCGTTATAAATTTCTTCCATAGGATTAGCATTAGCGAACGGGTCTTTTCACTTGACTGAAGTAGCCTCTTAACCTGAAACTGCTGGTGTGTAAAAAGTATAGTATAGGTCGCATAGTTCTGCGAAGATTATTTCCCGAAACCCATAGGGGACAATCAACAAATTGAAAAAAGAACGAATGTCTTTTGGATAACTCTGTAAATACTAATGTAGCAAAAGCGTTCAAACTCGAATATTATTTATAAGTGGCTTATTGTAATATACTATGTTGATTTTTAGGAAGATAGCATGTATACTTGTAGAGAAATTAAGATTTTTATAAAAACAGTCCCAAATTTCACCAAGTTTTTTGCTTATAATTTACAGAGATCTTAATATAATAATAAGTTCTTTTCAGAAAATAGGACAAACAACATTGCACACAATACTCTGCAATCAGAATTAAAAAATAATAAAAATTGGATGAAAAATAAGCAGGTTTACTAAAAAATGTTTCACTGCACATGCCCGAATGCATCAAAATATAATGTGCATAATGTATTAGCTAAGTGTATAGAGCAACTTTCGTGAAAGTCTCAAAATCATAGCTTGAAAATTCTGAAAATTATCGTTGGTAGAATAAGCTCGAAATCCGTTGTTCCTAAAAAGAAGCAAAAATGTGAGGGGTTGTATCAAATATCTGTTGATTAGTGCCAAGATAGCGTACACAATATTGCACGTACTACTTTATTTGGATACAACCGCTCACATATTTGCTTCCTTTTGAGAAAAACGGATTTCGAGCTTACGCTATCGACGATAATTTTCAGAATTTTCAAGCTATGATTTTGAGATTTTCACAAATGTTGCTCTATATACTTAGATAATACATTATGCACATTATATTTTGATTGCGTTCGCGCATGTGCAGTGAAACATTTTTTAAATAAACCTGATCATTTTTCATAAACTTTTTATTATTTTTTAATTCTGATTGCAGAGTATTGTCTACAATGTTGTTTGTCCTATTATCTGAAAAGAACTTATTTTTATACTAAGAACTCTGCAAATTATAAGTAAAAAAGTTGGCTAAATTTGGGACTGTTTTTATATAAATCTTAATTTTTCTACAAGTATACATGTTATCCTCATAAAAATGAACACGGTATATTACAATAAGCCACTTGTTAATAATCTCGAGTTTGAACGCTTTTGCTACATTAGTTTTTACAGGGTTATCCAAAAGATATTTTCGTTCTTTTTCAATTTGTTGACGGCCCCCTATGGGGTTTCGGGAAAAACTGTTCTCGGAAATGTATGACCTATACTATACTGTTTGCACACCTGCAGTTTCGGGTTAATTCCTCACGTATCTTTCTAGATATTTAACAAAACGTCTGAAATCGCAAGTGACCGATCACCTTTGGCCATAAAGTGAATCAATTATGTTTACAAATTTCGAAGATAAAAAGAATTTTTATGAGTTTTTGTATTAATGCTAATTAAAATAAGAAACTTCTTTTTCGATACAATATTTCTGGCAGAAATTGAATTAAAAAAAAAAAAAAAAAAAAAAAAAAAAAAAAAAAAAAAAAAGATTGGCAGCTGTGCTTTTGCGAATGTACAAATCAGGGTTGCCACTTGGCCTCCAATTGTATCCAGAAAATTAGAGTTCATACCAGAAACAAAGAATAGTATTTTATGTTTTATTTAATAAGAGACATTTAGTGATGAAATGAAGTAAATATTCGTCTTTCAAAATTTTCGGTATGAATTTGAAATTTCCGATTCAAATTGGAGGTCAAACTATCAACCCTGGCCCGAATGACTCATTCATAGTAAAGTCATTCATTCCGCTTATCACTAAGTCTACGCATCTGAAATTTTGCACGAAACACATGTAAATTTAAAAAAATCACTACTGCGTTAAAATTAAGCAAAATTTTGTTAAAAATAAAGCAGATAATTGAGTAAAAAAAGAAAAAAAAATCATGCTTAATTCATCAAATTTAGAAGACCAGTCGTGTAGTGGTCAGCACCACAGCTGCCAACTCTTACTTCTTTAGGCCACAAAAGTTTTACAGTAAATTTTACCGTTTTAAATAGCCATAATCCGCCAATTAAATAAGGCGAAACTTTTTATTAAAAATTTGTGCTACAAAAAATCGGAAGAGTTGGCAGATATGCAGCACGTCCGTACGCTGCAGGTCCAAAGTTCTCCCGGCTGGGCGTGTTTCACTCAAATTTTTCCATTCGGAGTCAAATAGGTACCAAGCTAGCTTGGGAACTAAACCCGCGTTGGGCTGGCCTATTGACCGGGGCATATGCTGTATAGCACCTCGGAGTCCATGGTTAAGGAAATAGTGGTGGGCGCTGTAGAGCCCAAGCCTGCATGGATCGTATAGCCACTGCTTGATTCCTTTTTTAGTTTTTATTCAGCAAATTAATTGCATAGTATAGTAAAAAAGAAAAAAAATAAGTTAAATAAAATTGCATCGCAATGCATGATATTATTTAAAACAATCACTTCCCCGACCAGCATATCATTGTCTTTCTTTGTGTCCATGATTCTCATATTCCTCAAATTACTTTGTGGTAGATTTATCTTGGCATTGTTCTGGTATACGTCTATGGAAGGCAATTGTTTTTTAAAAAGTTCTGCAAATGGAATAAAATACAAGTCTCTGGGATAGTTTTGCCAGGTGTGCCGTGTAAATCAGGTTTCCAAATACTCTGGACAGCACTAAACTCTTTCAGTTTATTTCGAAATCTTTAATCGTAATAATTCTGCCATTAGGTAAGGCGAAGAAAATTACTTTAAAATACTGCTGTCTAGAGCATTTGAAGCTCGATTTACGCGGAACACCTGACAACACTACTCTGGGACAACATATGCCCTAACACCGTAATCAAACGGATAACCCCTGAAGAGTGCCGCTGTATTATACATTACTTGCCTTTAATCCCAAAATGCCACAGAGACACCAGAATTTTAGAATTAAATTTTGCATTTATAATGTACAAAAAGAATAGTACTTGTTTTCTAATATTTTTTTTTCTCGAAAATTCCGCTGTCTTTCATTCGTTTCAATATTTTAGTAACAAACGTTTGTTTGTCCCTGGAAGGGTTTAACTTGGCCGTATTGCCAGGGATACAGTTTCTTCAAATTTCTTAATCATGTCTTTCATTACGTTAAGTGATATTGCTTTTATGTAGGTCGGGTTACAGTCATCAAACTCACGGAAATCGGCAGAAGCTTTTGATTGTTGATGATAAAACAGTTTTACTGGTACTATGTACTGAAGTAACGTCCATATTGAACACAGTTCATGCTTAGAATGTCATCTATACTTTTTACCTTGTCATTTATAGCCCGAATTATCGACACTGGTTTAATTGCGTTGAATTTTAACTTCTTTTAGACTACTTTAACCCATTAACCGACAAAACTATACTAGGGCTGAGGCTTTCAACATTTTAGCTGAACGTAGTTTCCTACCACAAACTCTGAAAGAAAATTTTCGCTTTAAGTGATCTTAAAGTTTTATGTCTTTAAGTAAAGCCAATTTTTTTTATTGAAAAATAGTGGTGTGTATGTAAATAATTTAAATATGTGCATTTATTTTGACCGTTGCGTGGATGCAACACCAGCGGGAAATGGGTTAAGACATAGAATTGTTAATTTTACTGTTTTACATCAACTTCGTACAAATTTAACAGTTGCGTAGAGTGTATCAGTGCCACATCCTCCTATCGAGCAATGCCAGGATCTTTTCTTTCTTTCTTTCTTTCTTTTTTTTTGTCACAGAACATTTTTTTTCTATGTTCTCATTTCTCACTCCTGTAAATCCTTAGCCCGTCGCTGGCCCTTTCTCGCAATTGGGATTTCCCTGTCAGAGCCGGCCGCAGGTCTAGAACTTTTCTCCCGAACATGCATGAAAATATCGCTCACTGTCAAGTTTTCAGGATGAAAATTGTAATTTTTTTAAGACCTCAATAAACGGTACCGGAAAGGACACCATGCTCTACAGACTTGTTTTCTTTATCTGAGCAGTCCCTCTAAGGCGATCAAATCATGTCACCCTACAAAATCTGGTGGCGTTCCTGATATTATAAATAGTCAGTTTTAATAAAAACACCCTATATGGCACCTCTTTATCTCTTTTTTTTTCTTTCTAGTTGTAGCAGAAGTAAAAAAAATATCCTAAGTGATGATTTAAATTATTGCATATCAAAATATAGATTTTTATCGAAATATTTTGCCATATACATAAATATCCAGATTTAAGCAAATATTTTTCTTTCTTGTGTCAACTCAATCAAAGCTTACTCTATGAATAAAAATCTGATAATGCATTTTATCTTACAATAGTTACTAATTTAATAATTAAAATATTGAAGTTTGCTAAAATAAATATTTTTATAGAGATACATTTCTATATTTAAGCAGTTTTTTTCCCTGTGTCAAACCAAACACAGTTTACCCGGAGGTGAAAAAAAAAGATTTATCTGGCATATCTTCTTGAATTTTCAAAGAAACTTTTATTTTCTCAGAAATCTTTTGTAACATTCGTTCCTTTATATCTTCACATTTATCGCCAAAGGGCTTCTTCGAAAAGTATTCTTCAGAAGGATTTATTTGTTCTGATAATATATTAAACTTCCAGAATTCTGAATCAGGTGGCATCGGCAAATCTGATTGATTTATTTTGCGAGAGTAGGATTCGAGGAAATAACACTATCATTTATTTGGATTACAAAACAAAATGCGAAAATACTTTTACCTTTGGATATTTAATTCATTAGAGGTTGCAAATTCTTTGTCTAAATTATAAGATATGAGAAAGTCTCTGCAAACTGTGTGTCTCACATCATGGCCAAAATAAAGTATGTTCAAAATGTGAAGTAGTCCCAAGCAGGGAGTGTCACCATTTTCGAACAGTAATCTGCCCATTATTTAAACGCAGAATTTTGTCATAATAAAATGAAAATTTCTGCTCGGAAATAACATATTCTCTGACTCCAAAAAGAGTGCTAAATTCGTCCACTTTTGTTATTTTTTTTACTTTGTTTCCTTGAAAAGCGGTGGGATATTATATACCCAATTAATTTTAATCTCGAAATGACGCAATATCACCAGTATTTTGGTATAAAATTTTGCTTTTAAAATTGTCGTGAAGAAAAGCTTTTACTTGTGTTCAAATAAACTTATTCATAAATCGTGGCGTCATTCAAATATTTCAACATATTATAAACAGTTATACTTCGTCCATGAAACGCTTAACCCCTTAATTCTCGCTCCCGTCAATATCACGGGCTGAGATGTCGTTCGTTGTTTCTCGTGCCCGTCATATTTCCGGGCTGGAGGTTTAATGCTGGAAAAACTTCTGAAACCAGAAAAAATTAACTGGCATTTCGGTGTGAAGTCTTTGAATATCAGCGTTAGGATTTTGGTTTTTGGCACCGATTGTGATGTTGGACTTTGTATTGCATGTTTCGAAATACATCACACTAAAAAAAAATATTAATAATCAAAATTTAATGTATATTATACTATTTCAAATATTGTTTGTAAAAATTTGTTTGATCTGATAAATCAAGATCTAAGATGTGAAAAATAAAGGTCTTATTCGCATTAGTTTGTAGGGTGTAAAACAAACATTAAAACACAGAATTTTCGCATGGTGGCATTTCCACAAATGCGAATTTGTTCCATAAGATCTTTTTTTTCGCCTTAAAAAAAACTAATTGCATATTTTATGTAGAATTCTTATAATTATTCAATTTCCATAATAAAAAAATAGGTACTTTTTGATGGTTTTTCTAAATATTAAGCGACCGTTAAGGGGTTAATGCCATAGAAGTCAAATTTACGATTATTTTATTGACTAAAAAGGTGTTAGTTTGTTTTATAAAATTTAATAATTACCAACTGTTGCATTGTTCTTTAGTTTAGAAACATTTCTATATCCACTATCTTTGAATATTAATCTTTCAAATTTAGGTTAATTTCTTTAGAAATCGGTATATTGTAAAACCTTATTTATCTATTATTTATGCATGATTTGCTTTTTTTAGATTTTTTTTTCTTGGGGGGGGGGGGGGGGTGATAGGAAAAAAGATTTTAACTCCGGTTTTTAGGTGCGTTCGTAATTATATAAATGCGTAGAACCTATAGTCGTCGTTTGGTCCATCTGTCTGTCTGTCCGTCTGCCTGCATATAACAGAGCAAAAACTACCCAACCAAATGGTCTGAAATTTTAAATATATAATTGTTGCAACAATTTGTCGAGCCATTTCAAATTTTATGAAAATCGGATGTATAGTTTAATTACAAGGACAGTCAAAAGTTTTCTGTTACATGACGGCCAATGGAAAAAAATTATTGCACGTACATTAACGATGTTGCAGCCTTTCGAATGGTTTGAAATTTTAAATATATAATTATTGTAAAATTTTGTCGTCTCATTTCCAATTTTATAAAAATCGGATATATAGTTTTATTACAGGGACAGTCAAAAGTTTTCTGTTATATGACGGCCAATGAGAAAAAATATTTCAAGTGCATTTTAATGATGTTACAGCCCTTTGAACAGCATGAAATGGATATGCACTTATGAAGTGCACTAAAATACACATTCAGAACATTATGCGGTGCAAAAAATATTTATAAAACTAGTTATAGTACGAATTTACCTCATTTGCACGTTTGACGAGCAATTTCGAACTTGTTTTGCATGTTATTTATTATCACTTGAATACAATTTCAATATTTTTTTCGATTAAATAGTGATGATGTGGCTGGAGATTCGTGGGTCGATGTCATAGCATGCGCGCCATGCATTTCCGATCGGGTGTGATCCGATAGATCGCCAGGGACATTTGCAATCTATTTTCTTTATAAATTATAAAAATAGATGATAATGTCTGGGGTTTCCAGCACTTTGAGGTCAGAAGTTTAAAAAAAAAAATGACAGCCATTTGAAAGAAAATCTCTATTTCAGACCCCTTATTTTGCAATTACGCGTGCTTCTAAAAATATTTATTTTCTTATAAAACTGGCTGAAAGTGGTCCAAGCTTCATAAAATTATATTACTTTTAATTAAAACAAGTTGGAAAATGCTCGACAAACGTGGTAAATGCGGTGCGTTCGTACTATAACTAGTTTTATAAAATATTTTTGCGCCACATATTGTATACTGAATGTATATTTTAAGTCCATTTCATAAGTACCTATCAATTTCAGACCATTCGGAAGGCTTTAACATCATTAAAATGCACTTGCAATAATTTATTCCCATTGGCCGTAATCTAACGGAAAACTTTTGACTGTCCCTGTAATTAAACTATTCATCCGATTTTCATAAAATTTGAAATGACTCGACAAAATTTCTCAACTATTATATATTTAAAATTTCAGAACATTCGGTTGGGTAGTTTATGCTCCGTTATATGCGGACAGACGGACAGACAGACAGACTGAACGACGACTATTGGTGCTACGTATTTATATAATTACGAACGCACCTAAAAATTAGCAAGATCGGTTTAATAGTTTTTGTGTTCTGATCCTGTCCAGTGTAATAAAAAAAAATCGTTTTGCGTAAAATGCGTTGACAGTTCTTATAAACAGTGTAAGCCTATCGATGCGCTGCACCAAAGCACTGAAAAACTAAACGAAACATACTGCATGGAATAGAAAAATGTATAAAAAAGCTAAATTCGATTTTTTCAACTGGAAAAAGGAACACCCCGTCCCCCCCCCCCCCACTTCCATAATAAAAATCTTTTCATAACGAAAAGTTTCAAAATATTGAACCAATTCGAACATAAGTTAGAGAGGGTATTGATATTTCCATAACATTGGATGAGCTAAGTATGTTAGCTCCTATAATTTGTTTACAGGGACACATAAAAGAAAAAAAATTGCAAAATTTGACTGGTTTAATGACAGATAAAACGATACTAAAATATATCCAACTTTACTATTTTATAAAACTGGTGGGACTCAAACAAACTGAGTAAAAGACATAGCCCGAGAATATGACGGGAGCGAGAATTAAGGGGTTAATTAGGGCAGTGCATTTATTTTTCAAGTATCTCAGATGAGTTCGTTATCCAAATATGCCATATAAATCCTCTTGTGACTTGTTTACAGGGATAAACAAAGGAATAAAAACATGCAAAAATTGTCATCAGAATAACATCCTAAATGCTGAAAAGAATAGAATTGAAGCAATACAGTGATCTTGCGCGTATCTTGGGTAGGTTCCGTAATCAAGTAAGCTGAATTTGTAGTTCGTTTGTCATAAAACGTTTTCGGTGGCATTCCCTGAATGGTTTTGGTTATATTATAGCTTAGATGGGATTTTTAATTTGTGATTTCAATATATATATATATGTTGCATTCTAGCAACATTGGATTGGCTTTATCGTTGAAATTGCAGTACAGGCTGTCACGATAATAGCTGAGGATCTCATCCAGCGATAATGGCGTAAAAGAAGTGGTCAAAGCAAATAATTCGAATCTGTTACATTAGTAGAACGAATTGTTGAAATGCAGTTGTCGAGTGAAAACAATGGAATGGATTGTTCCTTGAAGTTTCCCCAGAAGAAATTGAAACAACTCATAATATCAGCTAAGCACTTTATTAGAATATCTTGCAAAAATGCAGTTTCCACCAAGATAATTAGCCATCGCTCCGTAGTAGTAATTAGAATTAAACAAAGTTCTAGGTAATCGAATAACAGGACGGTGACCAGGGGATGGATGAAAACTGGAAATACGACTCAAATCTGCTGAAACATAGCGAGTATCAACTTTTTGTTCCTCACGTGTAAGGATACAAATATGACGTAGATCGCGCTCTCAACCAATTAATAATTAAGAATGTTACGTCATATAAAGAGTGCGAACAGAGCTAGCGGATGAATTTGAAAGAAAAAAGGATAACATCAGAAATTCGCGGAAAAGTAAAAATGGAAGCTAAAAGAATAATCTCGACAGAAAAAAGGAATGGAACATTTAGTCACAAGACACTTATTTAGTTAAAAAATACAGGATGTTTCACCCTAGCTGAAGTCGGCTTGATTGTAATAATTTTGCTAAAAATAAAAATATTGCCAAAAAATGCAGCGATACGTATCTTGTTCTGTATGAAATGTGATAACATTTACAAAAAGTTCAAGAAAAACAGGGTGGTCACGCAATCGATGATACTTTATGAACTAATAACCACAGCCCAAAATGTGGAGCGTCACGTTTATACTGCTGGCGTGTATAATGGAAAGGTCTACGACTTTTGTTCGGTGTTATCATACTTACAACAAATGTTAGCAGGTCTATTGAACGGATCGTTATAATATACTTCAGTTTTCTCAAATATATTACCGTCAACCAAAGTTGTGTTATGGTAGAACACACTGTATTTTTGATTAACCCTTTATCTACTGCAATTTTTTTCATGCAACATTTTTTTTCTGTTACTACAATGAAAATTAAAGGGTAAACATAAAAAAAATACTCACCCGTGAGAAATTTAATTATTTAGAGGTAATTAGTATTTAGAGTACCGTCAATACACTATGACTAAAATATCGTAACAGAAAACCCATAAGCTATTTCAAATGGTACAAGAAAATATTTTCGATTTAATAAGCATATTAAACATAAGCTTTTTCTTATTTACAAACAAATCGTTTGGGAAATTACGGTGCCAATCATTTATTTCAACACTTTAGAATTGAAAATCTTTTGCACATGAAAGGGTTAAAAAAACTATTTCTTTTTAGGATTTGATCTTGTTAGGAGCCCTTTAGTTATGCGAAGTCTATATTCCAGGGACAATATGTTCTATCGCATCTCCAACTATGTAATATGTGAATTTACATGTGCCATTTCTAGGATAGGAAAAACGATCCGGTGCCACAATGTTTTCGATTTCCTATAAAAAATGACAATGAAACAGAAAAGAAATACCATGGAAATCATTACTACACTACATTTTAGTAATTACATTTTAAAGCAGATGAAAACGATGGGTAACTACACAGACGAAAAGTAAACAAGAAGTTATTCTCCAACAGCCAGTATACTGACGGCACTTATAAGTACCACTGTGTAATTCAGCTGTTAAATCAAATACGTATACCGCTCACCTAAAATAGCTAGTAAAACTGTATTATAAGATCATAATGAACATTAAAAAAAATCCAACACTTATCATATCCTTTACTGTGTTTGCAGCAATAAAAAGACGAGTGTGACAATCTGTACAAAACGTCGGCACAAAACACATCGTCTGTGTCAAAGATATCCTCCTTCCTAGCTAAAATAACAAACATAGAACTATTGCTGCCATGTATCCGGATAAAGGTGAGTTAAAAGAGTTTTTTGCAAAGTACCATTAGAATATTAGTAATTTTCCCTATGGGATGAAAGTTTAAAGTGAGTGGTACTTATTAGTACTGTCAGTAGATAAAGGGTTAAACGGATTTTTGAGACACCATATTATATCGTAATTTTTCGATCACTTGATAGCTAATATCACACCCCTGATTTTGTCGGCGGAATTCGGCAATATCCTGTATAACTTCTATCCGTTTTATATTCTATCCGTAAGCATAATTCAAATTCCCCTCCATATTACCTATGTTGCCAGGATTGCAATCTCAGAAACAGTTGTACCATTTTCTTTAATTTATATCAAATCTCATGTATGTTCTTTAAAATAAAAAAATAGATATATCAACTTACTCTGCTGACTGAGACGGAAGGACGTGATATATTCATACAAAGTTCTATGACTAAATAAGGATAGATATAAATGAGAAGAATGAGGTAAATTATAATTCTGAAAAATTATAGTAAAGAGTTGCAAAAGCAGTGTAACATTAATGAACAGCACCAACTTAACCTTTTCATAAGTGTCGCAGACAACATGCAGGGCTGACAATGACGAATATTTTAACATTCTATGCTCACAACTTTTTCAAAAAAATCTATACATATATTGCTCTTACGTGGCGCGAAAATGAGGCTAAATTTATTGATTGCCATTTGGCAACAACTACAGCGACGATTCCCTGTGTTTAATTTACGGTCACATGACTCAACTCATTCAGAAAGTCAAAATTTAGAGAGAATCTCATTTTAAAGACAGATCGCTTGATCGATGTATGAATAGCAATGCCATTGGTTCATTTTTCGATTGTGCATTCAGCGAATCAGATTTCAGATGAAGATTGTCTTTTAAACGTAGGAGAAAACGTTTTGTTTGCATTTCGTTTGCGTCATACATAGCGCCTCCGTAGTGCTTTAAAAGACTTTTAAAGGAAATTTAAGCCATGCTGTGCAATACTAAAGGCGAAAAAATGCATTATTATTTATATTTGCAACGGTGTTTTCCATTACTTTTTTATATAATAAAAATATTTGTAATTTTCATATGTTAAACTGACTTATGATAATATTCATTCCGGCTAGAGTTGATGCAAATAGTGGCGAGCGACTGAAGCGAGCTGGGATCGCGTAGTCGTTTCAATGAGTTTCATATTTGGTTCAAATGATGTCTTTAATTTGGTTCAAATGATGAGTGGAAGAATTTGATTTTGAATTCCTAAGGATTCATTGGAGTGCGTAAAAAGCAGATTTTAATATAAATAAAAAACCTTCCTATATAGCAAGAAATTTGGATTGTTATTTATAAAAATAAACGTTTTTATATGAGTGCGACAATCTCAGACATATCCTGAGGGGTTCAACGTTTTATAAAGATTTAAATGATTATTCTTTATTATTCTTAAAAAATCGTTGTTCAAGTGAATTCTTGGCATCAAAAATGAGCTTTTTTGGGAAGAATTAGGTAAATTTGTCAGAAAAATTGTTTTAATTTTAAAATTGCTGCTAATTTTGTACCAAGGTGTATCGCCATAGCATCAAACTACGAGTGTAGCGATATTTGTAAACAAAAGTATAAGTAGAGTTACCTATAAAAATATTAGCATATTTACCAAATGTTTCTGAAAATACTTAAGTTCCCGAAATCAACAGTTGGTAAAATCAATCATGCGTTGCAATTTACGGAATTGGCGAGCGTTAGTGAGCAGCCCTAGTTGTAGTATAATTTTCTTGCCCTTATTATTAAAGTATAGATTGCCCATAATTAAACGACCCTATTTTAAAAATTAGTGTACAGACGAAACTATGGTTCAGAATGTTGTGAACTTTTTTGGAGGACATAATAATGGTATATGAATTTATTTCAGCGAAAGAAAATAGTGCACAATAGTGCTACAAGAGGGTGTTTTTAACAAATTACACATTTACCTTAGGGGCTAAGGTAAATGTGCATATATAACGTTATGTGCAAAAAAAAGATAAATGCGCATATATAACGCATAATGGGCATATATAACATTATCATTTTATGGGGAAGAGGGGTGTCTGGCACATAATATCGTAAGATATTGCTAGGGGGAGGGGGGATTTATCTTTTGATATCGTTATCATTTCTCATCCAACCAAAATCTTCTTTTTTCCTTTGTAACTTGGTCTTTATATCAAAATTGTATGTTATCTTTTTTAGTCTGTTATCTATTTTTATGAGAATACAATGTTATTATTAAAATCTTTGAATAATTATAAAAATATTTAATTCCAAAATATGTTATACCCTAACGTTTGGCATTCCTATTTTCTGTCATATGTGTATGCATATATAATCTGTTTGAGAAACCATATGCGAAGTACATTTGAAATGATACTTTCTGTTTATTAGTAAGTAAACGAGAAAGAATTTTGTCCGTCTGTTTTGTTGATAAGAAGTTATGTTTACTCCAAAAGTGGCACGCGTGCCACAGGTTCGCCGACCCTGACGTATGATATCATAAGGGGGGGAGTGGGTCCAAAATTACCAAAAAGTTGATAACGTTATAAGTACAGCCCCACACATAAATTAACGTCTGGATTTAACTTTTATTAAATGTACATATATTGACAGTCTTTATTACTATTAATACAATAACCAAGAGGAGTGAAAAATTAGCCGGAGCAAGGACTCAAACCGATGTCCACAGCGTACCATGCTGTTTCTTTACCAACTAAGCTACTTAATAAACTAAGCTACCTAATAAACTCACTAATAAACGATGTTGGTGAGCGTTACCGGCCGGCAAGCATATAGTGCAAGATGACGGGAAATACGCTGAATAAATTAATATTCCGTCGATCCATACTATACAGTAAAGCCCCGATTATCCGCGAAGCGATTTTTTTTAATTCAAGCCAACAGCAAGTAAAATACAATAAGCCCTACTAAAAAATATAAACAGAAAAATTCATGCATTTGAAAGTAATAGAAGAATATTTCTAGATTCGCTTGCTATGTTTAAAATATCAGATATAAAGTCTTCATGTCTTTTCTTGATTTTACTAAGAAAATTTAAACACAGCAATTAAAATATTTAACAATTAAATAAGACTATTATGATAAATTCCAGGGGAGCATATCAAGAATAGCTTTATTTTTGAGATAGAAAAGGTGTTTCGAAAGCAAGAAGCAAAAACAAGTGACTGATTTTTTTTAAAGGTGTAACTAAACACTTTTTGTATAGTATGTATGCAAATGTTTCTTGTTTACTGTTCTTTATTTTAGTGATTTAGACGTAAAGTAAAGGTTTTTGCTGTACACGTTTTAACCCTTTGAGGGACGGTGGGATAAAATATATCCCACCTAATTTAAACAAGATTCTCACCAGAAAATTTTAACTAAATTTTATATTTTTAACTTTGGAGGAAAACCGTTGGAAAATTGCTTTTCTTTATTTAAAAAGGAAATTTTTCGATTATTCTGGTGAGAATTCTATATTTAGAGACTTTTTGCTTGCCCCTCAAGCGGTTATTACGTTTTTTGTACACTAAAACATAGTATTTATTTTGAATTTTCTTTTTTTTTTTCGTGTTTGCACCTCATTTTCAGTCCTTTTCGGGTTATCCGCGATTTTTGTTATCCGCGGTGCGCTTGCCACCCAATACCGCGGATACTTTCAGGGCTGTACTTTATATTAAACCTTTGAGCTCTGATGGGTGAATTTCCCCCACTAACATTTAATCTCCATATGTCACATTTCCACTGGAATCTTGAACTAAATTCTATTGAAAATAGATTAATGCATCTTTTCGTGTATAATTTATGCCGAATCTTTTGTTTACAAAATACTGGTACCAATGTGACATTTGGGAATTTTGAAGAAATTCACCCCCCAGAGCTCAAAGTGTTAAAGCACTTATAAATTTACGTCTTGATTTAATTTTTATTAAAGGGGCATATATTAAGACAGACTTTAATATAATTAGTACAATAACCAAACAGGATGGGAAAATTGTACCCAGCTAATTTTTAAATAAATTCAGACGTTAATTTATGTGTACTTTAATATATATTGTGGATCGATGGAATTTTAAATTAGCCATTTATTTAACTTTCTAAATAAAATTTTTAGTTCTTAATCGTCTATTACTAAGATAAAAATACTTTATAATATTTTTAACGAGTATGTCAATTCTTTTATACAAGCATATGTTCTTGTATATTTTTAACTGTTTCTTAAATTTCATAAATCTTTAAAAACAACTTTGTTTATAAATCGACTGTTAATCTAATCGACTTGGTCATACAGAAGAATCTGATAAAGGAGCTATCGGCTAAATTGATTTATTAGCCTTATAAGAAATTGGATTACTGAGATGCTAGATAAGTTGCTGCAGTCGCAGCCTAGCTCAATCAATTGTCTTTTTCTTTTATCATTGAGGGAAGAAATAAATGAAATTGACAGCTTTATTTTCTTTTTTTGTAGATTATTTGGGAAATATAAGAAATTCAAGTATTTGTTATGAACTTCGAATTTATTTTGAATTTTTATGATGAATAAATTAAGTGCAGTAGAACTACTCTTGTTCGTATCCAGCTAGTCCAAATATTCGCTAAACTAAAAACCATTGAATTATTTTTAACCCTTTTGCGGACGTCTAAATCTCTTCTGATGGGCACACGTGTGGCAGTTTTTTATCACACAACTGTTTCCTTCTTTCTGGCTCTTGAAAGGGCAACATATGTCATTATACTAATGAAGTTAAAGAAGCAATAATACATATCAATATAGATGATTAAATTTTATTAATGTTTACATGCAGGCAAAATATTCAGAAAATACATTTGAATAATATATGTATGAATTATTAATCATAAAAATAAGATTATTTCATAAAAAAATATAACTCAAGCATCATTTGATTTATGAAAATAATGATGAGACATTTTTTTTTATATTTTTAAAAATGATCTAGTTTTACCTTCTGTATTTTATGCATATGATTTTATGCCAGAAAGAACGTTTACCATGCGCATTTTTAATTTTCTTCCACACGTGATATACTTTAAATAGATTTTGTTTTATCCGTACAAATGTATATACAGAGTGTTGCCGAATTTGACCGACAAATTCACAGGGGTAATAGTAGACAGTAAGAGCATGAAAAATTACCATATAATATGCGATCGTAAAACCACGTATTTAATCAAACATACAGGGTGTTCTACGGTAACTCAATTTCGGTTGACGGCAGTAACTTTCAGAAAACTGAAGTATATTATTAAAAAAAGCCATTTAATAGATATTCTCACGTTTATCATAAATATGATAACATCAAAAAAATGTAGTAGAAGTTTCCATTATACGCGCCAGCTGTATTCGCTTGACACGGAACATTTTAGACTGATATTACCAGTTAATACGGTATAATCGATTCCTTGGGTACCCTCTATTTCCATATTTTTTCATGATGTTATTACATTTCGCACAAAACAAGGTACAGTCGTGGAAGAAAAAAGTAAACACCCCCTACTAACTCCTTAACAAATTATCGTAGAAGAAAGTTACTGGTACCGAACGATTGGAAATAAAGTCTAATTTCAAATGATGTATATAAAATTTGCTTAGGGGGCCATCTACACATTGAAACGAGCAATAACTTTGTTTCTTTCAATAGCAGTACACAGTTTTAACAAGATATTTCTAATCATCGTTTCAAACTATACCTAGACACCAAATTTCAAGTCCTTAGAATGATAAGTTCTTGAATTATAAACATTCAAAATTTAGTGCTTCTAATGTGAAATTACATTATCACATGTGTATTAATATCTCCTGAAATTATACTCCTAATGTACTAATTTTTTTTGCAGCAATAATACTGAAATACTCAAACAAAAATACGTTGAATTTGCAATTTTTGTAATTTTAAGATATGAATTATGAATTATAAAATTAATAATCGAAAAAATTATGAATTGCAACCTACATTTTTTTTGATGGATTAAATTTATTACGTCCTGCTCTACGGAAATCCAAAATTTCTCATTTTTCTTCAAAGTAGTTTTCAAATTATGCTTAAAAACGACAAAATGATAGTTTAACCCCTTGAGGGGCGGTGGGATAAAATATATCCCACCTAATTTAAACAAGATTCTCACCAGAAAATTTAAACTAAATTTTATATTTTGAACTTTGGAGGAAAATCGTTAAGAAATTGCTTTTCGTTATTTAAAAATAAAATTTTTCGATTATTCCGGTGAGAATTCAATATTTTGAGACATTTTTGCTTATCCCTCAAGGGGTTAAGGGGCCGTCTATGGTAGAAGTAACTAGATATTTTGAAATTTCTCATGATATCCTGCAATCTAGCAATCTTTAATGACTACTTGAGTGGCACTTAAGATGCCTTGATTAAGAAGGAGGCTCTCTCGGTCAGCAATCGAGTACCGTACTTCAATTTTGACACAGTCCCTAAAATATACTGGTTTTAAAATAATTAATTTCCCGGACACTTATCGTACGAATTGCATAAAAATTTGTTTTTAGGCTAATTGAAGGGTACAGAGTTCATTTATGCTGTCAGAAATGTGTACTGCTATTGAAAATACAAATTTATGATTCGTTTTAATATGTAGATGGTCTCCTAAGCAAATTTTGTAGGCATCATTTAAAAGTAAACTTTATTACCAATCGTGTGGTAACTTTCTTCTACGATAATCTCTTGCAGAGTTTGTAAGGGGTGTTTATTTTGTTTTTCCACGACTGTACAATGTCGTGTCAATGTCTGTACAATGTGTACATGTCGTTGCATTTTCATTGCAATGTTTTTAATTTTCTTAAAATTTTTACTGTCAACTCAAGTTCAGTTGGATGAAACACCCTGTGTTTCTGATTAAATAAATGTTTTCGGCCCCATGTTCTATGGCAACAATTTCATCCTCTTGTTGCCTACTACCAACCTTCTGAATTTGTCCGGCGAATTGGGCAACACCCTGTATCTATTATCTTCAATTGATTCTTCAAGATCGTTCTGAAAGTAATATTTATGTATTTTTGTTTTTCCAGTTGTGGCAAAAGTTCTTCTATGGAATATTTCTTGTTTCTCTATTTAAAAAAAAAAGAAAAAGAAAACCTCAGCATAACCCCTTAACCTACGATTTACTTTTAACAGCTCCACGGTTGGTCAAATCCATAGCTACCACTAAAATTTAATAAAAATTTTCGCCTTGTTTAATCATGGAATTTTGACGATTAAATTAAGCTATATTTACTGTGAAATTTTAGTGGTATTTTTATTGTAAATTTTACCTTATTTTATCGGAGCACTTTTCCGATTCAATTAGGAAAAAACGTCTGTTTTGAAAAACCACTGATAAAAGATTAAAAATTCTGTAACAGACGCTACCGAACGGATTAAGAATCATTATTTTGTCGTATAATTTGCGAGCATAGGCATGCATGAACTTAAAAAAGGGAAATCCATCTTTGTAAAGATGAAAAAAATTTATTGAAAACATAACATATTTTTTAGCATGTATGTTTTTAGCATGTAGCAGTGTTATTTTTGACAAAAAAAAAAAATGAAAGTAACACTTTTGAAATAGAGAAACGTTTCAATAAGCTGATTAATATTTACAGTTATTGCATTTTCAGAATAAATAAACTGGTTAGATTTGCTTACTGAATTGGTGTGAATCCGTATAAAAAATAATAACCAAATAAAATAATAAAACTTTGTATGAATAACCATAAAACAAAACTTTCGGAGAAAGAAATTTTAACAACCGGTCTTCTGCTAATGTAAGCACATGTTTGTAAGGGGTCAAGGTTACAAATGAACAGTAAGGACAGAGAGGAGAAACGTGCAAAAAATGCGACAGGTGTAAATAAGTGCAGATAGTAAGTCAAAATTACGTCCTTTACTAATCATACCATAATATTAAAATATTTATTTGCTTAAAAGACATTATAAAAACACATAAAAAGTGAATTAAAAATCTATATTTACATGTTTCAACTCATTTTTTGAGTCTTCGTCAGAATGTATAACAGAAAATTAGAAATACATATATGTATTTGTAATTTTCTGTTATACATTCTGACGACGACTCAGAAAATCAGTTGAGACATGTAAATATAGATTTTTAATGTACTTTTAATGTGTTTTTATAACGCCTTTTAAGCAAATAAATATTTTAATATTATGATGCCACAGGTGGTTATAGCTGAAAGAAAAACACCAAACACATGCAGAAGAAAAAAGTGTTGCCAAAATGATAGAAAAAAATTAACAGATTAAAATATAAAAAAAAGAAAGATAGAAAGAAAGAAAAGAAAAGAACTAAATAAAAAATAAAAATAAAATAGAAAACGCAAGAAAAACAGAAATAAAGTATTTTTCCTCTATAATAAAATTAAAAAAGACAAGAAAATACGGGAAAGAATTACAAAAGTAATTTCCAAGCTGAAAAGAGATAAGAAAAGGATGGAAGATCATTGGCAAGATTATCGAAACTTTTAAAAATAAAAAAATGCTTCGTGAAAATCCAAGTAAGTAAGAGACACAGGAGAAGAAATAATTCTGGCCATGGAGTAATTGAAACAATAACTTAAAGTAAATAGTGAGATGCCATCGAAGATTTTCAGATTTCTTGATTTAACCCTAGAACTACCGAAAATTTTACTCAAGTTTTATAAAAACATTCTACACCAGAATTTTTACTTAAAACTATTTAATTTGTTTATTTAACTTATTATTGTCTGATTTATAAATTTAGTTTGTTTTGAAGAAATTTCTGGTTTGAATAAATATTTTGAATGTACATGTCGGGTCCATTGGACCCTTCTGGTAGACAGAGGGTTAATATATATCTCTGATGATCGCTTAATCTGAACTTTAAGCTCCCTTAGTTTGACCACTATAATCTACAGGGTTCGTACGGGTCCTTGAATTTCAAGACTAAGAAATTCTTCGGTACCAGTATTTTCTTATAGAAAATCTTTCTTGAAATAAAGCGAAATTTCGCGCGTTTAAACTCCATTTATTTTTCTATAGAAATATACTGATATTTGGCCTTGAAAATAACGGTACCCGTACAAACCCTGTTCTAAATTTCATGAACAGAAAAAAAAATAAACGCTCCACAGCTTCTCAATAGGAATGGTGTCTTTCAGAGAAGATGATTTTCTTTTATTAATAGGCTTAAAGATAACTTTAAAATTATTACAGGAAAGGATTTTGGAAATTTTCAAAGAGAGAGGAGAATAAAATTCAGTACGTAAATATTGAAATTAGGAAGATTATTTGAATCAGAAAGAGGAGGTTTAAGATTATTAAATTTATTCAGAGCATTATCAATTAAAAAGGGATTATAACCACGTGCAAGGCAAGTTATTTCATATGTATAATTTCATTATTTAGAGCAGAAGATTCAGAACAAATGCGTAAGGCCCTAAAAACAAAAGCATCAAAGGACACAACTTTTTGCTGAGGTGGATGGTTTGAAAGAATATAAGAAGGGGGAGATACAGCGAAAGTCTTTCCTTTAACAGAGGTAATTAGCCGATCTGGGTATTTCGAAAACCAGACATCAAAGAAATAAAGAGAATTGTTTTCTTCGACTTCGAGACTAAAGTGAATATACATGGATCACTACAATTAGCAAAGAAAGAGGATTAGGCCGTGGGACAAGCCAGTCTATCGTTTAATTTCGTTCCTCATGAAAGGGGGGGGGGGGGGTAATATCTGTAACTTTGAAAATACAGAAAATATTCCCCTGTTTCTAAAAATGCAATGTTCATGGTATAATGTGTGCATATTAATTAATTAAAGACATAAAACAAAGATGCTTTTTCTACTTTTTTAAACCAATGACTCGGCTGCGATTCGTTTGCTACGAGACAGTTCATCGCTAGCTAACCAATGAGGAAACGGAAGAGGGGAGAACGAGAGAGTTGTTTGTAAACAAATCGACACAAACTTTCGAATTCCGACTGTTTGACTTAATTTATTTACGATGGAATGTGCCATTCACATTGTGAATGACACTGAAAATGATTTGCAGACTTGTTCGGTTGTTAGCTGGACAAAAATAAAAAGCTGTGCATATCAGGGGCTTGCAACTGATTCCGTTGAAAAAAAAATTGCTGAACAAGTTAACAGCATGTCAGATACAGCGATTGAAAAATCCTGTATCACAGAAAGTGCTATATGCGATTCACAGACAAGGTGAGAATTGCTGCTGCCGTGAAACGTACAACAAAATTATCAAAAACGAATGTTCGTCCGGATACTCAAAATATTACTGATGATGAACATAACATTCCCAACAAACGATTTTTGCGTAGTAAGAGTACTATGAAAAACCACCATGGGTTCGATTCCCAGGTCTGGATACATTTTCATTCTGTTGGTGTTTTTGCCTTTAAGAAAAACTAAAGAAATATAAATTTATTAATTCAAAGCATAATTGATTTCCCTTGAAATTAAATTAATATGAATAACATTTATTTAAAAATGAAGGTAAAGGTCTCAGATTTAATTATAACACAATTTAATGAATTTAAAATGCTACTTGTTAATTAAAATGAGATTAGGTTATTAGATTTAAAAAAAAAACATGTAATGCATATGAAAGTTATTATTTAAAGTATAGAGAATAATAATATTAAGACATAATTGCCATGATTAATTTAATAAGTAAAAAAGTTTACCAATTGCAGTAATTTAATTTATTAAATTTAGCGTTTGATAAATTAATATTGATGCTGCAAAATAAAGAAAATTAAAGTATTGCATGTATCTGTTACTAAAAGTAACCAAAAAAGAAGAAAAAGACAATTTTAACAAATTCTAAAAGTTGAATTTAATAAAACTTTAAATTTCGACATTATTACAATGAACCTAACAATATTTAAATGGTACAGAGATCTACAAATTTACATATCTGACTTCTGTAGGGAAAAAAAGAAAAAGGTCTTGTTAAAATGTTTTTAACCATTTCAATTTTTGTTTTGATTACAATTTGTGTTTTTCAAAATAGAACCAAATTCTTGAGTTTTAACTTATTTCCTTTTTGCTCAAACTTAATATGTTTGGTTGTATGGACAATTATAAAATGACGCCAAATTTACAATTTTTTTCTTTTAAACTAGGAATAAAAAGGGGAATTAAATGCTTAGTCTAGTATTTACAACTATCATTTTAAAGGGAACATACTTGGTGATTTTCTAAACTATTTATTTATTTTTGTCAGCATTTAGATTTTTTCTGTCAAGTATAATCTGTTTATAATTTTATAAATTTTGATAGCAAATTTACATTGTTTTTGAAACAGCAACAATTGCTTTTAGAAAAAGGAAATTATATTTATCAGAAAATAAATATACTTGAATGATTTAATTTTGTTTCTCCCGATACTAGATGGCGCCATGGTGAAATCTGGTTAATTGTCTTAAATATTAATAAAAACTGGGAAAATGCTGTGATAAATTTATTAACACAAGCAGAACATATAAAAAAAAGCACCTGTGCAAAACATATTTAAGAATGGCATGTAAAATTTTTGGAAATGGGTTTGTAATTTATTTAAATGATAAAGCAAATATCTTAATTAATATGTTAAAAAAATCATGATATATATAAAACTCATCCTCCTTTTTTCATATTCTTCAAAAACTAATTATTTTATATCGAATTCGAATGGTTAAATAGTCATAGTATAAAAATTGCTGTTTTGCTCCGTGAGTTAAAACCCGAAAGTCGCATAGTGAAAGCAACATTAAGGTAAAGTCTTCCCGCAGCATACACAAAGACACCATCTCATTGGTCGAAAAAAATAGACAACAACTCGCTTTATTTTTGCCGTTAATTAAATAATGTGCAATTATCGGACCATGAACATTGTATTTTTTGAGTTGTGATAATATTATCTGTTTTATTGAAGTTGCAAAACATACTTCTCTTTTGTGAGGAACGAACTTAATTTTTTAAACGGCTTTTTCGTCCTTGTCTCACGGCCTAGATCAGAAAGATTCAGGATAGAAGAAATTAAAATAAATGTTTCATAAACATGCCTAAATCAGAAAGGAAATTTATACTGGAGCGTTTTCTTGAACAAAATGCATATAAATATCACATAAAAAGGTGAAAGTGGATAACCCATGGACAAACAATCATTTTGAGACAAAGAACTATTAAGCTGAAAGGCGGTTCGCCTGTCACAAATATTAACTAATCGCAGGATATCATCAATATCACTGAAAGAGTAATGAAATTCGTATAGCCTTTTTTCCAAATGATCATTTGCCACTTTGAGCAGGAATGTTAATGAAAAGAGTTATAACGTTTAACGAAAGCATTTTAAAATTGCAAGGAGAAAGGCGTTTAATTTTATCAACAAAGTCAAAAGAATTCTTCACGGTCTAAATGTTAGTGAACGGTAAAGAACGAGTAACTTCGAAAGAAACTTGGCAAGTATGTAAGAAGCAGTACCAATATTGGATACAACAGCCAAAAAGGAAAGAGTAGGATTATGAACCTTAGGAAGAGCATAAAAACGAGCACAATTAGCGATAGAAGGGGTGAGCAAACTATTGGCGTTATCATTAAGAAAGATAGACATTTTAATGATATGCTTGATCCCAGATAGATGCTTAGCGGAAGGATCCTTCTTTAACATATTGCCGAAGGTCAATTTTTTATCAAATCTGAATTTTAAAACTATAGAACCCTCCTCCCCCCTCTCTGTTCTGAAAGTCTTTTGTAAATTCATGTTCTAGATAGGTTTTCTTGTTTATGCATTGGTAAATATCTTTCAATGTGCGAATTTAATATAAAATGTCTTACAAAGAAAATGTCTAAAAAAATATGGACAACACGATATAAATACCTTTTCTATAAGGTAGAAACCACGTCGTTAGTCAATGATGTTTTTTGAATGGAAACGAGAATTCTCGTTTCCCGTCGTGAAGGTGTTAATTTAGAATATGTATCGAATTTAATATAGACTCAACATGGTAAATATAATCAGATTTTTTCAGAAGAGCAGTTTGGCTATCTTTATCAACCTTAGTAATGAGAACGTCAGGAACCAAATTAAGATCACTGAGAGCAGATTTGAGAAGAAGAAAGATTAAACTTTTCAAAGATTTATTAGAAGAAATGACATTAACCAAAACGTAACTAAGAGAATAAAGACAGCCAGAAGAACTTTTACTGTTTTTGAAAGAATGTTCAATGGAAGCAATTAAGTTCGGAATAGAAGGTTTAAAAAATTCAAGCAAAAGGCGGGAAATTTTTAATTTATTGTGATTTGTCGCTTTGTCGTTGCATTTCCATCAATAATACCCCCAAAACAAATTGAGAATATGACGTCAATTGGGTTTCCATCTGACAACTGCAGGCCTTGATTATGACCAGGGCACACTTCGACCAGTAAAATGATATAGAAAATCTAGGCTTATTCATGACACTAATTTTTGCATGAATATGATAATAAAGAATAAAGTTTCAATTAAAATTTACTGGTAAACATTTGACTATTGGTAACCGGACTCTGGAGAGCTGCTGTACATACTAAAATGCTAATTCCAGTGCATTTACAGCATCAGCATGTAACCATGCATGATCACCAGCATGATCGCCCGATTAGATATATTAAAAAAAAAGAATCATTCTGACTAAATTTATATTCCTGAGAAGTGGACCAATCTATACCATAAAAGTATCATTTTGCAATATAGTTTCTACTTCATTCAATATAGTTTCTACTTCATTCGTAGCATTGTACCATGGGGAAACTCATGGACATTTTACAGATATTTGATGGGCATCTGTTCATTACAACTGTCACCAGTTCTTATTTTACATATTACTTCGCGATTTTGTAACAAAAGTATGTTTTCTCTTTTATGGCGTCGTTCGGAAAGTCGTGTCCAATATGGAAAATCAATTCGTACCGGAAAAATTTTCCCCATAATTATTAGACATTAGATATCGGAATCAATGTCTGATAAATAAATGATAGTATTCAGTTACGTGCTAATTAGCTATTTTCATTTTCCATTTTAATCACATTGTGAATAAATATTTTCCTCTTCCCTGTTTTAGTGTTGCCAGATGGGCTATTTTTTAAAAATTCAGATTCTTGATTGGCACCACTTTTTTGAAATTGTAAAATGCGCCTTATTTAAGGACATATTAATTAAGGCGAAAACAAAGGGAATTTTACCGTTTCAAATAAGTGGTGGCAATCAAGAAATCTGAATTAAAAAAAAAGTAGCCCACTGGCAACACTGCCCTGTTTCACCATATTTATCTTTGGTGAAAACTTTAAATTTACATTTGAATTACTTTAGATTTAATCAGGATGACCATGAATAACGGAAAGATTCAGGGTGGATACTGGTATTTTATGCATTATCAGTTTAAGGATTGCCATTAACATTTATTCCTGCTAAAATAAAAATCTGTAAAATGCTTCGAATTTTTAAAATATAAGTTAGCAAAAGTTCTGGGACAAATGATCTGAAATTAGTTCATGAAAATATTTTTAAAGGTCAACAAGCAGTTTTTTGACAGTTTAACCACTCCAACGTCTGCCCCGAGATGAGTCGGGGTTAAAAGCACCGTTTTGAAATATCAGTGATAGTTAAATCCATATAAACAGCACAAATAAATGTGCAAGAATTATTTTACGCATAACAGATATTTAAAAGTATTTAAAATACATCAAAATATCTTAAAAAACTCAAAACGTTTTCAACACTCACAACGCCGCCGTCAGTGGGATTTAAATGTTGTTATTATTTTCTCTTTGCGCTTATTCGAGAATTGTCAATTTAAAGGTTGTACATCAGGTGAGATGCTAGATAAAGTTATTCGAATTTTCGACAAAACGAGCTTTCATTTATTATGCAGCAAATTTCTCCATACTCCATGGATATCGTACGATAGTTAATCGTTATAAGCTGTATCTTTATTGGAGATTATTTCAAATGATTCTCTTATAATAGCTTTCTGGTAGTTATTTGTACGAAATATAATTTTCGATTTATTAAAATCTATTTTATAAGTTGAGTTTGAGCTAATCTTGATAATGCAGTATGGGGTCTATTTAATCTGATATCTGCTTTATGCTCTTTAATTCTATTATTTTCTATGAAGTAAATTGGACAAGAGCATTTTGTGACGATTACGCGGATTGGTAAATCAGTTTTATGATCCTTAAGTCTTCCTATGAGGGAGGGAGGGGTTGCAATCCTCTTAATCCTTAGTTTATTTTTCATAAATGTTGGCCAATTACCGCTCCCGATTAAATCTTTAACTTTACTTCATAAAACTGATTTACCAATCCGCCTAATCGCCACAAAATGCACTTGTCCAACTTACTTCATGGAAAAAACCTACACGCACCTCTTAAAGCGATTTTTACCAAAGTCTGATTAATTTTGAATCAACATCTCGATTTATTGAGAAAATTGAAAATCTAAAGCTTGAAACTTCATCAATTATGGCTAGTCTAGATGTGGTATCTTTGTACCCATCTATCGATATTATTGAAGTCACTAAGAATATTGTATGTCGTATCGATTCTGATCCTACGTTTACACAAAGTATTAAAAATACAGTGAAATCAGGTTTGAATTTAATTGTCAACAACAACGATTTTGTATTCAACAACCAAATTTATGAACAAGCCAATGGTGCACTAATGGCTTCCCTATTTCAGGTTTACTTGCAGAGTTTAAACTACGCCCACTTGAGAATATAATCATGGAAACTGTAAGACCGAGTCCAGAATATTGGTTCAGATGTGTTGATGATGTCTTCATTATATGGAATCACAGCAAAGATGAATTATGCTTCTTTTTAGATAAAATCAATATGTTAGACAACAAAATAAAGTTCACGCTAGAAATAGAAGAAAATCAAAAACTTGCATTTCTGGATGTCACGCTTATCAGAAATACAACTAAACAGAACCTTGATCGTACAGTTTTTAGGAAAACAAACACATCTAATGCCACTATTCCTTTTGATTGCAGTTTACCTATAAGTTACAAATTAGCACGATTTAATTATTTTATAAAAAGAGCATTTGAGGTTTGTTCAAGCGATCTCCTAAAAGAAGAACTTGATACAATTAGAAAAATAGTAATAAAAACAATTGTACAATTCCATCCCGTTTTATTGAAAAAAATCATAAACAAGTTTGAAGTGGAAGATTATGGAAAACGAAAGCGTAATTCTAGATAAAATACTTAAATTTTGTAAAGTTAACAACATTTCAAGGCTTTTTGAAAATATGAGGCATACCTTTTTCAAATATGATGTAAAATTAATCGCACATCCTCTCCCAAAGTTAAAAGATCTGTTAAATACTAAAATTGATCCTATCCAAGCAATCAATAGTTCCTGAGTATACATTATTCCTTTCTAAAAATATAGTAAATACTTCATTTATGTTGGTATGACGATGAGAAAATTTCGTGGTAGAATTAAAGAGCATAAAGCAGATATCAGACTAAATAGACCACATACTGCATTACCAAGATTAGCTCGAACTTAACCTATAAAAATAGATTTTAATAAATCGAAAATTATATTCCGTACAAATAACCTGAAAGTAATTCTTGCACATTTATTTGTGCATTTTATATGAATTTTATTATTTAACTCAAGCTGAATTGTCACTAGAATTTTAACTTCCATTTATCAGTCATAATGTTTGTAAAATTGTTTGTTTAAATATTCTTAGGCATAGGCACATATTATATCATTTACTTTTCGCTTATGCGTAGCATTGTGTTAAATTTTACATCTGAACAAACTTTTAACCAAATATTTTGTTAGTTATTGTATTATTTTGGGGGATTTTATGCTGTTACGCATTTATGCTACAGCATAAGAAGATAGGTAATTAACAATAGCTTTAAAACTTTGTTAACTTATTAAGATTTCTTAGATATTTATTATTCTGAGATTCTTATTAATAGACCATAATTTTGAATGCAAAATTAATACATTAACTTACAGTTAAACCATTAACTGCCGAAACTATAAGATAGTGTTCTTCAACTTTTTTCTGAAAAACGTTTGCCATCACAAATTTTGAAGTATTATCCTTGCTTTACTTAATGGTTAAAGTTTCTGTTTTTAAATAGGCTAAAATATTTGATAAAAAATAGTCGTAGTTTGATAGTTAAATTAACCCCTTACAATTGACGACTGAGACTCGTCGAGCCCACTGGCGTTTATTTTTATATTTCATTCATACCACTATTTAAAGAAAGAAAAATATTTCTATATTTATCTTACACATGCTGTCAGAGTCAATGCGAAATAAGTAAGCGTCCTGTCTTAAATGGGAGAAGTAACCGCAAGATTAAAAGCGAGGTCACATCAATCAAGGTCATGCGCCACGTAGCGGATGGAGTGTGAACTACAGGTAGATACCTAACTTTTTTCTTACTCACACCACTAAAATTGTAAAGTTTTTTTCACCTTCATTAATAACTGAAGTGCCTCTGATAAGGCGAAAGCAACTTCGTGGTGTCAAGTGCGTCTGGATCATGGAACTATTAATAAAGGGGAACTGACATATCGTTAAAATACTGAAGCTTCAACTGTAACCGCTATGGCAGGCGTTACTTACCGCCGGTGGAAACTGCCACCAGTAGATTTATATAGAAATTTTCAACTTATTTAAACGCCTTGCTATTGAAAAACTTCTGTCATAAAAAATGGTAGAAACAGATTTTCATTTTTACTGGTAGGAGTTTACTTTGGCGTCTATTAGACCCTGCGCTTCCGCCATATTGTGACAACCAGGGAAACAAACTGACAGTTTTACAAGGCATACTGACACCAGTAAAAACAAATAGAAATTTTCATGTCATTTTTGAGAAAAAAAAATCCACGAATACGACGCTTAAATAAGACGAAATTTACTATTCAGTTTTACTGGTGGGAAGTTTGCCGTTCCGGTAATCAGAAACTGAAGATCCGATTTTTAAAAATCGCCCGCCATCTTGTGACAACCTCCTCAGTTACTTCAGTCGCAACTGGTAGACAGTACACTAAATGTCTCCTCCTCTTTATTCATAACTCCATTGTCTGGATACCCCTTTTGCTACGCCATTATTTTGTAATAAATGTGGAAAACAAAATTCATTTCCATGAGTAACTGAAGATTTAGAAAATACGCGCCACACTAAAAACCCGCGTATGTGAATTATCACTCCGTCCAGAAGGTGGCGCAACTGTGTTAATTTACGCCTGATTCCAGCATTAAGTTTGTTCGCCTACTTATAACGCTTTGATCAGAGTGTGTATGAAAGATTTTTGTTTTGAGAAAGTGGTGCGAGATGGAATTAAAAACAAAAACGCCAGTGACAGCCCTGAAACAAATGCGTACCCAAGGGGTTAAGAAATGCGCATTTATTTTTAACATTGCGTAAACACAACACTAGCAGGTAATGATTTAATAGAATAGTAGAGTTCTTTTTACACATAGCAGTACAGTTTACACACTTTCACGGACAAAGCAATTCCATTGCTGAAGTGTTAAATTAAAATTAATGAGTGACACCGGAATTTGAAAACAAATTCATTTGTAAATAACGAAAAGCTATATTATGCATATATAATAAACCGAAAATTTTTTAATTAAAATTATGGTGCCGTTGAGGCATTTGCGAATTAAAATTAAGTGGTTTCCTAAAAATACCGGTGTGAATTTAATATTATATAAACACAATTGTTTGCCAATGAAAGGTTTAAAACACAGCAGCAAAAGAAATCTTTAAATTCATAGCCCGAGTAAAAAATTAGGAATTAAAATAATTTGAAAAAATGTATGACATTTAAATTAGATATTTCTATTCATCTATAATATATGCTAAAAAACTCAGACAATGTTACCGGAAAAAGTAATGAAAAGAAATACTTATGTAATATTGCAATTAGATTGGCTTAATCATTGATAATAATATGTGATTGCTCGAGCTGCCTATTCGTCTGTTTCAGAAGAGTAGATGCTGGTAGTTTAAAGCAGAGTGATAATGTATAGTCGACAGAGAGTGATGCAGAACCTTATTTTCGAATGCATCTGAGAATATTAATCTACAACTTTATGACATGATAAGACGCTTTCCATTACGAAAAGCAATAGATTTATTTCAGGAGTGTGTGTTGTATTCAAATTAAGAACGCTCTTTTTACTACTCCTTCCAGAGATAAGTATGTTTTTTGGTCCTTTCAGTGATATCTGCTTCGAGGTATCCAGTGTTGCCAGTGGACTACTTTTTTAAAATTTAGATTTTTTGATTGGCACCACATTTTTGAAATGGTAAAATTCACCTTACTTGATGACATATTATATAAGGAGAAAACAAAGAGAATTTTACCATTTCAAAAAAAGCGGTGCCAATCCAAAAATCTGAATTTTTAAAAAAGCAGCCCACTGGAATCGCAGGACGTATCTCCGCTCTTTTTGTAGAAATTTCACGTCAATGGCACAACAGTATATAGTATTTAAAGTTATGTTCGAATTTACTGGTGGGAGTGAAATTGTCGCCACAACTGAAATCTTTTCTGTACAGATCCAAGTGCGTGCGGGGTATTGCGGTATCATGGAATCATTCGAATCTTTTGTGACTGGTGAAGACTTTATTCAAAATAAATGTAGGTCATCATCAATTTATTCAATATTATTCATAAAAAAATTAGCATGGACTTTGTAGCATTATCATATGACGCTAACCGCTTGGTAAATTTCGCAAACCAATTTTTTTTTTGTTGTTGTTTATTTGTAGATTTTACGAATGGGGTCACATTAACCCCATCTTAGAAAACCAGGGAATAAATGAAAGTTTTCTATCATTTAGTTATTACGTTTTAATGAAAAGGGACATTTTTGGCATCCTACCAAATGTAGTTGACTAGATGGCGCTGTGGTACAGCGTTTCCATGCAAGCGACTGTAGTCGTCTCCATCATTTCCTTATTTCTTGTTCTTGTGTTCAATTGTGTGTAAATTTCGCTATTCAACGAAATGAATCTTCGCGATTTGTCTATCGAGGAGGCACATGCTTTATTATTTGAAGAAGATTCTGGTCAAAATACCCAATCTTAGGCATTTACATAATATTTTGATCTTAGCACTGCGAGGGTTAAAGTGAAAGTCTAAAAATAGAAAGCAGCTCTACTTAACGCTGGAAAGTTCATTTTTAAATAATAGTAAGAATGGTTCTCTGTTTCAGGTAGGTGCAGTCACAGGATTCGTTGAATGTAGATCGGTCAAGATTTGATCTTGACTCTTTTCTCAGTATGATATCAATATCCGAACAAGTGGCTAGGTGGGATCACAGATCGCACAGAGGGTTTCGTTTAATATTCCTTTCAAACGAATTTATCCTTTTGCAAAATCTGTTAGTTCCATATTTCGCAACAAGGGGACGTATTCTATTCTAAACAAACCTCTATCCGAATGAACCTCTTTTTTATAACCTATCCGAAGGTATATTATTCCAGGGGATCGGGCAGACAGTACCCGGAGATGTAAGCGTTCCCTGGCGGTAAAAAGTGAACCTAAAATATGTAGGGCTATGGTGCATAATATGAAAGAGTGGTCAAAGGTCTGTTCAATGATATATCACGTTAGGGACCTCGGCCAAATTAGAAAAGTGCCCCCGGGTGAAAAGGGGTAGGTTAGAAAAATTGCTTAAAATACACAGACCCGAGGGGTAAATATAAGACTTTTTGAAATTTTTAGAATTTGTCGTGTGATCGCAAGTGTTCAGCTATAAGTATGCAAAATTTCAAGTCTTTAACTTAATTTGGGACTCAGAAAAAAGGCTTAAAATACACAAGTTTTTAAGAGTTACCCAGAGGGGTAACTATAAGACTTTTTCAAAATTTCATGATTTGTCGTTTGATGTGAGGTGTTCAGCTATAAGTACGAGGGTTGCTATTTATATTTCTGGCCTAGTAATGAAAAAACAAATATTTATGATCGAACTTGGATTTATTGTTTAACAAACTATTCTCCATGAAGATTAATACATTTCTGCATGCACTTGCAACACTTTTCGAAGCACTGTTTCCACTTCGATGGAGGTAACTCCAAAACATGCGTTTTGAATGCATGAATCGCCACTTCGGGTGTCGAAAATCGTTGTCCGCGTAATTTATTTTTGATGTGTGGGAATAAAACAAAGTCATTGGGTTCCAAATCAGGTCTGTACGGCGGATGACCCATCAATTCGATGTTTTGGCCTTTCAGAAATTCCTTTGTTTGAGCTGATGTGTGAGAGCTCGCATTGTCATGATGAAGAATTATATTCGCCTGTACTTCTGCTTTTTTCGAATTCATCCGAAGATTTCTGGCAAACAAATGGTCGTGTACAATTTCGATTTGACTGCCCTTCGTTGCACTAACGCCACTGTCGCCACGTCAGCGGTAATGCCGCAGAAACAGGCAACCATTTGCTTCCAGGTGCCTCTTCCTCGAATAATTTTTGTTGGATTTGTCGCATCTTGGAAGACACATACAGTCGATTGTTGTTTTGTTTCCGACTCATATGCATAGATCTATGATTCGTCACCTGTGTAGATGTTACAAACAGCCTTTGCTAAACCTTGAACGTAACTGTTCAACAATTCCTTGCATCAATCGACACGAGCCTTCTGGAGATCGTTTGTAAGATTATACGGGATCCAACTCGAACATTTTTTTTACTCCTAAATTTTCATGTAATACCTTATTGTTGCTTTTCATACTAATGTCCACAGATCATTCAATCTCACGGTATGTTACATGACGATCTTGCTTTATTAGTTCACGCACAGCATCGATAGTTTCTGGTACAACAACCGATTTTCGACTCCCTTCACGGAATGCGTCCTGGAACGAACATCGACCACAATTGAATTCGTTATACCAGATTTTTAGTGCTGTAGGATGGTGCTTTATCGCTGTATAAATAATTAAGTTTATGGAAAAACTCTTGTCTTGATAATCCACGTCGAATGTTATGAAGAGTAATCGCACGAAAATGTTCATGAGTCAATTCCATTTTTTGCACAAGATGAATTTTTCAATTTACTGTAAATAATACAAATCAAGCTAAAATGGCATATCTTTCTGAAGAATTTATTTTTTAAAATATCAAAATTTTAAGTGAAATCTTCTGCGGTCGCCTAGTAACACTTCCTGTTGCCAAGGCCAGAAATATAAATAGCAATCCTCGTATGCAAAATTTCAAGTCTCCAATATATATAGTTTCTGAGAACAAGCACTGTGACAGACGAACAGGCAGGCAGACAGACAGAGTAGTGAGATGAATAGGGTTTCGTCAGATGAACGAAAGCATAAAAATGGGCTCGGTGCTCTCGGAGCTATATCCCTTACGCAACTGATTCTAGCTAACCAACTCTATTTGGAATTTCTCCGAGAGAACAATCCTCTCTTACCTTCGTGATCAGAGAGAGAGATGGGACGAAATGCAGGCATGTGCTTCTGTGCGCTCTCTTATTTCGGGTTCATTATTGATTGATATTTTTTCTTTTGTAGCAAGGGTGTTGCCAATTCATGGCTGGACCTCCTACGTATCGCTAAAGTTAACTAGCACAGCGGCCAACTTTAAATCGTCAATTAAGGCGTACCTTGAGTAATTTATAATACCATGTTATTTTTTGTGAATTGATGCAGCCTGTTTAAAAGGTGATTTATGTATGTCTGCCAACTTTTACGCTTTTTCCTAAAACGATATTTGAACACAAAAAATCGTCTTATTTAATCACCGAAAACTGAACATTAAAAAAGACAAATGTTTCCGTTCAGAAAGAGCGGCAAGGAAAAAGCGTAAAAATTGGCAAGTATGCTTATAGATTTCTATAACGTTTTAAGCTTCACCTTGGTAGGCCTCTCCCCAGCTCTGCCACGATTTCATTTGGAAGGTCATATAAAGGTGAGTAGAAATTTTTTGCTAAGTCTTTAATTATTTTCCTTAGAGTGATGGTATTCAAGTCCCTTCGGACTGTGGAGTTACACAAGTATTTCGAGGCGCCTCGGACGGTGCGAAGATTTTTATTATGCAGTCTGCTAAGGTTATCTATAGTAGATTTGCAGATAAAGCCCCAGACAGGACTGGCATATGTTATGATGGGGAGAATACAGTAATTATAGAGGAGGAGTTTATTGCAGACAGAAAGGGTTTTACTATTAATAAGTGGTTTAAGGTCAAGAGAAGCTCCAGCGACTTTCACCCTGATGGAGAGAACATGTTTGCTCCAAGTGAGCCTGCGGTCAAGGATGACACACAGGTACTTGACCTCATCGGACCATGGAAATAGTAGTTTTATTTATTGTTAGACTTTGAGGAAAAATAAGTTTACGAGAGAAATTTACGAATTTACGTTTGATTAACCAGAGAGAATTATCCACGTTAGCAAGATTTTTGAGGAAATTATTCCAACTTTTTTGCTTTTCTTTATAAAGGCAATTTTTTATTCTATTATTAGCTCTATTGAATAAGGGTTTAAGGGAGAGGTCTCTAGAATTTTGGAATTGTCGCCGGAGCTGGTTACGATTTTTAATCAGATTGTAAATATAACGGGGAGGAATGAATGAGTTATTATTTTTGAAGGTATTGAAGGTAGCATGGTTTTGGGCATCAATAATTTTAGAATTAAGAGAATTCCCTGCATCATCAATATCAGATTTAGAGTTGATAACAGGAAAAGTTATATCTTGACTAGCAAGATGGTTAGTAATTTTTTCCAATCAATGGCCACGGAAAGAAGAGGAGAAATAACGTTTATTATATCAATTTTAAAACAGACAGGGTAATGGTCTGAGGAGAGATCTTTAATGACAGTAGAGGTGATATGATAGGGAAGATTTTTAGAGATAGCAAGATCAATTATGGAATCATAGGTAATAGGCGCTGTGCTTATGTGTGTAGGAGTATTAGGCGCGTGTAGGTTTAAGTTAAGGTGTTGGATAAGATTATGGAGAGAGGCAACCAGGTGAGAATTACCGTGGCAATTCCAACGCCTACTCCTGGCATTATAATCGCCAACAAAGAAGCAGTGTTGGTGGTGGGAAAAGAGTTGAGTTAAGCTATTAACAGGAAAATTACCATAAGGTGGTTCATAAATGGAAGCTAAGTTAATGTTTATGTGGGGAAGCTGGATGACAATATTTGTGTATTCAATGTCTTTAAAGTTAGAACTTTTAAAAAGATAGTGAGGAATATGATGTTTGATGCATATAGTGGTGCCTCCTCTAAGGGTGCCATCTGATCGGGCTGTGTGAAAGAGCCTATAGCCAGGAATGTTAATATTAAAGGTAGGGCTGAAGGTTTCCTGAAAGAGAATGACGTCAATATGAGGATGATCAGAAATGAAAAGTTTTAGTTCATTTAATTTATGATGTAAAGAGTTGCAATTCCAAGAGAAGAAGATTAAAGAAGAAAAAGTAGGGGTAGAATTACTCATTATTGGGTGAGTTGAATTCCGTGGCCAAGCTGTCAAAAGCGTTAAGAATTATAAATATTCTTTCCATTGGGCCGTTGCAATTTTTGGAAAGTTTAGCTATATTTTGGAAACATTGGATAAATTTATTGAATTTAAAGATTTCCTTCATTTCTTGGAAAGTCTTAAGAATATCTTTTAAGTCTGTTATATAATTGGAGCTGTTATAATTTTCTGGTGCTGCATTTTCAGGGTCATTTGGCTTATTTTCGTTTGAGTTAGCGGTTTCAGGTTTGGGTGTTGGAGTGGAGACCGTATCTGGGTCTTTCTTGGTGACTTTAGGGGCTGAGGCTGGTTTAACGTAATTATAGCTTACCATAGTTTGGGCTAGCATGTCCAGGAACGATTTAGCTGATTTTTCTTTTGGGGGTGATTTTGACGATTGATTATTTTTATGGAATTGGTGGGGGGGGGTTAGGGCAACCGCGGTAAAAGAGGGCCAGAACAGTTACTACATTTTGGTGTTATTTTACCGATTTATCACATTCTGGGGTAAGATGCCCACCTGAGCACTTGGCACAGCTGGCAGGGAGGTTACAAATTTCTGAGGAGTGCCCAAATCTTTGGCAACGGTAACATTATTTTACAATGCCCGTGCCTTTAAAACGTTCGATTGTGACTTTAGTATATGGACTTTAATATAACATATTTCAATTATTTGGTAAATTTCCTCAAAATTTGCTCTCGGCAAGACATTTACTACATACAGAGGCATTGGATGTTCGGTTTTCCTGCTCTTCATCATAGAAGCTCTATTTGCTATGAAATTATGCAGCTTTAGTTCATCAATGATGATTTGTGGGTCGGTATAACAGGGGATTCCTCGAATTACCACTTTCTGTGGGCGCTGTTCCGCATGGCTCAGGATAGTGTATGCTATGGCATTGGTATCCAAATAAGCTTGGGTTTTACGAAAGTCTGAGTCAGTTTTGCAATGGACTTTTAACAATTCACCGTCTATTTTGCTTAGTGGGTTGGTTTCGTTTTGTTCTTTAATTTTGGCGGCAAGTTCATGCCATTTACCCTTAATTTCTATATAGAAAGGGTGAATTTTAATTTTAGGGGTGGTGGGTGTTCCACCAGCACGGAGCCACCGGCTACGTCGCCTTAGTTTGAGGGAATGTCATATAATTATTTTCAGGATTAACTTTAGGTTTAACAGCTAACATAGCGCATTTGTTTTGTAATAGTATGCTACTATTTTCAGTGCGCGTTCTTTTACGGGTTACATTTTTAGCAGGGAGGAAGCCCTCAGTAGGGTCCACCGCAATTGCTTTTAGATCAGTTAAATTTTCAATTAAGTCTAAGTTGTTTTTAGAAATAAAAGTTTTAAACTCAGATAATTTACATAGCTTAAGGGGGTCAAATGGCTCAGTAAACAAGAACATCACAGTAGACAAAAGGCTACTCACATTTCCTTGTAGATCTTGTCGACTGGCGTAGTCTGGTCTTTAAAGCAGTCCTTTCAAGTAGTTGCCACATTCCATCAAGAAATGCGTGACGATCTCTTTTTGTTTTTCATCCGTAAGTTGTTGGTATTCACTCCATGCAGAAGCGAGGTCAGGCGATTCTACACCTCTCATAATGCGCGTGGCATTCTCGTTGAAGTCAAATGGATCTTTATCATCCATCATTTTAAAGTTCGTAGAACTCCCAATATAGTACTACTATGCAGGAACAACAGTCCACAATACAGTCCTATTCGTACGAACTGGTGCTACATACGATACCTCTGTCACCAATACACATAATAGAAACAAGAACAAAAGCGCCGCTACCCGTTAAAACAGGCGCTAATAAATGATAATATCCCCAGAGAGGAAACACGTCGTCTCACTCTGAAAGCTATCCACAAACTGAAATGATGATGATCTGCTGCTGAGATGTGCTGAGCTGAAAATTCTCATCAATAAGACGCTTAATTAAGACAAAATTTTCTATTCTATTTTACTGGTGGGACGTTTGCCCTGGTGGTAATCAGAAACTGAAGATCCGATTTAAAATAAAGTAGCCGCCATCTTGTGACAACCTCCTCAGTTACACCACTCGCAACTGGTAAACAGTACACTATATGTCTCCTCCTCTTAATTCATAACTCCATTGTACATATATTGGGTTTTAAGTAAGTACTGGCAAATCTTCCTGGCATTGCTCAGGATTACGTTAAAACTTGCAGATCATTTCAAATTCCTTCACCCTTTCGACTCGGGCGTCTCTTACACAAATTGTATTCGAGTGACACTACTTTTTTTATAAGAAGTTTCCTTCAAGTACACAATTTCAAAAATGCTCTAATTAAATAAGATAAGTTTCATTTTCTTCAATTACTGGTGCAAAAAATAAATTTTGAAAGAAAGATCGTGTCTAGTCAGACTAGACATACGAGTGCAAAGGGTTAATTGATAATAATATACCGAAGCGTTTCAATCTGTTCAGAGCTGAAGCTAAAATAGTACTACAGGTGCTCATTCATTGGTGTTTCACAAAAAAAAAAAAAAAAAAAAAAAAAAAAAAAAATGACATCATAGATAAGAGAAAAAGAAATTCTCTGAAATTTATCTTTTAGAGGACTAGTAATTTAGGTTTACAAATAGGGATCTAAAATTACAAACCCCCTTGAAATATAAAATTAATTATCACTAACCTAAATTCACGCAATCACAAATTTTAGATCTTTAAACAAGTGATGATATGCAAATCCTCAAATTCCACAATATTTACACTTCCTTGGCCACACTCTTTTGGAGGCATTTTCCAAACTCATACGAAATAACATTTATTTTTTGAGACAATCAGTATCGATGTTTCCATTTATTGGTTTGCTTTTAAAGCAAAAAAATATTCAGCTATTAAACCTTTCTGGCGTGGAGTAATTCTGTTTGTCAAATGATAAAATGACGGACTGAACCAGAATTTACAAACGAATTTATTAGAAAATAAAAAATTGCATATGTTCCCGTATTTTAAAAAGGGAAAATTTGAATTAAATATTGTGTGCGCCAGTAATCTTAAAATTTGGTGTTCTTTTTTGAACCTTGAAGAGACGTATTTAATTAAAATTTCATTAAATGGCTTTTTAAAAAAATAGAAAGTAAAATCTAGTTACTCTTAAAATTGAAATTATCTTTATGACAAAACAGCGCTTTGTATGATAGGAACACTTAAAATATTGAAATGGAAAATTTTTCTTCCTGTTAAAATTGGTAATTGCTCATTATTGTAAGTCTATTATTAAAGTTAATGAAAAAGCGCACTTAAGTTGAAAACATCATTTGAGTGAAAACTAAATAAATATTCAAAGAGTTACTTACTTAAAACAATATCAGATCTATATAATAATTTTGTTTTTAATTTCTCTTTAACACATTCGCATACATGCCAACCTTCCACAAAGCGTCCATTAAAATGTGAGTTAATTTAAACCGGGTTACCCTCTGACAATCTTACAAAAGGACAAAATTGTAATGTTGTGCTTAACCCCCTCACTGACAAGCCCGTGTTAATACGTTCAATAAGCTCCAGGTTTCACTGCAATACAAGCAATATTTAAAGTAATATAATTCTATTGATTTAATGTATTTTTAATAGATTGAGCAATGATTAATACTTCCAAGGATTGCATTCATATTCGTCATTAAGTTTTTTTTTTATAAAATGTTGAAAGGATCATCTTTTTTTAGAATTTAAAACAAAATGCAGGGAAAACAACATTACAATTTTACCCTTTTCCAAGACCATCAGAGGGAAAAAATAAGATTCTTTCAACATTATATGAAAAAAACTTAATTAAAAATATGAATGTAATCTTTGAGAGTATTAATCAATATTCAATGTATTAAAAATTCATTAAAACTGCAGAATTATATTATTTTAACACTAGAAAGCCCGGAAATTTTATTCAAGTTTCATAAAAATATTTGACACCAGAATTTCTATTTAAAATTATTTGACAGATTTATTTAACATATTTTTGCGTGTTTTAAATTTAACTTATTTTATGAAAGAATTTCTGGTTCAAGCTGATTTTTAATCATACGGTCGGAGTCGTGTCGACTCCTTCCGGGCGGCTTTTTCGGGAAGGCTCACGTTTTCAGCACCAGCGTTGGCGACTTGGCGAAAGCGAGAACATTCAGCCAGGTCTAACGCCAATCGTCGTCTTGAGTTTTGTTTTGAACCGAAATGGCGGAAGACGAACTAGCATATTTTAGAATAACAGTCCCACCTAAATTGAAGAAATATTTTCGATTATCTGTTCTAGATGAAAGAAATTTTCTTCAAAAGAAATTGTATTAAGAACTCTTATACTCTGTTTTATCAGAGGCTTTTAATACTTTTGATGATATAGATTAAAATTTTGATTACTTGATCCCCTCAAAAATCTACATTTTCATTCAATTAAGTATTATTAATTTCATACTCGTTAAATAAAAACTCATTTCCTTCATAAATCTAGATATTTTATTACATATAAAGATGGATTTATGGGGATGATGAATTAATGCAGTTTCAGTGTATTTTGGTCTATATTAACACAGATTTTAAAAAATACCTGTGGCAGAAAATTACTATTTTTTCTGCGATGAACCTATATAATTAATTTAATACCAAATCATTCTGCAGAAACAGTCCCCAAAGTCGAGTAAAAATACCCAAACCATGAAAAAAAAAAAAAAAAAAAAAAAAAAAAAAAAAAAATTGGACCCCAACCAGGATGTTTAGAAATTGCCTTTTTAATGTGAGATGAAATTCTTAAAGGGAGAAGGAATATTGAATGACTATCTTCTGTTACTTCAAAGTAACAAATAAAATCACTAGAGAAATTTTTTAACTGTGTATGATAGCGAGGGGCTGTAGATTTAAATAGTTAAATTTATAGAAAAAACAAACCAAAAAATTGAAAACTTGGAATATTTAACTTGGAGAGGGGGGGGGGGGCGCAGAATTTGAATTATTGATCCTTTACTGATAGTTACTTCAAAGTCATAAATAGAACAAAAAAATTTTAAAAATGTAAAGAATTAAAAAAAAAATGAAAGCGTGTGCATAAAAGGTTAATCCTGATTATTTTTTTTTTAATCTTTTTTTCTATTTTTTTTCCTTTTCTTTTTTTGTGGTATATTATTTATTTGTTATTTAAAAGTCAACAGATAGAGAAAAACAGCAATCTTTATGCACTATTATGGATAAGCGAAGGGATAGTTAATATTTCAGACACAATTTTAACTAATATTTTCTGCAAGGCAACAATGAATTTTAAATGGTCAAAAAATAGTGTGCTGGAGGAGAGGAGGGGGGGGGAGAGAAAATTCGAAATGGGAGGTTGCCTCAGACGACTGATCATTATTTTATTGCCACTTCAACTTAATAAATAATGGAGATGTGTGTGCAGAATGACGAAAAATTGAATGTGTGTGTGTTGAGGGGGGGGGGGGGGGAGATTTCATTCGAAGAAGAATTTAGATGATTATTCAAATATGACGAATTACTATTTTAAAATAACAAATAAAACAACTAGGACGAAATAATATTTAAAAATATGGCAAAAATTTTAAAATAAAAAACTGAAGAATTTTAAAGATTTTAATTTTTTGCACTAGGGGCAGACCAATTTTTTTTCATAAAAACTCAAATAATGATAAAGATTTAACAGCATTAAAAGGTAATAGTAATTGATTTCATTGCATGCATCAACTTGCAATTATTTTAGCTGATTGATTTAATTGCAGGATACAGCTAAATAATTTATAATTTATCGTTCAATCCAATTATAATCGAATTAATTTTAGTTTCAATTTCCTATTAACTTCTAATCGCAATTAAATTAAGAACAATTCATTTTTAATGAATTATTTCAGTAAAAATCAATTTTCAGTGATACGTTTTATTAATGCAACAACACGCCACTGAATTATGCCGCTTAAAAGAGAGATAGATAGAAAGAAAAAAAAACTAAATTAATTCAGTAGTAATGCTAATAAAACTAAGTTCAATTGTGTCATAAAAACATGATCAATAGAATTATATTTATTACAAGAAAATCTTTACGTCTGTTTTTATTTTTCCTAAAAAATAAAATACGTTCTCAATTTCTTGGAACATAACAAATTAATGAAATAAATTAATATCATTGAACTGAAAAAAATAACTTGTGTTTGAATTATATATATTGTGGAATTAAAAGCATATTAATCCGAAAAAGCTTTTTGTTTTAACCAAGGTTTTAATTGTAAACCACGGTGAAATAACATTTCGTCATACTTTATTCTTTGCTTGATAGCTTTTTACATTTGCGGAAAAAACAAATGAAAAAAAAAACACTATAACTTTGCTCTCAGCGAAGGAATGGGTGGGGCTATGGTGGTTGCTGTTCGCTACGCGTATGACGTCACGAACAAGAAAGGGTGCGTAGTGTTGAATTCATCCCCGCGCCAACCGTTACTCTGGCGATAAGGTGCTCAAAACGTGAGCCTTCTTGAAAAAGCTTCCGGGCGTTCTAGTGTTAAATATTTCTGGAACTGCCGTGAAACCTGGAGCTTAGGGAACGGATTAACCCAAACTGCGCATATATTAAGCGTGCAATTTTAATGCTGGAATCTGAAGTATATGGACACAGCTGCCCCATCTGAAGGACGGGGTTGATAATGCAAACACTCGGGTTTTCAGTATGACGTCATGTATGACAGATTATCTACTATCTGCGAATCTCTTGCGCATATTTTCTGGACCTTTACTCACTTATGGAAGATGAATCTTGTTTACCAGATATATTGTTAAATATTTTTATTACAGTTTGTTTTGATAAAATTATGTATATAAAAAAATAGTCACAATATCACTTTAATTTTGGGAGAAAAAGCACTAAGGCTACGAAAGCCTTTTGCCATTAAAACTAAACTGACATTTAGCTAAAACCTGAAACTAAACTGAGACTTTTTTTAAATACACATACTCGTATCAAAACAAGCTATAACAAAAATATTTTGGAATAAATCTGGTAAACATGACTCATCTTCTGTAAATAATAATTTGAAAATCGTGATTGAATTTTTAACAGTGATTCCCTAAATGGCTTTGTCTGTTTAAAAAAAAATCTAATCTGGCGATTTTTGGATAACTATTGATGTTATTGCTAGACTCGCAAAATATTTAAACACATAAATGAACAATACTTGCTCGTTTAATAGTACAACATTTAATGCATGCATTTTAAATTAAAGTGATTCCGAATCTAAAATGAAATGAGTTTTAAAATAAATGAATGAAATATTTGTAAGTTAATATATAACATGAGCGCAAAAGAATATTGGAAAGTTATCGTCTGTGCTTGATAAACGAAGAAAAGGACTTAAAATTGAATATTTTATTTATTATTAAATTCTATACATACACTAAATATTTATCAACGTTTTATTCTCTTCGGGAATACAACTGTGTCTGTCATTTTTTATATCCTCAGCACATCAAAAATTTCGTAAAAATTGAGACTACAAAATTCTATCTTTACATATTAACTACTTTCTAATTTTTATGCATCGTTTTTCATTACATTAATAAAATATAATCAAAATCGGACATATTTAAATCAGCAAGTGTTATATAATTAAATAAAATGTTATATTTTTTTTATAAATTGAAATAATAGCAGTAACTAACTTATTTTACTCTTTGGAAAAGACAGAGGTGAATTCTAACGGGAAAAGAATTTTCTTACAATTTCGAAAACTAAGGCTATTCGATGGCCAACATTTTGCCATTTTAATAAATAAGATTAGTTCTAAAAATAACTGTTTTTATTTAAATAATTAACTACAATAAATAAATTAAATAATCGCGAATAAAAATTAATAGAATATTCTATGCTGTCAGAATGTAAATACTACAAACAAATGAAAACACGACGTTTGAGCTTGCACAGTTATTTCAGAGATGTACAATTAATTGATTATCCATAAAGAAAAAAACAGTTAGCAGGGTTCGTAAAGGTACCGTTATTTTCAAGGCCAAATATCAGTATTTCTTTATAGAAAAATAAATTTAGTGTAACCCCTTGAGGGACAAGCAAATACTGAATTCTCACAGGAATAATCGAAAAAAATTATTTTTAAATAAGGAAAAGCAATTTTTCAACGAATTTACTCCAAAGTTATAAATAGAAAATTTAGTTAAAATTTTCTGGTGAAAATCTTGTTTAAATTGGGCGGGATATATTTTATCTCACCGCCCCTAAAGGTGTTAAATGCGTGAAATTTCTCCTTATTTAAGGAACGATTTTTTATAACAAAATACTGATACCGAAGAATTTCTTAGTCTGGAAATTCAATGACCCGCACGAACCCGGATTTAAGTACATTCCTGTAGTTCAACCCCGTCCTCTACGTGGTGTATGACCTTGATTGATGTGACCTCGCCTTTAATCTTGCGGTTACCTCTCCCATTTAAGATGGGACGCTTACTTTGCATACAGATTTAGTATTAACACAGGCTTGTCAGAGAGAGGGTAAAACAGGTTCGTAACCGGAAATTATTTTTGTTCTATTATTAATCCCTTAATTTTTTGCTTTTATGCGATACTTTTTTAATATCATTTCTTTAAAAGTATTCTGGTTTTAAACATGTTTAACCTGAGTCAAATTAACTCACATTTTATGGAAGAGTGTCGCAAGGTTGGCAGGTATGCACAAGAGGTGGATTGCACACCCTGTGTGCAATGGATTTCCGAGCCAAAAAAACGGATAGCACACGGTGTGTGCAATGATATTGAATTTCAATTATCAGCTGGACTGCCGTTGGCGACTATTTTTTTTATTTCTATCTCGCACCACTTTCACAAAACAAAAATCTTTTAAGTATTAGTTGACCACATGCTCAAAAGAAATATGCTACAACATTTATTTTATAAAAAGCAGTGGTCGAACAGAATATAAAAATAGTCACCAATGGCAGCTCTGTTACTAGTCAGAATGAAAAGTTTGGCTTCTGGGGATGGTCTCCAAAAAATGCATCGTGTTGAATGGATTAATATAAGTGTAAATGAACAAAAGTCTCTAAGCTGAATAAATAGAGACGGTTAAAAATTAACCGTTTGGTTAACGCTAAATATCACTTTTTGAAAAAAATCACTACCTTAAACTTATTAACTATTTGGAAAAATGGTTATTGTCCTCGGTGAGGATAGGAAATCAAAAACATATCTGTAGCTTTTTATTAGTTGAATCCGCATTTTATACGTTTTCTGATTATACTATACAGTAATCTGTGTTTCCCTTTACTTTCAACAGAGATTGATACTTCTGTTGCCACTATGACAAAAAAGTAATAAAAACTAAAAAAAAAAAATTAATAACTCAGAAACAAATTGAGATACAGCTTTCAAACAAATGGCATTTAAAAGTACATTTTTTTCTCTATACGACGGTGTAAAAAGTAATATTGTGGGATGTTTAAAAGTATGAGAATGAAATTTCATTTAAAATTGGTCCATGAACATTAATGTTTAATCCGTGGCGTACGTAATGTATAACCAGCTCCGTAGAAGTTTAAAAATTTACAGTACCGAAAAATGTTATCCATGGCGTACGTAATGTATGATAAACTCCGTGCGATTTTTTATGTCTTAAATTCTAGTCTTTGAAAAAATCATTTTCCAAATGGACGTTGTAATTTCTTAAATTGAATTTTTAATTTATTTTAATTAAGATGTTTTCAAGAACTATCTGGCAAAAAGAAATTTTTATGTAAATTATGGTACGACGGAAAGGTAGTCGCAAATTCTCTTCTGTAATGGAAGTAATAAAAAACTGCGTAAACTGCTTGGAATTTCCAACCATTATTTGAAATGAGTAAGTTTCTATTTCATGTTTAAATAGTTATAATTGTAATCACCGCATTTAAAAAGGGGAGTTATGAATAAATAGGAGGCGAATAATCGTGTAGTCTTCCATTTGCGTGTAAAGTAAATGAGTAGGTTGTCACAAGATGGGGGCAGATTTTTAACATCGGATCTACAAATTCTGATTACCGCCAAAGAAAACTGCCATCAGTAAATTTTGAATAGAAAATTTCTTCATATTTTACCGACTTTTTTTTTTTTTTTTTAAATTTACCTCATAAATATGGTAAGATTTAGGCTCGCGCGGAACCACTGTTTTCATACAAATGCTTTCACCTTATTTAACCGTTGATTATTCACGAAATATTATTGCAAAAAATTCCTTTAAAAGACTTTTTGTCACGCGTGTGCCATTTAGACCAAACTGCATCTGTACTAAAAATATTTTTAATAATTTATTCTTAAATTCGAATTTATTTCGGCTGTATTTAAGAACTTTAAAAAATCTTAAAATTCATATTATCTGCAGTCCATAAAAATCTTCAATTTCTCAATGCATAAATCTTATTAATACTACATTAAATAACTTTACAAGATAGTCTTTATAACAGCGTCTTAAGTATTAATTTTCGTTTTCAAAGAAGATTATTTGCTCCAGGTTATGATGTTTAATGGCACATTAAATAAGTTTTTAACATTAGTCATTTCTTAAAAGAAGAAAATCAACTCATATAGCAGAAAGTATGATTCCACAAGAGACAATTACAATAATAATTTCCTTTTTAAAATCTTCAAATTTATGGAAGTGCTTTAAACGAGAATGTTACCAAATATCTAACTTTAATTACTTGATGAGATTAAAATTCGATATTACAATTTTCAAAATTTCCGTGATTATGAGTTTCGTGTTCTCTAAATGTATTTCATCAAGAAATATCAATTAAAAATACTTTTTTATTACCTTTCAAAAAATAATAGGAAACTACTTTCTTCAAACTAAACTTTATTTGTACATTTTCGGTAAATGAATAACGTCTACTTCTAGAACTTCTTTAACATCTTGAAGTAGGGTTACCAGTTTGGCCACCAAATTTAATTTAAAAATTTGGAGTTCGCACTAGAAATTAAGGATAGTATTTTTGCTTGATTTAACCCTTAAATGGCTGGTGTTGCTTTACGGCAACATACCCAATTTAGGCTCTAAAATACAATTAGAATTATATTGAAGCTATAATGTCTAATGTTGCCCATAAAATGCAGTCTGAAAATATTATTAAATCGATTTTCAACATTTAGATGGCAACACTTGTGCTGTTTAAGAATAAAGAAAAATTTTATTTACCAAATGTTTCTACTTGTTCTTTTTGTTTTGTTTGGAAGCTTGCGAAATACCCTATTTTGACCTGCAGTGAGGAAATAAAATTTATTTCTTATTAAAGTTCCTAAAATTCTTCTGTGTTTAATATTGTAGAATTTTATCGAGGGAAATTATTTTTTCAATTAAACACCAGTATTGCCGATTAATAACAAACTGTTTTTTAGCCTTAAACTATACTTAAAACAAAATTTGATTTTTTAAAGTATTTTTCCCATGATTTATTTAAAAAATGAAAGCCGAAAAACATTATTACAATGATTTTTAAAAAATCAGGCATTTAAGGGTTAAAGACAGTGGTTTTTTTTCGAGGTTTCACAAAGAAAAAATTCTTCCTTCGGAACTTGAAATTTCTGAAAAAAGTGGGGGTAAAAATGAAAAACCCGTTATAATGTTCATTATAAAAATCATGTGAATATTTATTTTCGTTTTTTTTTAAATATTTCTTTGCTCTAGCCCTAAGTAATACAAATATTTTGGGTATTGTTAGGAGTTTGAGGAAAATGTTTAGAAATGGTAAGTAGTTGGGAATCTCTAATTTTTGACATCACAGTTCGCAGCTATGTATTCGATCCCCACTCCCTGAATATTAGGCCTTCGTGCTTACGCAAAAATGGCGGTTTTCATATGTGACTTTTTTATGCGGTTATAAGCCCACTGTATTTAGACATAAAAATATTCAACAATTTTTTTTGACTTATTTTCTCTCAGAATAATAAGGCGCAGAAAACTTTTAGAAATTATTCGTATTCAAATTCAAGGGGCCGTACACACAATAAAAGAAATCTGCCTACGATAACCGCCACTTTTGGATAATGGAGTTATGCAGAAAGAGGAGGAGACATGTAGTGTACTGTCTACCAAATGCGAGTGAAGTAACTGAGGTGGTTGTCACAAGATGGCGGCTGCATTTTTTTAAATCGGATCTTCAGTTTCTGATTACCGCCAGGGAAAACATCCCACCAGTAATATTGATTAGAAAATGTCGTCTTAATTAAGCGTCTTATTCATGGAAATTTTTCTCAAAAACGTCGTAAAATTTTCTATGTGTTTTTACTAGTGTCAGTATGCTTTGTAAAGCTGTCAGGTTATTTCTCTAGTTGTTACAATATGGCTGAAACGCAGGGCCTCACTACCGCCAAAGTAAAATTCTACCAGTAAAAACGAAAATCTGTTCTACCATTATTTATGGCAGATATTTGTTAATAATAAGGCGTTTAAATAAGTTGAAAATTTCTATATAAATCTACTGGTGGAAAACCATTCCCGGCACGGGCAATTTTTGTTGTAAAATGATGTAATGATTGACTGAGACCGGAATTTTAAAACGACTTTTTTAGAAATTAAAAACATGTTACTTTAACTATTCATTGTAAAAGCAAAATTTTACTAAAATATTCTTGGTGCCGTTCGTAAGTTTGGAATTAAAATTAGATATCCCCACCCGGACACACGGTGCCGGAAAGGGTTAAGGATATGTCAGTTCCTCTTTATTAACACGCTGAATGCCACGTAAATCACCGGTGACTGACACTGATCTTTCCGTTTAGATCGCGTCAGTCATCGGTGACCGACACTTATAGATTCTGTAACTGGAGTCTTATTTCATGACCTAAACGGAAAGACAGACAAAATGGACTTGGCATTCAACGTGTTAATAGTTCCATGTTTTGAGTTAGCGCTTAAGCCTAGTAATCAGGGAGCGATGATATTATGTTAAATTTCGCAAAGAAACAAACATAATCTATTTAAAAAAATTATTTCAATAAATAAGTATCACAGCATATAGTCTCAATCCATTAGAATATTTTATATAAATCATAAACTACTGTAGAAAAATTTGTTTGCTCTAGGTCATGTTGTCTAATTAAGCATTGAAAGAAGTCTTATACATGAATCATTTCTTAGTGAACAAAAATTAACTATTAAAACAGAAAAGACAATTCCAGTTAAAAAGATTACATTAACACCTTAAAATAGATTCTTCAAATCTCTAGAGTTACTTTCGGAGAAATTTCCCAATTGCCTCTCTGTCTTAAATTACATGAATTAGACAAATGATTTTCAAATTCTTGAAATGTTGCAATGATAATGAGTTTCAGGCACACTAAATGTACTTAGTAATGAAAGTTCAGTTTTTCTGGAACTTAAAATGAATCTTTTCATTACATTTCTGAAAGCTGTATAAAATTACTTTTCTAAAATTATATTTAATTTATCTATGTTCTTGAAAAATATGCTTTAATTTTTTTAAACTTAATCGATATCTGGGAGCCCTAATATTATTTAGAGGATGCGTGGATTTTTCTTGTTAGATGACTAATAAATACTGTTACTTGTTTTCAAATAGATTATTATATTTAATTAAGTTTTTCATGTGATAAATATCATGTATTACCCCTTTTTAAATAAAACAGTTTAATGCGATAGTAGTTAGGTTGGTTCCAATAGTGTACATTATTAAAAGATATTAAAACAAATTTATACATTTTCGTACGATTGCATGTACTGTTAACCAAGGGCTGATTATCACCGAAGAAAACTTCCACAAATAATTTGATGGTACTTTTCGGTTAGCCGGGCGCCAGTTTTATATATACATATATATGTATGTATACATGTGTGTATACATGCATGTATATACATACATGTATATACATATATATATATATATAAGTCATTCTCTGAAAAGTAGCAATTTTGTGTCCCAAAGGACTTGAAGACATATTTTTAAAATTACAAAAAAAAGTGATTTAAATTATCAGTATTAATCAGTTATACATATAAAATGTAATTATTTGATTATTGAAATTGAAATGTGACAAATTAAATGCATTTTTTTCTTAATGCAAATATCATTCCCTCACTATGTCCCCATTCACACATGTTGGGAAGAAAATGCTTTGTCTGCCATTGCAGCACGTATGTTTATAATTATTTTTTCCTCAATCCATTATACATACTTAAATAAATATTTAGCCATTTAATTATATTTATACTTTATATAATGAAAGAAATAGGGCACTTTTTAATTATGTTCCTAGTATTTGTCATCATTTCCTCACATAGCTATAAATTTGCCCCTATTTATTTAGTAGAAAGCGGCAGATGGTTTATATACTTCTAGGACATTTTGTACATGAGTAAAGTGAAGTATCCAACTTGTTGTTTGCTCGAAAACATCCCTGAATAGCTAGCACATGGCTTTCAATTACTAGATCAAAGTAAGTATTTTTATTATCCGTCTTTCACTCATCTATTATACATTTAATAAAAAATAATGAAATGTATTTTTTATGTTGTTATGTTAATAGAAATGTGTTTCAAAAGATATTTAATAACTGAAAATATACATTAGAGTAATCATTTTTGTATAAAATTGTTTTCAGAAGTATTTCCGCATTCCTTCACAATCATTCCCTCATAATTTTAACCCCTTAACCCTTTCAAGGGCGGTGGCTAGAGGGTCTAGCCACCTAATTTTAATTCCAAAACAGACTATTGGCACCAAGAATATTTAAAAAAAATGTTGCTTTTGTAGTTAAAGTGCAAAAATTCCCCAGTTAGATTTTTTACTTTTATGCCCTCACTGCTACCAGCTATGAAAATTTGCTTAACCATTTAACCTGCACAATCTTATGTGACGGGGATGTGGGGCAAGTGGCCCCGGGCTCCTCGACCAAACCGTCTAGAATCGAATAGCGTTTTGATATTTAGAAAGAAATTCGTTTGAATATTCTGGTGTCAGTCAATTGTTTCATCATTTTACGAACAGAATTCTTCTGCCCCTGAGAGGGTTAATTCTCGCTCCCGTCATATTCTCGGGCTATGTCTTTTACTCAGATTGTTTGATTCACACCAGTTTTATAAAAGAGTAAAATTGGCTATATTTTAGTATCGTTTTACCTGTCATTAAATAAGGTGAGTATTTCTTTTTCATAAAAGTGGTGCCAATAAGCAATTTGAATTTTTAAACCGTAATTTAATTCGAGCGTTAAGGGGTTAATATATGAAAGAATGATCTAAATCCATTTATATATGTACTACACAGTAAAATAAGAAAATCTAATGCAATAAAATACACATTAAAAAACTGATAAGACTTTTAGTTACGGATAATACATTTAAAATTTTTATTCTTTTACTGGGAGAAAAAAAAAGTTCTGATTCAAATAAACATTAACTCTGCTAAATGTTAATGCTTTATTTTTATTTTTTCAACTGAAATAGAGAAAAAATAAATATTATTTATTGACAGTATGACTTCTAATTATAATTTCTTTTCTTTTTTAACCCTTTCAAGGGCGGTGGTATGTTTATGAAACCATTTAATTTTAATTCCCGAGAGCCACAATGGCACCAGACTTTTTATAAGCTTTTTTTCTATTTAACATGTATGTGAAATAAAGCAGTTTTCTTATTTATAAATATATTTGTTCTTAAATTCCGGTGCCAATCATTTATTTCAACATTTTAGTAATGAAAGTTCTTTGAAATTAAAATCTCAGAAGATCTATCAGGTACAGTTTGGTTCATATTATTTTTTGATAAATATAGCAACAAGGTGCTTGTAAGCTAAATTTTGAGATTTTCGAGTCAATTTTATTTGGCCGCATTAAAAAAAAAAAATAGCCACTTTTCAGAGAATGACCTATATATATGTGTATATATACAATGCATGTATATATATATATATATATATATATATGTATATATACATATATGTATGTATATATAGATATGTATATATACATATATGTATGTATATATATATATATATATATATATATATATGTGTGTGTGTGTGTGTGTATGTGTGTGTGTGTGTGTGTGTGTATAACACTGGCCCCCGGCTAACCGAAAAGTACCAAAGCGATGTAGAAATTTTCGCCTTAGTAAAATGCAGAATTTCAGTATTTAATAAGGCAGAAATTTGTATTATAAAATATCTGGGGAAAATTGGTTCAGATGAGAGTCGAGCTCTGCAATTGTTTATTAGAACGATGAATAAAGATGGATTAACATATCCTCAAAATGGTGAATCTTCAACTGTAACCAGTGACACAGCTGCTACTTGCCTCCAGTGCGAACTTCCACCCAAATCTGATTAGAAACTTTCTCATTATTTAAACGCCTTACTCACGCAGTATTTCTGGAATAATTAAAGCAAAATTATCTATTCGTTTTTACTGTTGGAGGGTGGAAGTTTGCATAGCGTCAGTCAGACTCTGCGGTTCCGCCGTATTGTGACAACATTAGCAGTCTTCCCGTCAATGTCACTCAAATATGTTATAGCACCTCCGGTGAAATTTTCACCAGTAAAATCGTATCGAAGTTTTTGCCTAATTTACGGTAGAAACTTTACATGATTAAGGCGTTTAAACAGGACGTAAATTTTTATTTAAATTTAAAGGTGGAAGTTAGCTCCGCCGGTGATCAGGCATTGTTGATCCGATGTATAAAAAAAAAAAAACATACACACACATATCATCTTGTGACTATGTCCTCAAGTTATTTCACTTGCAACTGGTAACTTGCAAGTTACTTCACTTACACTGAATATCGCCTGCTCGTTATTCATAAGTCCTATCTAAAAACCTAATATATTTTTGCTTTAATAAAAATAAAATGCTATAATTCTGTAAAATTATTCTTGTTGATGATATGAAAAGTAACACCACACTCTTATTTGCTCAAAAATTTAAATACTATTAATACTGGAGCTTTTTTATACTGCTCTACTTCCTACTAAATTCGGCATTTGTTACCTGATTCATTGTACAGCAGTTTCACCCTAATATATTTGTTTTGGAAATATCCTTGTACTGGTGCATGGCAAAGTTATTTTTGAAAAAGTGGTACTACGTAGTTCGAAACGTAATCAAAGGGATAACCCTTAATCCCTTCGGGACGAGCGTCTTTTACATAATGTTTAATCTTTTATCACCGGTTTTTCAAAACAGAATTTTTTGCCTAATTGAATTGGGAAAATGCTTGGATTAAATGAGGCAAAATTTCCTATAAAAATTTACTGGTGTGAATAACCACGTATTCGGAGCCCCTTAAGTGGCACGTATACCGGTCGCTCGTTCCCAAGGGTTAGCGGTCGAAGGACTCTTCCCAGGCAGAGGCGTCTCTAACATACATTTAACCGTTTAGCAGGAGTTTTTTATAAGAAAGATTTTTATTTGTACTTTGACAAAATGTGCAAGGGAAATTTGCTAAAAAAAATATTAAAAAAAAATATAGTGGTGTAAATAGAATTTAAAAACTGTATAATGTACTGTAAAAGCACTTATTTTCGCGAGTCGTAATTTTCGCGAAAATGAAGATATGTTGGATTTCGCGAGCTTAAAATTTCGCGAATTTTATATGAACAGAACCGAAAGTTGAAAAATGCCGAAACTACCTAAATAGAACCCCTTTCGCATAACGCATTTTAAGAAACTTCCTTTTGTCCGAAAAGTTGGGACTTGCTGTCCGGAAAGCTGTAAACGGCGAGTTCAAGCGTTTGCTCAAGAATGAGTTTATTGAGTGCGAAATAGAGTAAAAATAAATATTATTTATTGGCAGTATGACTTCTAATTATAATTTATTAGAAATTATTATTATAGCACATTAGCTTTCTAATGTGCTTAAATTTCTAGAGGAAAAAGAATCTGTGATTTTGTATTATTGTTTTTATTCAACAAATAGTTGTATAGTATTGAAGAAATAGTTGTAAGTATTCAAGAAATTTTTGTACTTACATCTTGATTAACTAACTGTAATCATTAAATTTTGGTTAAGTGAAAAATTTCTGATTTTTTATTATTATTTGAGGCGAAAAAAATAATTTGCGAGGCTTAAATTTTCGCGATTACGACGGGCTCGCGAAAATCGCGAAAATTAAAGCCTCGCGAAAATAAGGGCTTTTACAGTATATAAAGCTTGGACAGATATTTACCTACACTCGCCTGCAAAGAGTTAATTCAAGAAAACGAACAATTACTTCATAATACATAATGACACTAGAAATGATTACATTTGTATGTTTACAATCTTATTTCTATTATAAGTTGCATGATACGTAATTTTAAGAATCTTGTGACGTTCCCATGGTAATGAGTTTCATACATACTAAGTAGGTAGATAATAAAAGCTCAGTTTCGCTGAAAATTAAAAATAATCTTTAACTTACCTTTCTGTGAGCAGAATAAAATTGTTTTCTTAAAAATAAACGTAATTTATCCGAAATCTTGGAAATAAACTCTCTCTGTTATATTAATTTGTTTAATGTCTTGGGGTTATTTCAGTTAACATTCATATTAGTATTTGTTTTCACTGCTGTAAAGGCTGTTTTGCTGTAGGGGATATTGTTTAATTAGGAATTGGAAAATATTCATGCATTAACAATATATAATTTAAATAAATAAATAAAAATCACAGCAGTTATTTTCATTCACTAGAAAGGAATAATTACATTAATTCCTTGAAATGAATAATTAAAGGCAATGAAATTGATCAAATTTTGTTTTATTTTAATATTTTACAATATTTAGTTACATAACGAGATAAGTAAAAGGGTTGCGGAGTTGGGAGTAATATTCGGGTCATTTCATCTTGTCCATTTGACATAGGAAAAATTAACATGTTTCATGCCGGAAATTTTATGTAGAAAAATATCAGATACTTTGTAACAAAAAATACAATGTGGTAAAATTGATAACCCTATACAAAAAGTAATGGTGATCATCAATGAATTCGATAAACTTGCTATCCTTGTCAACTTAAATGAAGAATAACTTCATTCCCTGCTAAACTATTTCCTTTTTTCCCTGTCTTTCTGTCTTTTGTGTGCTTAAAAAAAAAAACTTTTAAGCTGTTTTTCTTATGCTTTTCAAATTCTTTATTAGTTTTACCTTTTTGTGCTTTAATTACACTATCTTGGTCTCCTTATATAACCTTTTCTCATCGAGTTACCAGACTGGGCGGGCGCCGTCCTTTTTTCCCCTTGTTCCCCTATACATTTTGTGCTTTTTTCAGTCCTGTTAGTCTGAACTCTCCTCAATGTTTTTTTTTTTTTTTTGTATTTTCCTATCTTTTGTGCATTTTCTTATAAACTTTAATCTCTCTTTTTTCTGTAAATATGTAAATACTTCATTTTTTATAAACTTTTGTATCTTACTTTTTTATAATTGTGTTAAACTAATGTATGGTCTCTGAATTGAGTCTTTTTTTACGGGGCTTCCTTTGGTAGTTTTTTCGCCTGTCCTGGACATTTTTGGATCATATGGAACTTTATTTTTCTTTCTACTAGTTATACTAACAATTTGTTTTATTAAAAATTGTCTATCTTTTTAGTTTACTCTCTATTTTTTCGTGGCTACTAGCCGCGTTTAAACGCTCTTTTTTCTCTAAGGCTCCCATTGCATTGTAAAACGATCTACTCTTAGCCTGGATGTAAAGTTGCCACGCAACTAGGGAATCCATACACCAGCTCTATTGTTCCATTGTTCCACAATGTGGTAAGCCATAAAATAAAGACTACAAAATTACTTTGACGCATGGTCTAACATCTGTCACTCCTCGACCGGCAGTGTTGCCAAATTGGGGAATTTGTTTCACTATTTCAGTTAAGGTTTACTTTTAGTCATCTGACATCACTGAATGTAACTCGATTTTCATTTGGAAAAATAAAATAAAATCCAGAAATCGGAGATAGCAGTCATTATTCTCGTGGTCGAGCTCGTCGTATACAACATGACAGTTTACACGTATCAGGTGCGTCACGATCTGCTTTGGACTATCCCCACCTAAATTGCTTGGGATTTTCCTACCCATCGCGAGTGGACAAACAGGACACGGACACATACACACATTTCTTTTATTAGTAAAGATCTATACAACAGAAATAGAAACAATTCTATAACTTTTTCTTTGTTTAGACATCTCACAGCACTGAATCTAACTCAATTTTGATTTGGAAAAATAAACTAAAATACAGAAACGGAGATATCAATCATTATTCTCGTGGTCGAGCTCCTCGTTTACAACATGACAATTTGCAGGTATCAGGTGCGTCATGATCTGCTTTGGACTATCCCCCCCCCCCCCTAAATCGCGGCGGATTTTCCTACTCATCGCGAAAGGACACAATGGACACAGACACATACATGCATTTCTTTTATACAACAAAAATAGAAACAATTCTATAACTTTTTTTTTGTTTACCACTTCACCGGCAACGGGTATATTGAATGGAGTTGTGAATAAAGAGGAGGAGACATGTAGCGTACGGTCTACCAGTTGCGAGTGAAGTAACTGCGGTGGTTGTCATAAGATGGCGGCTGCTTTTTAAAAATCGGATATACAGTTTCTGATTACCACCGGGGCAAACTTCTCACCAGTAAAATTGAATAGAAAATTTCGTCTTTTTTAAGCGTCTTATTCATTGAAATATTTTCTCACAAATATGGTAAAATTTTCTCTTTGCTTTTGATTGTTGGTGTCAGTTTACATGGTAAAACAGTCAATGTGTCTCACTGGTTGTCACAATATGGCAAAAACACAGAGCCTGACTTCCGCCAAAATAAATTTCTTCTAGTAAAAATGTAAATCTGCTTATACCATTATTTATGACTGAATTTTTTCATTAATAAGGCGTTTAAATAAGGAGAAATTTTCTATATAAATTTATTGGTGGGAGTTTCCACCGGTGGCAATCAATCCTTACGAAAGCGGTTACAGTTGGAGCTTCACTATTCTAAGGATATGTCAGTTCCTCTTTATTAATAGTTCCATGGTGTAGTGAAACAGTGCTTTTACCCAAGACTGTCTGATTTGTACTTCATGGAATGACAGTAGAGCCTTTTGCTACACATGCAATTGCATACTACAATCACGTTATTGTTGCGTTTATAACTGAAATTTCTCAATGAATGCAGCAGACCCCTTACCCTAATTTTTAAAAGATTTAGTTAAAGATATGGAAAGCAGCTATTTTTCTTTTGTTATTGATGACAGCACGGTGATTGATACAACGAAGGTGCTTAGCAGTACGATTTGGTACTTGAGTAAGGATGAGACAAAATTGAAAACAATGTTTTATATGTTAAGTCAGATAGAAGCAGGCGATGCCAACACAATCTTACATTCATTCAAATCTCAACTAGTTAGAGATGGTCTAGACCTTGAAATACTTATTGGCATAAGCGTAGATGGACCTAATGTAATGATAGGCCAGCATTATCCATTGGCAATAACAAAAAAAAACAAGCATAAAAGAACTTGTCGTTGTAAAATATATTTCTCATTCTCTTCGTTTAGCTCCGAATGTACATGCAGAATTCTACCAAGTTTAAATGTTTATTTTCTTGAAAATGGGGGGAATTTTTTCAAAAAAAAGCCTTGATTTGGGGGAAAAATTTAGTTTAAATTAGTTAAAAATTTTTAATAGTGGTAAATTGAAAATTGAAAATGTTCTTTTTTCAGTAATAACTGAGTTGGGGACTTTTTCGGAGAAAAACACTGATTTTGGGGGAAAATTTCAGAAATTTTGTGAAATTGATTTTCGACTATCTGGTAACACTGTCGGCCGGTTTGCCCAAACAGTTCCTTTACTCAGCTGTGCTTATATATTTTTAAACTTTTAAAATTAAATTTTAAACCTTTTTTTTCTCTTTCTTTTTATATTTTAAACTTGTTAATTTCATTTATATCGTTAGTTTCTTTATAAAAACACATTTTTTATATTTTTAACTTTAATTTTAAATTAAATTTTACGTAGTTTATATCCTATAGTTCGACATTTATATCCCAATGGTTCACTTATATTAAGACAATCATCTATAGGCTGCAGAGCGATTATACTTTGATCGTGTCCAGTCATTACCGTCTCAATACTGAAGGCCTCCGGACTGATTTCGTGACGTACCAAATGAAGATTAACCTCTTGAATTTCAAGCAATTGCGTTTGTGTAATGCTTTATTGCCACCGGAAATTTAGAAAAATTCTATTTCAAAATAAGGAAAAGCAATTTTACGACTTTGTAAAGTTGAGAACAACATGGAAGCCACCCAGAGTGTTCCTACTGCCAAGCACTTTTAAGCTTTAATGGCTTGTTATGGTTTAACCCTTTGAGGGAAAAGCAATAATATCTCTGTAATATTGAATTCTCATCAGAATAATCGAAAAATTTTACTTTAAAGTAAGGAAAAACATTTTTTTTCAACATTTCACCCCCAAAGTTAAAAATATAAAATTTAGATAGTTTCTGGTGCGAATTTTGTTTGAATTAGGTGGGATATAATATATCCCACCGCCCTCAAAGAGTTAAAACGTGTTTCTGTTTTACTGAAGATATTTGTACAGTGGGTCTCGAAATTATTGTAGCGCTTGCAACCTTGAAATAAAAATAATATTACGAAAAGGTTTTCTGATAACAAATTTCGTATTTACTAAATGTCTTTCATAGTGCAAGATTAAGTTTTATTTATTTTTAAGATTCGTAACCTCTATAAAAGAGTATTGGAAAATGTACTTTCCGTAAAATATGCTCTACAAATCTCTAGAGGGGATAAATAACAAGAAAAAATTATTTGTCTTTTAAACTTTAATTATATGGTTGATTAATCCTTTGATGTAAGTGGAATATTATATCGTACACTTAACCTTTCGATTACGGGGTTGGAACACAGTACGATAGACTAATTGTTTTATTCTGTACGTACCGCTACCATAAAGAAATCTTGCAAATTGTAGTAAGCTTTACTATCAAAATAGTCACCAGTCCCGGCCAGTATTGCCAAATCTGGAGGGAGCCAAATTTGCCAAATCTATTTGAAACATTTGAATTGACACCAGAAAATCTTTAATAGTAATTTTATTTAATATTATTTACGCAATATTTGTCATCATAGTAACCAAAAATAACCATTAAACATTTGGCGAGAATTTAGAATTTATGAATGGAAAGGCAGCCAGATGTGGCAACACTGCAGTGTTGCCAGTGAGCTACTTAAAAAAAAAACAGATTTCTGGATTGGCACCACTTTTTTGAAACGGTAAAATTCCCTTGTTTTCGCGGCCCCACCAGTGGCCGAGAGGTTCTGCTCTCGAAGCTGGTAGACGGGAGGTGCTGGGTTCGATCCCAATCGCGCCCGTCGGCCTAATCGTTCGGAGTTTTCGTGGTTTTCTTCGAACCTTGGACTTCCAAGCGTTAATACGGGTTAGGTTCCCTTAGAAAGACCCCCACGAAGGGCACTCCCCTCCCCATAGGGCCTATATCCCTCGTGTTGATAATTGGCCGACATAAACACAACCAACCAACCCTTGTTTTCGCCTTAATTAATATGTCATTAAGTAATGAGAACTTAATTAATAAATTTTAATTAATATGTCATTAAGTAATGAGAATTTTACCATTTCAAAAATGTGGTGCCAATCAAGAAATCTGAATTGTAAAAAAGTAGCCCACTGGCAACAGTGGTCCTGACTCGTAATCAAAAAATTAACTTTTATCACCAAATACGAAATTTAACGAAACACTGTCAAAAATTTTTGGTATAAAACTTTCGCTTACAAAGTAATTTAAAAAAAATATTTACATATTTCCAAATAAATATATTTGTAAATATTGATATCATTCCATCATCTGAACATTTTAGCAACAGAAGTACTTTGCGCCTGAAAGTGTTAAGTGATTTGAAGATTCTGGAAATGTATCCCTCATAATGATCTTCAGGAGCATTAAATCAGCTTAAAAGTTCAGCTTTGCTGAAACATTAAGAAAACGTTTGCATTTCCTTCTACGAAACCGTATAAAATTACTTTCGTAAAAATAATCCTAATTTCTTCAAGCTCTCGATAATAAATTTAGTTAATATCTTCGGGTTATATTCACTTCAAAATCCTGATCAATATTTATTTTAACTATAATAAACAATGCCTTGCAGTAGAAAATAATGTTTAATTACGTAGTGAAATGCATTAAATAGCTACGTATCATAACTGCTACAGACTAATTACTGAAAACAATCTTCAGGCAAATATTTAACGATTACCTGAGAAAAGCCTATTTGAAAAATTTCCTAATTTCATATCTCAATTAAAAGGAAAGTGAAATGCAGTTATTTTAAAATTAAAAGTAACTATTTTCAATAAGATCTTTTATGTCTTGGGAGAATTTAAATCATAGGAGATTTTTTGCCTAAAAAACTCATTTATTATATTGATTCTTAAACTAAAATCATTAAAGACTCTAATTTTTTTTTGTTCTTTATGTAGAATAAAATTTTTAAATTAAACGTTCAGAAATATACTTTTCAGTAATTATGATAATGTGATTTGTATAAAAGTATAGGGAATGGCTAAGTATTTAGATTGGACTTTTAAGCAGAATCTGCTAATTCTTTTCTGAAAATATGCATGTTTTGTACTGTGTTTGTATAGGATTTAGTTTGTTCGTAATACTATTAAATTGGAAACTTTTGTCAGCCTTTTAAAAAGGCTTTTAAAAGTTCTTTTTTTTTAACTAATTTCACTGACATTTCATTATACAATATGGCAGATTTACGATTTTCTTATTTAACAATTTTGTTTTAACCCCGTAACGGTTGCATTATATTACGGATTAAAAATTTAAATTCATATTTGCACAACTTTTTTGAAAAAGAAATATTCACCTTATTTAATGACAGGTAAAATGGTACCATAATAAAGCCAATTATACTGCTTTATAAAACTAATAATAGAAATCAAACAATATGAATAAAAGACATAGCCCGTGAATATCATGGGAGCGATAATTAAAGGGACACTTAACCCCTTGAAGGGCGGTGATGCCGTGAAGGCATCATATAATTTTAATCCCTAATTGTTACATTGGCACCGGAAATTTATAATGAAAATTTCACCTTTTTTAAGTACGCAAAAATATACATTTATTTGTTTACAAATAAATTTTCTTGTAAATACTGGTGTCATTAAATTATTTCAACATTTTACGAATACAACTACCTTGCACCTGAAAGGGTTAAATGCGCGATTTTTTGTTTTGTTTCGAAAAAAATATATATGATTCTGTAAAAGGTTTATTACACAGGAGAAATAATGAGAAAAATCAGAGAATCATTTTTCATATATACGTCAATCTTTTCTTCTGTTGCACATCTGCAAATTAAGTAAAAACTACTGTCGTGTGGCTGTTTTACACTAAAATATTGCAATTTAGTAAATATTTTAATAACTATGTCTCAAAATACATTATTTTATATAGTTTAATCTTATTATTATTTACTATTTTATAAAGCTTAACCTTTAATCCTTTAATTCCCATGATATCATAAATTCTAGAAATCACGTAGTCCAGAGAATCTGACTTTACACCTAAAAATTTCAATGGTTAATTTCGCTTTATTTAAGTACGAAAAGTCTGTTATTATTTAAAGCAAATATTGCTATTTTAATTTTCTGGTGTGAATTAGGTATATACGAATAAAAAAAAATCTATTAAATTCAAAATACTATTGTTTGCATATATGCAAAGCTGCGCACTAAAGGGTTAAGAACAAACACAGAAAAAGAATTTAGTTATGCGAATTACTCATTTTTCAGTTATTCCCCTTACATATTTGTATAAGGATGTTTCATGTATTATGAAATTTACAGACTGTACAGACAACACTTTTTATTAAAATATCGGTACTTTTCCTGTATAGAGGGTTTACGTTTTTTTTTTTTTTTTTTTTTTTTTTTTTTTTTTTTAAGTTTGGCGTGATTTGGTATTCAGAAAGTTAGATTTATTGTAAAATGATATAAACAAAACAGCAATGAAAAGAAATCTGCTAAACTTTTATGCATGTTTATATATGTGTGTATATGTATTTATGCATTTTATTATCTATATATGTATATATTATTGTTATCATATACAGTTTACCTTTGCTATGATATATAATCATCTCTCTCTATATTATTATTGTTATTTATATACAAATTATTAATGTTTCTGTGTAAAAATAGAGATTTTTTTTTCTTTTTTTTTGAAATAACATTAAATAAATTCTTTAAACACTGAACACAGTTGCCTGCATTAACCAATCAGTGAATAGGCTGTTTTTTCCGAAAACTTCTATTTTCTTCTATACACTTCGAAAAATTCTATTAAAAAGATTTTTTGTCATGACTTTTCCAATAAGACCACACTGCTTCTATACTAAGTATTTTTCAATTCAACTTAATTTCGAGTGTGTTTCAGAACTTAAAAAATCATAAATTTCCCATTATATGCAGTCCATTAAAATCTTCAATTTCTCAAAGCACAAATCTATTTAATAGTATATTAAATAACTTAACAAAATACTCTTAATAACAGCGGCATAAGTATTAATTTTCGCTTTGACCAAAGATTGCTTGTTCCAGGTTATCATGTTTAATTACACAATAAATAAGTTTTATACATTAGTCATTTCTTAATTGAAGAAAATCAACTGTTATAGCAGAAAGTATGATTCCACAAGAGAAAATTACAATAATTCTTTCCTTTTAAAATCTTCAAATCTCCAGAAGGGCTTTAAAAGGTAATGTTACCAATTATCTGTCTCTCTTTAATTACTTTATGAGATAAGCGATATTACAATTTTTAAACTTTTCCTTGATGATGAGTTTCGTTCACTCCAAATGTGTTTCATCAAAAAACATCAATTAAAAAGAATTTGTTATTACCTTTCAGAAAATAAAAAAAACTACTTTCTTGAAAATAAATTTTATTTGTACATTTTACATGGCTCCCACTGGTCCGTTTTTGAAAACCAGTAATTTTTTAGAAAGAAATTCGTGGTAAGTTTCTGCAACAATTGGAAGAAAAACGCTCTTCCGTATACGTTTCTACGAAATTTATAAAGAAGATGTTTCTTTAAATAAAAGTGGTGTTCAAAAGACGGACCGAGTGGGAGCCCTCATTTTAGGTAAATGAATGCCATCTATTTTAAAATTCAACTATAATATTCTCAAACAAAATCAGGTGAATATTTCTTTGCGCTTTCCTAAGTATAGTTGCTAACTTTTACGCTTTTCTTCTACCACTATTTCTGAACGGAAAAATATGTCTTCTTTAATCGTCAGTTTTCGATATTTAAATAAGACATTTTTTTCTGTTCAAAAGTAATGTTAGACAAAAAGCGTAAAAGTTGGCAGCTATGCATAAATATTTCTTTGATCTAACCCCAAGTAATACAGATTTTTGGGTCATTGTTAGGATTTTGTGGAAAACGTAGAGAAATAGTAACTACAGGGTACATACGACAACTTAAAACAAACTGGATATTACATTCAAATGTATTTCAGTTAGAAAACGCATAACACGGTTAAAATTTCCCTTACACCAATTCTCGCCAGTAAAAAGAAATATACTTGTATTATTTTGTACAGCCATGTATGTGATCAATAGAATTTATACACGTCAAGGAATATGCAACAAATTAGTTAAATTTCAAAACACATATAACAACTGAAAATAAACTTCCAGCAATTATTACTGATAGACAGAACTATAACAAAATTATTTTGTGTGTCCCATCCTAAATGAAAAATAAAATGTTATATGCGTCATTTTCTACAGTAATCATCTTCTAGAATACCTAAGAGATATATATCAATATCAATATATTTCAAATAGAGTAACAACATTAAAATGCATTCAAACAATTTTTCCTATGATTCATAATGTAACTACATTCTTTTGAGTGTCCCTGTAAACGATCTATAAATGCTACTTAAAAATCATTCCACAGTAAACCCCAAAAACGTATGTCAATTACAAAGTAATCCGAGCGTATGTACATGAGTTAGAGGGCGGAAAGACGGGCAGATAGACGAACAGACAGAACAAAAGAAAAAACGAATTCTTAAACACTTTTCAACTATGTTGGTAAGTGTTAAAATATAGTTTACATTTCTGAATTTTTGAAATTAATCCTAGCTAGTTATATACTTGCATAAATGTAAAATTTATTTGTTACAATATGATGGAGTGGCCCAACTGAGACTTGCGTAGAACCACTGTTTTCAAACAAATATTTCCTTCTTATTTAAAAGTATAATATTCACAAATAATTATAGCAAAAAGTTCTATTAAAAAGATTTATTGTGTAGCGTGTCCCTTTCAGACCACACTTCGTCTGTACTAACAATTTTTCCAATTCTTTATACTCAAATTCGATTTAATTTCGACTGTGTTTCAGAACTTAAAATATCGTAAGACTCGCATTATATGAAGTCCATTAAAATCTTCAATTTTCCAATGCATAAATCTAATTAATAGTATATTAAACAACTTAACGAAGTACTCTATATAACAGCGCATTAAGTATTCATTTTCGTTTTCACAAATACTTTTTTGCTCTAAGTTATGATGTTTAATGACACATTAAGTTTTATACAATAGTCATTTCTTAACCCCTTCGGGACGGGAGCCTTTTATGAAATTTTTAATCTTTTGTTACCGTTTTTTTAAAACAGAAATTTGTGTCTTCTTGAATCGAGAAAATGTGCTGATTAAACAAGGCAAATTTTACAGTAAAATTTTACTGGTGAGGAAAAACAAGGATTCTGAGCTCTTCATGCGGCACGTATACGTGCCGCTCGTCCCCAAGGGGTTAATTGAAGAAAATCACCTCTTTAAGCTGAAAGTACAATCCCGCTAGAGAAAATTATAAAAATACTTTCTAAAATCTTCAAATATTCAGAAGTGCTTTAAAGGAGAATATAACTAGTTACCTTTTCAACTTTAAATACTTGATGTGATAAGTGATATTAAAAATTTTAAACATTTCCCTGATGATGAGTTTCGTGCAATCTAAATGTGCTTCAAAAAAATATCAATTATTTTTTTTTTATTGCGTTTTAGAAAATAATAAAAAAATACTTTCTTAAAAATTGTATCGTACATTTTACTGGTTTCCTACGCTTTCAGCTGAAATACCAGTATTTTTATGCAGAAAATTACGACTTACTTAATCGTGTGACTGCAAATGGCGAATTTTTCAATAAGAAAATATTGGTGTTTATTACACCTAAAGTCAGGGTAATTCCCTGACCTGTAGAAACCCTGTTTTAAGGAAATAAATGCAGTCTACTTTTAGAAATTCTTTAACATCTTGAAATTATAATATTGTTCATAATAATCATGCCAATATTTGTTTTCTCTTTCTTAAAGATCGTTTGCTCTAACCCCAAATAATACAGATTTTTGGTCCATTGCTAGGAGTTTGTGAAAAATGTTGAGAAATAGTTAGTACAGGTACAGGGTACATACAACTACTGAAATCAAACTCTCAATACAGTTATTACTCACAGACAGAACTGAAACAAAATTATTTTGTGTGTCTCTGTAAAAGGAAGATAAAATATTATGCGCGTCATCTTCTACAGTAATAATCTTGAAGAATACCTAAGTTATGTATATCACTTTCTATATGTTTCAAACAGAGTAACATCATTAAAATGAATTCAAAGGATTTTACCCTATGATTAATAATGAAACGAAATCTTTTGAGTAGCTCTGTAAACGAGCTATAAAAGCTACACGTAGAACATGCCACAGTAAGCCCCACGAATGTATGTCAATTACATAGAAACCCGAGCATATGTACACGAGTTAGAGCGCAAATAGACGGGCAGATAGGCGGTCAGACAGACGGACAGATAGAGAATCAGAAAACCGTTTTCATAAACACTTTTGAACTATATCGGTAAACGTCGAATTATATTTTATGTTTTTGATTTTTTTTTTATTATCCCAGTTTGTTATATACTTGTATAAAAGTAATATTTATTTATTACCATACCAGTAATCCCTAATTTGGAGTGGATCTGAACCATGGAATAAAGAGGAATTGATATATCCTTAAAATAGTGAAGCTTCAACTGTAACCGCTATCGCAGGAGTTGTTTACCGCCGCTGGATACTTCCACCAGTAGATTTATATAGAAATTTTCAGTTTATCTAAACGCCTTAATATTACAAAATTTTAGTCATAAATAATGGTAAAAACAGATTTTCATTTTTACTGGTATGAGTTTACTTTCGTGGTAGTTAGGCCGTGCGTTTCCGCCATATTGTGACAACAAGTGAAGCAAACTGATAGTTTTTCAAGTTATTCTGACACCAGTAAAAACAAATGGAAAATTTTACCACATTTTTGAGAAACATTTCCATGAATAAGACGCTTAATTAAGGCGAAATTTTCTATTCATTTTTACTGGTGGGATGTTTGCCCTGGCGGTAATCAGAAACTCAAGATCGTATTTAAAGAAAGCAGCCGCCATCTTGTGACAACCTCCTCAGTTACTTTACTCGCGACTGGTAGACAATACACTATATGTCTCCTCCTCTTTATTCATAACTCCATTGTTTAAACACTATTCTCAATGATTTATTATCAACAAGACTAATACCCACCGATAAAAATGAATAGGATTTTTTCTTACTTATCGCAGTATCGTTGAATGAATCGGTTGTTTAAATAAAGCGAAAATTTCTATTTAACACGTTGAGTGCCACGGTGACTGACACTGAAAATGAAAAATTTACGATGTTTTAAGTAATTTTTAAGAAAGTATAATCCTGTAATAAATAAAAAGTAAGTAAATTTTAAATAAATTTTCAGTAATTACTTAAAGCAATATATATTTTTTCAGTTTTATATCATATTTTAGACCGTCAGTCATTGGTGAATGACGCGTTTTAAACGGAAAGTTCAGTGTCAGACGTGGCGCTTAACGTGTTAAATTTCTTGGAGGAAGTTTTCTCCGGAGGCAATCAAGGCCTGAGGATTCTGAGGAGATAACAATTGGAACCGCATTGCCAGTGGGCTACTTTTTCTAATTCAATTTTCTTGATTGGCACCACTTTTTTAAATAGTAAAATTCGCAATTTTAATAACACATTAATTAAGGCAAAAACAAGCGGAATTTTACCATTTCAGAAAAGTGGTACAAATCAAGAAATCTGAATTTAAATAAAGTAGCCCATTGGCAACACTGAATTGGAACACTGTTCGGCCTTTGTTGTCAAATGACTGGTTTAACAATGGTATTGCATGGCATCCAATTTCTTACTGGGATAAAAAAAAAGGTGAAGGTTTTAGAGCCAACTTGAGTTGAATAGCCAACGGTGGAAGAAAGCATCTTGTTCTACTTGGAGTGTACGCATATCTGCGAAATGCTACGGTTTTCTACACCAGTAATTCTGAAGAGAAATTTTCTGCACGATTTATTCAAAGAAATATGCGATTCAATAAGTCGAAAATTCCTCTGTCAAATTAATGGTGACATAGTAGTAGGCAACTATGTTTTAGATAACCGTCTCTGAATATTTGGCCTTGTCCTTACACAAAAATAGTGGTTTTCGTAAGCGGATTTTTTAAACGTTCGTACTGTCCTCTGGATTTAGGTACTAGAATTTTGTAATTTTTTTTGCTTATTTTTTTTTTTTTTTTTTTTTTTGCATCTCAGAAAAATAAGGCGGAGAAACTTTTAGAAATTATTGTTATTCAAATTCAAGAGACCGTACTGACACTCAAAAAAATTCGCCTACGACAACAGGCATATTTGTGTCAGCGCATAAGTTCTAGAAGGGTGGTGATGCCGCTATGGCATAACTTAAAATTTTAATCCCTAATTGCCACATTGACACCCGAATAGTTTTATGAAATTTTTACTTTTATTAAGTGCGTGAAAATATACTTTTACTTGTTTACAAATTAAGTTTTTATTTCATGTCAGAAAAATAAGGCGATGAAAAATTTTGGAAATTATTGTTATTGAAATTTGAAGGACCGTACACACATTGAAAATAATCCGCCTACGACAACCGGCATTTTTGTGTCAGCGCATAACCCCTTAAAGGGCGGTTATACCGCTATGGCATCACATAATTTTAATCCCTAATTGACGCATTGGCACACGAATAGTTTTATGAAGATTTCACTGTTATTATGTACGTGAAAATATATTTTTACCTGTTTACAAATAAATTTTCTTGTAAATACTAGTGTCAATCATTTATTTCAACATTTTACGAATACAAGTACCTCGCCCCTGAAAGTGTTAAGCCTAGTAATCAGGGAGTTGTTGTATCGGGTGGTCAATGTGTTGGTTCTTTATTAGGAAAGAAAAAGAATTTTTTTATGAGTGAAAATCGAAATGCTTTATTGAAAATTGAAGATGGGTCTATGTCAGTTATGTATGGAATACAATATCGCACATGTGGCCACCGCAGCTCCGCTTACATGCCGTCATCCGAACATCAAAATTTATGATGACTTTTACCAGATCGAACGGATCCATGGCAAAAATTTCAGCTCGGATGTTCTGTTTGAGGTCTTGGATTGTGCGGGTGGCATTGGCGTACACGTTGCTTTTCAGAAACCCTCAAAGAAAATGAATGGGTTAGATCGCAAGATCTTGGTGGCCAATTCACATCAGAATTCCTTGAAATTACGCCATCTGGAAATTTCTCGTTCAATAAGTTGCTGGTTTGGTGTGCCACTTCTTCGTCTTGTCATACAAATGGCATACATAATTACAAATGGCATGCATTTGACAATTCATACATGCATGACACATGGCAGTTGACACAAATAACCTATGAAATATTCATAGTTAAAAAAAGAACCAACAGATGGGCTACCCTCTCCTATGTTTAATTTCACAAATACAATTCTTAATTTAAAACTTTAAGTATCAAAACAGTTAGTCTCAACAAATTTGAATATTTTATATTAATAACAAAGAAACACATATGCAAAATTTTATTCGCCATGGTGTTTAATTAAGCATTGAAAGAAGTCTCATACAAGAACCAATTCTTAGTGAACGAAAATTAACTATTAAAACTGAAAAGACAATTCACTTTAAAAGATTACATTAACGCCTTAAAATAGATTCTTCAAATCTCTAGAGCTACTTTTAGGAGGAAATTCCCAATTGCCTCTCTATTTTAAATTACTTGAATTAGATAGATGATTTTCAAATTCTTGAAATGTTTCCATGATAATGAGTTTCAGGCAGACTAAATGTACTTATTAATGAAAGTTCATTTTTTCTGGAACTTGAAATGAATCTTTCCATTACATTTCTGAAAGCTGTATAAAATTACTTTTCTAAAATTATATTTAATTTACCTATGTTCTTGAAAGTATATGCTTTACATTTTTGAAACTTAATCACTATCTGAGAGTCCTAATATTATTTTAGAGGACGCATGGATTTTACTTCTTAACCCTTTGGGGGGCAAAGCACTTCAATTACTAAAATGTTAAAATAATTGAATGAAACTGGGTTTTACAAGCAAATTTTTATGAAATTAAGTAAAAGCGTATCTTCGAGTATATATTATAAATCAAAATGTAATTTTAAAATTCTGGTGCGAATGTGGCATTTGAGAATTAAAATTAAGTGGTTTATACAATATACAGGCGCCCTTAAAGGGGTTAACCCCTTGGGGACGAGCGACACGTATACGTGCCGCATGCAACGCTCAGAATCCTTGTTTTTCCTCACCAGTAAAATTTTACTGTAAAATTTGCCTTATTTAATCAGCGCATTTTCTTGATTCAAGAAGACACAAATTTCTGTTTTTAAAAAACGGTGACAAAAGATTAAAAAATTCGTAAAAGGCTCCCGTCCCGAAGGGGTTAAGAGAGGCAGCGGGATATACTTTTCACAGCTACAAGTAATGAATTTTATTTTTCTATCTTTGATGCAAAAAAAGTTATAAAATTGCTTTTCCTTATATTGCGATAAAATTTTTGAAAGATTCTAGTGTGAATTCGACATTACGGAAACACAATTACTTGCAACAGAAAAGGGGTAAATGACCAACGGGATTACTTTTTTTTCAAATAGATTATTATGTTTAATTATGGCTTTCATGTGATAAATATTATGTATTACCCTTTTTTTTTTAAATAAAACAGTTAAATAGGATAGTAATTAGGTTGGTTCCAATAATGTACATTATTAAAAAATATTAAAACAAATTTATACATTTTAGTGCGATTGCATTTACTGCTAATCAAGGGCTGATTATTAACGAGGAAAACTTCCACAAATAATTTGATGTAGAAATTTTCGCCTTATTAAAATGCAGAATTTCAGTCTTTAACAAGGCAAAAATTTTCATTATAAACTATCTAGGGAAAATTTGTTCCGAATATTCCTATTTCAAAAAGGTGGTGACAATCAACAATGTGGGGACAAAAAAGTCCCCAATCTGGTAACACTGAGGCAGCTGTTGATTGTCGCCTGTGCAAACTTCCGCTGGAAAATTTAATTAGAAACTTTCTCCTTAGCTAAACTCCTTTTCCAATAAGAAATTCTGCAATAATTAGGGTAAAATTATCTATTCGTTTCCACTGATGGAAAGTGGCAATTTGTCCGGCTCTACTCAGGATGTGTGGATCCGCAATATTGTGACAGCATAAACAGTCTTCCTCTCAATGTCAGGCAAAGATATTATAACACCGACAGACAAATTTCCACCAGTAAAAACGTATCGAAATTTTTGTTTAATTTATGGCAGAAACTTTACATGATTAAGGCGTTTAAATACGAAGTAAATTTTTATTAAAATTTAAAGGTGGAAGTTTGCTCCGCCGGTGATCAGGCATTGTTGATCCGATGTAAAAAACAATATCTTGTGACTACTTCTTTAACACTGTTACACAGCTGCTAATTTCTTCCAGTGCAAACTTCCACTCAAATCTGATTAGAAACGTTCTCCTTATTTAAACGCCAAACTCACGCAGAGTTTCTGGAATAATTAAGGCAATATTATCCATTCGTTTTCACTGGTGGAGTGTGGAAGTTTGCACAGTGTTTTTCGGACTCTGTGGTTTCACCATATTGTGTTCAGGGTTGGTACGGGTACCGTTATTTTCAAGGCCAAATATCAGTATTATTTTATAGAAAAATTAAACTAGTTTAAACTCGTGAAATTTCGCCTTATTTAACACCTTGGGGACGAGCGACCGGTATACATGCCACTTAAAATGCTCAGAATCCTTTGTTATTCTCACCAGGTATTTTTTATTGTAAAATGTTCCTTATTTAATCAGAACAGCAAGGCCTGAGGACACAAATTGTGACGTCATCCCTAATGGACCGACATCTCACTAGTGTTGGAATTCACACAGGGAATTTTTGAATAGCAATTTCCTTATATTTTATTTGTGGAATATCTATCATCTTATAAAACAATAGTAACTATTTAAACTTACTGGTGTGCATTTGAAATCCCCTAATAAAAAATCAGCCAGATTGCACTGTAGTATTCCGCATCTGGCTGAATTTTTATTTAGGGTTTGCGAATTCTCACCAATAAGTTTAAGTAGTTACTATCGTTTTATAGCATGATAGATATTCCAAAAATAAAATAAAAGGAAATTGTTATTCACAATTTTCCGGTGTGAATTGCAACACTAGTGAGAAATCGGTCCATTAGTCATGACGTCATAACTTTTGTCCTCAGGTCTTCAGTATTTCGATGGCAACTGCTGAACCGGTGAGCAGCATTGAGGGGTTTTCTAGCTGATAACAGCTTAACACCCAGTCTAGGAAATGAAATATCTTACGTTTAAATTTTGTCGGAGTGTTTTCGCGATTCAATTACAGAAAATTTTCTGTTTTCAAAAACCGGTGGTAAAAGATTAAAAATTAAGCAAAGGGCTCCCGTCGCGAAGGGGTTAAGGAGAGATTGATTTTCTAAAAGAAAATACTCTTACCGAATAATTCCTTAGTCTGGAAATTCAAGGAGTCGTTCGATTCCTGGTGTCAACATTAGCAGTGTTCCCGTCAATTATCACTCAACATCCGAATACCACCTGTAAAACTTCCCCCTGTATCAAAATTTTTACCTTATTTATGGCAGAAATTTTACATGATTAGGGTGTAAAGTTTTATTAAAATTTACAGATTGCAGTTTTCACCGCCGGTATCGGGTACTATTTATCCGATGTAAACAAACAACACATACTATCTGGTTACTACGTCCTCAATTACTTTGCACGCAACTGGTAGATACTACAACATATGTCTCCTCGTTTTTATTCATAAGTTTCATCTAAAGACAAAATATATTTTTACTATAATTAAAAAGAAAATGCTATAATTCTGTGAAATTTTTCAGGTAGGTTCTGTCACAAACTTTTAAAAGTGACAACTTATGGGGACCGTAGACCTTTAGTTGAGCAAAAATCGTCCCCAAAATAGAAAGTTTGTTTTGTGTGTATAATTGTTCTCCAGTTTGTTCTGAGCCATTTGCCAAAAACCACATATAGATGCGATTATTTTTTGCAAAGTTGAAAGCGGTTGAATTTTGTAAAATAGCTATTTTTCCGCCTTTTAACCCCTTAACGCTCGAGTAAAATTATGGTTGAAAAATTCAAATTGCTTATTGGCACCACTTTTATGAAAAAGAAATATTCACCTTATTTAATGACAGGGAAAATGATACAAAAATATAGCCAATTTCACTATTTTATAAAACTGGTGAGAATCAAACAATTTGAGTAAAAGACACAGCCCGAGAATTTGACGGGAGCGAGAATTAAGGGGTTAATATACTTTAAATCTGCTTTTCTCAAAACAGATTTTTCAACGTTTTTCGATTTTTGAAATTCTCCAGGCGTAGTAATTTTTAATCAAAATTCATGAAATTAATAAGGAAGAACACTGATATTGTTTAGAAAGGAACTAAGTATACATTTTGAAATTAGACTTCATTCAGATAATTAAATTTGATTTTTAACGTATTAAAAGGCAAAATTTAGATGAAAATCGATATGAAATTCTGAAAAAAAAATTCTCAAAAATTAACTATACAAGAGATTAAAAAATCGATGCTTAGATTTGATTGTGATAGAGTTTTAACCCCTTAATTCTCGCTCCCGTCATATTCCCGAGCTGTGCCTTTTACTCAAATTGTTTGATTCCCACCAGTTTTATAAAATAGTGAAATCGGCTATATTTTAATGTCGTTTTCCTGCCATTAAATAAGATGAATATTTCTTTTTCATAAAAGTGGTGCCAATAAGCAATTAGAATTTTTCAACCGTAATTTAATTCGAGCGTTAAGGGGTTAAGTGATTAAAATGCAAAAGCAAGGATATATATCTCAAAAATTATAACACCCGGAGCATTTTTTGCAAGTTTGATTTTTTTTATCTTAAAATTATAATAAGATTGAAATTTTCTTTTAAGGTGTTTTATATACTTATCCTGAAATATATATATGCACAAAAATTTGTATTTCTATGATGAATAAAAAATAACGTCCACCGTTGCCTTAAATATACTCGAAATTTTGAACTCTGACTGCAAAATGATTACAAACAATATTTAGAAGCTAATTCCTAGAACGCATTTTAATGTACGATTAACAGCGGAATTCTTTTTAAAAGTGTGCAAATTTCAATTAAATTTATCTTTTACCGCTGGCTTTATTGCACGAGGTTGTAATGTGAAATTATTATTAGGAACGAATTCGATACACTTGTCAAGTATTAATTAAAGGAAACGAACAAATATTTCAAAATATATAATGACGCTGAAACAAATTGCATTAGTATGTTTACAATTTTATTTCTATTATAAGTTACATGATAAGGGATTTTAAGAATCTGGAAAAGTTTCTATCTTAATGAGTTTCATGCACACTAAGTATGTCGATAATAAAAGATCAGTTTTGCTGAAAATTAAAAATAATCTGTAAGATAACTTTCTGGGAGCAGAATAAAATTGCTTTCTTAACCCATTAACGCTCAAATTAAATTACGGTTGAAAAATTCAAATTGCTTATTGGCACCACTTTTATGATAAAGAAATATTCAGCATATTAAATGACAGGAAAAACAATACTAAAATATAGCCAACTTCACTATTACATAAAACTGGTGGGAATCGAACAATTTGAGTAAAAGACACAGCCCGAGAATATGACGGGAGCGAGAATTAAGGGGTTAAAAAGAAACGTAATTTATCCAAGATGTTGGAAATAAACGCTCTCTATTATATTAACTTGTTTAACTTTTTGATGTTACTCTAGTTACCATTCATATGAGTATTTGTCTTCACTGCTGGAAATGCTGTTTTGCTGTAGGGAATATTGTTTAGTTACGTATTGGAAAATGTTCATGTGTTAATAATATTTAATTTAAATAAATAAATAAATATCATTTCATTTATTTTCATCCGCTAAAATGAAATAATTACATTAATTCCTTAATATCAATAATTGAAGGTATTGAAGTCGAGCAAGGCTGATTTTTCTTTACTATCTTGCAACAAGATAAATGGTTGTGGAGTTAGCAGGGACATGATTCGGGCCATCGCATCTTGTGCGTTTGACACAGGAAAAACAAGTAATATATATATATATATTTTTAAGTCAATTCCTACTTAGGTCTCAAAGAAAAAATTAATATAATCCCTTAAGTTAATATTAGGTTTTGTTGCATTAAAATATCTGAATTTGTTGATTTTCTATGAGCAAGTAAACCCAATTTACAATGGAAGTCTATAGGAATTTGGCGAAATATAAGAGATATCTTCAAGTTGGCGTCACTTTTGGCGACTCATTTTCGTCGCAAATTTGGCAATATACCGCCAGGTTGGCAATAAACTTGGCGGTATTTGGTGACAGAACAAGGTCCCCTTATGGTAACCCCCCCCCCCTTATAGGTATGAAGATGCATTAAACGCTGTTCAATAACCAATGGCCGCCATTTTGTCTGCCATATAAAACTAAAATTAATTAATTAAAATTTAATTACTGAATTAATATTTGAAAAAACTGTATTAACATCAAGTGTCATCCAGTACAAGTTTAAAAAAAAATTATTTGAACTTGATATGATGAATAATAAGTATTTTATTAATGATTGAAAGTTTGAACAAGATATATAAACATAGGGAGAGTGTGAATTAATAGCAGGAATTGAATAAACATGTTTAGCCCGGATATTTTTTGAAGAAAAAAAAAACCATTACCTAATAACGACAAAGATGAAGGAAAGTGATCTCAAAAAGTCTTTTTAAGTCCATGACCAAACATCAGGCCCGCCACATGTGACTATTTTAACACTAGAACCTCTGGCAATTTTACTCACATTGTATAAAAAATATTTCACACCAGGATTTTTATTTAAAAATATTCAAATTATTTAATTAGCCTATATTTGTGCCAAAAGAATTTATCATTTGTTATGAAAAAAATTCTGGTTCGAATTGACTGTTATCAATTTGGCAGGGTAAAAATGACCCCTAAAGGCGGTTCTAGTGTTAAAAATACAGATTTTGTGGTATGTTGCTCTTGCATATCTTCTCGGATAGGATTACCAGTTTCTCCTCCGCTTTTTATTAGAAATTTCTAATTCTCACCGGAAATTTTGAAAGAAGAATCTTTAATTTATGTAATCGCAAACTTTCTGTCATTTAAATAAAGTAAAAAATGCTATTTCTAGTTTCTGGTTCGAATTCAGACAGTATGTCAAAATTTCTGTTTTGAGAAATAACGTATTTTAGAATTAATCCTCTGCACCCCAAGATGTTTTTTCCAAGGCGGAACCAACAACTCCTCGACATTTTTAAAGAAAATAAAATATAGTCTTATACAATCAAATTGAAAATATTTTTTTATTTGAATGATTTATATATTTTTACATGCTAGAAATACGAGTATAATATTTAAATCCTATGCTCTATAGTTCTTTTGGGTGTGGTATTTTATAAAGCACTCACCAAGGTGCATTGCAGGATTTTCGGGACATGTGTCACAAAAGTATGTCGCTTGATGTCTCTTAACTTTTCCTGTTTTGCGAGAGCAGACTCGACAATGTTTGACTCGTCAGTTTTATCTTCACAAAAAAATTGCTATAAAATACATTTTGGATACTTCCTTTGATCACATCTGTACAGATTCCAATTAGATCACTTCATGAATGTAAATAATAGAACAGTAAGTAAGAACCAAGGTTGAAACTAATGTAAATTGTTCATGTAAATAAAGATGATTAGTGAAACACACCGTTGGAGTGCAAAGGGTTAAAAAATAGTCTGTTACCAGCTTTGTCCGGACTGTTCCCTTCTTTAATTGGGTTTATATATTTTAAAACTTTTAAAAATAAATTTTAAACTTTGTTTCTTACGTTGTTTTCATATTTTAAACTTGTTAATTTCAATTACACCCCTATTCTGTTTAAAATGCCACATTTTGATATTTTTAACTTTAATTTTAAATAATATTTTTATGTAGTTTGTATGCTACGGTTAGACTTATCTCACAATGGCTCACTTATAATCAGACAATCATCTATAAGCTGGGAGTAAAGTTGACAAAAACTCCGAAGCCCTCAATACGCTCACACTGATAACCCTTTTGACTCGGACGTTTCTTAAACAAATTTTATTCGATTTACACCACTTTTTTAACCCCTTGAGGGGCGGTGGGATATATTTTATCCCACCTACGAATGAAGAATTGTACCGGAAAAAAATTATCAAATTTTACTTTTTTAACTTTAGAAGAAAATAGTCATGAAATTGCATTTCTTTATTTTGCATTAAATCTGTTTGCAGATTCCGGTGTGAATTCAACATTATAGAAACGTAATTACTTGACCCTTAAGGGGTTAACTCTTTCCGGCACAGTGTGCCCGGGCCGGCATACCTTATTTTAATTCCAAACTTTCGAACGGCACCAATAATATTTTAGTAAAATTTTGCTTTTACAATGAACATTTAAAGTAACATGTTTTTAATTTCTAAAAAAGTCTTTTTAAAATTCCGGTGTCAATCAAACATTTCGTCATTTTACAACAAAAATTGCCTATGCCGGAAAGGGTTAAAAGAAGTTACTTAAGAAGAAGTCGAAAAAAAAGTTTAAAAGAAGTCGAAATTTGGCGTATTTTTTATTCAGATATTTGGAGTTCACACCGGAAAATCTTTAATAGGAATTTTATTTTATTTTATTTACGAAACATTATTTCAAATACCAGTAAATTAGTAAAAAATCCCGACTTGTTAATCCTTTTGCGGGCGGTGTCCTTAAAAAAGGACACCTAATTTTAATTCGAAAACTGACAAACGGCACCAAGAATGTTTAATTAAAATTTTCCTATTATAATGTACGTGAAAATAAGCAATTTCATATTTTCTAATAAATTCGTTTATAAATTTCGGTGTCAGTCCACTATTTCATCGGTTTATAAACAGAATTACTCTGCGCCGGTAAGGGTTAAAAAGGTAACACAATGCCATCGATGTCAAAAATTCTTCCACATTGCCGCTAACTCTAACATGGACCTCTGCTGCGTGGCTTGCAGTGGGGGACCATCTCTCTACCGAATGCTCACATAAAACAGCTAGTGAGCTACTCAGACAACATCCAAAAGCAGCAACTGCGATCTTTCACACCCTTCCAGTTATAAAGGATTTAAAAACTTACCCATCAAAACTGCAATTAAAGAAATCTTGTGCAGAAGTTACCTCCAATACTAAAATATCGAAGAAAAAAAAGATAAAAGCCCGAAAAAAAAAAAAAACCAAAAGAAAAAAACTACCCCCCCCCCCCCCAACTGAACATCTATATGAATTGAACGAATATACAAACGAAATTCCCACATTCCCACAATAGTTGAAATTAAAAGAAAAATCAAAGCCAAACTCAAAATTACCCACTTTTTGGAAGTAACACAAAAAATCAGCAGTGCCTTGGATAAGATTTCTGCTAAAAAATATGTTTTTTTTTTTTTTTAATTATTAATCTTCTCTGAAATGATTTCTGCATCATCTTCTAATATTAGCGATAACATCGTTACTTAAACTCATTTTCTGTTATTATAAAAAAAAAAAAAATGTAATTTCTTTTTAAATTTGTTATTAAAATGTATGCTTCCTGAAAAGGGCTTTTGTTTTTATAAAATCGTGAGTGTTTAGCGGGTTTCCTTTACCATCTGGATTTGCCTAACGTATCTTTACTTTCTTTAATTTTTAGTCCAAATTTAATCTCAAGACTTCTTTTTCATTAAACATTTATTTACCGTCTGTCTTTCATTCATTCTCATTTCTCTGGGTCTAGAGTGGGCGGGGCTTTCGGGTCTCGTCCAATCAAATTTTTACTGCATTTTGCAACTTTAATTTTCCTTTTAACCTTTACCGGCGTGGAATAATTCTGTTTATAAGCTGATAACATAATGGACTGACACCGCAATAAATAAACGAATTTATTAGAAAATATGAACTTTCTTATTTTCATCTACATTATAAGAGGAAAAGTTTTGTTAAATATACTTGGTGCCGTTGTCAGTTTTGGAATTAAAATTAGGTGTCCATTTTTAAGGACATCGTACCGAACGGAGATTTTTCTCTGCAGTAAGACTTTTTCTTTCAGCAAGTACCCATACTTGCAAGACACTCCACTTTTCGACGGGGTATTAAGTATTGGTTTACTAGGAGATCCCTTAATCCTTTGAGGGGCAAGCAAAAATGTCTCTAAATATTGAATTCTCACCGGAATAATCGAAAAATTTAACTTTTAAATAACGAAAGGCAATTTTCAATTATATTCCTCCAAAGTTAAAAATATAAAATTTAGTTAAAATTTTCTGGTGAGAATCTTGTTTAAATTAGGTGGGATATGTTTTATACCACCGCCCCTCAAGAGGTTAACCCCTTCGGGAGGAGCATCTTTTACAGTATTTTTATCTTTTTCACCGGTTTTACAAAACAGAAATTTTTGCCTCATTGAATCGTGAAAATGCTCGGTTTAATAAGGCAAAATTTACAATAAAAATTTAATGGTATGAATAATCACTATTCCGAGCACCTTACGTGGCACGTATACGGGTCGTTCGTCCCCAAGGGGTTAAAGACTGTTGCACTATTTCGCACATGTCAATATATTAACAAAAAATAACTTTTTGGGGATAATTTAGAATTGTTCAGTAAAAAAAAACAGCAAAACGTGGCAACGCTGGTCCTGGTCCATAATCCAAAGATTAACCCTTTCAGGAACGAAATCGGTATTTGAAAACAAATTTATTTATAAATAAGAAGAATCTATATTTCACATACATAATAAACCGAATTTTTTCTAACCAAAATTATGGTGCCAGTGTGGCATTTGGGAATTAAAATTAAGTGGTTTCATAAACATTCCACCGCCCCTCCAGGGGTTAATTTTAATCCCCCTATACTAAACTGGCAGAGGGCTTTAGCGATAATCCCATAGAACAATTTATAAATAGGAACTAACATATCTTCAAAAGGGTAAAGCATAGTTGCCAACCTCCCGATTTTTTGGATACCAGTAAAATCTTACAAAAACGTTCCCTTTATTTAATTGCGTAAATTGTGCGATTGAATAAAGCAAGTATTTTAGAATAAAAATATTGGTATGAAAAAAATCGGGAGGTTGGCAACTATGGGGTAAAGATTCAATTGCAAAGCAATATAAGTAAGCATCCTATCTTAAATGGAAGAAGTAACCGCAAGATTAAAAGCGAGGTCACATCAATCAAGGTCACGCGCCACGTAGCGGATGGAGTGTGAACTACAGGTAAATACCTAACTGTTTTTTACTCACACCACTAAAATTATAAAGTTTCTTTCATCTTGATTAATAAATGATGTCGATTTGACAAGGCGAAGAAAACCTCGTGGTGTCATGTGCATATGGATCCCCCTCTTGCTACGCTACTATTTAGCAATAAATGTGGCAAAACAAAATTCACTTCCATGAGTGGCTAAAGATTTAGAAAATATGCACCGCCCTAAAAGCCCGCGTATGTGGATTATCACTCCGTCCGCAAGATGGCGCAAGTGTGTTAATTTACGCCCGATTCCAGCATTAAGTTTGCACGCTTACTTATATCGCTTTGATTCAATTGTAACCGGTTTCGCAGTGGCTCATTACCAGCGGAGCAAACTTTCACCATAAATTTGAATAAAAATTTTCTTCTTATTTAACGCTTTGAGGGGCAAGCAATTGCGTTTGTATAATGCTGAATTCCCTCCAGAAATTTGGAAAATTTTTATTTTAAAACAAGGAAAAGCAATTTTTCAACTCTTTTTCCCCAAAGTTATAAAAGTAAAACTCAATTAAAAGTGGGATATAGCATATCCCACCGCCCCTCAAGGGGTTAAGCGCCTTATTATTGCAGAAAATCAGTCATAATCATAGACAAAAAAATATATTCGTTTTTACTAGTGAAAATTTTCTTCGGCAGTAGTCAGGCCTTAAATTTCTCCATATTGTGACCATGGAACTATTAATAAAAAGGAACTGACATATCCTTAAAATAGTGAAGCTTCCACTGTAACCGCTATCGCACACGTTGTTTACCGCTGGTGGAAACTTCCACCAGTAGATTTATATAGAGTTCTTCAACTTATTTAAACGAGTTATTCTTACAAAATTTCAGTCATAAATAATGGTTAAAACAAATTTTCATTTTTACTGGTAGCAGTTTACTTTGGCGGTAGTTAGCTCTTGCGCTTCCGCCATATTGTGACAACCAGGGAAACAAACTGACAGTTTTACAAGGAATACTGTAACCAGTAAAAACAAATAGAAATTTTTACGACATTTTTGAGGAAAATTTTCATGAAAAAGACACTTAAATAAGAGGGAATTTTCTATTCAATTTTACTGGTGGGACGTTTGTCCTAACGGTAATCAGAAACTGGAGATCCGATTTAAAAAAAAGCAGCCGCCATCTTGTGACAACCCCCTCAGTTACTTCACTCGTAACCCGTAGATAATACACTATATGTCTCCTCCTCTTTATTCATAACTCCATTATTGTGACAACCTAAAAAACCTCCTGTCAGTATCAGTGAAAGATACTGTAATACTCGGGCCATCTGCCACCAGTAAAAACGAATAGAAAATTTTATAATATTTGTAAGAAAAATTTTGCATGCACAAACCACTATAATTAGGCGAAATTGTCTATTCAAAATTTATTGGTTGTGAGCTTAGGCGGTCATCCAAAACTGTTGATCCGATGTAAAAAATCAGCCGCCATCTTGTGATCAAAGCGATATAAGTAAGCGTACAAACTTAATGCTGGAATCGGGCGTGAATTAACACAGTTGCGCCCTCTTGTGGACGGAGTGCTAATTCACATAAGCTGGCATTTAGTGTGGCGCGTATTTTCTAAATCTATAATCACTTATTGCAAAATAATGGCGTAGCGAGAGAGGTATCCAGATGCACTTCACACCACGAAGTTTTCTTCGCCTTACCAGAAACACTTCAGTTATTAATCAAGGTGAAAAAAACTTTACAATTTTAGTGGTGTGAGTAAGAAAACAGTTTGGTATCTGCCTGTAGTTCACACTCCATCCGCTACGTGGCGCATGACCTTGAATGACGTGACCTCGCTTTTAATCTTGCGGTTACTTCTCCCATTTAAGATAGGACGCTTACTTATATCGCTTTGTCTTGTGATAACCTCATCAGTTACTTCAATCGCAACTGGTAGACGCTACACCATATGTCTCCTCCTGTTTATTCATAACTCCATAGATAAAAATTTGAGCTAGCAAATTTATAAAAAAATACGTTTTACATATTTTCAAATAAATTTATTCGTAAATCTTGATATCATTCCATCATCCAAAAATTTTAGCAACAGAAGCACTTTGCGCCTGAAAGAATTAAGTGATTTTAAGATTCTGGAAATGTATCCCGTCATAATGAGTTTCAGTAGGAATAAATCAGCTTAAAAGTTCAGTTTTGCTGTAACATTATGAAAATGTTTGCATTTCTCTTCAGGAAACTGCATAAAATTACTTTGGTAAAAATAACTGAATTTGTTTATCCTCTCGATAATAAATTTAGTTAATGTCTTTGGGGAATATTCACTTCAAAATCCTGATCAATAGTTTTATTTTAACTGCAATAAACAACTCCTTGCAGTAGGAAATAATGTTTAATTACGTAGTGATATGCATTAAACAGCTACGTATCATAACTGCTACAGACTAATTACTGAAAACAATCTTCAGGGAAATATTTGATGATTGCCTAAAAAAAAAAGCTTATTTGAAAAATTTCCTAATTGAATATCTCATTTAAAAGGAAAGTGAAATGTAGTTACTTTCAAATTAAAAGTAACTACTTACAAAAAGATCTTTTATGTCATGGGATAATATAAAAGTATTAGAATGATATGATTTTTGCCTCTAAAACTCAATTTCTTAAATTAACCATTAAATACGCTGATTTTTTTTTTTTTTTTAAATATCAAGAATACAATTTTATATTTAAAACGGAATGGACTATACTTTTCGGTAATCATGATAATATGCTTTGTATAAAAGTATGGGGAATGACGAAGTATTTATTTTAAACGTTTCAGCAGAATTAGCCGAATCTCTTCTGAAAATATGCATGTTCTGTGCAGTTGTTGTATACAATTTAGTTTGTACAGTTTGTTCGTACTACATAGGAAACTTTTGTCAACGTTTATAAAATGCTCTTTAAGGTTTTTTTTTCTTTTTTTTTTCTTTGGAGGGGGGGGGGGGGGGGTGGTCCATTATACAATATGGCAGATTCACGAATTTTCTTATTTAACAATTTTTTTTAAAGAACAAACACATAGAGAAGAATTTAGTTATGTCATGCGAGTTACTCATTTTTCAGTTATTCATCGTACATATTTGTATAAAGATTTTCACATCTAGTATAAAATTTACAGACTAAGTACTGGAAACAATTTTTATCGAAATATCGTTACTTTTCCAGTATAGGGGTTTTACCGTTTTTTTTTTTTTTTTTTTTTTTTTTTTTTTTTTTTTTTTATCTTGGCGTGATTAGGTGTTCAGAAAGTGAGATTTACTGCCGAATCATATAAACAGCTATGAAAATAAGTCTAATTAACTTTTATCCATATTTATATGTGTATTTATATGTATGTGTAGATTTTATTGATCTATATATATTATTGTTTTCATATACAATTTATTTCTGTTTGCATGTAGCACACGATAAGACCTTCAATAGGCTATATATAATATATATATATATATATATATTCATATACAATATATTAATGTTTCGATGTAAAAATAGATAACTTCCTTCTTTATTTAAAATAACATTAAATAAATTCTACTAATATTGAAAGCAGTTGCTTGTGTTTAGAAATCATTTGATAGGCTGCCAGACAACGTAACGCGAAATTTACTTCTATTGATAGGGAAATTTTCTCTTTTTAGCCATTTCCCCTTCACCGGAAAAGTATCGAAATAACTAAGGTAATTCTATATTTACTATCTTAATTAAAAACGTGAAAGAAGCAGTTTAGAGTAATAAGAATTTTGAATCGTGGGAATACTTAAAAATAATTTATTGAAGATTACTTTTTTTCTTACAAACTCAATTTTTTAAACTGATTCTAAGTTTAATGTTATTATCGTATTTGAAAGGATTTTTATAATTCAAGAGAAATATTTTGTTAATGTTTAGAAACAGAAATTTCATTAATTATATTCAACCTTTTATTACGAGAAAGGAATAATAACAATTTTTATATTCAATCGTGCCGCAATTTACACAGATATTACTTTGCCTGTATGTGTCGTATTATGAGTGTACGGCAGAAATGATCATTCAGAGAGTGCTACGAATAGAATGAAAGATATTCCACTAAAAAGTATATTTCCTGAGCCTGAACCCATGGAAAAAAGGTTAATGTGATCTTTTTGTAAATTGTGATAAAAAGCTAATGATTTAGATATTAAGTTCAAATAATTAAGCAGCATCAGTTAACAGTAATTGAATACATAATGCTTTGCTAGATGGGAGGCTAAGAATTAAACCGCGGACAGATAGATACCTGCAATTGGAAAGGTTTAACATTTATTTAGCAATATTCAGAATGTTAATACCAATTCTGAGATTAAATAATAGGAATATTACTTTATAACTGTACTGTTTCTGAACCGTGTCGTTTAGTTAATGAAAACCGTTTCTCTATAATATGCGTGATATAATTTAACTATTTGTTTATATCAGCTTCAATCATTTTCTCATGTTTTTGAAGAGGTTTTCCTATGGTACATAAATTATTATGTATTTCATTGATAATTTCAGTATGCAATACAGTGCTAGGATTTTATTATTTAAGAAAAACCTAGAATATTGTTGATCGCTAACAGCGTAATTCTTCGATTAAATAAGTGAAAATTAATATTCAAGATTTAAAATAATCATGCCAACAGCCAACAATTGTTCCGCAAAAAGTGGCTGAGTTTGACAATTTTGTACAAAAATAGTACTCGCTAATAAGTACTAATAAACTGAAAGTTAAACAATAAGAACTTTCTTTTACTATTTAGGGAAGAGCACTTATATTAATGGATGTAAGTTAAAAAAAAAAGTTTAAAAGTGAATGGAATTTATTACACTGTTTTTCAATGAGAATGGAATGTTTGGCCAGCGGTCAGGGTATTTCAGAGTAACAGAGAAAAGTTCGTCTTATTTAAAACTAGAACCGCCGTCAAAAACGTATACCTATAACCGCCAAAGCGGTCATTTTGACTGCTGTGGATTACCATGCTCAACTATTGTTTAATTGCCATTTTTTACTCTTAGTATCGTTTATTACTATTATTACCATCATTGCCTATATAATAATAATAATTTCATAATTTTTATTATATTATTATATATTTTATTATGCTATAATTATATTATATTGAGATATATATATATATATATACAAGGGGGCTCAGCGCCCTTCTCGCTAACGCTCGCCAACCCCCATGAATTGCTACCGAATTCATATTGGGATCGCTACGCGATCCCAGCTCGCTTCACTCGCTCGCCACTATTTGTATCAACTCTAGCCAGAATGAGTGCTATCATAAATCATTACAACGTATTAAATTTACAAATATTTTCAATGTGTAAAAAAGTAATGGAAAACATTGTTGAAAATGTAAATAAAAATGTACCTTGGAAACAGAATTAATTAAAAACCTTAGTGAAAACACAATAAAAAATATTTTTAGTTGGGCCGCTATTCGATCCGAGCAAGCAGCAAATGAAATTTACAAATATTTTAATTCATAAAAAAGTAATTGAAAATTTTGTTGAAAATATAAATAAACAAGTTGGAAATTGCTCGTCAAACGTGACAAATGAGGTGCGTTCGTACTATAACTAGTTTTATAATTATTTTTTGCACCCCATATTGTACTGAATGTATATTTTTTTGCGCTTCATAAGTGCATAGTCTGTAACATCATTAAAATGCACTTAAAATAATTTTTTCCCCATTTCCCCGTAATGTAACGGAAAACTTTTGACTGTCCCTGTAATTAAACTATACATTCGATTTTCATAAAATTTGAAATGGCTCGACAAAATTTTGCAGCAATTATATATTTAAAATTTCAGACCATTCGGAAGGCTGTAAAATCATTAAAATGCATTTGCAATAATTTTTTCCCATTGGCCATAATGTAACGGAAAACTTTTGGGTGTCCTTGTAATTAAACTATACATCCGATTTTCATAAAATTGGAAATGGCTCAACAAAATTTTGCAGCAATTATATATTAAAAATTTCAGACCATTCGGAAGCCTGTAAAATCATTAAAATGCATTTGCTGTAATTTTTTCCCATTGGCCGTAATGTAACGGAAAACTTTTGGGGGTCCCTGTAATTAAACTATACATCCGATTTTCATAAAATTGGAAATGGCTCAACAAAATTTTGCAGCAATTATATATTAAAAATTTCAGACCATTCGGAAGCCTGTAAAATCATTAAAATGCATTTGCTGTAATTTTTTCCCATTGACCGTAATGTAACGGAAAACTTTTGGGTGTCCCTGTAATTAAACTATACATCCGATTTTCATAAAATTGGAAATGACCCGACCAAATTTTGCAGCAATTATATATTAAAAATTTCAGACCATTCGGAAGTCTGTAACATTATTAAAATTCACTTGCAATAATTTTTCCCATTGGCCGTAATGTAAAGAAAAACTTTTGACTGTCCTTGTAATTAAACTATACATCCGATTTTCATAAAATTGGAAATGGCTCGACAAAATTTTGCAGCAATTATATATTAAAAATTTCAGACCATTCGGAAGTCTGTAACATCATTAAAATTCACTTGCAATAATTTTTCCCATTGGCCGTAATGTAAAGAAAAACTTTTGACTGTCCCTGTAATTAAACTATACATCCGATTTTCATAAAATTGGAAATGGCTCGACAAAATTTTGCAGCAATTATATATTAAAAATTTCAGATCATTCGGTCGGGTAGTTTTTGCTCTGTTATATGCGGACGGACAGACAGACGGACGGACAGACGGAAGGACAGACAGACGGACTGAACGACGACTATAGGTGCTATGTATTTATATAATTACGAAAGCACCTAAAAAGCATTTATCTTCAAAAGTTTGGCGCTGATTGATCATCATTGAGAAAGCTAAGCGAACAAGAAATAAACGCCGTTTAAATTTAAATGGCATGTCAGATTCGGTCCTTCTCCTTTCATTTTGCCTATAGTATTGAAAATCACGGCTTAAATTAATTTAAAACTATAGTAATACGCTATAAAAGACGCTACGCATCACACTATCGATCTGTAAACAAAACGTTTTCGCCTGTGTCTAAATACAACCTTGGTTCAAAAAGCTGATTAGCTGAATTCCTCACGTCACCCTAAAACGGACCAATAGCAATTGTCATTCATGTATTGCTCAAACTGTTTGCGTTAAAAGAGAGATCCTGTCTGGATTTTGATTTGCTGAGTGGGTTGGGACATGTGACCGTAACTTAACCACTTAGAATCGTCGCTTTGGCTGTTGCCAAATAGCAAGCTACAAATACAGCCCTTTTTTAGCGCTACCTAAGAGAAATATATATATTGATATTTTATATTTTTTATTTTAAGAATAATTTTATACTAAAATTATTTTTCATGAGAAATCGAAATTGCTAAAAACAAGAATAAACTTGGTGGGAACAAACCTTTATATTTATCCCCCGAGCAATACAATATTCAGGGTGGCGAGCGGTTAGGGAAAAACACAGTCAAAATAAGAGGATCTACCAGTATTTTCTTCTGGAATATACTACGAATAATATAAGGGGATTAAAGGAAGCGGATTTCTCTTTAACAAAATACTGGTATTTAACACTTTTTTTTATTTAGTTTTTCAGAATTGATGCCCGCTAGATCAAGAAAATTATAAAACACTTGTAGAGGTCATCGTCTAGAACAAGCTTTTGTGTCAAGCTTTTTGTTGTACTTCGGTGTCATTTGGTCGAGCACGTCGACGCCATATTTTGTAGAATTATAGAAATTTACAGTTTCTGGTAAGTGTACGTCACCAGTTTCCAATGTTACTGATAGATGTCGGGAACTTAGAATTAAAACACATTTATTTTTTCCCTTGATAAACTCAACGTAATATCATCTTTGGCAAGAATTTGGTTACAGTACAAAGACTTCTTTCAGATTTTATGGTCTGTAGAATTTTGTTTTTCGTCCGCGATTGTCTGTGTCAACAATGCTTGTTTTTAATGACTGCAGCTTTTCTGCAAGGGGCAGTGAAATAAAGAAGTTATTTGTGGTACTGTTGTAACCTTTGTTAAAGTGTGGGTGTATGAAGTATGGACTGTTCATCTATTACTAGATAAAATATACATCTACTAGATAAAACTATATATACTAGATAAAATGTGCATTAAAATTGACGGCGGTCATTTTGATCGTTTCGGTGGTTCTAGGTATACTACTGTGATACTTCATAAATTTCAACTGATAGGAAAATTTATCACTGGCATATCATAGCTTTTCGAATTATAAGAAAAGTCATGGAAGCTGAAAGTTATACTCAAAATAGAAACAAATTGGTACGGACTGAAAGTTTAGAAACGGCCAAAATGACCGCCTTGGAGCTAATTATAAGCGGGAGTAGACAGATAGTTTAGTGACTACCGGTTTTCAGTCACAATATAGTGGCTGTTGTTTGTGTATATCTCATCTGATCCTGATTAATACCACTTTCCCACCAAGTATAAATAAAAAGAATTTTCCTGTTAGTTATGAGACTGGGGTGTTAAATCAAATTCACTGCTATTGACATGATGATTATTTATGTAACCACAATATCAATTTAATCGCATGGTCTGAATATCATGGTCCAATCGCATGGTCTGACTATCGACACGCGGGAAAAACTTCCCTAAGAAAAAGCGAAAGGATACTTTTACCTTTTGAGGATTTGTCAATTCATCTTTATTCATGGTTGCATGCGTCTGTATTGAAGTAGCGATTTTTAGGTGCGTTCGTAATTATATAAATACGTAGCACTTATATTTGTCGTTCAGTCCGTCTGTCTGTCCGTCCGTCCGCCTGTCCGCATATAACAGAGCAAAAACTACCCAACCGAACTGTTTAAAATTTAAACTATATAATTGTTGCATAATTTTGTCGAGTCATTTCAATTTTTATGAAAATCGGATGTATAATTTAATGACAGGGACAGTCAAAAGTTTCCGTTACATTACGGCCAATGGGAAGAAAATATTGCAAGTGCATTGGTTGCAAGATTTTGTCGAGTCATTTCATATTTTATGAAAATCGGATGTATAGTTTAATGACAGGGACAGTCAAAAGTTTTCCGTTACATTACGGCCAATGGGAAAAAATTATTTCAAGTGAACATTAATGATATTATAGCCTTTCGAACAGAATGAAATGGATAGGTACTTATGAAGTGCACTAAAATATACATTTAGTACAATATGCGGAGAAAAAAAAATTATAAAACTAGTTATAGTACGAACGCACCTCATTTGCCACGTTTGACGAGCAGTTTACAACTTGTTTAATTTTAATCTCCAGCCGCTCTGTGCACAAAATTTAATGGAATACTTTTATATTCATTTTGGCACGTTGTATAACTTTAAAATTATAAAATATCATTTTCTTTATATTTTTGCACCAGATACTATTACTTATGCATTTTCAAAATTTGACCTATCGTTTCTCGCCGCGACAGTGGACCGGGATCCAGAATTTACGAACCGTTGTTCTAGACTGTTCTCTTAACCCTTAAATGCGCGATTTTTTATTTTGCTTCGAAAAAGTTATACATGATTCTCTGGAAGGTTTATTACACAGAAAAAATCATGAAAAAAATTAATAGATATATTTTTCATATAATACGTCATTTTTTTCTTCTGTTGCACATCTGCAACACAAGTAAGAACTATTGTCGTGTGGCTGTTTTAGGCTAAATTAGTCAATATTTTAATGGGTATATCTCCAAATACCTTATTTTATATAATTATTTATTTTTATAAAACTTAATATTTAACCCTGTAGTTCCCATGATAAAATACGTTCTAGAAATTACGTAGTTCAGAGGATCTGACTTTACACCAGACAGTTTAAATGGTTAATTTCGCTTTATTTAAAACGATATAACTGTTATTAATTGAAGCAAATATTGCTATTTTAATTTTCTGGTGTAAATTGCGTATACGCGAATAAAAAAAATCTATTAAATTCAAAACACTGTTTTCTTCATATATGCAAAGCTGCGCACTAATATATAACTAAATATTCCAAAACCTGATTACCGCTGTGGCAAACTTCCATCGGTAAATTTTAGTAGAAAATTTCCTCCTATTTAATCAAGTCAGTGGCTGCCATTGACGATATTATTTTTTTTATTCTGTCTCAGTGCTTCCACAAAACAAATATCTTTCACATACGTTTTGACATCATGTGCAAGTACAATATACTATAAAATTTATCTTTTTAAAATAGCGATTCGAATGGAATATAAATACAGTCGTTAGTCGTAGCTCAATCCTATGCAATATACTATAATTAGCGATGAAAGCCCCGTACAAATGCAGTGCTACAATGTTTCACAATAGCATTGAACTACTGATTTTTAAAAAATCCAATAAATCTTACTATGCCATAAATCAGACAAGTAATTTTAGACGGAAAAAAGCAACAGATTTTGGGAAATGAACCACCTTCAAATACACAAACTTCTTTAATATTTTAATTGAAAATTTGGAAAATGAAACATATATTTTTAATGAATTGTATAATTTTAAACTGAACAATTTATTTAAATCTTTCACCTGTTTACAAAGAATATAACGAAAAGCGTTTCATGATAAACAATTCTAACGTTATTAAAAAATTCAGCAATTTTATAATTTCACATTATAGACATTTTTGTTTTATTAAGGCTCAAATCAGTAAGCCGTTGTTTCAGGGATGCTGGTGTTGTTTATGAAGGTCGATTATCTACAATCTGGATCCGAGTACCGGTGCCCTCCGTGAGGATCTTTCTAAGGGAAGGAACCCGTATTTACTCAAGGTTCAATGGAAACACGAAAATTTCCGAATGTTTAGGCGGGATTGCGTAAATAGTTTCGAAGCCAGCGCCTCCAGTCTACCAGCTTTGAGAACAGAGCCTTTCAGGCACTGGTGGGGATGTCTTGTTTCAGATAATTAAAAATAAATAGGACTTGTTTTTATATATTCTACATCTGTTATAATACATAAATATGGTATAACATAATATTTTAAATTATATTCAAATGTTTTTAACAACAAAATTTTATGAATTATAAAACCACTAAACTGCTAATTTATAATTCATAAATATCCCTTACCGGCGCGGTGTCCTCAAAAAGGACACCTAATTTTAATTCAAAAACTGACAATCGGCACCAAGAATATTTAACAAAAATTTTCCTATTGTAATGTAGGGGAAGGTGTTGTACCTCTGACCATATTGTTCCTTTGACCACCTAGCCTGTAGCGCCATCTAGCAGCATTTTATGAATTTTGGTGTAATTAGTGCGTAGTTCTTTCACTAGAGGGCTTGTGCATCCTACTGTGGATTATTCAAGTCAAAGGGCATTCCTGTGAATAATAATAATCCATTTCCATGATAAAAATGTAAGTATTTATTTGTTAATATTTTTGCATAATAATATATTTTTTGCTATGTCTTTGTTGAAAGAAACAATTTGACATGATAGCTATAGACTTTTATAAATATGGTGCGGCTTGTGAAAATGATTATCTTAACCCTAAAACTGTAGCATGCGTTGTAATTTGCACAAGCATGGTGTTGTACCTCTGACCATGATCAGGTGTTGTTCCTTTGACCAAGTCAAAGGTACAACACTCTTAAAAAACTTTCTAAACATTTAAACTTTTATGACTTACTTACTAGAAGTGTCCGGAAATTAGTTTACGATATTTTTTACTTCAGTTTTTCATTAAATATATATATATTACCATTAATTAAACATAACCTACCACCGTCAATTATTATGAATTAAAGCTGTAAGTATTAAAAAAAAAAAAAATGTTATAAGAATTATTATGGAAGAAAAAAGAAAAAAGTGGACACCGACAAAAATTGAAAAGCTTATACATTGAATTACGTTATCAAGGGCACAGAATTCAACGATATAAGCAAAATGATTGTTTTCTGTGGGAAAAATAAGCTAAAGCTAAAATTAATTTTCCCCTGTGCCCGAACAACCACTAAAATCAAGTGAATTGATTAAAAATGAAAGCAGAATAGAAACAAATAATATGAAATGGAAGAATCAATAAAACGTATTTAAATATTTATAGGATATAAAATATAAATAATAAACACCATACCGATTAATATTTCAGTATTTTACAAAAATCCATGTGCACATGTCTACCAGTATATCAAAAAGATTAAGGTGAATAAAACAGTTAAGAAATCACAGTAAATGATACCAAAGGATGCAGTTAATACATTTTGAAATAAAATTTGAAATACCTTGTAAAACAAATTTAATCTAATATAAAATAAATAGATATTAATTACATTATTTAAAATGCACTATTAAATTAATAGATAACAGTTTAACAATATCGTCAAAATTTAGCTAAAAATACACCCTGGTGTATAAATTATAACTGAAATGGAGCTAGAAAAATTAAAAATTAGAGCAATCTGAAAGAGACAATTTTGGTGCTGCCATCTATTATTAATTATATTAAACATCTATCGCAAGATAAAAATTTGCAAGCTTTTGAATGTAAATAACTGTTTAAACAGCAAAACCAAACAAATCCTTATATATAGAGAATTATAAACCTAATATAAATCACACAATGTATTTAAAACTATTGTTAATAAAATTTAAAAGCATACAATATATACTATTAGCTAACTTATTTAAACTAAACTAAGAGTTTAAATAATGCTAGAACATTGATAATATATAGCATATAGCTATATGCTATAAAACAAAATAAATTCAGTAATAATTAATATAAATAATTATTAAAAATAATTTAAAAATTATTTTTTAATGAATTATATATAAGATATTTATAAAATGAACAGGAAATAAAAAACATGTGGAAGTATATAGAAGGTTAAATAATACTTAAAATCCCATTACTTAAAAAGCACAAATATAGAATGTGGATTATTTTCAGACATCCATATAAATCCATAAAGTATGAATGTGGGACATTCAAAAACATTAAACTAAGAGTGGCATACTATTAGTAATTAATATGATATTGTCCTTAGTAAATTAAAATTTAATAACAAATAATTGTAAATTAGATTAATGAATAATTAAGCTAATTATAATATTAATGAAAATCTCCAATTTACATTTAAAATATCAAATCAACATCCACATAAAATACATAACAAAAAAATAGTAATAATACAAGAGCCCCGCTTTTTTTTATAAATAATTAACCATTGCGTATTATCCAGACAACACCACCCTCCTCCGTACTCTAACATCTGCCCACCCAACCAACCTATAATATTTTTTTATATTATTTTACAATTTTTAATTTTTTTATAGATATTTTTTTATTTTATAATTTTTTTTGTAATTTTGTTTACGCATGTGTTAATTTGTGTTTATAGATCATGTAAGAAAAGTACTAATTGTATATTAATGAATATATGAATTTTTTTGAAAACCATGATTTAATGCATCATAAATTAGTTTTTTAATATTATTGTTAATTAGAGGAGAAGAACATAAACATTTTATTCTATATAAATGATTAAGTATTATATTACGAAATACAGAATGATGCAGACAAGATTTAAAATTTGTAAATGTATTAACTGTGAATTTAAATTCTTTACGTTTTTCATATAAATCTGTGATTGTTTTATTGTCTTTTATTGTAATTTTAAGATCTAAGAAGTTAATTGTATTGTTAGATAAAAGGTTTTCCGTTAATTCCAAATTAGTGGGATAATCAACTGGAAATCGAGTAATTGCAGATTGATCAGTTTCAATTAAAATGATGTCATCAATATAACGATATAAATGTAGATTATTATTAGTAAAATTACGTTCATAATGAGATAAGTATAAGTCTGAGAGTAAACTGGAAGTACAACCGCCTTGTGGTATACCGACATGCTGTAAATATAAAGTATTATCTTGCAATATATAATTATTATAGATAATGAAGTTAGTTAAAGATTTAAAATATGCAATATCTATATTAGATGGTAATTCCAGTTTTTTATAATACTTTTTAAATAATGCATTTGTAATTTTATGTAAATCTAATAGGTCTATATTATTAAAAAGATCTTTGAAGTCATATGTCGTTATATTACAAACAGAATGAAGATTTTTTAAAATGTTAACAAGTTGATAGCTATTTTTTATACAATGTGTATTATCATTGTTTGTAGTAAGTTCATATATTTGATTAAGAATTTTTAAGAGAAGTGTATTGGCTTTATTATTATATGTATTACAACCAATAGTAACAGTCCTAAATTTAATAGGAGTTTTATGAAATTTGGGAACAAGAACTAAATATGGATAATTAAAATTAGTAGATAAAATATTTAAAAGTTTATAATAACTTCGAATTTTACGATTATTTACAATAACATTTTCATTAGTTATTTGAAAAGACTTATTAGAAGAAATAGAATTTGTAAGAAGTTGGTGATAATATTATTTACATATAATAGCATAATTGTTAGGAGATTTGTCTACATATGTAATAACGAAGTTTTTTTGTAATTTAGTAAGTTGTTGGAAATAATGCTGTGTATTAATAGAAACCAAATCAGCAATATTATTTTTTAAAGCCATAGTTAATTTTTCAATTACTAATATCTTCCATTGATTAAAATATTCAATAGGCTTATTATAAGAGATAGAAATTTTATAAATAAAAATATCAATATCATATGTAAACTGTTTGATAATAGATTTAATATTAAATTTAGATGGAAGTCTATATTTAGTACCATAACCCATTAGTTGTTTCAATTTAAAATCATGAACAATATCAAGATTTCCAGTGATTATATGTCCATGATCATTGTTTATGTATTTTTTTAGAGTGGGGTCTTTGCAGTTACACGGAAAAGTACTTGCAACAGATGTATTTTTTGAAAATGTATTGTAGTTAAAAAATTTTCTCCCAATTGTATTCGGATATTTAAAGGTATATATATATATATATATATATATATATACTGGGGTAAGCACAGTTCATGTACCTCCTAAACTCATAGCCCTCAAAGGAAAAAATAAGTCGGATAACGTCTGCAGAAAGGGGAGCAATTATCACTATGATTACTGCTGTTAGTGCATCCGGAAACACCATTACACCTCCCCCACCCCCTGTCAACTGTAAACCATTTATGCTTCACAGAATGGCTCTTGGATTAATCGGGGCTCCAAACTCGTCAGGCTGGTTAAATGAGACCATATTCCAACAGTTACTTCAACATTTTCTGAAAAATGTTAGACCTAATACTGAAAGACCAGTATTGTTATTATTTGATAAACATGAATATAATATAATACCAATAATTGTTTTAGCCAAGGCTAGTGGTGTGACTAATGATGTTTCATCCACGCTCTGTCAATAAAATGTAACTCCTTGGTAAGGGTGCTTATGGTCCTTTGAAAGCCTTTTATAATCAAGCTGTAAATAATTGGATGGCTGCCCAGGAAATGTTAGAAAGCCTGTTTCAATCTACAACATTGCTGAACTTGCGGGCATTTCTAATGTCGTAGTTCCAAACAATATTATGAAAGTTTTTAAGGTTACAAGGATTGGGCCTTTCAATTATAATGTTTTCTCTGATGACGAATTTCTTGCAGCTACTGTTACAGACAGACCGATGCTGAATGAAACTGATTTTGATAAACCATCAGCGGGTGGCGCAGATCAAACTGACGATATCATTCCTCAATGTAGCAGTTTAAATTTTTCGCCACTTATCATAACACCTCAAACTGTGACACCTCATCCAAAAGTGCAAGCAAGGAAAATGTCAAATAGGGGTCGGCACAAAGGGAAATCTCGTATCCTGACTGAAACTCTTGAAAAGCTAATTATTGAAGCTGATAAAACAAACAAAAGCAGCAGCCTAAACGCAAGAAACAATGATATTGAATAAAATAATTTTTTTTCTTCATTGTTGCGTTGACTAATTGGCTGGTCAGAGGTACAATAGCTCATTGTCAAAGGTACAACTATGTGTTGTATCTTTGACCACAACGTTATTATTTTTTTTAAATGAAATTAAACATAATAAAAGTAAATCTAGAAACTTGAAAAAATTACATATGATAAATCAGATGATGCAGATTATAATAAAACAAACAAATTGAATCTAGCCTCAATAGTTGAGCTACGAAAATTAAAATACTGCCAAGTGGTCAAAGGAACAACACCTTTCCCTACATGAAAATAAGCAAGTTCATATTTTCTAATAAATTCGTTTATAAATTGCGGTGTCAGCCCATTATTTCATCAGTTTATAAACAGAATTACTCCGCGCCAGAAAGCGTTAATAAAGGGGAAATTATTATAATAATTATAATTGAAACTATTAATTAAATTTATTGAATTATGACATATAATTATCAACAATAAATATAATTATCAATATTAAATATAATTAAAATTGAAATAAAAATTAATAATTATGAAGTTATAATTAATTTCATGTATGAGAACCGTTTTTTTTTTTTTTTTTTTTTTTTTTTTTTTTTTTTTTTTTTTTACAAATGCAATGTTATTTTAAAAAATCTTAAATCTAAAAACACATTTTCTTTCTCAGTATTAATTATTGCTGAACTTATTAAGGGGGTCCGGGACACATTTTCAAAAAAAATTATTTATTGAGTTAAAATTTTGAATTTTTTTGTGATGGTTAACCATATCATTTGTAAACAAAATCAAATGATAAAACTTCTCATAGCTTTTTTTAAAAAAAATTTAATTTAAAATTTATGAAAAAAGTGGTATAACTTAAAATCGTTATAACTCGAAATATTATTTGTAGAATTTAAACTGTTTTTCATTTAAATAAACAGAAATATATATTTTTTAATTTAGAGCCAGCATTTAAAAAATATTAATTTTTAAAAAAATTAAAAATATTTAATGAAAAAAATACAAAAAAAGTGGTGCAACTTTTTTTTAAAAAAATCATATTTTCAAAAGTAAATATTTTTTTCAAATATGCTGGCTCAAAAGTAAAGCAAAATAATTGAAAAAGATATGTTCCGAGTTTCAACCCTGTATCTTTAACGGTTATCGAGTTATAAGAACTTAAATATGAGAAATGGTGAAAAAACCTATCATGAAGAAAAACGCAATTTCACAAGAACTCGTTTCCTTGACAACCATAGATTGAAAGGCAGATTTTGAAAACAAACCAAAATGAAAAAATTAATATTTCCTCTTCTAATTAAGATAGAAACATGATTTAAACATCATTTTAAGCCGAAAACGGCAGAAAAAATTTAATCCAATAAAAAAAAAAAAAAAAAAAAAAAAAAAAAAAAAAAAAATGAAAATTTGAAGATTTTTGTGTCCCGGACCCCCTTAAAGAAATATATAAATAAAAAAGAAAAGAAAAAATGTTTAGCTTAATGTTTTAAGAAGAAATTCCTTACTTTTTAATTATTCATCATACCTATTTGTTAAAAATGTGTCACGCACAATTACAACTATAGACTGATACTCAACACAATCTGCAATCAAATATTTAATTAATTAATGGCTTTCAGTGAAAAAAGTATTTGAATCTATTATTAATTTTCTATCCCTATTAGAATATAAATCTAATTACTGTACAATTGAAAAAATATATTTCGTAAAAAAGTATTTTGTTTCATGGGAACACTTAAAATAATTGGAATTTGGTTAGTTTTCACATTCAAATTCAATTCCATTAATTGATTCTTACATCACGTTTCAGTAACTTATCTGGAATAATTTAATTAACCTCTTGAGGGGCACCGGTATATATTATATACCACCTACGATTAATGAAGTTTTACACCAGAAAAATTTTATTAAATTTTACTTTTCTAACTTTGGTTGGAAAAAAGCCGTAAAGTTGCTTTTACTTATTTTGAAATAGAATTTTTCAAAGATTCCAGTGGGAATTCAGCATTTCACAAACGTAATTGCTTGCCCCTCAAGAGGTTAAGTTGAAGGAAGATCCTTTAGTTGAAATACTACGAAATAACGTTTTTAGATATTATACATAAATGTTTTATTACAATGTAATGCGAAGGGCAAATAATTAAACGTTTAAGCGGATAAGTTTAATTCCTCAATAATTAATAATAATAATCAGTTTTTTGCAAATAGTATGCTCAATATTGAGTTTCATATCACTTAGCACTTTGCTGTATTGCTTAAACATGTCGATTAATCAGTTTCGATTTTTTTTTATTTGTTTATGCCAGATTTCATTGATAATCCAGTATGAAATATGATGCACAGTTTCTCATATTTACACTGGACACCAAAGGCGTTAAATAAAAACCTCGTCTGGAATGGGGGTAACTACGAAACTTTAACCCCTTAATGCTCGAATTAAATTTCGGTTGAATATTCAAATTGCTTATTGACACCACTTTTATGAAAAAGAAGTATTAATTCAACTTATTTAATGACAGTAAAAACGATACTAAAATATAGCCAATTTCTCTATTTTATAAAACTGGTGGGAATCAAACAATTTGAGTATAAGACACAGCCCGATAATATGACGGGAGCGAGAATTAACCCCTTCGGGACGGAGCCTTTTACGAAATTTTTAATCTTCTGTCACCGTTTTTTAAAAACAGAAATTTGTGTCTTCTTGAATCGAGAAAATGCGCTGATTAAATAAGGCAAATTTTACAGTGAAATTTTACTGGTGAGAAAAAAACAAGGATTCTGAGCGCTTCATGCGGCACGTATACGTGTCGCTCGTCCCCAAGGGGCTAAGGGGTTAAAATAGCGCCCACTAATATCTACTGTTCTTTTTACATATTGTAAAATGAAAAGTTGACACCAGAAATATTAAGAAAAGAAATTTTGAAATATTAATCCAGAAGTAACGTTTTAGTGAATGTAGCACAAAATTGCATACATAACGAACGTGCAAACTCACTGTTGGAATCGGGCGTAAAATAACACAGCTGCGCCTTCTTGCGGACGGGTTGATAATCCGCATAATGGAGTTGTGAATAAAGAGGAGGAGACATATAGCATCTACTTGTTGCGCGTGAAGTAACTGAGGAGGTTGTCACCAGATGGCGACCGCTTTTTTTAACCCTAGATCTACCGGGAATTTTATTCAAGTTTTAATAAAACGTTCTACACCAGAATTTTTATTTAAAACTATTTAACTTATTTATTTACCTTATTTTTGTCTGGTTTATATACTTAGTTTATTTTAAAGAAATTTCTGGTTTGAATGAATATTTTGTATGTACCTGTCGGGTCCAATGGACCCGTCTGGTAGACAGAGGGTTAAAATTTGATCTCCAGTTTCTGATTACCGCCAGGGCAAACATCCTACCAGTAAAATATAATAGAAATTTTCGTCATAATAAAGCGCCTTATTCCTGGAATTTTTTCTCAAAAATGTCGTAAAAGTTTCTTTTGTTTTAACTGGTGTTAGTATGCCTTGTAAAACTGTCAGTTTGTTTTACCTAGTTGTCACAATATGGCGAAACCGCGGGGACTAACTTCCGCCAAAGTAAACTTCAACCAGTAAAAATGAAAATCTGTTTCTCCCATTGTTTATGACTGAAATGCTGTAATAATAAGGAGTTTAAATAAGTTGAAAATTTGTATATAAATCTTCTGGTAGAAGTTTCCACCGGCGGTAAACAACTCCTGCGATAGCGGTTACAGTTGAAGCTTCACTATTTTAAGGATATGTCCGTTCCTCTTTATTTATATTATGTTGGCAACTAAGTTCCCGCAGATTGTTTAAATACACTTTTTATACCAGAATCTATATTCTGTTTTTTTGATGGAGTTAATTTATGTTAAAATGCAGATAACTAAAATGTAATGTCAACTAGAGTTCTGAGTGGTGTGGTAAGTGAGTTCCCGCCCTTTTTCGACATACGTTTTTGCCACAGGATTCTATATTATGTTTTTTTTATATCCGGTTAAATTTCATAGCATTAAAATGGAATGTCAACTATAGAAAGACTACTGGATTGGCAACTACGTTCCCGCCTTTTTAAAAATACATTTTTCCCGTCGTAATCTGTGTTTTGTTTTTTATCGAGTTAATTTATGCTAAATTTCAGATCATTAACTCTTTTCACTCGTATGTCCAGTCTGACTGGACATCATCTTTCTTTTCAAAATTTGATATTAGCGCCAGTGATAAAGGAAGATAAAATTTGCCTTATTCAATTAGAGCATTTTTGAAATTCTGTACTTAAAAGAAACTTCTTTTTAAAAAGTGGTGTAAACCGAATAAAATTTGTATAAGAGACTCCCGAGTCGGAAAGGTTAAAAAGGAATGTCAACTGGGTTGGTAACTAAGTTCTCGCCCTTTTTTAAAATGTTTAAATGTTTATTTTTCAATAAACTTTAACAACTAATTAATCAACAATGTGTTCTTCCTTGTTGTTTGCAACTTCTTCCCAACGTTCAACAAGATTTTCAATACCTTGTTGGTAGAAATCCCCCAGTTTCGACTCGAAAAATTCATCCAACCATGCTCTCAATTCTGCATTAGTATTGAACGAAACTCCGCTCATAGCATTTGCAAGAGACAGAAAAATGTGGAAATCTGTTCGTGCCAAATCGGGATAGTACGGCGGGTGAGGCAGCACTTCCCATTGATTGGCTTCCTTGGTCATATTGGCGATATGAGGGCGGGCATTGTCTTGCAGCAAAAGAACTCCATGTTGCGATTAGGTCTTTTCTCTTGAATTTCCGTGTTCAGTCGTTCGATCACAGAGTTCTACGTTAACCGTTTGTTTCCGTTCAAGAAATTCGTAATGGATAATCCCTTCTCAGTCCCACCATATACACAACATCGTTTTACATGGATGAAGATCTTGTTTCACGCGCGGTGTTGGTAATTTACTGGGGCTAAGCCATTCCTTGCGCTTGCGCTGCTTCATATTAATGTGCAGGTACCATTTTTTGTCGCCAGTAACGATTCGGTAAAGAAATCGTTGCTTGTGTCCGTGGGTTGAGCGGTGATGAGCAAGCAAACTAGCGGAGATTGCGGCTCGCTGATTTTTGTTGTTGTCACTTAAAGCTTGCGGTCCCATGCTCCACACTTCTGAACCTTTCCCATTGAGTGAAGATGCTTCTCCTTAGCAGTGTGGGAAAATTTCATTTTCTTTTACGGTGGGAATTCAGCATTTCACAAACGTAATTGCTTGCCCCTCAAGGGGTTAAAGGGCAAAGAAATATTTTAACAGAAGGAACAACATATTTAATAATGGCTTTACCATGTGTAATGTTTAGATATATTTGTATTACAGCATTGAACAAAAAAATTGAAAGTGGGAGCTTAAATGTTGTGTAAATTGCTCTATTAATGAATAAAGTTTTATATTTTAATATAAGATTTTTTTTTTATTAATGATCTAAATTTTTCTGTATATATTATCAATATTTAAAAAATTTACAATCGTAGTTTCTTGCTTAAGTAACAAACAAATACTAAAAATAAATCTTCTTTTCTTGTGCACTATTATGAAGTTATACAAGTAAAGAATAACTTCGACAAAAAACTTCAACTGACATTCTTCATGTTTCATTAAATCAATTTAGTTATTTGTCACACATTGTTTTACGTATCATAACAATTATTAGCTTATTAAAGAAAACAATCTTCATTAAAATATATAGTGGAAAACGAAAACGTATCATAACAATTATTAGCTGATTAAAGAAAACAATCTTCATTAAAATATATAGTGGAAAACGAAAAGGAAAACACCGAATAAATAAAAATCAACTTTTCTGTGTCAATTAAATACTAACAAGTTGTGGTAATCTCAAAACTTTATTCTAAGTAACTCTAATCGCTTGCCACGAAAATTAAATGACAATCTATTCGTTTCTGAGATGTAGCTACTGCGAAAATCCTGAAAATCAGAGCATAACAACGACATCTGTTGGGCGGTATACACATAAATCAATTAAGAATATATTCATTCCAAGATCCAATAGAATATGAAGTTTCAGGAAATTGCATTAATTAAAGCTTAATATATCTATTGTGGAAATCGGGATAAACAAACCATAGAAGCAATACCTATTGATGGATTTATACTCAAACTTAATCAGTGTATATTTATGTAAAGGTGTGGCACCCGAATATGAAATTTGATGAAATTTCGGTCATCAGTTCTTGAGATATCGTCGGTACCATGTGAAACTAACCAATGTGAAAACAGTGGGCTACTTTTTAAAAAATTCAGATTTCTTTATTGACACCACTTCTCTGAAATCTTAATACATTATTAAATAAGGTTAAATAAGTCGAATTTTACCATTTCAAAAAAGTTGTCTCGAACAAGAAATCTGAATTAAAAAAAAAAAAAAGTAGATCACTGAATTTACATTGGATAGTTTGACATGGTACCGATGATAGAGCTATCGCGTAAATCATGAAAAATGCCATAATGTTATTGAGCGATTTACACTAAAAACTAATCAGCGACAAATTACGTCAAGATGTAACCGAATATGAAGCATGAAAAAATTCTATACATTAGTTTCTTAGAGCTATAGCGTGTCTTGTGAAAAATGCAGCATATCAGCTCCACTGAGTGGATGATTCACACCAAAATGTAATCTACATTTATTTTTGCCAAAGTGTAACAGAATATGAAGTCTAATGAAATTTCGTACATTAGGTCTTCAGATATAGCCATCTAAAAAATCGGGGAAAATGCAGCATAGTAGCGCCTCCTGTTGGGCGATTTACAGCAAAATCTAATCAGCACTAAAATCTGTCAAAATATAACTGAATCTGTATCATGAAAAAATTCCGTTCATTTATTCTTTAGATAAAACGCCCACAAAATTTGCTTGACATACAGTCAAACAGACGCACTTACAGACTCACGGTCAGACATTTCCTAAAAACAGTCAAATTGTGTTAAGAACCATCTAAAACAAATAAATTCCGTCGAAATCCGGAAGTTGATCATTTTCACGCATGTAGTTTTCTTTTTATAAACGCATGCAATTTTCTTCTTATAAACGCATGCAATTTTATTCTTATAAACGCATGCAATTTTATTCTAACAAAATGTAGTTCTTCTGAAACAAAAGTAACTATTTACGAAAAATAAGAATTTTGTACAGCGGGAGTACATTAAAAAATTGGAATTAGATGAGACTTTCCTTTCAAATCGAATTCCCTAACTTGATTCTTAAACTAAATACTTCCATTAACGTTTATAAAAGAATTTATTTAAGCTAGAGAAAGATATTTTAGTTCAACCATTTAGAAACGGTAATTATGATAAAGTGCTTTCATTAAAAGTGCCTCGAAGGGCCAGTGATTTAGATGTTATATCAAACATTAAAACAGAAGCAGTTAGTTGTAATCTGAAAAAAATAAAACCCAGAAAGAAATTTAATAACAATTTAGCTGTTTATTTGTTTCAGTTTTAAAAAAGTGTGTTAACATTTTTAAAATAATTATTTTAATTTATCATTTTTGACAATTTTCAACACAAACGCCAATTCAGACTATTTGCTAATTAACGAAATCTTAAAAAAAAAAAACAAGAAAATAAAATTATACGTTAAGCATAGATTATGAAACACTTTCCAACACTTTAACAGAACTTCGTTATTTCGGGAAATAAGGTTTATAAGATAACTAAGTAAACATTTTATAAAATGCATAAAACATTTGAAAAACTGATTTCAGCAGTTACCGTCCATAGCAAATATGCATTCCAATTCTTTTGAACAATCCTGTATTTAATCTGTAGGTTGATATATGTACAATATAATGGGGAAACTTAGTTTAGCAAGAAAACGCATAACAGGTTGAAATTTCTCTTTCAGAAATTTATGCTAACAGATGAAAGCATACTTTTATACTTTTGTAGAACCCTGTAGTTAACCTAGCACTTTTACTACACGCCACAATTTAGCTAAAGTTTAATTCAAACTAAAACACCCTTAAAACTACTGAAATCTCATTTCCAGAAATTATCATTTATAGACGGCCATGCATCCAATTCTTTGTGTGACCCTGTATAGCATTTTATCCATGTTCTGAAAACATTTCTTAGTAAACTAAACGCAGTTCAGCCTAAAAATGCATAACTCATTTAAAAACCACATTTACGCAATTTGCAGTCATACCCAGTAACCATTACGTATCCTTTGTGTAGCCCTGTATATAAATTATAATATTTATACATACCCTATACAATGCATAAATATAGTTAAACATAAAAAGACTTAACGAAATTAAAAAAGCATTTCCAGCAATCATCGCTACTGTACAGTACTTTGGATACAATATTGTACCTGAAATCTTTTGTTTGTCCCTATAAATGCTGTACAATTCGTATTATGCATGGAATAAGTATTGTAAACCCCAGCGAAGTATATCAATTTCATTATTCATGAAATAATTTAACATAACTAAAATACGCCGCAAACAATTCCCTCCCCCCGTATATCATTATGTAACGGAATTCTTTTGTATGACCCTGTAAACGAATAATAACTATGTGCTCCGCATCTTCTACAGAATTCATATTTTAATTAACTTTATAAATGCATATCAATTTTATTATGTTTGAAAGCATGTAAAATCATTAAACATCATTTTAATCGATTTTTCCCCGTAGACCGTAATGTAACGGCAAACTTTTGACTGTCCCTGTAAATGAACTAAACATGCTACAAACTTCATTTGAAATAGGGAACGTGCTATGGTAAACATTAATAACATCCAAAAATTTCAGGGCAATCCGAGTATATTTACGGGAGTTAGAGCGCGGCCAGACGTACAAACGGACCGACAAACCAAAGTCATAAACACTTTTCAACTTTGTTGGAAAGTATTAAAAATGAAAAATATATAATAATGGTTACAAAAGTTCGTGCCCTATTTCATAGATGGCAGAAACATGCAATTTTGACTGCGCTAATGTGTCTTTTATAATCATATCATTAACTGGCAGTTTTCTATAAGTGCCGGGAATGAACATAGAGTTAAACAAGTAAGAAAAATCATGCATTTAGCATTGATTATGAAATACTTTTCAACACTTCCTAAATGTTTTAACAAAATTTCGTTATTTAGAGAAATAAGGTATATAAGAGAAGTAAGTAAACATTTTAAAAAACGCATGAAACATTTGAAAAACTGATTTCTGCAGTTACCGTATATAGCCAAATATGTATTCCAATTCTTTTGAACAGCCCTGTATATGATCTGTAGGTTGATATATATACTATATAATGGGAAAATTTAGTTTAGCAAGAAAACTCATAACAGGTTGAAATTTCTCTTTCAGCAATTTATACTAATAGATTAAAACATACTTGTATACATTTGTACAGCCGTGTAGTACCTTTATTACACGCCACTATTTAGCTAAAGTTTAACTCAAAGTAAAACACTCTTAAAACTACTAAAATCACATTTCCAGAAATTATTAATAGACAGCCATGTATCCAATTATTTGCGTGACACTGTATATCCTTTTATCTATGTTCAACAACCATTTCTTATTAAACCAACTGCAGTTCTGCGTAAAAATGCATAACTCGTTTAAAAACCACCTTTAAGCAATTTGCAATCATACCCAGTAACCATTGCGAATTATTTTGCGTAGCCCTGTATATGAATTACAACATTTATACACACCATATACTATGCATAAATATAGTGAAACATAATAGCACATAACATAATTAAAAATGCATTTCCTGCAATCATCGCTACTGTACTGTACTTCGGACACAATATACTATCTGAAATCTTTTGTGTGTCCCTGTAAATGCTATGCACCACGTATTATACATGAAAGAAGTTATAGTAAACCTCAGCGACGTATATCAATTTCATTATACATGAAATAATTTAACATAATTAAAATACGCGGCAAACAATTCCCTCCACCCCTATATCGTTCTGTAACTGAATTATTTTGTGTGGCCCTGTAAATGAATAATAACTATTCTTTGCATCGTATATTCTAGAGAATGCATATGAATTGTATTATGTTTGACAGCATGTAACATCAATAAAAAACATTTTAAACGATTTTTCCCATAGGCCGAAATGTTACGGAAGACTTTTGACTGTCCCTGTAAATGAACCAAACGTGCTAGAAACATTATTTGAAATAGGGATCCTTGTTTGGTAGAGGTTACTAACATCCAAAAATTTCAGACCGATCCGACTATATTTACGAGAGTTAGAGCGCGGACAGACGGACAGACGGACAGACAAACCGAAGTCACAAACACTTTTCAACTTTGTTGGAAAGTGTTAAAAAATGTTTTCAAATCACTTTGCGTGTTAAGATTATTTAAATGAAAAATGAAAAGTTACATTTTCCTCATGCTATGTTATATGAGTTTAAGAAAGGTGTGACAATTGGATGTGGGCAATTCCATCGTAACTGACGTAACATTTTATTATCGAATTTTGTTTTCGAAACTGTGTAGAAAATTTACTAATAAAGCTAGAACAAATTTTTACAATTTAAAATATTTCTTACTAAGGACTTAATACGCAAATACCTGCAGATTATTTCAATCTCTCTTTTAGTACCAAAAATTGCATTTCAAAATTCCGTAACTGACGTAACATAAAATAGACGAACATTTTTTCTGCATTCATTGAAGTTTAAAAGTTATCAAAAGTATCCCGTTAAAAAAAAAGTGGTTTAATGTTCTCATAATACTAAGTAATGCCAAATTATAACAGTAACTTGTTTAATTATTTTTGAATAATAAAAAAGAAAAAAATGGCATTTACACGTTTAAGGGGACAAGGGACCTTAAAATATTTTTTTTTTATTTTTTGTAAACTTCACCTTAAATATTATTCAAGGGTACATTATATGCATTATGCCATGCATTTATCACAAAAAAATTTTAAAAAAAAATTATTTTTGAGAAAAAAATGTAATTATACGCGTCGTCTTAGAAATCTTCGAAATGCCCCCTGCGTCTTCCATATCAATGAAAATCCCCAATACTTTTTATAAAAGTTTGGTTTATATATATAAACAAAATAGAGCATCGAATTTTATATATTTCAATTTAAAGGTAAAAAAAAAAAAAAAAAAAATGAAAATTTTTGAAAATTTTTCGAAAAAATTTCAAAATTTCAAAGTTTTTCAATTTTTTCTTTATTTTTTGTAAATTTCATCCTAAATATTATTTAAAGGTACATTATATGTATTATGGCATGCATTTATCACAAAAAAATGTAAAAAAAAAATTATTTTTGACAAAAAAATGGAATTTTACGCGTTGTCTTGGAAATTTCCGAAATACCCCCTGCGCGTCCCATATCAATGAAAATCCCCAATATTTTTTATAAAAGTTTGATTTATATATATAAATAAAATAGAGCATCGAATTTTATATATTTGAATTTAAAGGTAAAAAAAAAAAAATTAAAAATTTTGAAGTTTTTCCGAAAAAATTTCAAAAATTTTCATTTTTTAAATTTTTTTATAAATTTTATCTAAAATATTATTCAGGGGTACATTATATGCATTATGGCATGCATTTAGCACAAAAAAAAAAAAAAAAATTATTTTTGAGAAAAAAATGGAATTTTACAGAAATCTTCGAAATGCCCCCTGCACATCCCATATCAATGAAAATCCCCAATATTTTTTATAAAAGTCTGTTTTATATATATAAATAAAATAGAGCATCAAGTTTTATATATTTGAATTTTAAAGTTTAAAAAAAATTGAAAAATTGAAAATTTTTGAAATTTTTTCGAAAAAATTTCAAAATTTTTAATTTTTTTTTTTTACCTTTAAATTCAAATATTTAAAATTCGATGCTCTATTTTATTTATATATATAAATCAAACTTTTATAAAAAATATTGGGTATTTTCATTGATATGGAGAACGCAGGGGGCATTTCGAAGATTTCTAAGACGACGCGTAAAATTCCATTTTTTCTCAAAAATAATTTTTTTTTAATTTTTTTTTGTGTTAAATGCATGCCATAATGCATATAATGTACCCTTGAATAATATTTAGGTGAAATTTACAAAAAATAAAAAAAAATTATTTTTAAGGATTTTAAGGTCCCTTGTCCCCTTGTGAAGTAAATTTTATTGTGTAGCTGACGTAACATTATGACTTTACAAAGACAATATTGGTACTTAACTTAGTTTTGTAAACAGTAATTTACAACGACTTTTTAGTAGGAGTTCATTATAGAATATAAAAATATCAAGTTTTCTAATCATACCTTAAAATTAAACAAATTATAAATTTTATTCCCTCCGACCCCAAAATGATAGAATGTAGTGGAATTGCCCATGTGCTACAAAAATATTCAAGGCGTTTATTTGGATCGTGCTCCTGCTCTTAGGACAGTTAAGAAGTGTTCTCTTGGCGACCTTTTTGGAATTGATAATGATTTAATCCGTGATTTATTAAATAATAATTCACGAATTACTACTGAAGAAGTTGCTGAGAGATTAAATGTAGACGATTTTAAAACAACTCGAGTACTCTTCGAAACTTGATGCATCGGAAATCGGATACGATCTTTTGGAATCACCCAGTAATAAGTCTTAGTTATGTGTCGCGTTAACCCCTTCACGCTCGAATTAAATTGCGGTTAAAAAATTCAAATTGCTTATTGGCACCACTTTTATGATAAAGAAATATTCAACTTATGTAATGACAGGTAAATCAGCTAGGAAACCCCTCAATGCTGATTACCTGTTCAGTACCTGTTCAGTACATACTAAAATATAGCCAATTTCACTATTTTTTAAAACTGGTGGGAGTCAAACAATCTGAGTAAAAGACGCAGCCCGAGAATATGACGGGAGCGAGAATTAAGGGGTTAATGGTAACTTTAACCGGGGTCCTGCACCTCTAAATGAGGAAGTGGTTTACTGATTCATAGATATAAAACAAGTAGTAATTATTTAGGTGTAATTGCAAGACACCGGTGAAAAATTCCGCTTTGAGAGATTTTCTTTTTAGCAAGTATCATTTCAAATTTTTCCTTCATCATCTACATAAGTGTTTTACGTTTAAGAAATTATTCCGTTACAGACAGGTTTTGTTTCAATAGGTATCTTCTAGAGCTGTTAAGACTTATTTCTGTTATGATACACCTTGGGAGAGTATTAGATGTATTACAGTAAAAGCTGTGGAAATGGGACCCGTTTTAACCCCTTAATTATCGCTCCCGTCAATATCACGGGCTGAGGTGTCGTTCGTTTTTTCTCGTGCCCGTCATATTTCCCGGCTGGAGATTTATTGCTGGAAAAAACTTCTGAAACCAGAAAAATTCAACTGGCATTTCCGTGTGACGATTTTGAATATTAGTGCTTGGGTTTGGTTTTTGGTGCTGATTGAGATGTTGGACTTTGTATTGCATGTTTCGAAATATATCACACTCAAAAAATTATTAATAATCAAAATTTAATGTATATTACGTTAATTCAAATATTATTTGTAAAATTATGTTTGATGATGATAAATAAAGATCGAAGATGTGAAAAATAAAGGTCTTATTCGTATTAATTTGTATTGTGTAAAACAAACATTAAAACACAGCATTCTCGCATGATGGCTTTTCCACAAATGTGAATTTGTTCTATAACAACCTTTTTTTCGTCTTAGAAAAAAACTAATTACATATTTTATATAGAAACCTTATAATTATTCAATTTCTGTAATAAAAAATAGGTACTTTTTTATGTTTTTTCCAAATATTAAGCGACCGTTAAGGGGTTAATAGAAAATAATGTAAATAAACGTTCGTAGAAAATGCAACCATACATTTATATTCGCTAAGGTGGAAAAATGGAACTTTTTTGAGATCCCTTGTGTTTCGTTATGGGCAGTATTTACTGTATTATAGTAGAACCTACAAAAACGGATTCCACTTGAACGGAAACACTCCATGGTCTCAATGAAGAAAGAATAAGTATAACGGCCAAGACGGAAACATATATAAAAAGAAATTTGTTTCCGATCCTCAGTAATTCCGTTCTACGGAGTTAATTTTAACTCAATAAACGTAAAACATATTACACAGGGATTTTTCTGGAACCAATTATTACCAAGAAATAAAGGAAAAGATGAGTTTACATCAGGGGTGTCAAACTGTGGCCCGACGGATACCACTAAAATTTTAAAGAAATAGTCGACAACTTGAATCGCAGAAATTCGACGATTAGATAAGGCAAAGATAACTGTAAAACTTTAGTGGTATCCGGCGAGCCACAGTTTGACACCCCTGGTTTACATGAATGCAATAACATCACATTTACATATTTACCAGCTTCCATAAAATGTGAGTTAATTTAATCAAAGTTAAACAGGTTTCTAACCGTAAAATATTTCAGATGTAGCATCACCTATATAAACTCTTGTCATAAATTACTTTATTGGTAGGGTGAAAATGAGTAAATTCAACATTGTGTCATTAAATATTACACTGTAACTTTCAAAAGGCCTGCAAAAACCTGAATGTGAGTTGCGATGTCAACTCAACAAAGTTTGTGTCAATCAGTAAGCAAATGATAGGAGCCTTGTTGTGGCCATGTTGTGGACGGGGTTGATATTCCACATAATGGAGTTATGAATAAATAGGAGGAGACATATAGTGTACTGTTTACCAGTTGCGAGTGAAGTAACTGAGGAGGTTGTCACAAGATAGTGTCTGATTTTTTTTTTTTAATTGGATCTCCAGTTTCTGATTACCGCCAAGGGAAAACTTCCCACCAGTAAAATTGAATAGTCAATTTCGTTTTATTTAAGTGACTTGTGCATGAGAACTTTTCTCAAAAATGTCATAAAAATTTCTAATTGTTTTTACTGGTGTCAATATGCCTTGTAAAACTACCAGTTTGTTTTCCTGGTTGTCAAAATTTCGCGGAAACGCAAGGACTAACTACCGCCAAAGTAAACTCCTACCAGTAAAAATGAAAATCTGTTTCTATCATCATTTATGACTAAAATTTTGCTATAATAAGGCGTTTAAATAAGTTGAACATTTCTATATAAATCTACTGGTGGAAGTTTCCACCGGCGGTAAACAAATCCTGCGTTAGCGGTTACAGTTAAATCTTCACTATTTTAAGTACATGCCAGTTCCATTTTATTAATAGTTTCATGAGGAGAATGGTGTTTAAAATTTTGCTGATATGTTCAAGAAAACCGAATTCTTTGAGAAAGTAAATTTTGAAACAATTTTATTTAGCCACGCATGTGTCCTCGTAAGACCGGCAATTAGACGAAGAAGGTTAATGAAGACGAAGAAGGGAGACGAAGGCAATCCTGAAGAGTAGTTCCAGGCGATCAGCATTTCTTCTTTGCTCGCATACTTTTAATTTTTGGTTCGTTGATTGTTTTGGGAAGAACGTAAGCACATTGGAATGTTTTGATGTTCAACTTAAAAAAAATAAATAAGTAAAATAAAATAAAATAAAACTGCTCATCCATCCAAAATATTATTTACAAACGCGTTGCAAGTTATTTGACGACCGGATATCACAAGAAGCTATTGATGACGAATTATTTACTTTGGTATAAAAATGATAAAACCTGAAATAAATTGAGAAACCCTGATATTTTATGTGTGCTTTAGAGAACTGTAACCAAATTATTTTTCTTAACCTTAGCTATTTTTTTTTCGTTTGCTTTTTAACTTCCAGCTTCTGTAGAAAATTTAAAGATTTTTTTATTATTAAAAAAAAGAAAGAACGTAAAGCCGATATTTCAAAAACTCCACGGCGAATGGGCAGTTGTCGATATGTCAATTCATTGTTAAATACCCGTTACCTCTAAAGTTCTTGATTCAAATATAAAAGTAAAAATAGAAAATTGCTGTTATAAACTTACCCATTTGATCCTAACTTTAAGATAAGTAAATGATCATGTTATACAAAATTACATTTACATACATTTAATTTTGTCAGTATGTACTCAGTTTATTACATGGTAGTAATATTTTTTTCTCTGGTAAACGTTAATGTATCTTCATTATAATACATGATGAAATTATAGAGATTGGTGTTACTTTATTTTACACAATCTAGTATTTTTAATTAATAAATGGGTAAAACAATTCCTAAATTCTAAAAATAAATAACTGCAGGACATTTCAAGGTAATCATTCATAAAAATTAAATCAAGTACACTAATTAATGCATGTTGCACTCTTGATACTGCCATGACAAATACTTAAATAAACTCTCTCTTTGTAAAACAAATATCTCAATTTTTTTCTGTTTTCTTTTTGACTATTTATAGTTTTTTTTTCGCCCTTACCAATGATAATTTAGTGTAAGATGCATCACCCAGGCATAAAATCATTTTTTTTCATAGGCAGTAGAATCCATACATGCAAACTTAGAAGCAATACATAACCATACATACAAACAATACAAAAACACAGATACAAGCAATATATAAAAACAATAGCTTTGTAACGATGATACATATATAATGTTCATGCAAGGTCTAATTATCAACGAGAGAAATTTCCACCAGTAAAAAGAAGTATAATTTTTTACCTTATTTTTGACAGTAATTTCGCACAAATATGGCGTTTGGGAAAAAAAAAAAAAAAAAAAATCTATTAATAATTACTGGCGGAAGTTTGCTCCGTTAGTAATCAGCGCCTGGCTCTGTGTTTATTTGTAAATGATATCTATTTCTTACTCTTAACACCTCGAAGGACGGTGATGCTGGTATGGTATCACCTAATTTTAATCTCTAATTACCACATTGGCACCAGTATTTTTCAATGAAAATTTCACTTTTATTATATACGCGAAAATATACGTTTACTTCTTTAACAATAAATTTTCTTGTAAATACTGGCGTAATTGATTATTTCAACATTTTTTGAATACACGTGCCTTGCCCCTGAAAGGGTTAAATTCCATACTCATTATTCTATTACGATAGAGATGTGTGTGAAAAAAACATATTCTTTCAGGGTTGACAGAGGTGACTATTTTTTAACTGTACTTAACACTACTTTCTCAATACAAAAATTATTGACATACTGTACGAGAATATTTGTTTCGAGAACATTTCGAGAAAAATCTACTACAAAATCTGTTTTTTAGGTGCGTTCGTAATTATATAAATGCGTAGCACCTATAGTCGTCATTCAGTCCGTCCGTCCTCATATAACAGAGCAAAAACTACCCAACTGAATGGTCTAAAATTTTAAATATAATTGTTGAAAGATTTTGTCGGTTAGTTTCAAATTTTATGAAAATCGGATGTAAAATTTAATTACAGGGACAGTCAAAAGTTTTCCGTTACATTACGGCCAATGGAAAAAAAAATTATTGCAAGTGCATTTTAATGATGTCATAACTTTTCGAACAGAATGACATTGATAGGCACTTATGAAGTGCACTAAAGTATACATTCAGTACAATATGCTGTGTAAAAAGTATTTATAACACTAGTTATGATACGAACGCACCTCATTTGCCACATTTGATGAGTATTTTTCAACTTCTTTTAATCGTGGTGCGAATAGAATACAAATATTGTCGCCTGTGGCAGCCCTGTTCTTTCAACATACATTGCTCATATTATTTTCTATTTGTTATTTCTCAATTTAAAATGTGCTATCATGCAGGGTTTCCACTTCTCCATTTTTTGAAAAACAGTAGTTTTCAACAAAATAATACGTTGCTTTTCTTCAACAATTGCAAGAAAATTGCCATTCCGGTAGTTTTCTGTGAAATTTATAAAGGGCATTAAAAAAAAAAAAAAAATAGCGGTGATAAAAAAACGGACCGAGTGGGAGCCCTTTATCATGCCTCCTAATATGAGAAAAAAAAACATACATTTTTTTTTTAATGCGGTATGGTAAAATTGGTTTTCCCTTTTTTAAAACTCCATTTCATTACATCAAAGCTTTCTTATGAAGAAAAGAAAAAGAAAAAAAAAAGTACTTCGCATTATCTAAAATTTTATTACAAGTTTTAACCTCTGGCGTTACAGAAGATTTTTATAAGTAACCGAACAAAACATTTGTTACAAAAGCCTCAAAAGTATTAATTTCAGCTTTCGCGAATTTCATCTTTCACTTTTGCTCTAGGTTATAATGTTTAATTGCGCATTGTAATAAGTTCCATACATTAGTCTTTACTTAATTAAAGAAAAGTAACCATTATAATACATAGCACAATTTCAATGGAATAGATTGCATTATTTCCCCGAAATACATTCTTAAAATCTTTTGAAATTTCTTAATGAAGGAAATTTATAGTTGGCCTCATATCTTAAATTTCACGATGAATTAAGTGATTTTGAGTTTCTAGAAATGTTTCTGTAGTATTCATTACTAATTATTAAATCTAAATATGCTTGATTATGAAATTTTAACACTAAAAAGACCATGATGGGACATTTTGATCCCTACCATATGTATATATTTCGGTTTGAACCAGAAATTTCTTTGTAAAATTAGTTTAACCCCTTGAGGGGCAAGCAAGAATGACTCTAAATATTGAATTCTCACCGGAATAATCGAAAAATTTTATTTTTTAATAAGGAAAAGCAATTTTTTTCAACATATCGCCCCAAAAGTATTATTTTTTTATCCCAGGTATTATTTTGTACCTTCAATATTTAGTTGGACCCCTAATTGTCCGTCTTGTCAAATCGACATTGATAAATATGAGGTCATACCTGTTCTTTTTTAATCCTTAAATTCCAGAAGAAACTGACATTTCTAAATATTCGACAAAATGTCTAAAATTGAAAGTTGCCGATCATTAACGGCCATATAGTGTATATATATATATTTAAAACCACAAACAAATATCAAACTTCATCACTCACCATATTTAAACTGAAACTCTACATCAAAAATATTAAAACAACCAACGTAAACATTAATACTAAAAACCAAACTAAGGAAAATATTTATATCAGCAAAACAAACAAACAAAAAAAAAAAAAAAAAAAAAAAAACAGAACAGAAGGCGAGCGGCATGGCTAACGACATGCTCTGCATTGTTAAATCAGACTTTACGCATGCTACGTCCCCCTTCACTCGCCGAGGTCAAAAATGAAAAACCATGAAAAACTAAACTGATCTACCAAATCCAACAAAATATCTTTCTATCTCATTAGATCAATCAACGCATCAAAACCACCATTCTCATCCATCACTGAATTCAGTTCAGTTCCTTAACTGCTACTCTTAATAAATTCACTAGTTATTCTCCTGATTAAATTGCGAGGATAACCCTGTTTGAATCCTTGACGACACCAATCCAAAATGTCATTAATCATATCTTTATCTCTAGTACTAAGTCTTTGGATTCCTATTAAGCCGTTTCTTAGGACATTTCTTTTAACCGATACATGAACATTTGAATCAAAATATATCAACTTTAAGGTATTAAAATCAAAATCATTTCGCTTGTCAAATAGCTTAGATATCAATTTTTCACTTTCTATGTTTAAGTTCACATTTAGAAAATTAACATTTTTACAATTCTGGGAGGAGGGTTCCAGACTCAGAGACGTAGGATAATATGTAAAATCAATGTTTTCAATATCATTATTTAATTTGACTATCAAAACATCATCTATATATCTATAGGCTAATGTATTACTGTTTAAAATTTCTTTCATATATATGTAAATAGATGTCTGCCAAAATGGAACTGCATTTCCCCCCATTGGAATACCCCGAATCTGTTTAAATATTGTATTACCTTCGTAGAGTTAGTTTTCTTGTACTACCAACTGAAATAAATTCATGAAAAAATCACTATGAACATCCAAAGTACTATTTGTATTATAAAAATCTACTATTTTTTCTTTTAAATCTGTCAAATCAATTGTGTTATAGAGGTCTGTAAAATCATAAGCGTATAAACTATTAATATTTTTTTTAATTTATTCAGATTATCTAATAGTGTATATCTATTTTTGATAATAAAAGACGTCTCTCCCCCCATCACTCCGTCAAACACTCCTTTCAATACCCCCAGCAATGCCTTGCTAGCAACATCAATATATGATCCAAACCCACAAGTCACACTTCTGAATTTGATAGGGGTTTTATGGAATTTAGGATATAGGATTAGGATTAGGATTCAGATATACATATATATATATCTGAATTTTGTCATGCTGTAACTTTCGAATTTTTGAGCCAATTTGGATGAAACTTTTCATATGCATAGTGCATATTAATGTCTCGACCAAGTTCGTTGCCATCTTCATTCGCCATCTTGTTTCAAAAGAAGGGCCATTTGAGATTTGTGGACACTTTTGGAAATTTTTAGGTTTCCTAACTTTCTCTTTAAAATGACCTATGTTGTTAACTTACACTGTGTGACTCTTTAAAATACCTTTTAATTTTTCTCTTATTCTGTTTAAAATGATACATAAGAGTTTGCATTTTGTGAAACGTCATATTTTCTATAAGTATATGTTAGAAAAAAAAAATTATATCGAAAATTCAAATGGTCGCCATTTTGAAACAGGAATGGCCAACGAACTCGGTCGAGAAATTAGTATGTACTACGCATATGAAAAATGTCATCCAAATCGTTTCTTACTCCAGAAATTCAAGCACCCGTACGAACTCTGTATATGGATATATATATATATATATATATATATATATATAAGTCAGGGTGGTTTTGTTATCTGGGGGTCGTGATTGCCGAAAATATAGCTAAACTTTCCGAAGTGTTTTCTTTCGAACGGCTGCAATAGTTAATTTTTTTATTTTTGTAATGAAAGCTACCTAAAAATGTTCACAATTTTGGCCACTACTGTAACATTTAGAAACAGCCGAATGTAATTATAGAATGATTTTCAGAATTTTCACGTTAATATTAATTTCACAGCTGGCATTTCTATTGTTTTTAAAACGCCATTATTTCCGGATACGTATTGTTACCTATTTTAATCGTAACATTTGCGTCGTTAAATCAAGCTAATATATGTATTGAGAAATAACGGTACTCTTAATATGGGAGAAATAATTCTTGCTATGTATTTTTCCTTCTAAACTTTGCCTCAGGTAAAGTTATGGTGTTCCGTTGCATAATGTGTTGAATTTCCTATTCTATCCATTTTTTAGTTTAGGAGAGTTAAATATTTGGCATCTTAAAATATTATTCCTCTGAAATAGTAGTTTCTAACCGGTTTTCTTAGGCCCATATTCAAGTTTTATATTTATGAATACTCTTATCTTTCTTTTATCTCCCTTACCAATATCGTAACACAAAAATATTTGGTTTTGTTAGCTAATAACTCGGATCCACTGTGCTAATAGTTTATACTATCTGCAGCATATTAAATATTTTTATTTTTCAATATCAGATCCATTTTGAAACACAAAACAATATCAACAAAATATCACGCAAAACAGTAAAAAATAACTAAAAACTTTAAAATAAACATAAAAACAGACAAAAACTATTCATAAACTTTTTGCGAGGAAAACTTTCATACTCGGTGTTATGAAGGCACTCCGATGAAGTTTTATAAAAGTGCTCTTTTTGCTTTCTGTATGAGTGAATGAACTTTTATATTCATATATTTTTTTTTGTTTGAGTTGATCTTGGAATAGTGTGGAATTTTCAGTAGATCATGTTTTATGCTAATGAACAATACATGGTTACAGTGACTAGAAGTGTATAGTGTGGAAATCAACAAGCGAAACTGTGTCCAAAAAATAATATTTTCACCACAGGGTGCTATGATATAGGTTTATTGCAGCGAAGGAATATAAATCCAATGTGTTTTATATATTTATCATGCAATTTAAACTACGGAAAATTTATTTTTAAAAGTTAAATTTTGCGAGAAACAGAATTGAAAAGATTTATGTTGTAAAAGCGATACATTAAGAATGAACGAAAATTATTTTAACCCTTAAAGCTCCGGCGTCTCTTACACAAATTTTATTCGATCGGCACCACTTTTTAAAAAGCAGTTTCCTTCAAGTACACAATTTCAAAAATGCTCTGATTAAATAAGGTGAATTTTATTTTCATTTATTACTGGTACCAAAAACAAATTCTGCAAAGACTAAAAATGTCTCCGCAGCAGAGCCAATGGAGTGGGAAGGGTTAAATTCTTTATATTCATTATATTCAAATATAATTTTTGGATACACTGTAAAGTAGTGCTGCACAACCTTTTTGTCAGAAAATTGTTTTCCACCACAAAAAAAAAAAAAAAAAAAATTAAAAGTAACATGCAAATTATTTAACCCCTTAACGCTCGAATTAAATTACGGTTGAATAATTCAAATTGCTTATTGGCACCACTTTTATGAAAAAGAAATATTCACGTTATTTAATGACAGTAAAAACGATACCAAAATATACCCAATTTCATTTCACTATTTTATAAAACTTGTGGGAATCAAACAGTTTGAGTAAAAGATACAGCCCGAGAATATGACGGGGGCGAAAATTAAGGGGTTAATAGCAAATTTTCTGTCAGTTAATTAGGAAATTTTTTTCTGAATAAAAATACTGGTACGATTGGTGGCCCGCGGGCCACAGGTTGTGCACCCCTACTCCAAAGTAATGCAGGTATACGCGATTTCTGTATTACTTTTAGACACTGTAACATGGTTTCTTTTTTTTTTTTTTTGCTATTAACAGTTAAATGAAAGTGTTTGTCTTGTGGATCTCCATTATTTGTTTTTTCGAAGCCTCCATTAACCCATCAACCGCCAAAACTATGAGGTTGAGAATTTCAACCTTTTACTTGAACGTTTTTTGCCACCACAAATTATAAAAGACATTTTTCACTTTACTTAATCTTAAAATTTTGTGTTGTTAGGTAAGGTTAATTTTTTAATTGCAAAATGGGGTGGGTAGGTAAATAATTTGCACATGTGTATTTATTTGACTGTTGCGTCAACGCAACACCTGTGGGTAATGGGTTAAGTCAAACCTTTCTTCACTAAGCTATTTTACTACTATTCATTTTAAATATATAGTTCTTCTTTTTCTCTTTATTAATGTCTTGTTTCTGTATTATATCTGGTAGCCTATAATACCGATCCGTCTGACCGTCATAGAGTTAATTTGAACAATCTTTTCGAAGATGCATTTTGCGTAGATGACTTTTAATATAATATACTGTCGAAATATTTTGCTTTATTATTTTTTTTACTCTATTCGAATAATAAACTAAACATTATTTACTAAATATGTTATTGTTATATTATTTTTTTAGAATAGCACTATAAATAACAGAAAATTCATAATACTTTATTTTAAAATTCTAAGTTATTAAAATTAAAAACAATAAATAATAGTCTTAAATTAACATAAGTTTTATCTTTTTTCAATACAGTTTTAGATCGAAAAGAATTTTATCTTTCCATATCACAGAAGGATTACTGAACTAAATCCAGTGGTGGAAAATTGGCGCAAGGAGGAGCCTTTGACACCACTAAATTTTAGTAGAATTTTTCGTCTTATCTAATGACAGTTTTTATTAAGGTGAAGAATACCATAAAATATTAGTGGTGTCAATAAGCTCCTCCTCTGCGCCAATTTTCCACCACTGTAAATCTTGAAATGTTTAACGAATTGCTGGAATTAAAATACATTTGTAAAAGGTCGGTTATAGACGCTATCAATTAAGAAAACTGTTAATCTAGTTACTATTAATTTAAAGTAACTATTTTGAAAAAAGAAGACTTTTGTATCCTGGGAACACTTAAAAATATGTATCTAGATTTTTTCCAATTAAACTCTGCGGATTCTTAATTTGAATATCATTAACGTCCGTAACGAATTTAATTATCTCTCTGTTCTAAAAAAAGTAACTACCGCTGTCACCGCAGCCGCCGCCGCCGGTGTTGAATTTTTTGTGACCGGAGGTCTTTCTTCGTTAATATTAAGAAAAATAATGCATACAAAAATATGAAAATCGGTAGTATTATACAGAAATGTTTGATAAACACGCTGATGCAGACAGTTTTCAAATCGAAGAATTATTTTAAGAGATATTTAATGCTAAAGTTGGACAAAATCGTTCCACTAAAAAAGTTTTATAGGAGCAAAATCTATTCATGGGAATTTAATCAGTTTTAGATCATTTTATACGTTTGAAGTTGCCGGTGTGCAGATTGTATTTCTTTTTTTAATTTGGCTAAATTTTTGAGGTTTTATTTCTATTTTAAATTCAAATTTTCAGCATTTCTAGAGATTTTTTCTACAGATTTTAGAAAGTGATATTAATTTAAACAGTTGCCAACTGTACAAACAGCGGAAACAATAATGTTTGCTTCAAAAAAAAATATTTATACGTGTAATAAATTAAAAAATTATTTACACGTGACTATTATAAACAGAAAAAAAAGACATTTTGTATTAGAATTAAATACTTATGTACAAAAAGCAGGAACTTATTAAAAATTACGTCATAAAAACTATAATTACACGTGAATTTTAAGAGAGAAAGGAATTTGTAAAATAATAAGTTTATTAACATGCGTTAGAAGTCTTAAATAGGAGAAATTACGTCATATTTATGTCACATTACAGTTATTACATAAAATGAGCACAAAATAATATTGCAAAACGGTTTAAATTAAGAAATTGTGCTAGACATTTATTTGATATTTTTAGAGGATACTTTTCAACTATTTTTGTTAGGAAAGCGCAAATAATATTTCATTTCTAAAACAAGTATTTTCACGTGAATATTAAAAAGAGAAAGAATAATTTGGTCAAAATTACGTCAGATTAAAAACGATTAATTTAAAATGCCTTATTTAAAAGAACTTTCTCTTCGCTTTGTTAAAAAATACCAGGAGACAAAGATTCTGTTTACTTAATTCCTTTTATATTGGCTTAGTTTGAAATGTTTATCTTATTTTACTTAATCAAAGACGAAAACAGCGATTGACACATGTATTTTTGGTACTACTTAGTTATCCCGTCGACTAAAAATCTATCATTCGCCAAACTATAATATTAAATGCCAATAATGGTTGATCATAAATGTCACATTAACTTGACTTTAAGCACGTTACACGTGTCTACGTCATCAAGTTATTTTTATTTCGACGTTTTATTTGTATTTTTATTATTGTTGCACTAATTTATTTGTTCTTTCGTTATTTAAAATAAAAATGATGTCAATTTGTACAATTTGGCGAGTGCTTTGGCGATTTATATAATTTGGCGAAATTGGTCTACGGGTTAATCAAGTAGTTCCGCAGCGGATTTGGCCTTAAAATTCCCCAGTCAACGAGAAAGGAATAGAAATCCGTTTATAGGGAGATCGCCATTGTTTTTTAAATTATAATTCAATCTTCCGAAATCTTTTTAAAGCTGATCAAATTAACGTACTTTTAGAGTCTGCGGTGTCTGAACGGGGGTTGACGAGCGTAGCTCGTAGGGGGCAGAGCCCCCTAGTTCTGTAAGAATATATTTTTGTAAAAAATATTAATAAAAAACTGAATAGTTTTAATAAAGTGTTTTATTATACGTAATGGGAAACTGCGTGTAAGACATTTAATTTACACATTTAATTTGCCCCACTTATTGATAAAAATACATTTAAGATTTATTTCTGTACAGCTGAAGAATAGAAGCATCTGAGCCTCTTCGGAAATTAGTAAACAGCGGACCGTACAGAAAATAAGTTTTACATTTTCGATTAAACATTAATTACTAAAAGAATCAGGTGAATGTTTGTATCTGTGGTTATTAAAGCCTTGTATCATAATGCTCAAGGAAATTGATAACGAAACTTAAGTGTTAATATCATCTTTCTTTCGTTTGATTTTATTTGCTTTCGTTTAAAACGATAATTTCATGATTTTTCTTATCTAAATTACGAGTAAACAACATTAATACAACCAAAGAAATAAGCTTTATTGTAAATAATGCTTTTCTTATATAAAGCAAGTTGGAAATTGCTCGTCAAACAAAGGCAAATGATGTGCGTTCGTACTATAACTAGTTTTATAAATATTTTTTTCACCGTATATTGTACTGAATGTATATTTTAGGGTACTTCATAAGTGCATATGAATTTTATTCTGTTCAAAAGGCTGCAACATCATTAAAATACACTAGCAATATTATTTTCCCATTGGCCGTAATGTAACAGAAAAATTTTGACTGTCCCTGTAATTAAACTACACATCCGATTTTCATAACATTTGAAACGACTCGATAAAATTTTGCAACAATTATATATTTAAAATTTCTGACCATTCGGATGGCTGTAACATGATTAAAATGCGCTTGCAATAATTTATTCCCTTTGGCCGTAATAAAACGGAAAATTTTTGACTGTCCCTATAATTAAACTATACATTCGATTTCCATAAAACTTGAAATAACTCGAAGAAATTTTGCAACAATTATATATTTAAAATTTCAGAGTTTTCGGTTGGGTAGTTTTTGCGCTGTTATATGCCGACAGACGGACAGATGGACTGAACGACGATTATAGGTGCTAAGTATTTTTATAATTACGAACGCGCCTAGAAACCTGACTATACTACTTTTAATCAAGTAAACATGAGAAAAAGAATTAAAAAGAACATAAATCCAGTATTGGTAGTGGGCGACTTTATTTTTATTCAGGTTGCTTGATTGGCACCACTTTTTTGAAATCGTAAAATTCGCTTTATTTAATGACGTATTAACAAAGGAGACTTATTAGCCTCTTGAGGGGCGGTGGGATATATTTTATCCCACCTACAACTAATGAAGATTTGCACCAGAAAAAATTATTACATTTTACTTTTCTAACTATGGTGGAAAAAAAATCGTGAAATTCTTCCTTATTTTGAATAAAGTTTTTGGAAGATTCTCGTGTGAATTTTACATTGCAACAACGCAGTTACTTGCACCTGAAAGGATTAAACAAAAGATATTCTACCATTCCAAAAGAGTGGTCTCAATCAAGAAATTTGAATTAAAAAAGTAGCGCACTGGTAACACTGTCTAAATACATAATGTACTGTACAATTTTTTGAGTTACTGTTCTCTATACGAAACAAAAAAAATCTTATTCTTCGTGTTATTGTCAAAGTACAGATATTAAAATTATATGAATAGCCTGTAAAATGTAATTCAACAACATTCCAATCCCAGTTGAGAACAAATATATATATCACGAAGAGATCTGAAGAAGCAAAGAGGCATTTTTAGATATCCTATGCATAGATAAATTTCGAATATTTATTGTTTTTCTCCATTGTCACTAATTATGTTAGTATTGCGGTCCCATTTTGTTTTACTGACTCATCTTTCTGGTTATCTAGTATAGAAATTAAGCAGTGACACTCCACATTTAAATAAGGGGAATATGCGTCATTAGCTTGAAACAGTTGGATTGAAAACTAATCCTATAATTTTCATAAAAATGATTTTATGACGTTTGATTTCTTTTCTTTGAAAACAAGTTAAAATATTACAAGAAAGTTCAAAATACTTTTATTTGGAACTTCCCAATAATAAATTTTTACTCAATAAATTAAAATATGGACATAAAGTCAACACTTTAGAAAAAAAAATATAAAAAAAAAATTCTTACTCCGTATCAATATTCATTATTTTTTAACTTCTTCTTGTTTGGGTGATTTTTTCTGGTCAATATTGTGCACTGAACAAATATTTTCTCATTTTCTTTTGGCAATATTGTGCATTGATCAAAATTTTCTCTCTCGTTTTTTCACTCTGTTAGCACCCCCTCGTTGGAAATTATGTAATAAAAATTTTAAAATACATTTATTTTATAGTATTCATACGTTGCCACCGAAATACTGAAGGTCAGAGGATACAAGTTGTGACGTCATCACTAATCGACCGACTTCTCTCGGTGTCGGAATTCACACCGGAAAATTTTGAATAACAAATTTCTCTTATTTTATTTGTGGAATATCTACCATCATATAAAACAATAGTAACAATTTAAACTTACTGGTGATAATTCGGAATCCCTAAATAAAAATTAAGCCAAATGCGGAATACCACAGTGTTGCCGCATCTGGCTGATTTTTTATTCAGGGATTCCAAATTCCCACCAGTAAGTTTAAATAGTTATAACTGTTCTATAAGATGATAGATATTCCTCAAATAAAATAAAAGTAAATTGCTATTCAAAATTTTCCGGTGTGAATTCCAACACTAGTGAGAAGTCGATCGATTAGTGATGACGTCACAACTCGTGTCCTCAGGCATTGAGTATTTCGATGGCAGCGATTCACACCACAAGTTAAAATATGATAGAGCAATTTAACTTTATTTTGCTCCGATAACAGCCCCGAGCTAGCACTATATAAACCTAATTTAAATAAAATTGAGTTTTGGATTTGCTTTGTTTTTTGTTTCACTGTATGGCGTTTGTGTTCAAGATACAAATATATGGTGGTTCAACGGAATTTAATTTCTTTCATCCTCCAAATCTGAGATATCCGCTCAGTCCAATATCTGAATTTTGGAATGCTACAAAAGCATGCATAAAGAAAAGCTTAATTTTGCATTTATAAATTGCTTAATGTGTTATTTTAAAAACTTTAACCCCTTAACGCTCGAATTAAATTACGGTTTAAAAATTCAAATTGCTCATTGGCACCACTTTTATGAAAAATAAATACTCACCTTATTTAATGACAGGTAAAACGATACTAAAATATAGACAATTTTACTATTTTATAAAACTAGTGGGAATCAATCTGAGTAAAAGACATAGCCCGAGAATATGACGGGTGTGAGAATTAAGGTGTTAAGGAGCCTCAAAACTCTTAAAATTGGAAAAAAAAAGAAAAAAAAAGTCCAGTTTCAACAATTTAATATCTTAAAATGTATATGATTTTAAAACGCAATTTTGATTGGGATTAAAGATATAAGTATGTTCTTTCACTTCGTGTATTTAAAAAATTGCAAGATGTAGAATTAATATTTATGGGGATTCCAAACTATTAGACATTTGCCGAGCAGAAGAATGGTATAACTTGATAAACTAAAGATTGGCAGTATTGGTTTACGCGCAGGATTACAAAATAAATTTTTTCAAATGGACTGAAATTTTGTATGCCTAATTGTACTTCAGAATATTATAATTACACTGGTCTTAAATAAATTTGTATATAAAGGACTTTTATATTTTTAATACAAAGTTGTATTTAGCTAACACAAAATTTTGAAAATTTCAACAATATAATCACCTAAATGAATATTTTTTTGAACAATAAAAATGAATATTTAGGTTCAATTTACACAGACTAGCAGGAAACATTTGTTTTGAAAATCTCATGAAAAATTATTCACAAGTTTTTGAGATACCCTGCGTGTTATGCCCAAAACCGTCATTAGGAGAAGGATGACTTCAAAGTTTCGGAAATGCAGCTCCAGCTAGCGAACGGGTATAATTCTAAAAGCCGTAACGTCTGTTTTAATGTGAATCTCAAGTAAATAATCATATCAAAATGTTCAAAAAAGATAGGAGTTTAACAATTAAGACAATAAAAATTTCGATTTTGCTATCATCTCTCTGCAATTTTAAATGACGTAGTTGTATCGCGCGTGTCACCGATATGCATTATGATAGGTGAGACTTCTTTTATATAATAAAAACTATGTTTACAAAGTATGTAAATATAATGAATATATTACACGGTCCGATTACGAACGGGGCAAAAATCCTTCAGTAAAAAGGAACAGAAATTTTTTCCTTGATTTAAGACAAAAATTCTAAATGAATACAGCATTTAAATAAAAAGATAATTTCTATTAAATTTTACCCGTGGAAGTTTTCCCCGTTTATAATCAGACCCTGATAAATTGAATATATCCCTGCGTTCGAGTAATTTTAAGACATATTTTCAAATAATCAGTCATTCAAAGAAAATAAATTACTTATAATTTAACACCAGAATCCTTTTATAGAATTTATTTGCCGTATTTTCTTATTTTGTCGTTTACGTATCTTCATGGGAACATTTTAATGATTGGTATATCACGAAACTGCTACTCTTAAAAGTGGCTGATATATACGAAGTACTGGACATTCAATTTTAACACCTTACCCGCGTCAATGCATGGGATTATGAATAAAGATGAACTAGCATATCCTCAAAATGGTGAATCTTTAACTGTAACCAGTTCTGCAGTGGTTCATTACAACCGGGGGAAATTCCCACCAATAAATTGGAACAGAAACTTTCTTCTTATTTAAACGCTTTATTGATATACAATTTCAGTCATAATTACGACCAAAAACAGATATTTACTTTTACTGGTAGAAGATTACTTCGGGGGTAGTCAGGGCCTGCGTTTTCATCATATTGTGACAACTAAACAATCTCCTGTCAGTGAAAGAGATTATAAAACTTAAGCCAATTTCCGCCAGTAAAAACGTATAGAAATTGTGTGTACCACTCTAAATTCGATGGTAGCATAAATGCTACCAGCGGTGTTCCAGATTTAGTTGATGTTTTTATTTACATATTCCGAATCCACACCAGAAATTTAAAATAGAAATTTTTGCTTTGTGTAGTAACAAATAATTATGCTCCATTTTTCTCTACACCAACACTGATTTTTTTACTGGCGTTTATAATGCCAGAAGCAGGCGCTGTAATTGTCATGGTAACCCCCAACGGGGTGCTTCTCTTCATAACCTAACCGACACCTAAACTTTAGTTAACAGTCAACATCCACACCTACTCACATCAGTACAGCGCCTAATACCCATGCCTCTATCACTGACCTTGCTCTTTCTCAAAATCTTCCCTATCCTATCACTACAACTGTAATTAATGATCTCTTTTCCGACCATCTCTTGGTCTGTTTCAAAATTGACATTGTTAACCTTCTCTCTCATGCCCCCTCCGTCGACATCGATTGGAATAAATTTACCAACTACCTTGCTAACCAGGATATTACTTTCCCTGAAATTAATAATTCCATTGATACTGATGCTGCAGTTGAACTTCTCAACTCTCACGTAATTAATGCTCAGAATCATGCTACCTTTAATACTTTTTAAAAACTATAACTCTTTCATCCCTCCTCGTTACATCTATAATATCATTAAACAGCGTAATGAGCTCCGGCGGCAATATCGAAATTCCAGAGATCTCTCTCTTAAACCCCTTTTAAACAGTATAAATAGTAGAATTAAAAACTGTCTCAATAAAGAAAAAAAATGGAAAAATTTTCTCAAAACACTTGTGAGCGAGGGCATTTCCCTCTGGCTAGTAAAGCGTAAACTTAATAAAAAATTTTCACCCATTCCTTCCCTTTAGCATAACAATATAACTGCATATATCGACTAAGATAAGGCTAACACACTTGCCAACTCTTACACTTCTCAGTTCTCCCGAAATCCGACCCTCGGTAGCTAAGCTCATCTTGATGAGGTTAGTGATACCATTCGCAGTTTCCTAGCCGCCCCCCCCCTTTTTAACCCCTCTCTACAATTCTGCCCATTCATAACATCATCAAAAAACATAAAAAACGCAAGACCCCAGTTTACGATTAAATTACTAACTCTGCTCTCAAAACTCTTCCTCCTAACTGCATAAACTATGCCACAGAACTTACTAACTCTATTTTTAAATTCAATTATGCCCCTAAACCATGGAAATCTTTCATCATTTCACCTATCCCTAAGCCAGGATCTAACCTTCCTGATCCTTCAAAATACAGACCCATTTCAATACTACATTCTCCCAGTAAAGCCATCATAAGGGCCCAGTTGTAGGATTTCATTCAGCACAAAAACATGCTCACGCCTGAGCAGTTCAGCTTTCTCCCAAAACACTCAACACAACCCCAGGTTCTTCGTGTTTTTGAATTTCTTAGTGAGAAACTCAATACGAAGATTCCTGCTGACGCTATTTTCCTTGATCTTGCAAAGGCTTTTGATAAAGTCAGGTACAAAGTCCACAAAGTTGACAAATTAATTAAGCTTAAATTTTCCTCCAAACGTATATTTAATAAACTCCTAATTGTCTGCCGAATATTTCGCGTCCGCATAAACAACATTCTTTCAGCTATTTTCCTCATCCTAGCGGGTATCCTTCAGGAGAGCGTGTTGGCCCAATGTTATTTAACATCTTTTTTAAGGACATCCCATGCTCATTGTGCACTTACCTGGCTCTCTATGCGGACGATACATGTATCTAAGCCTCAGCTCACCACACTTACAGTCTGTACATGTACCTACAGACTCACTTAGACGACTTCCAGGACTGGTGCACATTGTGCCACGTCCTTATCAATCAAAATAAAACTCCTGATGTTTATTTCTCCCTTAAATTTACCTACCCTCATAGAATAACTATTAATGACACTACTATTCCATGGCCTGATAATTCAAATACCTGGGGGTCATCCTTGACCGTAGGCTCACATGGAGCAAGCATATTCTTTCCATCGGGAGGAATGTCGCTGGAGCTTCTATCTCTCTCAATAATTAGCCTCTACTCAATAGTAAAACACTTTCCTTTTATAATATACTTCTTCTTTATCATTCGTGTATTCTCACTACCATAACATACGGTCTGGGGTTCACCTGCACCTCCTCCATGGATAATCTCAACCGCCTGCATAACAAGCATATTCGCATTGTTCGCAAATCTTCCTGGTACCTGCGCAACACTACCTTCCTTAGGGACCTTAGTACTATTACTTTAAGAAAACGCATAAAAGATCTTGCAATAAAATCTTACAGTACATTATTTAATCTCCCTAACGGTATCGTAGCAGAGCTAGCAGATGATGACGCCTTCGTGCCCCACCACCGCAAGCGCTCTAAATATTCCAGTATTATGGACTCTCCGTGAGCTTTGTGTTCACCACATCAAGATTGCTTTCTGTCTATTTTCTATTTTTTATATCTTTCTACCATTTTTTACTCAAAAAAAACTTTTACAACTTTTCTCTATGTTTCTACATAGGAAAAAAAATATATCGTCCTGATAAGTGCCTTTTTTGTGTAATATGACTTTTGTTGCCTCTTTTACAGCTTTTCCTGCCTTAGTTTGGTGAGTGTTACTTCCGAATAAGTGCTAACTTTAATACTTTTTCCCATTTTTTTATTTTTTAATAGTAGTTCTTGCAATTACAGCTATACCTATACTTAAATATAATTCTAACATCTTCTTTTTTGTTTATAGACTTAACTTACATTTTTTATCTGTTAGAAAAAGTTCTTACTTTTAGTTTTTCTCTTTAATATTTTTTCTTTTAATTATTATGTAGTTTTTAAAAAACTACACCTTTTCTTTTTCCCAATGGCTCATTAATATATAAGACATTAAATCTGCATACTGGGTGTTTATCTGATCACAGCTAGGTAACACCTGAACGCTGCTCTACTGTTCAGCACTCTTCAGCTATACGTACAGTTGTGGGGAAAAAAAGTAAACACCCCCTACTAACTCCTCAACAAATTATCGTAGAAGAAAGTTACTGGTGCCGAACGATTGGAAATAAAGACTACTTTTAAATGACGTATATAAAATTTGCTTAGGGGGCCATCTAAATATTAAAACGAATCCAAACTTTATTTTTTTCAATAGCAATACCCAATTTTAACCAGATATTTCAAATTTTTGGTTCAAACTATGTCTAGACACCAAATTACAAGTCATTTGAATGATACGTTTTTGAATTATAAACATTGAAAACTTTGTGCTTCTAATGTTAAATTACATTTTCATATTTTTATTTATTTCTTCTGAAATTATGATCCCAATGTTTTAATTTTTTGTGTAGCAATAATACTAATATACCCAAACATAAATGCGCTGAATTTGCAATTTTTATAATTTTCTGATATGAATTATGAAATTAATATTAAAAAAAACGTTATGAGTTGCTACCTACAATTTTTTTGATAGATTCAGATTTATTAAGTCCTGCTTTATGGAAATCCAATATTTCATATTTTTCTTCAGAGTGGTTTTCAAATTATGCTTAAAAAACGGCAAAATTATGGTTTAAGGGTCCGTCTATGATAGGAGTGACTAAATATTTTGAAATTTCTTATGCTATCCTGTAATCTAACAGGCTTAATTGATTGCTTAAGGTGCCTTGATCAAGGAGGGAACTCTCTCTGTTATCAATCGAGTACGAAACTTCAATTTGGATACAGCGCTTAAAATACGCTCGTTTTAAAATAATTAATTTCTCGGAAACTTATGGTACGAATTGCATAAAAATTCGTTTTTAGACTAATGGAAGGCTGTAGAGTTCATTTATGCTGTCAGAATTGTGTACTGCTATTGAAAAAAAAGAAAGTTATGGTTCGTTTTAATATGTAGATGGCCCCTAAGCAAATTTTATATACATCATTTTACCCTTCAGGGGCAAGGCATTTCTGCTCAAAAAATTTTCAAATAATTAATTCGCACCGTAATTAACAAACAAATTTATTTGAAAATAATCAACAGCCTTTTTTCCCGTATATTATGAAATCGAAATTGTACTAAAATATTACTGGTACTATTTGGGAATTTAGGCCTTAAAATTAACCGTTTGCAGACTGCAAACGACGCCCCTCAAAGGGTTAAAAGTACTCTTTATTTCCAATCGTTCGGTACAAGTAACTTTCTTCTACGATAATTTGTTGAGGAGTTAGTAAGGGGTGTTTACTTTTTTCCCCACGACTGTACATATTTATTGTATGATATTAACCCCTTTAACGCTCGAATTAAATTATGGTTAAAAAATTCAAATTGCTTATTGGCACCACTTTTATGAAAAAATAAATATTCACCTTATTTAATGACAGGAAAAACGATACTAAAATATATCCAATTTCACTATTTTATAAAACTGGTGGGAATCAAACAATTTGAGTAAAAGATACAGCCCGAGAATATGACGGGAGCGAGAATTAAGGGATTAATATTGGTTTTGATCAGAATATATTCATTTGGTACAAGTTACAATGTTCAATTACTTCCATTCTTGTGTTGAAAGTTTCATTTTTTGAGAACTCGTGTGCACTAAAATACAAAACGATACCAGCAAAATGTAACACAAGACAATAAAAATAAGTAGAAATTATAAATTAATTCACTTAAGCCTAGATTTGATACCCGGCTAGTGTTGCCAAGCGCCCCGCGGAAATTAGGGTTCCAAATGCTCTGGGCACCACTAGTTTCTTACAGTTTATTTCACCCTCTTTAATCGCAGATAAATTTATCATTAGAAAACGAAAAGAAAATCACTTTATAATACTGGTGTGCAGAACATTTGGAACCCCGATGTACGCGGGACACCTGGTAACACTTGACAAGGGTTATTCATATTTTCACTCGGATGAAAAAATCTAGTTCGTATGGCATGCTTGCCAACATTCAACTAACGTTCCGTAAAATGTGAGGTAAATTGACCCAGGTTATAAACATTACTAACCACAAAATTTATTTGATGTATCATTATAGATTTAAAATCACGTTCCTCTTTGAAGTCTATTTGAATTAATATCTTTAATAAATTTCTGGTTTGAAACGTGTTTAACCTGCGTCAATTTAACTCACATGTTACGGAAGTTTAAGTGAAAGTTAGCATGTATGGTATGGTATCTATATCAGTTAGTATGATTAACGCATTAACCCGTTGGTGACTAGCGACCGGCATTTCTGTCGCGTAAAGTGCTCAGAATCGGGGATTATTCTCACCAGTAAATTTTTATTGTAAATTTTGCCTGATTTAATCCGAGCATTTTCCGATTCAAATAGGCAAAAATATCTGTTTTAAAAAACCGGTGATTAACGATTAAAAATGCTGTAAAAGACGCTCGTCCCGAAGGGGTTAAAGACGAGCCCCTTTTACACTTCTTTTAATTCTTCGACACCAGTTTTTTCCGCAATGCAATTTTGAATTATTTAATCGCTCAAAAATTGAGATAAGATAACGTGAAAATTTCCAAACTAAAATACTGGTATTCAAATTTAAAAGTTCTGTTCACCTTACATGGCAAGTTTTCTTGCCAAACGGCTTTAACCCCTTAACGGTAGCAATAAAGTACGGTAAAAGAATTCGAATTGCTCATTGGCACCACTTTTTTGAAAAAGAAATATTCACCTAATTTAATGACAGTAAAATGATACCACATTAAAGCCAATCACACTATTTTATAAAACTGGTGGGAATCAAACAATCTGAGTAAAAGACACAGCCCGTGAATATCACGGGAGTGAGAATTAAGGGGTTAATGAGTTAAGATAAAAATAATAATATATCTACGTACACATAACGATGTCCATATTTTCGATACAGATTGGTTATAGGCCACTGCAGGTTTTTTTTTTTTTTTACATAAATTCTACCTCACACCAATTTCTCAAAGCAAAAATTTTTCATATACACTATGACATAATGTGCAACAGAACTATACTACAAAAATATTTTTCTTTAAATAGTGGTATGAATAGAGTATAAACATAGGCGTCAGTAGTCAAATCATGACGAGTCTCAGTCGTCAAATGTACCCAAAGGACCTATCCATGGATTAAGGGGACCGCGTAAGCAAAATTCAACCAAAGAATCGATTTTTACTTTTTTATATCATTAAATTGTTTAAACTTTTATCTTTCCAACGATGTGTCGCACATGTTTATATATATATATAAATATGTGTTGAAATTATTCATTCTTTCTAAGAGTACTTCACAGCTTAATGGACATTTAAATCTTTAATTGTCTTTTTCCCAAAACTTGGATTTTCCGTGGTTATGTTCCTTTTTTTTCAATATCTATTAAACTTAAGAACTCGGATTTTTTTTGTACTTATTTTATGTTATATTGTATACTTTAACACAGGGATTTAATGATTTGTTGCGAATTATTTATTTTAGACAGTGAAATCTTACCCAAAATGCTAATTTAACCTTTAACTGATGTGACTAAAATTTGTCACACAACCGATGTGATCCGGTCTCTCAGACCACTCGAATAATATGAATAAAAAAAAATAACTCAAATGGTTGAATTTACTTAAATTTTGTCCTAACAATATCATTGTACTTCTCTTAGGAGCATGTGAATTAAATTGCATGAAAAAAGTATTTTATTCGTATTATTTAACTTCAGTACAGAAAAGTTAAAAGCTGTAAAAGTGTTTACAGCTGGGAGACGCGGGGTCTGGAGACCGTGTGACATCAGTTAAAGGTTAAAAATGACCTTCAATAAATAATTAATTTTGAGTTTCACTCAGAAAGAAAATGGTCTGTTAAAATACGTAAATCGTGTTATTCTAACTACTCTAAAAAATTTAGAACTCTATTTTTCACCATTTCTGAGAAAAAGGTACATAAAGTTGGTGAATTTAACATGTCGGAAATAGGGCTTTACCGGTCGCCTTAATCTGCTGAGCTATCTACAAGAAAGACAACGTGCTATTGGCAATGGAGTTTACTGAGTGAAATGTGTTCGGAGAAAGTCCGCCATGCAGCTCAATAGGTAAAGAGTTGTCAGTTTAATTCAAAATTCTTAGGATTGACTCCCGATCAGTGTATTTTTTCATTCAGTGGAAAAAAATTGGTTTGTATGGTACCTTTACCAATCAGTATTATTGAGATGAAAATGATATTGTTTACTAACTTTATAATTGTTATATTACTTGTTTAGAATTCCACTATAAATAATAGCGAATCCATAATACATTATTTTAGAACTTAAAAAGAATTAAAAACAACACATAAAAAATCGAAAATTAGCGTAATATGTTATTTTACTTTGCATTTTACCTTCTGGAACAAAATTATCGATCGAAAGCAATTATACATATCCTAAATATCGCAGATTGATGATCAAAAACAACATCCAAATATTTAATGAAATACCGAAAGCAAAATGCATTTTTAAAAGTTTAATAATTGACGCTATCAATTAAGAGAAGTGGAAATCTAATTACTTCAAACTGAAAGTAAATCTTTTGGGAAAAAAGCCTTTTGCATCATGGAAGCACTTAAACATATTGAAATAATTTTTTCCCTTTCAAATTAAAGTGATTGTTTGTCAAACCTGAATAGCATCGAAGAAATTGAAATAATTCATTTAAGCTGCAGGAAAATACCCCAGAAAAACCATTAATAAATAAAAATTTCAATTAAATGATAAAAGGATTTTTAATAAATAATAATTTTGGTTTAACTAATTTTTAAATTTTTAATTAAATTTTAATTTTGGTTTAATTCATTTTAATTTGGTTTAATTAACAGTCAATTTTGGTTTTATATTAAACTTTTAACCCTTCGAGGGGCACTCGTATATTATGTCCCACCCCATATATTATAACCCACCTACTTTTAATCAAGTTTTGCCCCGGAAACTTTAAATTAATTGTATTTGTAAAACTTTGGTGGAAAAAAGTCGTAAATTTGCTTTTCGTTATTTTGATTTTATTTTCGAAAATCCCGATGATAATTCAACATTACAGGATCACAATCACTTACGCCTCAAAGTGTTTAACAGTTAACACGTTCACCGCCAAAGCTATAAAGTAAGAATATTCAAATTTCTTATTGAAAGACATCTGTCAACACAAATTCAGAAAGGTAAATTTTGCTTCACTAATGCTATGAAATTTCTGCCAATAAATAAGGCAATTTTTTTAATTCTAATATTGTGGTGACAAAGTAATTAATAAAATTAAAGCCACGAGATAAATACAATATTTTTATATATTTCATGGTGCAAACGTCCAATTTCTAAAATTAAAATAATATTTGAGATCACCTATGTAACATAAAATTCTAGAAATGGTTTGTCACTGTGTTAATTGACTATTTGGGTCTTGTTCAACGTTTGTGTGCATTTGTGCAAGCATAGCACTCATATTCGTGAAGATGTTATTGTGTCTGTGAAAAATTCAAAAGTTTTTTTATTATTGCGTACAGAGTTTTCAACACAACAAATTTAATACAACTTTCCGAAAACTTGCCAAGGAATAGTAGCAACAGTATACTGCAATTAAAACATGAATATATTGAATATTTGATGAGATATGGGCATTTTTATGAGATAATTTTTAACTACGCATGCGCGGAAGATTTCAAAATTTTTATTTCATAATTTGGTACTCAGTATTTTGGAGCAACGTCTATAAAAAAAATCCAGTCAAATGTTGTGAAAACTTAGAAAGATACAGTGAGCTGATTGATAAGTTGTGGAAAATCCCTTATAATAAAGCTATTTTTAGGAAGCAACTCACTATATCGACCCTATCTTTGTGATTTTTCTCGATATTTGACTGGACTTTTTATATAAGTTGCCCTAAATAGCTGACTACCAAATTATACAATAAAAATTTTAGGATCTTCCACGCATGCGATTTAAAAATTTATTTCATACAAATGCCCATATCTCATCAAATATTTAATATATTCATGTTTTATTTGCAGTATACTTTTGCTACTGTTCTTTGTCAGATTTTTGGAAAGTTGTGTTAAATTTGGTTGAAAACTCTGTATGCTATAAACAAAAAACTTTTGAATTTTTCACAAAAACGTTAACATCTTCACGAAGATGAGTACAAAGCATACACAAATGCATACAAACGTTGCACAGGACCCAAATAGTCATTTACCACAGTGACAAAATGATTTCCAGCTTTTTCTGTTACATAGATGATCGCAAATATTATTTTATTATTATCTCCCTAATTGAACCCTCCCGATAATTCTTCACCAAGAAATATAAAATCAAACATGTTCTTTACATCCTAGAAGTTCAAGAACAATTCGCCAATAATGTTGGTAGATATTCAACAAAACGTGTGCAATCAAAAGCATCCAGTCCCTGTACCTTAACTTTTGTAGCCCAGTGTATTAACATTTTGAAGAAAAGCATTCTCTGCCAATTGTTTTATCTTTTTCGATCAGTTTTTCGAAAAAGAAATGAGCGCGCAAATTAACCGTATAATTGCTTTGATAAAACAATATATTACTTTGAATTACAAATGACTGCTGTGGAAAATCAAGAATTCTGAGCACTTTATGCATCACCTACACGCGACGAAAAAATTATCGTTTACATCATTAATTTTATTATTCGCTCATTGCAAATTTCAGCTCACTGTCACTATTATTATCATTATGGACTGTAATATTTTAAACTATTTGCTGTCAAACGTCGAGTCTGACTCGACATTTTGTTTCTTTGCAAAATAAAAATTTTGGCACCAGTAATAAAGAAAAGTAATATTCGTGTTATATAATAAGAGTATTTTCGAATTTATGTAATTAAAGAAAACTTTAAAAAAAAGTGGTGCTAACTAAGTAAATTTGTGCAATATGACGCCGGTCCGGAAGGGTTTGGAAAATCAGATATGAAAGACAAATCTGGCAGTTAAATCATCTAAGAAACTTAAATTATCAACTCACAACTCATTGCAACTAGTTGTAAAGAAGCATAGCTGTCCACTTTTACGCTTTAAATATGCCATTAAAATTTAATAGCATTTTTCGCATCATTTAATCACGGATTTCGTCGTTTAATTAAGTCAAATATTACTATTAAACTTAAATTATCAACGTAGAACACATTTCAACTAGTTACAGAGAAGCATAGCTGTCCACGTTTACGCTTTTAAAATTCTATTAAAATTTAATAGCATTTTTCGCGTCATTTTATCACGGCTTTCGACGTTAATTAAGTCAAATATACTATTAAATTTTAGTGGTAGGTGTGAACGTAACGGTTTGTAACCGTAGTTAGTCATTGTTAATTGGATTAATTTTGTCCTCATACTCTTTCAATTTTGATTTCAAGTCAAAATCGCCAAAATTCCCCAACAAAACAGTAAAAAATCGTAAAAAGATATGAAAATCATCACGTCACTTTCAGGACTATCACCGCCCCCTGAACACAAGGCCTGACCGCTGACACAAAAATGGCGGCTGCCGAAGGCGGATTTTTTTTAACATAGGTAAGGTCCCTTAAATGTAGACACCAGTATTTTATAAAAGATTTCTCTGACTTCTTTAATCTCAGAAAAATAAAGCGGAAAAAACTTTTAAAATTTATTGGTAAGAATATTTAAGGGACCGTACACACGCTGAAAAAAAATTCGCCTTCGGCAGCCGCCATTTTTGTGTTTGAGTCAGCGATCAGGCCTAGTATTCAGGAGGCGGTGGGACTTCTGTTTGCCTAAAAAACACCTACAGGTTTTTTAAATGTTTTTAAATGTAACTTTCTTGCGTACTTTATTTTCCTTTTAAAAGGTTTCTGAAATTGAATTTTTTTTTATCTGCTGTGCGTAGAAAAATTCAACAGCAAGATTTATATTTGCACTCACAAACATCGGCAAGGTATGTTAAATTTTTTTAACCCCTTGGTGGGGTAAGCAAAAATTATTCTAAATATTGAATTCTCACCGGAATAATCGAAAATTTTATTTTTAAATATGAAAAGCAATTTTTCAACGATTTTCCTCCAACGTTAAAAATATAAAATTTAGTAAAAATTTTCTGGTGAGAATCTTGTTTAAATTAGGTGGGATATATTTTATCCCACTGTCCCTCAAGGGTTTAAGCTTTTGCGGTCGAGTGTCGGCAAACAGCCGCCCAATCTTTATATTCATGATTTCATTTTTAGCTCACAGCTTATCAAAACCTCAGAGGAACTAATCTGACCGTCGGTTCTGTATGTAGGTACAGAAATATCCGTTTTGCTTCAATTTTTTTTTCTACGGTCATTCTGATAAGGCACTTCCCTGATCAGTTTTGGGGGTTCATTGGTAAATATAAAGGGGAGAACGGGGGGCTAATCCTCTCCTTAACTTAGATAAATGGGGTTTTCATGCAGAATTATCAGATTTTCTTCAAATTTGGTATACCGGTTAATTCTGATAAGATTCTTCCCTGATTAGATTTGAAGGCTCATTGTTTAAGTCTAAAGGGGGGGGGGCGGGGGATAATACCCCTTAATTTAGATAAATGTGTTTTACTATCCGATTTGCTTCAAGTTTGGTATACCGGTTTATTTCGATAAGGCGCTCCCCTGGTGACATTTGAAGGCTCATTCGTTAAGTATAAAGAGTGGAAAGGGGAGGCTAATACCCATCCCTTTAATTTATTTTTCGAGGGCATTATTCTTTGAAATAACAGTATAATATACAATTAGTGTGAATAACCTGTGTGCTCAATGCCATCAGTTTAACTGGGCAATTTTCTTTTTTATTATACTCTATTTGCTCCATTATATTTTAAAAGTACAGTCGTGGAAAAAAAAGTAAACACCCCCTACTAACTCTTCAACAAATTATCGTAGAAGAAAGTTACTGGTACCGAACGATTGGAAATAAAGTCTACTTTTAAATGACGTATATAAAATTTTCTTAGGGGGGGGCATCTATATATTAAAACGAATCCAAACTTATTTTTTTTCTATAGCAATACACAATTTTAACGAGATCTTTCAAATCTTTGGTTCAAACTATGCCTAGACACCAAATTTCAAGTCATTTGAATGATCAGTTTTTGGATTATAAACATTAAAAATGTAGTGCTTCTAATGTTAAATTACTTTTTCACATTTTTATTTATAACTTCTGAAATTATAATCCTAATGTTTTAATTTTTTGTGTAGCAATAATACTAATATACCCAAACATAAATACGTTGAATTTGCAATTTTTATAATTTTATGATATGAATTATTAATTATTAAATTAATATTTAAAAAAAATTATGAATTGCAACCTGCAATTTTTTTGATGGATTCAGATTTATTATGTCCTGCTTTATGGAAATCCAAAATTTCACATTTTTCTTCCAAGTAGTTTTCAAATTATGCTTAAAAAATGGCAAAATGATGGTTTAAGGGGCCGTCTATGATAGAAGTGACTAAATATTTTGAAATTTCTCATGCTATCCTGTAATCCAACAGGCTTAATTGACTGCTTAGGGTGCCTTTATCAAGAAGGGAGCTCTCTCGGTTAACAATCGAGTACCGAACTTCAATTTGGACACAGCCCTTCAAATACGCTCGTTTTAAATAATTAATTTCTCAGAAACTTATGGTACGAATTGCATAAAAATTTGTTTTTAGACTAATTGAAGGCTGTAGAGTTCATTTATGTTGTCAGAATTGTGTACTGCTATTGAAAAAAACAAAGTTGTGGTTCGTTTTAATATGTAGATGGCCCCCTAAGCAAATTTTATATACATCATTTAAAAGTAGACTTTATTTCCAATCGTTCGGTACCAGTAACTTTCTTCTACGATAATTTGCTGAAGAGTTAGTAGGGGTTGTTTACTTTTTTTCCACGACTTTAGATATTCTAGTACATATTCTTGCTCATGTTATCAATGTACAATAGAGATGGGCAACATCGTTCCTTTTAAGGAATCGTTCCAGCCGGAATCGTTCACCGAAAGGAACGAGTTCTTCGGAGTCGTTCCTTTCGGAATCGTTCCGAAAAAAACGAACGAATCCGAGAAAAAGGAACGAATCCGAGAAAAAGGAACGAATCCGAGAAAAAGGAACGATTCCGAGAAAAAAGGAACGATTCCGAAAAAAATGAACGATTCCGAAAAAAATGAACGATTTTGAAAAATAAAGGATTCCAAGGGGAAAAAACACTTCCAAGGGGGAAAAACACTTCCGAGATAAAGAGAACTACATGCAATCCATAATATTTTTTACTAATTTATTTTCTTATGTACCCATCCATTTTCTTACGCATCCAGTCGGCTTAATTTTGTAATGTTTTGGACAGATGATTTTGTTTTTAAGAGTTCATTTCATTGATCGGGGTGTGCAATTAATTTGCAGTTATTTCTAACTTTATGATTTATGGTATAAAGCATAAATCCTCTTGGAAATTTAAGGGCGGTGCAAGGTCTATTCGATTTTCAGTGTAATCATTGGTTTCTCTTGAAAATATGTCGTCAAATGACCGTCCATTTATATTATTATTTTATACAGTGTTTCTTTACTCTCAACGATGTTCAATGGCTAATTCCTAAACCGTTAGTCATAGACCTATAATTCCAATTACAAAAATGTTTTAAATAAGGTAAAAAATTATTCTGAAAGTCATTTAGATCAATAAAAATATTTCTAAAAAAGTTACGAAATTTAATTTTTTATACGGTCCCCCGGCCCTATAAGTGATATTTAGTAAAAATTTCCTGTTCTCTTAAAAGAAAGACAAAAAAAGTCCCATTCATCTAACACTAAAATTCATGAAGTTATACGAAACTTTGAACTGCAAGACTTATGCCACTTTTCTGCATCCGAATACACATGAGTTTAGCCATGCTTCTAGGGGTCGTAAACAAAGTGCTTAAAGTATTTGAAGGATTTATTTCATGTGTAGCTGCGATTTGAAAGAAATCGTATTACGACAGATTTTTGTAAGTATTTGAAGCTGTTTCTTTTCATAATTTTTTTAACAAAAATTATGCTATTTTTATAAGCTTTTATTTAACCTATTAACCGCCAAAACTATAAAGTAGGAATTTTAAAATTTCTTGTTGAAAGTCGCTTGTCACCACAAATTCAGAAAGGTAATTTTCGCTTTATTAAAATATCAAAATTTTTGCCAATAAATAAGGCAATTTTTTTTTATTCTAAAATAGTGGTAACAAAGTAATTAATTTAAGTATGCGCAATTGTTTTGACCGTTGCGTGAACGCAACATCAGCGGGTAATGGGTTAACTTGAAACGATTGTATGTATGTCTTTCCAGTTCAAAATTTGTACTCGAAATTCAACTTACTTTAAAATATGCGATCGAGGTTAAATTTTACATATTGACGTAAATCAGATGACAATGTAATATTATTATGATTTTCAGTGCTTACCATTATGTACTTATTTTACAGGGTAACACAAAAAATTTCGGATAGATTACTGCCAACAAGTTTACTAAAAAGTTTTAAATTAGATAACACAAGACTGCGATGGTTGTGTTTTTTTATTTTTTAAATTATGTACTTTTAAAATTATGATTTTTATGTATTTTTTAGCGCTGAATCCGAAAATTATCTTCATTTTTAACCATCATGTCAGGATTTTTTGCAAATAGTAAATTTCAAAATTGAAAAAATAGCTAATACTGTAAAAAAGAGTTGATGGTTGCATTTTTTAACTTTTACGATTGATTTGTATGTGCTTTTTAGCCCTGAATGTAAAAAATACCTTCATAGTTAACCATCATGTTAGACTTTTTTGCAAATGGTAAATTTCAAAGTTAAAAAATAGCGAAAATCTGATACTATAAAATGGATGTAAAACTTCTTTTATTCAATTTAATTTTATTTAATTCAAGAATTTATTCAATTTTTGGCTTATACTGGGATTCTTACAGCTAAACATCTCGGGGATCCAATGATGTGGGAAGGGAAGAGGTTCAATTAAAACTTTGAACTATTAAACTTTGAAATTTACAATTTGCGAAAAATCCTGACGTGATGGTTAAAAATGAAGGTCATTTTCGGATTCAATAGTAAAAAATAGATAAAAATCAATTATCAAAAGTTAAAGAAATAACAATCACGTCTATTTTATACTCTCAGATTTCCGTAAATTTTTCACTTTTTAGATTTCAAATTTACGATTTGCAAAAAATCTGTACTTTGTGATAAAAAATGAAGGCCATTTTTGGATTCAGTACTACAAAATACGTAAGAACTAATTATCAAAAGCTAAAACACATGACACAACACAAATTTGCATCCTAGTGTAATCTAATAACATTTCAAAATATGTGTCATTTTGCAAAGAATCGAGGCTGTTGCTTTTCAACATTTTATTTAACGAAAATTCTATTATTTTTTTCCTGTTATATGTTTAGTACAAGCTGTATATTTTGCATTAATGTTTCAGAATGATTATAGATTTCAAATTTATAATGCAATGTTAATTTTACTATCAACTATTTTTTTTATATATACCTGAAGATTATTTATATTTCTAGTAAATTTGTAAATGACCCCTATTTTGCAGCAAAAAATGTGCTCCAACTTTAAACAGCCATTACTTCGGTCAGTTTTAATCTTAGAATAATAGGACTTTTATTTGTCTTACTTGTAAGTGTAATAGGAAAGTTTTACTAACTATAACTTGAAGGACCGGGGGACCGTATAAAAAATTAAATTTCGTAATTTTTCAAGAAATGATTCATTTGACCCAAATCACTTTTCAAATACTTCTTTGTCCCCATTTAAAACATTTTTTTAATTGGAACTATATGGCTATGACTAAAGGTTTAGGAATTAGCCATTGGACATCGTTGAGAGTGGACATCCTGTATAGGAAATTTTATTATTGCTCTGATATTTGTCACCGGGGTCTAGGAATTTTTAGTCTCATAGATTCCTCTTCAAAATCTACCTCTAGGTAATCCTAATTTCATTTTTCATTCTGAATCTCATTTTTCATTTGGATATGTACTGGTTTGGATATGTAACTTGTTAAAATAGATTACATTTTTGTTCGTTTTGTTCCAGTGTCCGTACTTTCAATAACTTTATCCCATTTATCATCTTTCTCCTCAGTTCCCTAACTTTACGCACACAGGATATTTGCAAAATTCATCAACATTATTATCATTGCCTTCAGGATCTGGTTCAGAAGTGGAACATCCTATTCTATAGCAATCATCTTGTAGTACAATTCAGTGATATATATCAATTTTAGTGCATTTGAAATAGCTTAATGTCATTAAAATGCACTGCAAACGACTTTTTCCCGTTGACCATAATGTAACGAAATACTTTTGAGTGCCCCTGTAAATGAACTATTAATGCTACACTCTTCATATTGAATACCAAACATCCCATGGTAAACATCATTAACATATATCAATTGCATGGGAATCCGAGTATATTTAAGGGAGTTAGGTATATCACACACTGAGACGACAGAACGACATAAAGCGCAACATGAAGTGCAAAAACCGGTCGAAACAAAGAACGAAGTTGTTACAAACTTGTTCTAAACCAGTTTTTCTAGCGAATTCAAGCGACATGTCTTATGTGTCGCCTTAGTGTGTGACTTGCCTTAGAGCGTGAACAGGCGGTCTGACGGACAGACAAACCGCATTCATAAACACTAACTTTATTGGAAAGGGTTAAAAAGTAAAGCACGTTTCTGCACACTGTCTTTCCTGAGTGACTGATGTATGTCTTGTCTTATACCATAACATCGCTATTTGTAAACTGCTGTTAACTACGTAGAATTTCAATAAACTTACAGCTCTTTTTGAATCTCCAATTTCACGAGAACCTACAGAAATTTCTCTAATTTCACACCCTCATCCGCCGTCACCCTCTCTCCACTTATACTGAACCCCAGTTCGATGTGAGTGAATTGCGATGCTAATATGGTTGTTTGGATTGGGATCTTTGAAGCTTCATAACTCATGTAGTCATGGAACACTTGTGTTACACGAAAGGGTAAAAGTTCCTTCAGATGATTTGTAAACAGATTCATTAGCAGCATGGCTATGGCTAGTGATATTTGTAAAATAATATTATATATATTAATATTATAATATGCATATATATAGTAATATATATGATTTTATACATATATAGTACATATTATCTCCGCCAAAAGATATAGTGATTCACTGAACTTCAAAGTTCTATTTCTTTAAATTTGAAATTTGCTAACATTTTAACTGAAAAACGGTTTATTGGTTTAATTAAATTAAACAAATTAAAAGTATGTCCATTATTATTACAGAGTGTAGTACTATATAAAGAACTATCCTTTTGACGATGTTTCGGCCGTTGAATAAAAGACATATGTTGTAAACTGCTGTACCAACCTTAATTTTTTGAGAATTTGACTATTTTTTATTCGGAGTTAAACTTTTTATTGTCAAAACTATTTAAAATAGATAAAACATTTTGTTAAATTCTAACTTTTCAGAAAACTTTATGTAATTTAAAAAAAATGAAAATAAATAAATAAATCTTCTAAGTGAAAAGAATAACAATAAGAAAGGAAAATACATAAAATTTAGTATCGCATTTGCAGTAAGTTTTACCTCAATAAAAACGGAAGTTTGGTATTAGGCTTGAAACATTAAATTTAGTTTGGCTTGAAGGGAGCCTTGCTTTGATCGAAATTAAACTCAGATTTGTATTATCCATCACCACAGTAACAGGCATTCATCGTGGCATTGATTTCGGGATTTGCGAGTATCAATAACGATCAAGAAATCTGAATTATTATAAGAAATTATAACGATAAACGATTTTTTTTTGCTTTTATTTTACGTTGAATTAAAACAAAGTCACAGTTATTTAAATTCTAATTATTTAGCAAGAAATAGAAATAAAATAACAAATGAAAAAACTGTACAAAATCACAACGTGCATTCTTCGGAAACCAATAATTAAATTCGTATATTGTAAAACTTTTTAAATGCAATATTAACCCATTAAAGACTGACGTTGCGTTTTCGCAACATTATATTTGTGAATTTTTAAATTTTTTTGATACCAGCAAAAGAGAAAAGTAAAATGTGCCTTATTTAATTAACACATTTCAGTGATTCATAAAGTAAAAGTAAGGGTTTAACAAAAAATGGCGCGAACTGAATAAAATTACTGTAAAACATGCTGGTCCTTAATGGGTTAACCTTCCGCATACCAGACCGGTGCAACAGACCTGATAGGTACATTCAAATTGATTTTTCACATTTAAAAAAATGAAAATTTTGTAAATATGTGACTTTTTCTGAAATGTTCTACTCAAAAGAATAGAACATCCCAGAAAAAACCCCCATATTTACAGAAATTTCAGTTTTTAAAATAAATTAGAAATGTCATTATAAATGTACCTGCCGGGACCATTGAACCCCTCTGGTAGGCGGATGGTTAACATAAATCTATTAAACCGAAATAAGCATAAAATATGCAGCTTTACATATATGTCGCAGTGTTGGAGAAAATCCGATAATCTATATGTAGCACGTGATTTTTCTTTCACGTTTTTATACTCAAAACGGTCATTAAGAGAGCGAACCGCGGTTAAATTATTTCAATCCCACCCACCACTGTTACTGTTATCTTATTATTATTATTAGACATTATGCTTTTTGAAATATTCATTATCTTAAGAAAGAAAGAAACGTTTTACAAAAATTCCTTGTTCTAACAGATCTATGTAATAAACCTCAATGTAAAACAACAATCTTCGAGAGTTTTGAGATTTTTTTAATAATCTTCTTCAGGAGAGAAAAACAAGACGCCAAACTGTGGAAATAAAGTGGTACTCGAGCGCTCGTAGCTGGTCATACATTTCTTTTGTCAAAGAGGATTCTCAAATTGAAATTATGTTTGAGGAAAAAACATGAAATAGTAAAATATGCATGAAAGTGCGTAACTCTACAATTATTAAAATAATTGAAAATCAGTTATTATTATCCCATTAAAATGCACTTTTTATGACATAGTGATATATTTCTTATATTATTCAAAACAGTTTCTAATCAGATTTAAAAAAATATTTTTCACTATTAATTAAATAAGCTTTTTCTTTGTTTTTCTTAAGGCTGTTCTTAAGTGATCTGCTCAACAAGCGTAAAACGTTTTAACACATTTTCAAATTCATTTTTTAACGGAAAGATATAAAATTGGAAAGTTTGACCATGGAAGCGATTCGGAATTGAACTGTGTTTTCCATCTTTTGATCAGTAAATTACCTATTGAGTTATAATCGATTTTGATCACGTGACAAGCATGTTTTTCGTCCATTTTTGAGCGATTATGCTCCTTTCGCGCGGAAATTCGGTTCAAAACGTCCACTTTGACACTATTTTCTGAAAGATCTATTGCGTTAGCAAAAAAACGGAAAAAACAGCTCGATTACATAGTTTCTGAACAACACCATCTGCTCGTTTCATGCATTTCCGAATAACAATAATCTAAAACTTTTGGATTTGAGAACGGCCTTAAGAATCCATTTAGAAAAAATTCATTTTTTATGGTACATTTACCAATTAGAAAAAGTATTAGTGTATTAAAGTACACATGGTGTTCCATTACCTTCGGGGTCCAGGTACTCAATCGGTAAAGCACGTAAAGTTTCTGGGTTAGAATACCATCACGGACACTTTTTCACTCAGGTGGAAAAAATCCAATTCGTATAAAATATTTTTTTAATTATTTCTTTCAGATTAATTTAGCGCAAGAAGATCAAATAGTAATGTTTATTAAACGCCCTACTCCGCCCCGCACTTCAATTTCTTTTTTCTTTCTTTCTTTTCTTTTTTTTTTTTTTGAGGATGTGGGTGGGGGGGGGGGACACACATTAGAAGGATATTTTGGCAATAAAGTCAGCTTTAATAGAATCAAAATCTGTTATTTTGAAATAAAATAGCGTATTTTAATTTATTGAAACTGACCAGTCTACAAGAAAATAACCGATTCCGACGGAATCGTTCCTTTTCGGAGTCGGTACATTTCGGACCGACTCCGAGGATTCGGTCCTTTTCGGAACGACTCCGAGGATTCGGTCCTTTTCGGAACGACTCCGAGGAATCGGTCCTTTTCGGAGTCGGTACATTTCGGAACGACTCCGAGGAATCGGTCCTTTTCGGAGTCGGTACATTTTGGACCGATTCCGAGGAACCGTTCCGAAAAGGACCGAATCCGAGGAACCGTTCCAAAAAGGACCGAATCCGAGGAACCGTTCCAAAAAGGACCGAATCCGAGGAACCGTTCCGAAAAGGACCGAATCCGAGGAACCGTTCCGAAAAGGACCGAATCCGAGGAACCGTTCCAAAAAGGACCGAATCCGAGGAGTCGTTCCTTTTCGGAACGATTCCGAAAAGGACCGATTCCTTTTTACAGAATGGATTCGTTCCTTCAGTTTCACTGCCGGAATCGTTCCTTTGGATTCGTTCCTCAACAAATGACACATCTCTAATGTACAAGTAAAAATGTTCGTTTATAAAAAAAGTGGTGCCAATAGAATAAATTCCTGTGTGGGATGTCTGTGCTTGGGAGTAATACTTATAGCGAAAACAGTTAACAAGAAAAACATCCCTAGCATTTTTCGAAATGTGAGAATGTCTCGAAATTTAATTGTATTTCTACAGTTATTAGAAGAACTCGGTGAACTCTCTCTTTAAAGAACCTATTTTTAAAAATGAATGTAATTTTCGGTAAAGAAATGAGAGTCTATTTAATAACAGTGAATTTTGTTTGATTAAGAAAAGACCAGTGTACACTTATTTTGCATCTTAATTAAACACAATGCCCTACAGAAAGACAATCTTTTGTAAAAGCGAAGATAAATAATGAAATTAATGAAGGGTTTTCTATTATGATAGTCTGTTATAGCTATCTTATTTAGTTATATCTGTTTTGTTATTGTTTCTTGTTCGACAAATAAAAAATTTAGTTAAGCAACAATGTGTTATACATGTTACTAACTTTCTATTTATTAAATGTATAGCAATTGAACAAAGAAATAGGATAAATTAAAATACAATTGTGTAGAAAAGCATAAAATATGTTAGTTGTACCATACTATAAATTTAATCTTTGGTACAAAGCTGCCTTGAGATTAAGCGTTCCCAATCAATACTGAAACAGATTAAAAGATGTCCATACACGCCATCTGGCGGACATGCATCCCCTCTGAATATTAGGCCTACGCACTGTAGAGATCTGCACGGGCCGGTCCGTGGCCCGAAGCCCGAGACCGGCCCGGCCCTCGGTCCGGGCTCGGGCCGATTTTCACTCACGGCACTCGGGCCGGGCTCGGGCTCCACTCTTCTCGGGCCGGACCGGGCCCCGGCCATACTTTATTTCTAAAGGCTCGGGCCGGAACGGGCCTAACTTATTATTTCTGTACAGAGTCTGGATTGGTTTCATTCCTAGTCTTCACGGGCCAAGCTTTTCAGTCCTAGTTTTGATTCAGTCCATATGAAAAAAATTGTCTCAGCTTGGCCAGAGCCATTCACAGATCAGTCAAATTAGGCCTGGCCCAAAAATTTTTGCAAAAAATGCATACATTTTTAAATTGCCATTATTCTACACTTAAACATTAAAATTTATTATTTTTAGAGAATAGTATATTTCTACGCTTATTAAAATATAGCTAAATTAAAATATAGTAACACCTGTGAAAGGAACCTGCCTATGACGAAAACCTGTTTTAAACTGAAAAACGTGTTGATCCATGCAAAATTAATATACTAATACGTAAGAAAACAATATATGATACATTTACACTTGCTAAGAATAGAACTTGTCTATATCGCATTTTTTTTTCTTTTCTACGCAATTCCGTCTTAGAAAACTTTACTGTATAGAATTTTTCAGATTTTTGGCATACATGGAATACATGTATGTTAATGCATGGAATGTGGATTAACAATATTAATGATAACCTAATCATTTACGTACAAGAAATAGAGATTCGTTAAAAAAATAAATATCGCAGTCTGTGTCACTTCTTTAAAAATGAAGATTATAAACATGAGAAAAAAAGTTAAGATAAATATTTTTGGTCAGAGCTACCAATGGAGTTATGAATAAAAAGGAGGAGACATATAGTGTATTGTCTACCAGTTGCGAGTGAAGTAACTGAGGAGGTTGTCACAATATGGCGGCTGCTTTTTTAAAAACGGTTCTTCAGTTTCTGACTACCGATAGGTCAAGCGTCCCACCAGTAAAATTGAATAGAAGATTTCGTCTTAAAGAAGCGTCTTATTCATGGAATTTTTTTTCAAAAATGTCATAAAAATTTCTATTTGTTTTTACCGGTGTCAGTATGCCTTATAAAACTGTCAGTTTGTATACATGGTTGTCACAATATGGCGGAAACTCAGGGCCTAACTACCACCAAAGAAAACTCCTACCAGTAAAAATGAAAATTTGTTTCTACCAGTATTTATGACTGAAATTTTGTAAAAATAAGGCGTTTAAATAAGTTTAAAATATCTATATAAACCTACTGGTGGGAGCTTCCACCGTCGATAAACAACCCTTTTGATAGCGGTTACAGTTGAAGCTTCACTATTTTAAGGATATGTCAGTTCCTCTTTATTAATAGTTCCATGGAGCTACCTCGTACGAGACAAATTTTTAAACAAATCGACTTAAAAATCAATGTTTTGTAAAAAATTCACTCGGGCCGGGGTTTTTTTTTCTCGGGCCGAGATTTTATCTTTTTTCCGGGCCGGGCCGGGCCGGGCTCGGGCCGAACTTTTAATTTTTTTATCGGGCCGGCCGGGCCGAATTTTTTTTTCGATGAGTCGGGCCGGGCCCGGGCCTGGAAATTTCGGCCCGTGCAGTCCTCTAACGCACTGTCACAAAAATTGCGGCTTTCGTACAGGGTCAAAGCGTTATATGTAAGCGAACAAACTTAATGCTGGAATCAGGCGTAAATTAACTCAGTTGCGCCACCTTGTGGACGGAGTGATAATTCACATACGCGGGCTTTTAGTTTGGCGCGTATTTTCTAAATATTCAGTCACTCATGGAAATGAGTTTTGTTCGCCACATTTATGGCAAAATAATGGCGTAGCAACAGGGGTATCCAAACGCACTTGACGCCGCGAAGTCTTCTTCGCCTTATCATATACACTTCACTTATTAATCAAGGTGAAAAAAAACTTTACAATTTCAGTGGTGTAAGTAAGAAAACATTTAGGTATCTACCTGTAGTTCACACTCCATCCGCTACGTGGCGCATGACCTTGATTGATGTGACCTCGCTTTTAATCTTGCGGTTACTTCTCCCATTTAAGATAGGACGCTTACTTATATCGGTTGGTACAGGGTTGCCGGTTTGGCCTCCAATTTTAATTCGAAAGTTTAATTCACACAGGAAATTTCGAAAGAAGAAATTTCACTTTATGTGTTTGCTAAATGTCTCTTTTTAAGTAAACAATAAAATACTATTCTTTATTTCTGATATGAACTCGAAATTTCTGAATAAAAATGAAGTACAAACTGGCAACCATACTGTCGTAGGCGAATTATTTTATGTTTTTGTACAGAACTCTGAATTTAGACACAAGTATTTTCCAAAAGCTTTCTTTCACTTATTTAAGAAAAATAGAGCGAAAATAACTTTTAGAAAATAACGGTATTGAAATTCAAGTCACACTACAAACATTAGAGATAGTCTGCATGCGACTAAACGCCATTTTTGTGTTAGCGTGTAGCTTACTATTCATGCGTTCGTGGGACATGGGGAAAAATTTCAATGACCCTTCATGACGTTAGCAGAAGTCAGGATATCTATCCCTATGCCGAAGTTTATTTGTAATAAATAACTATATATTTTTCACGTGATATTTATATCAATAAATTATGCAAAACAATTTTTTTAATTAAATTTTCCATCGAGCTTTCATTATGCCTGTTTCTTTTTGCACTTCGGTATTTTGGGGCGTAACCGGACTTTCCTTTTAGGTATTTAAATTAAAGGTTTTCGAATTCTTCCACTCAAGCTATACTTAACTCTTTCACTGCACCACGTGCCATATCTGGAACATATTACCTAAAAACAGTATACTGCTCATTATGTGCCACGAATTTAGCCAATATAATCCCTGTCCCTGCTCAAGAACAGTACAAAGGATGGAATAACACTTATTTTGCCCGTGTCAGATGGCGTCATTTGACAAAAAAATAAAATTTGTTCTTCGGAAACAAAAAAAAAAAAAAAAAAAAAAAAAAAAAAAAATCGATCAAACTCCATGGTAAGATTTACTTTCATCATTTTTACTGAATACTTAAAATTATTAATATAAAAAAAGTTGCAGTGAGTTAAGCAGATAAAATTAATTATTTTAAGATTATTTAGTTCCAAAATACAGCAATACCATATTTAAAACCCTAATTTTGTTCATATGATATAAAATTTTTAATTATATTTTTTCACTATTTTCCCCTTTATTAGATCGATATTTAGATTTCAATTCATTTTTTTTTATAAAAAAAAAAAAAAAATCGTGCAGTGAAGGTTTAATTTATCATATTTAAATTAACCCCTTAACGCTCAAATTAAATTACGGTTGAAAAATTCAAATTGCTTATTGGCACCACTTTTATGAAAAAAATCTGAGTAAAAGACACAGCCCGTGAATAAGATAGGAGCGAGAATTAAGGTGCCTGCCTATGTACGGAGCAATTTTTTTCAAAAAAAAAGCTATTTAAATATTTTTTAAACTTATTTTTACTAAGATTAGGACTAGAAAATGTGAAAAAAAAGTAAAAAAATATTTCATTTATTGATAATATTTTGGTAAATGGAGGAATTTATAGTAAGATTTAGTGAAATTTGGCCCGAAACGCAAAACGCTCTAAAGGAAATTCTACTGTATGTATCTTAATTTCCTACTTACACTTCATATTTATGACATTGGTGAAGGCAATGAACTAAAATCTAAGAGATTATTAAGTATTTCAAAACTTATAGCATATCGCACCTGTTTACATGTTAATTTTCATAAAATTCATCGATGTCATTCCATGAAAATATTTCATAAAAGAAAAAATATTTATTCTAAATTTAAATCTTTTGTTCATTGCCTTCACAATAGTGTAAATAACATATATTTTAAATTTCATAGTGATATTCCAATAACTTTTTGAGAAATCATGTTTGGCGTATGGAATTTTCACCGAAAATTACATTTTCCAAAAAATGCATTTAAAGTTTAGATTTATGTTTTACTACAAGAATTTACAGTAATATATATCTAAGTTTCATGGAGCATATTATTTACATTTCTTATTATTAAACAAATGCATCCAAAATCGCGAAATTTTTCCAAACATACGACCCTTTAAAAGCAATTTAAAAATTTAAAAAAATTTAATTTTAAAGCCCTTTAAACAGCACTTCCGGTTTGAGTGACAGCTGTTGAGTAGTTTTAAAACCGCTGTAACTCCGGATCTATTTATCGTATAATAAAAACAAACACAGTTTTGGAAAGGTAAAAAGTTGTCTTTAATAAAATAAAATAAAATAAATTTGACAATTTTGGTCGAAAATTGCATTTTTAACGTAGTCAGATACCTTAAGGGGTTAACAAAAGCTAATAAAGCAATATTTTCTTTTTTTTTTTAGTGTAATAAAAATCAGCAACTAATCTGTTCATTCCTTTTGGATAAAGTAATTAATATATATTTTTTAATTGTTAGGGTTCCTTTCTTAAAAAGTAAAAACTGAAACATTATTAGATCACTCGTATTTCTCTGTACGTCTGTCACAGCCTTTTTACTGAAACACTAAGAAACATGGAAAGACCAAACTTAGTAGAGTTATAAAGATTATTGATTCACATACTTAGAGATCATTAGCCTTTTACAAGTACTATCAAGAAAAAAATAGATGAACTACTTAAGTTACTTGATGTTTCCCCTGTACATCGATTGGGGTATCGTTCGAACGCTTAAAGTATGCCCCCCCCCCCATTACTGAATCTAATAAAGCTAAAATTATGAACAAAATTAGATATAGTAGAAGCTTATTTACACCTTTCACTAAAGCTCTAGTGATTATCCTAGAAGACACTGATTTTGACAAAATCGCCTTTTTCCGTTACATCTTCACTTTTGCGGGCGCTCGAGGTACTTGTAGACGATGAATCATCCAAGGATTGCTGAAGATGATTTTCGCAAACATTTGTCAGTTATGAGTTGAGAAATTAATTAAAAACTTATTTAAAAAAAACACGGCACGAATCATTACGGCGTTGCAACCTCCTTTCGATGAGCGCTCGGCACAATGCCAAGTTTAAACTTGGCACAAGGTCTATGTTTTGAATAAGGGGAATCATAGTGATAAATAGTCTAAGTACCCTTTGTGCCAGAGTAAAACACTAGCTGGATCGTTTTATTTCGGTTATTCTTGCAGTTCCGAAAGCTGCAAAACTTACATGGTCAACGACTTGCCTTATTAACAATCGGTATTATTTCTAATAATCTATTTACGTTTTTCGTACGAAATAAATAAATAACTTAACCCCTTAATCGTCGGGCCTGAGAAGTGTCGAATACTTTTTTTGAATTCAGATTGTTTGATTGTCACCACTTTCTTCAAGTTAAAATATTTTCTTCATTTAATGGCAGATAAAATGTCGAGAGAATAAAGCCAACTGCTTTCTTTAAAAAAACTGGTGGGAATAAAACAATCTGAATAAAAGAAAAGAGCCTACACCGCCCGTGACAGTCACGGGCGCGACGACTAAGGGGTTAATTAAGAAGAGTACAAATGATCAAGAGCACGATCAATAATTAAGAGTACCATACTTCCCATTCTTCTAGTATTACGTAAAAGTTTTTTTAATTTGACACAAGTAAAATAAATTCGATTAGAGCCAGAATTTTTGTTTTATAAAGTGTCACCTTCTTCTTTTTGGAAAACTTACTTCATTTCATTTATCAAATACGTTTTTGATTTGAAAATATTTAATTGGCTTGAGTGAAATAGGCACAGTTTTTCGAAAGATAACTGTATGAATATTTGTATTCTAGCTAATGCATAAGCAACCACGACGATTTCGCAGTTAATTCCCTTCCCTACTCCACGTGCTTTAAGTTCAGAGATGTGGCTACACTTTTTGTAATTTGTAGGTTCTTCTCCTATTAAAGAAATAAACTTATACGCGACTTTATAGGCTATCAAGAACTTTATAGGGGTCTTTATTTCTGTATCATGCTTAACCCTTTCCGACACAGACAAATTTTGTTGTAAAATAATGAAATCATCGACTGACACCAGAATTTACATACGACTTTTTTACAAATTAAAAACTTGCTACTTTACACTTTTATAGTTTATGCAAAATTTTATTAAAATATTCTTGGTGCCGTTTGTAAGTTTGGAATTAAAATTAGGTATCACGACCCGGGCACACTGTGCCGGAAAGGATTAAACCATGGAAATATTAATAAAGAGGAACTGACATATCCTTAAAATATTGAAGCTTCAACTCTAACCGCTATCACAGGCGTTGTTTATCGACGGTGGAAACTCCCACCAGTAGGTTTATATAGATATTTTCGACTTATTTAAACGCCTTATTACGACAAAATTTCAGTCATAAATAATGGCAGAAACATATTTTAATTTTTACTGGTAGGAGCTTTCTTTGGTGGTAGTTAGGCCCTGCGTTTCCGCCATATTGTGACAACCATGGAAACGAACTGACAGTTTTATAAGGCATACTTACACCAGTAAAAATAAATAGAAATTATTACAAAATTTTTGAAAAAAATATCCATGAATAAGACTCTTCTTTAAGACGAAATCTTCTATTCAATTTTACTGGTGGGATGTTTGACCTATCGGTAATCAGAAACTGAAGAATCGATTTTAAAAAAGCAGCCGCCATATTGTGACAACCTCCTCAGTTACTTCACTCGCAACTGGTAGACAATACACTATATGTCTCCTCCTTTTTATTCATAACTCCATTGATTAAACAATAATGAAATTAAGAATAATGAGGGATTGGCATATCATCAAAATGGCGAAGCTTGAACTGTAACTGGTTTTGCAGTGGACGATTAACGCCGGTGCAAACTTCCGCCAGTAAATTTGAATAAGAATTTTCTCCTTATTTATACCACTTATTCATAAAGAATATTCGTAATTATGGGTAAAATAGATATTTATTTTTACAGATAGAAGTTTACCCCGACGGTAGTCATGTCCCACGTTTCCGCCTCATTGCGGCAATCTAAATAACTCCCGGTCAGTGCTATTTAACCCCTTGAGGGGTGGTGGTATGTTTATGAAAGCATATAATTTTAATTCCCAAATGCCTCAATGGCACCAGAATCTTTATAAAAGTTTTTTCGATTTATTATATATGTGAAATATAGCTCTTCCTTATTTAAAAATAAGATTGTTTTCAATTTCCGGTATCGTACATTAATTTCAACATTTTAGCAATGAAATTGCTTTGCCCCTGAAAGGGTTAAAAATATTATAATCCCGGGACCTACTTCCACCAGTAAAAAAAAGAAGGAAATTTTTATCAAATTGTGAGATAAATTTTGCAAGAACGAGACTCTTAATCCTCTCGCTGCGTAATTGTTTTATCAAAATTGCTTCAAAAATTGCGCATTTAAATCCTTCGCGACGACCGTCTTTTAAGAATTTTTATTCTTTTGCGTCCGGTTTTTTAAAACAAAAATTTTTGTCTGATTTAATCGGGGAAATGCTATGATTAGATAAGGGAAAAATTACAACAAAAAGTAAATGGTGGGAATGATCAAGGAGGGTTAGTTAGACGGGAAAAAATGCATCCCCGATGAAATCTCGGGGTGCGCAAATTTTGCTACTTTTACGTTGCCCGAGAAACTCTCGGGTTGCGCAGCGAGAGGAATAAATGAGGCGATATTTTTTGCTAATATAATGGTGTGAGTTTGACACGGCGGTAATCAGAAACTGCCGTTCCGATGTAAAAAATCAGCCGCCATCTTGTGACTTGTTCCTCAGTTACTTCACTCGAAAGTGGTAGACAATGTAATGTATGTCTCCATTTCTTTATTCATAACTCCATTGATTAAAATATTTCTTTCCGACTTTAGTCCATAGCTGTAGTCCTTCCACTGTTTTTTTTTTCTTTCAAGTGGCAAAAATTGTTATTTGGAACCCGAAAATTTATTTAATAAATTTTTAATAATACATATTCTTTTATATAGAATTTATTTAATTCCGTTTATTTAAAAAAAAACTGGCACAATTTATTTTATATTAAACCTGGAAGACTGGCAGCTATGCTTATATTTCCAGACATAAAAAATGTAAAGGGTGATACATTTATTATAAACTACTGTAAAATAATGCAAGTTAAGCTGACAACTGTAACTTTTTTCTTTAACATACTCTAAATTAGAGGAATCCACTTTAAATCTTAAATGTAACGTCTTCTACTGAAAGGACAATAAGCTCCATAATAGTTAATTTTATTTGATTTAGAAAATATTAGAAATTTAATTCAATGCCTAATGAAACATCGTGCTCCACAGAAAGACAAACTATTCTAAAAGCAAAGATAAATAATGATGCGATTTAATGAAGTATATTCTTTTATTTATTTCTGCTCGTTCGTTGCTTTCATTACTCGAAAGATACTAACGTTTAATTAAGAATCTAAAGAATTTGACGTATGTGTTTTTACTTTCACATTCCTTAACTCAGGAACATTTATTCAGAAACTAGGATGAATTAAATTGAATTTGAAAAAGTAAATCGAATTAATTCACTGTGGAATGCCATTGTAAATTATTGATTACCACAATGAGACTGGTCGTTATAAATGTATAGCAAAAAATTATGTGTGTTTCTAATATGTTTTTTTTATTTTTCTGTTGCGCAAATGAAACATAATTTGTTACTTTATTGCTGAATGCTATTTTTAGAAGACTTTGCATTAAAAATTTGTTTAATCCTTTATTCACTGAATTATGAATTCATGCAAATTTTTTTCTTCTAAAGCATTTTTCGTGAACTTTTAAAACAACATTAGAAGATTTCCGTAATCTTTTAATAAATTTCAAAAGGATTTTAGAAGGATTTTAGATGGATTTAGAAGGATTAATTAAATTTGAATTTATAGGGATTTTATGCAATACTTATATCCCCACTCCAATCTTTTATTTTAAATGCACTTCTTTGTATTTTGTAGAATTAGGAAATGTACAAATATAATTTTCTTACAATAGAAATATAGAAATATATTTCCGAATTGAAAGATTCTGCCAAGAAAACTGAAAAGATGCAAAGGCAAAAGAAATCATCCTTTTAAAAATATTTTTGTTTTGTGTAACAAACAATGCTTTTGAAACAAGGTAAAGTAATCATCTATAACTCCTTTTGAACTGAGTTACTAATAATCTATGTATTAAATGAATTTTATAACAAGTTATTTTAATGGTACTTATAAGTACCGTCAGTAGATAAAGGGTTAAGTGGTCAGGTACCCGTTGAACTAATAATATATATGAAATAATGACCTATATAAGAACTCTATAATTAATCCCTTCGGGAGGAGCGTCTTTCACAGTATTTTTAATCTTTTACCACCGGTTTTTCAAAATGGAAATTTTTGCCTAATTAAAATGGGCAAATACTCGGATTAAATAAGGCAAAATTTACAATAAATATTTAGTGGTGAGAATAATCCCTGATTCTGAGCACCTTACGAGGCCACGTATACCGGTCACTCGTCCCTGAGAGGTTAATTGACTATTAATCAGAGCAGCCAAGTCTCCAGCTTTTTTGATATCGCTATTTTAATACAGAAAATGTTGTTTGATTTAATTCGGACATTTCGAAAATTTAACAGAACTAGATTTTCTCTAAAATAATAAAGGTGTTCAAAAAGCCGGAGACTTGGCAACTCTGCTATTAATTATAAAATCTAAAACACCAATTAAAAAAAGAATTATTTTACCAAATATAGTTCTCAGAAAAAAGTATCCTTACATATAAAGTTTTTTAATTTATTAAAAAATATAATATACTTTTCACGAATTAATTATTCTTGCATGCATTGTGCGTATATTTTTTAATGTTTGAATTCATAAAACCAGCCAAAATTGCTTTATCCCAGGGGTGGCCAACTGTGGCACGCGCCACACCACTAAAATTTTACAGTAATCACTGCCTTATCTAATCATCGAATCTCTGCGATTCAAGAAGTCGAATTTTTCTGTAAAATTTTAGTGGTATCCGGCGTGCCACTACGGGCCACCCCTGCTTTATCCCATTAAAGATGAGCCTCTTTTACACTTGTTTTAATTCTTCGACACCAGTTTTTTCTATATTGTTATTTTAATTTATTTAATAGCTCAAAATTTAAGATTAGATAATGTGAAATTGCCCAAACTAAAATACTGGTATTCAAATTTAATTATTTGTTCGCTTTACATGTCAAGTTTTCTTGCCAACCGGCTTTAATGAGTTAAGGAATAGAGATATAATGTGTTTTAAAAATCATCTACAAATAAAAAAAAATATATGTAGATCCGGAGACCTTTTTTTAAAAAATGAAACTGGAAATATCGAGTTTTTTTAGGCAAATGTAAGTGTGAATTTTAAATTTCTTACTTGAGAAATATAACATTTTGTCATTTTGTGACTGTATACGTTTAATGCCTTCATACAACATTTCGTGACATTCTAGCCCAGGGGTGGCCAACAGTGGCACGCCGGATGCCACTAAAATTTTACAGAAAAATTCGACTTCTTGAATCGCAGAGATTCGACGATTATATAAGGCAGTGATTACTGTAAAATTTTAGTGGTGTGGCGCGTGCCACAGTTGGCCACCCCTGTTCTAGTCAACCATTTTTCGGAAATCGTGCGCGCAATGACCAAAATCACAGTTTTGTGATAATTGACATTTAAGGTCAAATTACTGATCATTTGAAAACAGTGGGATTATGAATAAATAGGAATTGACATATCCTCAAAAGAATGAAGCTTCAACTGTAGAGGTTCATTAACTCAGGCCAAATTTTCACCAGTAAATTTGAAAATAAATTTTCTCCTTATTTAAATGCCTTAATAATTCAGAATTTTAGTCATAATTGTGGCACAAAAATAGGTATTCATTGTTACTGGTGGATGTTTATTTCGGATGAAGTCAGGCCCTCCTTACCGACATATTGTGAAAACTTAATAAACCTCTTGTTAGTGCAGTGAAAGTGATTACAATACTCGAGACAACTTCCACCAGTAAAAATGAATCTCATAATATTTTTTCTTTGTGAGAGATATTTTACATGAATAAGGCGCAAAAATGAAACCAAATTTTCCATTCTTCATTTACTGATGGAAATTTTCTCCGACGTAAATCATAAACAGTTTTTGTAAAAAATCAGCCGCCATCTTGTGACAATCTCTTAAGTTTCTTCACTCGTAACTGTTAGACTAAACATTTTATGTCGCGTTCTATTAAATCATAACTCAATATAAAAACAGCTTAAACTGATTTAGAAATAACTTCTCTTCTAAAGCGGATCGTTACATTTGGTTTTTATTTAATTATTCTTAAAGAACCGTGTTTAATTATAACCACTGTAAAAAAATAAATTTCGTGCACTTTAACCCTTTCGACTCGGACGTCTCTTATATAACTTTCATTCGGTTGATAACTCTTTTTTAACAGAAGTTTCCTTCACGTACACAATATCAAGAATGCTCTAATTAAATAAGGTAACTGTTATTTTCCTTTATTACCGATACGAGAAAAATTTTTTGAAAAAAAGTTGTTGTCCAGTGAGACTGGACGTACGAATGCAAAGGGTTAAACATTTTCCTGTCCACTTGACGTTTATAGTGATTTTGGTTGTTATTTCGTCTCATTTTGGTCTAAAATATACGCGAATCATACAGCCAGAACCAGTGGGATTCTTGAATATATTGGAATGAAGTTCCAGAAGAGAAAGTTTAACTTTGTGATTTCACGAAACAACAATGTACAATTCAGAATCTTTGAAAAAAGTAAAAAAATATCCTGAAATGCACTCTTCTGGTGCAAATGGGTTAATACTTGGATTACGAGCCAGGACTGGCGACTATTTTTATATTTAATTGTACCACAATTTTGTTTTCCTTTAATTTGGCGAATTTTATTTTGAGCCCGTATTTTTTCGAGGAGTTTACAATGATTGGGTTGTTAGGCGTACAGTAACAGGTAACTGATACAGCAGACTCCTGGAAAATCATGTTGTCCCACCATTAAGTTAAAGAGGCTGTTTGACTACTACCATGTTCATGCAAGATGTAAATAATGTGATTCAATCCAACTTCTGTGATGAACGCGTCATATCGCGTACTTTCCCGATTTCCTGGCCAGATTCACCAGATCTGAATTCTTGTGACTTCTGGCTGTGGGGTTTTCTCAAAGATCATTTTTATCAAGGACGTGTAACTAATTTAGCGGATTTGAAAGCTAGCATCATACGCCATGTCCCCCCCCCCCTTCCTACTGATATGTTAAGTGCAGCCGTTGATAACCCTGTTGAACTCTTTCAGCATATTGTTGACCGACAAGGTATGCACATAGAGTACACAGGTGCGTAAATAAATAAAATATTCCGTTATTCTTTGCTGTTTGAATTGGTATCTTTCATTCATTTTACATTGATAAAACGCCACCTGGGGCAAAATTTGAAACTTGTGTTTAACAAAAACCTCGGCCGCATGATCCACATTACATACATCTGAAGTTTCATTCAGATACGTTCAGTAGACCGGGAGTTCTGAGCCTCTGAATACCGTCAGTTTAATTTTAACCACCCTGTATTATCCCAAAGGTTATCTGAAAACAAATGGATCCAGAGTGCAATCTAGATTGGAAACTCACGCTGAGGTGGTCCATGTGATGGACTGTGTAACCAAAGAACAACTTGTAGCTATTCTGTTTCCGTTGACGGTTTTTTTTTATTGATAACTCGTAGTAGGAGTGGAGCTCATGTATCCGAACTAAATTTACATAACGTACGTTTACAGGTCATTTCTATTTTGTACACTGACTGCAAGGTGGCGATAGGTTGCGCTAACAAATTAAAAACGTACTGTACCGCTGCTATCGAAATACTCAAGGCCAGAGGACACGAGTGTGACGTCATCACTAATCGACCGAGGTCTCACTAGTGTTGGAATTCACACCGGAAAGTTTTAAATAGCAATTTTCTTTTATTTTATTTGTGTAATACGTATCACATTATAAAAAAGTAATAACTTTTTAACTTACTGGTGAGAATTAGGAATGGATAAATAAAAATTTAGACAGATGCGGCAACACTGTGGCATTCCGCATCGGGCTGAATTTTTATTTGGGGATACCAAATTCTTACCACTAACTTTAAATAGTTATTATTGTTTTATAAGATGATAGATATTCCACAAATAAAATAGAAGGAGATTGCTATTCAAAAATTTTTGATCTGAATTCCAACACTAGTGAGAAGTCGTTCGATTAGTGATGACATCACACTCGTGTCCTCTGACCTTGAGTATTTCGATGGCAGCAACTGAACACGCTCAAAGTGTAATCGCTCTGATTAGACCCGCTGGTAAGAATTGGAATTAACCCTGCGCTGTAACACTGAGTATGATATGAATTTTGAAAGTATGATTTTTATACTAATACTTGGGGTTAGATACAACAAATCTTAAAGATTAATTCTTTACTTTATTTATCGTTGGATTTATAGAGCGTATTAGTTAAGTAAGAGGACAATATATTTATTTAAATATAGTGATAGATTTGAATTGAATTTATTTATTAAAACTTAAACTGAAATTTATCCATATATGCATCACTGCGCATTGCAGGCTTAAAGTCGATTATAATTAAACTAAAATCGAGATATATTTGTGTTATTATTATTATTTTTAATTAAAGGTAATTTCATGTCTAGACGGCTAAGAAAAATCCAAGGAAACCGTAGAATATAAAATTGTGAAATTGATTCCTGGAAAAAAATTTCAAAACTTTTCTTATGCATGGATTGGTGCTTTGAAGTAAAAAAAAAAAAAAATAAATAAAAAACACTCTGATTTTATTTACCTAATAGGAAATCATACTTTAAAATAAAATAAAGTAGTAATTTTTCTTAACTATATACTGTGGATATTATCTTGAAAAAAATGGCCTGAAAACTTTTTAAAAATGGGATAAGGATTAATTTTCTTTTTTTTAATAAGGTAAAAAAAAAAACAACAACAACCTAAAATTGAAAAAAAAAATTAATTAAATTCAAAACTATTTTCATTTAAGCAGAATTCATAATAATAATAACTTTTGTTGAAAAAATAATGAAACTTTTAATTAATAGATTTGTTGGAGATTCATATTTCTTTTGTTATTTTAAAAATGTATTCTTTTAGTTTTTAATACTAATAAGTGCAGTAAAGAAAGGAAAAAAAATAAAACTAATCATTTTAAATATTTTTATAAGATAGAGATTTAATTTCTGAAAGATTAATATATGCATATTTATACGATAATTTTTCTCTTAAAAGTTTAACTGTTCTTTTATCATGAAAAGAAAAAACCTCCTAAAAGCATTTATTGCAAAAATTAAATATGAAAAAGAAAATTATAGAAAGTCTTTGATTTAATTTAAAAAATATATAAATATTTATTTTTAAATTGATATTGAGTTTTTCATACATTTTACATTGACATCTTATGCACTAAAACAATACATTCAAGTTAAATACTGCTTTTTTAACACTTTCCAACATAGTTGAAAAGGGTTTATGAATATCGTTTGTCTGTTCGTCTGTAAGTCTATGTTCTAATTCGCGTAAATATGGTCAGATTGTCATGTATTTTATATATATTATTGAGGTTAACCATAGCACGTTTGGCATTGAAAATGAAGTGTATAGCGTTTACGGTTAATTTACAGGGACGCACAAAAAATTCTGTTACATTACGGCCCATGGGGAAATATCGTTTGCGGCGTATTTGATGGATGTTATGACACTATTTTAAATATATTGAAATTTATGTATATTACGGAGATGTACTGAAATGATCTTATTGTACGCTATGCTGTGCATATAATTTATCATTCATTAACCCCTTGGGGACGAACGTCTTTTACAGATTTTTTAATCTTTAATCACCGGTTTTTTAAAACAGAAATTTTTGCCTAATAGAATCTGGAAAATGCTGGGATTAAATAAGGCAAAATTTACAGTAAAAATTTACTAGTGAGGATAATCCCCGATTCTGAGCAACTTACGTGGCACGAATACCGGTCGCTCGTCCCCAAGGGGTTAACAGGGACACATAAAAGTATTTGTCTACAGTACTCACTATGAAAATAGATGGAAAAGCGTTTCAGTTGTGGTACGCGTTTTAAAAATTATTTTTTTTTAAATAATACTTGTATTGTTATAAATTCTAGAGATCACAAACAGGGCGTTACAAAATATATCAAATCTAAGTATATAACGATCAAATGCATTTGTATTTGTTAACGTAAATTGCTGAATAGAAATTTTCAACTGTGCTATGCTTTTAATTGAAATAACTTTCATCATACTACGTACTATACACACCAATCTATACATCATATACACGGCTGAAAAAAAACTGATATTTTCCCGACTATTGATGGTAATTGCAGTAATGTGGCTTTCAAGTACGTTGTGCATTTTCTAACTTGTTTGTAGACATCTTTCACCTTAATAAACTGCAAAGTTTTAGTACAGTATTCTGAAAATGTTACATGTTCTATGCTGGAAGCATTATTTTTCGTACTTGTTTATCTATTTTTTAAGTTTTATACATCCCGCTAAACTCTATTACTCTCATTCCTCTGTCTATCACAAAGGGCATAGCCGGATAAGCATTGGAAACATGCCTTTTAATCAAATTTCCTAATTTTTTCCCTAGACGTAGCTACATATCTGACAATATATTTCCCCTATTATCACCCTATAAATATTGATATTTAATGAGATAAAAATGGTTTTTCGATTTTTCAAAAAACGGATTTTCTCAAAAACTGCTGCACGGAATTTCATGCTATTAATTGAGGATATATAGATACCAAAGATGCATAACTGGTAATTTTTGTATAATTTTCTGTTTATAAAAACTGTGTGAAATAGCAAAATAAATATTTAAAAATATAAAAATCATATCTTATGGTTATCCGAAAATTACCATTTTCTTGTAAAAAATTCCCCATGTATGCCCGTATATTCTATATAAATGCTGAAAGTTTGCGTTGGGTACTACATATAAATATTTAAAAAAATGTATATCAAAATTATTGAAATTCATTTTAAAGCGTTATTTTGGGCGGAGCTACTCAACATCCACACCCAAAGAATTTTTGGAATAAACAGTTACAGAATTGCTGTATTTTAAATTTTAATGAACACATGAGCAACATTCTCAACACTGTCGATATCAAAATGAATATGATGTTGAAAAACATGGCTTATATGCTAATAGAATCTAAAATACACCAGTTGACATATTGTCTGCTGACTTTGTTCCAAAAATTCTCCGGATATTGAAGTGAAGTATCTCCGCTCCAAATAACGCCTTAAAATGAATTTCTATAATTTTGATATACATTTTTGTAAACATTTATGTGTAGTACCCAGCGCAAACTTTCGACATTTATATAGAATATACGGGCACACATGGAGAATTTTTTACAAGAAAATGGTAATTTTCGGATAACCATAAGATATGATTTTTATATTTTTAAATGTTTATTTCGCTATTTCACACAGTTTTTATAAACAGAAAATTATAAAAAAATTACCAGTTATGCATCTTTCTTATCTATATATCCTCAATTAATAGCATGAAATTCCGTGCAGCAGTTTGTGAAAAAATCTGTTTTTTAAAAAATCGAAAAATCATTTTTATATCATTAAATATCAATATTTATAGGGTGATAATAGCGGAAATTTATTGTCAGATACGTAGCTACGTCTAGGAAAAAAATCAGGAAATTTGATTAAAAGGCATGTTTCCAATGCTTATCCGGCTATGCCCTTTAGTACTCGGAATCTCTGTAAGTTAGAGACTTGAAAATTTGCATAATTATAGATGAATACCTGCGAACAGACAAAACAATCATAAAATTTTGTAAAAGATTTATACTCCCTCCGTCCCAAATTAGTTGTCACATTTGGATTGAAAATTTTGTCCCAAATTAGTGTTCACATTTCAAGTAGGTGGAGTCATAAATAACTTCCGATGCAGTTTAGTAGATCAACACCAGTAAAATTATATTGCAATGAATATATCATGGTAACTAGGTGTTGGAAAAAAACGTTAACTTGAATGTGAACTAATGGGAATAAGAGGTGACGGAAATTGCAATTATGAATAATAATTTAGAAAGTGTCCAGAAGAAGGTAATGAATAATGAAGAGCGTAACGCTATATTGCAATTTTTATTGCAACATTGGAAAAATGATAAACTGAGCCATGGTTCTGTAAATGCTGCAGCGATGAAATTTAATGTTCATCATAGAACATTATCCCGTTTTTGGAAGCAGGCAAAGACGTCAAAAATAACAATGTACATGTATGTGTTTACAATGTAAAGTCACAAAAAAACTGGTAAATGCGGACGAAGAAAAAAAGATTTTTGTCAGCAATTGAGCAAAATCAAAGATATCCCAATAAAACGAAGATAATCACTTCGGAGTTCATCATATTCTGTTAGCATTCCTAAATCAACATTGCACAGGATTCTCAAGGAGGGAAAAGTTTTGAAGCGTATTTCATCCACCATTAAGCCAAGTCTAACAGAAAAAAATAAGCTGGACAGAATTCGATTTTGCTTACAGCATGTTCAAACTTATGGATGCTTTTCGGAAATGTTGGATCGTATTCATATCGATGAAAAGTGGTTTTATATTACGAAAACCAGTAATTCATGTTACATCACCCTAGATGAAACTGAACCTTCGAGGCATTGCAAAAGCAAAAGGTTTATTACCAAAGTAATGTTTATGGCAGCGGTGGCAAGATCAAGATGGAACTCGAATACAAACGAAATATTTGATGGAAAGATTGGAATATGGCTTTTTGTTTATTCAGAAAATGCAAAAAGAAACTCGAAAAATCGTGCAAAAGGAACTGCTGTGACAAAAGTTGTAGAAATTGTTAACAAAGAAGAAACCCGAAAAATGATTATAGAAAATGTTTTACCGGCTATACGTGAAAAATTTCCAACTAGTGAAAAATCGAGTCCTATATGCATACAACAGGACAATGCGAAACCTAATTTGGCAGTGGATGATCCCAGTATCACAGAAGAATGTTTAAAAGATGGATGGAATTTGGAACTACAATGTCAACCTCCGAATAGTCCGGATTTAAATGTACTTGATCTCGGGTTTTTTAATGCAATACAGTCATTGCAGCATCAAATGCCCACAAACAATATTGAGAGCTTAATTGATGCTGTTGAAACCGCTTTTAAAAATATGGAAGTAGAAAAGCTTGAAAATGTATTTTTAACTTTGCAAGCATGTATGGAAAACATTATGCTGTCAGGTGGAGACAACTGTTACAAAATAACTCATCTCAATAAAGAAAAACTTCGTAGTCAAAATCTTCTTCCGCGAAATCTGATATGTAAACCTGAAACAATATTATGTGCAAAAAATTCCTTAAAAATCAGTTAAAATTGTATTATTTGCTATTGAAATAATCACAACTTGGTATTTTCATTCTCATTTTTTTCCCCACAAATATAGCACTTATTTTGTGACAAATTTTTCAAAGCAAATTTACAGGGTTCGCAAGCTCTTAAGCCACGTCCCATTTTGTAAGGATTCTACAACAAATATACCACACACATATGGTAAGTCAGGCACACATGATACTAGAAAAACAAATAAGATAATTTTCTTCCTAATAAATTCACGATTCATTAACTAGAAGATAATTTTATGCGAATCATTACAAAATAGGGCGTGGCTTAAGAGTGTGCGAACCCTGGAATTTTTAAAATTATTTCATACTGATTTCAGGTGGTGAGGAGGGTAAGTAAATGTTGATGATTGATAGCATGGTATCCAGAAATCTCTGAAAAATGTTCAAACAAATTCATAAAATCATCAATATCAATAATCGGTACAAAAGTATTCAAATGTGACAACTAATTTGGGACGGAGGGAGTATATTTTTAGTTGAATGAATTAATTTAATGGCATCCAACAATTTCTACCATTTAGATTAACCTTAATTTCCGACTTCTTAGCGCGGCTATATTGTTCAGTTATAGCGTACTTGCCTGATATTCAAGAAGTTCCTGTTTCGAAACTAGCGGTCGGAGTTTAAAATTTTTATACAGGTCAATTTTTTTTTTTTTTTTTTTTGTAATTTTAAGGCCAAAAAGTGTTGAAAAATATTTTATCAAATATCTTTTTTATTCATATTTTTCGCGAAATGGCGAATTTTAAAATTTTGTTTAAACTTTCGATGATTTTTTGAAATTTCGAAAATTTAAATGTCGTTTAAACAATTTGTTATGTTTTGAGCAAATTCGAGGTTTTGAATTTTCCTTGAACTCCATTAAACTCTTGAAAATGTTTAGGCTTTTAACTTTCGTAAATATTCTTTTCTCTTTTTAGAAATTTTAAATTTATTTAAACCTCACCTAAATCTTTAAAATTGCGGAATTTTGAATTTAATTTAAATAATTTATTATTTTAAACAGCATTTTTTTAAATATTAAGTTTCTACTTTAACTATCATTATTGTCCGTCATCATATTGTATATCATCATTATCCTATTGCACATATTAATTTTGCTTTACTAATAAGTAATAAATTTTGCAATATATGACGAATTTCTTTTAGTCCGAACTTCGGAATTCACATCAGAAATTTTGAATAGTAATTTTCCAGTATTTCTTTACGAGGCTTTGACAATATAAAGGAATTTTCGATGCATATTTTTTTTTTCCTATTCGCTCCTTCACGTTTTTAAGAAAATTTTTTGTTATATTTATGCAATTTTTAATTCAAAAATTTTATTTAGATATCTACCCTATATATATAAATTCTTAATGAAACGAATTTTTTAAACGGTTATACGAAACGACTGAAATGAAACAAATTTATGAAACGATTCTTTGAAACGACTGATTAAACAACTGATTATGTTTCACGGCAATTTCTCCTAAAATATGGAATACTTTGCGATGAAATTAACACCAAAAATCCGTATTGATCCGCAGATCTCGAAACTGATATTACAACATTTAAATTCGAATTAGTTTTCGAAATATTAATTTTTTTCTAATTTTAAATACGTTTTTCTAATGATGGCAACTCATATTTTAAACATCAGTTTTTTTTTTTTTTTTTTTTTCATATTTCAGAAAAGGTTATTATTTGAAACTAATTTGGCCCCCCTTAAATGTATGCTAAGAAATGTATCAGGTCACTTTTATTCATAATTCAATTTACTTTAACAATCTTTCGCCAAATCGAAAGATTCTGATAGAGAAATCATAAACTCGGTATTTTTATGTTAGCGAGACCCAGGTGATAAATCGCCAAACATTTTTCCCGTTGCATTTTTTTTTTATATTTCATTAATTTCATTTAAAATATAATCCTTACATTAATTTTATTTATAATACAAAACTTTCATTTAAAACTGAAATATTTAAAATTGATGGCTTTCACTTCTTTCTGTTTTTTAAAAATCAAAACGAAAAGAAAAATATTAGGCACAGATGTCATATACGCACCGGGGTACGTAATTAGCATATTCTGATTGACATGGTAACCCAGCTATTATTGTTTATTTACTTTCACTTCTTTTTTAAAATAATATAAATTATTTTGTTCTATATTTATTAATTTTTTTTTGTTATTTCCTTTTGAAATTAATTAAAAAATACGGTACTACTTAGTTATTCCGTCGACCAATTTCGCCAAATTATATAAATCGCCAAGTTATAAAAATGGACATAATAATTATTTTAAATAACGAAACAACAAATAAATTAGTATAACATTAATAAATGCACTAATAAAACGTCGAAATAAAAATCCCTTGATGACGTAAACACGTATAACTTGCTTAAAGTCAAGTGAATGTGACATTTACGATGATGCATTTAATCTTATAGTTTGGCAATAGATTTTTGGTCGACGGGATAACTAAGTAGTGCCAAAAATACATATGTAACTAGTATTCAAAAACGAGGTTTTCGCCAAATTTTCGTAAAAAAAATAATCACGCCAAATCAGCGGTGCGTATATGACAACTGGCCAAATATTAAATAATGCAACAAAGAATGACATTTAATTTCAATTTCAAATCAGCCCAGCAAACACATACCTTTCGGCAGACGATCGGACCGCAGCCGGCAGTGTCGGTTAAGTGTCGGCATGGGCACAATGGTTTCGGTGCAGTGTCGGAAGCATGTCGGCAACTGAAACTTAAGAATCTACTTTTTTGACTGCCGGTTACCGTAATCGGTCCCTTTATGATTATATATCGGCAAGCGACCATCACCGGCAAGTGACGCAGGACCGATATGTGATTTTTGACTGTGGCCCGATTAGATTTGCCAGCATCGGTCCGAATTCGGAATTTTTAGTCTTAGACGACATTTTTTTTCTTAATTTTGTTTGAGTTTGAGTTTTGATAAGATATTTATATTTCATGTATTGCATATAAAATTCTAACAGTGATAACAAAAAATAAATAAATAAATAAATAAATAATGTCAAAATTAGCCTATATTTATTTATTTTTAAAAAGTTATTATTGAATTCGTTTTAAAAAGGACTTTTAATTATTTGAATCATCAAAAGAGTTTTTTAAATCGCTCCTTAAAAGTATTATTCATTATAAACTTAATCGTAGAAAAAAACATTATAAATTAATTGATCTAATTTTCTAACTATATATTCATTTTAAAGGCAATAGCTATGTTTCTTATTTTATTTAAAAATCAAATTATTAAAAAAAGTGTTGAAAATTATTTTACAAGCTATAAAAATATAAGAAAAACTACCCAACTTTTTAGCATTAAAATTTAAAAGAAAGATCCCGAAATCTCCCACTTCAAAAAAATTATTCCCCCCCCCCCCCCCCAAAAAAAAAATAATATTTCTATTTTATTTGATGATTAAAAAATGTTGATAAGTAAAAGAATGATTATTTTACATAATCACTAAAATATAGTCTGCATTAAATCCTCAAATGACAAAAATGAGCTCTTATTCTAATTAAAAATGATTAATTACCACCTTATCTTTTTTATTAAAATTAGTTTTTCTATGTTACAAATATATATTTCTTGAATTAACACATTTGATTACATCATAATTCCTAAAGAGAAAATTGTATTCAGAGAAAAACCTCTGAAATTCACTTATTTTATTTAATAAGCAATCTTACATTTATAAGAAAGATCCATAAATATCCCCATCTAAAAATTATCTTCCAAAAGTAAAAAAAAAAAAAAAAAAAAAAAAAAAAAAAAAAAAAATTGTAAATTAATATATTTATTTTATATTTATATTAAAAATATTGATAAGTAACAAATTAATATTGCAACATACTCATTAAATATATGTTCTACTTTAAATCATCAAAACGACATAAAATGAATTATTATTCTAATTAAAGTTATTAATTACCAACTTTTTACTTATTAAAATAAATTTTTCCATGTTAAAAATATATATATTATAAATTAATGCTACGCATGTATTTACATTGTAATTCCTAATAAGAAAATTTGGTTAACTGAACAAAACCTCTAAAAATATTTTTTTAATACTTAATTATTCTTAAATTTATATCTGTTCTTAATTATTTTTAATTATATCTATATCTTAATTATCCTTAAATTTATTCTTAAATTCGTTTGCTTTAACGAATTTGCTAAGATATTTATTTCATTCATTTAAATATTAAATTAACTTTTAACCCCTTGGGGACGAGCGACACGTATACGTGCCGCATGAAGCGCGCAGAATCCTTGTTTTTCCTCACCAGTAAAATTTTACTGTAAAATTTGCATTATTTAATCGGCGCATTTTCTCGCTTCAAGAAGACACAAATTTCTGTTTTTAAAAAACGGTGACAAAAGATTAAAAATTTCGTAAAAGGCTCCCGTCCCGAAGGGGTTAAATACACGCGCATAAGACAATTATAAATAAATAAAAAATAAATAAAATAAAATCACTTCAAATTTCTAATTTTTCCATCTACCATTTACCTTCAACAACAAGCCATTACTTATCGATATGTCTTCCCCTTATTACCTCATATAATCCTCCTGCTGATCAAGTCTCGGTGGTCAAGTGGTTAAGGCGTCTACTTCCTGTCCTTGGGTTCGTGGGATCAAACCCATTCTCTTACAGCACCGAAACACGTTCCTTTCAAATATGCATTCCAGAATAGCTCATAGATGGCGCCATCAAAAGAGATTTTTATTTTATTTTCATACTGGTGTTGGGCTGCGGCCGGCATTCATATGGATAGCTATCGGCATAGTTTTCTGTCGATACCGGACCGGCTGCGTGCCTTGTGAATCGGGCCACATTCGCGCGGCGTATCAAAAAAGATACGGAACCGGTAGTGGCAAGCGACTGTCGGCCGATAGCTTACTGATAGCTCTGTGTTTGCTGGAAGTGTTTTAAATTACCACTCGAAAAATTAAAACAACTGGCTATTTGAAAAAAAAAAAAAGCTATTGGCGAGATTTGCACCCGGCTAGCGTAAGAGTACCAAGAATTATTTGCGACCATGGCGACTTTTATGTAGTTTTATTCGAAAAATTATTTTTATTTTTTTAATCAAAATGGAAAACTTTCGGCACAGATGTCATATACGGCCCATATTGGCGTGATTTTTTTCTGACGCCAATGTCGTATACGGAACGGGTACTTAACTGGCGCCAAAGTATCGTTATTTTGATTGATATGGTAAGCCGGATGTTGTTATTTATGCTGTTGATGCTTTCCCCAAATTGCAATCGGAAAAAACGCGTATATGACACCTGTGCCAAACTTTCATATGAAGGGCGAAGGGCGATCAGAACGTATTTGTTTATGGCAGTTACATAACTTCAACTATTAGATCAAATGATGGCGATAGAATAATATTTGACGACTTATCACCTGTGCCTGGCTTACATTAAAGTACCAAAATGGCACCTATAGTTTATAAAGAGAAGTGGTCCGCCCGGAAATGTTGATGATAGTCACATGACTTAGGCTATTGTTATAGAGATTGTTTTAAAATGCTGGGTGACAAAGACTCTGTTTACTTAATTCATTATATTTTAGCTTCTTTTCAAACGTTTAACTGATCTCCTTTAATAAAAAACGAAACCAACCATTGGAAGCAACTAATTCGGTCTTAAATTGCTGTAATTAAAGGGAATTGAATGGAAAGCCGTTTACGGGAGATATGCACAGTTTTTTTCAGTATAATTCAATCTTCTCAAATATTTTTAAAACCCATCAGATTAGCGTGATTTTAGATTCTGCGGTGTCTGAACGGGGGCTGGCGAGCATAGCTTGCAGGGGGCAGAGCACCCTAGTATATATATAAATACATATACAGCTCTTATTCAAAATATTAGAATAATTGAGAAAAAGTAATAAGAAAAAAATATTTTTCATTTATTTATTTTTGATACTAAGTAAATGCAATTAAATTTTTTATTTTTCCCCAGATTGTTGATTGTCACCGCTTTTTTGAAATAGAAATATTCGGCCTATTTAAAAATTGATAAAAAATTTTAAAAAATAAGGCGAATTATTCTATTTTAAAAAAGTGGTGACAGTCAAATAATCTGAATTAGAAATGTCCCAAATTTGCAACACGGATCTGTTATAGAAATTTAATTAGGTTGGCAACATTTTTTTTTTTTTTTTTTTTTTTTTTTTTTTTTTTTTTTTTAACAGTTACCTTCACTTTTGTAATCCCAAAACTGCTGTAATTAAATAAAGTAAATATTACTATTACTTTTTATATTACTGGTACAAAAACATATTCTGTGTACACCTATTGTGGGTCCATATATGCACCCGTGGGACCGAACGGGTTAATAGAAAATTATCATTAAAATTTACTGGGAGAAATTTTCCTTGTTCGTAAGATAAAGGCCCTGTTTGTTATGAAGGATTGTTTAGAATTAATATTTCTTTGTAAGAAAAGATTTTTAAATAAAAAGAGATAATCTTGAAATATTTTTTAAATATATTTTAAAATTTTCTACTGTATACTTGAAGCATCTGCGTCAGGCTGTAATGATACAAAAAAATTTCAGGACTGAGATCGGGCGGGCTCAGTTATTAAATCCTCGTTTCGGTTTCGAAAAAAAAAATAGTAATTGCAGACTGTAATTGACACATCTGTAATTGCAGTCGCGTCAGAAAGTCCATGCCGAGAACGTACCGTGTATATATATACCGGGTGTCCCAAAAAGGACTGACTGATTTTAAAATTCAATAACTTGCAAACGGTAACAGATATTTAAAAAATTCTTGCAGGAGGGTTATGCATAAGGTCAAAAGTTTTTTTACAGTGATTTTCAATTTTAGTTCGAATTACAAACAATAGATGGCGCTGCGATCAATAGACGCTGAATTCAGGCTCGATTTTTGGAACTTCGTGGCCCGGATAATACATTTCCATCTCCTTTTTCAGCATGGAACAAGAGAAAGGACTAGAAATCGAGCCTGTATTTGGTGACTATTGCTTACAGCGCCATCTATTGTTTGTAATTCGAACTAAAATCTAAAATCACTGTAATAAAACTTTTGACCTTATGCATAAACCTCCTGCAAGAATTTTTTAAATATCTGTCACCGTTTGCAAGTTATTGAATTTTAAAATCAGTCAGTCCTTTTTGGGACACCCGGTATATACATACAGGGTACAAAGGAAAGTCCTTTTAACCTGAAAATACTTGAGAACGGATAGAGCTACAGCTATGCAAGTGTGGTAACGGTATAGTAAAGAGACTACGCCCGATTTAATGCAAACGATAGCAGCGCCACTAGTGGCGAAATTTGGAAGATAGCCATTGCAAATCGAAAACGAAAAGTGATAGAACAAAATTTCCAGTTAGAAAGTTTTAGAGCATCAATTAATTAGTACGAAACGACATTTGGTTTACTTGGATAAGATAAATCTCCGCCTGTACACCAAAAATGTCCGAAATCAATGCCCTCCATTTTGTGTAAACGTTTAAATGGAATATCCAAAAGTATGAGGAAATAAGCACAATTTATGTTATAAATACGTACTTATCCCAATACATTTTGATAACATCTCACACAAAAAAAAAGACAAACTGTCTTACAGTGATAAAAAATTAATATTCAGTATGTTCGAAAAGTTCGTCATTGCTCACGATACACGTTTGTATTCGTGAGAGTAAGTCTGCATGCACATTTATCAGCATGGGACGTCTATTGCAAGCCTAATACGACGACATAGATTAACCCCTTGGGGACGGGAGCCTTTTACGAAATTTTTAATCTTTTGTTACCGTTTTTTAAAAAGAGAAATTTGTGTCTTCTTGAATCGAGTAAATGCTCTGATTAAATAAGGCAAATTTTACAGTAAAATTTTACTGGTGAGGAAAAACAAGAATTCTGGGCGTTTCATGCGGCACGAATACGTGTCGCTCGTCCCCAAGGGCGGTGGCCTTGGGGTTCCCTTTCAAGGGCGGTGGCTAGACGGTCTAGCCACCTAATTTTAATTAAAAAACTGACAAATGGCACCAAGAATATTTTAATAAAATTTTGCTTTTGTAATGGAAGTGCAAAGTAGCGGGTTCATATTATCGAAGAAATTCGTTTGAATATTCTGGTGTCAGTTAATTATTTCATGAGTTTACGAATAGAATTCTGCTGCCCTCAAAAGGTTAATCTAAAATTTTAAATGCATTAGAAATTAAATTTTTACAGACATTGCAGTACAGTACAACGTCACAATCTGCAATTGTGCACTGCTACATTTCCGGAATGTGAATATGCAAAGTAGAATCTACGCTCATGGATTTCGAACATTTTTGCGTATACAGGCGACGATTTATCTTATCCGTGTGAACCAAATATCGTTTCGTACTAATTAATTAATGCTATAAAGCTTTCTATTTGGAAATTTTACTCTATATCTTTTCGTTTTAGATTTGCAGTGGCTATCTTCCAAATTTTGCCACTAGGGGCGCTGCTGTCGTTTGCATTAGGTCGGGCGTAGTCGCTTAATTATACCGTTTCCTCACTTGCATAGCTGTAGCTCTCTCCGTTCGCTAGTATTTTCAGGTTAAAGGGACTTTCCTTTGCACCCTGTATATATATATATATATATATATACAGGGTGAGCCTAAAATCATGGGACAAACATTAACGGGGTGGTATGGGACATCACAAGGGTTCAGATTTGCATAGCAACCCACGGTCGGAAATGCTTTCCTGGCGCGGTAGTGACGACACAAAACACAAGAAAGCCAGGACATGAATAAGAGGAGAAAACAAATTTATTATCTTTAGTGCAGCAAAAAATTAAGAAAAAAGAACATTAAAGAGACAATGAAAGTCATTAAAGTTGGTGTTCAAAATTATGTCTTCTGGCCGTGATGCCTGGAAGTGCATCTCCGGCACATGGAAGATCCAATGTTCTCGAAAGTACCGGGAGTTTCCCGGACTCTAAAAAAAATAAATCCCTATTCATTTTTCTCATATCTTCTAAGACAGCTCAGTCGGTTTCTTATTATCTTATGCACAAAAAGACAATTTTAATGAAACATAGCCACTGCATTCAAAAAGATTTTTTAAACAAACGAAATATTACCATAGCTCCCAACTTTTCATTTCTTACTACCACATACATTTAATAGAAATTTTTGTATTATTTTATCGGCAGATTACGCAGAATTAAAAAGGTAAAATTTATTATAAAATTTCTGTTTTACAAAATCTCGTAAAAGTTGGCAGCTAACAATAGCCATTTGCAATCTGTATAAAAACAATTATGCAACGTCAGCTGGCATCGGATTACTATCTTCAGTATTGTTGAAAATAACAATTATCTGAAGCAAAAGTTTGATCTCTAAACAAATTTGACAAACCTTAATTAGAATTTAAAAGTTTCGGTTAAAATATATTTAAAAAAAATATTTACAATGAGATTTGCCGGCATGTTTTTATCACCTTATACACAGAAAAATGTTTTAACGGACACTTAAACATTCTTTTGAGATTTTTTTTTGTTTTTTAGAAATAAAAAATACTTCTTTGCTAACTGCATATAAATAAAAATATAACCTCCGCTGACATCGATCTCTATCTTCAAAATTTTAAGAAATTATATTTACATGTATCTATAGAAAACTTCGATCTTATAACAAATTTGGTATAGTTCAATTAAAACTAAAAAGTTTCTGTTTGAAAAAAAAATCTCTTTACCCTTAAATGCGTGATTTTTTTTGTTTCGAAAAAAATATACATGATTCCCTGAAAGGTTTATTACGCAGGAAAAATGATGAAAAAATATCAGAGATACATTTTTCATATAATACGCCAATCTTTTCTTTTATTGCACATCTGCAATACAAGTAAAAATTACTGTCGTTTGGCTGTTTTACTCTAAAATAATGCAAATTAGTAACTATTTTAATAAGTATGTTTTCAAATAACATATTTTATATTATTATTTATTTTATAAAACTTAACCTTTAACCCTTTCAAGGGCAAGGCATTTTTGCTAAAAAAAATGTTCAAATAATTAATTCATACCGTAATTAACAAACAAATTTATTTGAAAATAATCAAAAGCCCTTTTTCGCGTTTATTATGAGATCGAAATTGTACTAAAAAATTACTGGTGCCAATTGGATATTTAGGAATTAAAATTAACCGTTTGCAGACTGCAAACGGCGCCCCTCAAGGGGTTAACCCTTAAATCCTCATGATAGAATACGTTCTAGAATGTGACATTACACCAGAAAGTTTTAATGGTTAATTTCGCTTTTTTAAAAAAGCGGAATGTCTGTTATTAATTAAAGGAAATATTGCTATTTTGATTTTCTGGTGTGGATTAGATATATACAAATAAAAAACATCTCTTAAATACAAAACACTGTTGTTTGCATACATGAAAAGCTGCGCACTAAAGAGTAAAAATACATTTCGAAAAATCTTCACCGGCTGTTTCTTATCCTTTTATAAATACACACACATAAACGGAAACATAAGCACTACTTTAGAGATTTTTTTTAAATAATAAAGGAAATAATGCTCTGTGGCAAAATGCATATAAACAAACATATAACTTCCGCTAACATCAAATCCCTATCTCCAGTATTGTTAAAAATAAAATTTATCTAAAGGGAAATTTCGATTTGATAACAACTTTTAGAAACCCTAATTAAAATTCAAATGTGTCGGTTAAAAAAAAAAAAAAAAAAAAAAAAAAAAAATAATCAGGAATATATTTCGAATGAGCTTTACCGGCACGTTTTTGTTATCTTATATACACACAAAAAAGCCTTTAACGGAAACATAAACATTACTTTTGATATTTTTTTTTAAAGAAAGGAAATAATACTCTTTCCAAACTTACTGTAAACAAAAATACAACCTCTGCTGACATCAGATCCCTATCGCGGATATTGCCCAAAATAAGAAAAGGGGAAGTGTAAGGAAAAAGATCGATTTCTTAATAGCCTTGATGCAGTCGCCATGGTAACCATTCCGTAGTAAAATCTGCATCATATCTTGTTTCTATCAAAACATTTTACTTGCATTTTAAACGAAGGAAATTATTTCTTGGAAAATAGGTTTTCTTATGGTAATGAGATTTTTTTATCTATCGTATTATGATTTATGGATTTAAGCATTTTTTCTTCTTTGGAATTATGGATTTTATTTTCTATGTGGTATTATTAAATTAAATGTTTCATAATATATGTTGTAATTTCAAAATGGGTGAAAAAGTTTCCAGACTATGTTTTGAACCAGAGAACTTTGTCTTGGGTTGCCAATGCTGAGGCAGAGCATTGGCAGCTTAAGTCAAATGTAAAAGGTTCAAATCCTGTCCGGGACACTTTTTTTACTCAGTTGAAAAAATTAAAGAACATATGATTTATTTATCCCCTTAACTGTTTCTTTTTTTTAAAAATCATAAACTAAAAATTGGGGTGTAAGAGTACTTTTTTTCGTACTAAAATATTTCCCTTATGTAATCTCAAAATGTCTGACATTTAAAGGGTAGGATCCCTTGGGGACGAATGAAGCTCTCAGAATCCTTGTTTTTTCTCACCAGTAAAATTTTACTGTAAAATTTGCCTTTTTTAATTAGCGCATTTTCTCGATTCAACAAGACACAAATTTCTGTTTTTAAAAAACGGTGACAAAAAATTAAAAATTTCGTAAAAGGCTCCTGTCCCGAAGGGTTTAAACCATTTTTAAGGGGTTAAACCAATCAAAATTTCCGAATTTTTTTTAAATGCATATATTGATTCCGTAATCATTTCTGAACAATATGCAAAAAACCGCATTAAAAAATTCCAATTAGTTTACTAATTATGGCAGTTTTATTATGACTACATATTAAGACTACATAGGATAATTAAACTCTGCGTTGCGTTTATTCAAAACGATGAATTTTGATACTGCGCGCAGTGTTACTAAAAAACTATGCACGGCAATCAAAAGAAATTTTTACCACATATTCATTTCTGTATTATCTACAACTTAAAACCAGAAAAATGTAAAATTTTATTTTTTTTTCTGTTTTTATTCTTTCAAAATACTTCTAAAAAAGTGAAAATTTTTAATTTTTTGTTAATTTATTAATTTAGTCAATATTTTTTTACAAATATTCTGGTTGTAGTATAAAGGTAACTCTATTATGCATTTATTTTCACCATAATTTCCTCTTTATATGCATATTTTCAGATTTTATCATGCGCGCAAGATTTTTTTTCTCTTATCATATATTTTTAAACTTATCATTTCAATATATATTTATGAATTTACAAGTATATATATATTTTTAAATATAAATTTAAATACGAACTTTACATTTAAATGACGTTTTATTTTTATTTTTGATTTATTACACAAGTTTTGAAGCTTTGAACATAGTGATATTTTTTACTTTTTCGACGTGTTCAAAGGTATCCTACCAAAGGTGAAGATTACAGTTTCAAATTAGTGGTATACAAAAGCTTTAACCCTTTGAGCTCTGATGGGTGAATTTTCCTCCACTTAATTTTAATCTCCAAATGTCACACTGCCACCGGAATATTCAACCAAATTTATTTGAAAATAGGTTAATGCATTTTTTCGTGTATATTATAAGGCGAATCTTTTGTTTACAAAATACTGGTGCCAATGTGACATTTGGGCTATTTGATGAACTTCATCCTCAGTGGTCAAAGGGTTAAGTAATGAATTAAACAAAGACTTCTTGACCGAAATTAGTTCTTGTAAAAAAGTTAAGAGGTTAACAATTAGAATGATTGTGTTTTTGTTTTTTTTTAAAGTGAAAGTTCAATATAGTTTAACCCTTCGCAACGAACTTCGCGAGTACGCGATGTCTAGGCAGGGCATGATTATCAACGGAACAAACTTCCACCAGTAAAAAATAATGGAAAATTTTGCCTTTTTCATGGGAATAATCTTGCATTAGTAGTGCGTTTAAATAAGAAGAAAATTTCTATTAAGATTTACTACTTTCCCAGACGCTAGTAAAACCCTGGGTGTAGGGTGCTGAAAACCTTTGATTATTCTTACCGGTAATTTTGAACAGAAAATTTTGTCTACATTACTAAAGTTAAATTTGTCAAAAATTTCTTTTCGGAATTGTCGGTGACAAAAGATTACTAATTCTGTAAAAGAAGCTCGTCACTAAGAGGTTAATGCAAAGGTTTATTTGCTGTATTTTCACTATACATAATATTTCTTTAACCCAGGGGTCGGCAAGTAATTTTAAATGGGGTCCGAATACTTTTGAAACATTTAATCGACGTCCAGAGAAAAAAAAACATATGAGTAATATAAGTACTTATCACTTTTAAATTGTTAATTTTACGTACACATACATATAATAAAAACGTCAGGTTTTCATTCTGAAAAATTACTAGATACACAGGTACACATTCTGAAAATTTTTACATTCATATAATAAAATAGAAAAGGCAGGTATTTGTTTAAAACTTAATGCCAAAAATTGCACTTGCGGTTCCAAGTTAGTTTTTATAGTTTGGTTCAGGTGGGGAACAGCTAATGCGAAGAGTGTTTTCAAGGTGGACGTCCGTTAATCTCGAACGATATTTGTTCTTCAAAAGATTCATTTTGGAGAAAGTTGTTTCACATACATATGAAGAGCCAAACATAGTATCCGGATTAATAGCTAGTTTTATTCAATTTTCATACTTTTCTGAGATATGTTTACCCCAAAATTATCCAGGGGATGCAGTTTTATAAATTTATTAAGAAATATCTTCTTGAAAGATAATTATATCCATTTGAAGTAAAGGTTTTTCAAGATAGAACAACTTCTCAGCCATATCAGTCCATTCTGCAGCTGGATCTACTTCATAAGGAGATTTAAAGAATTGAAACAACTTACCTATCTCTAAACACCCTTGGAATCTGGCTTCAATTTCCTTCACAAGATCAGACATAAAACTTAGGAACACTGCAGTGTATATTTTAGAATTCTTCTTTACATATTCAAGAATTGTTGGAAAATGGATAAGTTCTTCATTTGCAGTAGCTTTTTCAAATATATTTAGCGTGCGACGAAAACAGACATACTTTTTATCAGATCACATGTTAATTTCCCACTTCCTTGCAACTCGGTGTTGAGCCCAATTAAATATTTCAGCATGTCTTTCAAGAAATCCACAGCTACCATACTGCCTTATATCATAGGAACTGCATGTGCTCCTTACCTTGTGTATCCTAGTTGACTAAAAAGAAGGATACTTATTCTTTTACAAGGTGCACCTAAAAAGCTCGGTGTATGGATGGATATCTCATAAACAACGCGAGTTAAAAATGCGTCCCAGCGCATACGCAGGTTGAGACCAATGGAGAGACGGCACATAGCAAGAAGCACAAGAAACCAAGGCATAACAGTTTGCTATGGGCAGTCGAACGGTGTATGCTTGAATACTCGCGTCATATTAAAATGAAGCAACGGATAAACATCAAGTTTTACTACAAATTGCGAAAACCGCCACAGAAACGCATGCAATGTTGGTCCAGATATACGGAACGGACGCAGTGATCAAAGAATGCATGTACGAATTGTTTAAACGTTTTCGGGAAGGAAAGGAAACCGTGGATAAAGAACCATGATCTGGTCGATCCTCAACAAGTGTGACGACAGACAACATTGAGCGGGTGCGACAGATGTTGTTAAACAATCGCCGACTGTCTTTACGATGGATATCGGAGGAATTGGGATACCTCATTGAGATCAGTTTTGCAAACATGAGTCATTCTCTTAAAAGTGGCAATTTTATGTCCCAGGGGTCTTGAAGACATATTTTTAAAATCACAAAAAGAAAAAGTGATTCAAACTGTCAATATTAATCAGTTATACATATAAACTGTAATTATTTGCTTATTGAAATTGAAATTTGATAAATTTAATGTATTTTTTAACGCAAATATCATTCCCTCACTATGTCCTCATTCATACATGTAGGAAAGAAAATGCTTTCTCTGCCATTGCAGCACGTATATTTATAATTGTTTTTTTTTCTCAATCCATTAAGCAAACTTAAATACAAGTTTTGCCATTTAATTATGTTTATATCTTATATAATGAATGTATTGGGGCACATTTTAATGATGTCCCTAGCATTTGACGTCATTCCCTCACATATCTATAAATTTGCCATTATGTACTTAGTAGAAAGCAGCACATGCTTTATATATGTCTAGGACAGTTTGTACAAGAGTAAAGTGAAGTATCCATCTTGTTGTTTGCTCAAAAACGTTCTTGTATAGTTAGTACATAGGTTTCAAGTACTAGAAGTACTTGTAAGTATTTTTATTACGCGTCATTCCCTCATCTATTATAAATTTAATTAAAACTAATGAAATGTCTCTTTTATGTTGTTATATTGTTAGAAATGCGTTTCAAAAGATATTTAGTAACTACAGATATGCCTAAGACTAATCACTTTTGTATAACATGGTTTTCAGAAGTATTTCGTCATTCCATCATAATTTTAATATGAGGGAATGACTTAAATTGTGAGGGAATGATCTGAATCCATTTATATATGTACTAAACAATAAAATAAGAAAATCTACTGCAATAAAATACACATTAAAAAAATCATAAGACTTTTAATTAGCCTAAGCAAAGATAATACATTTTTAATTTTTATTATTTTACAGGGAGAAGTTTAAAAAAATGTACTAATTCAAATAAACATTAACTCTTCTAAATGTTAATGTTTTATCTTTATTTTTTCAATTGACATAGAGTAAGAAAAAATATTATTTATTGACAGTATGACTTCTAATTATATATTTTTTTCTTTTTTAACCCTTTCAAGGGTGGTGGTATGTTTATGAAACCACTTAATTTTAATTCCCATGCGCCACAATGGCACATGACTTTGTATAAACTTTTATCTATTTAACATGTATGTGAAATGTAGCATTTTTCTTATTTAAAAATAAATTTGCTCTTAAATTCCGGTGTCAATCATTTATTTGAACCTTTTAACAATGGAAGTTCTTTGAAATTAAAATATCACAAGAAATATGAGATACAGTTTGGTTCATATTATTTTTAGATAAATATAGCAATAAGGTACTTAAAAAAACTTAAGGTACTTTAAAAAAGTGATGACAATCAAATAATCTGATTTAAAAAAGTACCGAATCTGGCAACACTGGGTATGGGATATATTTTCCCCAGAATTAAAGATTTTAGTTTTGTTGGAGGTTTGGCTATAAAATTAATATGAAATTTCCTTAAGGCGTATTTACGCACAAGTTCGAAAGTGCTTTTTTGTTCAATGCTTTTAAGTAGAATTGTTGTTAAATAAACCTTTTTATTTAAATATATCATTTTAAACCATCCAAAAAAATTAAACGGTCAAGAATTTTTTCTTTAATGATATAAAACTTTTGAATCATTCACTTACAATATTTTAGAAATAATCAGAATGCAATTTCTTTAGTAAAACAATGAAATTAGAAAGAAAAAAAATTCCCTTCATTTTTAGATGCGTTCGTAATTACATAAATACGTAACACCAGTAGTCGTTCAGTCCGTCTGCCTGTCTATCCGTCTGTCCGCATATAACAGAGCAAAAACTACACAACCGAATGCTCTGAAAATTTAAATGTATAATTGTTGCAAAATTTTGTCGAGTCATTTCAAATTTTATGAAAATCGGATTTATCGGTTAATTACAGGGACAGTCAAAAGTTTTCCGTTACGCTACGGCCAATGGGAAAAAATTATTGCAAGTGCATTTTAATGATGTTACAGCCTTCAGAATGATCTGAAATTTTAAATATATAATTGTTCCAAAATTTTGTCGAGTTATTTCAATTTTTATGAAAATCAGGTGTATAGTTTAATGGCAGGGACAGTCAAAAGTTTTCCGTTACATTACGGCCAATGGGAAAATTATTGCGAGTGCATTTTAATGATGTCATAACTTTTCGAACAGAATGAAATTGATAGGCACTTATGAAGTGCACTAAAATATACATTCAGTACAATATGCGGTTCAAAAAATATCTACAAAACTAGTTATAATACGAACGCACCTCATTTGACACGTTTGACGAGCAATTTCCAACTTGTTAAGAAATCGTTTTCATCATTATTAACTTTTTAAGAATTCAGCTGTAAATCAGAAAAGCAAAAAAAAGTAAGTGCCGGCTGGTATCCTTCAGTTTACTAAATAAAGCAGATTCTGAATTCTTTTTTCTAAATGCTGAAAAAAAAAAGAATAACGTTTTAAACGCTATGCAACATAGTTAAAAAGTGTTTATGAATTAGGTTTGTCTGTCTGTTTATCTGACCGTGCTGCCACTCTGGTAAATATACTCCATTAGTCATAAAATTTATATATGTTAATAAAGTTTTTTATGGCATAATTGGTATTGAAAATGAAGGCGGGTAGCATTTACAGTTAATTTACATTGACCCTCAAAAAATTGCGATACTATGCCGTCTATGAAGAAAAATGGTTTGCGATGTATTTTAATGATGTTACACTAATTCAAACATATTGAATTACTATATATAACAGTGAAGTGTATTACAAGAGGCTTACTATAGAATATGGTATGCGTAGTATTCATCGTTCATTTATGGGACACAAAACAGAATTCAGTTACACGACTGTCTATCTAATATATAAAAATGGAAATTTGTCTGTCTGTCTGTAATTCTATAGAAATCCACAGTTTGTAAGCCATAATTGTGAAATGTTACGTACATGTGTATTAAAACACGGCTGAAAGAACGAAAATCGCTTTCGATCAAGTTAGTTTTAGTTGAAATTCGTGAATTTTGTGTTAAAACCACTGAATTGTGGGTGAAAATAAGTGAATTTCGTGTTTTTTTTTCTTTTTTTTTTTTTTTGTACATTAGCTTATGTGTTATGAGCACAATGGCTGAGAAATCGGCGCGAAAACAAACTGCCATTTCGCTTCAAATGAAGATAAAGTTGCATAATGCAGTTGATGAAAAAGAAGGACGAAAACAGAAATCTGGAAAGAGTTTGGCATTGCCAATTCTACTTTATCATCGATAAAACATATGAGAACAGCTAAGCACGACGATTTAGGGACAGCTTTGCTTATTTGATTCAAACAAGCTAGGTCTCAGAACGCTGAAAAAGACATTTCAAAAAAAGATATCTTCCCCCCCCCCCCCAAAAAAAAAAACAATATTTTTTTTTTACTTGCTTTTAATCCTAATGAATGCAACCTACTAGTAGTTTAACAGGAAATCCAAATAAAATTTGGCGACGTCGAAAATATTTGTGAGTTTTGTTCTTTTTTACGAATCTTTTAACGCGAAATTCTTTTACCACGAAAAAAAAAAAAAATCGGTCCCCTCAATTTTGCGTTAAAAGTATTTCACTGTATATAGTATATTACATCCAAATCTATAGATTGAATACAGGATTGCACAAAATAATTCGGACATTTTTCCGACTACAGACGGCAATTCTTGAAAATGCGCGCGAAAGCTGAGTTCACCGGCGGCGATCTTTTGTCATCTCTTGTTTACTAAGAGAGGAGTGTGAAGTAATCGCTTCCCCGGGCGATCACCACTTGTCATCGCTAATACTTATTTTACTTCCACATAATCTTTTACTTATAAACGGTGAAGGTATGTTAAGGGTGTATTCGAAAAAATATTTTTTCACCCTCAACAGCTCGAAATTTTCTGAGACATTTTCAAACTCATTTTTAAAAGTAAACCTATGAAACTTGTTTATGTGATTTTTGAAGAGATGCATAAGAGGCCGTGTGATTTCATTTTTCGCTCAATTAATTAGAATTTGATTTTTAAACAATTATTTTTCCAGTATGACCATTTTTTTCATTTCCAGATTTCCCGCTTCGGAAAATTCGGTTCAAAATGCCAATTTTGACAGCATTTTTTACAATATTTTCTGCCTTTATAAAAAAATCGAAAACTACGCACATTATGTAGTTTCTAAATAAGAGAATTTCGCAGTTTGATGCGTTTAAGAGCAAAAATGAATTTAAAAATGAATCAGAAAATAAGCAGTTTGGATTGGAATACACCCTTAATGTATTCTGAAATAGCGGGAAAGATTCTTCCAATCTATACTTGACGCTTGATTTTCCGTTTTTGTTTTTTTATATGTAGAAGAATAATGCTTCAATTACCTATATTTTGCTATATCTGTATAAACCGTACGTTCTCTTTAAACTGATTTTTAAGGGGTTTCAGGACTTTTAAAGAAGGAAAAAATGAAAAAATATGGACCATTTTCAACATTTATTATCTTAAAATGCAAACGGTTTTAAAACACAATTTTTATTGGGATGAAAGATATAAATATGTATTTAAAAACTGCAAGATGCAGAATTAGTATTCATAAGGGGTTCCAAACTTTTAGACATTTGACGAGCAAACAATTGGTATAACAGCTTACCCGTAGGGTTGCAAAATAAATTTTGCAACTAGAATGAAAGTTTTGGTGTGTACTTATAACTTGTATTTGGTTTATACGAAATTTTGAAAATTTCAACAGCATGATTACCTAAAAATATATTTTATTTAACCATAAAAATGAGATTTTAGGTTCAGTTTATGCATACTAAGTTGAAACATATATGCTTTGAAAATTTCATAAATAAATATTCTGAAGTTTTTGAGATATCCTGCGAGTTAAGTACAAAAACGTCGTTTGGAGAAAAATCACTATAAAGTTTTGGAAACGCCGCTTCAGCTGTTGAGCGGATATTATTCAAAAAGCCATAACTTCTGTTCTATTGGGAATTCCAAGGGAACAATTATATCAAAATATACCGAAAATATAGGAGTTTAACTTATAAAAAAATTTAAATTACGTAAATTTTGAATCCTTAAGAGTCCTAAGACCACTTAAAACAGACATTAGGAACAATAAAGCCATTTCGGAGTTCTATAATTCTATCTTGCACATACCTGACAACTGCTACGATTGTTGTCGCCACTGTTTTACTGAATACTAATCTTTCCGCCATTTAATCCCAAAAATATAATCATAGCAATTGGCACCTATGTCTAAAATCTTTTAAAAAATATGTATCTAACATCCACTGTCAATTAAATAGAAATAATATGAATGCTTTGTGCTATAAAAAACATCATATAACAAAGCGCTTCAAAAATTACAAAAATCACTAAAATGGTATTAAGTAGTATTAAACATAAAAAAAGTTACTCGATAAGAAACATATTTTTTCATGAGTTTTACTCGAAAAAATGATTTTAAATAAATAATATACTTTTGAGAAATGGTCCCGGTGTAATAAAACATTTCTTTTGTAAAATATATATAATGATCATCTACTGTATGCTGTCTATAAAGTATATTTTATATGAATTCTTTTATAAATTCCAACAAAAGATATCATGCACATTATTTACTTTTTATGCATGTCTTTTCAGAAAATGTCTAATAAATGTTCTAATATAAAACTAATATTATGTTCTTTTTTAAAAGAGATAGAAAAGTTTATTTATATTCTTAAAAATTCCGCAAATCTTAACTATAACTTACAAGAAAATCTATTATTCTCATGTAATAAAATTATTGAATAGTGCTTCTCGCATAAAAAATCAGTTTCATACTTTTTCTTCCTTCTTTGTATTTAATGAATAGAAATATAATTTTTTGTGTCCGATATATCAGTAGCTAAATTGACTGGGTGCAAATATAGGCATTTTTAAATTACAGCTAATAATTATAAATATGAATCGTGAATACTTAAAAATGCGAAAAGCTTTTACTTATTTTTATAGATTATTGGATTTCCCCAAACTCAATGTAAGATACACTGTCGTTTACAGCAAACATAAAGAAAAGAAAAGAAATGTTGTGAAAAACGTTTCTTTTTTTTTTTTTTTTTTTTTAACATGCTTTCATCAAAATTCACAAAAAACTAGCACATATATATTTTTTAAATGTACTAAAAAGTAGGGGAAAAATAAACTTAATCGTGGGAGCCAATACAATTTAACTTTTGTTTAATGGTAATGTTTTATTTATTTCCTATAATATATTATCCTTCTATATATAAAAAAAAGTTTTGATTTGGAAATGGACCAATGAAAATCTGCGTAGATATTCCGGGTAGATCCACATCCACTTTGAATGCTTAGGCATGGCCTTTCATCGTTAATATTAAAAAAAAACTGTTGGATACAAAAATATGAAAATCAGTGGTATTATAGAGAAATGTTTGATAAACACGCTGATGCAGATAGTTTTCAAATCGAAGAATTATTTTAAGAAATATTTAATGCAAAAGTTGGAAAAAATCGTTCCATTAAAAAAGTTTTATTGGAGCAAAAACTATACATGAGAATTTAATCATTTTTAGATCATTTTATACGTTATAAGTTCCCGATGTGCAGATTGAATTTATTTTTCTTATTTGACTCATTTTTTGAGGCTTTATTTCAATTTTAAATTCCTCAGCATTTCGAGAGACATTTTTTTCAAATTTTAGAAAATGTTATTAATTTAAACTGTTGCCAGTTGTATAAACAGCGCAAACAATAATGTTTACTTCAAATTAAAAATTTATTTTACAATTGACTATTATAAACAGAAAATATAAAAAGCAGGAACTCATTGAAAATTACGTCATAAAAATTATAATTACATGTGAATTTTAAAAGAGACAGAATATTGTAAAATAATAAATTCATAAACATGCGTTAGAAGTCTTAAATAGGAGAATTTACGTCACATTACACTTATTTTATAAAATGAACAGTTTAAACTTAAAAATTGCTCGAGACATTTATTTGATATTTTAAGATGATCATAATATTTCATTTCTAACAAAAGTATTTTTACGTGAATATTAAAAAGAAAAAGAAAAGTTTGGTGAAAATTAAGTCAGATTATAATTCTCAGATTCAAATTATAATTCAATCCTACGAAATCTTTTTAAAGCCGATTAAATTATCGTGCTGTTAGAGTCTGCGGTGTCTGAACGGGGGGTTGACGAGCGTAGCTCGTAGGGGGCAGAGCCCCCTAGTATCATATATGTATATATAAATATAAAGTTGGCGCCCAAGCTTTCACTTCTTTTTTTTACCTACTTTTTAGTGCATTTAAAAAAGTGTAAGTGTATATATTTTTTACATTTTTGTGAATAATAGTGAAAGCATGCTATACAATTTTTTTTAACTCTACAAAATAAAGAATTTTATTATCCTTACTTTTGAGCACCACTATTTCAGAATGCTCTCTTTTGCCTTATTTAATCCATAAATTATGCAGAACTCCAATAAATCACGTGCGAAATCATTAAGGCATAAGCTACAAATACGAATTAGCGGTGCTGGAAAAGTAAGGAATCTTTTCTCCTTGAAAATCGGTTAATACCTTCTCCACCAGCTGCACGTTTAACCCCATAACACATTGAGGACGGGTCACATGAATTGACGTTTTCGGGGATTGATGGAAGAAAATATTACTGGTACCGGAATTTTTTTAAGGATGAGTAAATAAGGTTTAATACAGGCATGCTTACTTCTGATTGGTTGTGAGCAGGTTTTAATTTCTAATGACATTTGTACTCGTTTGTTTTCAGATAGCAAAACCCTCCGTGCGTTTTCGCATGCGTCAGGTCTTCTATGATTATGTCAAAATAGGGGTGATCGGTGTTTCTTTAGCTGCATTTGGCTGAGTGCCTATCCTAGTGACAACCAACAAATGAACAACTTCGCAAAATATCCAGCTCAGCGTAACACCCCTTTGGTTAGTAGAATTGTCCCAGATTGCTAGGCGCGGCTTTCGAAAACGAACAGTAAACATAAATTTCGTGCTTGTGTTCGAAAAATGACCCGTCCCCGACTATTTTGCCTGAGTGCCGCTCAGACAAAAGGAGTTTGCTATCTTCGATACTAAAAGTTTTTGGATACCACTTAATTTTAATTGCAATCTTTGGTTTCTAATATGGCATACCTTTTTCGGTCGTACGAAGCCAAATATTTTAGTAAAGAAAAAGTGGTGACGGTTCCTTATTTTTATTTTATTGTGCTGAAAAAAAAGAAACAGTAATGGAGTTAATTGCCGTATTGAGTGTGCAAACGCCTTGAATTTGTATGCAAGTAATTTTGCACAGAACATTGCGCCTTATCTAATCCAAAAATTTACAAATATATAGTGGAAAGACAATTTTTAATAAGAAGTGGTTTCAAAAATAAAAAGAAATATAATTGGCACTCGACACAAATGATTAAAACTATGTCTTATTTTATAGTCTTCTCTATGATAAGAAAAACAGTTAAATTAATTTTCATCCTACGTTTTGACTACTGTTATTGTCTTTGTGATAAAATAACGTGTCTGTTTTCCGTTCTCCCAATTGTCACAAAATGATTTTCCTTTAAATTTTGAACTGAGTTATTGAGTTATACAGAATGTTTTCTTTATACATGTATACAGGATGATTCAAAAGGTCGTGTCCAAACGGCTCGTGTGGGTGTGTTAAGTCATGAGGAGCAAGAACTACATAGGAACTGGGGGTCGGAAACGCGATTGTGGCGGTGCAATTGCATGGTGACGTGACGCAAAGAAAATATAACACACAGTGTAAAAATACCTTCATTTTGCAAAAAACGTAATCGAAGTACAAAATACAAATGAAAAATGTTACAACTCATAACATGTGCTCAAAATGTACCACATTAGCCGTGATGCATGCCAGTTTGTCAGGAGTTTCCAGACACATGCCGGTGCTTCGGCGATCCATGCCATGAGGCCCATGGCCGATGGGACGGGTGTCTCATACACAGGAGACTTAAGATATCCCAAGAGCTAGAAATCCTGGGTGTTTAAGGTCCGGGGATCGCGATGGCTACGGAACAGGGCCGATTGGAACGTGTTCGCGATTTCATGTGGTTCCAATGTGAAGCATGCATCACGACTAATGTTGCACATTTTGGGCACTTGTTATGATTTGTAACATTTTTCATTTGTATTTTGTACTTCGATTTAGTTTTTTGTAAAATAATTTTTTTTACACAGTTTGTTATCTTTTCTTTGCGCCACGGTCACGATGCAATTGCACCGTCACGATCGTGTTTCCGACCCGTTCCTGTGTAATTCTTGCTTCTCCTGACCTGCCACACCTACACGTACTATTTGGACATGACCTTTTGAACCACCCTGTATATATATATACATATTATTGTGCAGTTTGCTTATCCCTTTAAGAGTTTTTTTTTTTTTTTTTTTTACACAACAAACTAAAAATAGGGAATGTACATATTTTTACCGTATTAAAATATTTGCCATATAAAATCGAAATTTGTCCGTCATTAAATAAAGCTAATATTGTAGTTTAAAATTAATGGTGTAGTAAAGCTTTTAGTAACGAAACAAGCAAAACTCTTCAACGACGTACGGTGTACGGGCAAACCTGTCAAGGGGGTGACAGAACTGAGCGGAAAACTATAAATTTTAAGGTACAATAAAACCTTCTTAAAGCGACCACATTCCGTTCCAATAAAAATTGGTCGCGCCGAGAGGCGGTCTCTTAATGGAGGTCCTGTTTAAATCGAGATTTTAATTGTTGAAAAAAAGGTCACAATTAATGTTACTAAAATTTATTTTTCATATTAGAAAAAAAAATGAAAATTTATGTATCAAAAGAAAAGTTAATTACATAAGTTAATTTCTATAGAGATTAAAAAATGAATACATTGACGTTTGCTTTGGTTTTACGATTTTATCTTTTATAACTTTTATTTTGAAGTTCAGTAAATAAATGCATTTATTTTTGACCGGAACAAATAAGAACGATTTCATTAATTTATCTATTTCTTTGAGAGCTTCCTGACAGAATAGGGTAGGAGAGTTTATTGACATTCATTCTTAATTTGTCATTAGAGTTAGATTCATTGCCTAAAAAGGCTCAAAGGGGTTTAAAGACTTAAAAGTTACCGGAATAACAACAAAAAAAAATTAAACTTAGTTTTGAAGTTTGATGGATAATGCGCTCTCCGGAATTATTTTTCTGATAAAACCTTCTTCAAGTAACCAGGGAAAAACGGAATTTGTTTCATTTTCTTCAAAGAAATGTGTCACTCGTGGAGGGAGTCCAACTAGGATGGTCTCTGAATGGAGGTAAAGTTAGTATTGAGGCTATGGGAATAAATTTCGTTCAATGAAAAAATAGTCGTTCAGGAAGGTGGTCGCACAGGGAGGTTTCACGATATATTCCTTTCTGGTTGCCTTTCAATAAAGAAACTAATATTCTGAAGTGTATCCCTTTGTATCACTATATTCCTTATCTGCAACGCACACAAAAGTCACAGCAGGCCTTAACTCTTTCCGTCGCAGTATGGCGTGGTCGGAACACCTAATTTTAATTCCCAACTTATGATCGACACCAAGATTATTTTAGTAAAATTTTGCTTTTATAATGAACATTTAAAGTAACATGTTTTTAATTTTAAAAAAATCCTTTTTAAATTCCGGTGTCAGTCAATATTTTCATCATTTTACAACAATAACTGTCTGTGCCGGAAAGGGTTAATAGGCGATTTTATTTATTGCTGCTACCTCCCAACACAGCAGTTAATAAAATTGTTCGTAGAATTCAACAGACGGCGATATTGAGTTAATTTTTCATGCCAATGTTTTATTTATCATTTAAGCCGTTTTGCATCGTTATTGTTAAAATATACTTCGTGAATATTGTAATATTAAAAAGGCTTGAGCAGCCGAAAATATATTCTTTTCAGAGGTAATTTCGTGTATTTTAAAATTTTGTATTAGGGTTGATTTTTGACGGCCAATTATCTAAACGAGGGATATAGGCCCGGCGGGAGTGCCCTCCGTGGGGGTCTTTCTAAGGGAACCTAATCCGTATTAACGCATAGAAGATCCACGGCTCGAAGAAAACCACGAAAACTCCGAACGATTAGGCCGACGGGCGCGATTGGGATCGAACCCAGCACCTCCCGTCTACCAGCTTCGAGAGCAGAACCTCTCGGCCACTGGTGGGGCTAAATTTTGTATTAGAAAATTGAAATTGTTTAGAAGTGTGTAATTTTCCGTTTAATGCTGACATAAAAAAATGTAACATATAGTCAATATTTTTTTTATTTCTATGTTCTAAATTTTACGTCCGTTTGTAGTTATATAAACTTGTAGCATCTATAGTCTTCGTCCAGTCCGTCCGCCTGTAGTTATATAAACTTGTAGCACCTATAGTCGTCGTCCGGTCCATCCGCCTGTAGTTATATAAACTTGTAGCACCTATAGTCATCGTCTGGTCCGTCCGACTGTCCGCATATAATAGCGCAAAAGCCACTTAACCGAATGGTTTGAAATTTTATGTATATAATTGTTCCTGAATTTTCTCACGTCATTTCAAATTTTATGAAAATCGAATTTAAACATGAAAAGCTATTAATAAAAGCTTTTTTTCATTCTATTAACCTCTTAATCGTCGCGCCTGATAAGTGCCGAATACGTGTTTAAAATTCAGATTGTTTGATTGCCACCACCTTTTTCAAGCTGAAATATTCTCTTCATTTAATAGCAGATAAAATGTAAATAAAGTAAATTGCATTATTTAAAAAAACTGGTGGAAATAAAACAATGTGATTAAAAGAAAAGAAGCCTACACCGCCGGTGACTGTAACGGGCACGACGATTAAGGGGTTAAACCCCATAATATGTAAATAATTGAGACATATCCCGTGATAGGTAATGATTCTAGGTTATTATGGTGATTACAGTGATGGAACAGTGGCGCAGCAGTTGGGAGTTTGCCACCAATAAATTTTAATAGTATTATTCGCCTTGAAAAATCTCATAAATTCTATCCTGAAACACGACAAAGAATACTATAAAAAATTAGCAGGGTCAGTTCATTCTCTGGTGTCACACTGTTCCATCACTGTGATTACGTCCTATTTAAGACAAATTCCTATTACCGAATTTAATGTCCATAATTAAACGAGCCTAATTTTAAGATGTCTACGGACGAAACTATTCGTCAGAAAATTGTGAAATTTTGTGACGGACATAATAAAGTAATGGGAATTTGTTTGGGCGAAAAAAATAGTTCAAAATTTCGCCACCAGGGGGCTTTTTTAATGAATTACACATTTTTAAAAGTTTTTACGCTTTATTTTTCTCAGATTAAATAAGACAAATATACAGACCGCCCTCTGAAAAACAATAAAGCGTAAAACCTTTTTTTAAAATATTGGTGTTCGAATTCGCCTACGACAACCGCCATCTTTTTCACAGAGCTCAGGCCTAGTATTCAGTGGGCGGTGGCTAAATGTGTAATTTATTTTTAAAACGCCATTTGGTGGCGAAATTTTGAACTAATTTTTTTTTCGCTCAAACAAATTCCCATTCTTTTATTATGTCAGACACAAAATTCCACAACTTTCTGACCAATAGTTTCATATTTAGACGACTTTAAAGTAGGGTCGTTTAATTATGGACACCCTGTATATAATTGTAATAAATTTTGTATTAACACTAGAACGCCCGGAAGGAGTCGATCCGACTCCGACCCTATGACTAAATGTCAACTGGAACCAGAAATTCTTTCATAAAATAAGTTAAATTTAAACCACGCAGATGTACGTTAAATAAATCAGTCAAATAATTTTGAATAAAAATTCTGGTGTCAAATATTTTTTATGAAACTTGAGTAAAATTTCCGGGCGTTCTAGTGTTAATGCACTTTTGCATAAGAGTGCAACAGCTATTGCACCAAGATCTAAATATTTAGAAAATTAGTTTTAGTACTAGTTTTAGTACGTTTTGGCACCTCATTTGCTACGTTTCGCGTATAAATTCAGACTTGTTATTATTAATTTTTATACGCTTAAAATGTATTATTCTAACCTCTTTTCAAATCTCAGTTGTTGGGTCATAAATGTTTAAATGTTATAATATTCTAAGAAGCATGTTTTTGACGCTTACGCAAGTACTGCATTTTTACCTGTGTTAAACATTTATGGGCGGTTTTACAATAAAAGGACTTTCATACTGTGATTTCGTGAAAAATAAAAGATAAATTTTCAACAATACTTTTATTACAAATAGGTAAGATATAAGGTAATGAATAATGTACGATATTCCGGCATAAATTTAAACAGAACTTTTCTTTAACCTACAGACCTCTAATAGACCCGTTTCTATAATTCATTGCATACAAACGAGAAATTTCTACATTAGGCTACTTAAATAAAAGTCGTAATTAACTAATTCATTAACACGTTCACGCCGGCGCGGTGGGTCATACTCGATTGTCTCAGAGTTTTTAAATCTCCAACTTTTGCACACCACTGTTATTTTAGAGAAAATGTTGTTCCTTTAAATCGCCCAATTGTTCTAATTAAATAAAACAACATTTTCTGTATTAAAATACTGGTATCGCAAAAACCGGAGACTTGGCAGCTCTAAGACAGTCGAATGTGACCCACCGTGACGGCGTGAACGTGTTAATTATGTTGAATAGTTTAAAATAAAAATTCTGGCGTATATGTTTTTAATCAAGGTTGAGGAAAATTTCAAAAGGGTAGTGAGCTGTAAATTCATTGAAAAGGGACTGAAGTGGCAGGGACAGTAGTGACAAAATTAAGAAAATTGCTTCCGTGCTCATAGTAAGTTAATCTTAGTAAAACTCCAATATAATATTTTTAACTGAACAAATGTATGCTGTATCGTGACAAAATCATAAATAAATAATATATATATATATATATATACAGAAGAGCGCCGATTAACCGAACAAGTCGGGACCGATCCTAGTTCGGATAAGCAGAAGTTCGGATAAATGGACAGAGAATTTAAGGGATGTTACTGACTGGACTAAAACATTCACACTGTATTCAAGCTTAGGACTGGCAGCACCAGATAGTGCTAGCGTGTTTAAAAAGTGTTGTTGTTTTTTTTTTTTTACTTTTTTATCATTTAAAATTATCTTTTTTCTGTTATTATCATTTTCTATACTCCAGAGATTATAATTTAAGCAAAAAAGCATTCGATTGTTGCTTGCTTCAAAGAAGACGTTCTATCCAATGCTGCCATATCTCTAACTCTTCTTAAATACGTTAGTTGAATAGGATCAGAATTCCTCTGCCGTTCGAGCCATTTCGTAGCTGTTTCCAAATATTCAAAGGCTTCGTTATGTGACGCACTTGGGCCCTTTTTAGAGCATTTGTTTTCATTTCTTCAATTTGTTTTCATATTAAACCTCATCCATAATCTCATCATCATTAAAAAAAGGTTTTGAGATAAATAGGCTGTTCGGTTAAAAGGAAGTTCGTTTTTAAAAAATTTTTGATAGAAATAGGCTGTTCGGATAATTAGAAGTTCGGTTATATGGAGTTCCGATAATCGGCGTTCTACTGCATATCAAAATTTTAACACAGGACAGCAGTGACAGGTAATACACATATTTTTATCCTACTGTCTATTTTGAAGCTTGTAACTGCTTTTGAAGTTCAGATAATTAAAACTTGTGACTTTCACAGCAATGGAGATTGCTGCTTCTTTTAAATTTAACTGTCCTTCAAATTTTATCTGACCTATTGATGGTCAGATGATCAGTTTTATACAAGCGGACAGTAGTGACATAAAAACTAGGGAACAACATTTCTAAGGCCAAAATAAATATAACACTAAGAATTTACAATAAAAAAAAACATTTTATACTTTAGAATGTAAATTTTTATTTTCTATAGTAACATTTCTTAAAAAATACTTTGTCATTGTACCTAAATTTGTTCCAGGAGATAAGTGCATGAAGTGAAGGTTAATGGCCAGGAGTAACAATTTGAATATTTGAAATATTTTTGGAGTGAAATTTATAATTATTTTCTTAAAAATTATTTTCTAAATTGTAGAAATGGATTACAGACTACATTTTATACTAACGAAAATAATATAAATGATAAAGTGTATGATATAATCCCAAGGGGAAAAAATTATCCACTTATTGAAAAATCGCTCTTATACGTTCGTGTATATTATGAAGCAATGTGATATATTTTGAGCTACATTTTATTCATTATTCAAACGCCATTTAAAATAAACGTAATTGAACTTTTCTCGCCCATTCTTTCTCTTTCTGTTTTGTTTGTTTGTTTTTGTTATATTAATTAATATATTTTTGTCAGTCGACAACATCAGAATTAAAATTTCCTTAATTTGCGCTGTAAAATTTATATAAAGAAGGAAATATTCTGAGATTGGTCTCCAAAAGGATTATTCATATTATAGTGGATAAAAAGTTTAACATTTTATCTACAATCCTATTTTTCCTCTTATTCTCCCTTATTAATAAAAAAAAACCTCTTTTACATTCCGGAAGAAATAGTTAATTTTACGTTCTTCACATAAATTATTTTATTAACTATCGTAATATTTTATGACGCATGTATATTATCATTTGCGAATGTAATAAACTTTTATGGCCAGTACATTTTTTTACTTTGATGTTCTTAGTAAGGTTTTAGTGTTTTGGTTACTTAGCATTTTTTTCATAAATGTTTCTTTGCAACTAAAATTCAAATAAAAAATATTTTTCTTTTGCCATTTTTTTTATTCCGAACACTATATTCATCAATAATATGTTTAATCGAATATATATGTTTCATATATTTATTCTTTTTTATCGACAGTCAGGTTTTTTTTTCTTTCTTTCTTTTTTAGTTTAAAAATTTAACTGTATTTAAAAAAAATGTAAATTATACTACTTTATCTTCCATAAATTGCTCTAATAGTAAATAAAAATGTTCGAAAAGAAAACAAATAATTACTTCATATATAAAAATTTCATAGACATATTTTTTATCCAACTTCTACTAAATGGCAATTACAGTAACGCAGTGGTGAGCGCCTATCTCTACCACTCTGCAGGTCCACAGTTAGATCCCTGCCTGCGGACTGAGCAAGGTTCACTCAATCTTTTACCCATTCGGGGTCGATGAATTGAGTACCAAACTTATTTGGATACTGAGTGTGCCACGTTCGGTTGACCATTTGGCCTGTCATATGTTGTATAGCATCTTGTGACCCATAGTCATGAAAACAGAGGTAGATACTGTAGGTCATGATCCCTAATGAATTATAGAACCGCAGGTTTAGATTTTCATTATTAAATATTAAAAAATATAGTAAAAGTTATTAATTAGCTTATTTAGTATATACTATATAAAATATTATTAATACAGTGTCATCGAAAAAGGTATCCTTTATTTCGAATTAAAATAAAGAATGCCTTAACATATTAAAAATCGAGCTTCCTTTACACTTCTTTTAATTCTTCGATACCAGTTTTTGCCACTTTGTAATTTGGTTTTGTTTAATAGCTCAAAATCTGAGATTAAATAATATGAAAATTTCAAAACTAAAATACTGGTATTCAAATTTAAAAATTTTGTTCGCTTTACCTGGCAAGTTCTCTTGCCAACGGGCTTTAATGAGTTAACCCTCGCGCTGCGTAAGTAATTCTTCGCGATGAGTGTCTTTTACAGAATTTTTAATCGTTTATCACCGGTTCTTTAACCCTTAAATGCCTGAATTTTCAAAAATCATTGTAATAATGCTTTTCGGCTTTCATTTTTTAAATAAATCATGGGAAAAATACTTTAAAAAATCATATTTTGTTTTAAGTACAGTTTACGGCTAAAAAAACAGTTAGTTACTAATCGGCAATACTGGTGTTTAATTGAAAAAATAACTTCCTTTGATAAAATTCTATAATATTAAACACACAAGAATTTTAGGAAATGTAATAAGAAATAAATTTTACTTGCTCACTGCAGGTCAAAATAGGGTATTTCGCAAGCTTCCAAACAAAACAAAAAGAACAAGTAGCAACATTTGAAAAAATAAATTTATCTTTATTCTTAAACAGCACAAGTGTTGCCATCTAAATGTTGAAAATCGATTTCATAATATTTTCAGAATGTATTTTATTGGCAACATTAGACATTATAGCTTCAATATTATTCTAATAGTATTTTAGAGGCTAAATTGGGTATGTTGGCGAAAAGCAACACCAGGCATTTAAGGGTTCAAGCAGAAATATTTGACTATGGTAATCGGGGAAAATATCCTGATTAAATCAGACAGTGTTTTGCTAAAGCTAAAAGATAACAGGTGGGAATAACCAAATAGTATTAATTTGAAGAAAAAATGCATGCCCGAGCATATCTCGGACTGCGCAGCGAGAGGGTTAATAAAGATAAAACAATTATTTTAAAACCAGATCGGAAAAATCTGTAATTTTATTATTATTTTTTTTTACATAGAAAACTTCAAAATGAATTTCCCCCTCTTGCTGGGTAAACATCTAAACGGTAGTCGATCTGCTTTCGGTTGCTGTTTAAACTGGTTAAACCAAAGAACAACGGTTTTGTTTCTTTGGGTCATCTTGCTACGTACAGCACAACCCCCTGAATACTAGGCCTGAGCGCTGACACAAAAATGGCGGCAGCCGATGACGGACTTTATTCAGTGTGCGTATAGACCCTTAAATTTTGTCACCAATAATTTCTGAAAGTTTTTTTTTCCGGTTTTATTTTTCTGAGATTAAACAAGACAAAGTAATCCTTTATAAAATACCGGTGTCTAAATTTAACCCCTTAATTCTCGCTCCCGTCATATTCACGGGCTACGTCTTTTATTCAGATTGCTTGATTCCCACCAGTTTTATAACATAGAGAAATTGGCTATATTTTAGTAACGTTTTACCTGTCATTAAATAAGGTGAATACTTCTTTTTCATAAAAGTGGTGCCAATAAGCAATTTGAATTTTTAAAACGTAATTTAATTCGAGCGTTAAGGGGTTAAGGGACCATCATACGTTATTAAAAATCTGACTTCGGCAGCCGCCATTGTTGTGTCAGCGCTCTGGCCTTTAATTATTTCCCATTAAAATAGGGCATTAAATTCAGGTAAGGCGAAAATGGCGTTGTTACACAATAACAGATTTAACCCTTTCAGGGGCAGAAGAATTCTGTTCGCAAACTGTTGAAATAATCGACTGTCACCAGAATATTCAAATGAATTTCTTAGAAAATGAAAACCCGCTAATTTGCACTAACATTACAAAACCAAAATTTTATTCAAATACTCTTGGTGCATCCGTCAGTTTTGGAATTAAAATTAGGTTACTAGGCCGTATTGCTATCGTCCTTGAAAGGATTAAACTCGACGTACAACAACACACACTACGCTTTCTGCTATACGCTCACCATAATTTCTGTGAACTGACTTATGAGCGAAATGTTATCAGGTCACGAAATGGTGTCGGCGCATACGCGCAAAGTGAAGGTAAACGCAATTACTCCTTCAGATGTTCTACAATTTCATGTTGGTTTCTTAACGTTCGATTACATATTTCTCGTTCACTTTATTTTTAAAATCAGGGATACCTTTTTCGGTGACCCCGTATTTATATTTTAAAATATTCACATTCACATACAGTCAGTATGACGTTTCTGAATTTAAAGAGTTCATTAAAAATCATTTATTTAATAAAATATTTTTGTGGTATGCCATATTATATTATTCATACATTGAAAAAGAAACTACATGTGTTATCTTAAGTATTACATTTCACTTTTATTCGAAAATATTTTAAAACAATAATGTTAAAATTATGTATTTCTAAACTACATTCTCCAGTAGTTGAGATAGTTATTTATATTTCCGCTAGGTAAGTTATTTGACAGAGCATCAGAACATTTTATAGGACATCTTAATCGCTTTTATTATCACCATCGTAACTAATAAACCTTTACGGTCCATTTATTATTATGTTTTTATTTGTCCTACAAAATTAGTGCTACTTATAGTTATATTCTTCGCAACAGAAAATGTGTTTTGAAAACAAAAAATTGCAACTAACTTTCAGATTTGCAGAGTTCAGTGCATTTTTCTTTACATCGTTTGCTTAAAAAAAAATCCTCATCTAAATGAGGATTTCAGCAAGTTATTTGGACCTTTTTAATTAGCGTGATGAGTATTTAAAGACTGAAAGTCAGTCTTAATCTGTTTCTATTTGTATCATTTTCCAAAAGAGCGTCTTGATTTTAAATTTCTTTAGAACTTCTGTAATGTATTATAAATTCTGTGAAAGGAATGAATCCAAGCTTTGGGATGATCGTATATAATAAGTAAAGTTTAATTAAGTACAATAATATATTTCTATTTATATTTTCAAAAAAATATGCTGGGTAAGTTTTTAAAGAAGATAGAATTCTATAGATTTTCAGACGTGAGCAACAGTTATTATTTCTTTTTAAACGCCTTAACCATTTGAGGGGCATGCAATTGCATTTGTGTAATGCTGAATTCCGACCGGAAATTTAGAAAAAATTCATTTCAAAATAAGGGAAAGCAATTCTTCAACTCTTTTTCCCCAAAGTTATAAAAGTAAAACTTTATTAAAATCTTCTGATGGAAATCCTTATTAAAACCTTTAACTGATGTGACTAAAATTTGTCACACAACTGACTTGATGTGGTCTCTCAGATCGCTCTAATAAAATGAATTAAAAAAATAACTTAAATGGTTGAATGTACTTAAATTTTGTACCAACAAGATCATCGTATTTCTCTTAGATTGGGTTGCGTTGATTTTTGACGGCCAATTATCTACTCGAGTGATATAGGCCCAGGGGTGGAAGTGCCCTTCGTGGGGGTCTTTCTAAGGGAACCCCATCCGTATTTACGCATGGAAATCCATGGTTCGAAGAAAACCACGAAAACTCCGAACGATTAGGCCGACGGGCACGATTGGGTTCGAACCCAGCACCTCCCGTCTTCCAGCTTCGAGAGCAGAACCTCTTGGCCACTGGTGGGGCGTACTTCTCTTAGGAGCATGTGAATTAAATTGTATGAAAAAATTATTTTATTCATATTATTTTTTTCTCCAAAATGAACAGATAGTTTGTTAATTTTGCTAATTAAATATAAAAATTAATAGTGTACAATTTTCTTTATAATTTATCGTTGCAACAAAGTATGAAAATTGAAACGCAGTGTTTATTAAAAAAATAATATTTACCCTACGAATATGCAAGAGTCAAAGTACATCATTATTGCAGTCAATACAAATTTTTCGGGTACATTCAATGTATACTGACTTTTGGCATAAAATGCACTTATAAGATGTTTTTCTCTAAACTTTTCTTTCGGTAATAAAAATTATGTTGAACTCCATCAGAAATATTTACATTTTCACAATCGGAAAGTTCAGAATTTGTATCGTGAACTCTTCCGACAGTAAAATCTGCTTCGTCAGAACTTTCAATACCGGAAAATTCTTGATCTGATCAGTTGTTCATATCTTCTATTTCCTTCTGGCTGAGCAAAGTAGAACGTTTTCGCGGTTGCGACGACATAATATCACAAAAAAGATCCTAAAGAAATGAAAAAAAAAATAAAGTACAACTAATCACGAGTATTGTACTACAGTTTGAAATAGCCACACAACTGATGTAATGAGGTCTCATAGATCCCAACGTAACGAATAACACGTTTAAAATCAACTCACAAAATTATGGCTTTGTGTGTGACCTTTGCAAGTTGATAGAAGAAGATACTGATACGGGCAAGTAATATTTGCACTTTTAAGAGTTGGAAATGTGTATAGCTGGGACTTGCAGGGTCTGTGAGACCGCGTGACATCAGTTAAAGGTTAAACTTATATGGGATATAATATATCCCACCACCCCTCAAGGAGGTTAATGAAAAAATATATGATTATTTTAAAAAATATATTCAATTATTAACCAGAGAGTATACGCATCTTTTTTTCGGAACTTCATTAGTCGCCGTCGGCCCTTCGTGTACAGAAAATGTAAAATAAAATATACTTTTCGTTTAATATTTGAATATTATTTTTCAATGAAGTTATAAATTTGCAGTTCACTTAAATTATACATTTTATTCATGAGATTTGCAATAATGGAAAAAAGTAAAACTGAACTGACATTAGGGATCGTTGCGCTGACTTTTCCACCAATTTCGACTTTCTCGTAAAAATGTACCAGGAGGAAAAACAGAGTTGTCTTGTTACTTCACTATGGTGGTGGAGAAACATTTAAAGTCAACTACATGGTAGTTCTCCATTGTATTTGTAAAAGTATATGAGTTAGGAGAAGATACGTTTATATGAGGGGCAAAAAGACCGACACATGTCATGTCTACTGCCGGGTTAACCTTTTTCGGCCGAAGTACTCCTCCCAGATACAAGCATCTCTTACACGAATTTACTCGGTTGGCAGCATTTTTTAAAACATTTTTATTAGAAATTTGATATGTGCAAGGGAAATATACTAAAATATGAACTTTTAAGATATACTAGTGCGAACAGGATATAAAAATCGAATCATGTATTTAACCCTTTTCGGCGCAGTGGTCCCTCGTCGGGACCACCTAATTTTAATTCCAAACTTGCAAACGGCACCAATAATTATATAATCAAATTTTGCTTTTAAAACGACAGTTTAAAGTAACGCGTATTTAATTTCTAAAAAGTATTTTGTAAATTCCGGTGCCAGTCATTATTCTGAATGTATTGGAAAGTGTTTCGTAGTCTATGCCGTATGCATGATTTTTCTTTCTTGTTAGTTTAATATTTGAATATTTGATAATATTTGATGTTTGTTGATCTTCTTTTTAGAAGCTGTTAAGTGGATAAAAGAATAAGATCTTTTGCTGTAAGAAAATTTTTACTCCCAAAATTAAAGCTGAAAATAGTACATCAACTTACAATTTTCAATTTCGAAAAAAAGCTCTTCTTTAAAATTAATGAATTCATTAAAACATAAAGTAATACAAAAATACTTTATTGAAGTATTTTTATTCCTCAGTAATTAAAGGGAAAAACAGATCATTAACGATATGTATTTTTAGTTCTTTGAACTAATTAATTAGCACTAAGTCCTATGGAAAAACTTTAGAGAAATGAGCTTTTGAGAATGATTAATAGCTGTTTCTTTCATGTCCAATAAATAAGAAATATGAAACAGTAAATTTTCTTAATAAAGTGATATAAAAAGTACATGAAGTTTTTTCCTACAATATTTCAAGCACGTTTCTATACCAATACATTTATTTAACGTTTTAATAAAATCTATAACGAAAGTGTTTTTTGGCAACTTATTTTTTAAAAAATAAAGTTAATTTCCTGTTTATGTAAAATATCTTTTATAAGTAACACGAATTTAATAATAATAAGAAACTCATTTTTAAGCACCGTGCAGGCAGGGCCTGATTACCAACGGGGGAAATTTCCACCTAAAAAAAGGACAGAAAATTGTACCCTATTTACGACACTAATTTTGTATTAATTCAGCGTTTAACCCCTTAACCGTTGCATTAAATTACGGTTTAGAAATTCAATTGCTTATTGGCACCACTTTTTTGAAAAAGAACTATTCACCTTATTTAATGACAGGTAAAATGGTACCATAATAAAGCCAATTACACTTTCATTGTTGGCGAACCTTTTTGATGCCGCATGCCAAATTAGATCAAAAAATATTTTATGTGACCCCGACGTGCCAACTAAAAAACAAAATAGTATGTAAAAAAATTAATGGATTAAAATTGCTTAAAATTTTTATTAAGATTTAAAAAATACGAGGGATATATACATGTAGATGTTACACCATAATTTGTTCGAATAGCTCTAAACAAAATCAAAGTTGCCATAACTTTACAATCGGACTTTAGTAAAGTTTAATAACCAATTCGTGTGGATAGTTTTCAAACATCGTCTTTGTTTTAAAAAAAAATGAGACCATAATTAATTAGATTGGAATATAATATGTCGCATTTATTTTTTTTCAATTTTCATTTAATCGAATTTAGCAATGATCAGTCTCGATTTTGTGTAACTTCACTTTATTTTGATTTAGAGCCACAAGCAATACCGTGACAAAAGTATTCTTTGGCATGTCATACGTTCGCCGTCCCTGCACTATTTTATAAAATTGGAGGGAATCAAACAACATTTGACATTTAGATTGCATCCATGAATTTTTTACTTAATAGCCGTGTCTTGTAAAGTTCATGCAGGGTTGCCAGTTTGGCCTCCATTTTTATTTCGAAATTTCACATTCATACTAGAAATTTTGAAATAAGAAGCTGAGTTTTGTGTAATCACAAAATTTCCCCCATTAACCCCTTAATTCTCGTTCCCGTCATATTCTCGGGCTGCGTCTTTTACTCAGATTGTTTGACTCCCACCAGTTTTATAAAATAGTGAAATTGGCTATATTTTAGTATCGTTTTACCTGTCATTAAATAAGCTGAATATTTTTTTTTCATAAAGTGGTGCCAATAAGCAATTTGAATTTTTTAACCGCAATTTAATTCGAGAGTAAACGTGTTAATACTAGAACGCCCGGAAGGAGTCGATTCGACTCCGACCATGTGATTAAATGTCAATTAGGACCAGAAATTTTTTCACAAAATAAGTTAAATTTTAACAACGCAGAGTTACGTTATAAACCAGTCAAATAATTTTAAATAAAAATTCTGGTATAAAATATTTTTATGAAACTTGAGTAAAATTTCCGGGCGTTGTAGTGTTAAATAAAACAAAAATTACTATTTTTAATTTCTCTCACGAATTTGGATTTTTTAAATTAAGGTGGAGTCCAAACTGGCAACCCTGAGTTCACGTGTAGATGCAAATTATTTTTTTATGATATAGGTAGATGATGCAGTTTCAGTTGTAAATTAGTATTCAAGTATTTTTTTAAACATTTCTTTGTCACCTGCTTTGTGTTCTGTCTACGATTAAAATAGGTCTCTCAGCAACCATAATATTTATATTGTTCATTATATTATGCTATCCATCATAATATTCGTATTCATATTATTGATAATTATCCATTTCCGAAACAACTTCGTATACTTTATTTTTATATTATTAAATCTTGTACACAAAATTCTAAAACGGTCAAGAAAGGAAGAATAATAAACGGATCAAGAAAAGAATAATAAAAGAGTCAAGAAAGAAAGAATAGTATATGTTAAGACAAATTTGTTGCTAAGGGCTATTATAGTTAAAAAGAGTCTTGCCTTATGCTTAACCCCTTAACGCTCGAATTAAATTACGGTTTAAAAATTCAAATTGCTTACTGGCACCACTTTTATGAAAAAGAAATATTCACCTTATTTAATGACAGGTAAAAGAATACTACTAAAGTATAGTCAATTTCACTATTTTATAAAATTGGTGGGAATCAAACAATCTGAGTAAAAGACACAGCCCGTGAATATGACGGGAGCGAGAATTAAGAGGTTAATAGTAGGTAATTTGTGACAGAGATATTGTTTCTGAATTTTAACTCAAGTCTAATGTTAATGAATTAAAAATTTCATTTCTGTCCGAATTACTAACATACATAGTGTTTCAAATTTTGTCAATAGTGCTAGAAAAATATCCCTCGAAAAATATTTTGTACAATACCGTATCCTAAATAGTAATATTTTATGTATGATTTCTTTATTTTAGAAATTCGTATTTATCATTTCTAGTTTGAAAACGTAATCTTTATAATACAGTCATTCAGGGTAACTTTGATCCGCATTTTCTCTATTTTCAAATGCCCCACTCTTACTTTAAGAATAATTTTGCAACTAGTGGGCTAAAAGAGAAGAAATGATCCTAAATTATTGTATGACTATCTGACATTAAGGAATAATAATGATATAAACAATAACAAATATATTTTTAACCTGGTTCAATGTTATCCAACCATGTTGAGTAACTTTGCACCATATTATAAATACCATACAAACGAAGACATTATAAAAAAAGTGTTATAGTTAGGACAACTTTGAAGTGAAAAAAGTGTTTTTTCAGAAATTTTAAGACACCTAATTTACATTTCCCAACACCACAAGATTTGTATAATTTATGATATTACAATGTATATTATGCACAAGAAGAATGAAAGAAGAAAACCGTGAATATTTAGCAGAAAAGAACTGTTTATTGTTTACATAACACATAAAAATGCAATGAAAAACTATTTTCAATGTTTTAACCCCATAATATAGCCATATATACAGTAGTGCATACTAGTACTTGTATTAATCAAAGAAGAATAAGAAATGTCGAATGTAGAGTCGCCAGTTTGGCCTCCATTCTTATTCAAAAATTTAGTGTCCATATCAGAAATAAAGAATAATATTTTATGCTTTATTTAATAAGAGAGATTTAACGACTACAGAATGTAAAAATTCTTCTTTGAAAATATCCGGTAAGAATTTAAATTGTCGGATTGAAATTTGAAACCAAACTGGCATGCCTGGGAAAATGTATGGGATACCAAATTTGAGCAGCTCAGCCCCAAATGATGTCTTTAAATGAATTTTATGTATTTTACAAATATTTTTGAAAATTTTTATCTGTTACATTCAATGCACACTTTCGGCACTCATATATAATATACATTAGGGTGTATCGATTTTTAACTCTTTTTTTGTTTCCAAATTCCAAGTTGATAAAAAGTTGCTACTAGACACCACAACTTGCCACAAAAAATTTTGGATTTTTAAAAAAATGTTTAGCTCTCCCGCACAAGGCCTAAAGTTTAGAAATTTTACTTAAAAAGTAAATTTTTACAAAAAAATTTAAAACAACCTAAAACACTTTTTTTCTAAATTGCAAGTTAAAATTCCACTAACAATAAGCACAAAAAACGATAGAAAATGTATTTCAAAAACTTAGCACAACATTTAGGTCTCCCGCACAAGGCCTAAAGTTTGTTAATTTTGACGAAACTTTCGTAATTTTTAGTGTAAGTGAACCATTTTTTTTCGTTAAAAACACCAGACTTAAGTGTATGTTTGTTACAGGAAGCATAAAATGACACAATATATATACAGGGTGTTCCGTTAAAGGGGTCCAATATTAATAGGGGTAATAGAGGAGATCACATGGAGCATAAATCAGTATATAAAGCCTGGTCGGATCTCAATAGTTTTCAAGTTACAGCAAATAGAATGAAAATTCGGAAAATTGTAAAAGAACCCTCATTTCTAAACTATCGATAACGCTACATAAAAACGAAGCACATATTTAGAAAGAGCAGAAAAAAACCTACAAAATGACATCAATTGTATTAAAATAGCAATATTTATTGACGAGTTACAAGCCCTGAAACAGTGAAAAAAGTACGAAATCCAATATACATCAAAATAGTTAATCGTTAATTCCAAAAAGACAACTCTAGCTACAACAAGGAAAATGTAGTAAAATTTGGTCCATTCCGAAAACTTTCGAAAAAGCTTACAATGAACCATATCGGTTTAATTGTGTGAGAGAAATTAATCAGTTTCTTAGTTACAACTCCGCTTTCTTTGACACTAGCAAAGGTTAAACTCCGCCCATCACGATTGGAAACACCGCCTTTTTAATTACTCTCAACTATACATTTTCGATCATGCTTCTTCTGAGATGCAACATTTTTAATTATTCAATAGTTGAATGAACCAAAATAACTTTACAATAATAGTCTACATTTTAAAGTGGTCTTTTATTGATATAAAGCTTAAGTTAAATTCTTTAAAATTAAACTGGTGGTGAAAATTCGGAAATAATTAAAAATATTGCGATTTGTAACTATGCAAGAAGTTTCAGTACATGTTTTACATGGACAATTATTGTATGTATATGTGCATCATAATTTATGATAGGAAATAATAATAACAAATAGCATAATAATTTTATTAATTATAAATTTAAAAAAGACACTAAATTTTAAATTAATTCATACAAACTTTGTAATTTACAATTTGAGTACACCACAGTCTGTGACTTACAAAATACTGTGCCAAAAAGTGTTGAAAATAAAAGAAAAATGACAAATAAAGAATTACATTCCACGTACTTTATGACATATGTGAAGCATAGTCTTCTGGCCTGCGCTGCACAGTTCAATGTCGGAAGGCAGACGAACGGACATTATTATAATAGGTGTTCGAAGTTGCGCTCATTAACAGAATCGCACAGCCGACAGTGACGTCGTAAAGATTGGCGAACACGCCGAAAAACTCCGACGGAGTTGGGAATGTCTCCTGCAGCGACAACGATTCGCGCTAGTAAATCCTCCGGTGTATCCACAGGCGTTTCATACACCAGCGATTTAAGGTGTCCCCAAACAAAAAAGTCTAACGGATTGAGGTCTGGAGAGCGTGCAGGCCAAGCAACAGGTCCACTGCGTCCAATCCATTTCCCAGGATATGTTGAATTGAGGTGATTGCGAACACCTATGAAAAAATGTGCCGGTGCGCCATCGTGCATAAACCACATATTGTGGCGCAATGTTGCTGGCACATTTTGCAGTAACTGCGGTAAGATATCCCGTAGGAAAACCAAGTACGTACTGCCATTGAGTACATCTGGGAGTAAATATGGTCCTATGAGATAATCGCCGAGGACACCTGCCGATATGTTCACACTGAACATTTGTTGTGCGTTCGACGGGAAAACAGTGTGCGGATTTGTATATGACCATGTGTGCATATTTTGCGTGTTTACCACGCCCTCTCTCGTAAATGTTGCTTCATCAGTAAATAAAATATTTTCCAGAAATTGTGGATTATTTTCTGTTACATTAACCCTAGATCTACCGGGAATTTTATTCAAGTTTTAATAAAACGTTCTACACCAGAATTTTTATTTAAAACTATTTAACTTATTTATTTACCTTATTTTTGTCTGGTTTATATACTTAGTTTATTTTAAAGAAATTTCTGGTTTGAATGAATATTTTGTATGTACCTGTCAGGTCCAATGGACCCGTCTGGTAGACGGAGGGTTAAGCAACCAGCGTACGAATTCTGTCCGCTGAGCACAATCTGTTACTGATAACAGTTGTACCCGCTGCACATGAAAGGGGTGCATGTTTTCTGCACGCAGAACACGTCACACACTTTGGTGAGAAACACCGACTTCAGACGCAGCAGCTCGTGTACTCGTGGAGGGGTTATCTTTAAAAATATTCAGTACATCTTCTTCCATTGCAGGTGTTCGTACATGTCGAGGTTTCCCTGCATCAATGCTTGCTGTATTAAACGATCCAGTCTCCCGTAATCGTCTATCGATTTTTATGAAGAGTTTCGAACTTGGGCAACGTCTCCTTGGAAATTGCTCACGGTACATGCGCTGTGCTAGACATGCATTTCCATGAGCTTGCCCGTACCTCAGATGCATGTCCGCATATTCTTCGTTAGAGTATTCCGGCATAATTATTATACATCAACTTACTACAATCCCACTTACAACAGCCTCCCTTTAACATAACGCCCACTGATGACTGCTGTTTTATTACACTTTTCTTCCTATACACATAGAAAATTTGCATAAAAAGTACTTTTTCTTCATCATCCTGAAAGTTCATGGAGGAAACGCAGCAGTCACGGAGTTTGCTTTAAGACAAGGCGAGAGCTGCACAATATGTCATTCACTTGACCAGACTGAATAATGAAAGGGTATTGATAGAGGTTGATCAGAAATGTATAATTGAAAGATATTAAAACGGGGTGTTTACAATCGTCATGGGCGGAGTTTCGCCCTTTCCGAGCTTGCAACAGTACAGAGTTGTAACTAGGGAACTGCTTGATTTCTCCCATACAATTAAACTGATATGGTTTATTGTCAGCTTCTTCGAAAGCTTTCGGAATGGACCAAATTTTATAACATTTTCCTTGATGTAGGTAGAGTTGCATTTTTGGAATTAACGATTAACTGTTTTGCTAAATATTTGATTTTGTATTTTTTCACTGTTTCAGAGCTTGTAACTCGCCATTAATTCTCAATATTGTAAAACAACGTATGTCATTTCGTAGAATTTTTTCTGCTCTTTCTAAATATGTGCTTCGTTTTTATGTAGCATTATCGATAGTTTAGCAATGAGGGTTTTTTTACAAATTTCCGATTTTTCATTCTATTTGCTGTAACTTGAAAATTATTGAGATCCGGCCAGGCATTATATACTGATTTATGCTCCGTGTGATCTCCTCTATTACCCCTATTAATATTGGACCCCTTTAACGGAACACCCTGTATATATATATATATATATATATATATATATATATATATATATATATATATTATATATATATATATATATATATATATATTATATATATATATATGTATATATATATATATATATATATATATATATATATATATATATATATATATACTACATAAATAATATATATATACATACTACATAAATAATATATAAATGCTGTATACCTTAAAAAAGGTAGTTTAACGATGTAAATTGTTTGATAAAGGTGTTCAAATAAACTCTATCGTTATTTGTGATTACTATTGTTTATTACAAATGTATAAAATATTATAACGTTGAATAAAATGTAGTATATAAGTACAAAATGTTGCTGATGTATTTTCATAGAACATGAGCGCAGTTTTCTTGTCTATTTCAAATTAACTGACTTGTTTTAAATATTCGTCCTTTCATCTTGTCTTCAAAATCTGAAACGAAAGTTATATACAGTATTTACGTAGGCCTACAGATTTTTACAAAATAATAGAAATGATCCCCAATGAATTTCAAATATTATATGGAAGACAGTAAGATAAAGATATTATTTAAAAACATTAAAAATCAAAGTAGTACAAAAAACACTTACTTACATTTTAATCGTTCACTGAGGTTTTGTACTGGCTCTTGGTCTCGAACGTAGGTAGCTCTTTACGGTCTTCCAGTCTGGCACGAATGAAACCATCTCTTTCGATCATCCCACACACTCGCTTTAGAGCTTCTGTGACTTCTTTCACAATTCGTTCCACAGCTTGAGTGTGAGAAGGAATTGTAAATTCAACCCTTCCACTTTTTCCGGTTTCCGCAATTAACTGTAACTCCTCTAGGCTCATATCGGTAAGAAGAGGGTGTTCTACTGAAGAGGTTTGCCAGTCAATGATATCTATATAGTCTTTAGCATTAAAATTGATCTGAGGGGGTTTAAATATCCTTACCCCTTTCTTTTCTGTTTCACGAGCTTTCTGGATTCTCTTATAAGCCAAGACTCTAATATGTTTTCGTTCATCAAACAACATAGCTACTAAAACATGCTCTGGGTGAGCTATAAATGCGTTTCTCTGTAACGTTGCATGGACGACATGTTTTAGCTCGTCTTCCAAGTAATTTCTGAAATGAATCATTTAAAAAAAATTAATGGAACCCTGCAGGATTTTGGGATTGCACTTAATTGAGAACCATGATGGTATGTAGACTTTCATTATGAACTCTGCAAGCATTGTCAGCTCAGGGGTCGGATCATCCATGGCTACATACAAACGAAGGATTCGATTTGCCAGGGTAAGCCACCTGGCGTGCGAGATGTTTCCGGGGTTTCATCTGGCCAACTCTTCTGTACATGTACCTATTGATACGGGTTTGGATATTTCGTACAGAAACTTTTCGTCTGTGCTCAATTCTTTAAGATGAACTTCTGGTATATCGCTTTCAATTGCAACAAAATTGACAACATCCAGATTTTGGCAGCTTAGAAGTTGTTTACCAATAGGCCTGCTAAATGTGTTTGGTCCAGAAGTTGGCCCATCAAGAGCAACCATAATTTTTCTAAATGGTAATTCATTCAAATGTAGTAGACACACAACTGCCTGCAGTGGCTGTTGTATTTTATTTTCAAATAAGGTGATAACTCCATTTAAAGTGCCTGTGTTTGCTGCCGTACCATCACAACCAATAGCTTTTAGTTTTTTTTATGATCGACAGTTTTTTCTTCACAATACTTTACAAGTGATGTAACTATTTCCTTTCCTGTTCCATTTATGGGAGTTACATGACCAAAATACTTGGATCCAGGTTCTTCAACAATAGATATGTGTTCTTCCATTAAAGATTTTCGGACACTTTTACCAGCTACAATTTCTTTTGTTATGGTTTCATCTTTACGACCATCAAAGTAAATGGCCGACAGATCGGAGGTTCGAGTTGAGCTTACTTCTTTACGAGACTTAAGTCTTTCACGTGCTACTTTTGATTTGTCGATTACTGCTTCTTGGTTCTCCGCAGAAACGACATTTAAGTCTCGCAAAAGGGCAGTAGCTAACTGAGCTCCAGCTCTACTAGAAATGCCCCTGCGGTCACAAGCTCCTGAAAACAGACAAGCGTTGTGGCAGTTCTTGTTTTACTTCTACACTTGAAACACTTTTTTGACTCGTATCAAGTACATTTATTTCAAAATCACTATCTTGACATGATGTGTGAGACATCGAATCATCTGTACTATCACCAGAATCAATGTTATCAACAGATTTTAAGTTTTCATCCTCAGTCTTTTTTACAACTACCTGCATTAAAGCTTGTGACCTAGATTTTCTTTCTAATCGCTTTTTAAACTTTTTAGTCTCGTTTTTGTCACACTCTGCAATCGACATCAATCTAGGACCACGTTGGTCGAGCAAAAACTCGTGTTCTAGTGCCGGGACTTTTTTGTCAATAGAGCAAATACAGTTGCTGAGGTCACATTTGCAAGTACAAATATCAAACAATGCAGTTACAGTTTTTGACTGAAAGCTAGTTACTGCATCTTTGTAGGAGTTAGGATACTTCCTTTTAGGCCCTGAACACTTTTTAATTTTCTCAAGCTGCTCATGCAGTTTTAAAACCATAAATATTGTGTTTTTGGTGCCACAAACAGGATTTGAAGCTCTTTTCCATATTTCCTCAAGTTTTAAAGCAACTCTTAACGCAATTACCTTCTTTGCAGGCTGATGTATTCCCTCTTGTTTCATTTCAATGCGTACCCACTCAAAATACTTCAAAACATCCATCTTGGTTGGCGGAACATTAAACTCACTCACATCAATAGGTTGCCTGATAACCGGCCTCTCGGTAGTTTGTCTAGTTACATGCGGCTTTTTACTCATAATGAACAACAACAACACTCACTCAATTGATTCTTACAACAAGACTATCGCACTAAAACATAACCGTAATGCTCGCTCGCGGGCAGACGACTACTGACAAGTCTGCGCGGTGATTCATAGGTGTCGCGTCACCGTGGCGCAACAGTCTGGCCTTCCCCCACCCCATTGCTTCAAGTTGACGCTTGACGTATTGAAATGTGATTTATTATTTCACTTATTTCAACAATTCCAATCAAGCCTAACGAGGCTTTAGTTACATTTAATTTTTAAACCAGCAACAACACAAATATCAAAGCACTGAAAAATGTTCAAAAACTGGCTAAAATTTACGACATTTAGGCCTTGTGCGGGAGACCTAAATGTTGTGCTAAGTTTTTGAAATACATTTTCTATCGCTTTTTGTGCTTATTGTTAGTGGAATTTTAACTTGCAATTTAGAAAAAAGGTGTTTTAGGTTTTTTTTTAATTTTTTGTAAAAATTTAATTTTTAAGTAAAATTTCTAAAATTTAGGCCTTGTGCGGGAGACCTAAACATTTTTTTAAAAATCCAAAATTTTTTGTGGTAAGTTGTGGTGTCTAGTAGCAACTTTTTATCAACTTGGAATTTGGAAACAAAAAAAAAGTTAAAAATCGATACACCCTAATATACATGCACATATGAGGAATTTTTGACAAGAAAATGGGATTTTCGTTTAACCATAAGATATGATTTTTATTTTTGTACTTTTTTTAAATCATTATCTCACATAGTTTTTATGTACAGAAAATTATACAGTATTTATCAGTAGACAATAAGCCTATGCATAACTTTGAGCCGGCTGAAAGTTACACTGAAAATAAGGTATAATTGCAGTGACTTCTAATTTTTCATTTTACTGACTATTAGTAAATACATAATCGCAAATAATAACACATTTATAACATGTAGATAATAATATGTCTGATAAATGAGTATATTGTTACTTACTATAAAAATTTAATTGCATTACAAAAACTTCAAAACATCATTTAGAATTAACCTGAAAACTCTACTTCACATTAATAGATGGACGATACAATTAATTGTGTATAATGTTGCCAATTTATGTTCTAAAAAAAGTAGAAAGCCCAGTTCATAACCTTGCCAACAGAGCGTGGCACTGGAGTTTATCCAGCCTTTTGAAGTCAAACATATTGAAAATTAGGCACTCGTGCAAAGTTACACTCCTTCCATGAATCTAAGTTACGCTGAATTGCGTTAGGTATAAGAGGCAGCGAAACTCTCTGTCGTTCATATATAATTTTATTGTTAAGGTGGGAGGCTGAAAATTTTAAGGAAAAAAGTTATCTAAATTATAGCTATAAATGTTGCTTTGACGTTTTTGACGAAATCTTTAAGATAAATGTGAATTGATTTAAAACTTAATTGCGCAAAGTCATTGAAGCCTCAACTTCTTGTTATTTTCCATTAAAAGGACGAATGAGAGTGTAATATTTGTTTCGACAAGAAACTTGGGTCACTTATTTTTTTATAAAACATATTAAAATTCCTATGTCAAGAAATTCCATTTTTGGACTTTTTCATGCACATGTCCATATGCTTTGAAATTTTTAACCCCTTGAGGGGCGGTGGGATATTATATACACCACCAATGATTAATGAAGATTTGCACCAGAAACTTTTTATTAAATTTAGTTTTTCAACTTTGGTGGAAAACCATCGTAAAATTGCTTTTCCTTATTTTGCAATATTTTTTTTTGAAAATTCCGGTATGAATTCGATATTACAGAAACACAATTACTTGCCCCTGATAGGGTTAAGCAATTACAGCTTGTATGAAAGAGAAAATCGACCACGAATTTTGGCTTGAAAAGTCTGTCAGATCTCAAAATGGCATGTCAAAAGGTTTGCCGTTAGGAGCAATACATGACTAAAAATAAGATAATTGAAAAAACGGAATTTTATTAACCCCTTGAGGGGCGGTTGGATAAAATATATCCCACCTAATTTAAACAAGATTGTCACCAGAAAATGTTTACTAAATTTTATATTTTTAACTTTGGAGGAAGATTGTTGAAAAATCGCTTTTCCTTATTTAGAAATAAAATTTTTCGATTATTCCGGTGAGAATTCAACATTTAAAGTAATTTTTTTTTGCCCCTCAAGGGGTTAAAAATTGCACGGCTATTGACACTGACAATTTACAACTTCCTTCAAAAACTACCGGCTTGTGCAATGCAGACACTTAAACGTAATCGCATAAAATAGGCAAAAAAAAAATAAAAAAAACAATTAGGTTAAAAAAGTTGTAATTCGCGGTTTTCTAATCACTTTTTCTTAATACATGATTTTCGTTATATCGAGTTTTGTTATATCGCTCAGCTTTATATGTATGGTTCCGTTTATGTTCCTGATGTAAAATAATGCGTTCTACTTTAACGTCAAGTTTTAATTATTTTTTTATAGAATTTGATTGCAATAAATGTCAAAACTGATCATTATTCTATAAATAAAATTGTCATATGGATATAAAGTGATATTTTGACGATAAATTTTGAAATGACCTTGGTTATATCACGCAATTTTCGTGTCTTCCAATATGCATGTAGAAAGGCAAGCGTCCCGTATATAAAACAGATTTGTTTTGAAATCATTCAACTCTTTACGGTCGAGTGTCACAAATAGCCGCTTAAGTTTTATATACAGGATTTTATTTTTATAATCCAGTCGCACCACTATATTTAAAAAAAACATTTTATAGTAAATTACTCATCCACATGTTGATAAAGTACAAATAAAACTGTTTCTTAAAAAAAAAAAAGAAAAAAAAAAGTGGTGCGAACCGAACAGATTCGTGTAAGAGATGTCCATGCCTGGAAAGAGTACTTCGGCCGTTAAGTGTTAAATGGGAGGTTCTCAACCACAATAGACCGAGTCCATTTTTAAGCAAAAATAAGATAGGGGTGAAAAAGTTTTATTTCCTTTTCCCAATATATACAGGGTGTTCCGTTTAAGGGGTCCAATATTAATAGGGGTAATAGAGGAGATCACATGGAGCATAAATCAGTATATAAAGCCTGGTCGGATCTCAATAGTTTTCAAGTTACAGCAAATAGAATGAAAATTCGGAAAATTGTAAAAGAACCCTCATTGCTAAACTATCGATAATGCTACATAAAAACGAAGCACATATTTAGAAAGAGCAGAAAAAAACCTACAAAATGACATCAATTGTATTAAAATAGCAATATTTATTGACGAGTTACAAGCCCTGAAACAGTGAAAAAAGTACGAAATCCAATATACATCAAAATAGTTAATCGTTAATTCCAAAAAGACAACTCTAGCTACAACAAGGAAAATGTAGTAAAATTTGGTCCATTCCGAAAACTTTCGAAAAAGCTTACAATGAACCATATCGGTTTAATTGTGTGAGAGAAATTAATCAGTTTCTTAGTTACAACTCCGCTTTCTTTGACACTAGCAAAGGTTAAACTCTGCCCATCACGATTGGAAACACCGCCTTTTTAATTACTCTCAACTATACATTTTCGATCATGCTTCTTCTGAGATGCAACATTTTTAATTATTCAAGAGTTGAATGAACCAAAATAACTTTACAATAATAGTCTTCATTTTAAAGTGGTCTTTTATTGATATAAAGCTTAAGTTAAATTCTTTAAAATTAAACTGGTGGTGAAAATTCGGAAATAATTAAAAATATTGCGATTTGTAACTATGCAAGAAGTTTCAGTACATGTTTTACATGGACAATTATTGTATGTATATGTGCATCATAATTTATGATAGGAAATAATAATAACAAATAGCATAATAATTTTATTAATTATAAATTTAAAAAAGACACTAAATTTTAAATTAATTCATACAAACTTTTTAATTTACAATTTGAGTACACCACAGTCTGTGACTTACAAAATACTGTGCCAAAAAGTGTTGAAAATAAAAGAAAAATGACAAATAAAGATTACATTCCACGTACTTTATGACATATGTGAAGCATAGTCTTCTGGCCTGCGCTGCACAGTTCAATGTCGGAAGGCAGACGAACGGACATTATTATAATAGGTGTTCGAAGTTGCGCCCATTAACAGAATCGCACAGCCGACAGCGACGTCGTAAAGATTGGCGGACACGCCGAAAAACTCCGACGGAGTTGGGAATGTCTCCTGCAGCGACAACGATTCGCGCTAGTAAATCCTCCGGTGTATCCACAGGCGTTTCATACACCAGCGATTTAAGGTGTCCCCAAACAAAAAAGTCTAACGGATTGAGGTCTGGAGAGCGTGCAGGCCAAGCAACAGGTCCACTGCGTCCAATCCATTTCCCAGGATATGTTGAATTGAGGTGATTGCGAACACCTATGAAAAAATGTGCCGGTGCGCCATCGTGCATAAACCACATATTGTGGCGCAATGTTGCTGGCACATTTTGCAGTAACTGCGGTAAGATATCCCGTAGGAAAACCAAGTACGTACTGCCATTGAGTACATCTGTGAGTAAATATGGTCCTATGAGATAATCGCCGAGGACACCTGCCCATATGTTCACACTGAACTTTTGTTGTGCGTTCGACGGGAAAACAGTGTGCGGATTTGTATATGACCATGTGTGAATATTGTGCGTGTTTACCACGCCCTCTCTCGTAAATGTTGCTTCATCAGTAAATAAAAAATTTTCCAGAAATTGTGGATTATTTTCTGTTACATTAAGCAACCAGCGTACGAATTCTGTCCGCTGAGCACAATCTGTTACTGATAACAGTTGTACCCGCTGCACATGAAAGGGGTGCATGTTTTCTGCACGCAGAACACGCCACACACTTTGGTGAGAAACACCGACTTCAGACGCAGCAGCTCGTGTACTCGTGGAGGGGTTATCTTTAAAAATATTCAGTACATCTTCTTCCATTGCAGGTGTTCGTACATGTCGAGGTTTCCCTGCATCAATGCTTGCTGTATTAAACGCTCCAGTCTCCCGTAATCGTCTATCGAATTTTATGAAGAGTTTCGAACTTGGGCAACGTCTCCTTGGAAATTGCTCACGGTACATGCGCTGTGCTAGACATGCATTTCCATGAGCTTGCCCGTACATCAGATGCATGTCCGCATATTCTTCGTTAGAGTATTCCGGCATAATTATTATACATCAACTTACTACAATCCCACTTACAACAGCCTCCCTTTAACATAACGCCCACTGATGACTGCTGTTTTATTACACTTTTCTTCCTATACACATAGAAAATTTGCATAAAAAGTACTTCTTCTTCATCATCCTGAAAGTTCATGGAGGAAACGCAGCAGTCACGGAGTTTGCTTTAAGACAAGGCGAGAGCTGCACAATATGTCATTCACTTGACCAGACTGAATAATGAAAGGGTATTGATAGAGGTTGATCAGAAATGTATAATTGAAAGATATTAAAACGGGGTGTTTACAATCGTCATGGGCGGAGTTTCGCCCTTTCCGAGCGTGCAACAGTACAGAGTTGTAACTAGGGAACTGCTTGATTTCTCCCATACAATTAAACTGATATGGTTTATTGTCAGCTTCTTCGAAAGCTTTCGGAATGGACCAAATTTTATAACATTTTCCTTGATGTAGGTAGAGTTGCATTTTTGGAATTAACGATTAACTATTTTGCTAAATATTTGATTTTGTATTTTTTCACTGTTTCAGAGCTTGTAACTCGCCATTAATTCTCAATATTCTAAAACAACTTATGTCATTTCGTAGGATGTTTTCTGCTCTTTCTAAATATGTGCTTCGTTTTTATGTAGCATTATCGATAGTTTAGCAATGAGGGGTTTTTTACAAATTTCCGATTTTTCATTCTATTTGCTGTAACTTGAAAATTATTGAGATCCGGCCAGGCATTATATACTGATTTATGCTCCGTGTGATCTCCTCTATTACCCCTATTAATATTGGACCCCTTTAACGGAACACTCTGTATATATATATGTGTGTTACATTATTAGATCGAATTCCGCGATTTCCTTATCTTATTCTAAAATACTACATTATATTCACTAAATCCTTATCTTTAAATAATTTCTATCGTTAACTCTGTTAAATTTCCTTTAATTTAATGTCTCACTTGTCTGAATTGCTTAAATATTACGCTTTTAGTATTCTTAAATTAAATGTTCCATTTCCGCGCTTTTTTCTTTCTAGAATATTCTTTTAGCTTCCATTTTTACTTTCCCGCGCATTTCTGAGTTTATACCTTTTCTCTTCAAATTCATCCGCTTGCTCTGTTTGCACTTTTTCATGACATGATATTCTTAATTATTCATTGGTTAAGAGCGTGATCTACGTCATATGTGTATTCTTACACTTGAGAAACAAAAAGTCGATACTCGCTGTGTTTCCGTAGAATTTGTCGTATTTCTACTTTGATAACTTCCCCTGGTCGCCGTCTGATATTTTCTATTATCTATAATTGCTTATCCATAATTAAATACTACGTAGCGATGGCTTCATTAAAATGAATTGATGGAAACTGCACCGCCGAAAGTTCTTTCAATAAAATCCTGAGTTAAATTATGCGTTGTCTCAATTATTCCGGAGAAACCTACACTGGATAAATGTGTTACCTGGCCTACCACTCGATGACTGCAACTACTTTCCAATATCCATGTTGATTTACTACGAAACATTCTCTTCGTTATAATTTAAAATTCGTTATATTTGTTGACGAGAATTCAACTCTACCCGTGTTTCTATTATTTTCAACATTGCACTACTGGTAACATAACAACCAGTTATTTCGTTCACTAGTAAAACCTTCCAATGTTAGAATAATGTAACATATATATATATATATATAAGTATGTGTTTTCACCACATATATTTTATTCTGTGTTTATATGTATACGACCTATAAAAAATCAGTTCCAGTTTAGAAAAATTCATTGTTACGATAAAAATACAGTCACGTGAAAATGCCTTAAAGGTAAATATTGTAACCTCTGTTACTGGATAACATCCACTTAATTTACAACATTTATATTCCTATCAAAATATTATTTCTAGTGTATATCAACATTAGTGTACTAGATTTCAATATGTAATTTTACATTAAAAAGAAAACAATAATGGTGATTAATTTATATAACAATATGTAACCTCTGTTACTCATTTTCAACATTACAGCCAGAATTTTCAGCGCCCTGTATTAAACATATTTTCACATGGTCAAAAAGTTTTAATATATTGAAAGAACTGATGCCTTTTGATGTTTTGGGAGCATTCTTTAAGAGCTACTCATATACAACAAGAGAAATATAGAGAGAAAGTGAGAGTAACGGAAATTATATATAGTAACAGGATTACATTTTTGTAACAGAAGTTAACACAAATGAGCCAGTAGAAGTACATCTACATTAATCTAAGAACATGATACCGCTGAAGCACTTAGGTGGATTTTTATTATGCATGTGAATTTTAAAATAGATTTTGTTAATTTATCAATGTCTTTTATAAATATGTAGTAACAGAAGTTACAGGTAACATATGTTATATTTAAGAAAGGAAAAAAATGTATTTTCTGTAGTTTCATAAAAAATATGCAAATATTGCATTTATTTAAATCTTTGAGGGGCAAGCGATAATGGCTCTGTAATATTGAATTCTCACCGGAATAATCGAAAAAAAATACTTTTAAATAAGGAAAAGCAACTTTTTAACATTTTGCCTCCAAAGTTAAAAATTTAAAATTTAGTTAAAATTTTCCGGTGAGGATCTTGGATTAGGTGGGATATAATTTATCCCACCGCCCCTCAAGGGGTTAAATTAAATTAACTCAATGTCATATAATAAAAATAAAACTTTAATTAAAATGATAATATTTAAATTTAAAATTTATGTAACATAGTTTACAAACGGAAAACACACTAAGATGGAATTAAGATGTATCAGCTCACTGACCACATGTGTGCAGAACAAATTCAAAATGGCTGTAGCATATGTTTTTACCTAGTAGTGAGATCAGTAGTATCCCCTGCTGGGGGCAATGGAAGTCATTTCTTTGATAAGAAAAGTTACAGTAACAGAGGTTACAATTCCACTGTGCGAGAATTTAATCTTAAAATATAATAATAATAAATAAATATTTAAGTGTTTTGGGCCTAACTAGTTAAGATACTATGTTTTATGGTTACATAAACCCAATTAAAAATGTGATTTTAAATATTATTAGGTAAAACCTTAAATTCTAAACTATGCCTGCAGTTATCTGGACAGACTGTTTTATTAGACACGATGAATAAAACTGGATTATTTAAATTAAAAAAATATCTTTTTAAGCATGTTTTTTTTCTAATAAACACCTTACTGATTATTGTAACAGAATAAAAATGAAAAGAGTTCTTTCCCATTTTACCGAGGAAAATAAATATCTAATTGTGGACATGAAAAGTATATAATTTTTTTGCATCCATTTAGTAGGTACATAAAATGTGTGCCACTCCCATAGTTAACCAAGCCTGTATTCACATACTTTCTCATATACGTCATCTGCTTACAGGCTGGGTTAACTGTGGGAGTGGATAAAACAGATTTTAAGCACATTTTCTAATTGGACTATTGCATTTTAATTTTCAAAATGGCCTTGCTTTACAATGGTTGTGAGCCCTCGAATATAATGAATACATTTGAAAGAATGCAGAGTGTTAGAATTGTTTTAGATATAATTTCACGTATATTTAAATATTTAATGGAAACATTTACTTAATATCTGATACCATAAAATCATTTTAGAGAATTAGTTTGCTGTATTTCTTCATCTGAAGAAATAATGAACAATGCCTATTTAATCGTAATACATGTCAAGTAACTGCTGCTTTGAAAAGCTGCTGAAATATCATGTACTAGCAAACCCCGCGGCGTTGCTCGCGTAATAGTTGAAATATGACAAGTGATATTTGCATGACTATTTTTTTATTAGAAGAACACTTTTTGAAATAATTCAAAAATTACAAATTAAGCCACAGTTTGACTAAACTTCATTATAAAAGTGCAATAGACAGAAATGAGATTTTAATTAATAAGAAGAACTAAAACTAATTCCAATGAAATGATAATTTAGAAAGTATTTTGAGATTTTTATGCTCATTTCAGTATTCATTTGAAGTTTTGAATTTTTTAGAAACCATCTTAACACATTTACATCTTAAAATTAACATCATGTCAAATTCCAAGATTCTTGTCTAACAGTCTACCACCTCTCTGGTGTTAGTGGCACCAACATAAAATGCCGAAACAGAGTTGAAATAGAATGTCTCGAAAAATGTTGAAACAGAGATTATCACCATTAATTTGCAACATTAACCTTGAAATCGGTTTGTATTTCCTAATATTCTATAGAAAACTGCATTTAGAGGTTTTTAAAGGCTTTCTTGTTGTTCCTGCCAACAAGGTGGTAGTGACACCGGCATAAAATACAGCCCGTATAGGATCAGGGACTATCACTCTTGATTCGCAAATAATAACTTCTGTAATCGGTTTAATATTTTCTGAGATTAAATAGAAATCGTAATTTAGGACACTTTTGGAATGCTTTTCGCTCCTTCCCTTCGCTCCATCCCATTTTAATTTAAATTTATTTTTGACTCTTCTTAGAGGAAATTTTATAAGTAACTACCGTGCTATATTTAAAGTTTCTAGCCTCTTCAGTACCGCAGAATTCGCAATTTAGAAAGTTTTTTCCTCCTACAACCCTCGACATAAAATATAGCTTATGTCTGAGAAGGTTCTATCACCATCAATTTGCAACCATTATGTTTAACATCGGTTTCGTATTTCATACGATTGCATAAATATCGTAAATTAGAACGCTTTTTGCTCACTTCATCCTTTTAAATTTGGTATTTTCTTTCGACAATTCTTAGAAAGCACTTGCATCTTTGAAATAATTACCATTCCATATTTAAAAATTTAAACACTCAATTTAAACACGCAATTTAGAACATTTTTTGCTCCTGTAACCCACAGGTGGTAGTGACAACAACGTAAAATATAGGCTATGTTCTAGCGGGGACTGTCACCATCAATTTGAAACCATTACTTCTGATATCGATTTATATTTCCTGAGATTGCGTAGAAATCGCCATTTAGAACGTTTTTAGAACGCTTTTCGTTTATTTTCACCCCTTTCAAATTTCAAATTTTTAAGGAACTCTTTTCAGTGTATTTACATCTCATAATTATTTACCATGCCAAATTTCAAGTTGCTAGCCCCTTCAGTATCCCAAAAATCACAATTTAGAACGTTTTTTAAAATGCAACCGCAAGGTGGTAGTGACGCCGACATGAAATAGGTCCTGTATTGGAGCAAGGGCTGTCATCATCAATTTCCAATCATTACATTTGAAATCGGTAGAGTACTTTCTGAGATTGAGTAGAAATCGCCATTTAGAATGTTTTTAAGAAATCTTTTCGCAAATTTTCACCCCTTTTAAATTTCGAATTTTTTAAGAAATTTTCTTAGAGATCATTTATATCTTATAAGTAAATACCATATCCTGCAACCCCTTTAGAGGTAGTGGCACCGACATAAAATGTAGCCAATATTGGAGGAAGGGTTGTCACCATCATTTTGACATCGTTATTTTTTAAATCGGTTTGGTACTTCTTGAGATTGTGTAAAAATCGCCATTTAGAACGTTTTTAAGAACACATTTTGCGTATTTTCAACCCTTTTAAATTTTGAATTTTTAAAGAAATGTTCTTAGAGATCATTTATATCTAATAAGTAACGACCATGCCAAATTGCATGTATCTGGACACTTCAGTAACATAAAAACCGCAATTTCGAACGTTTTTTGCTCCTGTACCCCCTTTAGGGGTAATGGCATCGACATAAAATGTAGCCTATGTTGGAGCAAGGGTTGTCACCCTCAGTTTGACACCATTATTTTTTAAATCGGTTTGGTACTTCCTGAAATTGAGTAAAAATCGCCATTTAGAACGTTTTTTAGAACGCTTTTCGCTCATTTTCACCAATTTTTAATTTCGATTTTTTTAAGTAATGTCTTTAGAGAGATCATTAGTATCTTATAAGTAACTACCATTCCAAATTTCATGTTTCTAGGCCCTTCAGTAACACAAAAATTGCATTTTTAGAACGATTTTTGCTCTTGCACCCCTTTAGGGGTAGTGGCATCAACATAAAATGTAGCCTATGTTGGAGTAAGGGTTGTCACCATCATTTTGACACTATTATTTTTGAAATCGGTTTGGTACTTCTTGAAATTGCGCCATTTAGAACGTTTTTTAGAATGCTTTTCGATCATTTTCATCCCTTTTTAATTTTGATTTTTTTAAGAAAAATCTTTAGAGATCATTAGCATCTTATAAGTAACTACCATTCCAAATTTAATGTTTCTAGGCCCTTCATTAACACAAAAATCGCATTTTTAGAACGTTTTTTGCTCCTGCACCCCCTTTTGGCCAGTGGCACGGACATAAGATATAGCCTATTTTGTAAGTTGGAATAACACCATCATTTTGATACCATTACTTTTGGAATCGGTTCGATAGTTCTAGAGCTTACTTCCTACAAATAAACAATTTTTACCTCTTTATAATATTAGTATAGATAGATAATTTGTTAAACGTTCATTGCAGGTGTACCAGTTTAGTCTCAAAAATTTTTCCAGAATTTAAAATTTAGGCTGGAAATTTCGAAAGATGAATTGTTAATTTATGTGCTCGCTAAACGTCTCTTATTAAATAAAGCATGAAAAGCTATTCTTTATTTATGGTATGAACACAAAATTTCTGATTAAAAATGGAAGCCAAACTAGCAACTCTGGTTCATTGTTTTTACAGCATTCATTATAAATAAAGAAGAATTGCATTATCTTCAAAATGGTGAAGCTTTAGCTGTAATAGATTCCGTAGAGGTTGATTACCGTAGGAGTAAATTTCGAATATAAATTTTCTTTTTAGTAGGGGGAGCGTGGACCTTCGACCAAAAATCGACCCCAAAATCGACATTTATTTTTATGCATATTATAATTTTCCATTTTGTACTACGTCATTCGTGAAAAACCGCATACAGATGTGATTATTTTACGCAAAGTTATACGCGTGTTTTAATTTTGTTCATAAATTATTTTTTGGCCTTTTAACCACTTCACCGGCGACAGGTATGGGGAAACAGTGCTTTTACCCCCGAGTTATCTCGGGGTATATGCTTTAAATATGTTTTTCTCAATACTGATGTTTCAGCATTTTTTTTAAATTTTTTAAATGCTGCTTGCTACTTAATTTTTGATCAAAATTCATGAAAACTCACAAGGAAGAATCCCGATATTGCTTAAAAAGAAACTGTGAATGTATTTTAAAATTCGCCGTCATTAAGATAATTAAAGTTGATTTTAAACTTATTTTAAGGCAGAATTTTGATGAAAATCGATATGGAATTCAGAAAAATATCTCTAAAAAATTAACTATTTAAGGGATTAAAAAATCGATACACAGATTTGTTTGTAATAATGTTTTACGTGATTATAATCCAAAGTCGAGAATGTATCTAAAAATTAAGACACCAAGAGCATTTAAATTTTTACAATTTTTAAAAATCTTAAAATTATAATAAGATTGGAAATTTCTTTTAAGGTGTTGTATATACTTATGGTGAAATGTATATTTGCACAAAATTTCAAATCTCTATTACGAAAATTAAAAGAATTTTTTTTAACGTCCATCGTCTCCTTAAACGTCATATTATTGTCGAAATTATGTAATAATTAAGAATACATATTTATTTTCACCACTGAAAGTTTTCACCGGCAATATTCCGGCCCTAAGGTTCTGCAATATTCTGACAATGTAAACTATCCTACTGAGATAATATTAATCCCGGCGGTAAAATTGTACTAGTAAAATTGAATAGAAATTTTTGCCTTATTTATTACCGAAAATTATTTCTTACTTATTTAAGTTGAAATATGCAGGGTTGTCAGTTTCGTCTCCATGTTTATTTCGAAATTTCCAATTCATACTGGAAATTTTCAAAGAAGAGTCTTTACTTTAAGTAATTACAAAATTTATGTGATTAAATATAGTAAAAAGTATTATTTTTAATTTCTGGAACGAATTCCGACTTTTTGAATAAAATTGGAAGCGAAACTGGCAACTCTGTAAATACTATAAAATTTTCTATTAAAATTGATTGGTGGATGCTTGCCCTGCTAGAAATTAAGTTGATCGGACAAAAACAAACAACATCCGCCATCTTATCACTACATCCTCAGTTATTTCACCCGCAACTGGTACATACTACACTACCTATCTCCTCTTCCTTATTCATAGCTGCATTATTTAAAAATTGAAAGTTATGGATAGTTTTCTGTTTTGAACAGAAAGCCTCGCCTAGCAGTACACTTGGATGTTGCGTTATCTAGCTAAAAAATATCTTGCATTCGTAAGTATATTACAAATAAACATATCACACAGTGCCACCAATTCCAATTTTTGTTTTCAGATTGCTTGATTACAACTACTATAATGAAATAACATAATTCGCCTTTTTAGGTGCGTTCTTAACACTAGAAAGACCGAGAATTTTACTCAAATTTTAGAAAAATATTTCACACTAGAATTTTTATTTTAAATTATTAACTTATCCATTTAACTATTTTTTTATTTGTATCTTTTAAACTAGTTTTATAAAAATAAATTCTGGTTCGAACCGAGATATATTCATTTGGTAGCAGTCAAAATGACTGCTTGCGGGCTTTCTAGTGTTAATTATATAAATACGTAGCGCCTATAGTCCGTAACGCCTATAGTATAATGGTTCGTTCGTCTGCCTGTCTGTCCGAATTTAATAGTGCAAAAACTACCCAACCGAATGTTTTGAAATTTAATATATATAATCGTTACAGAATGTTGTCGAGCCGTTTCAAATGTTATGAAAATTGAGTCAAAACTTAACAGGATAATAATAAAAGCATTCATCGTTCTAATAAATCAAATCAAATATAAATCATTCAATGATATCCCCTGGTAGGTAATGATTATAGATGACCATGGTGATTACGTCAGATATAAGATGGAGTCACATTATTTCCGTATTACTGAATTTAATATGTATAACCGTAATAATTTTTGTAGTCTTGCATTTTTGCATAAAAATGAAACAGCTATTACACAAAGATCTGGATGTTGAAAAAGCTTGTTACAGTACGAACGCCCCTCATTTTCCACGTTTGACGTACAATTTCCGACTTGTTTATTCTGTCATTAAATAAGAAAAATATTACTAATGAAAAAACATGGTGGAAATCTAGCAATCTGAAAAAATAAATGTAAGAGACTGGCGACACTGAACTAATAATGATATTGCTTCTACAGTGCTCAGCAAAAGTTTAGACAATGATCTATTATGCTTCTGTGCTGAGAAGTATGTAACGAATTGTTGTAATTCAACTGTCATATATTACTGGGGACTTATCCTTCATACGCAGACAATAAATTTTAATTTATACACTTTACATAATATATAATGAGAAAAAAACGAATTTAACATTGTTGCAAAAGTATAGACAATCTGTCTGTTAACAGAAAAATATCCATAAATTAAAATCGAACTGCACCTACATTGTCTGCTATTAATGCAAAAATGTGACTTTACATCGAAGAAACTAAATCCTGCATCACTTGGGGGTCTATTTCGTGCCAAACACGTTCAACATCTCATCGAAGTTCATTTACAGAGGAGTATTGTCAAAAAATTGCATAAACCGTATGAGATATGATGCCACAAAAGTTTTCGATTGGGTTCAGATCAGGGCTACACGCGGGCCAGTCGAAAACAGTAATATTTTGAGAGTTAAACCAATTTTTTGAATTGTATGCAACATGAATAACATGAAATGCAACATGAGCATTATCTTGCTCAAATACATACTTTGGAAGAGATAAAAGTTCACCAAATGGCTATAAATTGTTTTCCAATGTATGTATGCAGTCTTACGCAGCTTGGCGACCATTGAGAAACTCCAGAGATACTTGAGAATTAAAACAAAGTGAGGCCCAAGTCATCAACCCTTTCGAGGGCAAAGGACACATAATTTTAATTCCCACATGGCAAGAATATTTAATTAAAATTTTCCTTTTTTAATTTACGTGAAAATAAGCAATTTCATATTTTTTAATAACTTCGTTTATAAATTCTGGTATCAGTCCATTATTTTATCCGTTTATAAAAAGAATTACTCCGCGACAGGAAAGGGGTCAATTTGTTGTGAGATTTCAAGGCTGATGGTTTTATCATTTTCATGTAAACTAATGTACATCTTTCTTTAATGCATCTACGAAATTATCCGTTGACACAGAAAGCTCTGACTCACTTTTAATGCGATTAGAAGTCATCATTTGTGTAGATGCCAGTTTATGGATCCTTCTATAATCACGTTTTCTGACGACACGAGTCCTTCCAGATCTATGTTTTGCTTTGAAAGGTCACCCTTAGACAGTACTTAATAGACAGACTTCTTTGGCCGATTGAAAGTAGCTGAAATTTCCGCAACAGTCTACCCTTTCGATTTCAGCTTCCATGCTTTAATTACTTCAACTGACTGAAAATTTCTTGCTCGCGCATCTTCATTAACCGATGCTATCTCGAGGTGCACTTAAATACTTCATGCATGTGACGTCATAAGTTTGAAATATGCGGTTTTCGGTGAACAATATCCAAAAAATCACAAAAGTGTCTACTTTTGCAATATGCAAAGTTCACTTTTTTCAGTTAAATGAAATAATATCCTACATTAAAACCGTTATTTCTGTCCTAAAAAGTTTAAAATATATTTAAAAATAAGTACAGTCATTTGTATAACCCAAGTGTTCGTATTTTTTATTTAAAGGTTAAAATTCACCAGTGTCTAAACTTTTGCTGAGGATTGTAATAGAAGTACAGAAGTAAAACGCATTTTATTTACAAAAGAAAAAAAAAATCTGATAGGAAATTGAGTTATCTGAGGTGCGACGGACAGTGTTGCCAGTGGGCTATTTTTTTTAATTCAGATTTCTTGATTGCCACCACTTATTTGAAACGGTAAAATTTCCTTTGTCTTCGCCTTAATCAATATGTCATTAAATAAGGCGCATTTTACAATTTTAAAAAAGTGGTGCCAATCAAGAATCTAAATTTAAAAAAAAAGTAGCCCATCTGGCAACACTGACGGCGGATATGCGCGAAATTACGGTAATATCCGTTTGTAAAATCATAGATAAAAAAAAAATGCTAATTTGGGCCCTCATCCGTGAGATAAGTCAGAAATTAAATAACTGATGATTATATTGCTTTTATATCAAAGAAAGTATAAAGATTATATTAACCCGTAAGATAAGGTACAGTCATAATTAGTGTTGCTAGGTGTCCCGCGTAAATTCGGGCTCCAAATTTTCTGACACCAGTATTTTAAAGTAATTTTTTCGCATTATCTGATGACAGAATTATCTGCGTAAAAGATTGCGAAATAAAATGTAAGAAATTTGTGGTGTCCAGAGCATTTGGAGCCCTGATTAACGTGGGACACCTGGCAACACTAGTTATAACATACAATGGTAATGAAATAAAGGTCACAGGGCCACTAGTGATATTTGGGATGAAACCTTTAAGCTATTATTTTTACACAATTAAACTGATTGGTAAAGTTATCATACGAATTGAATATTTCCAACTAAGCGAAAAATGCCCAGGCCGGGAATCGAAACCTGAACCTTGGCTTACAGGGGCAATGCTCTACCGTTTAAGCTAACTGGGCTGACAACCGGCGAGCATACTTCGCATAGATAACCTTATTGGTAATCAGTGTTGCCAGTGGGCTACTTTTTTTAATTCAGATTTCTTGACTGGCACCACTTTTTTGAAACGATAAAATTCCCTTTGTTTTCGCCTTAATTAATATGTCATTAAATAAGTCGCATTTTACCATTTCAAAGAAGTGGTGCCAATCAAGAATTTGAATTTAAAAAAGGTAGCCTTTTCTGGCAACCATGTTGGTAATAACATCTGGTCTGTCATGTCGACAGCTCAACAGAATAAACCGCAGGTAAAAGAACTCAATATAAACGACGGGTACGCAGATAAACTATTATTTTGCGAGAGCATTAGCCCTGTAAGCCAAGGATCTGGATTCGATTCCAAGCCGGGGCATTTTTTCGCACAGTTGGGAATTTTCAATTCGTATGGTAACTTTACCAATCAGTTTAATTGTGTTAAAATAATAGTTTATCTACGTACCATTGTTTATATGGAGTTCTTTACCTACGGTTTATTCTGTTGAGATGGCTACATGGCAGACCAGATGTTATTACCAATAAGGATAACTGAGCGAAATATGCTCGCTGGTTGTCAGCCCAGTTAGCTTAAACGGTAGAGCATTGGCCCTGTATGCCAAGGATCTGGGTTCGATTCCGACCTGGACATTTTTTCGCTCAGTTGGAAGTATTCAATTTGTATAAAACCTTTAGTTCACAAGATAATCCTACTACTGAGTGTCCGCCGTAACTTGTAATCATCGTCATTTGGTCCCAGTGATTCATACACATATGCTTTATAATAAATCTTAATTACCACAGCAGTCACAACAATCATTACCTCTAAATACAAATAGTCGCCTTATTTCTACACTGAATAACTGTCATAAAATAAAGGTGAAAATTACTATTCTGAAAACAAGTGGAGGTAGGAGCAATTAGAACATGATCATAGATATTTCAATGAGAAGCTAGTTGCAAATCTAGCATTCCATCGGAAAAATTTCCAAATTCACACCTTTATCTGCAAATTCTTAAATGATTGGTTACGTTGTGTACTTTTGGTGTGACTTTCTATTGTGTCACAAAGGGATTTTTTTTTCTTTAATAGATCTTTGGAAAAAATCTTTTAAAAATACAATGGCTTTTAAAGATCAATCAGTTCATATAAAATAACGGTGATAGAATGTAAGCCCGAAATGCAATCGGAACAACTGAATAAAATATGAATAAAACATTACATTAATTATAACGCACATGTTTTACAAGATTATCTAATATAAATAAATTGTAAACGTATCAGCAGAGAACATGGTTGGCAGTTTGGCGTCCAATTTTAAACCGAAATTTCAATATCATACAGTAAATTTCGAAAGAAGATTTTTACTTCATGGGATCGCTAGTTGTTTCGTATTAAATAAAGCTTAAAGTTCATTTCTGAATAAAAATGGAGGCCAAACTGGCAATGCTAGTGTAAAATCTTACCGTTAAAACTGAACATGCTTTTTACAGATGTTTTATTCCGAACATTAATTTTTGCTTTATAGAGGTCTGCACGGGCCCGGCCCGCGGGCCGGGCCGATAAAAAAAATTAAGCGGGCCTACCAGCCCAATATAAAAATTTATGTGAAACCGATAAAATATGCAGGGCTCCAGTGTTGCCAGACGGGCTACTTTTTTTTAATTTGAGAATCTCGATTGGCACCACTTTTTTTAAAATGGTAAAATACGCCGTACTTAATGACATATTAATTAAGACAAAAGGAAAGATAATTTTACCGTTTCAAAAAAGTGGTGACAACCAAGAAATCTGAATTTTTAAAAAGTAGCCCACTAGCAACACTGCAGGGCTCCCAAATGGTCCGCCAACTGAATACCAATAAAATTTAACAGAAAATTTTATGGTAGGTTTGCGCTAGAATTAACTTTCAAAGGTGTTTCCGGGGCGGTTTGTAAGAAAAATCTAAAAGGAAAAATTTTCTTAAATAATATTTGTATTCAGCTGACGGACCGTTTGGGAGCCCTGAATGTGGGTCATTTTCAATGAATAGGACTTTCGCGAGAGGAAGTATAAATGTGTGTCACGAGCCGATGCGAGTTTGACAATATCAATACAGAAAAACAACAAAAACAACATTTCCATCGCAGAGATGGATTTCCGATTCGGCATCGGACATTTACATGGTGTCTGATCCCGGGTTTAATTTTTTCCACATACTCATGCTGGATCGAGATCAGGCTTGCATTTTTTTTCTACATAGTCGTGCTGGTTTTAACCGCTCTCAGGATGTGTGGGGCAGGCATAAATGTTTTGTAAAAATATTAATAGCGATAATGAATTTCTGTTAACAGTATCTTTGGAAATATATCTTAAAATTTTCTCATATTCACTTCTCAACAATGTGAAACTTTCCGACTCATTTTTAACTGTAAATGTATAAAATTGAAAGGCCTGATTATTGAAGGGTTTTAGAATCGAATAGCGTTTTCCATTTTTGGTAAATTACTTACAGAGATATAAGAGATTCTTGTCACGTGACTGTAGGTTTTTCTTCTTTCCTGTGCTATCGCATAAGGGTATTCGATTCAAAACGCTAACTTTGGTAGTATTTTCCCAAAAATATATTATTCTTATAAAAAACGTCATTTACATAGTTTGTGAATAAGAATACCTGCCAATCTTACGCATTTCCGAAAAGGAATGAATTCATAAATGTGTCAGAATGTAGCTCCTTTGGATTTGTGAAAAGCCTTAAAAAATGACAGATAAATATTTTCACATATCTACTTTTTATTATAGAGCTTCAAAAGTTATCATGTTTTTAACCCTTTATTCTAAACTACATTAATTTATTTATGAATCCATTATTTGAATTTTAAAACGTCTAAAACTATGAATAATCATTAATGTTACTATTGTGTGTTTTCTGTTTTGCGAACACATAGTAATCTGAAATATACTGTAAAATGTTCCCATAAACACGTATGTAGTATTCATTAAAAGAATCTTAATTCCATGTCGAGAAAAAACAGATTTTTTTGCAGAAATCCTTCAGCCAGACATTCGATTATGTATTCAGGCATTACAAAAGAAGTGTTGTACAAATTTTCAGGGTGCCTCAAATACCTACTCAAAAATGTTCAACAGCTCTCCTACTATAGCTTCGGTATCACTGCCTACCGTCCATGATAGGAATACTCTGTTTTTTGTCTACAGGCCTCTAATCATCTGTAACAGATGATTAGGCAGATTAATTGCATTATCAGAACATTTCAATATGGCAAAAGATATTTCCGATTTATTATAAAATAATTTTTTATTATTATTTTACGGTAAGAGTTTCTGCTGTATTATATCGCAAATTATAGATAAAGTAAATATTTTATTTTAACATCCTTTTTCAAACTCATTTTAAAGCTCCTAATTGTTTTTTCAGTATAAAACGTCAAAGATTCCCTTTACCTTTTATATAAACTGTCGACTACAAAAAGAATTATATGATTCCATACGGTATAATTTTATTATTCATGTTCCATTTAAAACTAGTGCATATTGTCACGTATTATGTAAAACCTAGAAATTATATTCCTTTAACAAATTTCCAAAAATATTATTTTAAATATACCCATTTTTACTCTTACACAAATGTACGAAACTATATAATTAAAAAATTTCGACATTAAATGACAAAAATAGCTGGTAGCAAGTTTGGCTAAGCTGTAAAGTTTAACCAGTACGTAGAAGCGAATAGTTCTACATAGTCTGGGGCTAAGCATATTTTATCAAGCAATTTTACAAACATTGTGTCTGATAATTTAAAACTATGACAACAGTTTGTGAGTGTTTTAAATATGTTCTCATGAACTAATTAGTCACATAATTAAGCTAATTAATGTTTCTCATTATCCACATTAATAGTCGGAAATATTTTTATAAATTTCTGTTTTAGCAGGAATAAACATTAAGGGGTCACAAGACTCTTAAAGCTTTAAAATTTTCGAAATTTTAATTTTTTAGATGTTAAACTCCTATCTTTTCTCAACATTTTGATGTAATTGTTTCATTGAAATTCACATTAAAAGAGAAGTTATGGCTTTTAGAATTATAGCCGCTCAATAGCTGAAGCGGCGTTTCCGAACTTTGAAGTCATTTTTCTCCAAATGACGTTTTTGGGGATAAGGCGCACGATATCTAAAAAAATTCTGAATTTTTTTTCATGAAACTTTCAAAACATATATTTTATGTTAGTCTGTATAAACTGAACCTAAAATATGCTTTTTATTGTTCAAAAAATATTCTTTTTAAGTTTTTCTTTTACTTTTGAAATTTTCAAAATTTTGTATTAGCTAAATACAAATTTGTATTAAAAATATAACAATGCTTTAAAAATTTGTTTAGGTTAAGGGTTATTATTACAATCCAAAGTATAAGTAGGCAACAAAATTTCGATTCTAGTTGCAAAATTTATTTTGTAATCGTGCGCGTAATATGTTATGCTGATTTGCTGCTTGTCAAATGTCAAAGATTTTGGAGCCCCTTGTAGATTCTAATTCTGCATCTTGCAATTTTTTAAATACATGAAATGAAAGAACTTACTTATAGCTTCTATCCCAATATAAAATTGTGTCTTTAAATCAAATACATTTTAATATATAATACATTGAATATGGTCTTTTTTCCCCCTTTTTCCATTATTTTTTTTCAGTGCGGCGTAAACGTATTCCCCATAAACAAGAAATCTCGTAAGTAAATATTTAACACCTTCGGGACGGGAGCCTTTTACGAAATTTTTTATCTTCTGTCACCGTTTTTTAAAAACAGAAATTTGTGTCTTCTTGAATCGAGAATATGCGCTGATTAAATAAGGCAAATTTTACTGGTGAGAAAAAACAAGGTTTCTGAGCGCTTCATGCGGCTTGTATACGTGTCGCTCGTCCCGAAGGGGTTAAATAATTCCATGAACAACGATGCAAGTAACAAACGTAAAACCGATTATCGTGCCATACATATTATTTAATAAACTACTCGTCTTCGTATTCGAAGAACGTGGTTTTCATGAAACATGTCACCATTATTTCAAGCATCATACAATACGTATGCTAAATGAAATACTATTTCTAAGCGTCTCAAAAAGAAAACTGGTGTGAGAGTTATTTTATTTGCTTAAATTATTACTTGGGAATATATTAATTTCTGTTTGAAAAAATTAAATATACAATGGAAAATCTGTTGAAAGTTAGGTACGTATTAGGTTTTTTAGGAAAATTAGGTTTTATTATGTTTCGACTTCATTGTCTCATGAGCTCTGAAAGGGGCGTTAAATTTGGTTGGAAATTCACTAAGCTATAAACAAAACACATGATAAATGTTCTTGGAATTCTTAAAGAGACATTTATATATCCATAAATATAAGTGCTATTTTTACATAAATTAGCACGTATGTTTTACGGGATGCAGGTACTCATATGCTGTTGTTTGGATAAATTTAGTTTACAGAGTGATAAGAACATAACATATTATTTAATTTGTTGTTGGCCCCGTTTTTGTGTTTATGCCCAACACGTTCGCTGAAAAAGTATGATTTAACAAGTTCTTTACTTACAAGATGTTGGTGAAGAATTCGTCAAATACAAATCTAGGTACTCGACAAAAGGTTTAAAATCGAGTGCTCAACGGCTTATGGCATTGAATGTTTTTCGAATAGAAGATTTATTATTCTTTTAATAATGATTTTAATTTATTTGCGGTATGGCAGACAGTCTGCGCAAAACGCAAGTTACAAATTGAGTGCATTTATGCAGGCTTATATCTAATTTTCTCTAAACAAATACAAAGCCAAAACCAGGGTCTGATTATTAATGGGGAAAACCCCCACCAGTAATATGTAATAGATATTTTTGAACTTATTTAAATGCCATATTCATGCAAAATTACTGTCAGAATGAAAAAAAAATATATACATTCTTACTGGGGGAAGTTTGCTCCGTTTGTAATTAGGCCCTGGTCGCATCATTAGGTACCATCTTATGCAAATGTGCGTAAACTCCTTAGAATGCGCAAAGAGCATGTGGGCAGTATTCCAGATTAGACATTTTTTCCATTAAATCCTTAAGAGTGTGCTGTTTGCAGTCTTCAAACGCTTGATGCCGAAACTGTCAAATGGCTCCAGTAATGTTTTTGTACAATTTCGATCTCATTATATATGAGAAGCAATGGTTTTGATTATTTTCAAACAAATTTGTTCGTAAATTCAGATATGAATTAATTATTTAGACATTTTTGGAGCAGAAATTACTTGCCCCTGAAAGGGTTAATATTTAGATCTGAGAATTTCTTATTATTATACCGCAAAATTGGTAATATTCTTCTTCGATTAGCTGAAGCGTAAAATTTTATTCAAAAGTCCGGTTGAAAGTATACATCCTCTAACATACAGTCTACATCCTTCCACCATCAAGGTACAATGGATACCTGACGTGTTGTCCCCTTAACACCTTGAAGAGCAAGCAATAATGGTTCTATAATATTGAATTCTCACCGGAATAATCGATAAACTTTACTTTAAAACAAGTAAGAGCAAATTTTTAACAATATACCCTCAAAGATAAAAATACGAAATTTAGTTAAAAATTTCTGGTGAGAATCTTGTTTAAATTAGGTGGCATATATTTTATTCTACCACCCCTCAAGGGATTAAAGGTACTAATATCAATTAAATCTCCCGATAACACATTTATAGGCAAAATGTTCAAAGATATCTTTTTTTTTTTTTTTCAAAAGTTATCACTCTTTATTCAGTGTGGGAAATCAAAGCAGAGAAAATAAAATTCTAGAAAAATTTCAATTTCCATAGTTCCATAAATTATCAAACATAGATTAGATGATATATTTTTAAATGCATTAATTACTGAAACTTTTCTAGAATTGTTCAGTTAAAATATGTTTTATTACCAAAAATTATGTAGAAAAATTAAAATCTCAAACTGAAAGTAAATTAGCCGATATCAAGGGTTGGCAGCCGGTGAGCAACTTCAAAACATTTTATCCAAATACTAGTTTCTGCCTTCAAACAAAGCGATTTAACCCCTTCACGGGCGCTTAGTATTTGAAAAAACCATCAAAAGTGTACCTATTTTTTTTATTACAGAAATTGAATAATTATAAGGTTTCTAAATAAAATATGCAATTAGTTTATTTTTAAGCCGAAAAAACAATATTTTATAGCCATATTCATATTTGTATAAAAGCCATCATGCGCGAATTATGTGTCTTAACTTCTTAAGCTCCGCCTCCGATAAAAGTAGGTTACTTGTTTTTATTATTCAGATTGTGTGATTCCCACCACCGTAGTTTACGGCAGATAAAATGATACGAAAATAAAGCCATTTACACTATTTAAAAAAAACTGGTGGGAGTCAAACAATCTGAATTAAAAGATAGTAGCCTACATTTATCGGGGGCGGAGCTTAAGAGGTTAAGACACATAATCCTCGCATGATGGCTTTTATACAAATATGAATATGGCTATAAAATATTGTTTTTTCGCCTTAAAAATAAACTAATTGCATATTTTATTTAGAAACCTTATAATTATTCAATTTCTGTAATAAAAAAAATGGGTACACTTTTGATGGTTTTTTCAAATACTAAGCGACCGTGAAGGGGCTAATATTCCAGTTATCATCAGGAAGGCTTGATTCATCAGAATCCATATCAAAGTGACAAAAATATTACAAATCTATGACAAATCTATGGCAAATTATAGATCGTACAAATCAAACCAGAGTGCTAATATTCAAAGACTTCAAATGGAAATTCCAGTTCAATTTTTCTGGTTTCAGAAGTTTTTTCCAGCAATTAAATCTCCAGCCCGAGAATATGACGGGCACGAGAAATAACGAACGACACCTCAGCCCGAGATATTGACGGGAGCGCGAATTAAGGGGTTAAGAAGGTAAAGGTGACTATTACAGAAAAGGTATAACAAACCAGCCACAATTTTTTCAATAAAATAAGGCGAAGACTACTGTTCTGAAATAGTGTTACCAAGTGGCTTGCTGTTACCGTAAGCACCCTGGTGTATATTATAAATAATGGTTCAATGTCTTAGAAAATTCAAATTTGACAATGTTATTTGACTTTGACTGACATACGTTTTAGAAAGTTTTGCTTTACCTATATTTATAAGATCCTCGGATAAAGGAATCAGAGACCTGAATTTTGCAGATTGTCCATTTATATATTTTTTCTAATATCAAATATTTCCGTCCATGTCTTTTTTTCTCGAAAATTTTCTCTTCATCTCAAATGAATACCAACGCTGAAATTGTTTTTATAAGGAAGAAAAATAATATTATATTTCCTTTATAAAACTTTTCCTGAACTTAGTCAAATCAAATTCTTTTTCAAAGATATTTTTGATATGCTGTTTTTTATTTTGTTTTCCACAGCCCCCATTTCATGATTTAACACAATAGTTATAACTCTTTTTATCAGCGAAGGTTTCGCGCTTTGCTGAATTTTTTTTTTCTTTATCTTCAATAGGATAGAAATCTCATGACTAAACTGAAACAAGAAACTAATAATAATCGTGAAAAGTGCTGTAAATTAGTTTTTATATTTCTTTTAATCTATATACCCCATATCTGATGTAATATGGAATATAAAATGTCAGTAATAGCAGTTGTAAACTCTAGGAGAACGCGAAGACAAAAGAAATGCGAAAATTATTAATCTTTTCGTGACGAGCGGCACGTACACAACCGTGTAAGACGCAGAAAAATCTTGAATTTTGTGTTCTTGTACAGCCATTGTTGCCTCAGCTAGTCAAAGTACACGATAGGGAGATTTCAGGGGCTTTACAGATGCAGGGCTGCCACGGGCGACTATTTTTTTAATTCTAACTGGTACCACTTTCGCTAAACAGAAGTCCTTAACAAACACTTTGACAATATTTGCAAGAGAAATGAGAACAGAATATAAAAATAGTCGCCTGTGAAAGCCCTGTAGATGAGTAATGGCAGGGCTGCCACAGGTGATTATTTTTTCTATTCTATTCACACCACTATTTAAAAGTGGTGTGAGGTAGAATTAAAAAATAGTCGCGTTGTGCAGCCTGTAAGGGTTATAGCACATTGATTCTCTCAATCTAGTGATTTCAATCTACAAGATTATAGATTGAAAACACTATAGCAGTAGTGCAAATAACGGTTACATAAATTAAGGATTGATAGGTTAATGGATAGCAAATTACTTAACTTGGAAGATGTCAACTGCCCTGCCAAATACGCACTGCCAGACGAATGCTAATAGAAGTCAATCCTGGTCTTCAAAAGGACCGACCGCAGAACATCCGATACGATCTGAACTCCTAAAGGATTGAAGCACCGGCCCCTGAATACTTGGAGTGAACGCTGACGTGAAGATAGCGGCTGCCATAGGCGAATTTATTTACAACGATTTTGGGGTCCCTTAAATTGGATATCAATATTTTTTTCCGCTTTATTTTCTGAGATTAAGTGAGTAATTTTTTTTTAAATACTTGTATCTAAATTTTGCAGCCAGTACAATTGTTTAAAAAATTCGCCTACGACATCCGCCATTTTTCTGTCAGCGCTCAGGCCTGCTATTCAAGGAGCAGTGATTAAAGATGAAATGAGTAAAAAAAATGTGAGAACGTATTGAAGGGTATGGCCGCGCAATCGACCAGTCGGGCCCAAATATGGTGGGCGAGGTTTTAGAGATTGAATAATCCAAAGAATGCGATAAGAAAATAATGGTTTCTAAAGATAAAAAAAAAAGAATTGACGGTCGTCGAGAACCCTTCGGAACGAGCGTCTTTTACAGAATTTTTAATATTTTATCACCGGTGTTTGAAAGCAGAAATTTTGGCCTAATCGAATCGGGAAAATGCTCGGATTAAATAAGGCAAAATTTACATTAAAAATGTACTCGTTAGAATAATAACGGATTCTAAGTATCTAACGTGGCACCTACACCTGTCGCTCGTCCCGAAGGGGTTAAGAAACGCTAACACATTGTCTGCCAGCATTTTTCAAAAATGAGTATGAAATTTATTTGTAAAAAAGTCACCATAAATTGAGACTTTCTCAAAATGTGTTGGAAAGAACAACTGAAAAGTAGATGGCAATCTAAGTGCTTCCTAAGTTCTCGTACTTAACCCCTTACTCGCTGGTGTTGCGTTGATGCAACGTTTAAAATAAACGCAGAATTTAAAATTATTAACATACTCACCACTATTTTTCAATTAAAAAATTAGCCTTACTTAACCCTTTCAGGGGCAAGTAATTGTGTTTCTGTAATGTCACATTCACACCGGCTACTTTCAAAAGTTTTATTGTAAAATAGGAAAAAGCAATTCTGCGACGTTTCCCACCAAAGTTAGAAAAGAAAATATTAATAAAATTGTTCTGATGCAAATTTTTATTAATCGTAGGTGGATTATAATATAGCCCACCGCCCCTCAAGGGGTTTTAACCCTTACCGGCGGCGCGGAGTAATTATGTTTATAAACTGATGAAATATTGCACTGACACCGCAATTTATGAACGAATTTATTAGAAAATACGAACTTGCTTAATTTCATGTACATTATAATAGGAAAATTTTAGTTAAATATTCTTGGTGTCGTTTGTCAGTTTTGGAATTAAAATTAGGTGTCCTTTTTAGGGACACCGCGCCGGAAAGGGTTAAAGACAAAAAAATTTAAAATCAAATAAAGCGAAAAATATCTTCCAGAGTTTGTGGCCGCAAACGACGTTCGGCTAATAAGTTGAAAAACTAAACCTTATAGTTTTAGAGGTTAATGGGTTAAATAGCAGGTTGAGTATAAACCAGCTCTAACTCTGCGTTCTGTTACACTGGATACAGCGGTTCACCCAATATCAAATACCATACATTTTAAAGGAACAGTTGTGCCAAATCACTAATTTCCTCTCATAGGAAAGTATGGTGTAGATATTTTTAAATGTAATTTTCTTTTTAAAATTAGACGAAGTCGCTACAATTTTCACCGATTTATATTTTTTATGTACAAAACTACATATTTTATTTTATTTCGACACAAAAATATAATTCCATTCAATTTAAAAATAAAATTTTATGTAAGTTGAACAAGAAACATGAAAACAATTATCATTGTTTGCTCATAAATATTTTTAAAAAGGTGTTGAAATAATGAAAAATGGTAAAAAATATGCAGAAAAGTTTTAAAAAATTCCGTTAAAATTAAGAAAAGTATTTTATGAGCTTCATTACTAGCGCGCGTTAACCCTCTGTCTACCAGAAGGGTCCAATGGACCCGACATGTATATTCAAAATATCTATTCAAACCAGAAAATTTCTTCAAAACAAACTAAATGTATAAATCAGACAATAATAAGTTAAATAAACAAATTAAATAGTTTTAAGTAAAAATTCTGGTGTAGAATGTTTTTATAAAACTTGAGTAAAATTTCCGGTAGTTCTAGGGTTAAAATAGCTTCAAAATAATTAAAATAGCTTCTTTTACCACCGGTTTTTCAAAACAGAATTTTTTGTCTAATTTAATCGGGAAAATGCTATGATTAAATAAAGCGAAATTTACAAAAAAAAAAAAAAAATAAATAAATAACTAGTGGGAATAATCAAGGAGGATTAATTAGGCGGAAAAATGCATGGCCGAGAAAAACTCGGGTTGCGCAGACACAGCGTTAAAGAGGTTATCAAGTCGCTGCAGAAATTGGACCGCCAATTTAGCATTCCGTTCTATTATGCATTTCTGTAAATAATGAAATCTAAGGTAGCTATAAAATACGGAAAACAAATAAAAATATTAAGATCCAAGGGTGCTACTAGTTACCAGGCAACTCTAGACCCTGTAGCTTAATAATTCTCTTATAGCATCATAGGAAGCCGTAAAATTAGTCTAACGGATGTAATTTTAATTAATTTTTCAATTGAATATCAATAGTAAATTTACACTCGATATTATTGAATATATAATACGTGATTTATCACATTGCTAACGAAGCGTAGAACAAACAATGTGAAAAATGACCAAGCCGGGAATCGAACCCGGAACCCTTAGAGTAGCGCTCCAATTGCTCTACAATTTAAGCTACGAGGACGATGCCCAGCTTAGCATTTTCTCACGTATGTTGTTAAGGATTCAACTAAAGCACAAGATGGTATATCCTTCACGAGTACACAATCCTGTGGCGAAACATGAGACACAAACAAACCCAGCATCGGGGAACATATACGTATATAATTTCAATTAATTTTTCAATTAATTATCAGTAGTGAAATTACGCTCGAAATTATTAAATATATAATACGTGATTTATCACATTGCTAACGAAGTAGCAATATGTTATATACAGTGCTCAGCAAAAGTTTAGACAATGATCGATTATGCTTCTGTACTGAGACGTATGTAACGAATTGTTGTAACTGAACTCTCATACATTACTGGGGGCTTATCTTGCATACACAAACAATAAATTTTATTTTATAGACTTTACATTATATATAAAGACAAAAAACAAATTTAACATTGTGGTAAAAGTATAGACAATTTGTCTGTGAACAGAAAAATATCCATAAATTAAAATCGAACTGCACCTACATTGTCTGCTATTAATGCAAAAATGTGAGTTCCCATCGAAGAAACTAAATCCTGCATCATTTGGGGGTCTATTTCGTACCAAACTCGTTCAACAGCAGATCGAATTTCATTTACAGAGGAGTATTGTAAAAAAAATTGCATAAACCGTATGAGATATGATGCCACAAAAGTTTTTAATTGGGTTCAGATCAGGGGTACACGCGCGCCAGTCGAGAACAGTAATATTTTGAGAGTTAACCCTAGAACTACCGGAAATTTTACTCAAGTTTTATAAAAACATTCTACACCAGAATTTTTACTTAAAACTATTTAATTTGTTTATTTAACTTATTATTGTCTGATTTATACATTTAGTTTGTTTTGAAGAAATTTCTGGTTTGAATAAATATTTTGAATGTACATGTCGGGTCCAATGGACCCGTCTGGTAGACGGAAGGTTAAACTAATTTTTTGATTTGTATGCAACATGAATATACGCATTATCTTGTTCAAATAATACTTTGGAAGAGCTAAAAGTTCACCAAATGGCTGTAAATTGTTTTCCAACGTATGTATGCAGTCTTACGCTGCTTGGCGACCATTGAGAAACTCCAGAGATACTTGAGAATTAAAACAAAGTGAGGCCCAAATCATTAACTCTATCGAGGGCGGTGTCTTAAAAAAGTACACCTAACTTTAATTCCAAAACTGACAGTTGGCACCAAGAAGATGTAATTAAAATTTGCCTTTTATAATGTACGTGAAAATAATCAAGTTCGTGTTTTCTATTAAATTCGTTTATAAATTCTGGTTTCAGTCCATTATTTCATCAGTTTTATAAACAGAATTACTCCGCGACGGAAGCGGGTCAATTTGTTGTGAGATTTCAAAGCTGGTTGTTTCAGAATTTTCCTATAAATTAATGTACATCTTTCTATAATTCATCTACGAAAGTATCCGTTGACACAGAAAGCTCTGACTCACTTTTAATGCGATTAGCAGCCATCCTTTTTCTAGATACCATTTTATGGATCATTCTATAATCTCGTTTTCTGGCCACACGAGGCCTTCCAGATTTATGTTTTGCTTTGAAAGAGTCCCCCTAGACAGTACTTAATAGACAGACTTCTTTGGACGATTCAAAGTAGCTGAAATTTCTGCAACAGTCTTCCCTTTCGATTTCAGCTTCCATGCTTTAATCACTTCCTCTGACTGAAAATTTCTAGCTCGCGGCATCTTAACTAACTGATACTATCGCGAGGTGCACTTAAATACTTCATGCATGTGACGTCATAAGTTTGAAATTTGCGTTTTTCCCTGAGCAGTTGCCTAAAAATCATAAAAGTGTCTAAACTTTTGCAGTATGCAAATTTCACTTTTTTCAGTTAAATTAAGTAATATCCTACATTAAAACCGTTATTTTTGTTCTAAAACGTTTCAAATATATTAAAAAATAAGTACAGCCATTTGTATAACCCAAGTGTTCGTATTTTTAATTTAAAGGTTAAAAATCACCAGTGTCTAAACTTTTGCTGAAGACTGTATAACGGAGATACTTTTGTGTCGATCGGAAAGTCGTGTCGTGTTGGGAAAATCAATTCGCACCGGAAAACTCTGCACGGTAATTATCAGAGATTATATATCGGAATCATAATCTAATAATTAAATGGTAGAATTTTCCGGTACGAATTGATTTTTCCAACACGACACGACTATCCGATCGACCCAATAGTGTTGCCAGTGGGCTACTTTTTTTAAATTCGGATTTCTTGTTTGGCACCACTTTTCTGAAATGTAAAATTCCCCTTCTTTTCTCCTCAATTAATATGTCAGAAAATAAGGCGTATTTTTCTATTTCCAAAAAGGTGGTGCCAATCAAGAAATCCGAATTTAAAAAAAGTAGCACACTGGCAACACTGCGAACCAGTGCAATTGAATTACATAAAAAAACTTAAGTAAGAGTATTCAGTGTATAGGAGAAATGCTACAGCACCGCTAATTTACGCAAATAAGCAACTGCCGGCAGGGATTCTAATGGAATAATGGAACAATATAAGTATGTTGCGTTGCGACTAGTGTTGCCTGGCGTCCGCGTAAATCGGAGCACCAAATGCTATGGACACCAGTATGTTAAAGTAATTTTTCTTGCCTTGTATGGCATAATTATCTGCGATTAAAGATGGCGAAATAAAATTTAATAAATTGGTGGTGTCTCAAGCATTTGGAGCCTTTATTTACCTGGCAACACTAGTTGCAACGTAACATCCAAATAAACCGCAAGCAAACTGCATAGGCGACAGGTTGCACCCACATAGAAAGAAAACAGAGGTAATTACTACATGAAGACGAATAAGTTAACCCTTTAAGGAGCAAGCAATAATGTCTCTGTAATATTGAATTCTCACCGGAATTACTGAAAAATTTTATTTTTAAATAACGAAAAGCAATTTTCTCCAACAATTCGCCCCAAAAGTAAAAAATATAAAATTTAGTTAAAAGTTTCTTTTGCGAATCTTGTTTAAACTGGTAAATCTGCAGATCAGGAGTCTCAACATCATCTTTGCAAGTCATTGTTTTTTAACACTCATTGCATAATATGCAACTTCCTACAAATCGCTTTTTAAAGTTTTCAAATTACATAAATATTTATGAGCATACAAGGTACTTCGTAAAGTTTCAGAAATTAAAAGTGTTAAACAAGTGCTTATACATTGATGTTCTGAAATTCTGATGAGCTACTTATTCTGGTAACTTTTTAAATCAAAAATTGGATTTCTTCAGGGGGGGGGCTCTGCCCCCCTGAACCCCCCGTAGTCTATTTAAATTTACATTCGTAATTTTTTATTGATTGTGCGGATGGTTATAGTATATCTTAGATTTTTTTACGCTGTGATTTATAAGGATAAACATAATTTTTTTTTATAAATTAATAAAATTTAAATTTAAAATAAAATATTCATGTTAACCGTACACAGACAATAAATGTAACCCTAAAATCCGCTACATTCGGCACAACACAACGACGTGCTTAAAAAAAAAAAAAATACGGATGAAGTCAAAGAATTTGGTTCCTGTTCCACGTGCTTGTTTTGTTTGGGCCGAATGAGGGCATTAAAATCTGAGCGATAATGCACATCGTAAATTGCAAACTGTTTTTACGGCATACTGCATCTCCATCTATCTCTTTCCTTTGTGAATAATAGTTAATTTTATTTTACCCAAGATCTTTTTATTCCAGCATCTTTGTTTTCGATAAATGACGTCTAATTCACCTGCTATGCATACTTACTCAAAACTTTTCATCTTGTTATATTAAGAAGTACTCGAGAGTTTTCTATTTATTTCCAGTATGCCGCCATATTAATTTTTCTATTCTTAATTTTATTTTCATTTTCCTGTTTCACGACAAAACATTTCAATTGAAAATTGTTTAAAAGAAAATATAATTCCGAGTTTTGATTTTCTTGGCAACAATTAAAGAGGTTGTAGGACGTAGGTTGCGGAGGGAACCACCTTTCTACAGCTTGCCCCCATAAAATGCTGAGCTACCCAGACCACCTCCAAAATGTATTAATTGAGATTTACAGCATCCAGCAAGTTATAAGGGTTGTAAATACTTCCCTGTAAAGCCCCAATTTAAAAAAATAATTCGCTGAAGTTACTTCAACTACTACAATTCCCAGGGGAAAAACGATGACATTCCCTAAACAGCAATAAATCATCGAAAACCTAAAGTAAATAATAACACCCCCCGCCCCATTGAACATCTTTATGAGCTAAATGAGTTCACAAATGAAATCCCAAAAATAACTGAAATCGTACAAAAAATAAAAACCGAATTACAAATTACTCAACTTTCTGAAAACACAGTAAAACTAAGCAACATCTTATGGAAGATTACAGTCAAAAATGACTACCTTTCTAAAATCCTAACTTTTTCTGAAATTCTTACTAAACCCAAAGAAACCGTTCAAAAAACTCAGAAAAAAAAATGTTATATTTAACTTTTTTCTCTATCTTATATTTATCTCAACTTTGTTATACTGCTACTTTAGCACGTAAATTTTGTTAAACTTTGTATGATCTCTGAATAGAGTCTTTTTTTATGATGGGGCTAATCCCGCTAGCTAATTTAGTCTAGTTTCGGATCTAATGCAATTTTTTACTTTCTTCTTATTACATTGTCATACAATTTTTCTCTAACTTGTTTAGACTCGTTCTATCTTCTGTGGCTTGCCTAGCCACAAACCTGTCATATATCTCTCACGGCACCCTAGAAGCCTCATCTAGTCGAAACACTTTTAGACGGGATGTGCAGATGTTTTCATCTACGATATCCAGGGTTCGCACGGTTTTACCACTAAATTTTAACTGCATTTTCAAAGTATTTCACTGCAGAAATTGGAACATTGCAGAACCTTGGATATCCAATACCACCTCTACATTGTTCCATTGTTCTGATTAAAGATACTAAATATTACTTTTCTTTTTTATTGGTGACTAAAAGAAATTTTGTGTTCTCTTTCTTATGGTGCATATATGCACCCATAGTCCCGAACGTGTTAACCCCATCGGATCGAGCTTCTTTTACAGAATTTTTAATCTTTTATCACCGTTTTTTTTTTTTTTTTTTTTAAAGAAATGTTTGCCTAATTGAATCGAGAAAATGCTCGGATTAAATAAGGCAAAATTCGCAACAAAAATCTACTGATGAGAATAATCACTGATTCAAAGCAACTTACGCGGTACGCATACCGGTCGTTCGTCCCCAAGGTCTTAACCGTTTCCGGCACAGGCAATTTTTGTTGTAAAATGATGAAATGATTGACTGACACCGGAATTGAAACATGTTACTTTTAATGTTCATTGTAGAAGGAAAATCTTACTAAAATATTCTTGGTGCCATTCGTAAGTGTGGAATTAAAATTAGGTATCCCGACCCGGGCACAGTGTGCCGGAAAGGGTTAAATAATGCGAAATTACGCGCGTTTAAAATAGATCTATTTTTCTATTAAAAAATACTGATATATTGCCTTGAAAATAACGGTACCCTTACAAATCCTGTAATAGTCCCGATATTTGTATTTAATAATTATAAAAAGCTTAGAAATCAGGTTTGTCATATGAATTAATTAATATATATCGAAACGGCTGCTGTTTATTGGTATTTATTCCGTTTGGCTACTGTCTATCTATTAATATGAAATGATTGCATTAAGGATAATTGCAATAAACATGAAGAAAGTATTTTTGTTGTTGTTGTTGTTAACAAACTAAACCGGTATTTTGTATAAACTATATAGAAAGAACTATAGGCAGCAATACAAACTTTTCTTATGTATTGTCCTCGAAACAAATAAAGCAAATAGGTTGAGACATTCTAATATGAGAATCATTAATTTAAAAAAAAAAATGTTTTAGATTAGAACATTTCAAAGCAGACACTTTGAGTGAATTTCATTGAATATTCGGTGTTATTCGGTCATCATTATCTTTATGTAAACAATCTAAGTAATACCTTTAATATTACAAGTCCTTTATATCCCCTTTACCCTTTGTTTAAATCTCTTTTCAGTAAATACGGTTCCTTGAAATATTTTCATATTCTCAGAAAGCACGATGTAAAGTAAATGATAGATATTTGCTCGAATTTGAGCGTATTGTTAGACTTCATTAACTGTAATTTTAATTTTTAAATACCCGTTCATATTTTCTGTAGAAATATATCATGAAAGATTATTTGTCCAACAAGAAACATGTATTTCCTTTTCTCTGCAAATTAAAGTGGAATAGATGTCTATGCATCCGCTGTTTACATAAATTCACATTTAGAAATAATTTAAAGATTCATTTTTATAATAAACAAACATAGTTTCTAACACTTAACTGTTCTTACATTAAATGTGGTTTAAATTTTTGGCACAGGTTAAACACGTTTCAAGCCAGAACACTTACTCGATATATCTTCATTTATTTTTAAGTCTTTACGTGAAACTTATTTTAATTTGTTTCTAAAAAAATGTCTGGTTTGAAATATTTTTAACCTGGTCAAATAAATTCTCATTTTATGCAAAAATATTGGAGGCTGGCAAGCAGTGGTGCCAATCCGATGAATTATTTATTCAGAAATTTCGAATTCATACCAGAAAATTTTAAACAGAAATTTTTACATTTTATTCACAAAATGACAACTCCCCACACAAGTATGAATAACTACACTTCTCAAAAATAATTAACCCCTTAATTCTCGCTCCCGTGATATTCGCGGGCTGTTTCTTTTATTCATTTTAATATTTTTTCCTTGATTCCCACCAGTTTTATAAAATAGTGTAATTGACTTTATTATGGTATCATTTTACTTGTCCTTAAATAAGGTGAATATTTCTTTTTTGAAAAAAGTAGTGCCAATAGGCAATTTGAATTTTTAAACCGCAATTTAATTTGACCGTTTAGGGGGTTAACCCTTTGAGGGGCAAGTAATTCGTTTCTGTAATGCCGAATTCACACCGGAATCTGCAAAAAGATTTATTACAAAATAAGGAAAACCAATTTTACGCCTCTTTTCCACCAATGTTAGAAAAGTAAAATTTAATAAATTTTTTCCGGTGCAAATATTCATTAATGGTAGGCGAGATATATTTTATCCCACCGACCCTCAAGGGGTTAAATGATATTGCAAGTCTTTTATAAACTAACGGTATAAGCGATTTTATTTTTGAAAAATGGAAGAAGATAATCTCAAATTCAAATTTTTTGCGGTTTCAAACTTCGGAGAATGCAAATTTTGAGTTTGATGTCAAAAACGAAGCTTTAGCGGCAGCGAATGAAATTTGGTTTTCAACTTACTGAAAGACAAATCGGAAAATAATGGTCGACAATCAGTAAAGGCTTTATTTCGATGAGTACGATTTTGTCAACGAAGTCATTTAATCGAATCAGAAGTTTGGAGAGTAGTTGGTAGGTTAGAGGGGGAATGGGGCAAATATAAGCCCGAAGTAGCAGAAGTCATTGGAGTTTTACAAAGTGTGTTTCCAGGATCTAGAACTGTTTTTTGAAGATTGGAAATGCAGGGCGAAGATCAGTGTTATGTCGTAGATGTGTGTGTTACGTCACACGCGCAGGGAGGGGGGGGGGGTATCTACTTGATAGCTTCCGTTTCTCTTCGTTTTTCGATCATGTGACGTATTTTGCAAAATAACCCTATAATCCAAATAACGCCTTCCCTCATCGTTCGTATCGCTTAACCCCTTAACGGTTGCATTACAATACGGTTTAAAAATTCAAGTTGTTTATTAGCACCACTTTTTTGAAAAAAAAATATTCACCTCCTTTAATGACAGGTAAAAACATACCATAATATAACAATTACACTAAACTAGTGGTAATCAAACAATCTGAATAAAACACATTTCCCTTGAACATTACATGAGCGAGAATTAAGGTGTTAAGGGAGCCAGTTTATGTATTTTAACAGTTGACTTGCTTGAAGATTGTGTTAATTAAATGTATAAGTTTAAATTAAAATTTATTAAATAAATTAGGTTTCTTGTGCCATATTTATAACTTCCATAGTTCTTTTTAGTAAAGGTTAGGGGTGTGAGGGAGTGTGAATGCCTTGCAATTATGTGAGCCACTGGAAAAAGTATAAACGTAGTTATAAATCTACTTAAAAGGTTAAAATTATAAAAAAAAGTAGAAATAAAAGTGTTATTAAAAATTATATAAAATTAAGTTTAAGATTTAGTTATGCAATATAGATATTTAACCAGCACAAAAGTTAAACTATGACATGGTAAAGAGAGATTATCTGTAGTTATGTAAACTTCTGGTTGTAAACAGATTTATTTAACCCTCCGTCTACCAGACGGGTCCATTGGACCCGACAGGTACATACAAAATATTCATTCAAACCAGAAATTTCTTTAAAATAAACTAAGTATATAAACCAGACAAAAATAAGGTAATTAAATAAGTTAAATAGTTTTAAATAAAAATTCTGGTGTAGAACGTTTTATTAAAACTTGAATAAAATTCCCGGTAGATCTAGGGTTAAGCCACGGCTTATACGTCTGAAATTAGTTACTATTGCATAAATATTTTCCCTGAAGTTATGCATCGTGGGAACGTTGTTGTTAGTTGGCGTGGGCTTCTTTTTCAGATTGTTCGGTTGCTTCTAATTTTTCGAAATAGTAATGTTTATAATGTTTATATTATATAATGACAGGTTAAGAAAGTAATATCACTATTTAACAATTACGGGGGCGGCAAAGTACTTATGTTGTTAAAATAGTAAAATAGTTGAGTTACACTCGTATTAATGATCAGATTTATATGAAATTGAAAGCTTTGCTTCGCGTACATTATATAAATAAAAATTTAACTTCCAAATTCTGGTGCCAATGTGGCATTTGGGAATTAAAATTATGTGGTATGTATAATATAGCGGTGTCCTTAAAAGGGTTAAAAACTATAGCATTACTCAAGCAATATGATCTAATAACACCGCACAAATTACAACATTGCGCTATGGTACATACCAATTTTTATTCGTCATGATGATAATGGGACGTATCGAGTTGATCTCGATACGACACTAGAAACTAATCTGTTTTAGGCAAGGTTGTCAATTTGTCCTCAATTTTTATTTTTAAAAATTCTGCTCATACCAGAAATAAAGTTTACATTTTACTCTTCATTTAAAAAGAGATATTCAGCGATAACAGAAAGTAAAATTTCTTCTTTCGCAGCTTCAGGTATGAATTTGAAATTTCGGATTAAAATGTATCCGGATTAACCCCTTTAATCGTCGCGTAATTTTGGGAAAATCCCTTCAAAAATCGTCGATTTTTTTTTATCGCCCGATTTTATTATTCATAAAATTCAGAGTTCATTAGTAAAAAAAACCAGGGTATTTTCTTAATATTTAACCCTTTTAAGGGTGGTTTATAGTACATGAAATCCCTTAATTTGAATACTCAAAAGTCCAGCTATCACAGAAATTTTATACAAAAATGTTTCTTTAGTAAATTTGTGAAATTTGGATCTTTTGTATTTTTAAAAAAATCTGTTCATAAATTCTGATGTCAATCTCTTATTTCGACATTTAAGTAATGAAGGTGCTTGGTTCCTGAAAGTGTTCAGGATGGATAAAATTTCTAAAACTTAAAATTTTATTTATCTTTTATTTCATTGTATTGCACACTGACGTGCACAGAAGCTTCGATGCAATGCTGCAACCTGCGGTTTCATTTTAAGTAAAGATAAAGACACTTATGAATCAAATAATTTTTTTTTTGTTACTAAGAAGACGATAATTTCATTCAAATTTAATTTGAAAATTGGCATTCAATATCTTTTTCAAAATTTAGTAAATTTTCAATGTAAGGAAGACTTTGAAACATGACATGCATATTCCTAAATTACAGTCCTTGCATTCATATTTGGTTTATTTTATAATTTTGTTTCCATATTTATTATCATAGGAAGAACAAATTTTTCATTGTGTGTAAGGTTGTCCGTAGGGGTCATAACATCCAGAAAATGGTGTTCACCTAAACGACTTGATGTTGGTAATTGTTCTTTACAAATCATTCAGATGCGCACAAACAGTCGAAGTTTTGTACAGTTTCGGATTAGGTGGATTTTGAGGATCCTGAGCTTCATTATTCCAAAAATGTAATTTTTTTTTTAATTCGCTGTACCTATTGTACGTCATAATATCGCGAATAAATTGGGTTTTAACGAATAAAGTGTAGTCCAAAATATATTTTCTTTCAGTTTTACTTTTAACATTTTTTTTTACTATTTTTTCGACAGTAGTAGGAGCAAGAAACAACAGCATTTTATTTTAAGAAATAGGCAGCCATTCCAATCTGCCTTTCTCGCCAAAACATTTCCCCATTTCTCATCATAGCGGTCTGTTTCGATTAGAATATTATCCGCCAATTCATCTTTTATAAAATATTCATAGTACTGCAGAATACCCGAAATAGCTTCAAACGATACGTTAATCTTAGGCTTCGATTTGAATTGCAAGTATAGGTGTGCTTAATATTGGGTCATCATCACCATCTTCAGTTTCCGATTTTTCAGAGTCAAAAACATCTGAAAAAAATGCAATCTTCTGATTCCTTTCCAGGTATCTCAACACTAAAATCTTTTTCTTCACTTGAGCTACTCAACATAGAAATTTATAAAACAGTAACCCAGATGTATTCAGATTTGAAACAAGTAAAACATATGTGTTTCAACTCGTACAATTCCTTAAATTAACCATTGCGATCTTAACCCTCCGTCTACCAGACGGGTCCATTGGACCCGACAGGTACATACAAAATATTCATTCAAACCAGAAATTTCTTTAAAATAAACTAAGTATATAAACCAGACAAAAATAAGGTAAATAAATAAGTTAAATAGTTTTAAATAAAAATTCTGGTGTAGAACGTTTTATTAAAACTTGAATAAAATTCCCGGTAGATCTAGGGTTAAAAACAAACTTGTCATTTCAGAGTTTCCCATCTTTTAAGCTTTTATGACTTCCATAACCGACCGATGCTGCAATATTGACATGAGATAATTTATTTCCTGAGCACCACTATTTGTTTAAGGAACCATATTACCCTATTTCCGAGAAGAAGTGCAAGAGAAATTTACTAAAAACTATACATTAAAAATATAGTGGTGCGAACAGAATAGAAAAATATAATCACATATATAAGGCTTAAAAATATTTTTGTGAAAGAAAAATGCAAAGTTGATACCAGAAAAAATTAGCTAACGTCATTTGACGTCCAGCCCGTGAGTGTCACGGTCGCGACGAAATTTGTTCATATGGGTTTGCCCGTGAATGTCTCGGGCGCGACGATTAAGGGGTTAAAATTCATTAACTTCATAATTAAAGGCTAAACTGACAACCCTGGCTTTAGGGAATCACCTTACTCTGTCACGTGACGACAGTGGTGGCTGTTATTTAACTGTTTTTATGGCCATTATTATGCATATAGAGATATTCAGGAATGTACTGTAAAATATATCAATCGTGAAAGATTAAGTGAAAAGATTTAAAAGAGCATTTATTTCCACAATCTTTATAATGAATTCGAAATTTGCTCAGTATATCTTATTTTCGAATAAATAATTTAAGTTCAGTTTTATTTTGGGCATTCTTTATTTCGTTGTGATATTTATTTGAAAATTTTTATATGTAATTTTAATCCACGATTTAGCATTGTATCATGCTGGTTTTAGTAGTTTGAATTTACTGCACTTAATCACTAACACGTAATTTACAATTTACCTTTAGGGGTTTTGATGAATATAGTTCTATGTGGGGGATAATCAATTGATACTTATTTACAGCGCTATGTTTGACTATATTCAGGGCAGGGTTCTCGCTGGCTTTTGACAGACATTAGCGATTTGGCGAATAAGAAATAGAAAACAGTAGCCAAATGTAAAGAAATGTTAGCAAAATAGATTCAGCGAGAAACACTGAAAAATCTATCTTTAACCCCTTATTGTATTCTATTTTCGAGTATGTTCTAAAATAACCAAATTGTTTGCAATCGGTTATAAAATAGATATTCGGCTATCCGCTACAGAAACTAATAAAAATAAGTACATTCTAAATGTCTTTTAAATGTGCAAATGTTTCAGACCTTCTTTTAGCACCTTAAGTAAAAATTTGAAACAGCTATCTTTGATTTACCGTTGTGAAAATATACACTAAAAATGGCTATGAAATTTCGACATAAACCGATAGAAAAAATTGACCAGCCAATGATACTTTACATACAACTAATAAATAGTATGGTAAACGGATAACTTCAAAACAGCATTCCAGCAAAACTTTTCTCTATTTGCACTTGATACGAGTAATTTTGTTTGTATTTTGAGTAATTAACTGACAATAGAAAAATACCTATCACATAATCCTTTCTGTGTCTTTCGCGGTTGCTAAACTGAATTGGTATTAAGTCAGTATCTTTATAGAGTAAATGGCATGCTGCGATTAAACATGTAAAGCAACGTCAATCGTTCAGAAACGCGAATAAAAATCTTGACTGTATTGGCACCAAACACATACAAAATTGACCAGCCAATGATACTTTACATACAACTAATAAATAGTATGGTAAACGGATAACTTCAAAACAGCATTCCAGCAAAACTTTTCTCTATTATCACTTGATACGAGTAATTTTGTTTGTATTTTGAGTAATTAACTGACAATAGAAAAATACCTATCACATAATCCTTTCTGTGTCTTTCGCGGTTGCTAAACTGAATTGGTATTAAGTCAGTATCTTTATAGAGTAAATGGCATGCTGCGATTAAACATGTAAAGCAACGTCAATCGTTCAGAAACGCGAATAAAAATCTTGACTGTATTGGCACCAAACACATACAAACAGAGCAGAAACTGAACACTCGCAATTTGGCGAGTCGAATTGTTCATTTACTCCCCAAATGAAGCATTTTGTCGCAATTTGGCGCAATGGTGAGCGGCAGCGAGAACCCTGATTCAGGTCTCGCACGGGTACCGTTATTATCAATGCTATGTATTACTATTTCTTTATAGAAAATAAATCTACTTTAAAAGTAGGAAATTTCACCTTAATTAAGGAAAGATTTTCTAAAAGAAAATACTGGTACCTAAGAATTTCTTAGTCTGGAAATTCAAGGATCCATACGAACCTTGATATTTTATATTGTACTGCCACATATTTTACATCTTATTATTTTTCTTCGATCACGTATAGGGCTGAGGACTTAATTTTCGTAAATTACGGAAAGAGATGTAATTACTGATTCCTTCCCGAATCCCAAGAGTGGTAAGAAGATTTGCATTTTACTAACAATTCTGTCACATTTTGGCCACATTTGTGCCATGGTAGGAAGTTACTTCCCACTTAATTTTAATTTCCAACTTTCAGACTTGTACCATAATTTTTGAAAAATATTTTGCATTTAAAATGAACTGAAGGAGTTTATTTTTTCTTAAATTTTTAAATAATTTTATTTCGAGATTTTGGTGGCAGTCAATTATTTCAATAATTCAGAACAAAATTGATTTGCCTATGTAAGGTTTAAGACAAATAATTGATGCATATGAAGTAAATTGTAAGAAAGCATTCGATTATTTTTATATGATTTTTACATCTTATTACAAGAAACTCTTGATATATCGCGCCTTCTTACATCTTTCATTGCATTGTATTGCTTTTATTCGTTTCTCTCACTCACCCACCCCAAAAAACCCCGTTCTACCTAAACTGTCCCTTTATGTAAATTTATGTAATGTAACTTACAAATGTAGTGGTTTATGTGTGTTTAATGTTATTTATAAAATTGTAATATGAGTAGTGCGATTTGACGTGCAATTTCCAACTTGTTCTATTCTCCTATAGTCTGTATATTATCTGTGTACAACGGTTTGGCCGATTTCAAAGTTCTTTCGCAGTTATTTAACCCCTTGAGTGGCACCGGTATATATTATATACCACTACTATTAACCCTCTGTCTACCAGAAGGGTCCAATGGACCCGACATGTACATTCAAAATATTTATTCAAACCAGAAATTTCTTCAAAACAAACTAAATGTATAAATCAGACAATAATAAGTTAAATAAACAAATTAAATAGTTTTAAGTAAAAATTCTGGTGTAGAATGTTTTTATAAAACTTGAGTAAAATTTCCGGTAGTTCTAGGGTTAATGAAGTTTTACACCAGAAAAAATTTATTAAATTCTACTTTTCTAACTTTGGTGAATAAAGCCGTAAAATTGTGTTTACTTATTTTGAAATAGAATTTTTCAAAGATTCCGGTGGGAATGCAGCATTTTACAAACGTAATTGCTTGCCCCTCAAGGGATTAACCCTTACCGGCGCGGAGTAATTCTGTTTATGAACTGATGAAATAATGGACTGATACCGCAATTTATAAACGACTTTATTAGACAATAAGAACTTGCTTATTTTCATGTACATTATAATCGGGAAATTTTAGTTAGATATTCTTGGTGTCAGTTTTGGAATTAAAATTAGAAGTCCTTTTTTAAGGACACCGTACCAGAAAGGGTTAATCCTTTAGGGCAGCAGTGTCCGTAGGCGTAAACTGTTTTGAAGCACTTCGTACGCTATCAAGCCATGCCCCACTTTGTAAGGACTAATACCACAGTAATCGCATAAAACTATCTTCTAGCTAATGAATCGTGAAGAAATTATCTTTATAATAATACTGGTGGAAGAGTCCTTACAAAATGGGGCGTGGCTTAATAACGTACGAATCCTGCTATAAACGCATTGTATGCGAAATGACTCTTTTCAAACTTGGCGGGTTCAGAACGCAAAAACTATTAACCCCTTGAGGGGCAAGCAACTACGTTTGTGAAATGCTGAATTCCCACCGGAATTTTTGAAAATTTCTATTTCAAAATAAGCAAAAGCAATTTTATAGCTTTTTTCCACCAAAGTTAGAAAAGTAAAATTTAATAAAATTTTTCTGGTGTAAAACTTCATTAATCGTAGGTAGTATATCATGGAAGACGGTAGTATTTCGAGTGACGCAGCCTTAAGCCTAAAATCGTATCGTATCGTATCGTTAAAATCGTATCGTATCGTATCATAGAATTCGTAGATGGCGGAACTCATATATACAGCTAACTCGACATCAAAGAAAATGCGAAAAGCCGCCTTTTAATAACTCAGCAGATATATGTCTTATTGTTCTGAATTTTCTAGAACAGTCTTATATCTGCAGTCTAATCGTATACTGAAATTTTTGCATTTCTACGTGCAGTATATTTTGAGATCTAAATAGCCATTTTTAAAGTGAAAACGTTGGTATAATATCGAGGAAGTTCCTAATTTGAAAATCTCGAAAACGGTTCTAACGATTATTTTTAAATTGATACATAATATAAATGTGATTAAGGCGAGGTGAATAACACTTTTCTTTTTTCTGGGAAAACTCTCGTTCGTTAAATAATTCGATTTTTTTTTCTCTCGAAAATGACACGGGCGATTTTTTAAAAATCAAATAAATATGTTTCAGCTGAACCAAATAACAATTTACTTCTTTCCAGCAAGACTCTTGTTCGTATTGTAATGCGCATGAAAAATCGGACTATATTTCTTCGCCATTCTATGGAAATTTCACCGAAAATGCATGACACTGTATTCATACACACGCTTTCTTTTTAACCACTTTTGGGGAGAAAAATTTTGTATTCCCACTGGCTGAGTGGCTAAGGGCCATCGTTTACTGACCTTGAGATAGGCAGTTCGATACTCGTGTTTTCACATGTGAATGTTTTTTTTTTTTTTAAGTCTGCTAGTTGACCATTATTCTCAGTTCCTTTGTAATTTTTTTAATTGCTATTAAGTTAAATAAAATTACAATTTGATGATGATTATTTCTTGGCAATTTTTCAACAATAAAAATATAACCATAAATTTTATAAATATATTTAATTTCAATCACTTTACAAAAAATATACATTAATAATTATTATTTGAATATAAATCACACGATCAGAAACGTAAAAAAATAATTCATTTCAGCTCTTCTTTTTATAATATCATTTTTTATTATTATGACGGTCAATCAATATATAATCACTGACATCCATAATATTATTATTATTATAATTATTATTTTCCTTGCATAAAAGCTATTGTGATGTAATAATTCTTTTATAATAAATAATTTAGTTGGAATGTTTTATTTATAAATATCAATGAAGTTTGATAACCCCGAGGGAATTCTTTGCAATATTTACAGTTTACATAATAAGCATATCAGAATTCTGGTGTCGCCATCTTTTGACGCAATTGCGTAGTATTATAGAGAAATGTTTGATAAAAATGTTGAAGTAGAGAGTTTTTAAATCGAAGAATTATTTTAAGAGATATTTAATGTTAAATCTGGATAAAATTGTCTCATTAAAAAAGTCTCATAGGAAAAAAAAATATACATGGGAATTTAATCATTTTCATTCAATTTAATCATTCAATAGAAACTCGAAGTTTGCAGAGTGCATTTATTATTCTTAACTTGCCTAATTTTTTGACGGTTTATTTCAATTTTAAATTAAAATTTTCAGAATTTCCACAGATATTTTTTACATATTTTAGAAAAGGTTCTTTTAAATTGTTGCCAAATGTTAAAACAGCGCAAAGAATTATATATCCTTTAAATTAAAAATTTATTCACACGTGACTATTATAAACAGAAAAAAATCCTTTTAAATTAGAATTAAATGATAACGTGTTAAAAGCAGGAAAATATTAAACATTACGTCATAAAAATTGTTTTTACACATGCTTACTTAAAATGAAAGAAAATTATAAAATAATCAATTATTTTCAAATTAGAATTAAATGATTACGCATTAAAAGAAGGAAAACATTGAAAATTACGTCATAAAAATTATATTTACACGTGAATATTAAAAGAAAAAGAAAATTTTTAAATAATAAATTCATTGATATGTGTTAAAAGTCGTAAATGGAGGAAATTACGTCATATTGGCCAAAGTGGCCAAAACAGTTTACAAAACACATTGCAAAACATATTGCAAAACAGTGTAAATTAAAAAATATATTTATATGAGAGATTTATTTCAAATTTCGAGATGATATTTTTAACTATAGTTGCTAATTTTAAGGTAGCGCAAATAATAATATTATCTTTCTAATAATAAAAATATTTTCAGTTGAATGTTACAAAGAGAAAGGAAAGTTTGGTGAAAATTATGTCAGATTTAAAACGTTACATTTAAAATCTCTTATTTAAAATCATTTTCTTATAGCGTTGTTAAAAAATACCATAAAGCAAAGACTCTGTTGACTTAGTTCCTTTTATATTTGGTAATTTTCAAATCAACTAATCTTATTTAATCAAGCAGGGAAACAGCAACTAACATCAGCTGATTCGGTTTTGAAATCCCTCAGTAAAAGGGAAACCCGTTTACAGTAAGATCGCCATTGATTTTTTAATTATACAGAGCAGCCTCGATTATCCGAGCTAATTGGGACTGTTAGTAAATCGGAATCGAAAATCTCGGTTAATAGAAACTGTGTGTAAAAACTCGCCGTGCTTGCGAATTTAACATCTCTTTAAAAAAAATATATAGAACGTTTTTTAAATAATAAAAGTAAATATAAGTAAAGTTCTGTTTCACAGCTTAACAAATTTAAAAAGAAAATCAACTACCAGTAGTAAATTTTAAAATGCAAATTGAAAAATTTACGAAAGTTCACACAGCCACTGGAAACAAAGCATTGTTCGCTATTGACTTCTCAGGGTCCAATGTTTCTTTGGAGTTGAGGGCTTTTGGGGGCAGAAGGCCCTGTATAGCACGGACAGTGAGCTAAAGAGTGTGGTTATTTTTAAGGCTCATTCAAAAGGGGAAAAAAAATCAGACTTTGTTATCGGCTCGGTTAACAGAAACCTCGATTAATCGAAGCTCGGTTAATCGAGGTTCTACTATAATTCAATCTTCCGTAATCTTTTTAAAGCAGATCAAATTAATGGACTTTAGCACAAAGTCACATAGCTGATAACTGCCATGCTTGTTGGCCACCTTTTTTTCAAAAAGTTTGCTTCACCTTATTCAATTAATGAGATATCTCCGATAAAATAAGTCACATTTTCCCGTTCTAAAATACTGGTATCCAAAAATCGTAGCATGTAACTGACACTACAAGTACTCATGGAACTAGACTATTTTAAGTCTGATTTTTATTATAGACTATATAAAATTATTAAAAATATATATTATGATAGGAACTAGCGGGCTTCGTCCGCTATTTACGTTACGGATATAAAAATCATGTTTTTTTTTAGGGAAAAAGAAATAAAAACCTATTTGACGATAGGTTTATAAAGACACATTTTGTATTTGTTATATTTCCGGGGATGAGGAGGGGGGGGGGGCTATTTTGATTAAATATCGCAATTAGTCTACATGGCAGATATAATTATGATAGACACTAGCGGGCTTCGCCCCTCTATGGCGCCTTATGGGTCCAGCTTCCATAACTCAGAAACTACCTTTCGGACATCAATGCAACAGATTCCAAACGTTATAATTAACTTAATAATCACCCTATATAGCATTAAAGTAAATTTATGAGTACTGCATACTATTTTTTTATCGTAATTTCTGAAGAGAAAAAAATATTTCGGTTCCATTCTTAGGTACTGGTCTGAAAAATTTTGAAAAAGGGGGGAAGGAGGGGACATGAGACTGCTGTTTGTCAAACAACACAACGGGATCTGGCTTATTCAACTTGGTTTTTGATGACTTCAATTGGAAGGTGGTTTGTTTAAAAGAGTGCGTTCCCTGCCCCATGAAAATTGGAACTATTGGTGCTACATCTATGTAAGGATTTAATAATTATAAATTAACATTTTGGATTTATTAATTTAAGGATAAAGTGTTTTTAAAGGAATATCAAATGAAACCCTCTGTGCGATCTGCGATTATACTTACCCAGTTGTTTTTATATACAAACTGCTATAAGGAAAATTGTAATAAAATAGTAAAAATTAAATCTGCATTAAATTCCATAAGTATCTTTTTTTTAATCATTTTATCACTAACCTCAAAAAAGTAATGATATCAATGCAAAAACCCTTGACGGGTTAAAAGTTTCTGACGCAGCACTTTATCTTATGCTCTAAGAATTTTAAATATGGAACTTAAAAATACTGATATCAAATTTTGAGTGACGTTATGCTATTTCTTAAAAAATATATTTGTATTTATTTCACCATTTTATTTTTGTTTTATTTATAATCGCATGTGCAAAAGTTATGTTCAACATGAAAAGCTGCATAAAATTTTATTCGCTGTTGCTTTATCATTTACATCTCTCATAAATTCAAAATATGTGTTTTAAAAGATATAATATAAAATTTAAGTGACGCCTTGATGTGACTTTAAAAGGTTTGTTTTTTAAAATTCAATTTAAATTATTTTTGACTTGGTTAAAATACTTTTTTTACATCTACACAATACTTTTAATTTTCCAATTCACTGTTAAATATATCACTTTCATTGAATCTATACTATGCATTGAAATGTATTTATTTCAATAAATTGATTTATCTTTTGTGTCACGCTATTCAAAATTGTGAGTAAGATTTATGTAAATGGTTTCTTTGCGTCATTGTGTCCAAACTACATGAAATGTATGAAAAAGGATAGTTTGACGCAAATAAACCATTTACATAAATCTTACTCACAATTTTGAATAGCGTGACACAAAAGATAAATCAATTTATTGAAATAAATACATTTCAATGCATAGTATAGATTCAATGAAAGTGATATATTTAACAGTGAATTGGAAAATTAAAAGTATTGTGTAGATGTAAAAAAAATATTTTAACCAAGTCAAAAATAATTTAAATTGAATTTTAAAAAACAAACCTTTTAAAGTCACATCAAGGCGTCACTTAAATTTTATATCATATCTTTTAAAACACATATTTTGAATTTATGAGAGATGTAAATGATAAAGCAACAGCGAATAAAATTTTATGCAGCTTTTCATGTTGAACATAACTTTTGCACATGCGATTATAAATAAAACAAAAATAAAATGGTGAAATAAATACAAATATGTTTTTTAAGAAATAGCATAACGTCACTCAAAATTTGATATCAGTATTTTTAAGTTCCATATTTAAAATTCTTAGAGCATAAGATAAAGTGCTGCGTCAGAAACTTTTAACCCGTCAAGGGTTTTTGCATTGTAATATATACCGGCGCTCCTCAAGGCGTTAAACCGATCTTGCTATTTTTTTAACCCCTTGTGGGGCAAGCAATTACGTTTGTGAAATGCTGAATTCCCACCGGAAAATTAGAAAAAATTTATTTCAAAATAAGGAAAAGCAATTTTACGGATCTTTTCCACCAAAGTTAGAAAAGTAAAATTTAATAATTTTTTTCTGGTGTAAAACTTCATTAATCGTAGGCGGTATATAATATATACCGCCGCCCCTCAAGGGATTAAATTAAAAGTGATAGACTTTTTTGTAACTTGGACCACTTTCAGCTATTTATTTTTAAATGAATATTTTTAGAAGCACGCTGAACTGCAAAAAAGAGGGTCATAACTAGTCCATTTTTTTCAACTAGCTGGCCATTTGTTTATTTTAAACTTTTTAATCTCAAAGTGGTTGAAACTCCAAACAATATTATAAACTTTAATAATCCTTAACAGAAATTGATTGCAAACGAATCTGGCGATCTATAGGATCCCACAAGATTGGAAGGCGTGGCACAAATACTAGAGCATCCAAACACACATCTAGAACCACATCATGATTTTTTTTTAAGTTTTTAAAAAATGAGAAATGCTGCAATAATTGCATAAAATAAAAATTCTTCTTCAGAATTTCGCACTGGATTCCAAATATCTGCATAAAAAAGAAATTCCTGACATGCTAGCTAATGATGCGTGCGGATTTACCCTTTCAAGGGCAGAAAAACTATGTTCGTAAAATCATGAAATAATTGAATGACACCAGTATTTACAAACGAATTTCTTAGGAAATAAAAACCCGTTGTTCTACACTTTCATTATAAAAACAAAATTTTATTAAAATATTCTTGGCGTCGTTTGTAATCTTTGGAATTATCACTTTGCCCACCGTTGTCGCCGCTGCGGCGACATCATCTTTCCTTGAAAAATGCATTTTCGGCACCAGTAATAAAGGAAAATAAAATTTGCCTTATTTAATTAAAGCGTTTTTTAAATTGTGTATTTGAAGGAGATTTCTTTTTAAAAAATGGTGCCGACCGAATAAAATTTTTGTGTAATGACGTGGAGTTGCGGGTAGCCCACAGTCAAAATGACGCGGAGTGCAAAGGGTTAAAATTAATCAGTCCCGCCATGTGACCACTGATCTTGAAAGGGTTAAGATAAGGTGTCTTGTTTCTATTTACTATATAACTATGCAAAACACTTTCAGGGGTCTCAGGACTCTTAAACCTTCAAAATTTTCGAAATTTTAATTTTTTTTAGATGTTAAACTGCTATATTTTCTGAATATTTAGGTATGATTGATTCCTTCAAATTCCCATTAGAACAGAAGTTATGGTTATTAGAATTATACCCGCTTAATAGCTAAAGTGGCGCTCCCGAAACTTTGAAGTATTTTTTTCCGAATGACTTTTATGAGTATAACGCGCAGGATATCTCAAAAACTTCTGAATATTTTTTCGTGAAATTTTCAAAACATATGTTTCATGTTAGTTTGTATAAAATGAACCTAAAATTTCCTTTTTATTGTTAATTTTTTTAGGTGATTGTCCGGTTGAAATTTTCAAAATTTTGTTTTAACTAAATACAACTTTGTATTAAAATTATAAAAATGCTTTAAATACAATTTTTTTAGGCTCAGGGTAATTATTATAATCTGAAGTAGAAATAGGCACAAAAAAACTCATTCTACTTTCAAAATTTATTTAGTAATCATGCGCGTAAGCTGTTATACCAATTTTCTGATCAACAAATGTCTGACAGTTTCGAGCGCCCTATAAATACTAATTCTGTATCTTGCAATTATTTAAATGCAGGAAATGAAAGAACATAATTACATCTTTTAATCCTAATACAAATTGTGTTTTTAATTAAATCATACATATTTTAAGATATTAAATGTTGAAAATTTTCTTTTTTTTTTCATTTTTTCCATTTTTAAGAGTTCTGATACCCCTTAAATATTTTTAAATAAATTTTCTGTTTGAAAAGATATTTGCATTGAGTCAGACTGTGCCACTGTGGAGGAATATCGAACCGTTGGCCTCTATAATTTCAGTGTGTCGTCATGGTTGCTGGAAAATATTAAAATTTTACTTGGTAGCACTATTTTTGTGCAGAATTATTCGCTTGATTTCATCGCCTAATTTCTGTAATTAAATAACACAACTCATTCTGTATGAAATTTATAGTACACTTTTTTTGTCAATTTCTTGGCAACCATGTCTATCGCGCTCATTTCTTGACCTACGACATGCGTTATATTTTCAGAGACAACTGTTTAAACCCTTAACCATTTCAGGGGCAAGGTATTTCTATTCGCAAAATACTGAAATGAGTGAATGACACCGGAATTTACAAGCAAATTTATTTCAAAATTAGCAAAAGCTTTTGTTAACGTACTTAATAAAAGGAAATTTTTCATTCCATTATTCTGGTGCAAATGTGGCCTTTAGGGATTAAAATTAGGTGTACCAAAAATGAACTACCGCCCTTGAAGGGGTTAACTGGTTTGCCCGTACAACGTACTTGCAAGATAATTATCCTTGTTTTGTTACTAAAACCTCTTCGACACCTACAATTTTAAACTGCAATTTCTATTTATTTAATGGTAGACAGATTTCGATTACAAAAGGGGAATAATTTAGTACGGTAAAAATAGTGTATAGTCCCTATTTTTAGCATATTGTGTTATTAAACTATTAACCTCTTTACCCTTTCAGGGGCAAAGTATTTCTGCTCCAAAAATGCTCAAGTAAAAAATTCACACCGCAATTTACAAACAAATTTATTTGAAAATAATCAAAAGCTTTTCTTAACGTATATTATGTGATCGAAATTGTACTTAAAAATTACTGGCGTCAATTGTCAATTTGGGCATTAAAATCAAGCTTCTGCAGACTACAAACGCCGCCCCTGAAAGTGTTAAGGGATTATTATTTTAAAAATCGACTAAGAATTATTTTAAAATTAAATATTTTTAGTTCGAAATTGTTTTATTCTTACAGATTCTTTCACCGACACGTGACTTTATTAAAATCTCGAATCAGAAGATTTTAAAGATTATGAAAAAATCCATACATTTTATCAAAAACAAATATGTTTGTATTTTTTTCTGAAAGTTTTTTACTATGTGAAAACGCGACTAGATATCCATATCTCTAAAAGCTGGAGAGATAAGATATAACTTTTAACATTATTATTTTTTTTTCATATTTTGACAAAACTATCGAAATAAAGTAAAGAAAGTGCATACAAAGCTAATATAAAAAGAACCAAAACGTGGATGGAAACTCTTTTTATAGGAAAAAAATAGAAAAAATTGCATGTTGCTTTGTACCTTTATAGGGAAAACTGCTGTGTTTTACACTGACAAATTGATCTTCTTCCTTTTTAAAAGAAGTATAGAGAGAGTGGTTTAAGTATGAATTGAAATATTCTTTTAAAGGACTCTTTCAAAAATTGTTTTCAATAAACAAGCAGCATTTCTGAAACGCCAAGCAGGCGAAATATGAAATATGCTTTTTATTTTGTTTTACCTCTTTTTGTATGTATGGAAAATCTCACACAAGCTTTAATATAATAAAGTATAAATGCAGTCCAGATTTTCAACACATACTGAAAAATTTTAAACTCAATTCTATGTAATATAATCATAGGTGGTGAAAGAGCTAAGGATTTCGAACATCGCTTTTTCTTTTAGAAAAATTTGACTTCTTAAAGAACAAAGTTTTATGATTAAAAATGTCATATTTTTCTATAAAGGGAAAGTGATATTGAAAATCCATAGCTACATAAAAAAGACATCTTTTTAAAAACTTTTTATAAAATTGATTATTTGACGTAAAAATAGAAAAGTTAATTATATATTTTTCGTGATAGAGTGTGGATAATATATTTTATACACGTGTATGCAGGTCATGATTATCATAGCTGCCAACTTCCACCAGTAAATAAATAATAGAAATTTTTGTTTAATTAATTTTAGTAATTTTGCACGAAAACTGTGTTTTAGACGAAAATTCCTTCTAAAATTTACTTGTAGAAGTTTTCCTCGTTGATAATTAAGCCCTGCGTGTATGTGCAGTGGTATATTTTAAAATATGTAGTGTTAAATTGTAGATGTGAAAGTTGAATAAATTGTTATAGATGTTTAATCATCGCTTCGTTGCTTACACAGGAACTGAATTCGAGTATGTTCTGAATTATAGCGTGTACTTCAGGAAATTCTTTTTTATTGAGAAATTCCAAACTCAAACCTAAATTTCCGAGTAGAAATTCTGACATTATTTAATGACAGACGTTATGAAATTAGAAGAGGAGACATATAGCGCAGAGTCTACCACTTGCGAATGAAATAACTGGGTAGGTTGTCATAAGATGGAGGCTGATTTTTTACATCGGATCAACAGGTTATGATTACAGCCAGAGCTACCTTCCACCAGTAAATTTTGAATAGAAAATTATTTCCTTGTTTTAGGGGCTTATTCATGGCAAAAGTTTCTCTCACAAATATAGTAAAAATTTCTGTTCGTTTTTGCTGGTGGAAGTTAGCCCGGGTATTATAACTTCTTTTAGTGACAATATGGGGGTTCTTTAGGTTGCCACAATACGGCAAAAACGCAGGAACTTACAAACGCCTTTGTAAACTTCCACCAGTAAAAATGAATATCTGTTTTTGTCGGTAATTATGGCTAAAAATGGTGCAATGATAAGACGGTTGAATAAAGAGAAAATTTCTAATCGTATTTGTTGATCGATGTTTTCCCCGGCGGCAATGCACCACTGCGAAGCGGGTTACAATTGAAGCGTCACCATTTTGAGGGTGTGTCAGTTCCTCTTAATTCCATTCTATGTACAAAGTAGAAATCCAAGTAGATTTTCCTTCAGTATATTCTAATCTGCTGTCTTTGATTTTAGTAACGTTGAATATTAATTTAAATATACATCAAATGCAAATAATAAATGAATAAATGTAAAAGATTACGAGACGAATTGAAAAGATGCCAATAATAATTGCAAATAATTTTGAAAATTTACATTTCCAAACTCTACATCTTAGCATCATCTGTTGTAAATACTTTATTACAGCAATGCATGGTTCATTAAAAGTTTTATTTGTCGTAAATATTTGAAACTGCAGAAAATTTCTGAAGCGCTTTTTGTGTAAATAATAAATGAGGCGAATATTTGAACGCTTCATTACACCAAAAGTTTGTATTTGACTTTTATGATTTTCAGAACTTTCATAATTTTTTTACTGTGAACTAACTGTTCAGAACATAAAGTAAATGTTATGCTTGTGGAAGAAAATTGCACTTTTTATTTCTGTATCTTCAGGAGATAAAAAAAGTATTGTTTGGAAAATTTCAAAGAAAGTCTTCGGTATATATATTTTTTTCTCTTGTAATTACAATTTTTTTTTCAGAGATTATAAACTGTAAACGCAATCCTTTTGGACATTTACAAAATTTAATAAAATAAATAAGAATATATCTTTTGTCAGTTTTGTTATTCTATAAAATGGCTATAAATTAGAATAAACTTTTTCCTTTTATAATTTTGTTTTAACCCCTTAATCGATGCGCCTAGTGTTGCCAGGTTTCCCGCGTAAATCGGGGATCTAAATGCCCTGGACACCACTCATTTCTTACAGTTTACTTCGTGATCTTTGATCGCAGAAAATTCTGCAATTAGATAAGGAGAAGAAAATCACTTTACAATACTGGTGTCCAGAACATTTGGTTGGTTGTGTTTATGACGGCCACTTATCAGTACGAGGGATAAAGGCCCAAAGGGGTGTGTGTGGGGGGGGTGCCCTCCGTGGGTGTGTTTCTAAGGGAGCCTAACCCGTATTTACGCTTGGAAAACCACGAAAATTCGAACGATTAGGACGACGTGCGCGATTGGGATCGTGCCAATAACTTTTATGAAGTAGAAATTTTACCTTATTTAATGGCAATTTTACCTTATTTAATACCTTATTTAATGGCAGGTAAAATGATGCGTGATTGAAGCAAATTATACTATTAAAAAAAAAAACTGGTGGGAATAAAGCTCTCTGAATTAAAAGAAATCTCTGGTGGTGAGGCCTACAGGCGGAGGTATATTTCGAAGTTATGTACCAATTTCACAAAGATAAACTATATCAAGATTAGAGATAAAGCCAGTTTAACAATTTTATGTGGCCGCTTTTGACGAATTTTTATTTCATTTATCTGTAAGAGCTGGTTTTATCAGAATCATGTTAACCCTTTGAGGGACAAGCAGTAATGTCTCTGTAATACTGAATTCTCACCGGAATAATCGAAAGATTTTATTTTAAAATAAAGGAAAGCAATTTTTCATCACCCCCCTACACACACACATTCAAAAATATATAACTTAGCTAAAAGTTTCTGGTGCAAATTTTGTTTAAGTGGTCTCGGGGCTCTTAAAATTGGAAAAAAAGAAAAAAAATACAATTTTCAACATTTAATGTCTTAAAATTTATATGATTTAAAAACACAGTTTTTATTGTGATTAACAGATACAAATATGTCCTTTTATTTGACGTATTCAAAAAAAAAATTAAGATACAGAATTGGTATTTACAGGGCGCTCCAAACTGATAGACATTTGTCGAGCAGAAAATTGGTATAACAGCTTACGCGCATGATTACAAAATAAATTTTTCAACTAGAATGAAATTTTTTATTCCTAATTATACTTCATATTGTAATAATTACATTGAACCTAAATAAACTTGTATTTAAAGCATTTTTATATTTTTAATACAAAGATGTATTTAGCTAATACAAAATTTCGGAAATTTTAACAGTGTAACCCCGAAAAAATGTTTTTTTGAACAATAAAAATGGAATTTTAGGTTCCGGTTTCACAGACTAACATGAAACAATTGTTATGTTAACGTTATATTAACGTTTGTTAATATTTTGAATATTTCGTGAAAAAATATTCAGAAGTTTTAGAGATATCATGCGCATTATACCCAAAAAAGTTATTTAGAGAAAAATGACTTCAAAGTTTCGGAAACGCCGCTTTAGCTATTGGGCGGGTAAAACTGTAATAGCCATAACTTCTGTTTTAATAGGAATTTTAAGGAAACAATCATCCCAAAATGTTCAGAAATGATGGACGTTTAACATCTAAAAAAATTAAAATTTCTGAAATTTTGAAGCTTCAAGAGTCTTGAAACCCCTTAAATTAGGTGGGATCTAATATATCCCACCGCTCCTGAAGGGGTTAACAAAATAATTGTTTTCTTCACACACATCCTTTTTTCTGTAAGTGTTGGTCCTGTGAAAAACTTTTCAGTTTAAAGTTGTAGATAATATTAGGAAGATTTATAATAACTGAATTTGTTATCTTGAGAATTGAAGAAGTTATGATTTTTTTCTCCCTAAAGCCCTTTTTTTCCGCCCCTTGGGCTCGTTTTTTGTTTTATCAAAAATCTGTCGCACATAAATTTTTGATTATTTTCTTAGAAATAAAAATAACTATAAACTGATTTGACATGTATTATAATTAAAAAAATGTGAGGATTTTTGCTTTTCACAAAACTTCTCCCTATTTCCATCACCTTTGTCCGATTTTGCCCTCTAACCCTATAATGTCCATGGTAGCATATATGTTACCACAAGTGTTTCCAATTTAAATGATTTTCAATTCAGATGTTCCAAATTCATACCAGAAATTTAAAATAGCTATATTTGCTTTATTTAAAAGAAGGCATTCCGTCATTAAATAAAGCAAAAATTATTATTGAAATCTTTTAATCTTTTGGTATAAATTGAGGGTATCAAAATTACGGAATTTTTAGAACGTATTTTCTGTTATAGGAATTAGGAGGTTAACGAACCTGATCGAGATTTTCTGCCCTTGATTTTATATATCAGTTTGGATGAGATTTGTGCAAAATCATGGAAGTTATCGTGTCCATCAAAAGTTATATATAGAGAGAGATAGATGGATAAAGTTTTGAACTGTGGGTGGTTTTGGGTTCTAGGGGTCATAATCGGCGAAGATCTGCAAAATTTGCTCAGAAATTCCAACATAGGGAAGAATTTAAAAGGAAGTCTTTCTTACGAAATCTACATAAAAAGTATTATACACTGCTCGTGAAAGTCACGGGCACGAGAATTACGGAGTTAATGCTATCCGAAGAAGTAACACGGGGGGCCCCACGTCCCGGTCCAAGGCTCTCACAAGCCCATTTGCCCCTGCTCGGAACTACCCGAGACACAAGCCCCGCGACGCATCCCGAAGGTCGCCGCCAGACATGCCCCGTCAAGGCAGCACTCACAGAAGCTCCGGTCAAACCGGCGCACTGCCCAGCGCACATCACGCCGGTTATTCCCAAAAGAAGATGAATTGATCGAGTACGATAATCCTCACCACCCAGCTAGAAGAGCCAAATGGTCCCTTCTGTTGGTTCCGGACCCGGTACGCCCCGACAGCCCACAGGAACCGAACACCTACAAAGGAGTTGGGCCCACGAACCTACATGAGGTTTCCCGAGCCGGAGTTATTTTACGGAGGGCCCACAAGATCAAATACCATTATCCGCAAAGACATACATGCGAGCCCACCGATAGGAGGGGGAGGTGCTCCTAGCTAGGAAGCCCCGGAGGGTCGGAGAAAATCCCTCCTGACGCCAAAGACAATGCCTCGATATCCAAAGAGATAAACTAAAAACAACTTAACTTTAAACCTAAACATAGCAACAAAACAATTTACAGACGCATTAGGAAAAAAAAAATATTTTCGATATAGAATGAAAATGAGATTCCACCCAGGACGACTATCATCCTTCTTTTTCTAATTTGCTAGTTTGACATCCTTCTGTTTCAGAAATTTCAAATAGCTAATTTCACTCTATTTTTAAAGACTATTTTCGTGCCTATCAGAGCCATTACGTTTAGAGCGGACGTAGCTCATGTTAAGTTTGTTAGTGTACAACAGCAATATTTTTCTATGCTGTGTCCGGTATTCAGAGAAATGCATTGCAGCCGCACCATATGTACATTTTGTTCATGTAGATGAGTGCCAGTTTCCTGTATTGTGGTGGGTGTTTAACCCTTTATCTACTGACGGTACTTATAAGTACTATTAAAATAGCTTGTTATAAAATTAATGTAATACATCGATTAGTTGTAATACAGTTTAGAATGAGTTATAGATACATTACTTTAACTTGTTCCAAAAGCTTCATAGGTTCCACAAAACAAGAACATTTTTAAAAGGATGATTTATTTTGCCTTTGCCTCTTTTCAGCTTTCTTGGCGTTGGGGAGATTTTTCAATTCGGAAATATTTCTATATTGCTATTGTATGAACGTTCTACTTGTACATTTTCTAATTCTACAAAATACTAAGAAAAGTATTTAAAATAAAAGATTTGAGTGGGGTTATAAATATTGCACAAAATGCCTCTAAATTCAAATTTAATTAATCCTTCTAAATCCTAAAGTCCTTATAAAATCCTTCGAAAATTTATTAAATGATTATGTAAATCTTCTAATGTAGTTTAAACAATTCACGAAAAATGCTTTAGAAGATAAAATTTTCATGAATTCATAATTCAGTACATAAAGGGTTAAACCAATTGTTCCATACTCCATACATCTCACTTACTTTACACCAGCGTGGGTTTTCAATCCAAGAGTCACGCTTAACCTAGATTTTGTTTGCATTATTATTTGGCAATTTGTCTTTGTCATTTTTCTGATTCAAACTTCCCATTTTTCAGCATGCAATCAGAATTTCTTCCATTCTTCTCATCTCTACAAAATGGCTTTGCTGATTACATACAGCAACAAATTTCGATCGTAATTCCAAGAATGAAGTTTGATTTTCTGATTATGTTGTTTGCAAATATTTAAATCATTCTACGAGCAACAAAGCAAGCAAAATTTCGATCGTAATTCCGGAATGAATTTTGAATTTCTGATTAAGAAAATAAGGACAATATTGCAACACAGATTCCAAATACTAGTGCGAGAAATAAACTTGTGATCCTGTAGACTAATTTAATTAATTCCAATGTTTTATGATTTAAGTGACGATATAGAGTTTCCAGTTTGCACTTCTTTTTTAATCAGAAAATCAAAACTAAAACCGGAAATTAGAAAGAAGGATTTTTGTTTAAGTAAAATCGAAATACCTGTCTGTAAACAAAGCAAAAAGTATATTCGAGATTCCTTGTATGAATTCGAAATTTCTAGATTAAAAAAATAGGCCATACTCGCAATAACAGACAACAATTTTACGCATCAAACAACTAGTCATGCTTTGCCAATTTTAGTTATTGAACCATGTGCTCAATTGTGCGACTATCTCATGTTGCATTCAAAACGTCAAGAAACACAGAATCAGTTTTCTGAGATACACAGCCGTATTTAGGCAGTATGCTTATTTGTTTGTTTTCTAGATTATCTGACATTTAGTATGTAGCGTAGCTTCTGTATCATAGTTTGTATAAATAACATAAACAAAAATTATAATTTATACCTCAAATTGTGTTTTCCTAATTCCAAATCGAAGTTCTAAAATATCGAAAAATTACGTAAGTAATGATGTTTATTACGGGCAATTATCAGCGCAAAGGGTATATGCCGATGACGGTTCATACTCGGTGGAGGTTTTACTAAGTAAACTTAAACCTTATTTTCAAAACGTTTTCAGAAAATTTCCAACGATCAGACAAACGAACAAACCTGGTTTGACCCAACGCGTACTGTATTTGAAGGCAAAGCCAATAAGATGTAGTAATGCCCTGGAACGAGTAGTTACCTAAATTTTGCTATGCTCACTGTACAGTCTTTTGTGAGAGAGTCTGTAGATTAAGCAAGGAATTATTAACCCCCCAACTCCGAGAAACGCTCTTTTCGCGTTCCAGATGGTTATTATTATTTTTTTTAATTCAGATTGCTTGATTCCCACCACTTTTTTAACACTAGAACGGCGGGAAATTTTACTCAAGTTTTATAAAAATATTTCACATCAGAATTTTTACAAAAAACTATTTAACTTATTTATTTAAGTCATTTTTGTACAGCATGTATTAATCTTATATTATAAAACAATTTCTGGTTCGAATCGACATGTATTCATTCGGCAAGGGTCAAAATGACCCCTCGCCGCCGTTCTAGTGTTAAAGGGGTATAATTTTGCTTATATTCTCGCATTATTTAATCTCCAATTAAATAAACTCATTATTTCTACTTTAAAAAAGTGCTAAGAATCAATCAATTTTAATTTCAAAAAGTAACCCAAGGAAAAAGTCGCCCGCAGCTGAAGCTTTAATAAAGAGGCACTGGCGTATCCTTAAAATAGAGAAGCTTAAAGAGTAAATGTTTTCGCGGGGGTTGATCACTGCCCACACAATCTTTCACCAGTAAAATGAAAAACAAAATGTTATATAAATACTCTAATAATGCAAAATTTCAGTTGTAAACTATGGCAAAAGCAGATATACATTTTTAAAGGTGGAAGTTTACTCATGCGCAGACAGGCCCAGCGTTTCCGCCATATTTTGTCAACCAAGACAACATCCTGCGTTTCAGTCCTGTCAGTATTATTATTTATTGGTGAAAGTTTGGTCACTCCTAATCAGAAACTGTTAAACCCATTTAAAAAAAACAGTCGCAACCTCGTGACAACCTCCTCAGTTAATTCGATCGAAACTTGTCAACAATATGTCTCCTCAACAATATGTCTATTATGCCTTCCCCTCTTTATTCATACCTCTATTGGTTTAACCACATAATACTATTTACTTGTATGAAAACTGGAAAGCGTGAAATCGAATAAATGATTTAATTCTGAAGGTTTCATCCAAACAGGTGTAATGTTCCTATGTAGTATCAAATAAATACGGATATCAGACATATTTAGAATTTATTCTGATGTATTATATTGCATAATATCAACACATGGTGACAATGCTTATAAAATTTAAATTATACTTGATGTGATTTGAATTATTTTTATTTTGAGGGATGTTTATAGCTTTCAGAATATATATGATATGGGGTATATGGGATGATGAATAAGGATGGGGATGGGGTATACACAAAGACTGGAATGACACAATTAACAAATGTATGCGAGTCCAAAAATCTGTTAAAAATGATAAAGTTGATTACCGTCAGTACTTTGATCAGTATTTTTAAAAGAAATTTTAGCCTTGTTTAATATTATTATTCATAGGAAATTTCTATCATGTATGGGCAGAAGTGTTGGCTTGTTTCGTCTTTTCGACAGCACTAATTTTAATATGAAATATTCCCTTTATTTAAAGACAGGCGTATTTCGATTATATATGACAAATATATTTCAACAATAAAAATGGGATATTGTCCCTATTTTTAGTTTATTATGTCAAAAGAAAATTAACTTCTTAACCCCTTGAAGTGATAACCCCGTGATACCATCACGGCATCACATAATTTTAATCCTTAATTACCTCATTGGCACATGATTTTTTGAATAAAGACTTTTACTGATTTGTAAATACTGATGTTATTCAATTATTTCAACAGTTTACAAATACAATTACCTTGCTCCCGAAAGGGTTAAGGAGTTAATGGTGGAAGTTTGCATTGATGGTTATGAGTTCCTGAGTATATTACTATCAAAAAATTATAAAATTTGGCAACAACACATGTGCGGTCCTAAAAAGCCAGTTACGATCTGCTACTGTCCGCAAAACATATTACAATGCGAATGGTTTTTTTAAGCAAAGCTCAAAAACTACTTCGCGGAAAGCGCTGTAATTTTGAATTTGTATATTTGAAGCTTCATGATACTGAATTCTGTAAAAAAATTGATAGGGTATAATACATAATTTTTTTTCGAAAATCAGTTTCAAAATATATATAATTTCAAATTGAATTAATTTCTGAAAAGGATATTAATAACCTATGAATGATTTAAGAGAAATGGATCTCTAAAAGTCTTAAATATAGAATTAAAAATTAATTTTCATTTCGCCCACTAGATTTTGATTTATGTTTTTTTTTTTTTTTTATTAATCTGTTTTGCAACTCTTAAAAATGAGAAAAAAAAATTACTTTAAAAAAATTGGGAGGAGGTGGATCATGCTATTAATACCCTTCATTGGATGGTATTCGTTGGATATGGTATTCATTAGAAATCATTTTTCGGTATTCGGCAGCAACATTCTCAGATATGAAAAGTAAATAATAATAATTGTTATTTTAATGTAACGAAGACTGGATGTTTTAATTCGAATCTCTCTATTCTAAAAAAAAGTAACTACCGCTGTTACCGCCGCCGCCGCCACCGGTTTTGATTTTTTTGTGACCGGAGGCCTTTCTTCGTTAATATTAACAAAAATAATGCATACAAAAATATGAAAATCGGTGGTTTTATACAGAAATGTTTGATAAACACGCTGATGCAGACAGTTTTCAAATCGAAGAATTATTTTAAGAGTTATTTAATGCTAAAGTTGGACAAAATCGTTCCACTAAAAAAGTTTTACAGCAGCAAAAACTATACATTGCAGTGTAATCATTTTTAGGTCATTTTATGCGTTAGAATTTGCCGAAGTGCAGATTGCATTAATTTTTTTATTTTGACTCATTTTTTCAGGTTTTAATTCTATTTTAAATTCAAATTTTCAGCATTTCTAGAGATATTTTTTACAGATTTCAGAAAATTGTGCTAATTTAAACTGTTGCCAACTGTAAAAAAAGCGCAAGCAATAATGTTTGCTTCAAATTAAAAATTTATTTACACGTGACTATTATAAACAGGAAAAAACTTTCAAATTAGAATTAAATAATTACGTATAAAAAGCAGGAACTTATTAAAAATTACGTCATAAAAACTATACACGTGAATTTTAAAAGAGAAAGGATATTGTAAAATAATAAATTCATTAACATGCGTTAGAAGTCTTAGGAGAAATTACGTCATATTTACGTCACATTATAGTTATTACATAAACTGAACACAAAATAATATTGCAAAAAAGTTTAAATTTAGAAATTGCGCTAGACATTTATTTGATATTTTGAGAATTAATTTAAAATGTCTCATTTACAAGAACTTTCTTTTCGCTTTGTTAAAAAATACCAGGAGACAAAGACTCTCTTTACTTAATTCCTTTTATATTAGCTTATTTTGAAATGTTGTTACACGTGTATATGTCATCAAGTTATTTTTATTTCGACGTTTTATTCGTGTTTTTATTAATGTTGTACGAATTTATTTGTTCTTTCGTTATTTAAAATAAAAATTATATCAATTTGTATAATTTGGCGAGTGGTTTGGCTATTTATATAATTTGGCGAAATGGGTCGACAGGATAATCAAGTAGTACCGCAGCGGATTTGGCGTTAAAATTCCCCAATCAAAGAGAAATGAATAGAAATTCGTTTATAGGGAGATCGCCACTGTTTTTTAAATTATAATTCAATCTTTCGAAATCTTTTTAAAGCCGATCAAATTAGCGTGCATTTAGAGTCTGCGGTGTCTGGACGGGGGTTGGCGAGCGTAGCTCGTAGGGGGCCGAGCCCCCTAGTTATAAAAAAAAAATGCAAAATTTTTGTTTTAGGAAAAAAGTATTTCTCTTTCATAAACACAAGCTTTTTGAAGATTGCTATGAATACACAAAAAGTAAGTTCAACCGACCCCCACCCTCATTTCCCATAAGTTTGCTTTATATTATAGATCATTTCCTTTATTTAGGGCTTCCAGAAACTTGTTTAGTGTTCCAGCCTTATCCGTGGTTTAGTTTCTAGAGCTTGAAGATTTGACTATTAAATGTTGCCAACAAAAGAAATTACCTCACTACAATAAACGTGCTGTTCTTTTACTTTATTAATATATTTAATTGATATGGAGTGTAATTAAGGAGGAAAAAGAAACTTAGAAAATAATAATTAGCACATAATTTATTTCATTTATATGCAAAGTTTTTGTCTGTGTACGACTAATAGAATATGCAATAAAGGCAGAAAAATCCGGATATTCGATGAAATTATTGTTTAGAATTTTTCTGAAAACTATTTTTTATTTATCTTAATAATAGACTGGGAACCGGTAGCACAGACAATGATCTAATCGAGTTCTCGGCTAAAATTACAGAATTATTTAAAACTCGACACGCATATTAAAACGCAATCGGTCTTCCAAGTCACAACATGGTGGAAAACACCTGAAAAACCGATTTTAGAGGTGGACTCGAACGTTTAAAATTGCGTTTTCCTGCTCCCAGTCCTCCATATTGTCATACATTTGGGTGCAGGAAAACACAACGGTAAACCTAGGAGTCAACCGCTAAAATCAGATTTTCAGGTGTTTTCCACTAAGATCTGATTTTGCAAACCGATTGCATTTTAATATGCGAATCGAGTTTTAACTAATTATGGAATTTCAGCCATGAACTCGATGAGGTGAATGTGTGTGCTGCCGGCTCCCGCTATATAATCTAATAAATCTTTGATAAGATTTTCTGAAAAGTCAATTTTTGTATTATTATTTATGTTTCCAATAGCAATATTTTACTTATATATATAAGCTTTTTTTATTATGAAGCTACAATATGATTTTTAAAACAAATAGTAAATAATTGACTATTTAAATAGGAAAGTGAACTAATAAAAGTTAAAATATGATGTAGATAGTTTAAATTTAACACCTTGAGGGGCAAGCAAAAACGTCTCTAAATATTCAATTCTCACCGGAATAATCGAAAAAATTTATTTTTAAGTAAGGAAAAGCAATTTTTCAACGATTTTCCTCCAAAGTTAAAAATATAAATTTTTTTTTACATTTTCTCGTGAGAATCTTGTTTAAATTAGGTGGGATATATTTTATCCCACCGCCCTTCAACGGGTTAACAACAAAATTGCCTGAAAATTCATATGCATAAAGCAAAAGAATATTCGGCACAGATGTCATATTCGCCCCATATTGGCACAATTTTTTTCTGTCGCCAATATCATATAGGCAACAGGTACTTAACTGGCGCCAAAGTGTCGTTATTTTGCTTGATGTGGTAACCCGGATTATGTTGTTTATGCTGTTGATGTTTTCGCCAAATTGGCAACCGAAAAAAATCGCGCCAATATGGGGCGAATATGACATCTGTACCGAATCTATTTATATAAAATCCAAGTCTCTGTGTGTCCCTCACAATTCCGGTAGGACCGCTTCACTGAAATGAGTAATTGTTGAAAAATACTAATGCAGTGTTACCACAGTAGCCCCAAATGTTGGCCAACTTAGTGAAATATCGCCAAATTTGGCAACAGAAATAAGTTGTCGTATTGAAGAAGCCAACAGAAGCCAACTTGGCGATAGCTGGCTAATTTGGCAAAATTCCCATTTAAAACCATTAATCTTTAATAAAGGAGGTCACCGCAATTTAATTTAAACTCCCTCTTTTAAGGGTTTTTTTTTCGAAATCTATGGGTGAGATTTTAAAGTGTAATATACGAAAATGTACATTTTTACATCTTCTTCCCGATGCTACTAATAAAATAATCGCCAATAGACGACGCTGAGCTCCTGTCTGAGCTCCTAACTGAGCGATTTTAATGTGCTTCAGGTACTTTTCCAGTATAGGTGCATTGGCGAAGAAGGAAATTTGGCAACATATTTTCCTGGAACCTATGCACTGACACTCATTTTTTTTTCAATAATTTATAGGATTTATTTAACATATAAAAGCCATTTATCTAATTTTATACAGAAACAGAAGTAATTTGGACATAAAAAACATCAATAATATACATATAAAATACATGGTACTACTTAGTTATCCCGTCCACCAAAAAATCTATCACCAAACTATAAGATTAAATGTCAATAATGGTTGATCGTTAATGTCACATCCATTTGACTTTAAGCAAGTTACACGTGTTTACCTCATCAAGTGATTTTTATTTCGACGTTTATTTGTATTTTTATTAATTTTATACTAATTCCTTCATTCTTTCGTTATTTAAAATAAAAATTATGTCAATTTGTATAATTTGGCGAGTGGTTTGGCGATTTATATAATTTGGCGAAATTGGTCGACTAATTATTCGAAATTGGTCTAACTAAATAGTGCCAAATGCATATATAAGCAAACAAAAAAGCTCATCAAGTTTGTTTTCATAGCTGTTTATATGATTTGACAACAAATATCTCTTTTTGATGCCGAATTACACCAAGCTTTTTAAAAAAACGACAAAGCCCCAATAGTGGAAAAGTACCAAATTGTCTATTATTTTGCGCTATATGCGCTATAGGAAAGGGGGGTGAGCGAAAAGTTTAAACAATTAAATATTAAAGTTTAATATAGCCCCAGCTAAAATGTTTGGTTGGACTGAACAAATGTTGGTTCGACTGATCAAATGATTTTGTTCGTTCAATAAAATTTTATTGAACTAACAAAAGGATTTTGTCAGTCCAACAAAAAATATTTGGTGGGGGCAAAATTTGGTTGGCACAACTATTTTTTTGTTGTTTAAACAAAATCGTTCTTTCCGTGCATGAAAGGAAAATCATGCGTTAAGCATAGAATATGAAACGCTTTCCTACACGTCCTGAATGCTTTAACAAAATTTCGTTGTTTAGGGAAATATGGTAAATAAGATATCTAAGTAAACATTTTAGGAAACGAATATTTTTTTTAATTGATTTCAGCATTTACCGTCGATAGGCAATAGTACCGTTATTACACGTCACTATTTAGCACAAAATTTAATTTAAACTAAAACACTCTTAAAACTACTGAAATCACATTTCCAGATATTATCATCCATAGACGGTTATGTATCCAATTCTTTGCGTGACCCTGTATATCATTTTATCTATATTCTACAAACATTGCTTAGTAAACTAAATGCAGTTCAGTATAAAGATGCATAACTCCTTTAAAAATCACCTTTAAGCAATTTACTCTCATGCTCAGTAAACCTTACGAATTCTTTTGTGTAGCCCCGTATATGAATTATAGCATTTATACATATAGTATAGTATGCATAAGTATAGTGAACCATAAAAGCGCACATCATAATTAAAATTGCATTTCCAGCAATCATCTCTTATTTACAGTAGTACTTCAGAGAAATGTTTCTTGGCGAGAAAGAAGTTAGGCAACGTATTTTCTCCTATTTACTGTTTCATACTTACAATCAATAATTTACATATATGTGCATATATATATATGAATGTAAATATAACACTGGCGACCGGCTAACCGAAAAGTACCCAAAACAGTTTATATAATAAAAAAAAAAGGGCACCGATGTCATGTGGCGCGATTTCTTTACGCCAATGCCATATACGCACCGGGTACTTAACTGGCGCCAAAGTGTCATTATTTTGCTTGATAGGGTAACCCGGATAAATATGATATGGTAAGGAGGTTTTCGCCAAATTAGCGTCGGAAAAAAATCGTGTCAATATGGTTCAATATTTATATGACATTTCTGCCCCCCCCCAAAAAAAAAAGAAAAGAAAAAAAGTAAATAAACAATTTATTAATAAATAAAAAACAATAAACGTGTTACCATATCAGGCAAAATAACACCATTTTGGCGCCAGTTAGGTAGCCATGTATGACATCTGTGAAGTAATTTGTATGTATAACAAAATATTATACATATTTAGAAATGATCTTTTTACGTATGTAAATGCACATATAAACAAAAATAAAAGTTCATTAGATTTGTTTTCATAGCTGTTTATATAATTTGGCAACATATCTCACTTTCTGATGCCCGAATTGCGCCAAGCTTTTTTTTAATGCAAAGTGCCCTATAGTGAAAAAGTACCTAAATAAATTATTATTAATAATAAATACATGTATAAACAAAAATAAAAATTCATCAGGTTTGTTTTCATAGCTGTTTATATATTTTGGCAACATATCTCACTTTCTGAAGCCCGAATTGCGCCAAGCATTTTTAAAAAATGAAATATAATGGAAAAGTTCCTAAATAAATAATTAATAGAAATAACGAATTATATAAACTAAAACATTTTATTTCGAGATCAAAGCATTGTTTTTAATTTCGATTAAAAAGTACATGTATCCAAGGGTAATTTCAGTTGAATTTAGGTTGACAGCTCAATATCTCTTTCCATAAACCTAAACAAACACAAGTGATTCATTCATCATGAACCGTGAAAAAATATTAAACCATTGAGGTAATCAATCATTCACAAAGTAAGTTATCCAGCAATCAATGGACAATATTTTTATGACATCATTGTAGGTAAAATTGTGGCCGTATCGTTTGTTTATGGTTTAAATTCACAAAGATTTTATTTTGTAATGTCTCTTAGTTACATTACTTTATTGTCATATTTATGGGCTCAGAACAAAAGCATATTTTTTCATTATTTAGTTATTAAATAAAAAATATATATAAATGTGTGATTTGAAAAATTTTAATAATTTTCTTTGTTAATACTAAAAGATAACATTGGCGTAACAGCAGGTTTAAGTTAATTAAATGTAACTGTTTAATTTTGTTGTAATATTCAAAATAACTGTATTTATTAGATTTCAGTAAGCAAGACCAGGGACCTGTTAAACTTTGAAGTTAGAGGAATTACAATGTCATTTCAAGACCTTTCTTTTCGAGAAGCTTTTCTAAATTCCACACATACATGGAAACTCTTCAGTGTAAGAAATATTATTCTTAGGACTGACATAACATCAGAACGACCGGCAATTTTACACAAGTTTTTGAAAACTACTTTATATCAGAAATTTTATTAAAAACTGGTTATTGTTACTGGTCTTTGTTATAAGCGGCCCACACAATTATGATTCTGACAAGTTGTAGCCAATTTCGCCAACGTCATAACTAAGATCGTGAAGCACACACGTATAATACCATTTCATTAAACCGTACGCGATAGTTTAATAGTTTTTACCTTTTTTCAAGTGCATAATTTATTTATTTTTAAGAATTAACAATCTAAATTGTAGAATATATGAATTTTAATAAAAGTAAACAAAGATTGAATAGACATGACCGCAAAAAGCCTCAAATCCAGACAACACTTGGAACTAAACTGTGCAGATTAGTGGTCTTCTACTGTACACAGATCTTCATAAACGTGTTCGAATTCTTAAAATGTGATATTTTCATCTGTCACTGCGGAACAAGCGAGAAAAACTCATATTCTTGCACATGAGTTGTATATGTCTGTATATCTAATTTTCCGTCATTTTTGACGGGCTACCTTTCTAGTATTCAAATAATAAATGACAAGCATGTTATATGACTTTTCCAGGAAAACCAACAGTTCGTAAAATAAAAAAAGCCATAAAATATGTTGAACAAAATAATGATTAAAGATTACCCCCCCCCTCCCCCCCCCAAAAAAAAACTTAAGCGAATATTGAACTAAACAAGTAAATAGAAAATTACGAATTATGCATCGTTTTCTAGAAAATTGTTAAATGTAACTGTATTATGAAAGACAAACGTGTCCGTGCGTAACGTTGGCGTCATTTTTCAAAAAGCAACACTTGACAATATAATTTAAGTTTTACTGCAATTTCTTTAATTTTCTAAGGATAGCACTTTCTCGATTTTTACACCGACGAATAGGGGGAAAATGTTTTTCTAAATTAAATCTGTTTGAAACTGTATCGCAATTTGTTTGAAAAATGCAACGCTATTGTTGGGGTTTTAAGTGGCTTGTCAAGCCAAAAACACCCCATTCTCTGTAGCGAGATCGCGCTCTCTCATGTTTAAACAAAATCGAAAATGTAAGTCTCTTTGTGGCTTGTCTTGCTGCTCATTTATAATAGATAGATAAGTAAAAGAGAATCGCTTACCTTAATTCTTTGGTTTCGCGATGGCTCATAAAACATCTTCAACGGTGCGGCCAGGGATATTGTGATTTATCCGTTTATATAGTACATAGATTTAATTTATTTGTAAAGTACTATTGTGTAAAAATAACACCTTGCTGAATTATCCATTTGGTTCTGAAACAAAGCGTTATAAGTAAGCGAACAAACTTAATGCTGGAATCAGGCGTAAATTAACACAATTGCGCCACCTTGTGGACGGAGTGATAATTCACATACGCGGGCCTTTATTGTAGCGCGTATTTTCTAAATCTTTAGTAACTCATGGAAACGAATTTTGTTTGCCACATTCATTGCAAAATAATGGCGTAGCATGAGGGGCACTTGACACCACGAAGTTTTCTTCGCATCAGAAGCACTTCAGTTATTAATCAAGGCGAAAAAAACTTTACAATTTTAGAGGTAGTAGTTAGTAAACTTTACAATTTTAGTTTCAATTTTAGTAGTAGTTAGTAAAAAAATAGTTAGGTATCTACCTGTAGTTCACACTCCATCCACTACGTGGCGCATGACCTTGATTGATGTGACCTCGCTTATAATCTTGCGGTTACTTCTCCCATTTAAGATAGGACGCTTACTTATATCGCTTTGGTTCTGAAAGATAAAATCTATTATTATGTGTTTTCTCGATGAAAAGAAGTATTGATTTTGTCTCTTTTTAAGAAGCTATATTTAACACACTTATGTTGGAGTAATAAAAACTCAGTTTTTATCTGAACGATTACATACTTAGAAGTGAGATACAGAAGCTGCTAGAAACACTCACGCAGCGTGCGAAAAATATACAATCAATTAAAGATATCGGGCGAAAGTCATAAAGTACGTATGTTTTAGATAGTTACTTATATGAAGCGTAATATCAGTCATTAAAACGCGAAAGTAATGTGAAGTTTGCAAACTAGCTTATTAACGTGTTTTCGAAACCCCTAATAAAGTTAATTTCTGATTTAAATGGTTCTTGTGGTAGCGAAAACGTCTGGGGAATTAAAGTCAATAGCTATTTACTAATTTTCTTATTGTTTTTAAAATAATTTTCAGGCATGATGTTTTAACTCTATGTGCCGCCGATTACGTAAGATTAATCTGTTTGTACTTAAACGATTATAAATAGCTCAGCATTTGTTTCCAATTTATATGAGATAACGAAATTAAAACATTTATCAGTCAATAAATAAAACAATAAAATAGAAATCAATACAAATTTAAGAATGTGATCAAACTATGCACTTAAACATCTAAAATGGTCAGAATAATAAAAGGCTGATATTAAATAGGGATCATCGGCGATTTCGTCTGCTCTTAACTGCGCGAGGTCAATAAAAATCTATCGTTTTTAATAAATTTCAAAACCTTATTTAAAATAATTACTATTTTTCATTCAAATATGATACTTGGTATTGTTCGTGCGTACTCTAAAGAAAAATTAAATGTAAAAAATCTAATATAGATATCGATTAAGGGTCTCAATACTCTTAAAGCTTCCAAATTTCCGAAATTTTAATTTTTTTTAGCTGTTAAACTCCTGTGTTTTCTGATATAATTGTGGCTTTGAAATTCCCATTAAAACAGAAGCTAAGCTATGGCTTTTAGAATTATACCCGCTCATTATCTGAAGCGGTGTTTCCGAAACTTTGAAATCATTTTTCTCCAAATGACGTTTTTGGACATAACGCGCACGATATCTGAAAAACTTCTGAATATTTTTTCATGACATTTTCAAAACATATGTTTCATGTTAGTCTGTATAAACTGAACCTACAATTTCACTTTTATTACAAAAGTAAATAAGTGCGAGTAGTAAGTCTAAATTACGTCCATTTCTAATCATATCATAATATTAAAATATTTATTTGCTTAAAAGACGTTATAAAAACACATTAAAAGTAAATTAAAAGTAAATTAAAAACTCTTTATTTACATGTTTCAACTCATTTTCTGAGTCATCGTCAGAATGTATAATAGAAAACGATAATGATAATGTATAATGTATAATGTACCGGGTGTCCCAAAAAGGACTGACTGATTTTAAAATTCAATAACTTGCAAACGGTGACAGATATTTAAAAAATTCTTGAAGGAGGGTTATGCATAAGGTCAAAAGTTTTTTTACAGTGATTTTCAATTTTAGTTCGAATTACAAACAATAGATGGCACTGCGATCCATAGACGCTGAATTTAGGCTCGATTTTTGGTACTTCGTGGCCCGGATAATACATTTCCATCTCCTTTTTCAGCATGGAACAAGAGAAAGGACCAGAAATCGAGCCTGTATTTAGCGACTATTGCTTACAGCGCCATCTATTGTTTGTAATTCAAACTAAAATCGAAAATCACTGTAATAAAACTTTTGACCTTATGCATAACCCTCCTGCAAGAATTTTTTAAATATCTGTCACCGTTTGCAAGTTATTGAATTTTAAAATCAGTCAGTCCTTTTTGGGACACCCGGTATAAATAGATAATGTATAATAGAATATGATTATGCATTTGTAATTTTCTATTATACATTCTGACGACGACTCAGAAAATGAGTTGAAACATGTAAATAAAGAGTTTTTAATTTACTTTTAATGTTTTTTTATAACGTCTTTTAAGCAAATAAATATTCACTTTTATTGTTCGAAAAAATATTCTTTAAAGTGATTATTCTGTTGAAATTTTTAAAATTTTGTATTAGCTAAATACAACTTTATATTAAAAATATAAAAATGCTTTAAATACTAATTTATTTAGGTTCAGGGTAATTATTACAATTATAAGTAGGCACCAAAATTTTCATTCTAGTTGCAATATTTATTTCGTAATCGTGCGCGTAAGCTGTCGTATAAATTTTCTGCTTATCAAATGTCTGACAGTTTGAAGCTCCCTATAAATGCTAATTCTTCATCTTGCAATTTTCCAAATACATGAAAAGAAGCAAACGCTTACATCTTTCATCCCAATTAAAATTGCTTTTTTTCAATCACATACATTTTAAGATATTAAATGTTGAATACTTTCATTTTTTTTTCCAATTTTAACCCATTTGTGTCAAGTGTCCCATTTTTGGGATAGCGTCCCATTTTTGGGACGTTTCAAATTTTCATGAATAAGTATATTTTTCTTCTCCAAATAAAATGAAAATTGTATGAAATAATTATTTATAAATGTCTTTATCTATTACCGAGAGATGACAGCATAAGGTGCGTATTTATTTGTTTAAATGAAAGCTTTTTTCGGAGATTATAAATTTTTAATTTTTCATGATGGCGAAATGTAAAAAGTAAGTTTATTTGTATTTTTTCTATGAAGGATCCAAAATCGCAAGTCATAATCTTAGCATGTAGACTTTTTTAAATACGTATTTTTTTAAATGCGAAATTAAATGTTCAAGCCTATTTTTTATGCATTTTTGTAACGTCCAAAATACAGGATTCTAGGCACAAATGGGCACATATTTTTGTTGGACATTTAGGAAACAGTTATTTATGTAATCTCCTTTTGAAGATATTTATGAAATAAATTGTTTTTAAGTCAGCAATATGATTATTCTTATTTTATTATTAATAATAGCTATAACGTTATTAGTCTCTGTAAAGAAATAAATATATATATATTTTTGTAGTTCATAAAAATACTAATTATAGTACATAATATACAATTTAAAAAATTTTTAAATATAAATATAGACAAAACATATAATTATGCACATTATTCTAATAGAAATATTCATATGTAGTTTATTTACATTTTATTAAATAAATACAAAAAAAAGTGTAATTTATTTTAATATTTTTCCAGTTCATTTTGCAATATTTTAAAGTGATTTTACCGAAACATTTGAGAAAAACAAAATCCAGTCACAAATGGGTTAAGATTAAGATTCCTGAGACCCATTAAATAAATGGCTTTCACCTATATTCTGTAACCCAGGAAGGCCGTGTATATCCAGTCTTTTTAAAAATGCAATTAATAAACTTTCATATTTAAAAAGAAAAAGTCTTTTTTATAATATACAAAACACTGAATTTCTCATAGCAATCTTCTAAAGGAAATAAAACGAACACAGGGAGTAATATTGAACACATAGTTTCTTTCACATTTTAGCAAAGTTATTGAATATGTACAATCGAAAGAATATGCATAGAAACAGAAACTTTTGAAACCCGATGAAATGATTCTTTACAAATCTTCTGAAAGATATTTCTTCAAAAATTTATGTTGCTAATAACCAATTTTTGTTTACCTTGCGATTCGATCGTCTGCCTTTTCAGAAATATATCTGGCTAAAGGTACAAGCTTTTTGAAAAGAAGTTATATTTTTATATGGAACATTTATTTTCTAAAGCTTTGTTATTGCTATTTTTATCTGTGTATTAAAGTGTGTTGTTTTTTATCTCTTTAATATATCTCATTCCAGTGTCAAAAGCGGCATGACACTGATAATAAACGTTTACAAAAAAAGAAAATTAACTGTAGAAACGCACATACATTAGTTTGCTGAATTTTTTAGGTGCGTTAGTAATTATGGTGCCCGTATATGTGTTTTATGGTATGTATTATCCCGTCGACCAAATTACTGTCTCCGAATTGTAAGATTAAATGCCAATAATGGTTGATCATGAATGTTACATTCACTTGACAACACGTGTTTACGTCGTCGAGTGATTTTTATTTCGACGCTTTATTTGTATTTTTATTAATGTTATACTAATTTATTTGTTCTTTCGATATTTAAAATAAAAATTATGTCAATTTGTATAATTTGGCGAGAGGTTTGGCGATTTATATAATTTGGCGAGATTGATCGACGGAATAACTAACAAGTACCGTAATTATATACATACGTAAAACCTATAGTCGTCATCTGGTCCGTCCGTTTGTCTGATCGTCTGTCCACATATAACAGCTCAAAAGCTACCCAAACGTATTGTTTCAAATTTAATATATAGAATCGTTTCAGAATTTTGTCGAGTCATTTAAAATTTTAGGAAAATCGAATCAAAACTTAAAAAGATATTAATAAAGGTTTTTCTTCGTTCTATTAAATCCTATCGTATGTTTCCTGGAAATTTTCAAAGAAGAAATTTTTCTTTATGTAATCATGAAATGTATGTATTAAATAAAGAAAAGAATAGTACATAGGAACTTTCGGGTATGAATGAGAAATTTTGCAATACAAAAGGGCCAATTTGGATCCCTGGTATTTGCACCTCAACGCGTCACTTGCACCCATACATTCCTATAAAATAAAGGATTGTTACAGTGTCCTGTACCAAACCTTAAAGTTTGTGCCATGTATTTAAAATCACCCTGTATAATAGGTAGCAATTCTAGTTCGTATACAGAGTTTCAGAAAATAATGCATTACATTATGATCTATGGAAAATTCATTCTGGTGTATATTAATTGTCTGAGCGAAGCGAAGGCTAATACTCAGCGAAATATTACTGTCCGGACACATTACTACTACGATGGATATTAACGCCATGTCCTACTAAAAGAAAGCCTAATTAAAACCTTACGTCAAGCATAACTCAAAAAATATTTGTCGGATTTCGTTTCTGATTGCACCAGAATGTACTTATGAGGGTCGCCTACTGAATGCACCTACTATGAAAAATAAGTTCCAAACCGTTTAAAAATTATATAGAAAAAACTGATAAAAAAGCACAATTTATCTGCATACGTCACTTTCACCGGTTGATGTTTTCGTAGACAACTGGTTTGAACACATGGAGCAAATAAAAAAAAAAAATACGCACGCAGTAATATCGAATAGATCAGTTTCAACCACGTGATCACAAACCTTGCAACAACCCGTGGCAACCAGTTTTGGTGGGCAAACAAATAATAATACAGTACTCCGTACCACGGTGACCGTTTTTAGCCTGTTGTATGAAATCTGGCCTGTTGTATGACATACAATTGTGGATGATTAAAACAAAAGACATGAGTGTTTATTGCTCCGGGAGGTTAACTTTCTCTGGATGTCTGTCTGTCTATCATACAGCATGCAATTTTCTTGTAAAGGATGATATTATTATGCAGTAAAACCTCCATAACGGACACACCCGATTAGTGGACACCTCTATTTAGTGGGCATTTTTTCGATTACCGACCCTTAAATAACTGTACATTTTTTACTCTCAGTAGCGGACACCTCCAAATAGAGGACAAATTCTGACCTCTCTAGGTGTTAGCTATTCAGAGGTTTTACTGGTAAAACCTCCATAGCGGACACACCCGATTAGCGGATACCTCTATTTAGCGGACATTTTTTCGATTACCAACTCTTAAATAACTGTACATGTTTTACTCTCAGTAGCAGTCACCTCTAAATAGAGGACAATTTCTGCATTTTCGGGGTGTCCGCTATTCAGAGGTTTTACTGTATATAATTTTGATAGTTATTTTACAGGGCCACACAGAATAATAAGAATATATGAAACGAATATAAACTAAATTCGGGATTGGTAGATCGCTGATGCTACTATAATTTTAGGATGTTGTTGCAGTCATCCGCAGCATGTTTTTAGAGTTTCGTTCATCTAACGAAACACTACCTGTCACACTCCTTTGTCTGTCTGTCTGTCTGTCCGTTTGTCAAAGAGCCCGTTCTCAGAAACTATATATGTCGGAGACTTGAAAATTTGCATACTTATAGCTGAACACCACACATCAAACGGCAAATAATAAAATTTTGAAAAAGTCTAATATTTAACCCTCTGGGCTCTAACTTGTGTATTTTAAGCAATTTTTCTAACTCAGCCCCTAATTAAGTTGGAGACATGAAAGTTTGCATACTTATAGCTGAACACTTGCGATAACACGATAAATCATAAAATTTTGGAAAAGTCATATTTAACCCTCCGGTCTCTAACTTCTGTACTTTAAGCAATTTTTCTAACTCAGCCCCTAATTAAGTTGGAGACATGACATTTTGCATACTTATAGCTGAACACCGCACATCAAACGACAAATAATAAAATTTTGAAAAAGTCTAACATTTAATCCTCTGGGCTCTAACTTATGTATTTTAAACAATTTTTCTAACTCATCCCCTAACTAAGTTGGAGACTTGAAATTTTGCATACTTATAGCTGAACACTTGCGATAACACGATAAATCATAAAATTTTGAAAAAGTCACATTTAACCCTCCAGTCTCTAACTTCTGTATTTTAAGCAATTTTTCTAACTCAGTCCCTAATTAAGTTGGAGACATGAAATTTTGCATACTTTTAGCTGAACACCTCACATTAAACGACAAAGAATAAAATTTTGAAAAAGTCTAATATTTAACCCTCTGGGGGTCTAACTTGTGTATTTTAAGCAATTTTTCTAACTCAGCCCCTAATTAAGTTGGAGACATGAAATTTTGCATACTTATAGCTGAACACCTCAGATCAAACGACAAAAAATAAAATTTTGAAAAAGGTCTAATATTTAACCCTCTGGGCTCTAACTTGTGTATTTTAAGCAATTTTTCTAACTCAGCCACTAATTAAGTTGGAGACATGAAAGTTTGCATACTTATAGCTGAACACTTGCGATAACACGATAAAACATAAAACTTCGAAAAAGTCATATTTAACCCTCCGGACTCTAACTTCTGTATTTTAAACAATTTTTCTAACTCAGCCCCTAATTAAGTTGGAGACATGACATTTTGCATACATATAGCTGAACACCTCACATCAAACGACAAATAATAAAATTTTTAAAAAGTCTATTATTTAACCCTCTGGGCTCTAACTTGTGTATTTTAAGCAATTTTTCTAACTCAGCCCCTAATTAAGTTGGAGACATGACATTTTGCATACTTATATAGCTGAACACCTCACATCAAACGACAAATAATAAAATTTTGAAAAAGTCTAATATTTTACCCTCAGGGCTCTAACTTGTGTATTTAAAGCAATTTTTCTAACTCAGCCCCTAATTATGTTGGAAACATAAAAATTTGCATACTTATATATGAACACCTCACATCAAACGACAAATTATAAAATTTTGAAAAAATCTAATATTTAACCTCTAATATTTTGTCTCGCGCAATTTTTAAATTTAAACTGTTTTGCAATACTATTTTTTGTTCATTTTGCATAATAAGTGAAATGTGACGTAATTTCTTCTATTGCAGACTTCTAACGCATGTTAATGAATTTATTTTACAATATCCTTTCTCTTTTAAAATTCACATGTAAATATAGTTTTTATGGCGTAATTTCCAATAAGTGCCTGCTTTTTATACCTAATTATTTAATTCTAATTTGAAGGTTTTTTTCTGTTTATAATAGTAACGTGTAAATATTTTTTTTTAATTTGAAGCAAACATTATTGTTTGCGCTGTTTATACAGTTGGCAATAGTTGAAATTAATACCATTTTCTAAAATATGTAAAAAATATCTGTCAAGATGCTGAATATTTGAATTTAAAATAGAAATAAAACCTCAAAAAATGAGTCAAATTAAAAAAAAAAATTAATGAAATCTGCACACCGGGATCTTCTATTGAATAAAATGATCTAAAAATGATTAAATTCCCATGTATAGCTTTTGCTCCTATAAGTTTTTTTTTTTTTTTTAATGGAACGATTTTTTCCAACTTTAGCATTAAATATATCTCAAAATAATTCTTCGATTTGAAAACTGTATGCATTAGCGTGTTGATCAAACATTTCGCTATAATACCACCGATTTTCATATTTTTGTATTCAATAGTTTTCTTAATATAAACGAAGAAAGACCTCCGATCACAAAAAATTCAAAACCGGCGGCGGCGGCGGCGGCGGTGACAGAGTTAGTTACTTTTTTTAGAATAGCGAGATATATAAAAATGAAAACTTGTCTATCTGCCTGTTTGTAATTTTATAAAAATCCACAATTTGGAAGCTAAAATTGTGAAAAGATACGGACATGTGTATTAAAACATGGCCGAGGCAACTAAAGTATTCCGGAATCGAAATAATTTATAGTGAATTTTTAATTAATAAAAAACCATCAATTTAACAGCAATTTCTTATCAAATTTAAACATTTTTCGTTATAGCAGTTGCCTTCAATTAAAAACACAATAAAATTATTACTACAACAATTAATTTTCTACTGCAAGATTTCCACGTGAAAAATGAAAATGAAATAAATAGTTTGATGAATTTAAAAAAAAAGGTGAACATTACGTCATAACTTTTCTATTGCAAGATATTCACGTGAAATATGAAAATGGATTAAATGATTTGACGAATTTAAATGAAAGTGAATATAACTTCATAACTTTTCTATTTCAATGTTTCCACGTGAAAGAGGAAAATATTACGTCATATTGGAAATATAAAGGACGTGGTGGATATAGTATAACGTCATATGAGTCTGAAAAATGTATTGAAGCATGATAAAAACCCGATTAGGGAAATTATTGGCCTATTTTAGCATTATGACTCCAATTATAAATTGAAATAAGTTCATTTATTTCTGTATTCTTTTGCGTCTGTTATATACATTTATACATTTTTATGTAGCGTTTTCATATGATTCATTCATACAACATTTCGACTGCTTTTTTTAATGTTTGTTTTGTGTTGTATGTTAAATTTTGAAATTGATTTTTCAAAACAAACATCCTTCAAATTCTGGGCAACGCCGGCACTTTAGTTTGTAAAAGATAAATGGCTTTTGTATCTGTACATCTAATGCTAATATTATAAAGCGTTATAATATTATAAAGTATATAATATTATTAATGGTTGTACGTTTGTGAGGTGTTATCTCTGAAACTACATAGCCAACTTAAAAAAATGTTGGTGGCCATCTCTGCTCTGAAAAATAGACTATTTTATGTCAGTGCAAGAACCTACATCGCTGCAGGAGCAAAAAAGTTCTAAAATTGTGATTTCTGCGATATTGACTGTTTTAGAAACTTTAAATTTGGTGCGGTAGTTATTTTTAAGATATAAATACTCGTAATGAACGCTCTCTAAAAGGTTCAATTTGACGGATAAACGTAAAAATTTCTAGAAAGGTTCTAAACTATGATTTATTTGGAATACTGAAATTTTTGGGATACTGTTGGGGTTAGAAACTAGAACTTTGGCATGGTAGTAATTAATAAGATGTAAATGCTCGTTGTAGAACGAATTCTAAAAAATAGAAAGACTAAACAAAGCGGAAAAAGATCTAAAGATGATCTAAGTAACGAAGTACATGGAATTGTTAGGAATATAAACATGAAAATTGACATGGCTGTATTTATCATGACGTAAATTCTCGCAATAGAACAATTTCTAAAAATGCCGCTATATAAAACAGTGCAAAAACAAAAAACTTTCAAAAATTTTCTATTTCTGTGTTACTGCTGAGCCCAAAATCTTGAAATTTTGCTTCGGGTTAGTTTTAAAATATACAATTGTCTCTATGAATGGTTTCTAAAAAATTTAAAAAGATGAAATTAACGGAAAGCGATCTCAATTACCATTAATTTGGAATTATTAGGTACAACAACTTTAAATATTTCATAATGCTGCATTTCCTCCGCAAAACATGCGATTTAAATGAAACAAAACTGATAGATACCCACCGAGCATTAAATAAATTGTGTAAGTATTGAATAAAGACCTGTATGAAACAGTGAGTAGGTTACCCGAACGTACTTGTTAAAGTGTTCCTTCTCTAGGCTTTTCTCTCTCTCGCCAAGGCCACTAACAGAGGGAAGTGCCGTTTTAAATGTGATATGAATTTTTTATCTGATTCATTTTTCTAGACATTTTATCATAAGGTCATATTCTCAATTATCATTAGTAGATTTTTTATATATCAACATATTCTGGTGAAATTTCATAATCGGGTTAATATTTGCGTATACAGGCTTGCATGATTTGCTGAATAAATATGTATGGATTTGTAAATTACTTCAAATAACACTTTGACAGCTCAAAAGTTATGCAGACGCTATATTCAGATCTTGTGTCATACTTTATGTTGCAATCATTGCCGATTTCTTTTATTTAATACATGCTAAATACAGCTCAACTTGTGCAGAATATGTTTGAAAACAAAACTAGCACTACAGCGTATGTAGTGGCCAGCATACACTCATCATTTAAATCCAATCGAGCATATCTAAAACACACTCAAACGAAGCATTGCATGCCACTGTTGATGTATTCGGTACTTTGATACTATATTAGATTTTGAGGAGAGAATTCCTTAAATGTTATCGACAACCTCATTGCATCCGTGGAAAACAGATATTGTAGAGCGTCTGATTATGCTCTTGACATCATTTTATACACTTAAAATTCCGATATAAGTAGTTTAGTAGTTCATTTTCTATTTTACTTTTAATATATTGCGTACTTTCAATTTTATATCCATGCATGGCTGTCTTGAATGGTTAGATTTCCCATTTTTTTAAACAGTGTATACGAATTTATATATAAGATTTTGTAATTCTACAATTCGTTTATTTTCATCATTTGAATTTTTCGCAGCATATGTACAATTAAAGGTAACATCTCATTTTCTTTGCTTCCACATGTTATTATTAAATCTATGTTCTCAGTAATATCGCTCAGACTAATCCCTCTGAGGGAAGTCCTAGTGATGTTATGATACATGAAACGTAATAAAATTAAAAAACAAAAACACTGAACAATATTGGTTCTGTCACCGATCTGAAATGAGTTTATTCTAGATCAATTTATTGCGTTGATTCCCAATATTATTTCCATTTTTCTCTAGGTAGTACAGTGTTTGAGAAATTTCCATATTTATGTTTATGCAAATGTATTATTTTTGTGCCATTTTATGGATTTTTTAGATTCAATATATGTTAGATTGAATTAACTTTTCTAGATAATGTCTACTGGACTATTTACTTCAGATGAATGTCGCCATTTTCATATTCTTAACATTTATCTTTCAGTTATTAAACGTAATTTGCATATTTTTCAATGATGTAATGTTTACATTACTTTCAACTTTAAAGTAGTTATAGCAGAAATGACGTAATGTTTTTCTAGACTAGATTTTTATTCTGATTTCAAATCTGAAATCCTTTTCCTTATATCACATATAGGTTTTTGAGTAAAAATGAATTTCTACTTTCGTATGGTATTGACACAAGTTTGAAATAAAATGCACTTTAGGTGTGTGTACCGCATTGCCAAAAATGTGAACAATTTGAGATTGTTATGAGCGACATAATCAATAAAAGATAAAATTTAAAAACAATTGTAAAAGCAGTAGAATCAATCTATCCTAACTAGCTGAAGCAGTGTTGTCAGTATGCTACTTTTTTTTAATTCAAATTTCTTGATTGGCGCCACTTTTGTGAAATGGCAAAATTCCCCTTATTTTTGCCTAAATTAATATGTCATTAAATAAGAAGAATTTTGCCATTTCATAAAAGTGGTGGCAAGTATGGAAATCTGGATTTTAAAAAAGTAGCCCACTTACAACACTGAGCTGAAGTACATCACAAAGTAGAATAAAAAACATTTTCTGGCTTTTTTGACCAAAAATGAATTTCACTTTTTAAGAAAACTAGATAAGATAGAGAAAAAAAAAAAAAAAAAAAAAAAAAAAAAAACGAATACCAGATTTGAAATCAGTGCAAAATTGATTTAGAAACAGATTACGTACACCGAAATATTTTGACGTCAAGAAACCTTATTAGAAAAACATGAAAAATATGCATATTAGACACAATATATCACGGTCATATCGTCGGTACCATGTCAAAGTATCCAATATGAAAACAGCGTTGCAAGTGGGGCTACTTTTTTAAAATTCAGAATTCTTGACTTGCACCAATTTTCTGAAATGGTAAAATTCCCTTTCTGTTCGCCTTAATTAATATGTTATTAAATAAGAAGAATTTCATTATTTTATAAAAGTGGTGCCAATTAAGAAATCTGAATTTTTAAAAAGTAGCCCACTGCCAACACTGTTTTCATATGGGTTAGTCTGACAAGGTACCTAGGATATGTCAGTATAATCTCAATAACAACATTTTTGGAAAGTAAACTAGACAGTAATCATAACATAAAACAACAAAGCCTGTCTGATAATGCTTTGTGCCTTACATTTGTACAAAAATTACAAAATTTGCATACATCAGAATATGCAATTAATTCTAAAACTATATGTGATAGAGAAAATCTTAAACAAAATTCGGAATCAGCACAGAAAATTAAACATGAAATAAAAAATTTCGGTTTTGTGGCAGAGCAAAAGTTCAGTTTTGTTGACAACCTCTATTCAGTGAGGTGTACTACAACAGGCCTGCTATGAGCGATTATTTTTCTTTTCTATTCGCGCCACAATTTAAAAGAACCAGATTTTGTAGTATATTTCTCTTGCAAATTTTCGCGCAGTGTATGGCAAAAATTTTTGTTCTGAGAAAGAGGTGTGAGGTACAGTTAAAATTAGTCGCCTGTGGCAGCCCTGCTATGGTGTTTTCTATAAATTATGGTGCGCATATCATTTCACGTTTGTTAACAGATACCCACAATATAACACAGGCCTGCGATGAAAATAATACAAGGGTATTGACGGCTGAACTTTATGTATTTTTTGGTGCTAATTAAAAAACAAATAATGAAAAAATTCTATCACGTCACATTTTCTTGAAAAATATTGGGTCGATTGGAAAGTCGTGTCGTGTTGGAAAAATCAATTCGTACCGGTACATTCTGCCAGGTAATTATTAGACATTAGATATCGGAATCAATGTCTAATAATTAAATGATAGAATTTTCCGATACGAATTGATTTTCCCAACACGACACAACTTTCCGATAGACCCAGTTGTTTTTTATCGTTTAAATCTATAACAAAATAATCGATTACTGAAAAATCAATTTGCCTCGCCGAGAATCGATTTTTTTTACATAGATTTACATGGATAAAATCACTGTTGCGAGATAGTACATGCAAAATTGTCCGAGAGAATTCCTTTTCATATAGGATTTTAGCAAAAATATCGATATCGATGTTACAAAATATTCTGATGTGATAGGGGGAAATGGAGGTCATTTTCGAAATCAGACCACCAAATAACATAAAAATCAGCGAAAACGTCTCTTGTATTTTCCAAAAACTTCAATTTCGCAGGCCTGTGTAATTTATTTACATGTCTCACTGTAATAGGAAATTTCTTAAAGCACGTTTTCAGCTTGGAATGCATTTTTAAACATATCTAATTTTTTGTGTATTGTGTATAAATTCTATAGATCACATACAGGGATGATTCAGATAATTCGCACACAAAATAGGATATGGACAGCAATTGTTAAAAATCGATGTTTGATGAGTTATGTGTTTTTTACACTACGTGGAAATGTCTTTGGTCAAAACACAATAAAGCGATTTTTATTACAATATAGTATATATAAATACAGGTTGTCAATAAAGAACGTCCCACTTATAAATTTTAATAGTATCAACTCTAAGCATTCTCTTGTGTTGCTTCAAGGTCACAAATAATATTGAACGCATCTTTTTTTTTTTTCACTTATGAACAAAGTTGCTAAAAGTGTATGACTCAAAATCAATATATACAATAAAAACAAAAAATGTCGAATACCTATTAGATGATTTTTTCTTGTCATCTGAGAGATGATTCTATAAACACCTATGTTGTCACACACGATGTTATATAAACAATTTTTGGTACCTTGTGAACTGAACGTCTGCACTTCTTCAAATAAAACTGGCTGACGAAGCAGTTTTTCTTTCAAAAAAATCATTTTTATGGACCTTTGTATAAAATAAAATAAAAATATTTCCCTGAAAAAAAAATTATGTTTCATAAACACGGTTTCTGTGATTTCATCAAGTACAAATATATAAATAAATAATATTAGCTTGATTTCATTTTTAAAAAATTGTTGCTTTAATTTACATTTCATTTCTTTAACTTTTCCAGAAATCTGTTCGGTATTTCGAATAAAAAGATTTGAAAAAGAAAATTAAATATTAAACGAAATGATGAGAAATGCTCTCCCACTCCCAAATTTACATCTAATGTTGAACAAAAAGATGGAACTTTATGCGTCGGTTTTTATTTTCCGTTTCCCAGAAAATTGTGGAATTTTGAGTCTAAGAAAAATGCGATTAAAAAACAGTCAGATTCCCAGAAGTTTTTTCTCTTTTCATATGTTTTAAAATCATTAATTTTTTATCCACAATTTACTAAAGAAAAAAAAAGACATGGGAAATAATATACTACGAACATCGCTTTTTTTATTTATCCTGAAAGTTGTTGAGTTTGTACAACTGAAAAAATGCAATAAAAACTGAAACATTCGATGAAATGATTGCGTGTAAAACATCCGAAGGCTATTTCTATAAAAATGTCTGTTGGTGAGATAAGATTTCACTGAAAAAACAATTATTGCTTATCTTGTGAGTGTTTTATTTTTATCCCTGAGGAGTTTATGTATTTTTTAAGCAAACATTTTGATTATTTTAATAAAATATAAAATAAATAAATAATAACGTTTATTACAAGAAAAAAAACGAAAGGCAATAATTTATATATTTTTTCAATAACATTCCAACAATCCAACATTTCATGTTTCGTATAAAGGTAGAAACTTCAAAAGATGGCATTTGAAGAATTGATGGCGGATAAATCTACTTCAAATGCGCGAAATTTCGCTTTATTTAAGGAGAGATTTTCTGTAAGAAAATGCCAGTACGGAAGAATTTCCTGGTCTGAAAATCCCATTACCCATACGAACCCTGTATAAACATGACGAAAGTATGTTATTCTCCCCCCTCTTCCACCCCCCCCCCAAAAAAAACGCAAATTACACATTGTTTGACTTCTTAAATTGGAAAAAAGATAATAAGCATTAACCCTTTGCGGTCCAAGTAATCACAGCAGGCATAAGAATCTCTTACACGAAATTATTCGGTTGGCATCACTTTTTTTTTGTAGGAAATATTTTTACTTGCACTTTCACATGTTCCAGAGATATTTACTAAAAAATATACTTTTAAAATAAAATGGTGAAAATAGAATATAAAAATTGAATCATGTATATAAAGTTTGGACGATTTTTATTATATAGACCTATCACAAAGTTTATAGTACAGAAATAGTCATTAGAAATGTCAATTCAAAACAATAATTTTCAAAGAGTGGAAAAAGGTCAATATTTAACTCTCCGTTCTATTACTCATAAAGAAGGTTCTTAACCCTTGTCGGACGCAACCCACTATATTTTAAAAATAAGTTTTGTAGAATATGTTTCTTGTACACGTTGAGAAAGTACAAGTAAGAGTGATGCTTAAAAAAAAAAAAAAACTTTTGCCAACGAGAAAAATCCATGTAAGTTATGCCGGTCTCGATTATGTTAATCATCCATCTCGTGCGTGCCATGCGACCGACACGACAAATTACCGATGTCAAGTAGGAAGTGACATAAAACCGATAAGCGATTACTGTATACGATATATAGATATGCAATCCATGGAACTATGAATAAAGAGCAATCGACGTATCGTCAAAATGGTGAAGATTCAACTGTAACCGGTTCGAATTCGCCTGTTTACCACCGGGGCAAACTACCACCAATAAATTTCAAGAAACATATCATCCTTCATTAACCATCTTATTCAGGCGAAATCATTCTGTCATAAATACCGCAAAAACATCTATTCTGTTTTTGGTGGAAGTTTATTCCAAGAGTAGTGAAAGCCATATGATTACGCCATATTGTGGTAACCTAAGCAACCTCCTGTCAATATAAGAGAATTTTATCACCTACAAGGCAAAACATCCATCAGTAAATTTTAATAAAAAATTTTTGCCTCATTTAAACCGCTTTTTTCGTGCAAAATCTCTGTCTTAAATAAAGCAACAGATTCTATCCATTTTTACTGGTAGAACTTTACCTGAGCGTTAACCGTCTCTGATCAAATTTAAATAAAAGTCTGCCACCTCTTCTGACTACCTACTCAATCACTTTACTTGCACTCGGCACACACAACACAGGGCTGCTAGTTTCCCTTGCATTTTCATTCCGAAATTCTAAATTTAGAATGAAACTTTCTGAAGAAGAATTTTTATTTAAATAACGAGGAAAACTCTGTCATTAAATAAATCTGAAAGTACTTTTTGTACCTTCTGGTGTGAATCTGAATTTTCTGACTAAAAGAGGAGGCCATACTAGCAACCCTGACGCTACACTATATATCTCCTCTTCTTTATGCATTCAAAATTGAACAATTCAAATACCGAAGGTGCGTAAACCCCTTGGAAATTCAAGAAAATCTGGCCCCGTTGTTTTAAATCAGATATGATCTACCATAATTTCGAGCGTATCCGCCGCACCTCAGATAACTCGATTTCCTACCTGAATTTATTACAGATAAATTGTAACTTGCTTCTGCTTAGCACAGATTTGACTTCTTTTTTTCAATAAAATTTCCGGTTTGAAAAAGATTTAACTAAGCCGCGGCGTATACGTAGAAAATTACGGTATTTAATATTTAATCCACAGATTTAGCCCAGTGGTAGGGGAGCAAAAAAAGGCCGAATTCGGAATTAATTAGGGGAAAGCTAGAAATTGTTTTAATCCCTTCTGTTTAGGTCTGGAATGAATATGCTATGTTTTCCCCCTCGTACTAGGCGAGCGTTAGGAAATATGTATAGAATTATAGTAAAAAAACACGTTTTTTTGCATACCATAACAATATCTCAAAACAGCTAACTCTGTTAAAAACATTGTCAATACAAATGTTTTAGAGCTTAACATTCTGAGTAAAATGAGTACCTACACTCAATACTTATTCTGAATATTAAGGTCACAATTCTACTTCAATATTTTAGACCCATCATCAGGGGGATGACATCAGAATTAATTAGGAGAAAACTGGAAATTGTTTTAATCCCTTCAGTTTAGGTCTAAAATGAACGTACTATGTTTTCTTCCTCGTACTTGGGTGAATGTTAGAAAATATGTACATATTTATTTTCGAAAAAACACGTTTTTTTTTAGTTTCCTTAACAATATCTCAAAACAGCTAACTTTATAAAAAATATTGTCAAAACAAATGTTGTAGAGCTTAAAATTCTGAATAAAATGATTACCATCATTAATATTTTTGTTCAACATTAAGGTCGCAATTCTATTTCAAAATTTTGCCTTAATCGCTAATCAATAGTTTGAAGCCGGCAGAGACCAAGTTAACTTAACAATATCTCAAAATAACTAACTCTATCAAAACCATTGTTAGTACAAAAGTTATAGAGCCTAAAATTCTGAGTAAAATGAGTACCTACACTTAATATTTTTGTTCAATATTAATGCCGTAATTTGAGATACTGTTAAGTTAACCTTGTCTCTCCTGTCTTCAAGCTCTTGATTTGAAAAATTTTGAAATAGAATTGCGACCTTAATGTTGAACAGAAATATTAATGATGGTACTCATTTTATTCAGAATTTTAACCTCTACAACATTTGTATTGACAATGTTTTTTATAGAGTTAGCTGTTTTGAGATATGGTTAAGGAAACTTAAAAAAAAGTGTTTTTCGAAAATAAATATGTACATATTTTCTAACATTCACCCAAGTACAAGGAAGAAAGCATAGTACGTTCATTTTAGACCTACACTGAAGGGATTAAAACAATTTCCAGTTTTCTCCTAATTAATTCTGAAGTCATCCCCCTGATGATGTGTCTAAAACTTTGAAGTAGAATTGTGACCTTAATATTCAACATAAGTGTTGAGTGTAGGTACTCATTTTACTCAGAATTTTAAGCTATACAACATTTGTATTGACAATGTTTTTGACAGAGTTATCTATTTGGAGATATTGTTATGGTATGCAAAAAAAACGTGTATTTTGACTATAAATTTATACATATTTCCTAACGCTCACCTAGTACGAGAGGGAAAACATAGCATATTCATACTAGACCTAAACAGAAGGGATTAAAACAATTTCCAGCTTTCCTCTAATTAATTCCGAATTCAACCCTCTAACCACTGGGCTAATTGAGCAACAGCCTCATTTAACCACTTCACAGGCAGCAGGTATAAGTTTGTGAGCATTTGTGGAAATATGGCACAATAGAGTTATGAATAAAGAGACATATAGTGTACTGTCTACCAGTTGCGAGTGAAGTAACTGAGGATGTTGTCACAAGATGGCGGCTGCTTTTTTTTAAATCAGATCTACAGTTAAGGATTACCGCCAGTGCAAACATCCCACCGGTAAAATTGAATAGAAAATTTCGTCTTAATTAAGCGTCTTATTTATGTAAATTTTTCTCACACTTGTCGTAAAAACTTCTATTTGTTTTTACTGGTGTCAGTATACCTTATAAAATTTTCAGTTTGTTTTCCTGGTTGTCACAATATGGCGGAAACACAGGGTTTAACTACCGCCAAAGTAAACTCCTACTAGTAAAAATGAAAATCTGTTTCTACCACTATTTATGACTGAAATTTTGTAACAATAAGGAGTTTACATAAGTTGAAAATTTCTACATGAATCTACTGGTGGAAGTTTCCATCGACTGTAAACAAATCCTGCGATAGCGGTTACAGTTGGAGCTTCACTATTTTAAGGATATGTCAGTTTCTCTTTATTTATAGTTCCATGTAATGGCCCTCATAATCGTGAAGACGTTAACGTTTCTATGAAAAATTCGATTTTTATGTCTATAGCATACAAAGTTTTCAACCAAAATAACAACACTTTCCGAAAACTTGATAAAGAACAGCAGAAACAGTATACTGTAGTTGAATATATTGATTATTTGAAGAGTTAAAAAATATTTAAACTTATATAAGTTGTTTAATTTCGTTAGAAAAATTCTCTGAAAAGAAATAGCCCGCGACAAAAAACATTTCCTGACAAAACAGACTAAAGTTTTGAAGAGAAGGTAGAAAAATAATTTATTGTTTTTTTATCTTGATGTTCATGAAAAATTTTCATCGACTTTTGAAAAGAATAATTTTTAAAACTGCTTGTATACACAAAATTTCTTTGAAATATTTTTATTGCCTTAACTAAAACAATAATTCTGTAATAATTTACCGACCATTGCTTTAACTTATTGCCAAACCCGTTCAATATTTTCCATGAAAAAGCTATAAAGGTACAGAAATGCTTCTAAGAAATGCGTATTTTTAAAAATAAATTATATTTTTCTACTGCTGCGCTCGATGAAACTTAAACATAGTAATTTACGCATCTTATATATATGTTTAATGCAAACATGTTGAATGTCTAGGTTGAAAAATGGATACTGCACACTAATCTCAGATGAGATTTTCACAATTTCCAGAAAAAATCAAATTTTCTGTCAAAAAATTCTTTTATGTTGTAAAATGAAAAGGAAATAACATTTTACGCATCTGTTATGTACTTTTCAACAACTTTGTTGAATATAATAAAATAAAATAAAAATACTGTAAAGAGAAAACATTGGAATGCACGATGAAACAGTATTTTGTAATATTTTCTAAAATCTATTTCTATAAAAATTAATGTTGCGAGATGAGACGTTATTGAAAAACAAATTTTTTTACTTGTTTTTGCAATTGTCTGTACTTCCTAAAATAAATCTGGTTTTTGAAACAAAGTTTTCTAAAAAGAAATTTTACTTTTGTTGTTTTTCTATTGTAATACTTTGCAATACCTTACTTTTTATCTTTTTATTACCCATTCGCTTCGTTTCAGAAACTGTACGACATTAATAATAAATATTACTAATAAAGGAAAAAGAAATGCAATAATCCACATACCGGGTGTCCCAAAAAGGACTGACTGATTTTAAAATTCAATAACTTGCAAACGGTGACAGATATTTAAAAAATTCTTGCAGGAGGGTTGTGCATAAGGTCAAAAGTTTTATTACAGTGATTTTCGATTTTAGTTCGAATTACAAACAATAGATGGCGCTGTAAGCAATAGTCGCTAAATACAGGCTCGATTTCTGGTCCTTTCTCTTGTTCCATGCTGAAAAAGGAGATGGAAATGTATTATCCGGGCCACGAAGTACCAAAAATCGAGCCTGAATTCAGCGTCTATTGATCGCAGCGCCATCTGTTGTTTGTAATTCGAACTAAAATTGAAAATCACTGTAAAAAAACTTTTGACCTTATGCATAACCCTCCTGCAAGAATTTTTTAAATATCTGTCACCGTTTGCAAGTTATTGAATTTTAAAATCAGTCAGTCCTTTTTGGGACACCCGGTAGATAATGTGATATCTATTATTCCTAATTTCCATTTATTTAATGTCACCAATTTACTTAAATTTTCGAAATAAAGGAATTTTGGAATATGACGAAAAAGAGTGTCCGCACTCACATGGTTGCTAGTTTGTCCTTTCTTTAAAACTTTGCAGTCGAGCGTCGGCAAATAACCACCAGTAGTACTATATTAATATTATACTAAAACCACTATAATTTTAAAATACATTTTTTAGAATATTTATCTTTCAAGAGATTTTAAGAGGTAAATGAAAACATCTTATTTTGTTCATTTAAGTGGTCAACCGGGGAAATTCGTGTACAAGATGCATCAGCTAGGGAGGGGTATTTCAACAGCAATAAGTAAATTTAGAAGCAGAATTTTTATCTTGTGTAACCCCTATAAATATGATTAAATAAAGCAATATTTACTAATGGAGCTATGACTAAAGAGGATGGGACATATAGTGTACTATCTACCAGTTGCAAGTGAAGTAACTGAGGAGATTGTCACAAGATGGTGGCTGCTTTTTTAAAATCAGATCTTCAGTTTCTGATTACCGCCAGGACAAACATCCCACCAGTAAAAATAACTAGAAAGTTTCGTCTTAATTATGCGTCTTATTCAAGAAAAATTTTCCAAAAAAAGTCATAAAATTTTCTATTTGTTTTTACTGGTATCAATATGCCTTGTAAAACTGTCAGTTTGTTTCTCTGGTTGTCACAATATGGCGGAAACGCAGGGCCTAACTACCGCCAAAGTTAACTCCTGCCAGTAAAAATGAACAACTGTTTCTAGCACTATTTATGACTGAAATCTTGTAATAATAAGGCGTTAAAATTAGTTGAAAATATCAATATAAATCTACTGGTGAAGACAACTCTTTCGATAGCGGTTACAGCTGAAGCTTCACTATTTTGAGGATATGTCAGTTCCTCTTTATTAACCCCTCAATTCTCGCTCCCGTTATATTCACTGGCTGTGTCTTTTACTCAGATTGTTTGATTCCCACCAGTTTTAAAAAGTAGTGTAATTGGCTTTATTTTATTACCCTTTTACCTGTCATTAAATAAGGTGAGTATTTCTTTTTCAAAAAACTGGTGCCAATAAGCAATTTTAATTTTTAAACCGTAATTTAATTCGAGCGTTAAGGGGTTTCTAGTTCCATGTATTTACTATAAAGAATTTCTTGAATTTCGTAATTTTTAAATTAAAAAAAGGCCTAACTCGTATCCTTGCGCAAAACGGAAGTTGAATTCTCAGCTTAGGGACTCACACAAAATTAGCGACTTTCGTGGGTGGATTTTTTTCTCAGCGTTTGCACAATCCTTTTAAATATCAGTATTTCAAAAAGCATTCTTCTCCTTCATTTTTCCGAGATTAAATAAGATGAAGAAAAGACTGGTATTAAAATTTTAGAGATCGTATAAATGCCGAAAAACAAATTGTACCTACGACAGCCGCCGATTTTTGTTTCAGCGCGTAGATCTATTTTTCAGGGGCCGTTGGTTATCCTACCTGAGGTCCAGGGAAATAGCTTCGCCAATTATTTACATTTATTATGAGTGTACGATGGTTAGCAAAATCTATGGCACGTGCGAGGCTGGAAGCTTTTGTGAAGATATTCCAAGGCCTCTCCTAATGCAACCGAGACTCAGAATTTTGATATTTTATTAATAATTCGAGATATTTATTAAAAAATAGTAGGAACACTCATCAAAAATCACTTTTTTCATCTTGAGCTCGGAAAAACTCTCGCGCATGCCCACTAACCCACTTACGTGTCGGAAGCAGGCGAAAAACCGGTTTTCGATTTTATTTGTAATTTTTAAGTTATGTTTTAAACGAAATCGATCAAACCGCTGAGTTCAGTTGAAATTCAAAGACATTTTCCGAAAGATTATACTCTTTCGTCTCAAATACCTCAATAAATTCGAGAAAAATATCGCAGTAAACCACATGAATTTTTTTTCATAAAAGGTCGTCTTTGGGAAAATGTTTCCCCTCTTATGTGAATGCCACTCGAGGGCGCAATTTCAGAGATACCGAGTAATTAAGAAAATTCTCTTAAAGCTGAACCCTTTTCCTAATCGATGGTGCAATTGTCATGAAAAAATATGAATTTTAACACTTTCAAATGCACTGGCGAACCCAGTTCAATTCGCGCCACCGGAAGGCGATTTTTTCTCTACGCTAAAATATACTAAACGTCGGGATTTGAAAACAATATTTTTAGAGAATCTCAAGAGACCAGATTTACATCACCAAAAAAATTTTTGAAACGTCCGGATGTGTAGAAATATTAATATATATATATATATGTGTGTGTGTTTGTGTGTGTGTACATTTCGACGAAAAACAAAATACCAAATAGTATACTTTAAATTAAGTATTTTTTAACGATTTTTTTCATGTAAAAATATAAATTGAGACAAAGTGCATTAAAAAATATGAAATCATACAAATTTGCGGTTTATTTAAGGTTATTCTTACGGGCCCGGGTAACTCCGGGACTGTGAGCTAATCATTAAATAAAGTAAATATCGCTTCTTTAACCCCTTAACCTACGATTTACGTCTAACATCTCCACGGTTTGGCAAATCCATGTCTACCACTAAAATTTAATAGAGATTTTCGCCTTGTTTAATCACGGAATTTCGGCGATTAAATTAAACTATATTTAGTGCAAAATTTTAGTGGTAAGAAAAATTTACATTTGGCTCGATCACTGTACGCGGGCTATGCCCGTCATTGTAGGTTAAGGGGTTAAAAAAGGGGCTGACGGTCAAACAATTTCAATTTAAAAATAATTAGAGACTGGAAACATTGCTTTTAACAACAAACTTTTCGAAAAATTATATTTTCTGTAGATTTAGGAGTAGTCATCCCTTACAGGGTTCATACAAATCAAGATATGCAGGAGATCTTAGATGATTTAGTGACAGAAATTTCGTAAAGCACTCGTCGCTATTTCTGTAGGTAGAATTTTCTTTCATTAACCATTTATCTACTGACGGTACTTATAAGTACCATTAAAATAACTTGTTATAAAATTGATTTAATGCACCTATTAGTAGTATTACCGTTTCGAATGAGTTATAGATGCATTACTTTATCTTGTTCCAAAAGCAGTATTGGTTACACAAAACAAAAATATTTTGAAAGAATGATTTCTTTTGTCTTTGCATCTTTTCAGCTTTCTTGGCGTTGGAGGAAGGGAATTTTTCAATTCGGAAATATTTCTATATGTCTATTGTAAGAACATCATATTTGCACATTTCCTAATTCTACAAAATAGTAAGGAAAATATTTAAAATAAACGATTTGAGTGGGATTATAAATATTGCACAAAATCCCTATAAATTCAAATTTAATTAATCCTTCTAAATCCTCCAATCCTTCTAAAACTTATTAAATGACTATATAAATCTACTAATGTAGTTTCAAAAATTCGCGAGAAATGCTTTAAAAGATAAAATTTTCATGAATTCATAATTCAGTACATAAAGGGTTAAATAAGTGAAATATTACATTACAAAAATTCTAGTATAGATCCTTGAAAGTCCTGAAGCAGTGTTGTCAGATGGGCTGCTTTTTAAAAATTCATATTTCTTGATGGCACCACTTTTTTGAAATGGTAAAATGTGCCATATTTAATGTCAATTTAATTAAGGCGAAAACAAAGGTAATTTTGGCGTTTCAAAAAAGTGGTGGCGTTCAAGAAAGCTGAATTTAAATAAAGTAGCCCACTGCAAATACTGCCCTGAAGCGTACGAAACGTGCCTTAAACATGACTAAGAAAAACGGCAATTTGTCAATTCTACTTTGGGCAGCTTAACATCTTGGTCTTCGAACAAGACTAAAAAATATCTCACCAGAACTCAAAATAGCTCACCTAACCCTTCAATTAGTAAAAATGAATAGCTTTAATAAATAAAGTGGAAATTTTTACGGTGTGTATGTATTTATTGATGAATGTATAGTAATTATTGCTTGAAATTGAAGAAAAAAATAAAAGAATACCTCAAATTATTAAATCATCGTAGAACTGATAATTCACATCTTGCAAGATCTGAATTCTTTTTTGCAAATTTATGAATAAATCTCTAGAACATTTTCTGTTAAATCAGCGTTTGCCATAAAATCCCCCCCTCCTAAAAAAAATGTCATTAGAATAAGAATAATGTCTTCATTCTGAATGGAAACAAAATTTGTGAAATAGGTGTCCTTTGCATGTTAAAAATATCGCTAACTTCGTTTTTTTCAAATGGTAGCACCCTCTCCCTGTCACTCTATTTAAGTTCTGTGGATCAATAGGCCCGGAAAAGTACAGACTTTACATATTTCCGTGAAATCTTCATACCGTTAGAAAAGGTTAAAATTTAAAGATGCTAATGGTAAATTCACGTGAAAACTTTAACTTGTTTCTTCCCTAAAACAAATTCGTTTTAAAATTATTGTTCTCATTGAGATGCATTGAATAGACTCAAACATATCCGAGGTATTTTCTTTTACTCCAAAGCATAACTTTAATTATAAAAATTATTAATAAATTTTTATTTAAATAATAGGAATTATGTCCTATGTGACATTTTACATAAAGAGAAATGACATAGTAAAATCTGTGGGTGTGTAGTTCATTCCAAATGTTATTTTTCTTTGAAGAAGTCAAAAAATAATTTTCGAAAGTCCAAACGAAAGTCGTCTACAGTTCAATCACCTATTGCTAATTCGAAGAGGAAGACCGAGAAATCTGTCTGATAAAACTTGGAAAATGAAAATTTGTTTCAAGCACAGAAATTTGAACAACTTTCTAAAAAAAGTAGCTAGCGAGTTTTATTCTCTTTGACTAATGAAATGCAAAGTCAATAAAAATTATTCCCCTATGTACCGTAACTGCTAATAACACGCCGACATATATCCAGAAAGATGAGATGCAACTCTTTTCCAGTACATATACTACTCTTTGAAAATTGTTCTTAAAATTGCAATCACCACTATATCTGTATTATAATAACACAGGCCTGCGAAATTGAAGTTTTTGAAAAGTACAAGAGAAGTTTTCGCTGATTTTTATGTTATTTGGTGGGCTGATTTCGAAAATGACCTCCATTTTCCCCCTTCATATCAGAAGTTTTTGTAACATCGATATCGATATTTTTGCTAAAATGAAAAAGGAAAATTTTGGACAATTTTGCATGTTCTATCTGGCAACAGTGATTTTATCCATGTAAATCTATGTAAAAAAATCGATTTTCGGTGAGGCAAATTGATTTTTCAGTAATCGATTATCTTGTTATAGGTTTAAACGATATAAAACAACTTGGTCTATCGGCAGGTTGTGTCGTGTTGGGAAAATCAATTCGTATCGGAAAATTCTATCATTTAATTATTAGAGATTGATTCCGACATCTAATGTCTAATAATTACCTGGCAGAATTTACCGGTACGAATTGATTTTTCCAACACGACAAGCTTTCCAATCGACCCAATATTTTTCCGAAAATGTGACGTGATAGAATTTTTTCATTATTTGTTTTTTAATTAGCACCAAAAAATACATAAAGTTCAGCCATCAATACCCTTGTATTTTTTTCATCGCAGGCCTGTGTAATTCAATTGTAGATTCTTATTACAAATATTGTAGAAATATACCACGGAGATTATTACTTTTAAAATTAGTTACTGGTAGCCGAATGTTATTTCTGATTTAGTGGTAGTGACAGTTCGCACTCACACAGGATTGCCAATTTGGCCTTTCTTTTAATTCAAAAATTTCGAATTCGCATCAGAAATTTTAAATAAAGACCTTTTACTTTACGGAATCACGAAATATCTGTCATTAACCTTCCGTCTACCAGACGGGTCCATTGGACCCGACATGTACATTCAAAATATTTATTCAAACCAGAAATTTCTTCAAAACAAACTAAATGTATAAATCAGACAATAATAAGTTAAATAAACAAATTAAATAGTTTTAAGTAAAAATTCTGGTGTGGAATGTTTTTATAAAACTTGAGTAAAATTTCCGGTAGTTCTAGGGTTAACACTTTCATCGCGGCAATGGCGTGCCTTTGTCCCATCCTTTGCGTTAAGAGCATGAGCCGCTCCTCGCAGCGCTAAATTTGAATCAAAACACAAATTCATTTAAAAGTTATTTATTTTACTTTTAAAAATAATAATCGATAACATGTCTCCCTCTAATGATTTGTTTGCCCTTACAAACATAAAAAAATAATAAAATGTCGTGTTTTTGGGAAAATCAATTCGCACCGGAAAATTCGGCCCGGCAAATGTTAGACAACAGATATCGGAATCAATGTCTAATAATTAAATGACAGAATTTTCTTGTACGAATTCTTTTTCCATGATTGATAGCTAATATTCCTGGAAGACGAGTTATCTCGTCCCTCGCAATGAAAGTGTTAAAGAAAAGAATATTAGAGGAAATTTTTGGTGTGAATGTGAAATATCGAGGTTAAAAAAAAGTCAATCTCTCAACCCTGCACTCTAGAAGGATTGGAACGAGTTAATGATTGTTTATCGTAAATGTCTCATATTTGTAGATATAACAGGCCTATAACATAAAATTTTTAATGCGTTTTGTCCTAAATTTCGCTGATAATAATACTCTTTCACATACAAACTTCTCGAAAAATTATATATTTTCAGATTTATTAGTTTTAAGCCGTTAACCCCTTGAGGGGCGGTGGGATATATTTTATCCCTCATACGATTAATGAAAATTTACACTAGAAAAATTTTATGAAATTTTACTTTTCTAACTTTGGTGGAAAAAAGTCGTAAAATTGCTTTTCCTTAATTTGAAATAATTTTTTTCTAATTTTCCGGTGGGAATTCAGCACTTTACAAACGTAATTGCTTGCCCCTCAAGGGGTTAACCCCTTGGTGACGAGCGACACGTATACGTGCCGCATGAAGCGCTCACAATCCTTGTTTTTCCTCACCAGTAAAATTTTACTGTAAATTTTGCCTTATTTAATCAGCGTATTTTCTCGATTCAAGGAGACACAAATTTCTGTTTTTAAAAAACGGTGACAAAAGATTAAAAAATTCGTAAAAGGCTCCCGTCCCGAAGGAGTTAAACACTATTACATTTAACACCTTGATGGAATCTACGATTAATGAACAATTGCACCAAAAAAATTTTATTAAATTTTACTTTTCTAACTCTGGAGGAAACAAAAGTAGTAAAATTGCTTTACCTTATTTTGATTATTATTTTAACTCTTTAAAGCCGGTTAGCAAGAAAACCATGTAACACAAACAAAAATTTTAAATTTGCATAGCAGTATTTTAGTTTGGAAATTTTCACATTATCTAGTCTCAAATTTTGAGCTATTAAATAATTCAAAATTACAAAATAGAAAAAACTGGTGTCGAAGAATTAAAAGAAGTGTAAAAGAGACTCGTCTTTAATGGGTTGAGGGAGTTGGTCACTAACCTTCGGAATTCTCCCCCGTAATGTTAAGTCTATGGACTTTTGATGCATTCTAATAATTAAAATATATTCTCAGGAAATTCATATTTTTAACATATTTTTTTCTGTGTACTCTTCTTAAAGGATGTCTCTTTTTTTCTTTGTTTTCAAAATATTTCTAAAATCTATGGTGAATTTAATATTTTATGTGTTAAAAACGGGTGAACTGTGAGTAAGATTTTAACACTTCATATAAAATTAAGTCAACACTTTAGAAATATTTTGAGAACTAAGAAAAAAGAGACATATTTTAGGAAGTGTACACAAAAATAGGAGTTAAAAATATTAATTTCCCGAGGAGATATTTTAAACATACGAAAACGTCAGATGCCCATAGACTTTACATTAGTGAAAGGAAATCGGATGATGAGTGACAAGCCCCCTTAAAAGATTCAGGTGTGATTTCGACATTACAGCGACGTAATTACTTGCCCTTAGAAAGGTTAAACGACGATTTTGAAAATTTACTTCAGGTCGCTCGCCTTCAGCCCTTTTGAACTGGATAGTACTTCAAGGACTCTATGATAAAATGTGATGCGAATACAATAATACCTGTAATACGAACCCAGAATAACTTTTATATACTAACTGACTGTCAAAACTGTTACGGTATGAATAGTTTTTTTTATGGATAAACATATTCATATATTATTGTTTGCAGTCGACAAAATAAAAGACCTCAAATTTTTAAATCGTCCCCGAACAGTTACTTCACATAATGTAAGATCTTAATTTTATTTTTCCAAATTTATAGTTAAAACCCTAACACATTTTTTGTTAAAAGTATATGAAAATTGGAGAAAAAATGCAGCCACTAAGTTATTTTTTTAGTCTGATTTGATCCACTGAGCGATGATAAATTTAACTATGCATGGGAAAAATTGTTAAGCTTTAAATAAAAAGTTTAGTCAAAGAAAGGCATTCCATAAAATTCTCTTATAACCCCTTGAGGGGCAAGCAAAAATGTCTCTAAATATTGAATTCTCACCGGAATAATCGAATAATCTTATTTTTAAATAACGAAAAACAGTTTTTCAATTATTTTCCCCCAAAGTTAAAAATATAAAATTTAGTTAAAATTTTCTGGTGAGAATCATGTTTAAATTAGGTGGGATATATTTTATCCCACCGCCCCTCAAGGGGATAAAGCCGAGCAGTAGATTGGAGTAACAGGTCAGGAAAATTACAATTTCCAATATAGAGTTCGTGCTGGCGTTTACTTTTTCTCTTTTGAATACCAGTATTTCTAAATAGAAAATTTCGTAACCTGTAATATTCGGTTTTGATACAGAAATGCTGGTACTAAAACAAAAAATATAAGGACCCGTACGATAGAACTTCATGTGAAAATCTTCTTGAATTTTAAATATTCACTATTAGTTTACCGCCAAAGAGATTTGAACGTATCTTATACGGACAGGGTATTTTCACCCACGTTATTTGCGGGCGTTATCCACGTACGGACATCACATTTTCAAGCTTTACATTACTGTTTAGCCGGTATATAAATATATACTTTTGCTCGTAAATTTATATTTGTATGTATCACATTTAGTTTTTATGGTGTATTTCGTTTAAAAATTACATTAAAATATGATTTTTACAATAAAAAAATCGACTTTTTTTTTCAAAAATATTGAACTGGTAAGTGGTTAAACGTTGCCATCGAAATACTCAAGGCCAGAGGACACGAATTGTGACGTTATCAGTAATCGACCGACTTCTTGATGCTGTTGGAATTCATACCGGAAATTTAAATAGCAATTTTCATTTATTTTATTTGTGGGATATATGCCATCTTTTAAAACAATAGTAACTATTTAAACTTACTGGTGAGAATTCGGAATCCCTAAATAAAAATTCATTATACATTTTATACGGAATGCCGCAGTTTTTCCGCATCTGGCTCATTTTTTATTGGAGAATTCCAAATTTTCACCAGTAAGTATAATAGTTATTATTGATGTATAAGATGATAGATATTCTACAAATAAAGTAAAAGAAAATTGCTATTCAAAATTTTCCGGTGAGAAGTCGGTCGATTAGTGATGACGTCACAACTCGTGTCCCCAGGCCTTGAGTATCTCGGTGGCAACGGGTTAACCCTTCCAGGGAAAAGTACTTCTGTTGCTAAAATGTTAAAAGGGTTGAATGACACGGGGATTTTTGAACAAATTTATATGAAAGTAGGAAAAACTTTTCTCAGCGTATATTACACAAAGTAAAATTTAATTCCTGATATCTGGTGCCAATGTGGCATTTGGGAATTAAAATTTTAGTAGTCTATATAATGTACCGGTTCCCTTCAAGGAGTTAAATAAAACTTTCAAAAACAAGGATATTTTCATGACAAAAGTAAACAATTTCTGTAACAGTATTTTGTATATCTAAAATAGAAGATGAAATTTCAACGCATAATTGACGATGTATTCCTTCTAATGCATTTTGTTAACCCCTTGAGGGGTAAGTAATTGTGTTTCTGTCACACCGGAATCTGCCAAAAAAAGTTTTATTGTAAAATAACGAAATGCAATTTTGCGACTTTTTTTCCAACCAAAGTTTGAAAAGTAAAATTTAATAAAATTTTTCTGGTGAAAATCTTCATTAATCGTAGGTGGGATAAAATATATCCAACCGCCTCTCAAGGGGTTAAACAAAACATGCCTTATTGCTACGTTGATTTCGGTTTTGTCAAGTCAAAATAATAAATATCGGACAGAAATTTATCTTAAACAGCAATTACCAAATAAATTCCACTCAGCCAAAAAAGGCCACTCATATTATTAAATGAATTTTACTCGTTCTAAATTTGAGTTGAGAAAATAAAATAGGAAGGTTGGCAGTTATGATGTATTAAACACATTTTCATCCTAAGCGAGCTTTTTAGAATTTTATTTTTTATTCGGAAATTCCGAAGTCACTTCTGCTTTGTTTAGTGATAAATATTTCGTGATTATTTAAGGTATATTTATGAAACCGCCTCTTTCTTATTCCCATATAAATTTGTTGATGAATTCCGGTGTCATTCATTTATTTCAAAACTCTAGCATTGAAAGTGTTTTGTCCCTGAAAGGGTTAAAATAGCAAGTCTTTTTTTCTGAATTTCTGGTGTACATCAAGAATTTCTGAATATAAAAGATATACTTGAAATATTTGCGTTAATTATGCAAATGGATTATTACAAATAACAGGGGATCCAATGCGGCCTTTCCGGTTCACAGAATACAGGTGAAAACCATTATTTTAGTTGAAAATTCTAATAGATTTTTTACATTTATTTTTTTTTATTTCCCGCAAACAATAACAAAAATCATTTTCAGAAAAACAGCAATTATAAATTCAAGTTTTAAAATTTATTAAAAGCGATAGTTTTTTATTGGGACAGGAAAACCAGCCGAAGAAATCGCCAAAGATCGCTATTTACAACCAGTCTTTTTTTTCTGTTAATTTCAGTGGTTTAACCCTTAAATGCGTGATTTTTTATTTTATTTCGAAAAAAGTATGTATGATTCTCTGAAAGGTTTTATACACAGGAAAAAAAAATGAAAACAATCAGAGATATTTTTTTCATATAATACGTCTTTTCTTATGTTCCACATCTGCAATACAAGTAAAAACTACTGTCGTGTGGTTGTTTTTCGCTAAAATTGTGCAAATTAGTAAATATTTTAATAAGATGTCTCCAGATATCTTATTTTATACATCAATTTACTTTATAAAACTTGACCTTTAACCCTTTAATTGCCATGATAGAATACGTATTAGAAATTGCGTAGTGCAGAGAATCTGACGCTACACCAGAAAGTTTCAATGGCTAACTTCGCTCTATTTAGATACGGAATGTCAGTTATTAATTAAAACAAATATTGCTATTTGAATGTCATGCCGTGAATTAGGTATATACGAATAAAAAAAAAATCTATTAAATTCAAAACACTGTTGTTTGCATATATGCAAAGCTGCGCACTAAAGCGTTAAGAGCGAAATTTGATTGCTTGTCCTAAATTTGTTTTTTATTTATTGATTGATGAAAGTTTTAATTTCCTTATGGAATGTAAAATGAAAACGAATGCTGAGCTATTTATACAATTTATTATATTTTGTGCCACTATATATTTAAAGAAACATTTGTCTTATTTAATGGCAAAAGTCTGTCTTTTAACCCCTTGAGGGGCAAGAAATTACGTTTGTGTAATGCTGAATTCCCACCGGAAATATTGAAAAAATTTATTTCTAAATAAGGAAGAGCAATTTTTTAAAAAAATTCCTTCAAAGTTATAAAAGTAAAACTCTGTTAAAAGTTTCTGATGAACATTTATCTGACCTCTAACTGATGTTATCGGTCTCACAGACCGATGCTTTTTTCAATTTTCATAGTTTAACTTGCAAATTTCAGTTTATCTAAAAACACTACTGAAATTTTGTTTCGTTTGGAACGTTAGTACTATCACCAGTGACTTTTGAATAGGTGAATTTTAATTATAACACTCCTGTACAAAAAGTTTAGTACAAAAACAACATCCTATGAGTTAATCGCGGATTTTATTCGTCTTTCGATGTAGCGGTCTAAGAGATCGCTTCACACTAGTTATGTGACATTTTCTGTGACATCAGTTAAAGGTTAAAGTCAGGTGGGATATAACATATCCAGCCCCCCTTCAAGGCGTTAAACAGGGCAAAGAATTCCAGCAAAGTATAGTGGTGCAGAAAAAATGTAAAATTTGGCAGCCAGGTATGTATTTAACCCCTTAACGCTCGAATTAAATTACGGTTGAATAATTCAAATTGCTTATTGGCACCACTTTTATGAAAAAGAAATATTCATGTTATTTAATGACAGTAAAAACGATACTAAAATACAGCCAATTTCACTATTTTATAAATCTGGTGGGAATCAAACAATTTGAGTAAAAGACACTGTCCGAGAATATGACGGGAGCGAGGATTAAGGGGTTAAAGGCCTGGTTACGCATGGGGAAAATTTCCACCAGTTTTAATGGAAAATGTTGGCTTATTTCAATGCTCTATTCGTGTCCAATGTAAGTGTCAAGAATAAGTAAAAAAAAAAAAAAAATCTATTCCTTTTTGCCATTTGCCTCGTTGGGAATCATGCCCTGCATGTTGCGCCTTAACCTTTTGAGGGGCAATCAATAATGACTCTGTAATATTGAATTCTTACCGAAATAATCGAAAATTTTTAATTTTAAGTAAGGAAAAGCAATTTTTTAACATCCCCCCACCCCCCAAAGTTAAAAATATAAAATTTTGTTAAAAGTTTCTTCTGCGAATCTTGTTTAAGGGCGTAGGATACCTTTCAACTCGTCGAAAAAATAAAAAAAATATCACTATGTTCCAAGCTTCAAAACTTGTGTAATAAGTCAAAAATAAAAAACAAACTTCATTTATATATAAAGCTCATATTAAAATTTATATTTAAAAATATATATATACTTGTACATTCATAAATAAATATTGAAATGATTAGTTTAAAAATATATGATAATAAGAGAAAAAAATCTTGCGCGCATGATAAAATCTGAAAATATGCATATAAAGAAGAAATTTTGGCGAAAATTAATACATATTAGTGTTACCTTTTTACTAAAACCAGAATATTTCTAAATAATATTGACTAAATTAAAAAATTATCAAAAAATTAAACTTAAAAAAAGGTATTTTCAAAGAACAAAAACAGAAAAAGATAAAATCTTACCTTTTTCTGGTTTTAAGTTGTAGATAATACAGAAATGAATATGTTGTAAAACTTTCGTTTGATTGCCATGCATAGTTTTTTAGTAACACTGCGCGCAATATCAAATTTCATCGTTTTGAATAAACGTAACACAAAGTTTAATTTCCCTATGCAGGCTTAATAAAACTGCTATAATTAGTAAACAAATGGGAATTTTTTAATGCGGTTTTTAGCATATTGTTCAGAAATAATTACGGAAGCAAAATATGTATTAAAAAAAGGTCGAAAATTTTGAGGGTTTAAAGGTATCCGACCAGCTTAACCCTCCGTCTACCAGACGGGTCCATTGGACCCGGCAGGTACATACAAAATATTCATTCAAACCAGAAATTTCTTTAAAATAAACTAAGTATATAAACCAGACAAAAATAAGGTAAATAAATAAGTTAAATAGTTTTAAATAAAAATTCTGGTGTAGAACGTTTTATTAAAACTTGAATAAAATTCCCGGTAGATCTAGGGTTAAATTAGGTGGGATATAATATATCCCACCGCCCCTCAAGGGGCTAAAGTACGTTGTATTTTACCGAATTCGACTGACAAATTCAGAGGGGTGATAGCAGGCAGCAAGGGGATGAAAAATTACCATAGAACAGGGGATCGTGAAGCACGAATTTCATCAAAAATACCAGGTGTTCTACCCAGTGTTGCCAGTGGGCTACTTTTTTTTTAAAATTCAGATTTCTTCATTGGCACCACTTTTTTGAAACGGTAAAATTCCCTTCGTTTTCGCCTTAATTAATATGTCATTAAGTAAGTCGCATTTTACAATTTCAAAAAAGTGATGCCAATCAAGAATATGAATTTTATAAAAAAGTAGCCCATCTGGCAACACTGGTTCTACCCGAAATAAATTTGGGCTGACGTTAATAGCTTTCAGAAAATTGAAGTATTAAGTCTACAGGAAAATTCTGTCGTTTAATGTTCTTTCACGCCTACTTAAAAAAAAAAAAAATCTGATTTCTTCATTGGCACCACTTTTTTGAAATGGTAAAATTCCCACAGTTTCCACATTTCACATTAAGGTGAAAACAATGGGAATTTTGCCATTTCAAAAAAGTGGTGCAAATGAAGAAATCAGAATTTTTTTTAAAAGGAGGCGCGAAAGAAAATCAAACGACATTATTTACCGGTAGAATTAATATATTATAATTTAACTTATAACAGACATCCTCACCTTTGTTTTAAACGTGACAATAAAAAAAAATTGCATATGTATTAATTATACGCGTCAGGAGTATGCACTGGACGCACCATACTTTGGACTGCGATTACCAACTCATACGGTATCATCAATTGGTTGAGCATTATGTTTTTTCTAGAACTTTTCCCGATGTTATAACATTTCACAGAACACAAGGTACATATCGTTGCATTTCCATTGCAATGTTTTTATTTTTCTCAAAATTATTACCGTCAACTTGAGTTCAGTTGGGAGGAAACGCCCTGTATTTATGACTTAATAAGGGGCTCAACCTCATGTTAAATGGCAATATTTTGTCCTCTTCATGCCTGCTATCCCCCCACAGAATTTGTCGGTCGAATTTGGCAACATCTTGTAAATATATATATATATATATATATATATATGTATGTATGTATACCAAAAGAAAACAATAACAAACACATTCTCAAAAACATTTGTTTTTACAATATTGATAACATATTTTTATAAGGAATATATTATTATAAGCAATAGATTTAAAGAGAATATATACAAGGAAGAAATATTCTAACAGAGGTTTTTATTTCTATTTTCTTTGTTGATTAAGTATAGAACCGGAACAAACTTCTAAAAAAGTAAAAACATTGCGATGCCGGTTCAAATGTTTTTTTTCCAGAATCTTTCGAAAGCTATTTCCTTAACCCCTTGGGGACGAGCGACACGTATACGTGCCGCAAAAAGGCCTAAGGTTCCTTGTTTATCCTCACCAGTAAAATTTTACTGTAAAATTTGCCTTATTTAATCCGAGCATTTTCCCGATTTGAAAAGGCACAAGCTTCTATTCTTTAAAACCGGTAGAAAAATTATAAACATTTCGTAAAAGGCTCCCGTCGCGATGGGGTTAAGAATATATATTGCGAGATAACATGCAAGTGGAAAACCAATTTGTTCTTTTTTTGTGATTCGATCGCCTGTATGTTCAAAAACAAAATTCAATGTTTCGTTTTAAAAAAAAAAGGCATAAAAAGAAATTATTGGAATTTACAACGAAATGTTTTTCTATGATTTGAAAGCTAATTAAAATCTTACACCAGATACAAAATATACAGTAGTTTTAGTTTAATTTTCACATCGCTTCTTTATACTTTTTAGACAGCTGATGAAAGAATATGCGATTTAAAAAAATGTTTTAAAAGGCTTTTAAGTTTCTAAATATATATATATATGTTTTTTTCTTATTGATTTATACAAACATAAATTTTTATAAGAAATTCTCAAGGAAGAAAAAACAAAATTAGGAACTCCGAATCTGATTTTTCTTTTTTTTAGAATCGTTGTTTGCATACCACCTAAAAAATCCAGAATACATAAACATGTAAGAATAATTGACTCAAGTATTATATTACAAATTATCCAAATGGCAGTTCTTTAACAGAATACGCACAGTGTTTATTTTAGTGCATCTCTATTTTCTAATAATAGTCGTCTCTATAGTTAATTGCAGAATTCCGCAGTTTAATAGCCCGAAACAAAAACACGAAAAATTACAGGAAGTAATTTTTTTAAAATTATTTGTGCTCAAATGTTAGCCGTCTATGTGTCTCATTTAAGAACTTATGCTCCGAGATCAGATGTTGAAAAGAAACCAATCCCCCCCCCCCTCCCCACCCTCCTGGTGATTCGATCGTCTGTACTCTCTCAAATAAATCTGAACCTGAATTAACCAAATAATATCAAATAGGCAGTATTACTAAAAAAGATTTTTAAAAGATTTATTTCTTGTAATGTTTTTCAGCACTTTCATTTTTTTTTGTTTATGTTTTCCGTTTTACGAATTTTAAGACATGAATATAAAATGTTGTTAGCTAAAGAAGCTATCTGGCAAAGATACAGATAAAATATTTTTAATTTCATAAATCTTTCAGGGTAAACGTTCTAATATTAAAATGTTGATTTAATGACACTAGGATGTGCAAATAAATTTATAAATTTATTACTTTTTTTTTTTCACATACACTATAAAAGCGAAATTTTATTCCAAAATTCTCGTCCCTTGTATAATTTGGTAAGTAAAATTAACCTTCCGTCTACCAGACGGGTCCATTGGACCCGACATGTACATTCAAAATATTTATTCAAACCAGAAATTTCTTCAAAACAAACTAAATGTATAAATCAGACAATAATAAGTTAAATAAACAAATTAAATAGTTTTAAGTAAAAATTCTGGTGTGGAATGTTTTTATAAAACTTGAGTAAAATTTCCGGTAGTTCTAGGGTTAACTGGGATGTATGCCATTGCTCTTCTAAATATTAACTCTTTGCACTATAGTCTGACTAGTATGACATCATCTTTCTTTGCAAAATTTGTTTGGCACCAGTAATAAAGGAAAATAAAATTTGTGTTATTTAATTAGAGAATTTTTGAAATTGTGTATTTGAAGGAAACTTGTTTTCAAAAAGTGGTGTCAACCGAATAAAATATGTGTAACAGATGCTTGAGTCGAAAGGTTTAACAAATTACTTAAAATAACACAGGCCTGCGAAATTGAAGTTTTTGAAAAATACAAGAGATGTTTTCGCTGATTTTTATGTTATTTGGTGGGCTGATTTCGCAAATGACCTCCATCTCCCCCCCATCACATCAGAATTTTTTGTAACATCGATATCGACATTTTTCCTAAAATGAAAAGGACAATTTTGCATGTGCTATATGGCAACAGTGATTTTATCCATGTAAACTATGTAAAAAAATCGATTCTCGGTGAGACAAATTGATTTTCCAGTAATCGATTATTTTGTTATATGTTTAAACGGTTTAAAACAACTGGGTCTATCGGAATGTTGTGTCGTGTTGGGAAAATCAATTCGTATCGGAAAATTCCACCAAAAGCGTTATAAGTAAGCGAACAAACTTAATGCTAGAATCAAGCGTAAATTAACGTAGTTGAGCCACCTTGTGGACGGATTGATAATTCACATACGGGGGAATTTAACGTGGCGCGTATTTTCTAAATCTCTAGACACTCATTGAAATTAATTTTGTTTGCCACATTTTATTGCAAAATAACAGCGTAGCGAGAGGGGCACCCGAAGATGCACTTGACACAGCGAAGTTTTCTTCGCCTCATCAGAAGTATTTTAGTTATTAGTGAAGGTAAAAAAAACTTTATAATTTTAGTGGTGTGAGTAAGAAAACAGTTAGGTATCGACATGTAGTTGACACTCCATCCGCTACGTGGCGCATGAACTTGATTGATGTGACCTCGCTTTTAATCTTGCGGTTACTTCTCCCATTTAAGATAGGACGCTTACTTATATCGCTTTGATTCTATCATTTAATTATTAGACAATGAATCCGATATCTAATGTCATATAATTATCTGACAGAATTTACCGGTACAAATTGATTTTTCCAACACGACAAACTTTCCAATCGACCCAATATTTGTCAAGAAAATGCGACGTGATAGATTTTTTTCATTATTTGTTTTTTAATTAGCACCAAAAAATACATAAAGTTCAGCTATCAATACCCTTGTATTTTTTTCATCGCAGGCCTGTGTAATCTTCGAAATTATGTTGTTTTAATACGATTTTAAATAATTAAACGTTTTATATGTTGTTTAAATCAATTTATCAAAGAACTTGATGCATACAGAGGATGTATACAATTTCATCACAATATTTAATAGAACTATTCGTATTTTTTAACCAAAAAAAATATTCTACGAATAAACGACAAGATTATGAATTATATTTCAATATAAATATGTATAAATAAAAAACCTTTCCGATCTTAACCCCTTGAGGAGCACCGGTATATATTATATACCACCTACGATTAATGGAGTTTTACACCAGAAAAATTTTATTGAATTTTACTTTTCTAACTTTGGTGGAAAAAAGCCGCAAATTTGCTTTTTCTTATTTTGAAATAGAATTTTTCAAAGATTCCGGTGGGAATTCAGTATTTCACAAACGTAATTGCTTGCCCCTCAAGGGGTTAAATAGCAATGATGAATTTTATTTCGATTTATATATCTATCTATATACAGTGTGTTTCATAAAAAAATGGGCAAAACTTATAGAGGTTAAACTTTTAATTTTAAAACAAACAATTATCCTCAAAGAATATATGGTCAGAATTAAAACGCAAAGGTGGTAGAGGGAGTCAAAGGAGTTATTCAGTGTTGCCAGTGCGCTCCTTTTTTTCCAATTCAAATTTATTGATTGGTACCACTTTTTGAAATGGTAAAATTCCCCTTCTTTTAGCCTTAATTAATATGTCATTAAATAAGGCGAATTTTACAATTTCTAAAAAGCGGTGCTAATCAAGAAATTTAAATTTAAAAATAGTAGCTCGCTGGCAACACTGGATGTGTTGTTATGCGAGGTAAAAACAAGCAAAGTACGAATAAGTGACAAAAGCAAGGTGGAACGTTGAGTCTCTGAGCCATTTCTATTTGCAGTTCCGTAGATAAAATGCATATTAGCCTTTTCCCTAGTGGTGAAGGGCAACATCTCCCGTTGCGTTCCTACTGCGATTGACAGTTTCACATTCGGATCAGTTGCTTTTATGTATTAACCAAGGCGAAATTCTGAATTCGCGTCTTCTTCCTCATATCACATTCGCATGCTAATTAGTGACATTCTCCTCCCTACCCATTAGGAATGGACTTTAACGTTTGCATGGACCAAGTCAGAGTTGCGAGTGGGTTACTTTTTTAAAATTTAAATTTTTCGATTGCCACCAGTTTTTTAAAATTGATAATCCACATCGTTTTCACCTTATTTAATCTGTCATTAAATAAGTCGAATTTCACTATTTCAAAACAATGGTGGTAATCAATAAATATGAATTTTTAAAAAAGTATTCCACTGGGAACATTGGACCAAGTTTCCAAATGCATCAGCACCTTTGCGTTTTATTTCCTACCTTGCATTCTTTAATGAAAGTTGTTTGTTTGGATGTGTACTGTTACCTCTTAAAGTTTTGGCCATCTTTTATGAAACACCCTGTATAGTATTATTATATATAGTATATTTACACTAGAATCTAAAGGAAGAATATTGTCCGAAGCGTCGCTATAAAAGTCAGAAAGCTAGCAACATTTTTAACCTAACCGTTTTAGACAGGCTGATTTTCAAATGTGCAATTGATCTTAATTACGAAAACAGTCGTCAGTTGTTATGATAGCGATGGATGAGACCATGGTAACCGAAAAATGCTCTATTCAAACGGAAAAGAACGGCTAACCTTACTACACACGATAGCTTTCATTATAGTGATAATATCATAAAATTTTCTATAACATGGTAATATTTTTTAAACAGGTCACATTAATATGTGTTCAGAGAATAATAATCTTGAGCGGTATTGGCGATCGTGGCTTGCAGGGAACTGAGCTCCCTTGTTCAATAAAAAAAAAAATTAATAAACTGTCTCTAATACAATCAAATGTTTTTGGCCATAGCCATTGTCAAGACAGAGCACATTTTAACCTATGATTTATTTTATTAATTTAAAAGAAATTTAATTTTCTTAAAGCAAAATCTTAATGGCGGAGAAACACAATTTACTACATGTCCTTTCTTTACTTTTTAACGAAGATGTTGCCTGTCATAACAGAAAAAAATTACATAAAAAAGAAATGTCGATGAAAAGTCTTTTAATAAACCTTCCAGAGAAGGGTTTTAAAAAACTGTTCGAAATAACATGTTTTTTGAGAAAAAAAAAACACGTTTATTTTACCTCCAGTTTCTACTATCTGTATTTTCTCAAATAAATCTGGCTGATAGAACAAGATTTCTGTAAAAATATTTTATGTATTATATTTTTTTATTCTTTTTTTTCCGTAGTACTTTGTTTGTGCTGTTTTAAGAGTTTTACGAAATTAATATTTCACCTGAGTAATTCAACTCATTTCATTAGCATCATTTAGTAACTCAATTCATTTTAACAAAATTAAAAAAAAAAACTATTTTACATTGTGTATCTTATTTGTGTCTGGCACATGCTTTTTTTATAAAGAATATTCTGACTGGAAATGTGGTTAGTTAAATTCCGTTCAAACAGAACGATACGATTTATTAGCCTAATAATTAAATTGATGTGCAGCAATATACAATATATATATATATATATATATATATATATTTATTTATTTATTTATTTATTTTTTTCTGCAGTTTATTATAATAACAACAATTTATTTACGAGGAAGTTCTCCGTAAAGCACATATTCAAAATATCTATATTTTTTTAATTCTAATGAATCTATCCATGCATTTCATAAAGGATCTGTTAAATTTAGCTGCAGATTCCCAGTGAATAATCTGCAAAATAAAAAAATAAAATAAAATTAAATTAAATTAAATAAAAGAATAAAATAAAATAAAAAAGTAAAATACTTTCACCATTATGTTCAAAAAGATCCAATTTGCGAGCGATACTTTTTCCTTTTCAGATGTAAACAATTTTAATGCATTTAGGAACTTCTTTTTAAATCTTATAATACGAGCAAGTCTTGTGTGCGCCAGTATGTAAATTTTATCTAAAAAACGGCTCTATCGATTTTGGCTAAATTTTGTATCTAAAGGTTTTGAGGCATCAGAAGTCCATTGTGCTAGATTACATGTTCGAGAAAATTTTATTAGTGGGCAATTTTGGGTCTTTAGTTTCAGGGTCAAGCTAATTATATCTAAAAAACTACAGTAACGATTTTGACTAAATTTTGTATCCTACTATTTGGGATTGAAGAAGACCAATGGGCTAGGTCACATGTTCGAGAAATTCCGATTAGTGGGTCATTTTTTGGGTCGCTACTGGTTAAGCTAATTATCTCTATTTAAATGGCTCCAACGATTTTGTCTAAATTTTGTATCGTACCGTTTTGGATTTCGTGAAGTTTATTGGGTTGACCATAAGTGTAGGCTACTTTTTTTATTCAGATAGTTTGATTCCCACCATTTTTTTAAAATAGCATAAATGGCTTTATTGACGCATCATTTTATCTGCCAATGTATAAAGTGAATATTTCTACTCCAAACTAGTCGGATGTGGCAATCCCAAAACTTTCTTCTATATCACCCATGTTAATACTTCCTGAAAAATGAAGTATATTAGCACTACCGGTTAGATGATTTACACCGAGATCTAATTATCAACAACTTTGACAACTTCTAACTGTATCTGAAGTTTGATGAAAATCCGAGAAGTAGTTTCTTAGATAGAGCTATTGCTGAAATTGTAAAAAATTCTGCATAGCAGAGCCACATGTTGGGTGATTTACACCAAAAACTAATTAGGACCAATTTATACCAGGAAGTAACTGAATCTGAAGCTTGATGAAAATTCGTGCATTAGTTCCTGAGACACAGCTATTGCAGAAATCGTAAAAAATGCATCACAGCAGCGCCACCTGTTGGGCGATCGACACCAAATATTAAACAGCACTAATTTATATCAGGGACTATTTGAATCTGATGTTTGATGAAAATTCGTGCATTTTTTTTCTCGAGTTATGGCTATCGCGATAATCATGAATAATGCCGCACAACAGCGCCACCTGTAAGGGCGATTTTCACCAAAAACTAATCAGCACCAAACTATATCATCGACTAATTGAACCTGAAGTTTTATGAAAATCCGTACAGTTGTTCTTGAGATATAGCTATTGCAGGAATCGTGAAAAAAGCCGCATAGCAGCGCCACCTTTTGGGCGATTTTCACCAAACATTAATCAGGGCCAGTTCATATCAATGTTCAACTGAATCAAAAGTTTTGTGAAATTCCGTGCATCAGGTCTTGAGATAGAGCGCCCATAAATTTTTGTCACATACAGACTCACAGAGTGACAGGGTGACAGAATGACAGACAGACATTTTCAAAAAACTATCAAATCGTGTTCAGGACATTCTAAAACGCATAAATCTATCGAAAACCGAAACGCGAAAATTTTCACGAATCCAATACTTTCTTCTTCTAAAGATGGAAGAAAGTAAAAAGTGGTGGCAATCAACGAATCTGAATTTCTTAAAAAATAACTTACACTTATCGGGCATGAAGCCTGAGGGGTTAAATTAAATAATTTTCTTGTAGTTTTATACTACATTTAACCGCTTGGGGACGAGCGATTTACCAGAGTTTGTGCTGCTTAAAATGCTCGGAATCGGAAATTATTCTCACCAGTAAATTTTTATTGTAAATTCTAATTTATTTAATTCGAGCATTTTCCCGATTCAGTAAGGCAAAAATTTCTGTTTTAAAAAACCGGTGATAAAAGATTAAAAATTCTGTAAATGACGCTCGTCCCCAAGGGTTTAAACTTAATTGTGCAATGACTCCGCAATGTCTAGCGAATCGCCTACATATTAAATGGATGTAAAGTTGCAAAGCAACCAGTCTTGCCAGATCGCTACTCTTTTTTAAATTCACACTGCTTGATTGCATACACATTTTCAATGTAGAGGTTTTCGTCTTATTTAATGAACATTTTTAATTAAGGCGAATTAAACTATTTTAAACAATCGGCGGCATTTAAGCAATGTGTAAAAAAAAAAAAAAAAAAAAAAAAAAAAAGATAGTCCAAAATCTACGGCACGTGCGATGATGGAAATATTTGGAAAGATATTCCAAGGCCTCTCCTAATGCACCTGAGGCACATAATTTTGATATTTTATAAATAATTCGAGATATTAATTAAAAACTAGTAAGAACTCTCATCAAAAATGCACTTTCTTCATCTAAAGTTCCGGAAAACTTTCGCACATGCCCACAAACCCACTTACATGTCGGAAGCAGTCGAAAAACTGATTTTCAATTTTATTTGTAATTTTTAAATTATTTTTTAACTGAAATCGATAAATTGCTGAGTTCAGTTGAGAATTAATGACATATTACGAAAGACCATACTCTTGTGTCTCAAATGCCTCAATCAATCCGAAAGAAATATCGCACTTAACCCCTTGTTTTTTTTTTTTTTTGATAAACGGTCATTTTTGGGAAAACGTTTCCCCCCTTATTTGAATGCCCCTGTAGGCGCAATTTCAGAGATACCAACAAACTAAGAATATTTTCTTAAAGCTGAATCATTTGCGTAATCGATGGTGGAATTGTTATGGAAAAGTATGTATTTTAACTCTTTCAAATGCAACGGCGAACGCAATTATCTTCACGCCACAGGAAGACGATTTTTTCTCTACGTTAAGAGATACTAAATGTGCGTATTTTAACACAATTTTTAGAGCATCTCAATAGACGAGATTTATATCACCTAAAAATTTTTGAAACGTTCGGATTCGTAGAAACATTATAAAAAAATGTAAAATGTGTGAAAATTTCGACGAAAAAGAAAATACCAAATACTATACTTTAAATTAAATATTTTTTAACGAATTTTTCGATTAAAAATTTAAATTGGGACAAAGTGGAGTTAAAGATATAAAATCATTCAAATTTGCGGTTCATTTAAGGTTATTCTTACGGGTCCGGAAACTCCGAGACTGTCAGCTAATTCCTAAATAAAGTAAATATCGCTACTTTATATATATGAAAAAAAGGGTTGACACTCAAGCAATTTGAATTAAAAAAAAAAAAAATAGGGACAGGAAACATTGCTTTTAACAACAAACTTCTCGAAAAAATATTTTTTCTGTAGATTTGGGAGTAGTAATTCCTTACAGGGTTCGTATGCATCAAGATATGCAGGAGATTTTGGGTGGTTTAACCCCTTCGGGACGGGAGCCTTTTACGAAAATTTTAATCTTTTGTCACCGTTTTTTAATAACAGAAATTTGTGTCTTCTTGAATCGAGAAAATTCGCTGATTAAATAAGGCAAATTTTACAGTAAAATTTTACTGGTGAGAAAAAACAGGGATTCTGAGCGCTTCATGCGGCACGTATTCGTGCCGCTCGTCCCCAAGAGGTTAGTGACAGAAATTTTGTAAAGTACTCTTCTCTATATCTGAAGGTAGATTTTTTTTCATTAACCTTTTGCTTACGGATTTTGTCTGGCGACTAATTTATATTAACTCTCACCACAATTTGCAAAAAAAAATTCTTTGTGGTACATTTTCTCTTAAAATATCCCAGTATAAGTGTATGGCAGAGATTGTTTTTCAATAAGTGATGCCGGTAGAATAAAGCCATAGTCGCTGGGACAATATATGTCCTCAACCCCGTAATCAACGGGTTATCTACTGACGGAACTTATAAGTACCATTAACATAAATTGTTATAAAAGTCATTTAATACGTCGATTAGTTGTAATACATGAAATGAGTTATAGATGCATTACTTTATCTTGTTCCAATAGCATTATTGGTTACACAAAACAAAAATGTTTTTAAAAGGATGATTTTTTTTGCCTTTGCTTCTTTTCAGCTTTCTTGGCGTTGGGGGGGGGGGGGTGATCTTTCAATTCGGAAATATTTCTATTGTAAGAACATTATATTTGTACATTTTCTAATTCTACAAAATACTGAAATATTTAAAATAAAAGATTTGAGAAGGTTTATAAATATTGCACAAAGTCCCTATAAATTCAAATTTAATTAAACCTTCCAAATACTCCAACCTTTCAAAAATTTATAAAATGATTATATAAATCTTCTAATCTAGTTTCGAAAATTCACGAAAAATGCTTTAGAAGATAAAATTATCATGAATTCATAATTCAGTTCCTAAAGTGTTAAATAAGAGAAGTATTACATTACAAAAATTCTGGTAAAAGATCCTTGAAGCGTACGAACCCTGCCTTAAACATGACTAAGAAAAACGGCAATTTGGAAATCCTACTTTAGGCAGCTAACCATCCTGCTCTTCGAACAAGACAACATGTCTAGAACTCAAAATAACTAGCCTAAAAATTATAAATTAGAAAAAAACGAATAGCTTTAATAAATAAAGTTGACTAACAAAATTTTTCGGTGTGACTGTATTTATTGATGAATACCGTATATCTCGGCGTATAACACGCACTTCTGACCCTAAAAAATCACTTCATTTTTCCGTGTGCATGTTATACGCCGAATATAAAATGTTTGAGGTAAAATCACAAGAAGAAAGCGTACAAAATTCTTAAAGGTATATTTAAATGCATTTATAAATAAATATAAATAATCCGAATCCTTCTATCAAAATAAGATGAGCATGAACAATAAACATATTTAATTTTATTAATTGAGATAAAATCTTTCCAAACATAATACTCTCGTCGGAATCGCCGATTTCACTTCTCACGGTTTTATTAGCAAAAGACGATCTCGGACTTGTTTTATTACTATGCGACTAAGGTCGCATATTCTAGATTTGGCTTTGATGATGATTTCCCAAATTAATCTTGTAATTTCATTTATATTATAATTTTATAAATTCATTTATTCTTTCTGGTGTGCGTTTTGGAAAACAATGATTATCTTTGAGTTTTATGAGTTTACTTCCGAAAAACTCAATGCGATAAAAGGAAATTGCAATGATAAATTAATAATTTGTATATTTGTAAGGAAAGTACAATAAACAACGAGAAAAATTCCATTAACTTTACATATATTTTAATGCATCTTATGTACAGTCGAACCTCGTTAACACGAAATCGCTTAACGCGAAATTTCGCTTAACACGAAGTAATACTGAGATCCCGTCAGATAAGTCTGAAAACCAATGTAAATTAATTCGTTTTACACGAAATGCAATTTCGCAAAATCCCGCTTAAGGCGATTTTTTTTTTTTTTTTTTTTTTTTTTTTTTTTTTTTTGCTGGGGAATTAAAGCATTCGTTCTTAAGCGAAGTTTTCAATATTTCAAACTTACATGTCACATCTTATTTACTAAAAATGGAATTTTTCTCACTGTTTGAAAATGACAAAGAGGAAAAGGGTTTCAAAAAATGGTGAAATATTTCGCTAATCTCGCCTTTTCTTTATTCTCTGATATTCCGCACCCCCCCCCCCTAATTTGCATTTATTCGCATCCTGAGCAAGTATGCCTGAGATGGGAATCAATCATATATCTTCCTATTCTTTTTGAATTACATTTTGTGGTCATCGACAAAAGAAAGGAGATAAAAGGAGAGGTGAACAAAAGAAAGGGGAGGTGACCAATAGAAAGGGGGGGGGGTGTTCTAACTGTCAGGGGATCCTGCTCTTGACCACGGATCAGTAGAAATCGTATCTGTTAACTATCTGTTTGGTCCTTTATGCGGACATATACCATCTCTGAGCTATAGATCGGCCACAATGTATGTTTGGGTGAAGGAGTTTCTTTTTTTAATGTGATTGTTCCATTAATTGTTTGACTCTATTGATAGTGACATAAACCATAAACAGTGTTTCCGAAATTCCATATTTTCGAGTGAAAGAAGTATCAATCCTTACTTCTATACCTGACTGCTGAAACTCTGTTCGCAGTTCCTCTGTAGAATTCTTTGAAAGATGAGTCGAAAACAGCAAGCTGTATCTTTAGAAACAAAGCAAAAGATTTTAAATGAAGTCAGCGATAAAGTGCTGAAAAAATCAGAAATTACGGCAAAGTATGGAATACCCAATAGCACATTCTATACAATTTTAAAGAATCGTGAAAAGATTGAAGCGGCTTATGCTTTCAGTCAATTCGAACTAGCAAGAAAACGGATGCGCACAGGAAAAATGAAGAAATACAAATTGCTCTTTTACGGTGGATAAAAGAAGCAAGAAGTCAGAACATTGTTTTAACAGGTGCAGTTTTGCAAAAGAAAGCAAAAGCTTTTGCTGATGCTCTCGGTTACAACGATTTTACATGTTCTAACGGATGGCTGACAAGATTTAAAGAGCGTCATAGAATTGTCTGCAAAAGATATGTGGAGAAGAATCTGCCGTAAATGAGAATTCCATACAGTCTCTTTTATTAGGAAAGTGGTTAGACGTTAAAAAAATTATGCACCTGTGACATTTTTAACGCCGATGAAACGGGGCTTTTTTTTTCAAAGCACAACCCTCGCGAACACTTACTTTAAAAGGAGAAAAATGTACAGGCTAAATGCTTTATAGCAATTTTTTAAATTTCTAAGCATCGCACATTTTTAATTTTGCCCTTCAATTTCGTGTTAACGAGGTTCGACTGTATAAGATATAGCTGCAACACAATAGAAAATACAAAATAGCAACCGTTTGTTTGGTGTCAGCTTCCAAGCAAAACGTCATGACTGACGTCACAACTGAAATAGTCTATATTAATGTTACAAACAAATGAAGGCCTATGAATCATTATATAACTGCTTTTCTATTCGAGTTTCTTTAATGACGGCATCTTTCTGCTGCATTTGTGTATTATTTTGCGATAGTGACATCTAGTAGGAGAGCTGTTGAACATTTTAGGGAAGGTATTTGAGGCACCCTGAAAATCTGTGCAACACTTCTTTTGTAATGCCTGAATACAAAATCAAATGTCTGGCTGAAGGATCGTGGCCCAAAAACTGTGCCAGACACGTGTCAAGTGCCATTTGGCACTTGACACGTGTCTGGCACAGTTTTTGTGCCGACTAAAGTGTCTGTCATTTTCAAAATATTTTTTTCTAAGCATAAATATTATTCTGCCTGAATCTCAGCGTGCCTCAAATACCTTTTTCGGGTAGTCAAAAAATGGCACTTGACACGTGTCTGGCACAGTTTTTGGGCCGACTAAAGTGTCTGTCGTTTTCAAAATATTTTTTTCTAAGTATAAATATTATTCTGTCTCAATCTCAGCGTGCCTCAAATACATTTTTTTCGGGTAGTAAAAAAATGGCACTTGACACGTGTCTGGCACAGTTTTTGGGCCACGATCCTTCAGCCAGACATTCGATTTTGTATTCAGCCATTACAAAAGAAGTGTTGCACAAATTTTCAGGGTGCCTCAAATACCTTCCCTAAAATGTTTAACAGCTCTTGGACTAATCCTATGTCGAGTATGGTCGGCTGCAACATGGACGAAAGTGGAAAATTACCATTGCTCGTGATCGGTAAGTCGGCGAAACCACTTTTTTTCAAAAACGTTAATACTTTGCCAGTTTGCTACGCTTCCAGCAAAAATGCATGGATAAACAATGTTATTTTTACGAAATGGTTACTTGATCTGTACTTAAAATTCTACCGAGAAAAGAGAAAAATTTGCTTATTGTTGGACAATTGCAGTGCTCATAAAGATGTTCCAGTATTAAAAGCAATTGAATGTGCCTTTCTTCCTCCGAACACTACAGCAAAACTTCAGCTTTGTGACCAAGAAATTATCCAATGCTTAAAAGTGCAGTACAGAAAAAGAATTGTCCATAAAATGATTCAATGTTTTTTTATTAAAACGGAATTTTCTGTGAATTTACTGGAAGCTATAACTTATCTAAGATGTGCCTGGAACAGTATGACTACTGGAACTGTGAAAAATTGTTTCCGACACGCGGGATTAACGCATGAGATAAATGAAGAAACTAATGAAACAGAATATGAAATGACGACTGATTTAATAGAAGAGGCCGAAAAACGGGGAATTATTTCGCAGACAGTGTTTGTCGAGTATATTTGCATAGATGAAGTTGTGCGGACTTCGGATGTGACGACAGACGAAGAAATAATTGCTTCATTAACTGAAAAAAAAGATGACAACATCGACATCTCAGACGAGGATGAAGAATTCGACACAGAACTGAAAAGTTCAGTGTCATTAAATGTAGCTACCGCAACATTAAAAACTGTACATACAACTTTTCCTTATGGAACAAGAGAATGCTTCCCGAGCTTTGGACAAATTAGATGAGGTCCATACGTTTCTAGAACAAAGCAGTCTACAAAAATTGAAACAAAAGTCAATAACTGACTTAAAAAAAAATGATTAGCGGGTAAATAAACTTATTATTGCCTAAAATGATGACCAATTTGTTATATTTCTCAATTAAATTTTCCGTTTCTGAATTAAAATTTTTATTTCTTATTAATTTAGGATTTTAACAGGGATATATTTGTAAGCTTATTTATTTAGTTTTTTTTATCTAATATAGATGAGACCACTATTTTGACGGCTAACACGAAATCCCGGATAACGCGAAAGAATTTCGTAGCCCCTTCAATTTCCTGTTAACGAGGTTCGACTTATATATATTTTCTAACAAACTTAATCTTCTTTATCAGGAAAGAAAAGTTCATTGTATTCGTCGTCATTTATATTTTCGGGAATGTCATCTTCTTCCTCACTATCTCTTTCATGTATTTTATCCCCACTGAGCTCTAAACAATCACCATTTGTACAGTCAAGTTCATTTGATATGCCACATTTTTAAAATGATTTATCAATTATTTTCTATTAGATTTCATTCCATGATGTTATAAATCATTCGCACATTTTCGTTCGTGACGCAAGCCGCATATTTCTATCTTTTCCTATTCTTCAAGCATTCATGTGTTCCGCTGCAGACTGAAACTTTCGTTGAAAGGCTTGTTTATGGAAATATCTAAAGGTTGAACAAACGAAGTTAGTCGACCTGAAATTACTGCCAAATCTGTATTAGATTTGTTTATTGTTTTCCTTAAATCCGTCTGTTCTATGGGATCTAAACATATCCCAAACTAAGAGACTTTCTGGTTTTCTTAAAGCTCCTGGACGCTGTTCTCAAACATTTTTATGCATAATTTTAACCCATTTTCATCAATCCATCCCTTCTTATGAACACGAATAAAAACTCCATTTGGAAAATTACCAATTCTCTTTGTTTTTCGTTAGAAAACTACCGCTGGTTTTAATTTGCTATCGTCAGCAAAGCAAGAATAAGACCATGAGATGTGGGATTTTTCGTGTCCGGTAGTTTTAAAAGAAAGTTTTTAATCCTTTATTTTCCTTTAGTTTATCGACGGCAAACTTCTGGAAACGTAACACTTTTTGTCCTAGGTCTTTTGTAAGCTTTTCAGTTCTTTTTTGAAAAAGACATATTATTTGAAGTGAAGGAAAGCTCTTATTTCTGGTTTGTTTTCGTGGGAAAAAGTTGATGCGTGTTATACACCAGTATATGCTTGAAATAAAATATATACCATCAAATCAGTGATGCGTGTTATACGCCGAGATATACGGTATATAGAAATTATTGTTTGAAATTGAAGAATAAATAAAGGAATACCTCAAATTATTAAATAATCCTAGAAGTGATAATTCTCATTTTGCAAGATCTGAATTCGTTTTTCCAAATTTATGAATAAATCCCTAGAACATTTTCTGTTAAATCATTGTTTGCAATAAAATCCCTATCCCAAATAAAAAATCAGCACTTATGGATTAATCATCGCTTACCAAGAATGCCTCATATTTGTAGATATAACGTAAATAATTATACAAAGGTTTTTATTTGTTTTTTTTTCTAAATTGCGCAGATAATAATGCTCTTTCATCTACAAGCTTCCAGTGTGCTACTTTTTTTTTAATTAAGATTTCTTGATTGGCACCACTTTTTTAAAATGGTGAAATTCGCCTTATTTCATGACAGATTAATTAAGTCGAAAACAATGGAATTTCACCAATTTAAAAAAGTGGTGTCAATCAAGATATCTGAATTTTTTTTAAAAACTATATTTTTAAGCCATTAACAGACAGAATTTCTGACATTTATAAACAGGGTTCGTACGGGTGCTTGAATTTCATGAGTAAGAAATTCTTAGGTACCAGTATTTTCTTATGGAAAATCTCTCCTGAAATAAGGTGAAATTTCGTCCGTTTAAACTAGATTTATTTTTCTATAAAAAAATTCTGATATTGGGCCTTGAAAATAACGGTATCCGTACGAACCCTGTAATAAAGCAAAGAATACTATTTAAATTCAGTGGTGAAAATCAATCATTTGGGTAGGAAAATTCTCATCCCTGCATTAAAAGCAATTAAGTTTAACCCTTTGAAACTTAACGTTACCATATGGTACCGGAAAAGATGAATTATTTTCTTGTTTCAATACCAATACTTTTGAACTGAAACATGTTTATTTGATGACTTAAACTTCGTGATAAAATCAGACAAAAATTGCTATTTTGAGAAACTGATATGAAATGCAAGTATTGCATTTTAAAGAGGAAAATAACCTTTAATGTAGGGAGGCACAACCTGTGGCCCGCGATGGGTTAAGGTGTGACCCGCGAATTTCGTCAATTTAGAACTTGAAAAAATTGCACTATTTGTTCTCATGTCGCAGGAAAAATTCTTGAATTTCGTCAATTTGCCGCGAAATTTCCGGTTGTAAGTTAAGAATCGCAAATTTCGTATATCGGGCATGAAAATCGTGAATCTCGTTGATCGGGTCCGGAAAAATAGAGAATTTTGTTTATAAGGCTCGGAAAAATCGCGAATTTCGTTCATCGGGAACGGGAAAATCACGAATTTTTTCGATCAGACACGGAAAAATCGCAATTTTTGCCGATGAAGGTGGGAGGAAAAATCGCAAATTTCGCCGATCGAGCACGGACAAATTACTAATTTTATTGGTCGGGCACGGAAAAATCGCAAATTTCGTTGTTCGAACGCGGAAAAATCGCGAGTTTTGTCGAACAGGCTCCGAAGAATCGCGAATTTCATTGCCCGAACACGGAAAAATCGCGAATTTTGTTGATGATGCGCGGAAAAATTGAAAATTTCGTTGATTGGCTGCGGAACAATCGTGAGTTTTGTCAGTTTATCGTGAATTTCGTTGGTCGGGCGCAGAAAAATTGTAAATTTCTTCGATTAAGGGCGGGAAAATCGTAAATTTCGTCGGTCGAGCACAGAAAAATCGCGAGTTTTGTCGATCGGGCTCCGAAAAATCGCGAATTTTGTTGGTCAAGCACGAAAATTTTGCGAATTTTGTCTATCATGCACTGAAAAATTGCAAATTTCGTCGTTCGGGCATGGAAAAATGGCGCATTTTGTCGATCAGGTGCGAAAAATAGCGCGTTTTCTCGATCGGATGCGGAAAAATCGCAAATTCCGTCGACCGGGTTCGGAAAAATCGCGAATTTTGTTGATCAGCTACGGAAAAATTTCGAATTTTGTCGATCAGTTGCGGAAAAATCTCAAATTTCGTTGATCCGCTGATCTCCCCCCCCCCCCCCCTTCGTTAATAAAGCTCACATTTCTTTCGGCACTAGGCAACCTTCATGCCTGTGTTTGTATTTTAGCACTTTTAATAAAACAAAATTTACTCTCCCGAATAAAGACACGGAATTTTATCTCTTCTTGAAAATAATCCTTGCTACATCTGTTATATATACAAAAGTAAACACTGTTGATATATCCTTGTCAACTGAATTCGATATGCTGACCAGGTAGGGGAACCTAGAGAAATAGCCCCCCCCCCCCTCTGAAAAAGTATTTTTTATATGGTTGTAGGCCACAGATCACCTCCTCCAAATAGAATTACCTCCGTGTTACTATGTGGCCCTCGACAACCCAAACATTTTTGTAAGTGGCCCTTCTCTGAAAAAGGTTGTGCACCCCTACTTTAATGGGTTAAATCGCGATTTTGAAATTTTGCTTCAAATACTTTTATATTACCTCCTCTGCCCTTCCGAGTAGCATAGTATTTCTTGAACTTGCAGCTAAGAAATTGATACCATAAATGATTAAATCACGATTACCTTTTATACTTTAAAAGTCCGTCAAAATCATTACGAGGTGAATAGTTTTTTTGATGAATAAACAAATTTATATATTGTTATTTGCAATCAAACAAATTTAAAGAACTTTTTTTTTAAATCGTAATTCGAACTGTACATTCCCACAATATAAGATCTTAATTTTATTTTTCCAAATTTATGTTTAGACCCCTAGCACATTTTTTGTTACAATTGTAAGAAAATTGTGGAAAAAATGCATACATTATGTATTTCGGTCTCATTTGAACCATTCAACAATAATAACATTAACGATGCATGATAATATTTTTTAAGGTTTAAAGTAATATTTTAGTTGAAGAAATGGCATTCCAACTAATGCTCTTTAAAGCTCAGCATTAGTTTGGAATAACAATTCAGGAATATTACAATCTGCAACAGGCTTTATACGAGTGCTTACTTTTTTCTTTTCTGTACCGATATTTCTATAAACAAAATTTCGTAACATATGATATTCTAGTCCGTTCAGGGAAATTTTCGTTTGAGTAATATTAATCGAGGTTGACAGTTTGCCCTCCATTTTTATTTTAAAAGTGCCAATCCGCGCCGGAAATCAAAAATAGTGTTTTTTTTTTTTTTTTTTTTTTTTTTTTTTTTTTTTTTGCCCATGGAAACGCACATTTTACCATTACATGAAATAAAAGTCTTCTTTCGAAGTTTACGGTGTGAATTTGAAATTTTAAAATAAAAATGGAGGTCAAACTAGCAACTCTGATACTTATATTCAAAAGGAAAAATGTAAGCACCCATACAAATCTTGTAATACCGCAAGATAGAGCATTATGTAAAATTCTTCATAAAATTTAAATATTTAAAATTAGTTAAATAAAATTTTCAAAAACAGCGATATTTTCATGACAAAAGTAAACAATTTTATTAACATTATTTTGCATATCTACAACAGAAGGTCCATTTCACTTGCATAATTGGCGAACGTGTTACATTCAATGCATGTTATTAAACAAAACATGCATTTTTCCTACGTTGCTTTCTACGTTTTGTCAAATCAAAATAATAAATACAGGAATTTGTTTTTAACAATAGTTATCAAATAAATTCCACGCAGCAAAAATAGACAACACGTTTTATTAAATGAATTTTACTCGTTAAAAATTTTACTTGAAAAAAAAAAAACATGAAAGTTTTCAGCTATGATGTATTGAACCATAGCTGCCAAGTTTTACACCTGCCACTATTTTTTAATAACGAAATTTCTCTTAAGTAATAGTCGAAAACATGGGATTAATCCCTTAACAGTGTGGCCCGAACTGGATTCGGGCAAGAACACTTTGCTTGCTTCGTTATTAAAAGCATTTTGATACCACTAATTTGTAACTGTAAATTTATCTTTATTGATTGTCAGATATTTTTCGATTAAGTAAGGTAAATATTTTAGTATGGAAAAAGTGATGTCCATTAAATTCGTTATTAAAAGCATTTTGATACCACTAATTTGTAACTGTAAATTTATCTTTATTGATTGTCAGATATTTTTCGATTAAGTAAGGTAAATATTTTAGTATGGAAAAAGTGATGTCCAGCCCCATTTTTAATTTTTTTGTAAGAAAACAAATGTCACTGTTAAGGGGTTAAATAAGGCAAATATTTCTGATCAAAAACAGGGCTATGAAAAAAGCGTAAAATTTGGCAGCTATGATTAACCCTCTCGCTGCGTAATTGTTTTACCAAAATAGCTTCAAAAATTGCGTATTTAATTCCTTCGCGACGAGCGTCTTTTAATAATTTTTATCCTTTTGTCACCGGTTTTTCAAAACAAAAATTTTCGCCTGATTTAATCGGAAAAATGCTCCGATTAGATAAGGCAAAATTTACAATAAAAAGTTATTGGTGGGAATGATCAAGGAGGGTTAACCCTTGAGGGGCGGTGAGATATATTTTATCCTACCTACGATTAATGAAAATTTACACCAGAAAAAAATTAAGATTTTTTTTCTATTCTAACATTGGTGGGAAAAAGGCCGTAAAATTGCTTTTCCTTATTTTGAAATACAATTTTTCTAAATTTCCGGTGGGAATTAAGCTTTACACAAACGCAATTGCTTGACCCTCAAGGGGTTAATTGGACGGAAAAAAATGCATCCCGATGAAATCTCGGGTTGCGCAAATTTTGCTAATTTTATTTTGCCCGAGACACTCTAGGGTTGCGCAGCGAGAAGGTAAAACCTATTTGCATAAGAAGCGCGCATTTCAGAAGTTTACTTTTTATTCAGAAATTCCGAAGTAACTGTTACTTTCTATAATGATTCAAAATTCCACGATAATTTAAAGTATTAAGTCTTTTTTCTGGATTTCTGGTGTGGATAGGGAATTTATTAATTTAAAAGAAATACCTGAAATGGGCCACCGTTATTTTCGTAAAGTTTGCTTAGCCTTATTCAATTAATGAGATATCTCCCATAAAATAAGTCTAATTTTTTCGATCTAAAATACTGGTAGCCAAAAATCGTAGCATGTGACTTACACTACAAGTATTCATGGAAATAGCCATACATATATCGTCGGTGCCATGCCAAACTATCCAATGTGAAAACAGTGGGCTACTTTTTGTAATTCAGATATCTTGATTGGCACCACATTTCTGAAATCGTAAAATATCCCATGTTTTCGCCTTCATCGCCTATATCATTAAAAAAGGTTAAATAAGGCGAATTTTACTATTTCAAAAAGAGAGGTGGCAATCAAGAAATCTGAATTTTAAAAAAAGTAAGAAAAGTAGAAAAAGTAAAAAGCCCACTGTTTTCACTTTGGATAGTTTGACATGGTACCGACGTTTAATGATTCACATGGGTTATTAAAGTAATATAGGCCCAATAGATGGCGCTACTGAGCTGCATTTTGTAGGACTTAACCCCTTCGGGACGGGATCCTTTTGCGAAAATTTTAATCTTTTGTCACCGTTTTTTAAAAACAGAAATGTGTGTCTTCTTGAATCGAGAAATTGCACTGATTAAATAAGGCAAATTTTGAAGTAAAATTTTACTGGTGACAAAAAACAAGGATTCTGAGCACTTCATGCGGCACGTATACGTGCCGCTCGTCCCCAAGGGGTTAATACCATTTTAGCGATAGTCCTATCTCAAGAACTAATGCAAGGAATTTCATATCTTTAGAATCCTCATGACGAGCATAGATTGATTGCCATTTAATTTTGGTACTGTAATAGTGAATTTTGAAGTGTTAACATGTATGAGATAGAAGACAGTTTTAGGATTGCACACATATGATTAGTTTTTGTAAGTTTTTATTTGAGAGCATTGACGCTCGCGTGTGTTCGATGGCGGTCGCTGTCGACGGTGTAATCAAGAGTGTTTTTAGTGTTTTAAATAATTTACAGTTCATTTTAAGATTGTGTGTTTTAAAAGTACAAGCCATATGAAATTTTAATCCTCCATCCTTAATAATTTCATAAAAATAGTAATTTGGAACTTTTTCTGCTCATTTCACCCTTTAAAATTACCAATTTTTTAGAAACTATTCTTAGAGAGCAAGCACATCTTAAACGGTTAGCTGGGGTAACTGGAACCACGAGGTAACTGCTCCATAGGTTATTTTATAACAAACCGTTGATATCTTTTAACCTGCTCATTCTTGAGACAAATATTATGTGAGACCACAAAAACTAGTTTAAAATTAATGTAAAATAGCTCCAATGATATATCATTCTAAAAATCAATGCGTATTATATGCACGCATTTATTAAAAACGTCTGGAACTAATTTTAAGAATTCTAGAAGCGTTTGAGCTAATTTAAAGAGTGTTGTTTAGTGTCTCCTACAGGCGATACCAGGATTGAGGAAATTAAGTTTTAGCTTTTGTGAAGAATGCACTCTAATCTCTACCACCTAAAACAACGTGTTCAACTCAGTCATAACTGTCTGTTTGCTGTGATAGGTTGTCGAAAATTTATGTTTCTTTTTTTAAAAACAACGTGAATTTGGTCTGACTTCCTCGGCTTTTTATTAAAATACTGTAAGTACTTTTATTAAACAATCTTTTTTTTAAAGATTAGACATATAACTACAGTGATATCATTAGGTATCTACACATATTTAATTCATGTTTCAAATGTAAGCCCAGTGTCCCAGTTACCCTATTTATTTTTCATGAATGGGGTAACTGGGACATATGTCAGGGATAACTGGACCATGTTGGATCCAGTTACCCCAATAGTTCTAAAAAAATTTTTGAGTAAATTTTACAACGGGTAATAAATATCTCCATTCTGTTTTGCTCACAATAAAGACAATTATAGAATACCTTATTAAAATTACGTAATAAAACTTTAGAAAAGCATATTGGGGGGGGGGGGGATCAAACCAAATTTATTAACCCCTTGAAGGGCTGTTACGCCATCACATAATTTTAATCCCTAATTGCCACATTGGTACCGGAATTTTATAATGAAAATTTCAACTTTATTAAGTACGCGAAAATATACTGCTACTTGTTTTTAAATAAATTCTCTTGTAAATACTGGTGTCATTAAATTATTTAAACATTTTACGAATACAAGTATCATGCCCCTGACAGTGAGATAGCCAAACCTTGAAATTTTACGATACAGGTTTTGAGATACTTCAGTATTTACGTAGTCGTTTGTTCATAGATTTACCTTGTTACCTTTTCTCTTGGTATTTTACATGGGTATTTTACCCATGTAACTTTTATACTTACTACCTATACTAAAGTACGTAAGTACTTTATATTAGTACTTTATAACTAAATCTAATATTTTCACTTTTAGTGTTTTTTAGACATATTGACAACAAAGGATTCACTTACAACGCTCTTTAGTTGATGTATAATTTACATGATCTGCCTGGTTTAAATTTTTAAAAGTTGTTTACATTTTTTCAAACAGGACCTGATATCCCATATGGAAAAAATAAATAAAATAAACGCGTATGTAACATAGACCCTCCTGGTCCACACTTACCCATGTTTATGGGACAACTGGACCCATGAGAAAATAAAGATGATATATATATATATATTTATTTATTTATTTTTAGATATTAAAATGTAATTTTGAGCGATTCTGTCTAATAGAGGATACCTAACTGAGCACATTTACAAAAGTTCAGACTTTAAGTCAAATGAACATTAGCTATTTGAAGCTGAATTGCCAGAACCTCCAGAGTCACATTGTAAAATCATGGCCCAGTTGCCCCACCTAACCTTAAGTAAATACGAGTAGAATATAAAATTTTAAGTTTCTGGCTCATTCAGTATCACAAAAATTGGAATTTTAGAAAGTTTTTCATTTTTGCCCAAAACTGCAGACAGTGATACCGACATAAATTATAGACTATGTTAGAGCAGGAAACATCAATTTGCCACGGTTACTTTTGAAAAAAAGTTTGGAAGTTCCAGAGACTACGATTAAAAACAAATATATTAAAATAGCAATTAAAGTCTTTGTGCAGGAATATTAAAAAGCAGTAAACCAACGTTTAAAATGCACAAATAATGCGTGAAAAGCAGCAAACAGCTATTTCGAGTCTGCAGCGAGATTCTTCTTCAGTGCAAGATAGGGGAAAAAGAACAGCGTGCTAGAAAAAGCAAGGTTGAGCAAAATGATAGACAGAGACGCGCTGCCTTATATACCCTATGCGGGTAGCGAAAGCGCCAGAAAACCAATGAGAGAGAAGCAGTGGAAACGACTGGGTGGACAAGTAGTGACATCTACTGGAGAAGGAGAGAAAAAGAAACCAAAAATAGGAAATAAAATTAATGCTTTCCAGATACTTGGAAAATCTGGAGTACTAGATAAGTCATTGACTAAAGAGTGAGAATTTTTAATGATGTGGTAAGCTTCCCAAAAATCAAGATCAAGGTTAGAAGAACATTTTTGGATAATGGTGGCTGAGGAAAAATCGAATCTATGTTGAGAAGACCAAGAATGTTGAGCAATAGAAGGACGTTTGAGCTCCTGATTTTTAACATAACCTTCATGCTCTTTTAAACGAAATCTAAGAGCACGTTTAGTCTGGCCAATATAAGAAAGGCCACACTGGCAAGAGATATGGTAAATACCCAAGTTATCTAGGCGATCAACGGGGTGTTTGAGATTTGAAAAGTGATTTTATTAACAGGAGAAAAAAGAACATTAAAATCAAACCTTCTTAAGATTTTAGCAACTTGCTGACTGATTTTAGGAAAAGAATGGTAACACAACTGAAGTATCAGAGTTGGAATTAGAATGCTTTACAGAATGGACGGGTTTCGTCAATTTCTTATAAATAGAATAAATAATATTAGAGGAATAACCACGGCCAACAGCAATAGCTTTGAGGTAATTAAGTTCAGCACTAAGTAACTGAGGAATGGAACAAATATTGGTAGCCCGAAAAACAAAAGTATTGAAAGCAGCGAATTTCTGGTTAGGAGGAGGAGAAGAATGCCTGTGAGGTGGGAGACCGACAGCAAAAGGTTTACGAAAGACGGTAGTCTGAAAGCCATTTTCAAAGCAATTATATCAAAGGCAGGTTTGTAAGTTTGTTTTTTTGTCTTATAAGAGATTTCGAATTCACAAAGGATATTCTGAAAGGAAATGTTTTATTTTGTGTAACTGCAACATGTCTGTCATTAAATAAAAAAAAAAAGAATTTTATAGGAAATGTCCGGAAGGAATTATTTGGATGTATTTAAAATGTGGAATTAAAAAAAAAAGTCCAAAATGGCAGACGTGTCACTTGACTTGGAATAATGTCTTCTTTAATAATAAAAATGCATTTTTTTTTAAATATCAGCTGTCTACATATTTAATAATGCACTAACGTTATTTTTTCAAATAGTAATGCACACTTTTTACGCTTTAGTTGAATTCCTTAGATCAAAACCAGTGTTGCTAGACTGGGGACTTTTTTAACTCAGATTATTTGACTGTCACAACTTTTTTAAATAGTATAATTCACCTTATTTTCAGAATTTTTAATCTTCTTTTAATAGGCCGAATATTTCTATTTCAAAAAAGCGGTGACAATCAACAATCTGGGGACAAAAAATCCCCAATCTGGCAACACTGATGAAAACATTGCTATAAATTGTATGATTAAGGTATATTTTTTAAATCTTCACAGAGTTAAAAAATGTCAAAATTTTAGGATGCCAATGTTAAACTTACGTGTCTGAGTTCACTTTATATCTTTTTAAAAAATCCTCCGATTAAAAATAATTCTTTTCTGCGAGATAATTCCAAGATGCCACTATGATGCCAGAATTTTTTTTAAATTATGTATATTATGTATGTGAAATAGAGATTTGCCATGTTTTCATAATTCCAAATGTTCCCAATGTTCCCGGTGTCATTCGTTCATTTCAACATGTTAGCAATGAAAATGTTTTTCCCCTGAAAGGGTAAACCCATTATTTTTCGATACATAGTGAATATTTACTTCTTGAAGTAAGAACTATCTTTGATTGGGATGTCTTGTTATTGTATGAGCCATTGGGAAATTTAAAACAGTAGTTTTTAATTTCTATTTACGTAATTCATGTTTTTTTTTTAATATATATATATTCACATTTAAATAACACAGTTTGTGCATGTTTTAATCTGCGAATGACTTATATTTCAAAATTTGCGTTCATATTTCGAAAAATATATTATCCCAAATCTAAAGGCCCCTTTCTTGTATTTGTATCGCTAATGAACGTCGAATAAAAGCATATATATAGTTCTATTTTGACAGAGACCATTACCATGTTTTTACGTGCAGAAAGTAACTGGGTAGATTGAAATGTATTTTAAACCACAGGAGAGCACGTATTTCATTTCATATAAGCTTAATTTGCATTGAGATTATAAAACTATCTAACATTTTTATGTGAAAGTTTATTAATCTTTTTCATTTGTGTTTGTAAAATGCATCCTTTTAAAAGTTATTTTATGAATTTTGAAAAGTTCCAACTTTTATAACTTTAGAAAAGACTACGACAATTTACAGATACTTTTTTTAACGATCTCATAAACATGTCTTATGTTTTGTATGAAAAAGTCGTAAAAACGAAAACATTAGAATGATCGCTGCAATAAATTTATACGTTTTCAAAAAGATATTATATTTGTTTACGATGCATGCTGGGCTATAAAATAATACCAGTGGTGGCTGGTGACTGGTGTTTTATGGAACTACATGCATGGCTTAATATTTTTCTTCTTTTTTCTGCCATTATTTTTTAAAAAGTATACTTTGTGTTATTTAACTGCAGAAGATCAGTCTTTAAAAAAGACAAAAAATTCTGGCAAAGTATAGTGGTGAGGAAAAAATGTAAAATTTGGCAGCCAGGCATGTATTTAGCCCTCTCGCTGCGCAACCCGAGATTTCATCGGGCAACGTAAAAGTAGGAAAATTTGCGCAACCCGAGATTTCCTCGGGGTTTCATTTTTTCCACTGTCGACTATTTTTTAATTCAACTCGGACCACTTATAAAAAAAAAAAAAACCCGTATACACTTTAACCACATCTACAAAATATTATATTGTAAAATAGATCTCTTAAAATAGTCGTGCGACAATATAAGAATAGTCTCCAGTGGCAGCTCTGATTTAGCTTGATTTAAATGTTTAATTATTGATTCAGGTTTGGGTTAAAAACAACTCTCTTACTAAAAAGGTTTACATATTAAAACTCTAAAATATATACATATTTGATATATGTAATTAAAAAAATGCGCAATTTTTGAACCCACTTTGATAAAAAGAAAAAATACGCAGCGAGAGGGTTAACCTCTTAACCCCTACAGGACGAGCATCTTTTACAGATTTTTTTATCTTTTATCATTGTTTTTCCAACACAGAAATTTTTGCCTTATTAAATCGGTAAAATGCTCGGATTAAATAAAGAAAAATTTACAATAAAAATTTACTGGTGAAAATAATCACGGATTCTGAGCACTTTACGTGGCACGTATACTGGTCGTTCGTGCCCAAAGGGTGATCGCTTAACATTTAAGAAAACCATCAAAAATGTACGTATTTTTATTGCAATAAATGAATAATGATAAGGTTTCGAAATAAAGTACGCGATTAGTTGCATGTTTGAAGGGAAAGAAAAAGATGTTTTAGCACACATCGTTGGTACCATGTCAAAGTATCCAATGTGAAAAAAGTAGGCTACTTTTTTAAAATTCAGATTTCTTGATTGATGCCACATTTTTGAAATAGTAAAATTCGCCTTTTTTAACCTTATTTAATGGCATATTGATTAAGTCGAAAACAAGGGGAATTTTACCATTTCAGAAATGTGGTGCCAATCATGAAATTTGAATTAAAAAAAGTACCCCACTGTTTTCACAATGGATAGTTTGACATGCTACTGACGATATTCGCACTCGCAAAAAAAGTCATGAGGCGGGAATTTTGGACTTTGGCACGTCGAATGTCAAGTCTATTTTGTCTGTCTTTCCGTTTAAGCCACGAAATAAGACTCCCGTTACAGAATCTATAAGTGTTAGTCACCGATGACTGACGCGGCATAAACGGAAAGACCAGGGTCAGTCACTGGTGACTGACGTGGCATTGAACGCGTTAATGTTTGTTTTGCACCATATAAATCACTCCTGCTTACTTGCCAACTTTCCCTTAAACTTCCGTAAAATGTGAGTTAAATCAGTGTTGGACTTTATTAATTCAGCTTATTTGACTGACACCACTTTTTAAAAATAGTATAATTCGCTTTATTTTAAAGGACCCTTCAATCTACTTTTAAATAAGCCGACTAATTCTATTTCAAAAAAGTGGTGACAATCAACAATCTGGGGACACAAAAGTTCCCGATCTGGCAACACTGAGTTAAACTGACCCAGGTTAAACACGTTCGAACCAGAAATTCATTAAAGAAATTAATTTAAATAGATTTCGTAGGGAAACATGATTTTAAATGTATGATGATACATCAAACAAATTTTCTGGTTAGTAACACGTATAACCTGGGTTAGCTTAACTCACATTTTACGAAAGTTTAGTTGAATGTTGGCAAGTATGATACTGGGCTCATAACCATCCAAATATCATTAAAAATGTTTCATTTATTCAACAAGTTACCGTACCGTTCATATTATACGAGATATTGCTTTTCTGGTTTCAGAAGTTTTTTTCCGGTAGTGAAACACTTTTAAGGCTTCAGCCCGGCCAGTGTTAAGTGGGATACTTTTTTTAAATGAAGATTTCTGGATTAATATTAGTTCTTTGAAATAGTGAAATTCGCCTTACTTAATCACACATTAATTAAGGCGAAAACAAGGGGAATTTTTCCATTAAAAAAAGTTGTACCAATCACGAAATCTGAATAAAAAAGTAGCCCACTGGCAACCCTGATCCCGGCAATATCAGGAGAAATCGAGAACGATACCTCAGCCCGTCGTGTTCACGGGCGTTATACTTAACGAGTTAAAAGTTGGCAAACTGGTACAAAATTCCACCAGTATATTTTATAACAAAATTTCGACTTTTAAATGTCTTATTCACGACTAATATTACTGTCATGAATAAGTAAAAAATTTCTATTCCTTTTTGCCTTTTCCATGTTGGCAATTATGACCTGAATGTTGCGCCCTAAATTAAGTTGTATTTTACTGGTAGTTTATTTATGTTTTGTGCATTGCTATTGAATATGAATATACAGGGTGTCAGCAAATTAGATAAAAAATTCAAAGTGGTGGTAATGGGCATCAAGAGGATGAAAAGTTTCCATAGAGCATGGGTTCGCAAAGCACGTATTTAATGAAAAATACAGGGTCTTCTAGTTTAATTTAATTTGGGTTGAGGGTAAGAACCTCCAAAAAACTGAAGTATATTATAATACAATTTTTAATAGATACTAGGGGGCTCGGCCCCCTACGAGCTACGCTCGCCAACCCCCGTTCAGGCACCACAGTTTCTAAAAGCACACTAATTTGATCGGCTATAAAAAGATTTTGAAAGATTGAATTATAATTTAAAAAACAGTGGCGATCTCCCTATAAACGGGTTTCTATTCATTTCTCTTTGATTGGGGAATTTTAAGAAAACATCAGCTGCTGTTAAAAGATAGTATGACTGTTTTCCTCTTTGGTTAAATAAAACCAGTTAAACATTTCAAAATAAGCTAATATAAAATGAATTAAGTAATCAGAGTTTTTGTCTCCCGGCATTTTTTAACAAAGCGAAAAGAAAGTTCTTTTAAATAATGCATTTTAAGCGGGCTCTCATGTCAAACACACAAGTCGTATGTTTGTTGTTCAATAAATAAATAAATAAATAAATAAATAAATAAAAGACACTTTAAATGTATCGTTTTTAATCTCACACAATTTTCACCAAACTTTTATTTCTCTTTTTAATATTCATTTGAAAATACTTTTGTTAAAAATGAAATATTATTTGCGCTGTCCCAACAAAAATAGTTGAAATGCTCATCTCGAAATATCAAATAAATGTCTCGCGCACTTTTTAAATTTAAACTGTTTTGCAATATTATTTTTTGTTCATTTTACGTAATAAGTGTAATGTGACGTAAATGTGACGTAATTTCTCCTATTTAAGACTTCTAACGCATATTAATGAATTCATTATTTTACAACATCCTTTCTCTGTTAAAATTCACGTGTAAATATAGTTTTTATAAAGTAATTTTTAATAAGTTCCTGCTTTTTATACATAATTATTTAATTCTAATTTAAAAGTTATTTTTTTCTGTTTATAATAGTCACGTGTAAATAAATTTTTAATTTGAAGCAAACATTATTGTCTGTGCTGTTTATACAGTTGTAAAAAGGTTAAAGGAATACAATTTTCTAAAATAAGTAAAAAATATCTCTCGAAATGCTGAAAATTTTAATTTTAAATAGAAATAAAAGCTCAAAAAATGAGTCAAATTTGAAATTATAACGTATAAAATGATCTATAAATGATTAAATTCTGATGTATAGTTTTTGCTCCTATAAAACTTTTATAATGGAACGACTTGTCCAACTCTTAAAATAATTCTTCGATTTGAAAACTGTCTGCATCAGCGTGTTTATCAAACATTGCTATCAAACACCGCCGATTTTCATATTTTTGTATGCAATATTATTCTTAATATTAACGGATAAAGACCTCCGGTCACAAAAAATTCAAAACCGGCGGCGTTGACAGCTGAAGCTGCTCTTTTTTTTAGAATAGAGAGATTCTCACCTAGTTGTAAACGTGATAATTAATATCAAACAAAATTTAAATGTTTCCATTATACTCGCCAGCAGTATCCGCTTAAAGCTCGACATTTTGGACTGCGATTACACATTCATATTGTCTCATCAATTGCTTGTGCAACCTGTTTTTCCAGAACTTTTCGTAAAGTTATAACATTTCAAGCAAAAAAGGGTACAAATCGTTACATTTTAATTGCAATATTTTTATTTTTTCCAAAATTATTACCGAAAAGCCAACTCCAGACAGAGTGAAACATCCTGTATTTTTCATTAAATAAGTGGTTTCGGCCTCCATGTTCTATGGTGATTTTCATCCGCTTGATGCTTACTATCACCCGTATGAATTTGTCGGTGGAATTCGTTAACACCCTGTATATATAGAAAACAAAACAATAACAAAAACATTGTGAAAACATTTTTTTACAATATTAATAATAACTTTTTTAAGGCGTCTTGTATGTTTTAAACGGGAAGAAAATTAAGAAAAAATTCAAAGTTTGAATTAGTGTATCTGCAAAACTGTTTTATGTATAAGAATGAAATTTTGACTGTTAATTAATCAATATTGTACTTTTTAATATAACACCATTTGAAACTGTCTAGTATTTTACAGAATTTGTGTACTGTTAAAATTAAAATAGCTGTTTTTTTTTTTTTTTTTTTTTTTTTTACTCTGTAACTCATTGCGCGTATAATATCTTGATTATATATGTATGGAATAATATGAAATTGGATATAGATAACACATAAGAATTTTTAAAACTATCTACTTTTAATTATTTACAGTGATACGATTTTTAGTTATGACTATTTTTATTCTTTAAAAAATGTAAAATTTCGATTCTTTATAGAAAAATACTTTTTTCATGGTTAACGAAATAATTTTGACTTAACTCGGGAGAACGCGTGCATACCCAGGGTATGAATGGTTTTTACTTTGTCACCAATAAATACAAATAATAATCACCATCTTATTTAATTTGAGACAATTTTGCGATAAAAGACGTTGACGATCACCTTTAAAAAGGTAGTGGTAACAATTGTAAAAACCTTACGCACTCCTGGCCTATCAGGCCCGGCGCGCGTCCTCCCGGGTTAAGAGTAGATCATTTTAAAAATACATATGTTCTTCCTATATATATATATATAATTTCATAACATTGTTCTTAACCCTTACCGGCGCGGAGTAATTCTGTTTATAAACTGATGAAATAATGGACTGACACCGCAATTTATAAACGAATTTATTAGACAGTATGAACTTATTTATTTTTATGTACATTATAATAAGAAAATTTTAGTTAGATACTCTTGGTGCTGTTTGTCAGTTTTGGAATTAAAATTAGCTGTCTTTTTTTAAGGACATCGCCCCGGAAAGGGTTAAGATATGTTCTGAAGATATCATGCGCAATGACTGGCGGAGTAAAAAAAAAAAGAGCTATTCCAATTTCAACAGTACACAAATTCTGTAAACGACTAATCAGTTTGTAATAGTAGTATATTAATCAATATAAACTGTTTATTTAATTATCAAAATTTCATGTTTATACATAGAAAGATCGTGGAGATACACTAAATCAAACTTTGAATATATTTGTTGATTTTCGTTTGGTTTAAAAAGTACAAGACTCCTCAAAGCAATAGTTGTAAGAATAAAATATACAAGAAAGTGATATTGTAAAAACCTTTTTTTTTATTTTAAGAAATTTTGTCGATTAAATATACAACAGAAAAAAAACTTCTGAAAAAGTAAAAAAATTGCTCGATGAAATGTTCTTTTATTTCTGAATCTTTCGAAAGCTATTTCCGTATGAATGTATTTTGCGAGATAACATATAACTGGAAAACCAATTTGTTTTTACTTTGTGATTCCATCGTCTGTACTTTCTAAAGTAAAATTCAATGTTTCGTGTGAAAAAAAGGCATAAAAAGAAGTCAGTGGAATGTAATATGAAATGTTTTTCTATGATTTGAAAGAAAATGAAAATCTTACACCAGATACAAAATCTGCAATAGTTTAATTTTCTCATCGCTTATTTATATTTTCTAGAAAGCTGATAAAAGAATGTTTGATTAAAAAAGGCGTTTTTTAAAAGATTTTTTAAATCCCTAAATATATATATACATAACGTTAATCGTTATATGGTGATTATGCAGTATAGAAAGCTTCGATGAAATAGTAGATGAATAGTGAGAAGGCATGTAAATGTAGTGAGAAGATGTCTCCTGCTGTTTAGTATAACGATATACTGCGTTATGCGGTAAAAGAACGTCGACGATACAACTCAGATTCAAAATATTAGAATAATTACTTTTTTTCACAAACTGGAAATATCCTTTGGTAATTTAACATCTTTTAATGCAAATATGCAAACGATATTTTTATTAGGAACTTATTGTTGATTAAACTTATTTATTATCTTAAAATTAATATCATTTCTGAAAAGAATAATTGAAAAAAAAATATTTTGAAAAGTCAAAATATTAGAATATTTATTCAAGTGGTTCAAAATATTAGAATATTTCGCATTAATTCTCCTTTAATTATCACCAATTCATAACTGGTGGCATCATTGATTAAATTCAGACGATTTTATTTAAAATCGGTGTTCTTTTTATAGTTTGTTTGCATTTTTGTCTTAAAATGGGTCGTTTGGGTGATATTCCTGAATCTATTAAATTTTACATGTTTGATTTGTATCGGCACGGTAAAAATCAATGTTATATAGGGAATTATTTACATTTTTCGCAATCAAGCGTTAGTAAAATACTAACGCAATATTCAAAAAATGGAAATTTTCAGAATAATCGCCGAAATGGCGGCCGAAAACCAAACGAATCTGCTAGAGCTGACAGGAAACTGAAGCGTATAGTTAAGAAAAACCGATTTAAAAGCGTGCAATTCTTGCACCGAAAATGGAAAGAAGAAGGAGTTGGAGTTTCTACATCGAGAACATTAAGACGTCTCCATAAATTTAAGTTTGAATCTCGTATACCGAAAACAAAATCTCTCATGACTGTAAAACAAAAACGTATAAGATTCAATTGGTGTAAATCAAGACGTTTATTGAGCAAAGAAGATTGGAAAAACATATTAGTTAGGGATGAAATTATCTTGTATAGATACAAAACATACTTTCATCGCTAAATAATATATTTTCCCAATCTTCTTCGCTCCATAAACGTCTTGATTTACACCAATTGAATCTTATACGTTTTTGTTTTACAGTCATGAGAGATTTTGTTTTCGGTATACGAGATTCAAACTTAAATTTATGGAGACGTCTTAATGTTCTCGATGTAGAAACTCCAACTCCTTCTTCTTTCCATTTTCGGTGCAAGAATTGCACGCTTTTAAATCGGTTTTTCTTAACTATACGCTTCAGTTTCCTGTCAGCTCTAGCAGATTCGTTTGGTTTTCGGCCGCGATTTCGGCGATTATTCTGAAAATTTCCATTTTTTGAATATTGCGTTAGTATTTTACTAACGCTTGATTGCGAAAAATGTAAATAATTCCCTATATAACATTGATTTTTACCGTGCCGATACAAATCAAACATGTAAAATTTAATAGATTCAGGAATATCACCCAAACGACCCATTTTAAGACAAAAATGCAAACAAACTATAAAAAGAACACCGATTTTAAATAAAATCGTCTGAATTTAATGAATGATGCCACCAGTTATGAATTGGTGATAATTAAAGGAGAATTAATGCGAAATATTCTAATATTTTGAGCCACTTGAATAAATATTCTAATATTTTGACTTTTCAAAATAATTTTTTTTTCAATTATTCTTTTCAGAAATGATATTAATTTTAAGATAATAAATAAGTTTAATCAACAATAAGTTCTTAATAAAAATATCGTTTGCATATTTGCATTAAAAGATGTTAAATTACCAAAGGATATTTCCAGTTTGTAAGAAAAAAAGTAATTATTCTAATATTTTGAATCTGAGTTGTAGTAGATTGAGCAAGAGCAGTGCGATATAACTCGAATATTGCAGTCATAGAATTGTTGGCCAGACAATGGATCAATTTAGTGAAGATTTTCCCGTAATTAAATAAAACAAGGCAGACGACAAATCCAATATTTTATAAAAGTATATTTCGGTGGTTGCAGTTTCCACCTAGTAAATGTTGTCGAGCCATCGCTACAGCATCAACTCAGTCTAGGTAAGCATTTTGGAAATTTACTAAAAAGTCATCCGGCGGCCAGAAGAAGTTGAACATCGAAAATTCGACCAAATTCTGAGGATAAATCGCTTTTTGCCACTTTGCATAATAATACAATTTATGAGGTAGCACGCTTTCTGAACCAATGAGGAATTAAAGAAAACACGCCATCTTACATCACGGACGAATGGGAGAGAAATTGGAAAGAGTACTGATAATTTGGAGCTTACGGATTTTATAGTAAAAAATACCCAGCGCGGGAAATGAAATACTCGGAATAAAAATGAAAATGTTTCTTAAAGGACATTAGAAATCACAGAAAAGATCGGAAATCGTTTAACCCTTAAATGCCTGATTTTTCAAAAATCATTGTAATAATGTTTTTTGGCTTTCATTTTTTAAATAAATCATGGGAAAAATACTTTAAAAAATCATATTTTGTTTTAAGTATGGTTTAGGGCTAAAACACAGTTTGTTGCTAATCGGCAATAGTGGTCTTTAATTGAAAAAATAATTTTCCTTGATAAAATTCTATAATATTAAACACGCAAGAATTTTAGGAACTATAATAAGAAATAAATTTTACTTGCTCACTGCAGAGCAAAATAGGGTATTTCGCAAGCTTCTAAACAAAACAAAAAGAACAAGTAGGAACAATTGAAAAAATAAATCTATCTTTATTCTTAAACAGCACAAGTGTTGCCATCTACATGTTGAAAATCGATTTAATAATATTTTCAGAATGTATTTTATTGGCAACGTTAGACATTATAGCTTCAATATTATTCTAATAGTACTTTAGAACCTAAATTGGGTATGTTGCCGAAAAGCAACACCCGGCATTTAAGGGTTAAGAATTTAAAAATAATTAAAAGCATTATAATTAAGTAACTTGGATATGATAGATATTAATATGAGCGAGATTTAACAGAATTAACGATAGAGATTATTTAAGAATAAGGAATTAGTGAATATGGTAGTAATTTAGAATAAAACAGGGAAAATTGCGCAGGAAGACCTTAATAATATAACATATATATGTTATTTTTCTTATTAATTTATACAAACATAAATTTTTAGAATAAATTCTCAAAGAAGAAAAAACAAAATTAGGAACTCCTATTTTTATTTTTCTGAAATCATTGTTGATAGTATACAACATAAACATTTCTGTAAAGATAAAAACATAAGAACAGACGAAATTATTTTTTTTACATATCATTCAAATGTCATTTTTTAAACAGAATACGCAAAGGTTTTATTTTAGTGCATGTCTAATTTCTAATAATATCCCTTTGGGGACGAGCAACACGTATACATGTCGCATGAAGCGCTCAGAATTCTTGATTTTCCTCACCAGTAAAATTTTACTGTAAAATTTGCCTTATTTAATTAGCGCATTTTCTCGATTCAGGAAGACACAAATTTCTGTTTTTAAAAAACGGTGACAAAAGATTAAAAATTTCGTAAAAGGCTCCCACAAAGCGTTATAAGTAAGCGAACAAACTTAATGCTGGAATCAGTCGTAAATTAACACAGTTGCGCCACCTTGTGGATGGAGTGATAATTCACATACGCCGGATTTTAGTGTGGCGCGTATTTTCTAAATCTTTAGTCACCCATGGAAATGGGATTTGTTTGCCACATTTAATGCAAAACAATGGTGTAGCGAGAGGGGCACCCAGATGCACTTGACATCACGAAGTTTTCTTCGCCTTACCAAAGGTACTTCAGTTATTAATCAAGGTGACTAAAACTTTACAATTTTAGTGGTGCGAGTAAGAAAACAGTTAGGTATTTCCTGTAGTTCACACTCCATCCGCTACGTGGCGCATGACCTTGATTGATGTGACCTCGCTTTTAATCTTGCGGTTATTTCTCCCATTTGAGATAGGACGCATACTTATATCGCTTTGGGCTCCCATCCCGAAGGGGATATTCATGTCTAAATTCATTCACAGAATTTTGTAATTGAATAACACGAAACAAGTAACAAAAGTAAGAAAAATAACAAGAAGTAATTTTGTAAATATTTTTAATCAGATGATATTTTTAATCTTTATGTATCGCATTGAAGAACTCATGCTGCGATATGCGACTTTGAATGGAAACCAGTTTTTCCTCTCGTGATTCGATCATCTGTACTTTCTGAAATAAATGAAAATTAAGCAATCTCAAATAATTGGTATTGTGAAAGAAGTTTTTAAAAAGATTCTTGTCTTTGTAATGTTTTTCAAGCTTTTCTAAATTTTTGTTTATGTTTTCCGTATTAAGAATTTTAAGACATGAATATAAAATTTTGTTAGTAAACCCTTTCAAGGGCGGTGGCTACACGGTCTAGCCGCCTAATTTTAATTCTAAAACTGACAAATAGCACCAAGAATATTTTAATAAAATTTTAATATTCTGATGTCAGTAAATAATTTCATCATTTTTCGAACAGAATTCTTCTGCCAAAGAAGATATCTGGCGAAATATTTTTTATTTTATAAGCCTTTCAGGATAAAAGTACATGTCATGCTAAAATGTTGATTTAATGACACATTTACGAATAAGTATATCAAATGCGAAATTTTATACCAAATTTCTGGTCCATTGCATGATTTGGTGAATAAAATTAAGTCGGATAGATTATATTCCACAATTCTTCTAAATCTTAAAAAACTGCTTAAAAGTAATTTTCGAAATGATGTTGTTTTAATATGATATAGAAGGAATTAAATATTTTATACTTTGTTTAATACAATTTAACATAACTTGTGTGCAAACAATATACATACAAGAACATATACATACGTACAAGGTGTGCAAACAATTTTATCACACTTTTAAATGAAACTACTTGTATTATTTAACCAAAGAAAAATATTCCGCGAACGAACGAGAATATTATGATTAATAATACAGGCCTGCGAAATTTAAGTTTTTGAAAAATACAAGAGAAGTTTTCGCTGATTTTTATATTATTTGGTGGGCTGATTTCGAAAATGACCTCCATTTTCCCCCATCACATCAGAATTTTTTGTAACATCGATATCGATATTTTTGATAAAATGAAAAGGACAATTTTGGACAATTTTGCATGTGCTATCTGGCAACAGTGATTTTATCCATGCAAATCTATGTAATAAAAATCGATTCTCGGTGAGGCAAATTGATTTTTCAGTGATCGATTATTTTTTATAGGTTTAAATGGTTTAAAGCAACTGGGTCTATCGGAATGTTGTGGCGTGTTGGGAAAATCAATTCGTATCGTAAAATTCTATGATTTAATTATCAGACACTGATTCCGATATCTAATCTTATAATTACCTGGCAGAATTTACCGGTACGAATTGATTTTTCCTACACGACAAATTTTCCAATCGACCCAATATTTTTCAAGAAAATGTGACGTGATAGAATTTTTTCATGATTTGTTTTTTAATTAGCACCAAAAAATACATGAATTTCAGCCATCAATACCCTTGTATTTTTTTCATCGCAGGCCTGTGTAATCCAATCTAAATGTATATAAATGAAAATCAATCTGATTTTAAATATGAATTTTATTGAGTATGAATTAAATATATGAATATTATTTTTTATGAATAGTATTTCGATATAACCCTTAACACGTTCACTGCAGCAAAGAGTAAGAATTTTCCAATTTCTTCTTGAAAGTCGTTTGCCACCTCAAATTCTGAAAGGTAAATTTCGCTTTACTAATACAGCGAAATTTCTACCAGTAAATAAGGCATTTTTTTTAAATAATGGTAAGAAATAAATAAATTAAAGCCACGAATATTAAAGCTACGAGTATACTAGTAGCGTGGCAGTCAACGTGTTAAAAGCTAATGATATCATTTATCATCAGTGTTCTCGATTCAGTGGATTTTTTTTAATTCCCGTATTCTATATTCACACCATAAATTTTAAATGGAAATTTTTGATTTATTTAATAATAGACATTTCGTTATGAAAATAAGCAAAACTTATAAATCCATAAATATTTTATGCGCGAAACTAGGTATGCCCAGGGGGGTACCATTCGTGCGATGCGCCAACTCTAAAGATTTCTTAACTGCTCGCGCATTACGTCACGTGGCGGACAACTTCGCCTCGCTTCGCTCGTTTCAGTATTATTCTGTATGCTGTTCTGCGTTGGAATTTTTTTTCTGTGAATGATTTTAATTATTCTATTATTTAAACAGACTTTTTGAATAAAATCTAATGAATGCGCTATATCAGCGTGTTCTAATAACTCTCACAGAACAAGTATACAGATTTAACAATACAGTACATAGTCTGAAATCCGAGCATCGACATCCTGGCGATTAATATTCTGGAAAATCGCAAAGAAAAACACTAAAATCGCAGAGGACAAAATTTACTGCAATTTTAAAACCGAATTCCTTTTACGAATGTCAAAAAATTTCTGCAGAACTGGAAAATCTCTAAAAATTGCATAAGAGAATCGCGAGAAATTCCGAATAAACTTTAATGAAAGAAAAAGAAGAGGGATTTACTATATTGGACTAAACTGTTAAAGCCGGATTTCTTTCACAAATGCAGACAAATCGCCATGAAATGGGGAAAAAAAGTTCAAAGTTGAAAACTCGCAGAGGAGAAAATTCATTGTATTTGGCTAAAAGTTGAACAGAGTTCCTTTTACAAATCTAAAAAAAAAAAAAAAAAAAAAAAAAAAAAAAAAAAAAAGAGAGAGAGAAATAGGCTGTTTGGATAATTGGAAGTTCGGTTTAAAATTTTTTTTTTATAGAAATTGGCTGTTCGGATAATTGGAAGTTCGGTTAGTTGGGGTTCCAATAATCGACTCTCAACTGTACTTCCATAAATTTTCTTTCTATTGTTTCCTATTTGTATGAAGAAATGTTATATTTGATGTGTTTTATAAGATAACATGGAAATTTTAATACTGAAGTTGTTTTAAGTTTTTCAGTTTTTGCTGAAATTTTGTATACATGAAATCAGTGTTGATTTCAGGGGGTGGCCCGGGGGAGGACATTCCTCCCCCGGAGCAATGCGATGTCCCCTCCGGAAGATTTGAGATTTTGGGTTTTCAATGGTCAAAAAGGGCAATCCCCCCCCCCCCCCGGAGCCACAGAAATCCCTCCCGGAGAAAAGTGTCTGAATTCAACACTGTATGAAATAACGATATTGTTATTTTAATAATATAATGTAAATAATATGTATAGTACATATTTTTTTCATAATAGAATTAGTTTAATTATAGAGCAATATTTTTGTATTATTTTCATCCTGTATAAGCATAATGACATTCGAAAATTTTTGAAAACATATCTAGTAATTGGACAATGCATTATTGTTAAAAGTTTTGAAGTGTGAGTTTTGTTTAATTTATTCTGTTTGATAATGCTAGGCTTTTCATTACTACTCCTGTGTAATCATATTCATATAATTCATTCGTTCATTTTATTTTACAATAGTTTAAATGTTTTCATTTGTAATTTTGCACATTAAAAAGGTAATTTTTTTCGCGAATTTACTTAAGTATTTGAATGTTAACAAACGTATCGCGATATTATTTAACCATTATGCATTTTATATTTGATTAACTCCAATCAGTATTTGTCCAAATTATTTTAAGGAAAGTAATTTTGTTCAATTTACTTTCGAAAATCTGCTTTTTAAAAAATTATTTACTTCGTATTTCGGTCTTTTTACGCATCTATTTACTGTCTCGCGGCTGATCGAGCTCCGATCTTGTCCGCCACGTGACGTTTCAGTCCTGCTCTACTCTGATTGGCTATCCTTCAAATGGAACAACCTTATTGTAGAAGAACCTTGGGTATGCCGTTTTGTAAAATTTGCATGAAAATATTTCTTTGCTTAAACTTTTTATACGGCTAATTTTTGTTTTGTTAAGTTCAACGCTTTGAAATAAAATTTAAAAAATGAAAATATTGTTACAATTTCAATTATGAATCCGTTTTATTTAAAATTTGTTTTTGTATTTAAATTTTTGACACGAACTGTCATTTAGAAAAACTATCATTCAACAACATATATTTTTAACTTGCATTTATTCCTACAGTATCAAAAATGTAATTAACCGTCATATAATACAGTCAAACCCGGTTAAGACGCTCACGGTTAATACGCGATCCCGCTTAATACGCGACTTTTGTCCACTCCCTTGAAACGCGTCTTAACCGGGTTCCACTGTATAATCGAATGTGTTTGGCCGTAGCCACTTTGAAGACAGAGCACATTTTAATCTATGAAATATTTTACTAATTTAAAAGAAATTGAATTTTCTTAAAGAAAAACCTTAAGTTTTGGAAAACACATTTCAAATAATTTACTACCTGTCACTTCTTTCACTTTTTAACGAACATGTTGCCTGTCATAACAGAAGAAATGACAGAAGAAATATCGATGAAAATACTTTTATTAAATCTTCCAAAAGCAGAGTTTAAAAAAAAAATTACGGTTCAAAATAATATATTATTGAAAAAAAGGGTTTTTTTTCTACCCCCAGTTTCTACCATCTGTATTTTTTAAATAAATCTGGCTGATAGAACAAGATTTCTGAAATGTTATTTCATTTATAATTTTATTTTTTTTTCTCTGTAATACTTTGTAGGTGTTGTTTCTGTTTTTTTTTTTTTTTTTTTTTTTTTTTTTTTTTTTTTTCGTTACCTATGAGTTCTGTTTTAAGAGCTTTACGAAATTAATATTTCCAGTAGATATGTCGCCAGGGCAAAAATAACTCAATTCATGTAAACACAATTTTAAACAAGAATTTTATTCTATATTATTTAACTTATTAATGTTTGAACATGCCTTGTTTATAAAGAAAATTCTGATTCGTAATGTGTTTATTTAAATACACACACCTGCATGGTTTTGGGACTTAACTTTTGATAAGTGATTTTTATGTATTTTTTAGCGCTGAATCCGAAAATGACCTTCATTTTTAACCATCACGTCACGATTTTATCATAAATTTCAATGGTAAAAAGTAAAAAAATACAGAACATCTAATACTGAAAGATACGGGAAATGGTAATATTTCTTAACTTTTGATAACTGATTTTGAGATATTTTTTAGCAATTGAATTTGAAAATGACCTTCATTTTTAACCATCACTTCAAAATTTTTCGCAAATCGTAAATTTCAAAGTCAAAAAATAGCAAAATTCTGATGCTATAAAATAGATGTGATGGTTGTGTTTTTTTTTTATTTTGATAATTGATTTTTATATACTTTTTAGCACTAAATCTATAGCTGCCAACTCTTCCGCTTTTTCAGACCACAATAATTTAATAGAAATTCTCGGCTTATTTAATAGACACATTACGGCGATTTAAAAAATTTAAATTTTCTATAAACTTTTTGTGGTCTGAAAAAGCGTAAGATGTTGGCAGCTATGCTAAATCTGAAAATAACCTTCATTTTTTGCCATAGCTTCAAAATTTTTTGCAAATCGTAAAATTTAAAGTTAAAAAGTACAAAAATTGCAAAAAATCCTGATGTGATGGTAAAAAAAAGGCCATTTTCGGATTCAGAGCTACAAAATACGTAACAATCAATTATTAAAAGCTAGGTAATTTGACACACCCCAAATTTTGCAGGCTTGTGATACCGATCAAACTGACCAATATGGCCATACGATATGTCTATAAAGGGAAATAATGTGCAACAATATATATGGAATATATACATATACATATTAATTTTCTGTATTTTATTACAATATCAACAATTAACTTACAAAGAAGGTTTCCTAAAGCACGTGCTCAAAACATTTTTTAATGCTAATGAAACTTCTTTTGTACGTTGTAAAGGATCAGTTAAATTTAGCTGTAAAATCTGTATTTAAAACAAAAAAAATTGCAAAATGATGCGATTTGGCGACCAATACATTTTACTCGCAAACTGCAAGTAATTTTAATGCATTTGGGAATTTCTTGTTAAATAACTATTCAGTAAATGCACAATACTTAAGGAATTTAAAATTAAAAATGAAATAATTTAGCATTAGTTCCAAAAGCTTATATAATATATATAAGTGGAGTGTTGATGCTATTATTTAACCCATTTATGCCTAGCGTCCCATTTTTGGGACGTTTCAAATTTTAATGCATTTGTATAATTTTCTTCTTCTTTATAACATAAAAATTGCATGAAATCATTATTTATAAATGTCTTTATCTATAACCGAGAGATGACAGCACAAGGTGAATATTTATTTGCTTAAATTCAGGCTTTTTCAGTGTTTATAGATTTTTAATTTTTCTAGAGGGCGAGATGAAAAAAGTAAGCTTATTTGTATTTTTTCTATCATGGACCCAAAATCGCAAGTTGTAATCTTAGCTTGTGGACTGTATGCAAGTTATAATCTTAGCTTGTTGAAATTCGAATTTTTTTAAATTGCGAAATTAAATGTTCAAGCCTATTTTTTATGCATTTTTGTAATGTACAAAACATTGGATTCTAGGCACAAATGGGCACATATTTTTGTTAGAAATTTAGGAGACAGTTATTTATGCAATCTCCTTCCGAAGATATTTATGAAATAAATTGTTATTAAGTCTGCAATACGATTATTCTTATTTTATTATTAATAATAGTTATAACGTTATTAGTCTCTGCAAAGAAATAAATATTTATTTTTGTAGTTCATTAAAATACTAATTATAGTACATAATATACAATTTAAAAACATTTTAAATATAAATATAGACAAAATATATAATTATGCATATTATTCTACTAGAAATACTCATATTTAGTTCTTTTACATTTTATGAAATAAATGCAAAAAAAAAAAAAAAAAAAGCTTAATTTTTTTTTAATTTTTTTTCCAGTTCATTTTGCAACATTTTAAAGTGATTTTACCAAAAAATTTGAGAAAACAAAAATTTAGGCACAAATGTGTTAATATTACATGATTTCAGTGGCTGTAAAAGTTACTGTCTAATTAACCCCTTGAGGGGCAAGCAATTGCGTTTGCGTAATGCTGAATTCCCACCGGAAATTTAGAAAAATTTTACTTCAAAATAAAGAAAAGCAATTTTACGTCTCGCTTTCTAGGTGATTTGGTCGAGGAGCCCGGGGCCACTTGCCCCACATCACCGTCACATAAGACTGGAAGACGATAACTGGAGAGTTATACATAAACGTGATGTTAGCATGCCAAGCGTTGGTAGATGGAAACAGGAGGCCGGTAAAGCAGCATAAACCAAAAAAAAGACCCTAACAGGGACCCTATATTATTACATAATTAAATTTAGAAAAAAATTTCTAATAAAAAACTGAAAGAAAATTAACGGGATTGGTGCTCCCCCCAGTACCGCAGACCACGGCCCTGAAAAGGGCCCTTTGCAGGCCGTTAGGTTCGCATCAATGGAGAACTAAATTCGAAATGCCCCTCAGCCGAGGCTGAGAGGGGTATAAATACTATCAGAGCGAAAGAGGCGGAGCCTCTTCGCGGCGAAGAAAAATCATTGGCCAAAAGTACAGAGCAAGTAAATTACGAAAAAGTAACAAGAAAAAATGCAAACAGAACTAAAACTACGTATATACATAATGAAATCAAGAGAAATTAGAAAAAAGACAAAAAAAAATATTTACATAGATTGATCAGAGTTATTTACATTTTTTGAATCAATATTTACAATATCCGGATAGTTCGCGATACCATCCATTAATTTTAGAGTTTTATTTACAAAGTCTGTTTGCTTACAAATTTCATCACAATTTTTTCCAAGTACGAGGCAAGCTCGTCGAAGGAATTTACTTTAAGTTCATTTTTAATTTTGTTAATAATTTGGAAAAGACGAGCTACGTCGTTCTCGAATTCATGCTATTTAACGTCTTTTTTTCCCACCAAAGTTAGAAAACTAAAATTTCATAAATTTTTTCTGGTGTAAAACTTCATTAATTGTAGGTGGGATAAAATATATCCCACCGCCCCTCAAGGGGTTAACCCCTTGGGGACGAGCGACACGTATACGTGCCGCATGAAGCGCTCAGAATCCTTGCTTTTCCTCACCAGTAAAATTTTACTGTAAATTTTGCCTTATTTAATCAGCACATTTTCTCAATTCAAGAAGACACAAATTTCTGTTTTTAAAAAACGGTGACAAAAGATTAAAAATTTCGTAAAAGGCTCTCGTCCCGAAGAGGTTAAGAGCTCTCTCGTTGTGAATGTCGATATTGCATAAATCGTTGTTTTCATAATAACAATAATGTTCTCTTGTTGAGTCCTACACTAATAGTATAGAAGCGGAATTAGCAGGGCTCAGAATAACGCCTTAAGTATGAGCTCGACACTTTTAATCAATTTAAATTTTGTTCTAAACCGTAGATACGATCGTTAAATTTCATTATACAAGATGGCCATAATTAAACAGATAGTACTCAGATTGTTCTGTAGCTCAGTGTAATTGAGATAATAGCGTCGAATTTTGTAGGAAGTTTAAAAAAAATGGGGGACAAAGGATTCCATGAAAATAAAAATAGTTCCAACAGTCACCGATAGGTGAATATGGTTATGTCATGTGTAACAGAAAACAGTGTTTAAAAATGCAGAGTCGTTCCTGAAACAAAATTACCTTTTATTTAGCACATTCAAATCAGGTTCAATGTGGTCGCCGTTTTTGTGGGCCACATTCTGTGCGCAGCATGTACAACAGAAGAAAGTAAGATGTCTTCAGGAATCTCCCGTATACTCCGTGTTATGTTATCCTTAATCACAGCCATGTCCTGGATAACTCCGTGATAGACCTTGGACATGAGGTAACCCCATAACTAGAAGTCGCTTGGGGTAAGATCAGATGACCGAGGCGGCAATGCAGTTGGAAAGCAGCGGCTAATGACTCTTTCTGTTGTGAATTTCTGCCGCAGCAACAAAGCGATGTGTAGAGGGGCTTAATCTTGTATGAAAATGTTTTTATCCAGGCATTGTTTTTGCTGAAGTACTGGGATGACAAAGTTGTTTAACATTTGGAATATTTCTCTCGGGTACAAGAAGAAGTTGCCTTTCCTGTCGGGATAATGTCTCATAGAATAATGTACCTACGATCATTTCCGATGTGAAACCACACCAAACAGTCGCCTTTGGTGAATGAAGGGGAATTTCTTTGAATACATTTAGTGATTTGTTTTCGCAAATTCGGCAGTTCTGGGTGTTTGCAGTTCCATTCAGGCAAAACTGGGCCTCTTCTCCCCATAAGATTTTACACCTCCAAGCATCATCCACCTCCATTCTGGCAAGACAGGTGAGAGGCAAAGTCAATCGCTTAACATGATCGGCGTGACGAAATTTTTATAAACTGCTGATCTTGTACGGATAGAAGTGGATAATCTTTCGTAAACTTACAACACTGCATTATAAGTCATAGCGTATCGAAATTCGGAGCTACCCTACGAGCTGTGAAAGTGGCAGCAATATTGTCTTGTGCTGTGTCGACAATCGCCGTTGCTTCGATTGTATCCTGTCTTACTGGTTTTCGTCTTTTGTCTAACTGAAACTTCAGTGAGCGTGTTTCCTCAAACTTCGCAAACAATGCTTTTAAATCCTTAACTGACAAAGGACCATTTCCTTTACGCGTTTTTTGTGCACGAAGAGCGACTGGCGCGTTGCACTGGTTGAGGTAAAAGAATTTGACAAGTAACGCACGCTCGACCAAAGAAGAAGACATTGTGCACATAACTTTCAATCAAATGGTTTTAAAAAGTAATATATTGAATGTAAAAGCCCAGCAAGATGGCACAGTGCCAAAGGATGTAACGTGAAACTTGAATAAAGAACTCCTTTTGATGCTGCTTTCTTTGGGACACAATAAGTGATATTGCACATACACAGCCTTTATCAGTTTTATGTAAAGTTTTAGCTTTTTTTAAAGTGTTACCATATTGAGTTTGAATTAAATCATTAAATGTGCTAAATAAAAGGTAACTTTATTTCAGTATTGATTCTGTATTTTTTAAAACTCTTTTCTGTTACACAGCGCCACATATTCCCCTAACGGTGACTTTTGGAACTATTGTTTTTGCAGAATCCTTCGTGGCACGTTTTGTTTAAACTTTCCACACAATTTGTCGCTATTTTCTCATTTGGATCGCGCTACAGAACACTCTGAGTACCGTCAGTTTAATTATGGCCACCTTGTATATACATAAAAGTGTATACGACAAAACTGTAGTTATGAAAGCATACATATTTAAGTGTCAAACTGTGGCCCACCTGATACCGTTAAAATTTCATTTTTATCATTGTCTTATCTAATCATCGAATCTCTGCTATTCAAACAGTCGACAATTCCTTTAAAAAATTAGTGGTATCCAACGGGGCACATTTTGACACTCCTGCTTTAAATTAAACTTACTTAAACTAATTTAGTATGAGGAATAAAAAAAAGTTTTTCTTTAAAGATAATTTATCATAAAAACTTATTTTATAAAATTTCATTGTGTATTTCATTGACAATAAATTGCCAAAAAAAAAAAAAAAACATTATTTTTCACGGACGTTTTATCGAACATCTGCAGAAAATATTTTTATAGACAGGTATATCAACAAGACATTCTATAAAATTTTTCAAATGTTTCTGTGTATGCGATTATGGAGGCTTTCCTTGTTCGTAAGTGGATGCGTATATTATTCTAGGCATTTTTTAACCCCTTAACCCCTTGGGGACGAGCGACACGAATACGTGCCGTATGAAGCGTTCAGAATCCTTATTTTTCCTCACCAGTAAAATTTTACTGTAAAATTTGCCTTCTTTAATCAGCGCATTTTATCGATACAAGAAGACACAAATTTCTGTTTTTAAAAAACGGTGACGCAAGATTAAAAATTTCGTAAAAGGCTCCCTCCCGTCCCGAAGGAGTTAACGCTCGAATTAAATTACGGTTGAAAAATTAAATTGTTTATTGGCACCACTTTTATGAAAAAGAAATATTCACCTTATTTAATGGCAGGAAAATCGACACTAAAATATAGCCAATTTCACTATTTTATAAAACTGGTGGGAATCACACAATTTGAGTAAAAGACACAGCTCGAGAATATGACGGGAGCGAGAATTAAAGGATTAAACTACTGACGAATTATGGTCTGTCGTACGTTATATTTCTTAATAACTCCTTTACAGTATTACACAAATGGGAAATATGCGTATTTTAACATACCTTTTAACGTGTTTTGGGGAATGCTCAAGCTTACCCTATGCAGAGTTGCCAAGTCTCCGGCTTTTTGTACACCAGTATTATGTTAGAGAAGATGTTGTTCTTTTAAATCGGCCAAATGTTCCAGTTAAATAAAAGAACATTTTCTGTATTAAAATACTGGTATCCAAAAAACCGGAGACTTGGCAGTTCTGTCCTATGGTACTTTCATTTTATAATTGAGTTACCTGGTTTGTAAAATATATGATCTATAGAGTACCCTCTATTATTACACAAAAGAAATAACAAGATCATTATGATAGGCAATTTTCAGCTCTTCTTATTTTTCTATCAATGATCGTAACTTGTGTTTAAAATACAATCCTATCCGATCTTGCTACATATCTTTTTACATCTTCAAAAGTTTGAAAAAGTACAAAAATAATAATAATAAATATTCTCCCATAACTTTCTGAAACTAGATCAGACTTGTAGTTTCAATGAGATTTGGTTCACTGTAAGCGACGTTTGTTCCACTAAACAATGGAATTATGAATAAAAATGCATTAAATACCTATAATGCAGAGTCTACCAGTTGCGAGTGAAGTATCCGTGGAGGTTTTCACAAGAGGAAGGTTGATTTTTTACTTCGGAACAGTTTATGATTACCGTAGAAGCAAACTCCCACCAGCAAATTTTGATTAGACATTTTCGTCTATTTTAAACAGATTATTCATGCAAAATTTCTCTCACAAATATTGTCAAAACGTCAATTCGTCTATCCGTTTTTATTGGTGGAACTCGTCCCGAATGTTGTAATCTCTTTCATTGACTCTCACAGGCGATTGTGAGGTTGTTATATATTTTTTTCATTAATTATGTCTGAAATACCGTAATAATAAGGTTTTAAATAAACGGAAAACTTATATTGAAATTTACTGGTGAAAGTTTGTCGCGGAGGTACAAGATCTCGGATGCCTTAACTCATCGTATGTTTTGTTATCGTAATCACCAAATATCGTAAATACGCTCTGATTCTTGATTATGAAGCCTGAGTTGTTTCTTCGTCATAAACATGAGCTTTTTTATATCGATTTATTTGTTATTCTTTTTTTATTATTGTTGTACAGTAGAAGTTCATAAGGGGTTCAGAATCACTGTATAAAATTTTAGAGTATGCATTTTAATTTATTTAATTGCGGGATTATCTACGATTAAACACGAAGAAATTAAGATTACGAAATTTCTGGCAGAAAAATGAATTTGAAATCCTTGAGAAACCGCTACTGTTATGAATTTTGAAAAAAAAATGCATAGTCTATTACTTTTGTAAAAAATGTGATTAATTTAGGGCTTTTTAAAAATGCTTTTTTAACTGTATGGCATATCTCATGTTGGCTGATGGCTACCACATTTATTATCTAGCTTAGAATCTATTAGAATTTTTGTTTCTGTTGTTGTTTTATTTTTGTAATTTAACTTTAACCTTAATTTATATATTTAATCTTTTAAAATACTTTCCGTCTTTCTGGTACGTTTTTTTAATTAAATTATTTTCTTGTGGTTGTATACTACGTTTAAACTTAATTTTCTAATTGGCTCCAAAATGTCTCGGAAACGTATAGTTTGTAATTTTGCACCGGAAGCAGCCTTGCCAAGTCATTACTCTTTTTTAATTGAGATTGCCAACATTTTTGATTTCGAAGTATTCGCTTACAATTTTTATATAACACGAATTAAACTATCGCGATTACTCAATGTAAATATAATAAAGCAGAAGAGTGGTCAGGCTGATCGCAAATGGAAAATCTATCAAAGATCTTGCATTGTCCCGTTTTTAGTTCGAAATGCAGACAAAAAATCAACGTCACGGAGTACTAGGCCTTACCACTGACACAAAAAAGGCGGCTGTCGTAGGCAAATTTTGTTAAAGATTTTATATGGTCGCCTAATTTTTTTTCATGACTTATATATCAGACTTATATATCAGAAAAATAAGAGTAACAATCTGTATAATTTATTGGTATTCAAATTCAAGAGATCGTGCAAACGCTGAAAAAAAATCACCCACGACTGGAGCCATTCGCGTGCCAGGGTACATGCTTTCAGGAAGCGGTTAAACAAACAGATACTAATAACTAGATTCCCAACCTATTTGTCTGTAACGTGTTCAACATAGGTTTCTTTGCATCAAATGGTCGAAGTGCCATGTGATTAAGGTAGGCTAAAAGAATATGAGATTGGCGGAGTATCGCAGTCTGTCACTTACACTGATTACGGTTTGATATATATTCATTTAACTTGAAAATAATGTTACAAATGTTTAAGCAATACTGGTTGTTGTAGATATTTAAAAAAATACCGAATATACAAGGTGGCTCAAATTAAAGTATCCCTGTTTGGGACGCCCTAGCGAGAAAAGCAGAAAATGTAACGTCGTCATATTTGGAGGATATGCATATCAGACCATGGGAAACTGATTGGCGCAAAAACATTGTTCAAACAAAGGCCGCTAGGGGAAAATGAGGCGCTGTGATCAGTTTAAGGTAAGGAAAATGTAACATAACCTAGGGTGTAAACATGAATTAATGTAAACCAATGGGCCGATTTCCACCAATACATTTTATGAGTATTACTCGTTTAAATTTTTTTAGTATATGCTCCGATTAATTTTATTAGTATTCTAATTAGGCGAAAAATACTAAAAATTCAGTGGTGGGAATTAGACCATTTTGACCTAGATTTTTATATCCTTGAATATGACGCAACAAATAAAGAGCAGAATACGAGGTGTCGGTAATAAACTTTATTATTACATTTTTCTACACACAAACTGCGATCCTAAAAAACAGTTAGCGACAGCAGAAACGAAAGTCATGCGCGTGGTAACACAAAACATACAAAGTTTTTACAGGTCGGTTTTTACAGTTTTTACAATATGTCCATCTTGCTTCAACTGCAAAACGTGAAACCGTGTCACCGCATGATCCATAGCGGCGTGTAACTGATCGCGACCGATGTTGCATACTTGCAAGAGGATCTGGTTCCTCAAATCCGCCAGATTTCCTATGTTTCACCAATAAACTTTATCTTTGAGGTAACCCCAAATCCAAAAATCCCACGGGTTCGAGTCAGGTGAACGTGGAGAACATCTTGTAGGAAATGCACAGCTGATAATGCGATCCTCCGTAGAATAGCATTGCAGCAATTTTTGAACTTCACGTCCAATGTGAGGGGGCGCACCAACTTGTTGGAATATTGTTGTAGCGAGGCACCCACGCTGCTGGATTTCTGTAATGAATACACTTTTCAACATGCCCGATAACGTGCTGCAGTTCCGTAACAGATTTTTGGTCCCGGAGGAGTGATTTCCTCAAAGAAAAATGGCCCAATCAAAAAGGTCGCGGTGAAGACTATCCACACAGTAACATGCGAAGCATCCAGGGGCATTTCTTGGATATAGTGACAATTCTCAGTAGACCAGACACGGCAGTTTTGTTTGTTCACTGTTCCGCACATGTAAAAGTGAGCCTCATCAGTCCGTATGATGTTCGATGGCTAATTCTTATCCACCTCCATCCTTGACAAGAACGTCAAAGCAAACTTTTCACGAAGATCATTATCGCCAGGTTTTAATTATCGGAAGCGACGAATCTTATACGCATAGACCTTGAGTGCTACAAGCATGCACCTATACGGTAGTGTATGGCAAATCCAATTGCCTTGATATGGCTCGAACACTGGATGCTTCTGCCGTGTTTGTACTGGCCTGCTCAACAACAGCGGTTGCGACATCATCCATCACATACAGTATCTTTTTTTTTCGTCCTCTGTCTGCTTGAACTAAAAAACTACCAGTTTCCTTATAAACTTTCCAAATGCCTTATAAATGCAAAATTTCCATCATAAATAACGGCAGAAACAGATTTTGATTTTTACTGGTGGAAGTTTACTCTGGTGGGAGCCAGACCCTGATTTTCGGCCATATTGTGACAATTAATGAAACAAACTGACTGTTTTACCCGAATGACTGACACATGTAAAAGCAAATAGGAAATTTTACCATATATGTGAGAAAACATTTCCATAAATTAGCAGTGTTGCCAGATGGGCTTTTTTTTAAATTCAGATTCTTGATTGGCACCACTTTTTTGAAATGGTAAGGTGCGCTTTATTTAATGACATATTAATTAAAGCGAAAACAAAGGTAATTTTGCCATTTCAAAGAAGTGGTGGCAATCAAGAAATCTGAATTTGAAAATTGGCCACAACGCAGACCAATTGCACTCGTCCAATTGCAATTAAGTGTGTAAATAACACACTTAAATTAGACAAAAATTTCTATTCAATTTTACTGGTGGGAAGTTTGGTTTAGCAATAATCAGAAACTGTAGATCCGATTTTTAAAAAATGCAGCCGCTATCTTGTGACAACCTCCTTAGTTACTTCTTCTCGAAACTGGTTGACAGTACACTGTATGTCTCCTTCACTTTATTCATAACACCATTGTACAAACAAAGCGCTTTGGTAGCGTTAAGGTCATTTTGGTAAAAAAAAGGCTTCAGCAGCAAAGCTCGTTCAGGAAAAGAGAGAACCATCGTGGTGGTCTCAGAATGTTTCGAACCTATTTCTATTCCTGTTTATGTTTTATGACGGTCCTTATGCAAATTTTGGTCTCATGTCGGTAATTAACATTTAAAAAAAAATTCAAACCACTAAATGTTTAGTATTATTCGCCTTATAATACTAATGAAATGAAACGGAGCATACTAGTACTTATGTACTTTGTTATTTTTTGTTAGTCTTTACTTTTTCTTAAAAGTAAATTTAACTTTTGTGGCTACCAGCCATGTCTAAACATTATATTTTAAGGCTCCCTAATGCCCTTGCAACACAATCACCTATCCACTGGATGTAAAGTTGCAACGCAACTAGGTAATCCATTCAGCTGCTCACATTGTTCCATTGTTCAGGAGCATATACTAGTAAAATGTAAACGAATGATACTAATAAAATTTAATCTTGGAAATCGACCCATTGACACCTAGATGTTAACACCATTCGTCATGTTACATTTTCTTTACCTTAAACCGATTGCAGGCCTCATTTTCCCCAAACGGCCTTTGTTTGACAATTTTTTTCCCACCAATCAGTTTCCCATGGTCTGATAAGTATAGCCTCCAAGTATGAAGACATTACATCCACTGCTTCTGTCGCTAGGGCGCCCAAACAGGGATACTTTAATTTGAACCATTCTGTACTTGCGTATAATGGAAGTATTAATAAAAAGGAACTGACATATCCGTAAAATGCTGAAACTTCAACTGTAACCGTTTTCTCAAGAATTGTTTACAGTCGGAGGAACTTCCACCAGTAAATTTAAATAGAAATTTGGTGCCTATTTGAACATCTTATTAATGCAAAATTTCAGTTATAAATAATGGCAGATACTGCTATTCATTTTTACTGGTGGAAGTTTACTTTGGAAGCAGTCAGACTCTGCGTTTCCGCCATAATGTGACAACCTAGACAACCTCCTGTCAGTCTCAGTGAAAATTTCAATAATACCTGGTCACACTGACACCAGTAAAAACAATTTGAAAATTTTACCGCGTCTCTGAGAAAGTATTTTCATGAATAAGGCGCTTAAATTAGACGAAATTTTCTATTTAAATTTACTGGTGGGAAGTGTGCCCGGGCTGTAATCAGAATCTATTAATTCTATTTAAGAACACAGCCGCCATCTTGTGACAAACTCCTCAGTTACTTGACTCGAACAGGTAGACAGTTCACTATATGTTTCCTTCTTTTTATTCATAACTCCATTTTGCGTATATGCTAACCCAAAAATTGAAGAAAAACATCTTTGAATGAAATCATATTCCAGTAGTTTCCACTATCTTAATTAATGCAAAATTTGAAACAGTTATCTACGATTAAATGAGTAAAAGATAGTTATACGGGAATACTGTTATAAAATTGTTATCACGTTTTAACCCCTTGAGGGGCGCTAGGATATATTATATACTACCTAATTTTAATCAAGATTCGCACCAGAAACTTTTCAGTAAATTTTTTATTTCTAACTTCGTGGGGAAAATGTTGTAAAATTGCCTTTCCTTATTTTAAAATAATTTTTTGTTAATATTCCGGTGTCAATTCAGCTTTATAGAGGCACAAATGCTTGCCCCTCAAAGGGTTAATTGTCTCTCATTTTATTTTCGACATATATACAAGTTACACGGAAAATAATAAGTAAAAGAACTTGATTACCGTCCGAGCAAACACTAGTTTTAAATAGAATTTTTTCTTTATTTAAAATCCTTATTCATTCAGAAATGATGTTTTTAAAATGCCAACATTGTCTATTATTTGTTACTGTTGCCCTGTCGGTAACCAGGCCCTGTACGTGAAGAATAAATTATTTTATTTCTGAAAGGGCTATCAAAAATTTCTCAAATTCTGATTTTAACTTCTAAATAAATGGCTTAAAACGATTTTATAATATTGAGGAGCTATTTCGGGGAAACCAAGATTAGTAATTAATCGCGTATATTTTGTAATGCTTTATATATAATATTCTATAGAGCACATAGTTTAACCAAATTGAATGTGCTTCAATGAATATTTGAAATATATAAATAGAATGACTTATATAATTCTGAAGGTTTGCATAAATAGGATATTGAATAATGTTCTTAAGTGGGATTAAATAAATACGGGTTACATATACAATTCCAGTGAATTCATATGTAAATTTTAGGAAAACGTTGAATAATAATAGCTTAGAAGTATGATTGTGTTTCGATGCATCCCTTTTAGGACTAATATTGAACTATACTTAGCATAAATTTAGGTATGGACATAATAAATTATTTTTATATTTGAATGAATTATTCGGACATGAGAAAAGCATTGTTTACAGCATCCATACGCATTAATTTTAATCATTTACACCTGGAATTTTGAAAAATAAAAAATACGAATTTCATTTAGAGCCAGACCTGATTAGTTTTAAATTTTAAATTTAACCTTTAAAAAAGTCTCTCGTACAAAAAGAATTCTAAAGTTGACAGCCATGCTTTTCCACAGTTGTGCTAGAGGGCTACTTTTTTAAATTCAGATTTCTTGGCTGGTAAAACTTTTTTGAAGCAGTAAATTTCCCCTTGCTTTCGGTTTAATTAATACGTCATTAAATATGGCGAATTTTAACATTTCAAAAACTGTTACAAATCAAGAAATCTGAATTAAATAAAAGTAGTCTACTGGCAACATTCCTTTTGAACATGCCTGAATCATTCATTGAATATTTCAAATGAAAATCGAACTTCAAATTAATTTCTTAACACTTACCGGCGCGGTGTCCTTAAAAAAGGACACCTAAATTTAATTCGAAAACTGACAAACGGCACCAAGAACATTTAACTAAAATTTTCCTATTTTAATGTATATGAAAATAAGCAAGTTCATATTTTCTAATAAATTCGTTTATAAATTGGGGTGTCAGTCCATTATTTCACCAGTTTATAACAGAATTACTCCGCGTCGGTAAGGGTTAAAAGACGCAAAAGCCAACCTAGTGTAAAAGATTCCATGCCGAGACTCGAATCCAGCCCGTCAGTATAGCACACTGACATTCTACCGACTAAACCACATGGAACAATACCCAGCCTGGAACCTCTCACTATTACAGGTTGGCAAAGCTACAACTAGGTCGGCCTTTGCGCCTTTTAAGCAATTAATTTGAAATTTGAATTTCATTTGAAATATTGTATGCAAGGCGAATATTTTTCTCTGGAAAATTGCCAAATATTAATAATCATTCATTGAATATCAAAATAACTGTTTAAGCCCATCATTACAAAAAAAATTCAAAGTACAGAATTTGTGATTCGTAGATGTTTTATGTTTTTCATTTCTGAAAAATGTATGAACATTTCTGAAAAACAAATCGAATACACTGAATACTAAGTAAAATGTAAACTTTATACACAGTCCTGAAAAAAAGTGATAGCTCTCTACTAATTCGGTTATACAGAGCTTCCAAGTCTCCGGCTTTTTGGATACCGCTATTTTAATACAGAAAATTTTGTTTTATTGAATTCAGACATTTTGACGATTTAAGAGAACTAGATTTTCTCTAAAATAATAGTGGTGTTCAAAAAGCCGGAGACTTGGCAACTCTGGTTATAAATAATTGCAAAACACGTGTGCACGAATAAACTAATGTTTTATTTATTTATTTGTAAAATTTTACTTATTTGTGATTTTGATTTCGTTACGCGATATATGTTAGAAAAATATGACGAACCATTTATATTAATTTAAGTGAAAATGGATATATTTTCAATCGTCTACACGCCATAGAGATCGATTAAAAAACATCCATGCTTGAAAATTATTTTTAAAACTCTAAAAAGTAAGTTAACTGCGATATAGTTTTCAACCAAATTACATTTAAAAATAGGTTTTTTTTTCCTATTCAGTGGTATAAAAATTGAAATTATTTTTGTTTAGGAGTTTTAATAATTGCAGCAAAAGCTAAATTTAATCGTCTGCTGTTGCCAGCGCACCGCCCCCTGAATACTAGGCCTGAGACCAATGTCAGACGGGCGTCTTTTTTGTTTAAGTATTATCCATTCACAATGGCCAATGTCAGTCTTTTTTGCTGCTTTTTTGCTTAAGTATGATCCATTCACAATGCTAGCATTGTGAATGGATCATACTTAAGCAAAAAAGCATCAAAAATTGTGAATGGATAATACTTAAGCAAAAAAGGATCAAAAAAGACGCCCGTCTGACATTGGACTGAGCGTTGACACAAAAATTGCGGCGACCAACGGCGGATTTTTTTACGGTCCCTTGGATTTTGGTACCAGTTTTATTTTAAAGTTTTTTCCGCTTTATTTGTCTGAGATTAATTAAATTAAAGAAATATTTTATAAAATACTGGTGTCAAACTTTAAGGGACCGTGCATTCGTTAAAAAAATCCGCCTTCAGCAGCGGCCATTTTTGTGTCAGCGCTGAGGCCTACCATTCAGGCGGCGATGGCCAGCGTCATAATGACTTCAGTGTTACGCATGGGCACATCTGTCCTTTATTATATAGATAGACAGACAGTTTTTAAAATAATTTTGTAAATTAACCCCTTACGCTCGAATTAAATTACGGTTGAATAATTGAAATTGCTTATTGGCACCACTTTTATGGAAAAGAAATAGTCACCTTATTTAATGACAGTAAAAACGATACTAAAATATAGCCAATTTCACTATTTTATAAAACTGGTGGGAATCAAACAATTTGCGTAAAAGACACAGCCCGAGAATTAAGGGGTTAATGGGGTTTTTACATACCGGCTTCTGTTTCGCATCAAATATAATCACATTATTTTTTTTCGATGCTTTGTATCATTTCATTAAAATTAACCTCTTGAGGGGCAAGCAATTGCGTTTGTGTAATGCTGAATTCCCACCGGAAATTTACAAAAATTTTATTTCAAAATAAGGAAAATCAATTTTAAGACTTTTTTCCACCAGAGTTAGCTTAGCAAAATTTCATAATTTTTGTCTGGTGCAAGTCTTCGCCAATTGTAGGTGGGATAAAAAATATCCCCCAGCCCCTCAAGGGGTTAAGTGTCTAACAACTGTATTTTTTTTAACCCCTTTAATTCTCGCTCCCGTGATATTCCCGGCTGTGTCTTTTATTCAGGTTGTTCGATTCCCACCGATTTTATAAAATAGTGTAATTGGCTTTATTATGGTATCGTTTTACCAGTCATTAAATAAGGTGAATATTTCTTTTTCCCAAAAAGTGGTGACAGTAAGCAATTTGAAATTTTAAAACGTAATTTAATGCGATCGTTAAGGGGTTAATTACGGACTTTTCGTAATTACTAAAAGTAAAAATTCTTTTTTAAAAAGTTCCTAAAATCCTTACGTTTTTTTTTTTTTTTTTTTTCTACCATTATTTCCGAATAAAAATATTCGCGTTCACCGGTAATTTGCTGAAACACACAAAATAATTCGGTTACAGGGCTATTAACAATAATTGTTGTAAGTTTGTTTTAACCCTTTGATGGACAGTGGTTTGTCTGGTAAAATTTTAATTACAAAATGAAACAATAACAACAGAATTTTAATATAAATTTTTTTTATTTATTATGTATGTGAAATACCGTTTTTTGTTGTTTAAAATAAATTTGTTCGTAGTTCCCGGTGTCAATGATTTATTTCAATATTCAGCGATGGTCATTCTTTGTCCGTGGAAGGGTTAAGTTGTGTAATGCGTTTTTAAATTAAACTAATATTTAGTAGATAATATACAGGGCTGCAAGAAAGCTTTCGAGCTCATTTCCGTTTACTGACGGAACTTTCCGAAGGGAAATTTCCATTTGTCCTATGAGTTTCCTACCAGATCTAAATTTTAGCATTCTATGCGTTATAGTATATACAAATCTACAGACCATATACAGGGCTGCACACATGAATTCTATTTTTTTTTTTTTGCAGTCTATTGACGTTAAATCTTGAAACATTGTTTCCAACCGTGTTATGCATTTTGGAAATTATTTTCTCAGACTTTCCCCACGGGATTACACATTTATACTCCAAAACGAAAGCTTAGTTACCGCGGGTGGTCCGAAATCGACCCCTTGAGTTCGGGAGAAGACTCGGAGCCCCTCCGAGTTCTTAGTACACGAATGCGTTGGGGCCGGATAGGGACGAACCACAGCCTCCACGAGCGGCTCTTGGTCGACAGGCCTCCAGTCCGGCGGCCACGTTATGCAAGCTGGATAGCGACGGCTTATAGGTCGATCTCAGTGCAAGTCTTCGGGCTCGACAGTGTCGCTGAGCAAAGACTAGCAAATGTGGTAGAACCCTATCCACCAATTGACTGGAGAGGCAGCCTGACGTGAGAGGAGAAGGCGGGCCTTGTAGAACTTGGTCTTGGTGTTCTCTAGTGTCGGAAGGACTCGCAAGAACGCTATGCAGGGCCACCTGGAGTTACTGTCGGGAGAGGTTTCGAACAGCGCCTAATGTCCCTTTTTTCCGTCAGGCGGCTCATTCCGCCAAGATACCAGTAGCTGGGGCAGTTGTGAGCCGACCCTAATGTGAGTGGTGAATGGAGGTACCCCAGTGGACCAGAGCGCGGTCGTGGAGGGAGACTAGTATGACACTGGTGGCCCGACGGGTGCCGTTCCCCTAGTCGGGGGTCGGCCCGGTCTATCTCCGGAATCCACTCCGCAGGGAACCGGGCCGGCGGCTCACCTGCTAATGTGGTAGCGCTTCGAATCTTGGACGAGCTATCGGACCCTGGTCGTGCGTGTCTTTGCGCGACTGGAGATTTCCTCGCCCAGTGGTGAGAACCTAGCAAGTGCCTCAACTTAAATTTCGAAGGTTAACGTTTGCGGTCGCCATTGCATGGGCCCAGGAGCATTCGCGCTAAGGTACCTTGGTGGCCGTGAGGGAAGCTAGTGGGAGCCTGTTTTTTCTCCGGTCTCCCGCGGCTTCCCCATCTTCGGGCGGTGTCGAGTTGTGGGGACAGGCGGAACTCTGGACTCTCCAACTCCTAGCGAGGCGGAGTATAACCCGTGTAGGAGGAATTTTCCGTGCACTCTTGGGGTCGCTAACGGAACCTAGCCTCATCTCTCAAGTCACCTTGCGTCGAGTCCAGAGGGGTGCCGCTCGTAGCAGCGAAGAAATTGGGCGAAAATCAGTAGCGAGGTGATGTCTGAGTAGTCACGAAAGGGGTTTCCTTGTTTCTCCGGGTTCCGCTAAAGGCACCTTCATGATCCCCTGAGTGAGATGTTGCCTGTGGCGTCATGAGAGGTTTTCCCCGTCTCTCCGGGGCTTCCGACTAGGGACACCTCATCACCCATCGGTTGCCTCTCATAAATGTCTCTGCCGGAAAATGTTATCAGATCTTGAGAAACCTCCGTAAAGTAACCCCCCCTCGGGAATCCTCGACTTCGGTTCGTGTGCTCGACCCCTTTATAGGTGTTAGATTTCTGCGGGTCGTCGGGGTGAACCGCGTGGGGCACCAAAAGAAGGGACCACTTGGTGCTCTTTGTGCTGGGTAGTGAGGGCTGTTCCAATCGGCTGGTCGTCCTTTGTTTTTGGAGCATAGGCTGCGTTCGTGCGCTGGGCAGCGAGCAGTCTCTGACCGGAGATTTCGTGAAGGGAGGCCTTCGGGCTGACCGGATCGGGGGCATAAGGTGCTGAATGGCTCTAGACCCGGTTGGTTGATCTCTATCATACTTTGTCCAGTGCTCATGAATCCTGTGCTTGAATAATAGCTGAAAATTCTCCTATTGCATAAGGCAAAAAGAACTTTACAAAATTAGTGGTAGTGAGAACATTTGGACAGCCAACCGGACTACGCCACTACCCTTGCCATTCCTTGTTTTCTTATACATCGCCTTTCACCTTATTAACCCCCTAATCGTTACACCCGATAAGTGCAGGCTACTTTTTTGAAAATACAGATTGTTCGATTACCTCCATATTTTTGAAGTAGAAATATTCACCTTATTCAATTCCAGAAAAAACGACACGTTATTAACCTTCCTACCCTAAATCGGCCCATTTCTATAATTAATTTCATTCGATTCGAACCAGAAATTTTTTCGTAAAATAAGATAAATAAAAGACAAAGGAAACTAATACAAATTAACACATTAAATAGTTTTTAAAGAAAATTCTGGTGTGAAATGTTTTTATCAATGTTGAATAAAATTTCAACAGTGTAGGAAGGTTAAATCCAATTAAACAATCATTAAAGGTTAATTGATGAAGTTGTGTTAAAGTAGCCTAGAAGCCATGGAAAGTGTTTCATAACCTGTGCTTAGCGCATGATTTTTCGATTATATGTTACCAAATTTTGAATCAACATAATTTCGCTATTTTTTCATCTTAGTGACTTTTTACATTAGCTTAGAACACAAGACGTAGAAATGAACTTATGGATAGTTTTATATCGGCAAACTGGGCCAACGAAATATGGCAAGAATCCCTTTATGAATGCAAATGTCAGTAACATTACAATATTTATGAAGTTTACGTAAACAAATAAATGTATTTTACGAAACTATCGACCACTGCTCTGAAATGAATATGTTACGTATATGTAAAATTTATTTGCGTGGAAAATATGGAGATATGTTGAATAGTAATAATCGTGCATCAAATTATGCTTGAACATATATTTTCCAGAATGAATACTATAATATCTAGGGAATGGAAACTATATATTTTAAAGGAAAACAGGTAGTTGTAATCACTACAGTACGTTTCCTTCCACAGATTATTCAATTTGAATAAACTAGGCATAATAAGTATTGTTACAAAATTCAGATTATAAAAGGATCTGTTGCACGTTTGTGAAGTTTCGGATCTATATGAAAATAACGAAAAAGACAAAAAATAATGTATTTTCAGCTTGCTACGACAAAAAAACTCATGTAAAATTCCATTTTATTTGTAAAGGAAATTTCTAAGCGTTTCATTACGTACAGGGTGGATAAACTTTGAATACCACTTATTTCGTACAGAAAGTTTTATTTTATTTAACATCAGCTTTCCTGCGATTACGTTAAGCAAAATATTGCTAAACGATAAATGGCGCACTGATGCATATAATCATATATAATCAATTAAATTTAACTTTTAGTAAATAAATTCGGTTTCTATCAACCACTTATAAATAGAAAGATTACTCTTATGTGGTCACAAGTGTTAAACAGTGCGATCAGCTTTTTGGCTTTCTAGTTGAAGTCAACTTCGTACCCGGTTTAACCACTTAACTGTTTTGCCCGAGTACCGCTCTAGCAAAAAGCGTTTGTTATCTTCGATACTAAAATCTTTTGGATACCACTTAATTTTAACTATAATGTTTTGTTTGGTAAATGGCATACCCTTTTTCGATTGTACGAAGCCAGACATTTTTGTGGAAAAAAAAGGTGTGCCGGGTCCTTACTTTAAATTTATTGTGTCAAAAGGACAATTAAGGGTTAAGGACAAAGCGTTATAAGTAAACGAACAAACTTAATGCTGGAATCAGTCGTAAATTAACATAGTTGCGCCACCTTGTGGACGGAGTGATAATTCACTTACGCGGGCTTTTAGTAAGGCGCGTATTTCCTACATCTTTAGGCACTCATTGGAATGAATTTTGTTTGCCACATTTATTGCAATGTAATGGCGTAGCGAGAGGTGCATCCAGATGCGCTTGACACCATAAAGTTTTCTTCGCCTTATCAAAGGCACTTCAGCTATTAATCAAGGTGAAAAAAACTTTACAATTTCAGTGGTGTGAGTATGAAAATAGTTAGGTATCTACCTGTAGTTCGCACTCCATCCGCTACGTAGAGCATGACCTTGATTGATGTGACCTCGCTTTTAATCTTACGGTTACTTCTTCCATTTAAGATAGGACGCTTACTTATATCGCTTTGGTTAAGGATGAAAAATCTTTCCAATTTATCCAAATAAAGTCACGAATTTTTTTTTAAATTTCTGGTATCAGTTCCTAAATTTGAGTATAAAAAATGTTCTTTCGAAAAATAAATGCAATGTAGGGATCACAAAATAGTGGTACTCCAATATATATATCGTAAATAAAAGTGATAGCCTGATATCATGTATAGCATTAAAACTGTTACATATTTCAATTCAAAATTGCATCTTTTTATTTTATAGGGCATAATAGTCAGATTAGGAGGGCATTGAACTTGCGATTGGAGGACTGCTAATTTAAGGTTTAATTTTGCTACACATGGTCGAGGTTGTTAATGGCTTACGTACGTATTAAATCCGTCACGGAAGTAAAGTTCTCGGACCTGGAGTTTCCAGTCTCCAACCAGACTAGGGTTATCCAACCAGACAAAAATTACGTCGTCAAGCTGAGAATCAAAACTATGGCAGCTGCTTCAGAATTCGAAACTCTCTGGAGTTTTTTGAACGAATCGTCTCCAGTGTCGTCAAACTTTCCTCAAAAGAACATCTTATACTTAATAGATATGAAATTGAAAAGAAAAATACCACTTTCTTCTGGCTTTGATATTAGAAATTCTTGCACTAATGTAGCAAAGTATTTGCAATGTATGGAACAATGTATTTTAGACTGGTTCTGCTAGGCCGCTTTATATGTTATCCATGAAGTTTCGGTGACATATTAGTTTCTTTAATTTTTTATGGATTTCTACACTGTCGGAATATAAGGATAAACTACTCTCCAGTCTTTAAAATAAAGTGGTCTGATATTTTACCTGAGACTTTTATTGATGTTATTATTCTGTCAATCTTTGAAACATGACATTCCAATAACATCTGAACCAGATGACTACATACGTATAACGCCTATGGCCCATGACCTACCACCTCTGTCGTTATACTTTAAAAACTCCGGTAGAGGTTTATAACTTTACGTCCCAAGAGGGTAATAGTAGATCTTGATATTTATCTGTAAATTCTTACATCTTTAGCAAATTGTTAAACCTATTGAAAATGAGCAGAGACTACTGTCTAATCATATGTTTGAGATTTAAAATATATCTTTATTTCGGTTTCATTGTTACTGCGAGTCAGGTATTCTGTTACAACGCATTTATACTATTATAATTAATAATAAATTCTGTTGTTTTCAAAAGAATTATTTCTATGAATATATATATATATATATATATATATATATATATCAGTGGCGTGGCGTGAAAAGTTTCGGTGGTCATCGCAATTATTTAAGTTTGTGGTGAAAAATTATTAACTCTAAAATTCAATGGTTGAATGTTCAAAAAATAAACTTTAAATCTTACCTTCACTTATACATGAACTCCAAATGTTCTGCTAAAACTGGATCGTAGAGTTTTAAAAGCTTATTAAGAGTTTTAAAATACTGCTTGGTCATCGCCGCATCCAGCGATGACCGGACGCCACGCCACTGATATATATATATATATATATATATACTTTAATATTATAAGGTGCACAAAATAATTAATTCTAGTTTGTGGCAGCATTCTGATTATCTTCTTAGAACAGTCAAAAAGTTAGTTGCACTCTATTAAAAATTTTCTCTAAATGCTATTTTGATGAAACTTTTGTGACAACAAACATTTTTCTTTATCATGTGACGTAGCGGCTTTCACGCGGCAATTTATTTTCTCTAATAATCAGCCGTGAACATGGATCGGCAGCTACAAGTGGCATCCAAATTGGAAATGCGTGTAGTGATTTGTTTTCTGTGAACGAAAAGGTGTAACTGCGCTGAAATTTATCGGCATGTGCATGAAATGAACTGTGAACATTCAATGTCATGCAAAATATTTTATACTGGTGCAGCATGTTTGAGAACCAACTTACAGATGTTATATTGTCGCTAAGGGCGGTGAAATACCAGAACTTCGACAAATTTGATCGCTGCTCGGGTGTACGAATGCATTTTTGTATACAGACGTATAACAATAGAGGAAATCTCAAATGAACTGGAACTAAGTGTGCATAAAATAATTGCCGATCAACTTAAGTTTCATAAAGTTTGCGCTCAATGGGTGCTTCGTCTGTTGACGGGGAAACATAAAGGAAAGAGTTTTGAAAGTGTATTTCAATTTCTACAACGTTACAAAAGGAAGGAAGAGAGTTTAGAACAAAATTGTGAACGTAGATAATACACAGATTCACCAATTATCAACATAAATGAAACGCAAATCCCTCGACTGGAAACTTTCCACTCCCCCTACTCGAAAGATTGTCGAACTGTTCCGATTTCGGGATAGGTTATGATGACACTGTTTTTCGACAAAGAAAGTTTGGTGCATACAGAATTCATGCCGAAGGGTGCCACGATTAATGTATCCTCTTGCTGTGATACAGTAAAACGACTGTGATAATAACTTTAAAATAAATGTCTATGTAAACTGTCGCAAGACATTGTGCTCTTGCATGACAATGCGAGATTGCATGCAGCAAAACCAACATGTGAACTTCTAAAAATATTTACGTGGGAAGTGTAGGATCACCTTCCTTATAGCCCAAACCTTTGACGATGTGACTTCTATGTTTTTGGTCCCATGAAAGAAGATCTTTCATAGTAACGATACAACTCGGATGCAGAGGTGAAAGCTGTAATTCAAGAAGGACTATAGGACGTTGGATGGGTTTTCTTTTCAGAAGGCATTGAAAAAATTGTGCCACACCTACACAGATGTTTAAATAACGGTGGGTATTACGTCGGAAAGTAGATTTTATATGGAACTTAAGGATACAAATAAAGTTATTGTAAAATTGCGATGCTGTTTTTTCTTATTAAACAGCGAAACTAACTTATTGACTGACCCTCGCATATTTAAACTTTTCAGAGGCAAGGCATTTCTGCTCTAAAAATGTTCAAATAATTAATAAACACCGCAATTTACAAACAAATTGATTTGAAAATAATCAAAATCTTTATTTCACGTTTATCATGAGATTGGAGAAAAATTAGAGGGGCCATTTGGCATTTCGAGTAATAAAAGTAACTGTTTGCAGACTGCAAACGGCGTCCTTGAAAGGGTTAAAATACTTTTAACCCATTAAGAACGAGCCTCTTTTAGATTTCTCTTAATTCTTCGAAACCGGTTTTTTCCAAATTGTAATTTTGATTTATTTAATCGCTCAAAATCTGAGATTAGATAATGTGAAAATTTTCAAACTAAAAAACTGGTATTCAAATTTAAAAGTTTAGTTCGCCTTACATGGCAAGTTTTCTTGCCAACCGGGTTTAATGAGTTAAGAAAAGTATTTAATTTAGTCACATACAGGGGTCGCACGCTTCAGGGAATTTTTCAGGGCAAATATCAGTATTTTTTTTTTATTTTTTTCGAAAAATAAATCTAGGTTAAAAGCGCGAAATTTCGCTTTATTTAAGAAGAGTCTTTTTAAAGGAAAATACTAGTACCGAAGAATTTCCTCTTCTTGAAATTTCAGGACAAGTACGACCCTGCACATAGTACAATCATGGCCCACCCTACCAACATGTGTCTACGGATCCCAAAAATCATCGTCAGGTTATACATAGTATTTCGTAAATATTAGGTTCTTTGGATGAAATTTAATAAAAAATTATGAAATAAGTAATTTTTTAATTCTATTTATTGAAATTTTAGTTGAAATAATATAAATATTATTAAGAAACCTATAAAAAAACTTTTGGTCTCCAAATGTTAAATATTGACATTCTGCTTTACATTTTGTAAATATTTTATTCAACCTGAATAGCTTTCGTTAAAAGCTTTATTTATTGTGAACCTCTGCAGCTGCAGAATTTTTCTGTAGCATCAGAGTCTTAAAAAAAGAACAAGCGGCCTGAATATTTTAACGCTCCATTAGATCCGAAAAGTACTTTTGACTGGTGAAATTTTTTGAAAAGAAACTTTCACAAATTTAAACTGTTATACTTTTTGTAGGTTTTTTTTAAGGAATGTTCAGTGACATACTTTTTTAAATCTCTTCTATTGATGCTACCAGCATAGGAAAATAAGTGTTATGAGGGATATATATTTTTGTAAAGTGAAGCATGGCTGACTGCATTAATGTTTTTTTTTTCTTTTTCTTTTTTTTTTATTTAAATAAAATAACTTCAGTACAAAAATAAACATATTTCTGATTAAAATTATGTATTAATGAATCGAAAAACAATTACACCAGCAGTGACTAACAAGCGGGACCTGATTGTCACTTACAGAACTATTATTTTTTAGGTGTGTTCGTAATTATATAAATAATTAGCATCTAAAGTCGTCTGTCGGCCTATCTGTCCGCATATATCAGTCAAAAAAAAAAAAAAACCCAACCGAATGTTTTGAAATTTAATGTGTATACAGTGTTGCTAGTGGGCTGCTTTTTTAAAATTCAGATTTCTTGATTGGCACGGCTTTTTTTAAACGGTAAAATTCCCTTTGTTTTCGCCTTAATTAATAAGTCAATAGATAAGGCGCATTTTACCATTTTAAAAAAGTGGTGCCAATCAAGAATCTAAATTTAAAAAAAGTAGCCCGTCTGGCAACACTGTGTGTATACTCGTTCCAGAATTTTGTTGGGTCATTTCTAATTTTATGAAAATCGAATCAAAAATTAAAAAGATATTAATAAAAGTTTTCTTCGTTCTATCAAATCCTATTATACGTAATTAATTGAACGATATTGTAGGATAGGTAATGGTTCTATAAATTTTGCACTCATGTATTTTTGAATAAAAGCCATTGCACCAAGATCTGAATATTTATAAAACTAGTTATAATACGAGACCACCTCATTTGCCACGATTGACGTAAAATTTCCGACTTGCTTTTATTTATGTTTTTACTTTCTTCTAACTTTACAAGAACAAATGTATTGGATTCGGAAAAAAATATTCGACTCGCCGTATCGATTCGACGGATCTACACGTTTTATAATGTCCTGAACACGATTTGGCATAGATGACGTATCTTCCCTCAGCCGTTGTTGTTTTGAATTGTTTGGCGATTTTTTGTTGGTGTGTTGGCGGTGTTTACGGATATGACAAACTCGATATGGAAACCCCGTGTGACGTGTCGTGTTCTGGCAACCCCTGAGAAGCTTAGAATTTTGTGGATGTATTTTGATATCGCGTTCTACCGTTGTCTTTTTATTTTTATGTTAAATTTATTGGATGTATGGACTATAATTTCTGTAGTCCGTTTAAACGATCTTGCTGAAGTAATTAAGAAATATGAGGAAATTTTGACAAGAAAGGTAGGTTTGTTTATAGCATGTCAATGCGTATTAAGCCTATTTTGGAAAATGACGGCGGTGTTATGAGAGATATTTTGTGCTGGATGTTTCAAGAAAGCAGATGTCTGTTAAGGTATGTTGATAATTTTATGTATATTTTGTTGCTTTAAGAGTTTTTAACATTTTGAGATTGCTACAAAACGAGAACTGCTGAATTTTGAGAATGCTATACCGCTAAAAATGCTGAATTCGGCGAAGTTTTTTTTTCGGTAAATGTGCGCGAAGCTCTCATACAACTATTGCTGATTTCCACTTTAGCGAGTTTCGTTTTTTAGGTATATTTTGCTGCTTTAAGAGTTTTTTACATTTTGAGATTGCTACAAAACGAGAACTACTGAATTTTGAGAATGCTATACCGCGAGAAATGCTGAATTGGGCGATGTTTTTCTTTCGGTAAATGTGCGCGAAGCGCTCATACAAGGATTACTGATTGCCAGTTTAGTGAATTTTGTTTATTATTTACATTTTATTTTCGTTAAGCCAAACATGCGTATAAACCGGTGCTTGGCGACATTCACTACTTGGCGGAAAAGGGGTTTTTACGCCAAGAAGAATTCCAAGATGGCGGCCGGGGGAACTTATGACATCTGTTCCCATGATTTGATTAGTTTTAGAAAATGTTGGTGAGACTGTGAGTTTGTCTGTCTGTATGCTACACAAATTTTAAAGGCGCTCTATCTTAAAAACTAATGCACGGATTTTTACAAAACTTCAGATTGAGTTAGTATGTGATATAAATTGGTGCTAATTACTTTTTGGTGGTAAATCGCCTAACAGGTGGACTGATATTATGCATTATTTATGATTTCCGCAAAAGCTATATCTCAAGAATAATGCACAAATTTTCATCAAACTTCAAATTCAGTTACACCTTGATATAATTTGGTTCTGAATACTTTTTGGTAAAAGTCACCTACAGGTGGCGCTACTAGGCTGTGTTTTTCCCGATATCTGCAATTCTGCAATAACTCTATGTGAAGAACTAATGCGCGAATTTTTGTCAAACTTGAAATTCAGTTAGTCCCTGATATGAATTGGTGCTGATTAGTTTTCGGTATGAATCATTCCACAGGTATTTGCTGATGCAGATATGCTGATTTTTTCACGATTTCCGCAATAGCATTATATCAAAAACTAATGAATGAATTTTCATCAAACTTCAGATTCAGTTAGACGCTGACATCAGATGTTACTGATTAGATTTTGGTGTAAATCACCGAACACATGGCATTTCTATGCTGCATTTAAAAGGATTTACGCGATTTTAGCGATAGTCAGATCTCAAGAGCTAATGTACGTTGGAATCCTGGTGATTGTCATTTAATTTTGGCCCTGTGATAACGAATTTTGGAGTATTAACTTGTTTGTGATAAAAAAAATAGTGATGGGCAGAATGAATGATTTTACTATTGGAATGAATCAGTCGGGCATGCGCAAAAGCAAAATTGCGGAATTATGATTTTTAGAAACAGTGTCGCCAGATTGGGGACTTTTTTGTCCCCAGATTGTTGACTGTCACCGCTTTTTTTAAATTGAAATATTCGGCCTGTTTAAATGGATTAACAATTCTGAAAAATAAGGCGAAATATACTATTTCTATAAAGTGGTGACAGTCAAATAATCTGAATTCAAAAATCACCCAATCTAGCAACACTGCTTAGAAATCCAATTTCTACCAGAAATTTTCTGTCAAAAAAGATATTTTGTATTTTAATTGTAATAAATTTGACTCCATAAAAATATAAAAATTATTTTCAGATTCAAAATTTCAGAACGTAATTGATTAAAAAAATTACGATGGCTTGCAACTATGCATTTCGTTCTTTTCTGTTTACAAAATTTCTGATGGTAACACAGGTCTGCGAAATTGAAGTTTTTGAAACATACAAGAGAAGTTTTCGCTGATTTTTATGTTATTTGATGGTCTGATTTCGTAAATGATCTTCATTTTCCCCCATCACATCAGAATTTTTTGTAACATCGATAGCGATATTTTTGCTAAAATCCTATTTGAAATGGAATTCTCTCGGACAATTTTGCATGTACTATCTGGCAACAGTGATTTTATCCATGTAAACCTATGTAAAAAAAATCGATTCTCGGTGAGGCAAATTGATTTTTCAGTAATCGATTATTTTGTTATAGGTTTAAACGTTTTAAAACAACTGGGTCTATCTGAAAGTTGCGTCGTGTTGAGGAAATCAATTCGTATCGGAAAATTCTATCATTTCATTATTAGACATTGATTCCGATATCTAATGTCTAATAATTACCTGGCAGAATTTACTAGTGCGAAAAGATTTTTCCTACACGACACGACTTTCCAATCGACCCAATATTTTTCAAGAAAATGTGACGTGATAGAATTTTTTCATTATTTGTTTTTTAACTAGCATCAAAAATACATTAAGTTCAGCCATCAATACCCTTGTATTTTTTTCATCGCAGGCCTGTGTAATTGATTGAAAATATATATAAAGGCAGGAAACTATGTTTTTACTTATGCCCGATTCATGTACCAGAATCTTTGCAACGTACTGGTCGCTATATCTGAAAATAGATTTTTGTCATTAAATAAATCAAACATTACTTTACAAACATTGTGAGAAAAGGTGCTTGAAAGTCGTTGAAGCGTTCGAATCCAGGATAGTACAATCGTTCATCCCGCCTATGACTAGAAGAACATTAAAAATCATATCCTTGAATTTTCATTGGATTCATTTGGAAACTGTAAGACTTGTTATTAGCAAGCTCAAATTGTTGAATTCCAAATTTTGTGTTAAAATAACAGAAGGTTTTTTAATAATCCAAAATTTAAATTTTTAAAATGACGAATAAATCTCATATTTTAAAATGCTTCATGCGTATTTCTTTTGCATAATACCGTATTTATTGGGTCGAACGGAAAGTCGTGTTGCGTTAGGAAAATCAATTCGTACCGGAAAATTCTAACATTTAATTATTAGACATTGAGTCGATATCTGATGTCCAATAATTACCGGGCAGAATTTTCCGAACACGACACAACTTTCCGATCGACCCAATACTTGCATAAAAGTCGACAACAAAATTCGAAAAGAAAAAATAATAAAAGATCACTCCGTTTCAATACCAGCGTTATGGAATAGTTTTCATTGTCTTATTTAATTATAGATTTCATATTAGTCTTCTCTGAAAAAATAGCGAAGATTACTATACAAAAATATTGATATTTAAACTTAAAAACATGTTATTGTTCTCGAATTTTGGAGTCTGCAAATACGCGAGTATATAGGTATATGGCACTATTTATTTTTGAGATATCGATTATATATTGCAATGGAAGTTAGCATGAATTGTTCAAGTTCGTTGAATGTATAATCAGAAAAAAATATTTTTTTATACATTAATGTTTTGTTTTTTCTAAGAAAGTAGCTATATTTTTCCATATGCGTATAAATTTCAACACTAAAATATCCCTGAAATGCAAATTTTTTACGATAACATTTATTTATTATTGTATACTGGATATACAGTATAAATTTGAAATCAATCTAATAAATAGCAATACGCATGTAACGTTTCAAAATTTAAAAATATGCGATATATTCAATTTGGAGAAATGAGCATTTTAATTAAGAAAAACGATAAACATATGCAGATTTTGCAAATAAAGAAGTTCATATCTTTGCAAAGAGGCGCCAGAATTAAAAAAATATTTTTGCATGAGATAAATTTGAGTATCTATTTTCATAATTCTCTAATTAAGAAAGAAAAAATAATTTTGAATTTTTAAAATTACTGACTTTAGAAATGGCAGAAAATGGTACATTTACATTGCTAGCCTTCTTTTGAAAGTTCATTTCCTGAATAGAGCTGTTATTTCTAGGTCTCTCTGTAACTAGCTTTTACGTATCAGATGCTTTGAATTAAGATTAATGAAAAATCCGAAAATAAGGGTATTTTGCATGGTTCGTACGCTTCCTTGAGTTTTGCAGACCACAAAAGTTTTTGGCACCCGTGTTATCTTATGGAAAATCTCTTCTTAACAGAAGGCGAAATTTTGTGCGTGTTACCTAGTCTTCTTTTTCTATATTAATATACTGCTACCGGGTGCCCCAAAAAGGACTGGCTAATTTTAAAATTCAATAACTTCCAAACGGTGACAGATATTAAAAAAATTCTTGCAGGAGGGTTATGTATAAAGTCAAAAGTTTTTTTACAGTGATTTTTGATTTTAGTTCTAATTACAAACAATAGATGGCGCTGTAAACAATAGTCGCTAAATACAGGCTCGATTTTTGGTCCTTTCTGTTGTTCCATGCAGAAAAAGGAGATGGAAATGTATTATCCGGGCCACGAGGTACCAAAAATCGAGCCTGAATTTAGCCTCTATTGATCGCAGCGCCATCTATTGTTTGTAATTCGAACTAAAATCGAAAATCACTGTAAAAAAAACTTTTGACTTTATGCATGACCCTCCTGCAAGAATTTTTTTAATATCTGTCACCGTTTGGAAGTTATTGAATTTTAAAATTAGTCAGTCCTTTTTGGGACACCCGGTAGTTTTCCTGAAGAAAAAACGGTATCCGTACGAACCATGTTTTACCTTTCTATTTATTTTAAATTCCCCTAGTTGAAGCAATATAAATATTTTATGTGTTTAATCAAGAAACTTTTAAAAGTGTCTTGGATCTAAAATTTTTAGCTATTGATCATTGAGCTTTCCCTTTTGTAAATACTTTATCATACGCGAATAATTTTCGTTAAAAGCTTTGCTCATTGTGAAGTTTTGCAACTGCAGAAAGTTTCTCTAGCCCTAGGGCAAGGTCGGCCAACTTATGGCACGCGAAAGAATAATTTTGGCACGGCGCTACGTTGATTATGTCTCTAAATGATGATACAAGGTTGGTTGGTTGATTTTTTGACGACCGATTATCTACGCTAGGGATATAGGCCCGAGGGGGAGTGCCCTTCGTGGGGAACTTTCTAAGGGAAACTAATCCATATTTACTAATGGAAATCCATGGCTCGAAGAAAACCACGAAAACTCCGAACGATTATGCCGACGGGCGCGATTGGGTTCGAACCCAGTACTTCCCGTCTACCAGCAACGAGAGCAGAACCTCTCAGCCACTGGTGGGGCTCAAATCAATGTTAAAATTGTCAATATTGTAAATCGAATTATTTGTTTGTATAATCTGAATTTATTTCAAAATATGTAAAAGCGTTTCTTCACGTACTTAATAAAAATTTATACTTTCATCCCAAAATTCTGGTCTCAATGTGACAATTCGTAATTAAAATTAAGTTGTATCTGTTATATTCCACCGCCCTTCAAGGAGTTAAAAACCATATTCAAATCAATGTTAAAGGTTGGTTGATTTTTGACGGCCAATTATCTGCACGAGGGATATAGGCCCAGGGGGAGTGCCCTTCGTCGGGGGTCTTTCTAAGGGAACCTAACCCGTATTAACGCTTGGAAATCCAAGGTTCGAAGAAAACCACGAAAACTCCGAGCGATTAGGCCGACGGGCGCGATTGGGTTCGAACCCAGCACTTCCCGTCTACCAGCTTCCAGAGCAGAACCTCTGAGCCACTGGTGGGGCGAGGATACAAGGATTTTACACAAAATACACGAACTTAGATAATTTGATTAGATTCTAAGTTGGATTACTTTCAAATAGAAGAATCTTAATTTTATTCAATATGGTTTTGAAATTTTATCAAACAACGAAAATATTTGAAAAGTAAGAAAAAGGAAAGATTAGTACCGATGGTAAATTATGGCAAACTGGAAATTAATTTCAGTACTATTTAAATAAACTGCCTTTTTTCAATTTTAATAATTTTTTAACACTATTTTTATCTGTCATTTTCGCTAATTCATCATTTTCGCAAACTTAGAACATAAAAAAATCAAATAGAGTGGTTGCCATATAAATTCATTTAGTTTGCATTCTGTTGAAATTAACTGAACATGAACATATTATTTTTCATCCAAAATACAACAATTAATCACATTATGTTTTTAATTAATTCGTAAAATATAATTGCTTCTATAATTATTGCAGTGTAATATTTACATGTATGTTATTCTTTTCAGAAAATATCCAAATAAGTAATTTTCAAATAGTTTTGATTCATTATATTTCAGTCCACTAAATTTGTTTTTTAGTTGGAACGTCAAAATCAAGTAAAAAAAAAAAGAAAAAAACTCGACTGTAAAAAGGTTCGCCAAACCTGCCCTAGGGTGTTTTTAAAAGAAAAAGCCAACTGAATATTTTAACACACCATTAGATACGACAACAGCTTTTGGCTGTTAAAATTTCCTTTGAGAATAATTTTCTTACAGGAAGATTTTCAGAAATTCAAACTATTTTATCTTTCTGTCCATTTCCTTATATTTTTTGTACTATTATTTTACATACAGTACCAGATGGTGCATGTTTAGCGATGCTAGATTTAACGTTTACCCGAATTTGACGATAAATTCAAAACAGACCCGACAGTCAGTAACTAACTTTCATGTTAGTCCAAGAGCTGTTAAACATTTTAGGGAAGGTATTTGAGGCACCCTGAAAATTTGTGCAACACTTCTTTTGTAATGGCTGAATACAAAATCGAATGTCTGGCTGAAGGATCGTGGCCCAAAAACTGTGCCAGACACGTGTCAAGTGCCATTTTTTGACTACCCAAAAAAGGTATTTGAGGCACGCTGAGATTGAGGCAGAATAATATTTATGCTTAGAAAAAAATATTTTGAAAATGACAGACACTTTAGTCGGCACAAAATGTGTGCCAGACACCTGTCAAGTGCCAAATGGCACTTGACACGTGTCTGGCACAGTTTTTGGGCCACGATCCTTCAGCCAGGCATTCGATTTTGTATTCAGGCATTACAAAAGAAGTGTTGCACAAATTTTCAGAGTGCCTCAAATACCTACTCAAAAATGTTCAACAGCTCTCCTACTATGTATCAGAAGCTTCGAGTAAAGATTAATGAAAAATTACAAAATAAGGCTAATTTAAGATTCTAGTTATTTAAAATTATCCTTGTTGAAAGAATACAAATATTTTATATGTCTAATTAACCCATTAACCGCTGACGTTGCGTTCACGCAACAGTCAAAATAATTGCTCATGCAATGAATTAATTGCATTGGCACCACTATTTTAGAATAATAAAAAAATGTCTTATTTATTGGCAGGAATTTTGCTATTTTAGTAAAGCGAAATTTACCTTACTGAATTTGTGGTGGGAAACTACTTTCAAGAAGAAATTTGAAAATTTCTATCGTAATAGTTTTGGCGGTTAATGGGTTAAGAAGCTTCTGAAACCTTCTTGGATCTAAAATTTTTAGCTATTGCTCATTCAGCTTTCCTTTTTGTAAATATTTTATTCTATGCGAATAATTTTCGTTAAAAGCTTAGTTTATTGTGAACTTCTGCAGCTGCAGAGAGTTTCTTTAGTCCTAGTGTGTTTTTAAAAGAGCAAACGAACTGAATATTTTAATGCTCCATTAGCTACGAAAAGAGATTTTGGTTGTTAAAATTTCCTTGGAGTATAAATTTCTTACAGGAAGATTTTCAAAAATTCAAACTATTTTATCTTTCTGTACATTTCCTTATATTTTTTGTACTATTATTTTACATATGGTACCAGATGGTGCATGTTTGGCGAAGCTAGATTTAACGTTTACCCGAATTTGACGATAAATTCGAAACGGACCCGACTGTCAGTGGATAGCTTTCAGGTATCAGATGCTTCGAATAAAGATTAATGAAAAATTCCAAAATAAGGGTAATTTAAGTTTCTAGTTATTTAAAATTATCCATGTTGAAAGAATACAAATATTTTATATGTCTAATTAAGAAACTTCTGAAACCTTCTTAGATCTAAAAATTTTAGCTATTGCTCATTCAGCTTTCCCTTTTGTAAATATTTTATACTATGCGAATAATTTTCGTTAAAAGCTTTATTCATTTTGAACTTCTGCAGCTGCAGAAAGTTTCTTTAGCCCTAGGGTGTTTTAAAAGAGCAAACGAACTGAATATTTTAACGCTCCATTAGATACGAGAAGAGCTTTCGGCTGTTAAAATTTTCTTAGAGAATAATTTTCGTACAGGAAGATTTTCAGAAATTTAAACTATTATATTATTCTGTCCAGTTCGGGTTTTTTTTCGATTCTTTAGTGACAAATATTCTCTCGGGTTAAAATTATAAGTTTTTGAGTAGAAAGATATTGAAAATTGGCAGTGATGAAGAAAGAGGGCTTTAGGATACCTCTTATAGGAAGTTCGCCATTTTTCTCGAAAGAAATGTTTTCCTTATATAATTCCAAAGATCCATGATTAACCCCTTGAGGAGCTGTGGAATATATTATATCTCACCTAATTTAAACAAGATTCGCACCAGAAACTTTTAACTAAATTTTATATTTTTAACTTTAGGGCGAAATGCTGAAATATCGTTTTCCGTTATTTTAAAATAAATTTTTCGATTATTCCTGTGAGAATTCAATTTTACCGAGGCATAATTGCTTTCCTCTCAAACGATTAAATAAGACAGCAAATTCTTATCAAAATTAATTTTCTAAGTCTGCCTAAATGATAATAAGGCACTGTGAAGAAAAATATATTATTTTTTAGTTTTTCTTTAACTAATATTTTTTTTCAATCATTTAAACATTAAAGGTCGAAAGTCTCCGCTAAGCAGACCTCACACTTTCACGACAAGCGTGAATTGCTCTTTTTATTCTCTCCTTTTTTTGCGTAAATATTCTTACACCCTTTTTAAAATTATTTCACTGCAGAAATTTTGAGATCAGAAAAGAGAAAAAAAATTGTGCAAAAATACTTGTAACCGAATTCAAAGTTTATCTGCCACATAGAGTGTGCAAGATCCTCCTCAGAATTTCAATTCAATAATGAAAAATAAAAAGGGTGTCAGAAAAAGTGATGCGAAAATAGTAATAATAAGAAAAATATAAGAAGTGTAACTGACGCTGATCGTAAAAGTGTGATGCCCTAACAGAGACTTTCGAGGTTTAACCCATTAAGGGGCTAATACTTGCGTTACTGTAATGTCGAATTTACACCGGAATCTTTCAAAAATGTTATTGCAAAATAAAGAAAAGCAATTTTTTTACTTTTTCCACCAAAGTTAGAAAAGTAAAATTTAATAAAATTTTTCTGGTGCAAATCTTCATTAATCGTGGGTGGGATAAAATATACCACACCGCCCCTCAAGGGATTAAACATGGTGACGTTATGCCATGTATCCCAACATTAACGGAATTCTTTTGAAATTTATATTAGTAATACTATTCTAATGAATTCATAATTACTTAAAAATCATTATGTATCTGAAAATTTACTGATTTCAGAAATATATGCCAGAAAACGGTACATTTATATTGCTTGCTTATTTCGGGAAAATCATTTTCAAAACAAACACGTCATTTTTGCGACTGTCAGTAACTATCTTTCAGGTATTAGATGCTTCGCTGGGGTTGTAAGCTTAATGGATTTTTTCAGGACGAATATCACTATTTATTTATAGAAAAATAAATCTTGGTTAAATGCGCGAAATTTCGCCATATTTAAGAAGAGATTTTTCCATAAGAAAATACTGGTACTGAAGAATTTCCTGGTCGTGAAATTTAAGGACAAGTACGACCAATGCGTTATAAGTAAGCGAACAAACTTAATGCTGGAATCAGTCGTAAATTAGCATAGTTGCGCCACCTTGTGGACGGAGTGATAATTCACATACGCGGGCTTTTGGTGTGGCGCGTATTTTCTAAATCTTTAGTCACTCATGGAAATGAATTTTGTTTGCCACATTTATCGCAAAATAATGGCGTAACGAGAGGTGTATCCAGATGCACTTGACACCACGAAGTTTTCTTCACCTTATCAAGGAACTTCAGTTATTAATCAAGTTGAAAAAAACTTTACAATTTTAGTGGTGTAAGTAAAAAAAAAACATTTAAGTATCTACCTGTAGTTCACACTCCATCCGCTACGTGGCGCATGACCTTGATTGATGTGACCTCGCTTTTAATCTTGCGGTTATTTCTCCCATTTATGATAGGACGCTTACTTATATCGCTTTGAAGTACGACCCCTGGCTTCGATTAAAGATTAACCCCTTCTGGCACATAAGAATTCTGATCGTAAAATGATGAAATATTGATTGACACCGGAATTTACAAACGATTTCTTAGAGATTAAAAACTTGTTAAACATTCATTATAAAAGTAAAAATTAATTAAAATATTCTTGGTACCATTTGTAATTTTGGAGTTAAAATTAGGCGGTCCCGACGTGGAATCACTGCATCGAATAGGTAATGAAAAATTCCAAAGTAGGGTAATTTAGGTTTCTATTTATTTAAAATTCTCCTCGTTGAAATAATATATAAATATTTTAAAGCCTAATTAAGAAACTTCTAAAACCGTCTTAGATCTACAATTTTTAGCTATTGCTCATTCAGCTATCCGTTTTGTAAATATTTTATCCAATGCGAATAGTTATCGTTAAAAGCTTTATTCATTGTGAACTTCTGCAGCTGCAGAAAGTTTCTCTAACCCTAGGGTGTTTTTAAAAGAACAAACGAACTGAATATATTAACCCATCAATAGGTACGAAAAGAGCTTTTGGCTGTTAAAATTTTCTTAAATAATAATTTTCTTACAGGAAGATTTTCAGAAATTCAAACTATCTTATCATTCAGTCTATTTCCTTTTTTGTACTATTTTTTTTTTTTTTTTTTTTTTTTTTTTACATACAGTATCATATTGATTTAGCGATACTAGATTTAACGTTTACCCGAATTTGACGATAAATTTTTATGGTAATCTTTACTTATTTTTATGTTGTATGTTCGCCGACTTAACGATAATTTTATGATAACTTTTATGAATTTAAAATATTTTAAAGAGCTTTACAGTCCCTCTTTTTCATTAGTGAACGAACGAAAAATCCGAAAAGTTGTTTATAGAATTTCCCCGGGCACATGATGATAACCTTAAATAAAGGACAAATCTTTATGACTCTATATCTTTAACCAAATTTTATATGAATTATATTTTTAACCATTTCAGAATAAAGCATTTCCATTACTAAATTGTTGAAATGAGTGAATGAAACCGGAATTTACATAAAAATGTATTTGAGACTAAGAAAAAGGCACACTTCACGAACATAATAAAAAGAAAAAAATTGCACAAAAATTCAAGTGCCCATGCTGATTTTTGATAATAAAATTAAGTGGTTTCATAAATTTACCACCGTTCTTGAAAGTATTAAAAGAAAATCTTTTCAAACGATCGTTTATGAGAGGCCCAGCAACATTTATATATTTTTAACCCTTAAATGCGCGATTTTTTTTTGTTTGTTTCGAAAAATTATGTATGACTCTCTGAAAGGTTTATTACACATGAAAAAAAAAATGAAAAAAAATCAGAGATACATTTTTCATATAATACGTCAATCTTTTATTCTGTTGCACATCTGCAATACAAGTAAAAACTACTGTCGAGTGTCTTTTTTTACGCTAAAATATTGCAAATTAGAAAATACTTTAATAAGTATGTCTCAAAATATCTTATTTTATAAAATTATTTATTTTATAAAACTTAACCATTTAACCTTTTAATTCCCATGATAGAATACGTTCTAGAAATTGCGTAGTTCAGAGAATCTGACTTTACACCAGAAAGTTGCAATGGTTAATTTCGCTTCCTTTAATTACGGAATGTCTGATATTATATTAGATGTAAATTTCCAACTGGGCGAAATGTCCAGACACGGATTCGAACCCGGGACCTCCTGGCTGAAGCCGCCAGTGCTCTGCCATCTGAGCTATCCCGGACGATTCTGGTCGAACTCTTTCACCCAGCTAACCTTGATGATTACAGCATCTGGTCTGAAACCTGGTTCAGCCCAACAGAATAAATCTCAGGTAATGGAACTCCAGAAATCGCCGGATACGAAATTACACTAGATTAATGTAACACAATTATTCTAATTGGTAAACAAATCATATTAGACATAAATTTCCAACTGGGCGAAAAATGTCCGGACCAGGATTCGAACCCGGGACCTCCTGCTGAAGCCGCCAGTGCCCTGCCATCTGAGCTATCCCGGACGATTCTGGTCGAACTCTTTCACCCAGCCTACCTTGATGATTACAGCATCTGGTCTGAAACCTGGTTCAGCTCAACAGAATAAATCTTAGGTAATGGAACTCCAGAAATCGCTGGAGCTGAACCAGGTTTCAGACCAGATGCTGTAATCATCAAGGTTAGCTGGGTGAAAGAGTTCGACCAGAATCGTCCGGGATAGCTCAGATGGCAGAGCACTGGCGGCTTCAGCCAGGAGGTCCCGTGTTCGAATCCTGGTCCGGACATTTTTCGCCCAGTTGGAAATTTACATCTAATATGATTTGTTTACCAATTAGAAAAATTGTGTTAAAATTAATCTAGTACTTTATATATACGAGTTGGAACCCGTCGAAATTCGACGAAATAAAATGTTAGAGAGGAACTGTCAGATCGAATTTATAATAAACCTACAAAAATAATCACAATAAAAAATTCATCTATTGGTTGTCTAATTCTTAAAACGAATAATATTTTTAACCTAAAATGACCAAAATATTATTCCCACAAACTTCAACTGCTGAAATTATTGAAAATTTAAACTGTATTAGAATACATAATCAAGATCAGTAATCATGATGAAGTTATCGATTGGGGCTCTTATGTTTGTTTTTACGGGATGCAAAATCAGTAAAAAGGATTTCGGTTTGTCACATCATAAAATTTTACCCCATAAAACCTAAACTGTGCGTTAATATCAAATTCTCATAATTTACATACACACCACTCAAATTCACAATTTGAAAGTATTTTAACGTACAATAGATTATTAATGAATGTATTTCCAAACTTAAAATCCCGTTGGTCCGATATAACTTTTTACGTGGACATTCGCACAAACTTTAAGTTCTCAGTATCCGCGAAAAAAAAAAAAAATTCAGAAATTAGCCTTTAGTTGTCATAGTATTGGTCAAATGTTTAGTTTTATATTTTAAAAAAATGATCGTTTTGTTTTAAATATAACATCATTTTTACTCACTGAATCATTTTGCCTAGCGTCTCAAACCGGGTATCAGCGTAATGTAAAAATATTGAAATGTAGCTGATTCATGAAGAAGAATGCGTGTTTTGTTTAATGTCTGACGTCATTTTCTGTTCAAAAATTATAAAAAAGTTACTTTTATTTGTAATGTGAAAATGGCATCAATAAGGATTATAATCAATAAAAATAATAAACCATGACTATTTTTCCTTTACTTTCAATATAAATGGAGTACTTCAGTTGCCACGATTACAAAATTTGTATTAAAAACTACAAAAAAATTAATATCTCAAAAACAAATTGAGATACAGCTTTCAAACAAATTGCATTTAAGAGCACATTTTTTCCCTCTGCGAAGGCGTAAAAATTTAAAATGTGCGATGTTTAGAAGTTTAAAAATTTGCAATAGCGAAAATTGTAAAACCGAAATTTTATTTCAAATTTCAAAGTGTTGCCATTCGCAAAATGACGTATGCGTTACGCACAGATATGTTTCTCCTTTATAATATAGATAATTCAATTTTTATATTCTATTTTCACCATTTTATTTTAAAAGTATACTGGGTATAAGTACTGGGACCGCAAAGGGTTAATGCTTATTATCTTTTTTTCCCATTTAAATAGTCAAACAATTTGTAATTTCCGTATCTAATATGATTTGTTTACCAATTAGAATAATTGTGTTATATTAATCTAGTGTCTGCTATTAATTAAAGCAAACATTGCTATTTTAATTTTCTGGTGTGAATTAGGTATAAGCGAATAAAAATAATCTATTAAATTCAAAACACTGTTGTTTACATATATGCAAAACTGCGCACTAAAGGGTTAAATCGATTGCGTCGTTTCAACTCTTTCAAGGGCAATGTACTTTTGTTGCTAGAAAGTTAAAACGATTCAAAGACACCGGGATTTATGTAAAAAATTATATGAGAGTAAGAAAATGTTTTTCTTCGCGTACATTATACAAAGCGAAATTCAATTCCTAAATTCTGTTGCCAAGGTGGCATTTGGGAATGAAAACAAAGTGGTACATATAATATACCGGTGCATTACAAGGGGTTAAATCAAAATATACGCTTTTTAAATGCGTATTATATGCTTTTCTGCATTTTGACAAAAAAAAAATAATTGTGGATTACGAATTTATTATGTATGGATTTCCTTTTTTTTTCATTTGATAATTTAAAAAATATATTCGTATCTTTCTAAAGTATTAGTGGTAAATGCGCTTGTAAGGAGACTATTTTTTCACATCGGATCTTTTAACCCTTTCCGGCGCAGTTTTCCCACGTCGGGACCATCTAATTTTAATTCCAAACTTACCAGCGGCTCCAAGAATATTTTAACAAATTTTTGCTTTTACGATGTAAGCTTAATGTAACAAGTTTTTAATTTCTAAAAAATTCCTTTGTAAATTCCGGTGCCAGTCTCAATCATTTCATCATTTTACAGATATGTTCTGTGCCGGAAAGGGTTAATAGCAAAGCGTTATAAGTAAGCGAACAAACTTAATGCTGGAATCAGGCGTAAATTAACACAGTTGCGCCACCCTGTGGACGGAGTGATAATTCACATACGCGGGCTTATAGTGAGGCGCGTATTATCTAAATCTTCAGTCACTCACGGAAATGAATTTTATTTGCCACATTTATTGCAATTAACGGCGTAGTAAGTGGAGCATCTAGACTCACTTCACACCAGGAAGTTTTCTTCGCTTTAACAGGGGCATTTCAGTTATTAATCAAGGTGAAAAAAACTTTAAAATTTTAGTGGTGTCAGTATGAAAACAGTTAGGTATCTACCTGTAGTTCACACTCCGTCCGCTACGTGGCGCATGACCTTGATTGATGTAACCTCGCTTTTAATCTTGCGATAAGTTCTCCCATTTAAGATAGGACGCTTACTTATATCGCTTTGGTTTAATAGTTGAAAAAATTAGTTCTTATTACACAAAAGTTGTGAAATTGGTGTCAGTTAAAAATAAAATGGATATTTGAAGCATATATAAAATAATCCAGAAACAATATTGATTTTTAGCAGTAAAATGACCTCGATTTAACAAAAGATTTTTAAGAGACTTTTGCAACCATTATGTGGAGACACAACAGTTATTTATTTATTGCTTTCTGTCGACACGACCAGTGTAGAAATAAAAGGATTAATAACAGTATAAATTTCTAAAACGAAAGTTCTTCATTTTTTATTCTTATTGCAAACATTCCGAAAATTTTATTCTTTCAATCGGTTATTGATACGTAGCAGCCAAATCTTACGCTTTTTTGTTTTAGAAAAAAATAATGGAAATTTTTGCCTTATTTAATCGACAGATTACGCCCATTAAAAAAAAGGTAGAATTTAAATTTATGTAGTACAACAAAGCATAAGAGTTGGCAGTTATGAGATATAATCTGGGAAGGCGTGCTACCGGGGTTGCCAGAAAAATATTAAGGTTTAATTTTATTACCACTTACTTCTCAGACTAATATTTACCTGATATAATTGCAAAACTTTTGTAATTTTATAAGCAGACTGTTTCTGACGAAAATAATGGTGCTCAAAATAAAAGTTTAACATTTTCTCGGCAACATGTGTTGTATGCACATCAAGATGTATTTATGTACTAGTTGCATAGTTTCTAAATCTCTTGCCACTATTTTTGTAGTAATCATCGTTTTATTTCGTGGCAGAAACTCTGTTATTAAATATTGCGTTTATAAATATGAAAAATAACGGTACGATACTTGACAGTTTTGCAACATATTCAACAACATAATCAAAAAACACCTCGACTTGTGTGGGATGTATTTCCCTCGCAAGTACTTAAACAAAACAGGATAATACGCAATGCTTTCCAGATATGAAACTGTTTGAATATGGTTGAATGATAATTTCGAGGAAAAATTAAAATTTGTGTTTAGATTTTTATTTATTTTGATGCCTGCACCCCTTCTTGAAGTAACATACAGTAAACTCCCGACCATCCGGGTCCGACTATCCTCCCTCCGTACTATCCGGCCTGGCAGAAAATTGAGAGTATTACTAGCAGTTGCAAGCGACCAGGCAGGTTCCCGTTCGTAGGAATGTGCTGACTCACGACAGGAAGGAGCAGGAAGGGATTACAAAATGCAATAGCAGCGAATTCGAAACATAGTAATTGCAAGTCCTTAGAACATTCTTTTCCATAATGATGGGCATAAACCGATGTGGGAATTGGAAGTCGAAGATCAGAGCGATAAGCTTCTTTCGTTGCTGAAAAATATACCGGACTCTGACGATATGAATGCAGAGGACATTACTGAATGGATGGCAAACGACGAACTTGACAACGATATTGTAGAAATGTTGACAGAGGGAAAAGTAACTGAAGAAAAAGAGGAGGAGGATTGCAAGAAAAGTCTCATCCCACATTCGGAAGGGTTCCACAAGATTGAGGCAGCACTACATTACATTAGTCAGCAGGAGGAAGCGACGCCAGCTGATATAATCTGCTTGGGTAAATGGAGAGACATTATTTCGAGGAAGAGGGCTAATAGGGAGAAGCAAAAAAAACTAAACGCTTTTTCAAATACTAAAATCGGCAATTTTTAACATTTTTATCTTTTGCATAACATTTCATATTTGTGCAATCACTTATTAATAAAAAGTAAAATAAGATTTACTCATTTTTTTACGAACTAAGCTTACGTTTTACGTTAATGTATTGCTTATTCTGCAATTGTATGTACTGTATATATGAAAGTTATCTTAAAATATGCAACATGTGTTTCTGATATCATGGCGGATGAAGGGTAGGAAAGGAGTAAACATTTATAGAATTCCGGCCTATCCGGCTTTTTTAGTTATCCGACAACTTTTCCGCCACATTAGGCCGGATAGTCGGGAGTTTACTGTATACATTTTATACCACTAAATAAGGAACGTCTAAAAAGTTCTTAGGTTATATTTTAAATAATGTTCCTGCAGACTGTTGAATTTTTTTACTGTTAAATCCATTAAAAGTAACTTTTATTAAAAATTTATTTATAATAAACTTCTACATCTACAGAAAATTTCTCTAAGCGTAAAGTGTTTTAGGTAAAAGAAAAAAAATGGCAATTAGTATTTTATTATTGTTAGTATTATTAGTATCTTAGTGTATTATTTTAGTTATTAGTATTTTAGTGTATTTTATTGTTAAAATTTTCTTTAACCCCTTACGTGTCACACCCCATAAGTGTAGGCTACCTTTTTAGAAGTTCAGATAATTTGATTGCCACCACTTTTTTGGAATAGACATATTCAGCTTAGTTAATGGCGGTAAAATTATGCGAGAATAAAAACAAGCCACGGCACTAAACTATAAATATGTTAAATTGTTAATATTTCTTTTTTACCTTTCATTTTTATTTTCTATATCTTTTTAAATAGTTTAAAACTGCACTTTTGTCTATCCCAACGGTTCACAAATTTATATCCCGATACATCTATAGACTAGGTGTTAAGTTGTCATCAACTAGGAAGCCCCTCAATACTGTTCCACTGTTCAGCACTGTACAGCACCGCATGCTGAACTAACTTTATTTTGAATGTTAAGTTGTTCCGCAACTAGGTAGACCAAACAACTACGAACACTGTTTCATTACTCCACTCTTGAGTTATTTTCAAATTTTCTTATACTTTATTATCTTCTTGGTTCATTCCAAGAATTTAAATTTTTTTCTTTGCATATTCTTAATAGCTTCGACTTTTAAGTCTGTGAGATAAAGACATTTCTCTTCTTTTTACCTCTAATCTTAAATTTTGAATTATATTCCATTATAGTATTATAGATTGACAATGTATTATGGCTCCTCCAAGATGTGTTAAAGAATTTCTCATCAACTGGAATTTAAGTTGCCAGCAACTAGGAATCCCACCTGACCTGAAAGTTTTGTTAAACTTAATTCGTGAAGAAATTTCTGCCGTAATTCGAACAAAGTAAATTATAGAAACTGGTCGATTAGACCTTTCACGGAAGGAGGGGGTTAGTTAAAATATATATGATGATCCAATTTTGATTAATATATGTTATATTGATGACAATAATAAATTAGGCATTTAAAATTTTATATAACGTTATTTAAAATTTTATATGCCTATTGTATTATTGTTGTACTTCTAATGTGTTTGATGTTGTATATGAAATTATTTATAAGTAATAATTTTCGTTTATTTTATTTTTTCTGAATTTTAATAGCTTATTTTCTTTTTTTAGGTAAGTACCATCTTCATGCTTCACTTGAATCTCTGGTTATTGAAGATGTTAAGAAGTTTGTTTTTATAATTATAAAATTGTTATCAAACTTTGGTAATATTTCTAGACAATTTAGTTAGATTAACTTTACTGATTTTTTTTTCCATTGTTAATGTTTCCTGTGTTAGCTGTTCCCATTTAATAGGATTGTAATCAGTGTGCATTCACATTAAATTCGAATCAATGCCCTATTCCTTTTATATGTAACGGCTGGTGTACAATTACGCTATTTAATTTAATAATTTAGGATTGTATAGAATATAGTTTTGTCAAAGTAACAACGTAATAATATATTTTATATTTAGATATAGAAGTAGCAAAGTTTCCAAACTGCCGTAGGTTTACATAAATTCATAAATCTTGCTGTCGATCTTAAAATATCTCTTTGAAAGTTTTAATATAATGTTGCTATAAAAACAAACTAATCAAACTAAATTTTAACCTTTAAATAAATTTGGAACAAATGCCATTTTTATGATCAAGGAATGCTAGGATATTCATATCACATGAATTAAAACGTTTCGATTGTGGCATTCCGTATGAACATGTTACGTAAAAGAGTAAAAGAGAAAAAATTAAGATAAAAAAATATAAATTTATTTAAAGCCAATAATATGAAACCGACGCAGGCGAGCTTGAAAAAATTAAGGTAACTCTGGTCAAATAAGTCCCAAATAATAAACTGCATGAAAACCGGTACAATACAAAATCAACTTACATAAAAAGTTATATTACTCTAAAAATTCCCACAACAGTTCCCATCAGATTGCTAGAAACACTGAATCCACAATATTATAATACCACTTGCCACAAAATACGTCAATGTCCTTTAACAGACTCCGCGGATTTTAAATTCTGTTTATTTCAAACACTAAACTTTTAACGTCTTACCACGATATCGAAGCATTTCGCTGAAGAATCCATTGACAGAACACCTCAAGACTCGTTCAGGCTAATAGCAAATGTAGGTTCCAGCCTCGAAATACAAGACCAATTGAAGCGTTGTTCTCAGATACCACACACTGGCGAGATCTGACACAGATAAACTGAATCAATTTTATATACTCGTATGTATACTGACTAACCGACCACAGACTCCAAATTGCCATATTAGCACATAAAACTGCGACGATCAGATCCAGGGAGATTCAGTCATACTATGTGAAAGTTACAGAAATTACAGTTAGGTGGAATTTTCACACCAAAGTGTCGGACAAGTTAAAATAATAGCAAGTAATTCCTCCCAAGTGCTAAAAATATACTGTATTAGGCAAAGGTTGTTACAAAATATATTGTAAATTTAAATATTCATAAAAGTCAAGTAAAATGAAGAAGAATACAAGATAATTAACAATAAACAGGGATGAGAGCGTTCCGACCCAAATGCCCGATTGCTACCACTAGATTTTAATAGTATTTCTAGCCGTATTTAATGGCAGAATATCTGAAGTTTAATAAAGGAAAAAAGCTATTAAAATTTAGTGATGAAAATCGGCCATTTGGGTCGGAGCGATATCACCCCTGAATAAATAAGAAATAATATCGCTTTAGTTCATGCCGCAATTCATTTGTCCGTAATTCTTTTCGATAAACTACTTACTGGATTGGAATTTTCAAAATTGCTATTGACAAGTTGCCAATAGTAGTTTTTCACAATCCGATCCTATACGTAGATTATCAAAAAGAAGAACAAATTAAGTGTAACATGAGCCAAGGCGATGTTATTTCTTAAGTTTGTTGCAAAATGTATATATAAATATATATATATATAATTAAACAAAAAATTATGTTATATAATGCATATTTATAAATTTTAGCTACAATGTCATGGTTCCTACATTTTCAGGTTGTATACCATTATTTTCTTATACAAAAATTAGATTTATGTGCGCGTTTATGAATTTAAATAAAAAATAATAAAAAAGTTTGACATATTTAATTGGTTTTAACATTATTTTATCTATATTTCTTTCTTAAAATTAAGTTATATATCGATTAATAATAGAAAAATAAGAACGTTTAATTGTATAATACAAAACAATTTTTTCAACTGTTTTACAAACTTTAATTTTACGAACTTTCAAAATAAAATATCTGCATGATAATTCTTGTCGCTATCTATTATTTAATCTCTAGAAAGTTATTTTTTTATCGTGAATGGAAGGGAATTTTCGTTTGAAAGAATTCAACGGAAAGAATTCAAAGGGAAAGAAAATGGGAAGAGTAAATGACACCGTGGAAAAGGAACATTTTCTGAGTTTTTTAAAAATATTTCTTGTCTAATCATATATCTAAGACAGTTAGCAATAGAGGCGGTAAAAATATTTCGGAAAGTTTGTCGAGTTAGAAGAACAGCGTTTAAAAATGAATCTTTTAAATTACCATTTATGTAACCAATCTTTTCGAGCTTAACTTAAAAAACATTTAAGTATTTTAGTTATTTGATATACAATACATCAATGGTGGAAACTATACGCAGCAGTGAGAGTATTGCCATTACTACATTTTAATAGATTTCTTCGTCTTATTAATTGTCAGAATATCTCAGATTTAACCCTAGATCTACCGGGAATTTTATTCAAGTTTTAATAAAACGTTCAACACCAGAATTTTTATTTAAAACTATTTAACTTATTTATTTACCTTAATTTTGTCTGGTTTATATACTTAGTTTATTTTAAAGAAATTTCTGGTTTGAATGAATATTTTGTATGTACCTGTCGGGTCCAATGGACCCGTCTGGTAGACGGAGGGTTAATAAACCGAAGAAAACTATTTAAAGTTAGTGGTGTCTATCAATGCCCAGCTGCGCATCTTTTCCACACTTGATATATAGCGCCTGATTACCAACGGGGCATATACTGGTGGGAAACCAGGAAAAAGAACCAGAAAAGTGTCTAACTGGATAAGCATAGCGAAATGGCCCCCACGGCCTATGTTTGAAATAACATGTGTGGTAATAAGGCTCACCATGAGAATACAATATAGAGTGTTTTTAGCCCCTGACCTAGATCTGTCTTTCAGATAATCGGCAAAATATGCGCCGGTGCTATTGTTTTCCAAGTATGTTTTTCTCAAGAAGTACAAAAGTTTAAAAAAAATGAAACCAATGCCAATTATTGAAGAATATATTATTTCACATTATATATTTTCTTCTCATTTTTACACAAATTTTAACATACAAAAATAAACAAAAATATTTAAATATATATATATATATATATATATATTAATGTAGTAATTTTATATTTACACCAACCAAAAAATTAAAGAATAATGTTCAAAGTATGTACTTTTAAGAAAAAAAAATTAGTTAAAATCGAAGATGCGCTTTTTAAGTTATAAAAAATAATGCTAGCAACTTGCTAAAGTATTCGTAAAATTGCCTGTTTGCATTTGCAGAAATACGCCACTACCAATGACGAGCCGTTAATTCCCAAATTGGCTCAGCTGAACTCAGCAATCTGATAGTTCGTTAATATTAATATTTTGGATTACTTTACTGTGATTTTGATCAAATTTAACAAAATAAATCAATTTAAGTCATTATAATTGCAATCTATTTTACATTACATAACTTCATAAAAATATAAATATAATTTTCTACTATATAAATATCAGTTTTAGCCAATCAGATTGCTAAGCTCGGCTGAGCCAATTTGGGAATTAACGGCTCGTCTATCAATGCACTGGTCGATTCGTGACCTTTCCACTCGGGCAGGATGCGCAGTACGCTAAAATAAGAGAATTTTTCCATTCATACCACTTCGTTATAGGTTTGTTTCGTGTTTGTAAATATTCTGTTACTTTCGAGCACTGCGCATCCTTGTCGCGTAATAATAACAAGAGCTGGCAAAGAAAGTGGCATCATTTGCCTACGATGATGTTCACATAGAAGAAGGCTATGGGGATATAGCTTATTACTTTAGGGAGGAGCGTAGGGGGGGGGGGGGGTCCGGCACTTGACATCAGAAGTTATCTGTAGGGGGAGGGTTGTTGTCATATGATATCGTTATCATTTTTTATCAAACCAAAATTTACTTTTTTGTTATTTTTTTCTTTACATCTGTTATCTTAGTATTTTAAAGACTGGTTTCTTCTTTTTATGAAAATAGAAAGTTATTATTAAAAACATTGAATGATTATAAAACATTTCATTCCGAAATATGGAATAACCAAACGTTCGCCATTAATATTCTCTGCTATATGCGTATATAATTCGTTGTTAGAGAAGCCAGATTCGAAATGATACTTGTTATTTTTGCTTGTAAAAAGATGGAGAAGAATGTTGTCCACCTGTTTTGTTTACAACAAGTTCTGTTTAGCGCCGTGCAAAGTAGAAGTGCAAGAAAGCAATATTACTGTGCAATGCATTATGTAATAAAGAGCTATTGTTAAGAACTTTTAAATACAAACCCGAAACACACCTATTACGAAGTGGTATGAATGGAAAAATTCTCTTATTTTGGCTTACTGCGCATCCTGCCCGAGTGGAAAGGTCACGAATCGACCAATGCATTGATAGTAGCGCATTTCTGCAAATGCAAATAGGGAAAGATACGAATATTTTAGCAAGTTGCTAGCATTATTTTTTTTTTATAACTCAAAAAGCGCATCTTCGATTTTAACTATTTTTTTTTCTTAACCCTCCGTCTACCAGACGGGTCCATTGGACCCGACAGGTACATACAAAATATTCATTCAAACCAGAAATTTCTTTAAAATAAACTAAGTATATAAACCAGACAAAAATAAGGTAAATACATAAGTTAAATAGTTTTAAATAAAAATTCTGGTGTAGAACGTTTTATTAAAACTTGAATAAAATTCCCGGTAGATCTAGGGTTAAAAGTACATACTTTGAGCACCATTCTGTAATTTTTTGGTTGGTGTAAATTTAAAATTACTGCATTAATATATATTTTTAAATATTTTTGTTTATTTTCTATGTTAAAATATGTGTAAAAATGTGAAAGAAATATATAATGTGAACTAATATATTCTTCAGTAAATGGCGTTGGTTTCATATTTTTAACTTTTGTACTTTTTGAGAAAAACGCATTTGAAAAATAGTAGCGCCTGCGCGTACTTCCCCGATTATCTCAAGGACAGTTCAAGGTCAGAGGCTAAAAATACCCTATATTGTATTCTCATGATGAGCCTTATTACCACACATCTTATTTTAAACATCGCACAGTGGAGCAAAATCCAGAAAAGCTGGCCAAAATATGAAAAAGTTATTTAAATGCCACGAAATTTTGTACACAGGTGTTTTTCAGGATGCTGATCTCGATTCTAAAATTAAAATTGCAAAATACAAAATGGCGGATCCAATATGTCGGACTTAAAATTAAAATGTTTTGGAAGTTATTCCATTTCTATGAAATTTCGTATACAGGTACGTTTGGGGATGCTAAGTACGATTCAAAAATTTAATTAAAAAAAATGATGAATTAAAAATAAAAACAATAAGATTTAAATAAAATATTTCGAGTTTCGAAATTAAAAAGTTTTGATGCCAAACGTTACAAGGTGTTTTCAAGGAACTAAGATGATTTTAATGGAAATTAAACAATGAACATTTATTTATGAAATACAATTAAGTACATTAACAAAAAATAAAATACTACAAGGTTTAATTTCTATATATTATTAAAATAAAACGAATGGATATTCTAAAATTCATCTTCTGAATCATCTGTAGTATACTAAGTAGACTCTTCAGAAGGGGAGGTGTCGAAATATTTTACAGATGTTTCTGTGCCTCTAGGGGGCAATAATATTAGTTTCTTCGATGGTAAGCTTGAAATGAAGGGATCTGATAACATTAAAAGCCGCAAAATATCTTCCGTTGTTTACGTCCTACTGCATTTTAGGGAGAAATCTTCTCGATAACTTTTGATAAATTTGTTGCACGATTCTTGAGCGTCTCCCGACATTTGCCCAACAGGCAATAATGAGGAAGCTATTATTTCTGTGCCATGAATAAGTAGTTTGTGCACTGAAGTTGGCATATAGAACTAGGAATACAAATCGATGAATTTACAAGATGTTTGTGAGGAATAATCCACGAAATTGGTGAAATGAATGTTAAGAAATTACTTGTAATATGACGTGGAATCGTTTGATCAAATATTCGTCTACGCTCCTTATGAAATAGAAATAATTGCGTTTTCAAAGAATCTACGAGCTGTATTGCAATCATATGTGCTTCCAAATCCGAGCTTTGATTTATCGATGAGAAGTCCTAATTGTAAACGAAATCATTTTTGTAAATTTTGTTTTGCAATTTAATTTTTTTTTCTCGTCAGGAGTGCATACTTGCCATTCCTTTATATCACGTTTGTATGCAAAATGCAAGATACACTCAAAAGATCTTATACAGGCACATGACGTGGACATTCCGAATTGCAAAGGATTTTCGTCCACTTTTAGTTTGAAAATGTCATCAAGATTATTAAACTGGTTTGAAGTTGCCTGATGAAGGTATCAACGTTGAGTTGACAAATTACTACTAATGACAATAAAAATTTTACAATCAATCATCGTTAAAGCTAGTTTGTAATTACTACTACTTATAACTACTACTTATAACTACTTATTTTCTATCAATGATTGTTTTAAAAGGAATAAGTTTACTCTCCTGATCTCTAATATATTCCATTTCACTGACAGTAGCTTCCGTATTTTCGTGCAAAAAATGGATTCTGGTGAGCCTAAAAAATCGAGGAGATGAAGATCTCGAATTTTTCCAGATAACGATTTCTGTTTTATTCGCAACACTTAAGTTCTAGTGGCATTAGGGAAGTGAAAAAGCTATTTGAACCTAATTTCTACCATCATCAACGCTAAATTTTTGTTTAAAAGTGCTTTGACCAGATGTACTATCACATTCCCACTTGAAAATAAAATTCAGATTGCTAATGCACTCGGAAGTCATATTCTTAATAATTTCCGTTTGCATTATTAATAAAATACGCGCTGCAGTATGATCTAGCAAAGATTGCAATTGACAAGATAATTCTTTTAATTACGATAGAATATACAAAATTATTAGCTATAAAGATATGAAAATGTATTTCTATTGTATCGATGATAGAGAATTTTTTTCACTTTTTTTTTTTTTTACTAATCTTGCTTATCAAATTCTTTTATGTTTATGATTATAATGCTTATTTTTAGTATAATACATAATAATCTATACCAAAACTGAATAATCTAAAAACTTCAAAATTTTTGCCAGCTAAATTACTGTGAAAAATAATGAATGTCATAGCTTTTGAAACGACTAAAAAAATGATATTTTTACTTATGGTTGCAAAAACCTGCACGAAATGCAGAATGGAGGTTTTTGGCAGCTAATTTTTTATGATTCCTTAGATAATAGTTCAGTCTATTGTTTCCATTATATGTCGTTGCAGAACACCGTGGAACTTATAAACTTTTTGATGTTTGAAAGCAAAAAAATAATGTTTTTTTTTTTTTTAATTATCAAAAATAATCACGAAATTGTTAAATTTTATTTACTTAATATAATTTTTGTAACATGGGCAAAAAAGTACACACTATCATCATGTGAATCCATTTTAAAGCATTAAAATCGGATGATATGGCAAAATGTAGCACGTGTTTAAAAGAACCTTTGTTTTGCTCTTTTTCTTCGCCTTAGATGATAATCCTCCAAGCGATACTTTTGAAATGATACAGGTTGCCAAAGCAAAACGAAAACCTTTTTATAAATATAAATTCTGACCCTCGAAACATTATTCTAGCCATCTGTATAGTCGAAATTTCCTAAATAGTAACTTAATTTTTCGACTTTTGGCCAGCTTTTTGGGATTTTGCCCCACTGTGCATCGGCCGTGGGGGCCATTTCACTGTGCTTATCCGGCTAGACCACTTTGCATCATTCATGAAAGAAATTTTACATGAATACGGCTTTTAAATAACATGAACATATCTTTTAAAATTTATTGGTGTAATTGTGCTCCGTTGGTAATCAGGCCCTGCTGATATACATGCAACAAAACATTCTTGAATTTGTTAGAAGTTTCACAAACATCAGACTTTTTGAAATAGAATGTCATCAATAAGTTGTTCTTTATTATAATCTGCTCTTATACAAATTTTATTAATGATATTTTCAATAACAAATACTATTGTAGTAGAGTATATATATACGGCCAACATATCTGAAATTATTAAAATTGCATGGAGAGAAATTAATACTCTCAGACGACAATTTTAAGTAATAATTGATTTTTTGTTCTTCTGTTGGTTATAGTGGATCAAAATATATCATGTTTGTATAAACAACAGTGTTATTTTAAAGTACGATTTAGTCGTCGGGATAAAACGATGATAAGGCAGTAAAAAAGAACACTTGCCTGTCTTCGGGCATTCAATGTGAATTATTTAAAAAAAGCCACATGCAAACGATCACTTTTACCTAATTTTTATTACTTTTGTTGTTTTCTTTATATTAAATATCCTGAAAGAAGAAACTCGTAAGATTTTCCTATATCTGAAAAAAGTTACGTGTGCATCTATTATCGAGAACTTAACAATCGCATACATTCAAAATAAAGTTTTGTCAAATATGTCCAGCTCTTTACTTATTTTTTTATCAATGTAAGAAGTAGGGTGACCCCACCAGTAGTTTACCAAATAAAGCCAGTGTAATGGGGTTTTTATTATATTTCCTTCCTTTTAAGTTTTAGAAGTAAACTAACATGATTGCTATAACCTTTAATGAATGTCTTATAATGGGCAAAAATGAAATCCGCTGAGATGAAATATCAGCAATATTATAAATAAATAGTTTTTTAATTGAATTGCCATATTCAAAGTGCTTGATCAAGTGAAATAAGTCAATCGAAAATCCAATATTTAATTTTTAAAATATCATCCTTCGGGTCTGATTAACAAAAAGTTTTATGAAACTATTAGTTGAAATAACCGATGGAGTAATTGTCTCCAATTAATCAAAAACTAAATGTTTACGCTTAGAATTAAAAAAAAAATTCTAATAAAAAATTTTCATAAAATGTCTTCTGTTACAGCAGACAGCTAAAAACAATGTGACAACAGGTGCAGCAACATTTAAACAAAATAATTATGCCTAGTTCCACATATAAAACTCATTACCGCCTGAAATGGCGCAATATTTCAAATTCTATTGCATTATCTGTCCGCCATGTGCATACTATTGTATTATCTGTCCGCATCATGGAACTATTAATAAAAAGAAAATGACATATCCTTAAAATAGTGAAGCTTCAACTGTAACTGCTTTCGCAGGGGTTTATTTTCACGGGGGGAACTTCCACCAGGAAATTTAAATAGAAATGTTATCTTTATTTAAAAACCTTATTATTGCAGAAATTCAGTCATAAATAATGTCAAAAACAGATGTTCGTTTTTACTTGTGGAAGCAGTGTTGCCAGTGGGCTACTTTTTTAAAATTCAGATTTCTTGATTGCCACCACTTTTTTGAAACGGTAAAATTACCTTTGTTTTCGCCTTAATTAATATGTCATTAAGTAAGGCGCATTTCATCATTTCAAAAAAAGTGGTGCCAATCAAGATTCTGAATTTTAAAAAAGTAGCCCATCTGGCAACACTGTGTGGAAGAGTATTTTGACGGTAGTCAGGCTCTGCATTTCCGCCATGTTGTGACAAATTAGACAACCTCCTGTCAGTGTCTGTGAAAAATATTATAATACCTGGGCAAACTGAGACCAGTAAAATTAAATAGAAATGCATACCACATTTGTGACAAAATATTTCTATGAATGAGGCGCGTAACCCCTTGAGGGGCGCCGTTTGCAGTCTGCAAACGGTTAAATTTTAATGCCTAAATTGCCAGATGGCACCAGTAAATTTTTGTGCAATTTCGATTTAGTGATATAGGGGAGCTATGGGATGAATGGGACCAGGGATGGATCGGACATTCTCAATATTTCTGGCAATAAGCATTTATTTTAAATTGCTTCCTATCCCCATATAAGGCTCTACCACAGTGTGCTTCAGAACTAAAAGTAGGACCACATTGCTGTTTTCATTTTCCTTCAAAGTTGCATTTTCTGAAATCTCTGCTTAAAAGTAAGTTTTCTTTACTTTTGAAGATGTGAAATATCTTATACAATATAAAAAATTAAGCTATCTTGTAGTTATTTATTTTGAGGTTCAATATCAATAATTAAAATGAATGAATAGTAACCATTGTGACAAAATAATTTTTGAGGCAAAATGGCTGAGAAGGGAATATATGCATCATGGGGATGATTGGGACATTTCAAATGGGGATGAATGGGACATTCTCATTCAACCCCAGAGATGTTGAAAAATTTTATTTATTAACTAAATAATATTATATAGGTTGATAAATTAATAATTTACGTAGTATTAAATAGTATTAAATAGTATTATATGAGTTGTAATTCTTTAAATTTCCTGAGTGTTATTTATTGTATTCTAATAATTATTAATGGTTTATCAAAAAATTGGTACTAAAACTTAATCAAAATAGATAAAATTATTAAAAATAGTATATGCTTATTGATCAAATGGGGGATATTATATTGAATTTTGAAATGTTGCACAAATAAATCCCCATCCCTATCATAATGGGTCAATCGGAAAGTCGTGTCGTGTTTGGAAAATCAATTCGTACCTGAAAATTCTATCGTTCAATTATTAGACCTAGATTCCGATATCTGAAGTCGAATAATTGCCGGGCAGAATTTTCTGGTACGAATTGATTTTCCCAACACAACACGACTTTCCGATCGACCCAATAATTTCTATTCTGCATGTTTCTAAGATACATTTAATTAATATCAATTAATAAGTTATGATTGAAAATTATTAGCTATGCTAAGAAGACATTTATTAAAAGACATTTTGCACTTGCATTTCTAATTTAAATGCCTCATAAGTGGGAAAAAAGAACAGATTGATAGCTGAAGTCTGCATTAAAAGTTAAAACTGCAATAAAAAAAAGTTATTAAAAAAAAAAAAAAACATATCGATTCGTGCTGTAAAATCATATATTACAAATATAATTACATATAAGGTTATAGTTATAAATTTTAATTTGGTAAAATTGAATCGAGAGAGGAAAATCTTTGTGTCCCATCCATCCCTATTAGTGTCCCATTCATCCCTGCTGAGGGAATGATTGGGGCAGGGAGGAACGTTTTTTTGATTTCATAATATTTTTCGGAATAAATCATAGTCTAGAATAAATATTGTCCATATATGTTGTCAAATACTAAATATATGAAATGTGTTATATATTATTGATAATGACTTAAATAATAATAAAAAAAAAATTTTGTGAAAATGTCCCATCCATCCCCCATCTCCCCTACGTAAAAAAAAGCTATTGATTATTTTCAAATAAATTTGTTTGTTAATTGCGGTGGGAATTAAAAATTTGAACATTTTTTGATCAAAAATGCCTTGCCCCTGAAAACGTTAAAAAAAGACGAAAATTTATTCAAATTTAGTGATGGGAAGTTTGCGAGAAACTGTTGATCCGATTTATAGAAAACAGCCGCCATCTTGTGACAACCTCCTCAGTTACTTCACTCGCAACTGGTAGGTAGTAGACTATATGTCTTCTCCTCTTTATTTCCAACTCCATTGTCCGCATGACTTTGTCAGTAAAATATCGGTGTTGAGTATTATGACTAATTTCCTGCATTGTGCATATTCGTTTACGCAAGGGATACGCAGGAGTAAACTACTTCCTCTATACATTAAAAAATAATAAAAAATATAAAGGAGGTGCTGAAAGAATGTAAATATAGTAAGCTGTTTTTGATTATACACATTTTTGCACGGATATATTGTTATTGTGTTGCAGCTTTGTTTTAAATGATTTCTTTATACTTTATTAAAAGTGTAAGTTGAATTAGTTTATAATATTATTTTTATTTTGTAAAGCATCTCCTTCCTTATTATAGGTAATTTCAAGGAGGCTAAACCATTGCATAAATTCTCTTTCTACAAAAAGGTTTCTATTGAATCTCGGATAATGGATGGGAAATTAATCTTGATGGATAAATTATTCTGCTATTTTTAAAAAGCAATCTGGCTAAAGCTTTAGTTATCATGTTGTTGTTAATTCTTCACATTGTTTTACTTTACAAAAAAACTTATATTTTCAAACACAGATTTAAGGACTTTCTTATAAACAAGTAATATAAAAATTTCGTTTTTAAAGTCAATTCCTACTTAGGCCATCAAAGAAAAATTTAATATAATCCGTTATGCTAATATTAGTTTTTGTTGCATTAAAATATCTCAATTTGTTGATTTTCTATAAGCAAGTAGGTTTACAATGGATCTCTATGGAAATTTGGCGAAATATTAGAGATATCGCCAAGTTGGCGTCACTTTTGGCGACTCATTTTGGCCGCCAAGTTGGTGACAAACTTGGCGGTATTTGGCGACAGAACAGGGTCCCCCCTATGGTATCCCCTTATTGAAAATACTTTCATTGAATTTCAATAAACAATGGCCGCCATTTTGTTTCCCATGCAAAACTAAAATTAATTAATGAAAATTTAATTAATTAATTAATATTTGAAAAAACTGTATTAACATCAATTGTCATCCAGTACAAGTTTAAAAAAAATTATTTACAATAGGATGAATAATGAATATTTTATTAACGATTGAAAATTTGAACAAGATAAATATATAAATAAATAAATAAATATAGGGAGAGTGTGAGCTAATAGTAGGAATTGAAAAATAGCAGATAAAAAAGCAGTCCATTCAAACTTACAATTTGCTAAAATTCTTACAATATTAACATTTTAATAATCTGCAGCTAAAAAAAAGGTTGATATGATAACTTTCAATAGATACAAAAGTATCTTCTGTACAAGTAATTACCTAGAAGCTCTTATATGATAACCTCTGGAAATAATATCTAATAATGATTATTATCATATGATGTCTACACAGCCTGGAAGGAATTATTACATAATAGATAAAAACTGTTTTTGCTGAAATATTAAACGCATTTATATTCCATACCATCCTTGAAGTAGAATAGTCTCTACCGGCGAGTTTAGAAGGCACAAAGAGACACAACAACTTTTAGTTATTCACTGGTAACGGCCAAATAAGTTCGGTTGAAAACGTTTTGGTTTTAAACTGCTTCTAATGTATTTTAAATGTTTTTATATTATGGTATACTCATGTTTATACAGTGATGGTACATTTATTCGAACTTTTTTCTATAAATTTAATAATTAACCAAGATGAATTTTCCAGTGAAATTTAACTTTTTGTATTATCTAACCTTAAATTAAATGAGTCGCAAAATGTACAAATTACCTCTTTTTAAAAACAAATAAATAGACAAAGTTAAGTTAACTCAATAATTCTTCAAAATCAATTTTGCATGAGTTATAAACTAAAGAAATCATAAAAAAAGAAACAAATTTTTTGCATCTGTTAATGTATGTATTTTATTTTGAAGTCTTAGTATTGAAATCAAACTGGGCAGCGTTGGTGTCATTTCTGTGCCTTTTCACACGTTTAACCCTCTCGCTGCACAATAGTTTTCTTTTTTTTTTTTAATAGCTTCAAAATAATTAAAATAGCTTCTTTTGTCAGCGGTTTTTCAAAACAAGAGTTTTTGTCTAATTTAATCGGGAAAATGCTCCGATTAAATAAGGCAAAATATACAGAAAAAAAATAACTGGTGGGAATAATGAAGGAGGATTAATTGGACGGAAAAAATGCATCCCCGAGAAAATCCCGGGTTGCGCAGTGAAAGGTTTAACTCTTTGGGAGGAAACCAATTGCGTTTGTGTAATGCCGAATTCCCACCGGAAATTTAGAAAATTTTCATTTCAAAATAAGGAAAATCATTTTTCCAATTATTTCCCTCCAAAATTATAAAACTAAAACTTAATTAAAATTTTCTGGCGCAAATCTTAATTAAACTTAGGTGTGATAGAATATATCCTACCGCTCCTCAAGGGGTTAAGCAGTGATTGTCCATTTATTCGTACTATGTTTTGTAAATTCAATAAGTAATTAAGGTGAATTTAGCACTGAAATTTTAACTTTTTAAATTATCTAACCTTAAATTAAATGAGTCGAAAATGTACAATTTACCCATTTTTGAAACAAATAAATTGACAGAGTTAAATATACTCATTAGTTTTTTCAAAATCAATTATCCGTGTGTTATAAACGGCTATTTTATAAAACATTTACTTCCATTTTAATTCTTATTTGTACTGAAATCAGGCTTGGTGGTGTTGGTAATATTAGCGTATTTATTTGTTTCACATATATTACCGTAATTTCCGTCGTATAATCCGCGGATCAAAAAAACATTTTTCAACACAGAAATTTCTTAAAATCAAATGTAATTTTTTAGATCGCTTTACATATTTGGCTTCAATTATTAAATAAAATTTCTGGGTCCAAACAGAATTGTTTGATTCGCGGATTATAGGCCGGAAATTACAGTACATGTTATATCAGTATTATATTCGGGGATGAAAATCCTAGGCGTGTTTATTTTTCTACTTACACTTCAGATGTTGTACCCAAGTGCTTATTATAATGAATACAAACAAGTGGGTAAGTGATCACAGATCGCACAGAGGGTTTCGTTTAATTTTCATTTCAAAACACTTTATCCTTTTGCAAAATCTGTTAGTTCCCCATTTCGCAACCAGGGGCACACTCTATTCTAAACAAACCTCTATCCGAACGAAATTCCGTTTTACAACCTATCCGTAGATATATTAGTCAAGGGGATCGGGCCCATAGCACTAGAGATATGTAGGCGCCCCTGGCGGTAAATTTTGGAAATAAAATATGTCCGGCTATGGTGGCATAATATGAAAGAGTGATCAAAGGAGTGTCGGCAAAAGTTATAAAAGGGCACACCGGGTGAAAAGCGTGAAGTTAGAAAAATTGCTAAAAATACAGCAGTTAGAGCCCGGAGGGGTAAATAATATAAGACTTTTGAAAATTTTATGATTTTTCGTGTGATCGCAAGTGTTGTGCTATAATTGCAAAATTTCATATCTCCAGATTAATTAGGCGCTGAGTTAGAAAAATTTCTTAAAATACACAAGTTAGAGCCCAGACGGGTAAATATAAGACATTTTCAAAATTTTATGATTTGTTGTTTGATGTGAAGTGTTCAGCTTAAGTATCCAAAATTTCAAGTCTTCAACTTAATTAGGGTCTCAGTTAGAAAAAAAAAGCTTAAAATACACAATTTAGAGCCCAGAGGGGTAAATCTAAGACTTTATCAAAATTTTATGATTTGTCGTTTGATGTGAGGTGTTCAGCTATAAGAATCCAAAATTTCAAATCTCCAACATATATAGATTCTGAGAATGGGCTCTGTGACGGACAGACAGACAGAGGAGAGAGACGAATAGGGTTTCGTCCGATGAACGAAACTCTAAAAATGGTTTTTATTCATGAAAGGAAGAAATTTTTTCTTTGTGACAATTTGATTGAAAAATATTGTAATAACAAGTCGGAAATTGTAGGTCAAACATGGCAAATGAAGTGCGTTCATACTATAACTAATTTTATAAATATTCAGATCGTGGTGCAATAGCTTTTGAACTCTTATACAAAAATGCAGGCATACAACATTTATTACGATTGTATATATTAAATTCAGTAATACGTAAATAATATGACTCCATCTTAAATAGGACGCAATCACCATGGCAACCTATAATCCTTACCTATCATGGAATATCATTGAATTTATTATTTATGATAGGATTTAATATAATGAAGAAAACTTTTAGTAATATATTTTAAAGATTTGATTCGATTTTCATAAAATTTGAAATGTCTCGACAAAATTCTACAACGATTATATATATAACATTTCAAACCCTTCGGTTGGATAGTTTTTGCGCTCTTATATGCAGACAGACAGACGGGCGGACCAGACGACGACTATAAGTGCTCCGTATTTATATATTATGTCGTTCGGGAATTCCTTTCCGCTTGGGAAAATTAATTCGTACCGTAAAATTCTATCATTTAACTATTAGACTTTAATTACGATGTCTAGTAACTAACGGGAATAATTTTCGTGTACGAATTGATTTTCCCAAACGGAAAGGACTCTCCGAGTGACTCAGTAATTAACCCTTAATTGCATGAATTATTCTTTTAGAATTGTGTTTTTATATTTTTATGTTAAGGATTAGACACCAGAAATTTTAAGATAGATTTTTAACTTTATTTAGGAGCGTATTTTTGTAATTTTTAGAGCATTAATATTTCTATATAAATATAGTGGTTGTAAGAACTTAATTTATGTATTAAAAATTAAATAAAAAGGTGATGGAAATTTACATCACTATGCAATTAAGGGTTAAGAACGCACCTAAAAGTGAAATAAATATATTTTTAATGTAATTATAAAAGTAAATCTGCTAGCAACGGAGACTGCGACAACAATTCGAAAAATTATCACTAGAACATTATAATGCATTTGCCGTGTTTCAGAAATACAAACTTTAATTTCCTCAGAAAATACTACTATGCCATCTATTTTATATATTTCACTTTTCCGAGTTTGAAAATAAAATATCTGCATGATAAATCTTTTACATACTTACTTAATCCTTAGCAAGTTCTTATTCATGCAGAGATTTTTGTTTCAAAGAATTCAGCGGAAACATTTCGATGGAATAAAGAATGGAAATAGTAAATAACATTGAGCAAAAAAAAGCTGATTTTTAGAGTTTGAAAAAAGAATTTCTTGTGTACTTGTATAACTAAGCTGGTTATCGACATGGTCTATTTAAAACTAACTGTGTTAAAAGAATGGCATTTAGAAGAACTTTAACCCTTTAAGTCCCAAATTATGACTTCATGCAAATTTCACCTTCTGAAGCATTTTTCGTGAATTTTTGAAACTACAAAAGAAGTTTTAAACAATCATGTAATAACATTTACAAGGATTTTACAAATTAAAATTAATTTATTAAATTTGAATATTTAAAGATTTTGTGCAATATTTATAACTAAACTCAAATCTTGTATTTAAAATATTTTTTTAGTATTTTGTAGAATTAGGATATGAACAATTATGATGTTTTTACAGTAGATAAATATAAATATTTCCGAACTGAAACTTTCCCTCCCCCCCCCCCCCACCAACATCAAGAAAGCTGAAAAGATGCAAAGCCAAAGGAAATCATCCTTTTAATCCTTTATCTACAGACGATACTTATAAGTACAATTAAAATAACTTGTTATAAAATTCATTTAATACATCGATTAGTTGTAATACAGTTTAGAATGAGTTATAGATACATTACTTCATCTTGTTCCAAAATCACTATTATTACACAAAACAAAAAATATTTTTAAAAAGATGATTTCTTTTGCCTTTGCATCTTTTCAGATTTCTTGTAGTTGAGGGGGGGGGGGGGGGGGTTCAATTCGGAAATATTTCTATATTTCTATTGTAAGAATACTGTATTTGTACATTTCGTAATTCTACAAAATACTGCGAAAAATATATAAAATAAAATGTTTGAGTGGGGTTATAAATACTGCAGGTAATCCGTATACATTCAAATTTAATGAATCCGTCTAAATCCTTCTAAAATCCTCCTAAAATTTATTAAATGTTTATGTAAATCTTCTAATGTAGTTTAAACAATTAACAAAAAATAAAAAAAATGCTTTAGAGGATAAAATCTTCATGAATTTATAATTCAGTACATAAAAGGTTAAACTTTTTTTTTTCTTTTGTGCAACCATTAATACTTTTGGAACAAGATAACGTAAATCATGAATCATTCTGAACTGTATTACTACTAATCGATGTGTTAAATGAATTTTATAACACGTTATTTTAATGATATTATAAAGTACCGTCGCGTCATACAGGGTTTACGTCATTTAAAAATAAATCAAATTTCAATTTCTGCCCTCGGAGAAGTGGCTGTTACGGCCGCCACTATTTTTAACACCATCCAAAAGGGTTGCTAGTTTCACCTCCATTTTTATTCCGAAAATCCGAAATCGTGCCAGAAATGAAAAATAGTATTTTTTGTTTACTTAATGACAGAAATTTTATGATTACACAAATTAAAGATTCTTCTTCTAAAATTTCCCGTGCGAATTTGAAATTTTGAAATATAAATGAAGGCCAAATTAACCCCTTAATTCTCGCTCCCGTCATATTCACGGGCCGTGTCTTTTACTCAAATTGTTTGATTTCCACCAGTTGTATGAAATAGTGAAATTGGCTATATTTTAGTATCGCTTTACCTGTCATTTAATAAGGTGAATATTTCTTTTTCATAAAAGTGGTGCCAATAAGCAATTTGAATTTTTAAACCGTAATTTAATTCGAGTGTTAAGGGGTTAACAACCCTACTTTCCAACACTGCTCAAACGTGTTTATGAATTCGTCTTTATGTTCATTTGTCTGCAGACAAATGGATTGACATGTCAATCAGATTGACGTGTCAATCTGTATATCTGTCTGCCGTCTGTCCGTACTCTAACTAGCTTAAATTTAGTCAAATGTCATCAAATAGATCTATGTTATTTTGATTTAATATGGCGTGTTCAGTATTGAATATGAAGTGTGCAGTATTTACAGTTTGTTTACAGGGACACTCAAATTCCAATTTATTATGGTCTATGGAGAAAAAATGTGTGCGGTGTGTTTTAATGATATCAAACTCATTGGAATTTATACATATCACTGATGTGTGCTACAAGGTGTTAACTGCAGTATATGATGTACTACACAGAATTTATCGTTCATTTACAGAGAAACACAAAATAATTTGACTACAGTACTGCCTATGAACAATATCTCTTCTTAGTGCATTTTCAGCTGTGGTGCGCATTTTTAAATTTAACAATTTTTTTGCATATAACTTGGTTTGTATAAATATTTTAGATTATATATAGAGCTACAGAAAAAATCGCGGGTATTTTTTTTTTTACGAAAATGACTGAAGGAAAATTTTTAACCATACTACGCGTTGCCTAATTGCATTAAATTTTAGAATATTACGTAGTATCATTATTATGATATAATATTATGTAGTACAAATCTATAGATAATACACACGACTGCACAAAAAATAATTCTACGACTGTTCATGGTATTTAGAAATTGGGTTTTGAAATGCATTAAACGTTTTTCAAAGTGTGTATTTAGACAGCATCTTTTATCTTAACCCTCTCGCTGCGTAACCCGAGAGTTTCTGGGACAACGTAAAGGTAGCAAAATTTGCGCAACCCGAGATTTCACCTGGGAAGCATTTTCTTCGTCTTATTAACCCGCCTTGATCATTCCCACCAGTTACTTTGTATTGTAAATTTTGCCTTATCTAATTGGAGCATTTTCCCGATTAAATCAGACAAAAATTTTTATTTTGAAAAACCGGTGGCAAAAAAAATTAAAAATTCTTAAAAGACGTTCATCGCGAATGAATTTCGTACGCAATTTTTGAAGCTATTTTGATAAAACAATTACGCAGCGAGAGGGTTAATAATCTGTGAGTATTTGTAACAATATTCTCAATTTCTTGGAAAGCTTTTCATAATGCGTACTGTTTGCATGATTTTTCGTTCTGGTTGTTAAGTACATTTCGAGGCTTTTTATTTCCTTTGCATTTAAATTTTAAAACAGAAGCCATTAAAATATTTTAAATGAATTTGTACTAAAATGTCTCTTTTATATACTTAGTAAGGAACAAATAATTTACGTCACGAAAGATAATTACAATTTTAAATTGTAAATTAAAACTTCAAATCTAGAATTTAGTTAACCCTTTCAGGGGCAAGGTACTTGTATTCGTAAAATGTTCAAATAATTTATTGACACAAGTATTAACAAGATATTTTATTTTTAAACAAGTAAAAGTGAATTTTCGCGTACTTAATAAATATAACATTTTCATCATAAAATTCCGGTGCCAATGTGGTAATTTGGGATCAAAATTATGTGATGCCGTGACGGCATCACCGCCCTTCAAGGGGTTGAATTTAATCTAGATTGAATGCATTAGTTTAACACTAGAACGCCCGGAAATTTTACTCAACTTTCATAATAATATTTGACACCAGGATTTTTATTTAAAACTGTTTGACTGATTTATTTAACGTAAATCTACGTGGTTTAAATTAAACTTAATGTATGAAAGAATTTCTGGTTCCAGTTGACATTTTATCATATGGTCGGAGTCGAATCGACTCCATCCGAGCGTTCTAGTGTTAATCAAAATGAGAAATAATTTTTTATCAAGATTCGGTAGTGTTTTTATTTTATATTTTGACTTTATTTAAGATGCATGTTTTTTAATTAAGAACCCTCATTCATTGAATATCCTAATTTTAAATATTCTTACTCTTAAATTTAGACAAATATACAAAACAAAACATATAAAGTACATTAAACAGATTTAGTTATAACCAATTAACCAGACAATTTTAAACATGAGTCATGTGTTCTATGTGAGTGAAAAATGCAATCTAATTCAGTAATGGAGTTATTAATAAAGAGGAGGAGACATTTAGTGTGCTGTCTACCAGTTGCAACTGAAGTAACTGAGGAGGTTGTCACAAGATGGCGGCTGCTTTTTTTTATATCGGATCTTCAGTTTTTGATTACCGCAAAGGCAAACTTCCCACCATTAAAATTGAATAGAAAATTTCTTATTATTTAAGCGTCTTATTCATGGAATTTTCTCTTAACCCTCTGTCTATCAGAAGGGTCCAATGGACCCGACATGTATATTCAAAATATCTATTCAAACCAGAAAATTTCTTCAAAACAAACTAAATGTATAAATCAGACAATAATAAGTTAAATAAACAAATTAAATAGTTTTAAGTAAAAATTCTGGTGTAGAATGTTTTTATAAAACTTGAGTAAAATTTCCGGTAGTTCTAGGGTTAAAAGTGACGTAAAAATTTCTATTTGTTTTTATTGGTGTCAGCATGCCTTGTAAAACTGTCAGTTTGTTTCCCTGGTTGTCACAATATGGCGGAAAAGCAGGACTTTACGACCACCAAAGTAAACTACTACCAGTAAAAATGAAGATCTCTTTCTACCATTATTTATGACTGAAAATCTGCAATAATAAGGCGCTTAAATAAGTTGAAAATTTCTATATAAATCTACTGGTGGAAGTTTCCACCGGCGGTAAACAACGCCTGCGATAGCGGTTACAGTTGAAGCTTCACTATTTTAAGGGTATGCCAGTTCCTCTTTATTAATAGTACTTCCATGAATTCAGTGTGACCATAAAAGAATGTCCCAGTTATAAATTTTAACACTAGAATTACCGTGTTTCTTGTATACCTAGAGCGACTGGAGTGGGTCACAGCTGACCCATGACCTTCAGTGATCTTGTTTTCTATGGGAGAAACATACACGCAATAAATTTTGATTATTAATACAATGATTTTTAAATAATGATTAATACTGTTTAGCTTCTTGACTATTACCTAATATGAAATTTGATGAATAAGATCCACCAAAGAAAATTTTTATTTCTAATTTCAGAAAATATTTCAAATGAAAATCAAATTATTTGCTTAAAAGGCGCCAAGGCCAACCTAGTGAAAAAGATTCCATGCCGGGACCCGAACCCGGGCCATCAGTATATCGCACTGATTTCTAGCGATTAAACATGGCATGGAATCTTTTTCACTAGGTTGGCCTTTGCGCCTTTTAACCCTTTCCGGCGCGGTATCGTTAAAAAAGGACACCTAATTTTAATTCCAAAACTGACAACGGTACCAAGAATATTTCACTAAAATTTTCCTATTATAATGTACATGAAAATAAGCAAGTTCATATTTTCTAATAAATTCGTTTATAAATTGCGGTGTCAGACCATTATTTCATCCGTTTATAAACAGAATTACTCCGCGCCGGTAAGGGTTAAGCAAATAATTTGATTTTCATTTGAAATATTGTATGCAAGGCGAATGTCTCTCTCTGGAAACATTTCGAAATATTAATTCAGAATATATACTTTGAAATTTTCACAGCTTTTTCAAAAAATTATATATTTTTTAATTACCAATTTAAATTTTGTAATAATATTCTTACAGATTAATAAATTATTAAAAGACTATAAATTTAAATGCATACAGTGCCGTGATTTTTTTTTTTTACTTGCATTATACTTTTTTCTATTAAATCAATTCACACGAAGTGCTATGTTTTGTTTGTTTGTTTGTTTTGTTTTGTTTTTTGTGCATCGTCCACACACAAATTATAAAATTATAAACAGCTTTCATCCACAGGATTAATTTTATTGCTTGATCTGCCAACGTTTTTATTTGTTTGAAACTTCTAGGGTAGTCCATTGGCGGATAACTTTGAGTTTTATTGCAATATATTTGTCTATGAGCTCTTATGCTAAATTTAGAATATATTTTCTTATCCTTATATTAGAACGTGTTGTATCTTTAAAAACTAGCCAAGCATTTATGACAGCTAGATGTTGAACCGCTATATTTTTGATAGGTCATCCTCCGGAAGACATTGAACACTATGCCTCTATCATCCATATTGTTCCATTTTCAGTTTCTTTCAAATCCCTTTGAAGCTATAATTTATTTTGCGTATTTCTCTCCTCCTTTTAATTATTTCCTCTATTTTGTATTTTCTTCAAAATATTTATGATTTATTGGTGTTTTATCGATTCCTCTACAGCATTTACTTGACTATTTTCAATGAGATCACTTTCACTTGAACTGGAATGAGAAGATGAGACTTTATGAGCATTTTAACAAAGATTTGTCTCGTCATTTATATCAAAATCGTCATCATCGTCAGATGTATTTTCGTCTCTAGTATCCGTTTCTGAAAGTTCGCTTTGCAATTTAAAATTTTCTCATTCGAAAGAACTCCATCGCGACACCATCAGTATAAATGTGCGAAACTAGAATACCACTAACAGATTCTTTTTCTTCTTTGTCTCGCGCGGTTTACAACAGGCAAACTATTCATTTTTACTTAGTTTCTAAGATATGTCATACATAACAACGTTCTACAACTTTCCAACTATAGCTCGGAATCAGATGAGAGCGCACACATTTGCCTTGGAGGTACATGACAGATGTGCGATCGTCCCCCCCCCCCCCACACACACAACCTCACACCCTGATTTCCCCCCTTTTATGAAGAGCAAGTGCGGTGCATCTCCTTTAATTATTCTTCTGTTATACAAAAATATACAGATGAAAGCACTGTTGAAATAAAAGAAAAATGCCATTATTTTTTCGGGTGAGCGATGACTCAGCACGATAATTCACGACCTACAGATAAAAAAGTTTTCGTTGGATTTCAACTAAATTCGTGTTAAGGCATTTTACGTGTATTTAGGAAAACTCAAAAAGTTTCGTAGTTTTATTTTGAAAAACAACAGTGATAGTTGCGACAGTGCAGTGGCAGTGCTGTTGAAAAACAACAGCGAACAAAAAATCACGTCTCAGGTCACAGATGACCCGCCTTGGTAATTCTAGTATTATCTAGTATTAAAAGTATTATCTGTAAACGTTGTAGAGTGTTGGTTCAAGGTCACAAATGAAGAGTCACTCAAACAGTTTAAGATAAGCGCATACGCAAGTAGTGTTTTGTTATTGATTCGCTTGCAGTGTCACATACGCAAGATTGCGACTCTTGAGCGTAAAGCGTTATTGCTGGTCTGAAGATTTAAAAGCGCGTACTACCTGATATAACGCTACGCGATTTTTTGCTTTGTGGCTTTTTAACCCTTTTAGGGGCAAGCAATTGTGTTTGTGTAATGTTGAATTCGCACCGGTATTTAAAAATAAAATACATCAAAATAAGGAAAAATCATTTTTTTGACTTTTTTTCCATCAAAGTTTGAAAGGTTAAATTTAATTAAAAATTTCTAGTTAATTAAAAATTTCTTCATTAAAATTTGGTGGGATATAATATATCCCACCGCCGCTCAAAGGGTTAAAAGATCGTGTCTTCGTTCCGCCGCTACTTAATTATTTGCCAGGGTTGCGATATAAAATTCAAGAGGCTATAGCTTCCATTGCTTCGGAGTTGTTAACCGAAGTGTGGGAATAATTAGATTTTAGGTTAGCTGTGTGCCACATAACTAAAGGAGTTTACAATTGAATATTTGTAAGAAAAATTTGGTAAGATGACAATATATTAACTGTTGTAAATTGTCTAAATAAAACTGCTATAACATACACTTGCTACTGGGACATTCTTTTATGGATATCCTATACTTTCAATTTGGTGAAGAACTTTCTTTCAGTAAAAATCGATAAATCGATAAATCAAACTAAATCGATATGCCACTAATGCGACCATGGAACTATGAATGAAGAGGAATTGACCTATTCTCAAAATGCTGAAGATTCAAATATAACAGGTTTCACATGGTCGGTTTACAGCCGAGACAAACTTTCACCAGTAAATTTTAATAGAAATTTCCTCTTTATTTAAACTCTTTATTTGTGTAAAATGTGTGTAATAAATTAGGCAAAGATATGTATTCGCCTTTACTGATAGAAGTTTGTCACAGACGTATTCACGCCCTGAGGTTCCGCCATATTGTAACAACTTAAACAATCTCCCTATCAATGTCAGTGAATTTTATTGCCGCTAGTGCAATCTTCCACTAGTAAATTTAAATAGATATTTTTACATTATCCGAATGTTTTATCAATTCAAAATTTATGTCATAAGGCAAAATTTTCTATTCTTGTTTGCTGGTGGAAGATCGCCCCGCAATTAACCAGTCACTTATCTAATTTAAACAAACAACAGCCGCCATCTTGTGATTATTTCCTAAGTTAACCTTTAACTGATGTCACGCGGTCTCAAAGAACCTGCGACTCCCAGCTCTACGCACTTAAACCCCTTAAAAGTGCAAATAATCCTTGCCCATACCAGTACCTTCTTCTACTAGTTTACCAAGATCACACACAAAGCGATAATTCTGTGAGTTGATTTTAAACGTGTTATTTATTCGTTACGCTGGGGTCTGTCAGACCGCACCACATCAGTTGTGTGACTATTTGAAACTGTAGTACAATACTCGTGATTAATTTTACTTTTTTTTAATTTCTTTCTTTAATGTCTGTTTTTGTGATATGATGGCGTCGCAACCTCGAAAACGTTCTACTTTCCCCAGCCAGAAGGAAATAAAAGATATTATGAAGATCTGGTCAGATCAAGAATTTTCCGATATTGGAAGTTCTGACGATGGAGATTTTACTGACGTAAGAGATCACGATAAGAATTCTGAACTTCCCGATTGTGAAAATGTAAATATTTCTGATGGAGTTATACATAATTTTTATTACCGCAATAATAGTTTAGAGAAAAACATCATATAAGTGCATTTTATGCCAAAACTCAGTATACTTTGAATGCACGAAAGAAATGTGTATTGATTGCGATAATGATGTACTTTGACGCTTGCATATTCGAAGGGTAAATATTATTATTATTATTATTTTAAATAAACACTACATTTCAAGTTTCATATTTTGTTGCAATGATAATTTGTAAAAAAAAAATTGCACACTATTAATTTTTATATTTAATTAGCAAAATTAACAAACTACCGTTTATTTTGAAAAAAAAAGTAATTTTTCTGTACTGAAATTAAATAATATGAATAAAATAATTTTTTCATACAATTTAATTCACATGCTCCCAAAAGAAGTACAAAGATCTTGTTGGGACAAAATTTAAGTAAATTCAACCATTTAAGTTATTTTTGTTATTCATTTTATTCGAGAGGTCTGAGAGACCATATCACATCAGTTGTGTGACAAATTTTAGTCACATCAGTTAAAGGTTATTTGAATTTAACCCTTTCCGGCACAGAAAAATTCTGTTCGCAAAATTATGAAATGGCTGACTAACATAAGAATTTACAAACGAACTCTCTAGGAAACACGAACTAGTTTTAAACTTTAATTATGCAAGCAAAATTTTATTAAAATAGTCTTGGTGCCGTTTGTAATTTTCAAATTAAATGTATGTGATCCCGGAAAGGGTTAACCAGTAGTCACTACACTATCTGCCTGCATTCCTTTATTAATCATGGAACTATTAATAAAGGGGCAACTGACATATCCTTAAAATAGTGAAGCTTCAACTGTACCCGCTATCGCAGGAGTTGTTTACTGCTGGTGGAAACTTCTACCAGTAGATTCATATAGGAATTTTCAACTTATTTAAACACCTTACTTTTACAAAATTTCAGTCATAAATAACGGTAGAAGCATATCTCCATTTTTACTGGTAATAGTTTACTTTGGCGGTAGTTAGGCCCAGCGTATCCGCCATATTGTGATAGCCATGAAAACAAACTGACAGTTTTACAAGACATACTGACAGCAGTAAAAACAAATAGAAAGTTTTATGACATTTTTGAGAAAAATTTCCATGAATAAGACGCTTAATTAAGACGAAATTTTCTGTTCAATTTTTATTCAATTTTTCTATTCAATTTATTCAGTGACATGTTTACCCTGGCGGTAATCAGAAACTGGAAATCCGATTTGAAAAAAGCAGCCGCCATCTTGTGACAACCTCCTCAGTTACTTCACTCGCAACTGGTAGACAGTAGACAATGACTCACTATATGTCATCTCCTCTTTATTCATAACTCTATTTTATTAATAGCTCCATTATTACGATATTCCCAAACTACCTTTCGTGTCTTCTGATTTCAAATGCGATGTTATGTATGAATAAATCCATTTCTATAATTCAGCGGCGACTAAATGATTTTAACCCTTTCCGAGGCGGAGTAATTCTGTTTATAAACTGATGAAATGATGGACTGACACCAGAATAAAAAACGAATTTATTAAAAAATATGAACTTGCTTATTTTAATGTACGTCATAAAAGGAAAGTTTTAATTAAATATTCTGGGTGCCAGTAAAATAAAATAAAAAAATTAGATTTCCTTACAATTAGGTCTAATAGTTAGGCATAATTAGATGTAAATTATTAACCCACTTTAGATCAAGCATGGAAATTTTATAAAATGTGGTATTATTTTGATTGAAATATGCTTAAATTACACTCATTAACACAAAAAAAGGTTCGTGCATGAAAAATAACATGTTATTTGAGAAATAAAATGCATTAGGCATTTTCATGCATTCGGTCAATGGTGCGCTAGCGCACCATTAAATTTAAAATTAATAATTTTTTTAATTTTTCATGGCATTTGTTTTATTATTATTTTATTTACAGAACTTGCAACTTTAATGCATTATAAAAACATACGATTAATTTCAAGTCGAATAATTTACTTTTGCAAAAAGTTGAATTTGTCAATAACCGTTTCAATTTAAAAAAAATTAGCGTATTTTTAAAATTTCTCAACATAAAGTGGTTACTGCAATTGAATTACTGTTACTTTATAGATGTCGCCAGACCCTTTAAAAATAGCATAAAAATAAAATTAGTCAAAAATATTCGTCACGGTGTTAATAAAAAAATACTCATTGAAAAGGCGCGTTTACGCACCTTTGGACGAAAATGGGTTATACAAAAATTTACTGGTCTGATTCTCTATCCCTGCAGTCTTCATATAGACAGAAATTTCAGGGAACTCAGAAATTGAATATTAATACTTTCACAGAAATATATCACATGACGTGAAAATTGAACAGACATCGAAAGCCAATAAAACAATTGTGGCGATGTAGTGCACTTTTGATTTAACCTTTTAAGACCTGACCTACACAATTTTGTAGGTGATCCCACATTAAATGAAAAAGCAATTTTCTTTTTTTGTCCGATTTAAAGCCGAGTCTACATCTACACAATTCTGTAGGTCCTCCCTCGGCATAACCTAACATCGGATATTTTTTAAATGTTTTTTCAATCAAACATGGTCCTATTATATGATATATATATATATACATATATAAATATATTTACCAATAGGAAAAGAAATCTATATTACACGCACAAAATTTCTCCTTAATAATAACATCGCCTTTCTATAAGATAATACCGGTGCCAAAAAATTTCCTGGTCTGCAAAATTCAAGGAGGCGTACGAACCATGAGACAACCACCTCATCGAGTTGGAGGCTGAAATTCCAGAATTAGCTAAAACTCGATTCCCATATTAAAACGCATTCGGTCTGCCTTGTCCTATCTTGATGGAAAACACCTAAAAAGCCGATTTTACCGGTTGACTCGTAGGTTTAACATTGTGTTTACCTGCTCTCAGTCCACCATGTTTTCATACGTTTGGGAGGTGGAAAACGCAATGGTAAACCTACGAATCGACCGCTAAATTCGGGTTTTTAGGTGTTTTCCACCAAGATATGACTTAGCAGACCGATTGCGTTTTAATATGGAAATCGAGTTTTAGCTAATTCTGGAATTTCAGCCTCCAACTCGATGAGGTGGTTGTCTATGCTGCCGGCTCCCGGTATATTAGGTCTTAAAGGGTTAAATGAGTATACTCATGTGAACGCAGTGATCCTACCTAACGCTTCTTAAACTAAGTCAGCGAACTTCTGCTTTCAGAATGTGTCCAGCCTCTAGAGTCCTGCATTCGGTCGCGTTGAGCGATTTCACTCGAACTGGACGGTAAACGTTAATTTCTTAACGGCGCGGGCACAGTTAGCTTTTTATCTTTAGGGTTGAGGTTGGATTCGAGTTGAATTTTGATTCCTTCATAACCGGTTCAGGTTGACTCCACTTTAAAAAAAAAAAGGCATGAATATTTTTCCAATGAAGAAAAAAAAACTATATATTTGAATATTAATTAGTGTATACTTGTTCATTTTTATACAAAACAAAAGTTGATATTAGATATATTATTGTGGACTACATTTCCATGATTGCATTAAAATAAGCATCACTTTTTATTTACTTCGGGATCCGGTCGGGTGTAACCCGACACGTGTATAACTCATGTGTGAATTTTTTTTTATCTTTAAATTAATTTTTGGTGTAAACTTCTCAGAATGATGACATGCTCGAGATGTATGCCAATAAGATAATTAAACCTACTTATTTATTAAAATATCTTGCAATTATGCACATGATTTGGTTTTCATTATAAAGCTTAAACTGTTAGTAATTTGCGCACACATTTCTGCAACCATCAGAAACAGGTCTACAATTTTGCCCTAAACTGCTAAATCAACTCATGTTTTTCCTTTGAGTAACACTGAATTCCTTTAATTTATCCTTTATAAAAGAATAAAAAAAATTTCCAAGAAGAAAATGAAAACATACTAATAAAAATTTATTGTTTTTCGAATTGCAAGCGAAATATTTAGGCCTCATATGTTGCCACTAAATATATTTCTATATGTTTCGTTCTATCTTGGTTAAGACATCATATTTGTTTAACCCCTTAATTCTCGCTCCCGTCATATTCTCGGGCTGTGTCTTTTACTGAAATTGCTTGATTCCCACCAGTTTTATAAAATCGTGAAATTGGCTATATTTTATTGTCGTTTTTCCTGCCATTAAATAAGGTGAATATTTCTTTTTCATAAAAGTGCTGCCAATAAACAATTTGAATTTTTCAACCGTAATTTAATTCGAGCGTTAAGGGGTTAAACTTGAGTGGCGGCACGGAAAAAAAAAGTAGTTAACTACGCTTGCTTTGGTTAATAACTTTTGAAAATCTGAAAGCACAACATTCATAAAGTGAGTCACAGTATTAGTATACTGATAAAAAAGAAAAAGAAAATAAATGAAAAAAAAGCAATTTAACAAATTACAACGGCCATTTGGAAAATACATAAAAAATTTAAGACATAAAAAAACGCACATAGTTCATACATTACGTACGCCAGGAATTAAACATTAATAGTGTTATGACAAGTAAAAATTGCAAGCGACAAAAATCACCTGCGACTCGTCAGTTTTCCTGAAAATTGCGTATTATCCACCTGGAACTTACGTATTATCCAAGCATTTCATTGGCTGTTCGTGAAAAGGCTTTTCCATCGTAGAAATCTGACGACCCATTTTAAATGAAATTTCATTCTTAAACTTCTAAACATCCCACAATATTACTTTTCACACCGTCGTATAGAGAAAAAATGTACTTTTAAATGCAATTTGTTTGAAACTTGCATCTCAATTTGTTTTAGTTATTAATTTTTTTTATAGTTTTTATTACTTTTTTGTCATAGTGGCAACAGAAGTGTCCATCTCTGTTGAAAGTAAAGGGAAACTACAGTTTACTCTATAGACTAATCAGAAAACGAATAAAATGCGGATTCAACCAATAAAACGCCTCAGATATGTTTTTGATTTCCTACCCTGACGGAGAACAACAACCATTTTTCCAAATGGTTAAAAAAAAGACAAAAAAAAAAAAAAAAAAAAAAACGCATTTAACAGAATTATTTGAAATAATTGTAGAATGAGAATCATATCTACATTAATCTGGCTATAATTGTGATAAATCGCGATTTTTGTTGTAGCAAATGCTTTTCTGGGGATCTATCACAGAAGAACAAACCATTTTCTGTAAACAAACCAAGGATTGATAGATTGATATTTATTTAATGCAGAAAGTTCAAGTGAAGATTGCAAGGTTATAAGAACCACTCGGAGAATCCCCAATCACTGAAAAAATTCAATGTTTCTAAATAAATCCCACTGTAATATGTTGGTCTAACATCAAACTCTAGGTCACATAAACAGAATTCAGCTAATCTATTTTTGACATGCTTCTACCTACCCTCATAGCCTCTCTCGATTAATGATTAAAAAGAAAAAAAATAGATAACTGAACGTCAATTTTTTGCGTAATTTAAACTCGTTATTCATATAGAATTTCTGTCATAATAACGCCAAAATACGTATTTGTTTCTAAAGGTTGAAGATTGTCCCGGCGTTAATTAAATCCTCCATAATCAAACAACAGCCACCATTTGGTAACTATCTCCTCCGTTGTTGCACTCACTGTACAGTACACTATATGGGTCCTCTTCTTCATTTACAGTTCCATTTCCAAACTAATTCGAACTTCCAAGCAATGTGCGCACATTACTGCTCCCATCGAAATACCCAAGGCCAAGGTGGAATACCCGTTATCTATTAAAACAATAATAACTATTTAAACTTATTGGTGACAATTTGGAATACCCAATAAAAATTCAGCCAGATGAGGCAACAGTGTTGCATTCCGCATCTGGCGGCATTTTTATTTAGGGATTCCGAATACTCAACAGTAATTTTAAATAGTTCTTACTGTTTAATAAGATGATAGATATCCCACAAATAATAATAAAAAAATTGCTATTCAAAAATTTCCGGTGTGAATTCCAACACTACTGAGAAATCGGTCGATTACTGATGACGTCACAACTCGTGTCCTCTGGCCTTGAGTATTTCGATGGCAGCGACATAACCCATTTGGACATTTTTTCCAGACTAATATTAATCTTTCTTCCATTTATCTGGTTTAGTTCACCCCATTTTGATCTCCAACCGTGCATTCCAGATATTTATTATTTATTCAGATATTACAAATTCACACCAGAAATTTTAAATCTTAATTTTTGCTTTAAATAATGACCGAAGTTTAGTGATTATTTAAAACAAAAAAAAAAATTATGGCAACTTCTTAATTTACAGTTCCATTTCCAAACTAATTGGAACTTCCAAGGAATGTGCGCTCATAAGCCATTTGGGTATATTTTCCAGACTAATATTAATCTTTCTTCCATTTGTCTGGTTTAGTTCAGCCCATTTGCATCTCAAACCATGCATTCCAGATATTTATTTTTTATTCAGAAATTCCAAAGTCACACCAGAAATTTTAAATATTAATTTTTGCTTTAATTAATGACCGAAGTTTAGTGATTGTTAAAAATAAAAATTCATATGACTATTTTTCGGTCTTGACTTGGAATTTCTGAATTTAAATAAAGTCCTGAAGTGGGCGCATATATGAGCTTTAGACGCAAATGGGTTAACTGGGTATATGCATCACCCCCTAGATACGGGAGAAAGCCTTGACACGCGTGACGAAACCGTCATAAAAAACAGGCAAAACAAAGGAAAAAATTCGACTAACTTGCATGTTTCGTTTTCTTTGGCTCGTGGAATTATTAATTATTATTAGAAAATAAAAATTAATAATTCCATGAGCCAAAAAAAAAAAAAAAAAAAAAAAAAAATCGAAACATGCAAAATGTTCGATTTTTTTATTTGTTTTGCCTGCTTTGTATGACGTTTTCGTGACGCGTGTCAAGGCTTTCTCGCTATCTAGGGGGCTTTGGTATATGTCCGAGAAAATCAGGCATGCACAAAAATGCAATAAAAAATGTTTTGTGCTATAAATTAACTACGAAATAATTTCACATATTTAATAAACAGTTTACAGTACATAATATAATTTTATAAAAGTAATTTACTACTTGATCACAGAACAGATAATTCTTCAAATGGAAATATCACATAAAATCCTAAACGTTTTCTGAGAATCTCTTTCAAATGTTCACGTTTAATTACCACAATATTTACTACCCCATGAAGTTACTCTATTTTAAAGGAAGAAAAGTATAAAAGAATAAAATTACTATTACTAAATATTTTAATCGAAATTTTAAAGTATATGAGATCAAATTAAAAAGTGTAAATTTAATTGAAAATTAGAAAAATAACTGCTTATTTACCATAACGATAGTTGAAATCTTTCCAAATAATTTTCCCTTTTGAAATAAATACTCAAAAGACAAATGGGCTTTGAATTTCAAAATCACGAAATCCTTTTTTATTCCCTTTTTTTGCTTTTCTACTTTTCCATTCATGCATGTTATTCGAAAAGTTTATTGAAGACGTTTCGTGAGTTTTCGCATCGTTTATTTCTTGAAAGTTTTATGGTTTTAAGAGATTATAAAGAAAAAGGTATTTTGCCTAAAACTGTTTTATGTAGAAAGATTTTTTTTCTTCTGAAAATTGTCTTAAGATGTTATTTAAACGCTCTTTCATTCAATGATTAAAAAAAGAAAACCTTTCATTTGAATGATTTCATATGTCTCAATTTTTCGTGTACTGAACAGCAGTTTATTGATAGTAATTCATAAGAATTTCCTACGCAAAAATATTTCATCTTCACTGATCACAAATTCGGTTATGACCGTTCTTTCATAAGAAGCATTATACTAAAGAATCTATGATTTTTTTTTTTTTTTTTTTTTTTTTTACATTTTCTTTTAAAGCTAAAATACTTTTTCTAGTTTCAAATAATGTATTTTTTCTATAAGATTTCTAGTCAGAATTTTGTTTCTTCCATTAGTACATATCGTTACCTTAACACTTTAATTCTCGTTTCCACGAGCAGTGTAGGCTACTTTAAAAATAATTCAGATTGTTTGATCCCCACCATTTCTTTTCTAATAGTGTAATCGGTTTTATTCTTACTCATTTTACGTAAAAAAAGATAAAAGACTATTTTGATTTAAAGAAAAAGTTACAGATTAAAAAAGTAAAATTTGGTTGAATAATAAATGATATCGATATCAAAGACAAATTACCCCCCCACACACACACACACCTATAGATATGTTACGCGATATCCTGTTGCAGACCAGCCTCCCTCCTCACTAATATGATAAAGTTACATATGCACATGCAGAGCATCTTAACCGTTAAATGCATAGTGATGTAAATTTCCTTCACCTGTTTATTTAATTTTTAATACATAAATTAAGTTCTTACAACCACTATATTTATATATAAATATTACTCCTCTAAAAATTACAAAATTATGCTACTAAATAAAGTTAAAAATCTAATCCTTAATATAAAAATAAAAAAACACAATCAGGCATGTGATTTCCGCGTTTCTACACACCAGTATATTCTTAGAGAAAATGTTGTTCTCTTAAATCGCAAAAATGTTTCGATTAAATGAAATATCATTTTCTCTAAGAATATACTGGTGTGCAAAAACGCGGAAATCACATGCCTGACAATTCTAAAAGAATAATTCATGCAATTAAGGGTTAATGGCATTACACTACTTCAAGCAATATGAAATTAGTATGCGTGACTGATATACAGTACAATAAATTTCTTATAGAAAATGAATCAAGAGAAACTTATTGTTAATTTAGAGGTTCTCAAAATAAATCATAACGCATTACGGTCCATAGATATTCATTATTTAATGTGCTCCTTATCGATGTAGTACTATTTCTAACTTAATGAAATTGATTTACTTCATTGTTGTGCATAATAACTTATTCCCTATCGAAAAAAGTGATGCAACGTTTACTTTTCTGTCACAGGGATTACGATTCATAAACGAATTCAGATACGTTATTTTCTACGAGAGATAATTGCAGGATGTGAGATTTCAGCGGTGTTATGCTTTTTTAACCCCTTAACCCTTAATTTCATGAATTATTCCTTTAGAATTGTGTTTTTTTAATTTTTATATTAAGGATTAGATACCGGAAATCTTAAGATAGATTTTTAAATTTATTTAGTAGCATATTATATAAATACAGTGTTTGTAAGAACTTAATTTATCTATTAAAAATTAAATAAAAAGGTGATGGGAATTTACATCACTATGCAATTGGGTTAACGGTCGCATTAAATTACGGTTTAAAAATTCAAATTGCTTATTGCCACCACTTAAAAAAAATATTCACCTAATTTAATGAAAGATAAAATGATACTACAATAAAGCTAATTAACTATTTTATAAAGCTGGTGGGAATCAATCAATCTGAATATTTTATTCAGACTGCACAGCCCGTGAATATCACGGGAGCGAGAATTAAGGGGTTAAATCAGAGATATCAGTTTCACCTACTTTGTATGTTCAGAAGTTTCGAATTGATACCCTAAATTTTATGTTAAGAATTTTTACTGTAATCATGAAAAGCACGTCATTAAAAAAAGCAAATTTCGAAACTTTGAAGAAAAAAATTGAAACAATGTTTCAAGTAAACGAAATTTTAATAAATTATGAGCTGTGTCTAAACGTTATGTATTATATTCAGGGCAGATTAAATAATCCTTGTTAAATACCATCTATGGGCAGGAACTGCTAAAAGTGTGTTTTCAACTGTGTTTTACGTTTTTCAACTGAACAAAATTGTGTTTTCCATGTTTCGTGCATGTATTATAAATACGTTGATATAGTGAGCGGTGTAAAAAGATATCGATACATAGACGTATGAGGATGGAAATTACCGAAAAGGCGTTTTTATAGGATTTTCAGTTAAATAAAAAATAAATAGTTCTGTTGTGTGTTCGCACTGTCTCGCTTCTTTGTTCTTCAAAACAAATTTTTAGTACACTATGTGATGTGTATGAAAATATTTAGAGGTTATACATAGCCGCCATCTGCTTCGTATTTTGGACATCCCATATTCCGAATACTAATCCTCCCATTTTTAAATCACAGAAATCATCTATTAAGAAAGGATAAAGTTTTCTATTTAGAAAAAGAAGCGCAAAAGAATCGTAACAGTTGGCATTTATGTACAGAAATGATGCATTTGAGATGTAATTAATAAAATAGGGTTCTGTTAACTCATTACAAGCTGGTTTTGCGTTGACTCAACGGTAAAAATAAATGCGCATGCTAAAATTAACTATGATGAAACCATTCTTTTTTAATTAAAAAATATGCCTTATTTAAATAACAATGGAACAATGTAGTAATTTTCTGGATTCCCAATTTGCCATTCAACTTTACATCCGCTGTATAGGTATATGCGTTTTCCAATGCATTGGGTGCCATAGAAGATGTTTAGGCGCGGCTGGTGGCCACAAAAAAATAGAACGTTTAACCCATTTATGCATGCGTCCCATTTTTGGGACGTTTCAAATTTTAATGCATTTGTATAGTTTTCTTCTTCTTTATAACATGAAAATTGCATGAAATCATTATTTATAAATGTCTTTATCTATAACCGAGAGATGACAGCACAAGGTGGATATTTATTTGCTTAAATTAAGGCTTTTTTCAGTGTTTATAGATTTTTAATTTTTCTAGAGGGCGAGATGTAAAAAGTAAGGTTATTTGTATTTTTTCTATCATGGACCCAAAATCGCAAGTTATAATCGTAGCTTGTGGGCTTTTTTGAAATATGTATTTTTTTAAATTGCGAAATTAAATGTTCAAGTCTATTTTTTATGAATTTTTGTTATGTACAAAATATAGGGTTCTAGGCACAAATGGGCACATATTTTTATTAGAAATTTAGGAGACAGTTATTTATGCAATCTCCTTTCGAAAATATTTATGAAATAAATTGTTATTAAGTCTGAAATACGATTATTCTGATTTTATTATTAATAATAGTTTTAACGTTATTAGTCTCTGCAAAGAAATAAATATATTTTTTTTTGTAGTTCATTAAAATACTAATTATAGTACATAATATACAATTCAAAAACATTTTAAATATAGGCAAAATATATAATTATGCATATTATTCTACTAGAAATATTCATATTTAGTTCTTTTACATTTTATCAAATAAATACAAAAAAATTAAGCTTAATTTTTTTTAGTATTTTTCCAGTTCATTTTGCAACATTTTAAAGTGATTTTACTAAAAAAATTGAGAAAACAAAAATTCAGGCACAAATGGGTTAAGATAAAGTGAAAGAAAAAATAATAGAAAAGAAAAGGCAAGAAAAATAAAATTTTTAATGTTAGCATAAGAAAATATATTAAAAAAAAGACAAAAGTTCCATTTGATCCAATCAGCCTGAAAAAGTCCATAAACAGGTAGAAAAGCTACCAAAGGGATGCCCCGGCATGAGAAAAGACTTTTCACAGCCCATACATTAAGTTTAACTATATATATATATATAAGCTTAAATTACACACACTTTGACAAAAAATAAATCGAAGATTTACTTTCAATATTTTGGTGGCAAACGTATTTCAGCAAAAAAGTTGAAGATCCCTATCATATAGTTTCGGCGGTTAACCCCTTGAGGGGCAAATAATTATGTTTATGTAATGTCGAATTCACACCAGAATCTGCAAAAAGATTTATTGCAAAATATGAAAAAGCAATTTTGCGACATTTTCCCACCTAAGTTAGAAAAGTAAAATTTAATAAAATTTTTCAGGTGCAAAACATCATTAATTGTAGGGGGGATAAGATATATCCCACCGCCCGTCAAGGGTTAATGGGTGAAGCGTTTTCTAAACAGTTTGGTAAGATTTCTTTCCCATTATAATAGCAATATTTGCTTTAATTAATAACATACATTCCGTTTTTAAATAAAGCGAAATTAACCATTGAAACTTTATGGTGTAAAATCAGGTTCTCTGAACTACGTAATTTCTAGAACGTATTCTATTATGGCAATTAAATGGGTTAAATGTTAAGTTTTATAAAATAAATAATAATATAAAATAAAGTATTTGGAAACATACTTATTAAAATATTTACTAATTTGCATTATTTTAGCGTATAACAGCCACACGACAGTAGTTTTTACTTGTATTGGAGATGTGCAACAGAAGAAAACGTAGACGTATTATATTAAAAATGTATCTCTGATTTTTTTCATTATTTTTCCTGTATAATAAATCTTTCAGAGAATCATATATATTTTTTTCGAAACAAAATAAAAAATCGCGCATTTAAGGGTTGATCCTTCGCAGCACATGTTAACACAACTAATTTTAAATAGCAAGTTTTCACCTATTTTAATTGCAGGATTCAGTAATTACTTAAACCGAATATTTAACTTTAAATATATTGGTAACATGGAAATGAATAGCTTTATTGAAATCCCAGTTTTATTTCACTAATATCATGGAACTATGTATAAAGAGGATCTGACATATCTTTAAAATAGTGAAGCTACAACAGTAACCGCTTTCGCAGGAGATAATCACTGCCGAGGTAAACTTCCACCAATAAATTTAAATATACATTTTCTCCTTATTTAAACGCCTTATTAATTTAATATTTTTAGTCATACATTGTTGAAATACCAGATATTCATTTTTACTGGTGGAAGTTTACTTTGGCGGTAGTGAGTCCATGCGTGTATGCAATATTGTGACAACCCAAACAAACTCCAGTCAGTGTCAGTGAAAAGGATTATAATACCTGAACAAACAGCCGCCAGTAAAAACAAAAAGAAATTTTCACCACATTTTCGAGAGAAATCTTGCATGAATGAGGTACTTAAATAAGACGAATTTTTCTATTCAAATTTACTGGTGGAAGTTTACCCCGGCGGTGTTAAGACACTGTTTATCCGACATAACGGGACAGTTTACCATTTCAACAATTTTTATATTTTATAAAATATTGTTCAAATGGTGTGTATTTCAATGTCCAACTAAACGTACATTAAAAAGAAAGAAAGAAAGAAAACCTACATATTAAATTAAAATTTTTAAAAAGTGTAAGAAAATTCGATTTTTTAAAAATCTCTACTACTTTTTTAATTATTAATATTTTTGACGATTTTTTTTTATTTTATTTTATTTTTTTTTTTTGAAATGTGTATTACACAAGACTGCGCATGGATTTTTAGATAATCTAATATTACATTTAATATTATTTTTTTTTTACTGATATATGCAATGCAAAGCGATGAAATCAATCAAATCATCATATACTTTTATTATTTTTAAAACAATATAACCTGAAGGCTAATTCCATGTGCAGATTTATCACATATCTAATAAAGAACATGTACAAAAACTTTTTAATCTCTATCTTAAATATAAAAAAGCCTTAGCATTTTTAAAACTTCAAAGTGAAGAAAATATGAACATGGAGAAAAAGCCATTTAAAATATTCTTGTGCTTGGGGTATTATGAAAATTTACAATATTTCGCTATATAATTTCCGTATGGTTAAAAAGGAGGTGTCCAAATATTCACAATTAAACAAACTTTAATTTAATATCTAAAAACAGAAAGCGATTTTTTGATCAGTTTTGAAGTGAACTGACCCCTTAAAAAAACAGCCGCTATCTTGTTACAACATCTTCAGTTACTTCACTAGTAACTGATAGATAGTGCACTATATGTCTCCTTCTCTTTATTCAGAACTACATAAATTCATATCATGGAACTATTAATGAAAAGGAACTGACATATCCTTAAAATGGTGAAGCTTCTGTTTTGAAGAAACCGTTTTCGCAGGAGGTTGATTACCGCAGGAGGAAACTTCCACCAGTAAATTTAAATAGAAATTTTCTCCTTATTTAAACGCCTTATTAATGGAAAATTTCAGTTATAAATAATGGCAAAAACAGCTATTCATTTTTACTGGTGAAAGTTTACTTTGGCGGTAGTCAGGCTCTGCGTTTTCGCCATATTGTGACAACGTAGACAACCTTCTGTCTGTGTCAGTGAAAAAGACTATAATATCTGGTCAAACTGACACCAGTAAAAATAAGTAGAAATTTTTACCACGTTTCTGAGAAAATATTTTCATGAATAAGGAGCTTAAATAAGACGAAATTTTCTATTGAAATTTTCTGGTGGTCAGTTTTCCCCGGCGATAATCAGAAACTGTCGTTCCAATTTAAAAACACAGCCGCCATTTTGTGAGAACCTCCTCAGTTACTTCACTCGAACTGGTAGGCAGTACACTATATGTCTCCTCCTCTATTCATAACTCCATTATTCATATATGCCACACTGCGCAGTGCAGTCTGCGGTTAAGTCATTCACTGCCAACGACGAGTATACTAGTGGCTTTAATTTATTAATTACTTTGTAACCACTATTTTAGAAATTAAAAAAAATGTCTTATCTATTTGCAGAAATTTCGATGTATTCGTAAAACGAAATTTATCTTTCTGAATTTGTGGTGGCAAACGATTTTCAACGAGACATTTGAAAATTCTTACTTTATAGTATTGGCAGTGAACGCGTTAATAATGTTTTCACACTCACATTAAATACAGAAAAAAAGAAAGTATTTTGCTTATTTTTTAAAATGTCAAATAAAATTACAATAATTAACTTGTTTTCTTAATTTATGAATAATTCTCATTAATATGCAATTTAATATCAAAATAATTCTTTCCTTTAAAATAAGCTGAATAAAATATTTTTGAATAAATATTATCTTAAACAATACACTGTCTTCTTTAAACAATTTTTTTATAAAGTAAACACCTCTCTGTGTGTTATAAAGCAAATATTTAGCTGATGAATATTCTGCTCATTTTAAACACAGTAATTAAACTGTTACCTGTTTTATCTAAGAATAAATTTAAAAGTTAACAGACTAAGAAAACGATCAATATTATACGCCTAGAATTAATACTGTAGTTTTTAAAATTAAAATTAACGTGCAATAATTTGAAGAAATTAGTCATAAATGCATATAATTTTAAATACTCCACATATTTATTTTTGCCAAAAGATATAGTTACACACACACACACACACACACACACACACACATATATATATATAATAACTTTTAGCTTTAGCTTATTTTTCTCACAGGAAACACCATTTTGCTTATATCATTGAATTATGTGCCCTTGACAACGTAAATTCAATATATAAGCATTTCCATTATTTGTCGGTGTCCACTTTCTTATTTTTCTTCCATAATAATTCTTATAATAAATTAAAAAAAAATTATACTTACAGCTTTAATTCATAATATTACGGTTTTTGATGGTGGTAGGTTATGTTTAACACTAGAACGGCGGGAAATTTTGCTCAAGTTTTATAAAAATATTTCACATCAGAATTTTTATTTAGAACTATTTAACTTATTTATTTAAGGTATTTTTGTTCAGCATAGTTTAATCTTATATTATAAAACAAATTCTGGTTCGAATCGAAATGTTTTCATTCGGCAAGGGTCACAATGACCCCTTGCCGCCGTTCTAGTGTTAATTAATGGTTATATATATATATATATATATATATATATATATATATATATATATATATATATATTTATTTATTTATTTATTTATGTGCGTAGTGCATGAATATGGATATGTGTAGTACATGTAGTACTAGAAAACATAGAAGATCTAAAAAATATTCTAAAAAGTAAGCAAAATACAGTAAACTAACGTACTTTGTCAATTGTGAAAACGTATGTTGAAGTTTTGAGAATTATTATTATTTTTCATTCCATAACATGTTTTACTTTATGGATACCTTTTCAATACAGCAATATATGTTCAAAATAATCTTCGAGAAATTCTACAAAAATACTCATAAATGTTGCACCAAAAAACTTTTTATACAGTAGTTATAAAAGGATTATTACATAAAAAAGGTTCGAATTTTATTCGTCACATTTCGGCAACTCAATTACCTTATAGTGTTTATCAACTTATACTATTCTTTGATTAGCATCGTAAAGTTGTAAAAATAACACTGGTCAACAAAATTAAAGTTTTCCTCTGCCACAAAGGCGAAATTAGTTGTTTCTTATTCAATTTTTTGTGCTGTTTCCGAATCTTGTTTGAGATTATCTCCAACCAGGGACGTTGATAGGGTTTTCAGGGGGGGTCAGCCTCCCCCTAAAAAATTTGGGCCCTCCCTGGGAATGATTTCTAGGTCACCAAATGAAGCATAATCGAAATGATTGTTTAAAATCCGAACTTAGTTTTGGGGCCCATTTACAGTTTTGCACAAATACTAAATTGTAGTATTTGTACAAAAATTGCCAATAAGTGTTTCAACACGCACGTATGCTATCTGTACATATAAAGCAGTTCAGTTGTCTGCTACTTCTAGTATCAACTATAACTAGACTTAGACCTATAGCTAGACATATCAAAGATTGGTGGTAATATGAATCGTACAAAATTATTATATCCAAAAATTCTGATAAAAGAAGTTTCCAGCCAGTTTCTTTTAATAAATTTAAATAGTTGGAATATTCAATGAGCAGAGATGCTGTATTTTGCTCTTGCCGACTGTTTTGTCACTCGGGAACAACAAAAGAAAATACATTCATTTCAACTGGTTAACGAAAATGGAAACAAGCATTAAGACAAGGATTTTCGAAAAGCATGTTTTGTCACAGAGTCATAATATATTGATGAGCATGTGGACAGAAAAAGAAGAACGTGAAAAGATGAATTTATGTATAACATCTTTGGTGTGTATTGAAGCTCTTGAAAAAAAAATAATGCTCAAGCAGTAGTTAAAATCGTACCATTTTTTGTCCTAAATGAACGTGCATCAGTGGTTCTTATTATATAAGATGAGAATGAGAAAATTAGTTTATTTTAAAACTTCATGAAGTACACAGTCAAAAAGGATATGAAGCTTGCAAAATGTGTAAAAGCTGTGCCAGTTAATGCACATCACCTGAAATACAAAATGATGTAATACAAATCTTTGCTGAAATAGTGTCAGAAGATATATCAAATGATATTAACAATGCTGATGTTTCCTGATTTTAGAATTTGGAAAACTGAACACATGATAAAAACTATAGAGAAAATGTTGCATTAGGAGCAACATATGTGAAGGACGGGAAAGTAAAGGAATCAACAATAAAAATAAAAACTTGTTCTGACTTGGATGTAAAAACATTTGCTAATTTAACTTTAAAAGTCCTTAGTGATTACAATTTAGATCATTCTAAAATTTTGTGAAAATGTTACAATTGCGTTTTAATCCAGTGTTGCCAGATTGGAGACTTTTTAAAAATAGTATAATTCACCTTATTTTTCAGAATTTTTAATCTATTTTTAAATAGGCCGAATACTTCTATTTCAAAAAAAGCGGTAACAATCACCAGTCTGGGGACAAAAAGTCCCCAATCTGACAACACTGCTTTAATCATGAACGTTGGAAAAGGGTGTGTGTACAAGTAATATTGCACAAACGTCTTGACAGGGACATTCCATGCGTACATTGCAGCAACCACATGCTTCATTTAATAATCATAAAGGTAATAAATGAAGCAAATGAAGCCAAACAGTTTTTTATGAATATTCTATCTTGTACAACTTTTTGAGAAAAAGCAGCACAGTTGAGAAATATGAAGATCAATACCTTGCTCGTTTGTTAGAACAACGATGGAATGAACATTTATATGTTGCAAAAATTGTCTATAACAGCTATTAAAAAAATCGCATGTGCTAGAAGTAAAACTGTATAGAAAACAAGATGGGGTAAACATTGCAGATAGCACTGTATATTTTCATTTTGCAGTCTTTTCTTTTCTTAGCATAAAATGAAGTTATTAGTGCATGCATGTGTCAGAAAGAGAGAAATATTTATGAGCCTCCCCCATATTTTCTTGACCCCCCCCCCCTATTATTCCCTTCTAACTACAGCCCTGTCTCCAGCACGTCTAGTTTTGAAGTTATTTCCATATTTCGATTAATACACTTTGGAATTGCTGTGTAATGTTTTATAATACAAAAATCGAATAATAAATGAATAAATGGAAATTTCGAATATATAATATGTTTTGGAATTGTTGTAATATGCAAATTTAAGGCATAAAGCATTATCAGACAGGCTTTATTGTTTTATGTTATGATTACTGTCTAGTTTACTTTACAAAAGTGTTGTTTCTGAGATTATACTGACATGCGACCGTAAAATATTTTGCTAATTTGCATTTTTTTCCTAATAGCATTTTTTGACATATAAATATTTCTGCCATTACGCTAATAACTTTCTAAACTGGTTTTTTTTTGCGCTAATTAAAAATCTGGTATCCGTTTTCTTCTATCACGTCTAGTTTTGGAAAAAAAGTCAAATTTTATTTTTTGGTCAAAAATGCCAGGCAATGCTTTTTACGCTACTTTGTGATGATATTCAGCTAGTTAGGATAGATTCTACTACTTTTTTAACACTTTTCAAGAAAGCTGAAAAATGTTTATGAATTCGGTTTGTCTGTCCATCTGTCCACTCCCTAAGTCCCGTAAATATACTCGGATTTTCATAAAATTGATAAAGGCTCTTTAGGGTCACCAAAGCATGTTTGGTATTGTATATGAAGTATGTAGGGTTAATAGTTCATTTACAGGGGCACACAAAAGTATTCCATTACATTATGGTATATGGGGAAAAACGTTTGCAGAGTATTTTAATGATATTAAGCTTTTTCAAATGTATTGAAACTGATATAAATCATTGAATTTCACTACAATCACATTAGAACAGAGCATTCATAGCAGTTTTTATTCATTTGCAGGGACACGCAAAAGAAATCGGTTGCAGTACAGTACTGTCTTTGAGTAATAATTGCTGTAGTGTACGGTTTAAAATTCGGTATGCGCTTTTAAATTTAATTAGTCTTTTGCATCTTACTCGTTATATATAAATTCTATACCTCAAACACAGGGCTGAACAATAGTATTCACGTACCGTTCCCCTTATTAGAGGAAATTGCTGAAGGTAAATTTTCAACTGAAGTATATCTATCTCTTAAGTGAACTAAATTTTGGCATGCATATAGTTAATAATTTCAAATCTATATATCATGTACAGGATTGCTGAAAAAATTCGGATATTTTTTAAATTGTGGATGGGAACAGCTGATATTGGGTTTTGAAATGTGTTATGCGTTACCATATGATTGAATTAGACGTAATATTTTAATTTTTTAAACGGAGCAATTTTATTACATTATTCTGAATGTGTTGGAAAAAGTTTCATAATCTATGCTTGACGCATGATTTTTTCTTTCTTGTTTCCTTTTATTTTCGGATTAGATAAATTGTTGTTTATGTCTCTGATAGGAATCTGACACTTCTCATGTGACCCTCTTGACAATGAGGTACACACCCCTAAAAAACATATTATATAAAATTTTCGTTAGTACCATGCAAAAGTCGAAATTTATTTCACTCAAAAACTACAAGTGTTGTAAAGAGACATTTTAGATTTGAAATCAGCAAAACATTAAGTGTAGAGAAACATTTATTCACTTCTGTGGCAACTAATTTAAAGTTGAAAGTAATTTACACATTACACCATTGAAAAATATGCAAATTAGACTTAATAACTGACATTATAAATGTTAAGAATATGCATATTGCGATATTCATCTAAAACAAACATAGTCCAGTAGTCCTTATCTAGAAAAGTTAATAATTCAATCTGACATTTATTGTACTTAAAATCTGCATAAAATCGTATAAAAAAGGCTGAAATTTTTATAAACTTAAATATGCAAATATCTCAAAAACTGGGCAACCTAGAGAAAAACGGAAAGCATATTAGGAATCAGTGCAAGAAACTGATCTAAAATCAACTAATCCCAGTTCTGCGGCAAAACCATGTAATTTAATACATCAAAAATTCTAATAAAATCCGCAAAATTCTGTAAAGTACTAATTCACAGCTTGAAAAATACATAATTCGTGTCATAATAATCTATATTATCTGGGGGAGACATCATATTAAAAGCACTCAAACAATACAGTATTAAATCAACACTTTTTTTTTAATTAATACAGTGAACATAATGTAACAAACAGGAATTTTTAGTGTTTTAAAACCTTAAAATAAACCAGTACTGAAATTCTATATAAAAGTTTTAAAACACTATTTATGAGAATGTTTCACTCGAGTCTCATAAAGGACTGCTATTTCACCCATAAAATAAATTTCACTTAATCAGTTCTTCTTTTTTAATAATTATAACGTGGCAAAATTTATTTTTTTCTTCCCTCTAATGTAATTACAAAAAGAATGAGGTAATTAATTGTTTATCACTAAAAAAGCTACTATAAATAAATGAAATATTCTTTGATTTTCTCAACAAAATAATTAATTTTTCATTTTATACTTCGTTCCATTAAACAGATTCCCGTAAAGTTAGTAAAAAGTTAAGATAATCTACCATCCAATCGCTTTGTACTGTTTTTATTTTACTTTTAGTTATGCTTCATATACAGTTCCTAAAAGTCCATTAAGGTTTTATGTACAAAAGTTTTTTTTTCCTGAGTTTGTTTCATTAAATTAACTACTTTCATCTGAGTGATTTCTTGAGTTCCATTATATTTTAATAACGTGCAGTGTTTAAATTATTAAAAACAGTTTTTGCTGCCTAATCAGTTTTTTCCTTTAACATTTTAAACACTAGAACGCCCGGAAGGAGTCGATTCGACTCCGACCATATGATTAAAAGTCAACTGGAACCAGAAATTCATTCATAAAATAAGTTAAATTTTAAAAACTCAGATTTACGTTAAGTAAATCAGTCAAATAATTTTAAATGTAAATTCTGGTGTAAAAGATTTTTATGAAACTTGAACCAAATTTCCTGACGTTCTAGTGTTAAATTTTAAATTTATCCTTTTAAAAATTACCCTATCGATACACTCTTAAATTTCTTTTCCACCCAGCATTTTTAATCTTTAATCACCGTTTTTTTTTAAACAGAAAATTTTGCCTAATTGAATCGAGAAAATGCTCGAATTAAATAAGGCAAAATTTACAATAAAAATTTACTGGTGAGAATAATCCCCGATTCTGAGCCTTTTACGCGGCACGAGTAGCGGTCGCTCTTCCTCAAGAGGTTAAGCCTACAATGTAGTTGTTTTTATGAATACACAGGGATATACCAGGGCTTCCCGGATTACAGAATATCGGAGGAGGACTTTTTTTAATTGTTAACTACTACCTCTGTTCCAAAGTAGTTGCTAAATTCGATTACTTTTGTACTGATTATTGATACTAATGATTTTATGATTTTGTTTGAACATTTTCTAGAGATTTTAGGGTGCTCTCAATCAACAACATTTACTTACCAATCATTCCCTCCCTATCCCCTTAGATAAGTACCAAATAAGTTTAATAAATCCAGGGTTCGCACGCACTTAAGCAGCGCCCCATTTTATAAGGATTCTTCCACCAGTAATCGCGTAAAACTACCTTCTAGCTAAAGAATCGTTAACCCTAGAACTACCGAAAATTTTACTCAAGTTTTATAAAAACATTTTACACCAGAATTTTTACTTAAAACTATTTAATTTGTTTATTTAACTTATTATTGTCTGATTTATAAATTTAGTTTGTTTTGAAGAAATTTCTGGTTTGAATAAATATTTTGAATGTACATGTCGGGTCCATTGGACCCTTCTGGTAGACAGAGGGTTAATTCTTTAGGAAGAAAATGATCTTTGTGGTATACTGGTGGTAGAGTCCTTACAAAATGATGTCGATATACGAAACTGCATCGGAAGTTATGTATGACTACACCCACTTGAAATGTTGCAACTAATTTGGGACAAAATTTTCGACCTAAATGTCGCAAGTATATTAGTTGGTTGGTTGTATTTATGTCAGCCAATTATCAGCACGTGGGATATGGGCCCTAAGGAGGGGGAGTGCCTTCCGCGGAGGTCTTTCTAATGCAAGTATATTGGGACGGAGAGAGTATAATAGATTTTTTACATTTAATGTATTTTTTACAACGCGCACTTACAATACCAAAAATCCTTTTTACTTAAAACTTTGCGTTCCAAGTCCGAGTCTGAATCGGGATCATTTTCTTTGAAAAATTTGCTTTTCGCACAACTAATAAAGAAAATGAATGCCCCGATTTAATTAGAGTATTTTCGAAATTGCGTAAAGTAAGGTAGCTTTTAATAAAAAAACCTGTGCTAACCGTATAAAATTTGTTTAAAAGTCACCAGACCGAAAAGGGTTAAAAAATAGTAATTAAGCGTTTAACCACTGCCATTGAAATACTCATGGCCAGAGGGCACGAGTTGTGACATCATCACAAATCGACCGACTTTTCACTAGTGTTGGCATTCACACATTAAAATTTTGAATAGCATTTTTTTTTTAATTAGTGGAATATCCATCATCTTATAAAATAATAATAATTATTTAAACTTGTGAGAATTATGGAATTCCCCAATAAAAAAGTAAGCCAGATGCGGCAACACTGTGGCATCCCGCATCTGGTTGGATTTTTATTTAGGGATTTCGAATTCTCACCAATAAGTTTAAATAGTTATTATTGTTTTATAAAATTACAGATATTCCACGGAAAAAAAAAAAAAAAAATTGCTATTCAAAATTTTCCGGCGTGAATTCCAACACTAGTAAGAAGTTGGTCGATTAGTGATGACGTCACAACTCGTGTCCTCTGGCCTTGAGTATTTTGATGGCAGCGATTTAACCGTGCAGAAAGAGTTTGCTTGTCTCGTTACTAAAAACGTTTCGATATCACTAATTTTAAAATATTCATTTTATTTAATGGGAGACATATATCGATTGTCTAAGGCAATGGAGTTATGAATAAAACGGAGGAGACATATAGTGTATTGTCTACCAGTTGCGAGTGAAGTAACTAAGGAGGTTGTCACAAGATGACGGCTGCTTTTTTAATCAGATCTTTTTTTTAAAATCAGATCTTCATTTTTTTATTACCGCCAGGCCAAACATCCCACCAGTAAAATTGAATAGAAAATCTCGTCTTAATTAAGTGTTTTATTCATAGAAATTTTTCGCAAAAATGTCGTAAAATTTTCTATTTGATTTTACTTGTATCAGTATGCCTTGCAAAATATTCAGTTTGTTGCCCTGGTTGTCACAATATGGCGGAAACGCAGAGCCTAACTACCTCCAAAGAAAACTCCTACCAGTAACAAATAAAGTCAGTTTCTACCATTTGTTCTGACTGAAATTTTTAATAATTAGGAGCATAAATACGTTGAAAATTTATATATAAATCTACTGGTGGAAGTTTCCGCTGGCGGTAAACAATTCCTGTGATAACGGTTGAAGCTTCGCTATTTTATGGAAATGCACTTCCTCTTTGTTAATAGTTCCATGTCTAAGGCTAATATTTTAGTACGATAAAACTGGTGTATAGTCCCTTAAATTATTGTATCAAAAAATTAAACTCTTAAGGGCTTTAATAAAGTTTTGAAATTTCTTTAAAACGATAGTTCTGTATTGTCCTCGTGCTACGACTTAGCCGAAGAAATCGCCAAAGGTCATTATTTACAATCTGTATTACTACTGGCTTGAATAATAATTACACAGGCCTGCGAAATTGAAGTCTTTGAAAAATACAAGAGAAGTTTTCGCTGATTTTTATGTTATTTGGTGGGCTGATTTTGAAAATGACCCCTATTTCCCCCCATCACATCAGAATTTTTTGTAACATCGATATGGATATTTTTGCTAAAATGAAAAGGACAATTTTGGACAATTTTGCATGTGCTATCTGGCAACAGTGATTTTATCCATGTAAATCTATGTAAAAAAATCGATTCTCGGTGAGGCAAATTGATTTTTCAGTAATCGATTATTTTGTTACAGGTTTAAACGGTTTTAAGCAACTGGGTCTATCGGAATGTTGTGTCGTGCTTCGAAAATCAATTCGTATCGGAGAATTCTATCAATAATTATTAAACATTGATTCCAAAGTGATATGAGTAAGCGTACAAACTTAATGCTGGAATCGGGCTTAAATTAACACAGTTGTGCCCTCTTGTGGACGGAGTGATAATTCACATACGCGGGCATTTAGTGTGGCGCGTATTTTCTAACTCTTTAATTACTCATGGAAATGAATTGCTTGCCACATTTATTGCAAAATAATTGTGTAGAGAGAGGGGCATCCCGATGCACTCGACACGACAAAGTTTTCTTCGCCTTATCAAAAACACTTCAGTTATTAATCAAGGTGAAAAAATCTTTACAATTTTAGTGGTGTGAGTAACAAAACAGCTAGTTATCTACCGGTAGTTCGCACTCCATCCGCTCCGTGGCGCATGACCTTGATTGACGTGACCTCGCTTATAATCTTGCGGTTACCTCTCCCATTTAAGATAGGACGCTTATTATATCGCTTTGCATTGATTCCGATATCTAATGTCTTATAATTACCTGGCAGAATTTACCGGTACGAATTGATTTTTCCAACACGACAGACTTTCCAATCGACCCAATATTTTTCAAGAAAAGGTGACGTGATAGAATTTTTTCATTATTTGTTTTTTTAATTAGCACCAAAAAATACATAAAGTTCAGCTATCAATAACCTTTTATTTTTTTCATCGCAGGCCTGTGTTATTTAACTATTTTATTTTCAATTAAATAAGTAATCAATCATTTTCCTTGGTAACATTGGGTGTGTGACATGACACGGGCGTGACATCTCATATACTGTGTAGTAAGAAATAAAAAATATAAAGTAATTATAAAAAATGTATGCACACAACACAATTAGTCTTCTTTCGCTTTCAATAGAAAACATAAATTAATTCAAAAATGTTCATGTCGAATACCGAAAAAGGCTTTATGACTGGAATAGATCACTTTTTGGAGAATGAGCCATAGAGGGCCTGATTACTAACGGGGCAAAATTCTACCAGAAACTTTAAATAGAAATTTTCATATTCTTTAAACACTGAATTCATGAAAGAGTTCCGCCATAAATAAGTCAAAAATTTATATTCCTTCTTCACTGGTTTAAGTTTGCCTCGTTGGTAACCAAGCCCTGTCCTTACGAGGATCCGCTCACTAAATCAAAATATAGCAATGAAATTACTGCATGACATATGATTTTTAAGTGGGGTGGATTGTTTATAAAATTATTAACGAAAAATATCTATGTATTAAATTGTAAATAACCTATAAGTAAAAGTATATAAACATTATCAAAGATACATTGGCAAACGGAATTAAAATATTTTAATAGGTACTACTGGACATTAGGGTGTATCGATTTTTAACTTTTTTTTTTGTTTCCAAATTCCAAGTTGATAAAAAGTTGCTACTAGACACCACAACTTACCACAAAAAATTTTGGATTTTTAAAAAAATGTTTAGGTCTCCCGCACAAGGCCTAAAATTTAGAAATTTTACTTAAAAAGTAAATTTTTACAAAAATTATAAAAAAACCTAAAACACTTTTTTTCTAAATTGCAAGTTAAAATTTCACCAACAATAAGCACAAAAAACGATAGAAAATGTATTTCAAAAACTTAGCACAACATTTAGGTATCCCGCACAAGGCCTAAAAGTCGTAAATTTCAGCCAATTTTTGAACATTTTTCAGTGCTTTGATATTTGTGTTGTTGCTGGTTTAAAAATTAAATGTAACTAAAGCCTCGTTAGGCTTGATTGGAATTGTTGAAATAAGTGAAATAATAAATCACATTTCAATACGTCAAGCGTCAACTTGAAGCAATGGGGTGGGGTAAGGCAAGACTGTCGCGCCGCGGTGACGCGACACCTATGAATCACCGCGCAGACTTGTCAGTAGTCGTCTGCCTGCGAGCGAGCATTACGGTTGTGTTTTAGTGTGATAGTCTTGTTGTAAGAAACAATTTAGTGAGTGTTGTTGTTGTTCATTATGAGTAAAAAAACACATCTAACTAGACAAAATACCGACAGGCCGGTTATCGGGCAACCTATTGATGTGAGTGAGTTTAATGTTCTGCCAACCAAGGTGGATGTTTTGAAGTATTTTGAGTGGGTACGCATTGAAATGAAACAAGAGCGAATACATCAGCCTGCAAAGAAGGTAATTGCGTTAAGAGTTCCTTTAAAACTTGAGGAAATATGGAAAAGAGCTTCAATTCCTGTTTGTGGCACCAAAAACACAATATTTATGGTTTTAAAACTGCATGAGCAGCTTGGGAAAATTAAAAAGTGTTCAGGGCCTAAAAGGAAGTATCCTAACTCCTACAAAGATGCAGTAACTAGCTTTCAGTCAAAAACTGAAACTGCACTGTTTGATATTTGTACTTGCAAATGTGACCTCAGAAACTGTAATTGCTCTATTGACAAAAAAGTCTCGGCACTAGAACACGAGTTTTTACTCGACCAATGTGGTCCTAGATTGATGTCAAATGCAGAGTGTGACAAAAACGAGACTAAAAAGCTTAAAAAGCGATTAGAAAGAAAATCTAAGTCACAAGCTTTAATGCAGGTATTGTAAAAAAGACTGAGGATGAAAACTTGAAATCTGTTGATAACATTGATTCTGGTGATAGTACAGATGATTCAATGTCTCACACATCATGTCAAGATAGTGATTTTGAAATAAATGTACTTGATACGAGTCAAAAATTGTTTCAATTGTAGAAGAAAAACAAGAACTGCCACAACGCTTGTCTTTGTTTTCACGAGCTTGTGACCGCAGGGGCATTTCTAGTAGAGCTGGAGCTCAGTTAGCTATTGCACTTTTGGAGACTTAAATGTCGTTACTGCGGAGAACCAAGAAGCAGTAATCGATAAATCAAAAGTAGCACGTGAAAGACTTATGTGTCGTAAAGAAGTAAGCTCAACTCGAACCTCCGATCTGTTGGCCATTTACTTTGATGGTCGTAAAGATGAAACCATAACAAAAGAAATTGTAGCTGGTAAAAGTGTCCGAAAATCTTTAATGGAAGAACACATATCTATTGTTGTAGAACCTGGATCCAAGTATTTCGGTCATGTAACTCTCATAAATGGAAGAGGAAAGGAAATAGTTACATCACTGGTAAAGTATTGTGAAGAAAAAACTGTCGATCTTAAAAAACTAAAAGCTATTGGTTGTGATGGTACGGCAGCAAACACAGGCACTTCAAATGGAGTTATCACCTTATTTGAAAATAAAATACAACAGCCACTGCAGGCAGTTGTGTGTCTACTACATTTGAATGAATTACCATTTAAAAAAATTATGGTTGCTCTTGATGGGCCAACTTCTGGACCAAACACATTTAGCGGCCCTATTATGGTAAACAACTTCTAAGCTGCCAAAATCTGGATGGTGTCAATTTTGTTGCAATTGAAAGCGATATACCAGAAGTTAATCTTAAAGAGTTGAGCACAGACCAAAAGTATCTGTACGAAATATCCAAAGCCGTATCAACAGGTACATTACAGAAGAGTTGGCCAGACGAAATCCCGGAAACATCTCGCACGCCAGGTGGCTTACCCTGGCAAATCGAATCCTTCGTTTGTATGTAGCCATGGGTGATCCGACCCCTGAGCTGAGAAAGCTTGCAGAGTTCACAATTAAAGTCTACATACCATCATGGTTCTCAATTAAGTGCAATCCCAAAATCCCGCAGGGTTCCATTAATTTTTTTTAAATGATTCATTTCAGCAATTACTTGGAAGACGAGCTAAAACATGTCATCCATGCAACGTTACAGAGAAACGCATTCATGGCTCTCCCAGAGCATGTTTTAATAGCTATGTTGTTTGACGAACGAAAACATATTAGAGTCTTGGCTTATAAGAGAATCCAGAAAGCTCGTGAAACAGAAAAGAAAGGGGTAAGGATATTTAAACAACCTCAGAACAATTTTAATGCTAAAGACTATATAGATATGATTGACTAGCAAACCACTTCAGTAACCGAACCCCCTCTTGTTACCGATATGAGTATAGAAGTGTTACAGTTAATTGCGGAAACGGGAAAAAGTGGAAGGGTTGAATTTACAATTCCTTCTCACACTCAAGTTGTGGAACGAATTGTGAAAGAAGTCACAGAAGCTTCAAAGCGAGTGTGTGAGATGATCGAAAGAGATGGTTTCATTCGTGCCAGACTGGAAGACCGTAAAGAGCTACCTACGTTCGAGACCAAGAGCCAGTACAAAACCTCAGTGAAGGATTAAAATGTAAGTAAGTGTTTTTTGTACTACTTTGATTTTTAATGTTTTTAAATAACATCTTTATCTTACTGTCTTCCATATAATATTTGAAATTCATTGCGGATCATTTCTATAATTTTGCAAAAATCTGTAGGCCTATGTAAATACTGTATATAACTTTCGTTTCAGGTTTTGAAGACAAGATGAAAGGACGAGTATTTAAACAAGTCAGTTAATTTGAAATAGAACAAGAAAACTGCGCTCATCTTCTATGAAAATACATCAGCAACATTTTGTACTTATATACTACATTTTATTCCACGTTAAAATATTTTATACATTTGTAATAAACAATAGTAATCACAAATAACGATAGAGTTTATTTCAACACCTTTATCAAACAATTTACATCGTTAAACTATCTTTTTTAAGGTATACAACATTTATCTATTATTTATGTAGTATGTATATATATATATATATATATATATATATTTATATTGTGTCATTTTATGCCTCCTGTAACAAAAATACACTTAAGTCTGGTGTTTTTAACGAAAAAAAAATGGTTTATTTACACTAAAAATTACGAAAGTTTCGTCAAAATTAACAAACTTTAGGTCTTGTGCGGGAGACCTAAATGTTGTGCTAAGTTTTTGAAATACATTTTCTATCGTTTTTCATGCTTATTGTTAGTGGAATTTTAACTTGCAATTAAAAAAAAAGGTGTTTTAGGTTTTTTTTTTTAAATTTTGTAAAAATTTACTTTTTTAAGTAAAATTTCTAAACTTTAGGCCTTGTGCGGGAGACCTAAACATTTTTTTAAAAATCCAAAAAATTTTGTGGTAAGTTGTGGTGTCTAGTAGCAACTTTTTATCAACTTGGAATTTGGAAACAAAAAAAAAGTTAAAAATCGATACACCCTACTGGACATGAAACAGGGGAAGGCACCGAAAGATTAATGTACCAGACAAATATGCATTTTCATGATATATATTATTTGTTTGTTATCTAAGACAGTGAAATAGCTTTTCATGTTTTCATTTTTATCTAGCATTCTAAGATAATATATATATCCTTGATTATTTTTTATTATTAAAATAATCTTTCTTAAAAATGATACGTACACTGTTAAAATTTTTGTAAAAAGACAGAAGAAAAACGAGACTATGTGCAACTTTACACTAGTTTTCGGTTAAATACATTCGATTTAGTTTCTTGGTCATTATTTTACAAACATTTCTGATATCAAATTCCATGTAGGGATTTTCATGTCGTTATTTAAATACATTTTTACCTTTGTTATAACCTGTAATTCAAAGTACAGGATTTTAAAATTATTTTATAATTTCATTAGAAATATTAAAGAAAAAAAATTGTTTAAAAATTGTTTCATTAAAAATTAAAATATTTTAATTTGAACATTCGACTCGGCGTAGTTAGCATGGAATTGTATTGACTATTACTTTGCAATTGTTTCATTCATCATGTGTATGAAGCTTAGTAATATTAAAAGTAGAAGTGTTTTCCCACTGAATTACATAACATTATTTGCACTTACAAGGATGGTCTCTATACGGTCTTACTTCAAAAAATCTAAAACAACTACAGAATGTTCTTCTCATGAGGATATATATCTTAAAAAAAAAAAAAAAAAAAAAAAATCTACGGATGTTCGACACAGCGTCCGTAAAAAAATAATGAAAATTTCGTTATTTGACGATTTTCTATCGGTTGTCGATGGAATAAGTTTCAAAAAATGCTTTTTTATGTCAAATACACTTTAAGGAAGAAGTGTTTCATTTTGAACTTGTTTAAATAAATTTAATTTAAATAACTTTAGTTTTGTCAGTTTTAGATTGGTTTTAACAATAATTTTGTCAGAATGATATTTATATGCATTTATATTGAAATTTAACTATCAAAAATTACGATTAACCCCTTAATTCTCGCTCCCGTCATATTCACGGGCTGTGTCTTTTACTCAGATTGTTTGATTTCCACCAGTTTTATAAAATAGTGAAATTGGCTCTATTTTAGTATCGCTTTACCTGTCATTAAATAAGGTGAATATTTCTTTTTCATAAAAGTGGTGCCAATAAGCAATTTGAATGTTTAAACCGTAATTTAATTCGAGTGTTAAGGTGTTAAAACGAAATTCAAATTCAAATTAATTCAAATTGTTTCAAGCTCTAATTTAAGTCGAATTGAGCATTGTAGATTCAGTTTTATTGCTATCTAAACGACTTCTTAGATATTGAAATGTATAAGTGCAGCATTCTTCATTTGGCTTTTATTTTTAAATACTCTTAAATGTATGAAAATAATTTTTTTTTTTAATGAATATTTTATATTATATGAAAATATTTTTTTTCAGTGATAAAATAAAAAACTTCAGCAAGAAGAAATACATATTTTATATTATACTATATATATATATATATATATATATTATATCTATATACATATTAAACCCTTTTATTGTTTAAGTTTAACTTCATAAAATAAAATTTACACGCATTCAAAAATATATTAACAAACAAGTTTCAGTTACATTAAAATTGTTTACTTTTGATGAGGAAAAGAGCTGCTCGCCAAATCGCGTGTCACTTTCGTCTTTTCACGCCAAATGCTCGAAAGTATTTTATTTACAGACTTTCTACTGTAGTTCCGCCGCTAAATTTGACTCATCCTTTTTTACATACACAGGGCTCGCATTCTTCCAAAAGTTTTCACGCTTTACTAACACTGTTTTAAAACGATAATCTTTATTGTATTATGTTTTCCTAGATGTTAACCCCTTGAGGGGCGGTGGGATAAAATATATCCCACCTAATTTAAACAAGATTCTCACCAGAAAATGTTTACTAAATTTTATATTTTTAACTTTGGAGGAAAATCGTTGAAAAATTGCTTTTCCTTATTTAAAAATAAAACTTTTCGATTATTCCGGTGAGAATTCAATATTTAGAGTCATTTTTGCTTGCCCCTCAAGGGGTTAAAGAAATCTACCACGAAGAATTTTTATTTAAAATATTGGTAGCAAAATGCGACAATTTTAGGAATTCTGCGACCCTTCATTATAAGTAGTTTAATAAGTTTTTTTTTCAAATATTCTGAGTAAGCCTGGTTAGGAGACCTTCCTTGTAAGTAGTAACAATTCCTACAGCACAGTCAGTGATATGTTTGTCTCCAACCCAGAAGCCTCGGCATCAAATCACAGTGTATGTTTTACCCGGCTGGAATATATATATTGTAAATATTAAATGGTTCACAGAAGTTCAAATTCTCTCGAAAAATTACATTTCTTCAAAATTCACTAATTTCGAAAAATAAATTAAAATATTATCATTAAAAATAAATAAACATACAGAATCTTGTGCATTTCTATCCATGTAAATTTACAGAGTGTACAGTAAATTTACTGAATAATTTCTCTGTTATTTAAGTCATTCACGCCGGCGTGCATCACTAGTGGGTCACGTGTGACTATCCCATCAGACGGAGTGCATCACCGGTTGGTCACGCTTGACTGTCACATCAGGCGACGTGCATCACCGGTGGTCCACCATCGACTGTTTCATAGATAACGTGCACTACAGGTGAGTCAAACTTGAATATTCGAAAATTCAGCAGTAAAAACAATTCAATATTATAAACTTAACACATCCACGACGGAAACGAGAATTCTCGTTTTCACTCAAAAAATATCATTGACTAAGGGATTGGCTTCTAACTTACATAAAATGCATTTGTATCATGTTGTACATTTTTGTTTAGATTGCAAGACATTTTATATCAAATTCGTACGTTGAAAGATATTTACTGATGCATAAACTTAGAAAACCTATTTAGAACACCAATTTACAAAAGACTTTCAAGACAAGGAGGAGCTTCTGCTGATTTAAAATTCAGATTGGATAAAAATTGCCCGTCGGCAATGTGTTAATATAATTGTTTATTTATTTAAATGCAATTTTTAACCCCTTAATTCTCGCTCCCGTCATATTCTCGGGCTGTGTATTTTACTCAAATTGTTTGATTCCCACCAGTTTTATAAAATAGTGAAATTGGGTATATTTTGGTATCGTTTTTACTGTCATTAAATAAGGTCAATATTTCTTTTTCATAAAAGTGGTGCCAATAAGCAATTTGAATTATCTGACCGTAATTTAATTCGAGCGTTAAGGGGTTAAAGCATTCTAAACAGAGTGCAGGCTGGTCCTTACAACGGTAATAGTACACGGTTAGTTTTAGAGTTTTCTTCGAGATATTCTGTCTGCCTTTTCTTTTAGATAAACATTTTTATTATTCTTTACATATTTGTCTTTTTTTTCTTGCATACCCTTTGTACGAATGAAACAAATGAGAACCTTTTTGACACGGTATTTGCCTTCGAATTGTCACTTTTCAGTGTGATGATTAATTGATCAAAATGTGATCAATAATTTATTCTCTTAATTTAAAAATTATTAATATGTTTATTAGCAAATTTTTTATGTATGTGCTCGAGTTTATGATGTAAGTCCCAAATATTAATCATATGATAATTTTTCTGTACCATTTAAAAGTTTTCCGTAAAAATTATAATATGATGACATTAGACCGGCTAAATAAGCATCCCTTTTTACATCATTATAAGAAAAATTTATCGGATTTCGTTTTATTATTTTTTTCATTAAACAATGGTACACGTGTGATTCCTGGAAGTAGTTATCATACATACCGGTAAAAAAAAATTAACTAAGCTACGATTTTCAAAACTCGTAATGCCACACCGTTGTTGTTTTTATTTTGCTTGCGGAGGTAGAATTTTTTTATTCAATTTTATTGTACCATAAATAAATGTTGTTTCTTTCTGTCAAAGTTCTTCAGCCAATCGAGAACTCATATAATAGCTATCTGTAAATAGTATGCGGCTCTCAAATAATAAATAATTCGCTTATCAATCTCCTTACGACGTCACGTGAATGGGTTTTCAGAAATTGCATTGCATTTTTTTCCGAAATAAATATCAATATTACATAGCTGCCAACATCTTACGCTTTTTCAGACCACAAAAATTTTATAGTAAATTTTATCTTTTTAAATCGCCGTTATCTGCCGATTAAATAATTCTAAATTTTCTATTACATTTTTGTGGTCTGAAAAAGCGGAAGAGTTGGCAGCTATGATATTATAGGTGTAACGTTCAGAAAGACACAGTTTATTTAATTTTGTGCCATATTTATGCCACTTGTCTCGAATATGGCGGGTAAAACCGAGGCGTCCTCTCCATTGAACCATACTTTCATAGATTACAATGTTTTTGCCAGGTTTAACAGGATCTTCAAAAGTGTCAACAATTGCTTCAACAATATTTCGAATTTTGTTCAACCGATTTTCAGGTCTAGCTGTGGTATTGTCGGAAAAATGTAAAAAAATAAGTATCAATAAAAACGATCACGTTTCATGGCATTTTTTATGCGTGCGTATCCAAACATATTTCTTTTAGACCAATACAGGCGACTATTTTTAACCCGTTCGGGACCATGGGTGCATATATGCACCCTTAAAAAGTACTTACAGCGCTTGAGTTTGATACCAGAAAAAAAAGAAAAGTTAAATTGATTTCATTTAATTCCGACATTTTCATGATTTTTAAAGTTAAGTCAAATAATTAACAAAAAGTGGTTCCAAACGAACAAAATTGGAGTAAAAGAGGCTAGTCATGAGCGCGTTAATTCTACCTCGCTCTACTTTCTTAAAACAAAAATCCTTGACATACAGTTTGACAACATTTGCAAAACAAATATATTACAAATTTCTTTTTTAAATAGTGGTTTCGAATAGAATAGAACAATAGTCGCCTGCAGCAGCCCTGCCAATGTAATCTAATTTCTGGTAATTGCGCTCTTATTTTCGGTAGATCGTTCTTTTCTGTATCAACGTTAGTCTTAATGTGGTTAGCCCTAATACGTGGAGGTTGTGCTGTCTTATGTGTAGTCAATAAAATCATGTCTCTAAGTAATTTGCTTGCTCTTTACGAATTTTCAAACATTCACAATCAACTCTCTGAATTCGCAAGCTATTAAGACACGCTCCATTTTGTAAGATCTCTACCACCAGTACCTATATAATAAAGGACAAACATATCTGCGCGTAACGCATACGTCATACTGCGAATGGCAACACTTTGAAATTGGAAATGAAATTTCGGTTTTGCAATTTTCGCTACTGCAAATTTTTAAACTTCTAAACATCGCACAGTTTCAATGTTTACGCCGTCATATAGGGGAAAAAATGTACGTTTAAATGCAATTTGTTTGAAAGCTCTATCTCAATTTATTTTTGAGATATTAATTTTTTTATAGTTTTTAATACCAATTGTGTAATTGTGGCAACTGAAGTACTCCATTTCTCTTAAACGTAAAGGGAAAACAGTCATGGTTTATTTATTTTTATTGATTATACAGTTGCGCTCAAAAGTATTTTCACAACTTTATATTCTCTCTTATTTTATTTAATATAAAAATGTAAAAGAAAATATATTCCCTATAATTGAGAACACTGTGACTGCAGTTATTTAAATGTATCAAGTTTCAATTTGTTTGTTTACATTCGGCGCCACCGAAGAAATATGACTCCGCCTTAGCTCAAAAGTTGAAGGTGTCAGTGGCATTATAGCTTTGATTAGTGTTTTTATTGACTTATTGTGATTATTTTTAAGGATCAGGAATGCCGAGAAGTAAAAAAAATATTGAAGTGATTCTAGAAAAGTCTCTGTAAATGCCCTTAAGAAAGGTGAACTCCAAGCAGAACTAACTCGTTCTTTTAACGTGTCTCGGCAACTTGTTATTACATGGAATAAAGTTTTTAATAAACAGAAATACATCGAAAATAATCCTCAAAGTGGCCATCCGAAAAAAACAACTTGAAATATTGACTATATTATAAAAATGATACCTACAAGTGATTGTCGTAAGTCCGCTGTAATAATAAAAAATGAATTGAAAGAAAATTACGGCATAGACATACGCGTTTCATCAGTCAAACGACGCATAAACCTATATGGTTTACATGGTAGAAGACCAGCAAAAACACGTTTGTTATCTACTAAGAATAGGAAGGCTAGAGTTGCATTTGTAAAACGGCATAACCCTTTCAGGTGCAAAGCAATTCCATTGCGAAAGTGTTGAAATTAATGATTGACACCGGAATTTGAAAACAAATTTATTTTTAAATAAGAAAAAGCTGTATTTCACACACATAATAAACCGAATTTTTTTTAAATCAAAATTATGGTGTCAGTCATTAATTTCAACACTTCAGTAATAGCATTGCTTTGCCCTGAATGGGTTATGCCGTTTTACAAATTCAACTCTAGCCTTCCTATTCTTAGTAGATTAGAAACCTGTTTTTGCTGGTCTTCTACCATGTAAACCATATAGGTTTATGCGTCGTTTGACTGATGAAACGCGTATGTCTATGCCGTAATTTTCTTTCAATTCATTTTTTATTATTACAGCGGACTTACGACAATCACTTATTAGTTAATTTTAATTATCAGTTTTATAATATAGTCAATATTTCAAGTTGTTTTTATCGGATGGCCACTTTGAGGCTTATTTTCGATGTATTTCTGTTTATTAAAATCTTTATTCCATGTAATAACAAGTTGCCGAGACACGTTAAAAGAACGAGCTAATTCTGCTTGCAGTCCACCTTTCTTAAGGGCATTTACAGAGACTTTTCTAGAATCACTTCAATATTTTTTTACTTCTCGGCATTCCTGATCCTTAAAATTAATCACAATAAGTCAATATAAACACTAATCGAAGCTATAGTGCCACTGACACCTTCAACAATTAAATGCAAACTAATTGTCAAAATACTTTTGAGCTAAGGAGGAGTCATATTTCTTCGGTGGCGCCGAATGTAAACAAACAAGTTGAACTTGATACATTTGAATAAGTGCAGTCATAGTGCTCAATTATAGGGAATATATTTTATATTTTCCATAATATATTAAATAAAATAAGAGAGAATATAAGGTTGTCAAAATACTTTTGAGCGCTACTGTGTCATTATTGATGCCATTTTTACATTACATATAAAAGAAACTTTTTTCTAATTTTTGAACAGAAAATGACGTCAGCCATTAAAAAAACACGCATTCTTCTTCGAAAATCAAAAGATTGAAGAAGATATTTAAGATATTTCAATATTTTTACATTACGCTGATACTGTTTGAGACGCAAGAAAAATGATTCAGTGAGTAAAAATGATGTCATATTTAAAACAAAAAGATTATTTTCTTTGATAAAACTAAATATTTGACCAATACTAAATGGCCAATACCATGGCAACTAAAGGCAAATTTTTGAATGGTAAGTTTCCGCGTGTACTGAGATTAGAACTTAAAGTTTTCCCGAATGTTCACATGAAAAGTTGTATCGGACAAACGTGACTTTAAGTTATGAAATACATTCATTAATAATGTATTGCGCGTTAAAATACTTTTAAATTGTGAATTTTAGTGGTGCGTCTGTAAATTTTGAGAATGTGGAAATAACATACAGTTTAGATTTTATGGGGGAAATTTTTATGATATGACAAAGCGAAATCTATTTTAGTGATTTTTCATTCCGTAAAATCAAACGTAAGAGCCTCAGTCGATAACTTCAACATAATTACTCACTTGATTACGTACTCTAACACAGATTAATTTTTCAATAATTTAAGCAGTTGAAGTTTGTGGAAATAATATTTTGGCAATTTTAGGTTAAAAACATTATTTATTTTAAAAGTTAGACAACCAACGTAAGATGAACTTTTTATTGTAAATATTTTCGTAGATTTATTATAAATTCGATCTAACAGTTCCATTCTAAACAGTTTAATTCGTCGAATTTCAACGGGTTACAACTTATTATTATAAAGGTAATTTTCTTCACGATTCGTTAGCTAGAAGCTAGTTTTACGCGATTACTGGTGGTAGAGTCCGTACAAAATGGGGCGTGGCTTAATAGCGTGCGAACCCTCACGGTGGGTGATTTACCGATTCTAGCTGGCCAAAAGACGATTTTTCAAAGTTGATTCAACCGGAAACATTTTTTTCCCACATGTATCTTAGAAGTGCAGGTGATGTGTCCCAGGAGATGTTTTTTATATACGTCCAGCCGTACGACCAGTAGATTAGTGTGAAGTTGGAGTTACTTAATGGAGAACAAATTGATGTTTTTTTTGTATACTGTTTTAGTCTCTAATATAAGTAGAATTAAGATAAATAATACATTATGAATGTTTCAGAAGAAGGTATGTACAGTACTTTTTTAATTTATGTGTATAAATTTTTATTTCATCAATAGATTTTTTACATTTAATGTTGCTAGTGACTTTACATTTTTTTTTTTTTTTTAATTTTTCATTTTGAAAATTAGAAAAGTTCTATGGTAAAGGTCGATTAATCTCAATTTTTAATTTTAATAAACAGTTTAGAGTCTTAGCATTTGATAAAAGTTTGTTTTTCTGCCACTAGGTGCCCCCCTAGATTTTAGAGCAATTGTTATCGTATGAAGTCTAAAAGTAAGATTTCAAAATTTTAATCCTTACTACATTTTTCTTTTACCAGGGCCATCCGAATTTAAACCAATCACACGAATAAGCTTTTATAACGAATAAGCTTTTAAACATTATAAAACAGCAACAAGTCTCCACATTTAACGAAAAACTTGATTTGGCGGAAAATGTTTTGTTGAGAAAGGAAAATTATAATGATGGGCACGTGAAGTTTTGTAAGAGCAAAATGTTAAAATTTAAGATCAAATTTGGACAACAATTGCCAGTTGTATTTAGATATCTCAAGACAAAGTGATTTAATTACATTATTTGGCTGCAAATTTCGAGTGGTTACAAAATTGATTCAGACAAATTCACCAAATTCAGATTTCATACAATGCAAAACATAATGTATGCATTTTCTCGTGATATCTTATGATTCCTATTCTTTACATACGGTTCCTCTGTACAGAGGTAAATATATATATACAACACAGCAATTTTCATTAAAGCTGGTCAATCTGATTATGAAACATTTTTCAACTCATTCGGACTACTATAATAAAACTTCATAGCTTAATAACGTGAAAAACGATGTCTAAGTAATAATTTGTAAAGCATATAACACGTTTGAAAACACAATTCCAACCAAAGTCGAAAAAAAAAGCTGAAAATTTTGTGCATCCCTATATATGAACTATAGATTTATCATATAATTCACACTATGCTAAAACTAGAACAATTAGATAACGCATAGCACAGTTGAAAATTCCTCGTCAGCAATTTCCGTCAATAAACGAAAATGTACTTCAGATGTTTTGTGAAGCCCTGTATATGATTTATAGAATTTATACACACTAAATATTGTATAATTTAAAAAACTGTTTCACAACTGAAAACGCACTTCCATCAATTATTGTTCATACAGAGAAAAATATAACAGATTTATTTTGTGTACACCCTTTATATGAAAGATGAATGGCACATCATATTCAATAGTAAGCATCTTATAGAGCCCCTCGGAGATATATATCAATTTAAATACTTTTGAAATAGTGCAACATGACCAAAATACACCACAAACAATTTTTTCCATAGACCGTAATGCAACATAATTTTTTTTAGTATCCCTGTAAATGATGGATAAATGCTATTCATACTATATTCTATAGCAATCATCTTGTATTGAATTTCATAGATATGTATATAAATTTCAAAGTGTTTGAAATTATGAAACATCATTAAAAACCACCCCAAACCGTTTTTCCCCACAGGCCGTAATGTTATGAAATACTTTTGAAAGCCCCTGTAACGAAATTATGACTGCTACACGCTACATTTTGCAATACCTAACATTCAATAGTGAATATCAATAACATTTTTCAGTTTCATAGCGATGCGACTATATTGACGCCAAAAATAACTTTGGCCAGTTAGAATCGCTATATCACCCACCATGCCCTGACTCTGCTTGTTATATTCGAGTTCAATTCAATAAATATGAGAGGGGTGGGTCATCACATAGAGTGTCTGAATAAACGAAGGTACCGCGCCGCAAATGAAGCGAAACATGATTTCCAGTGCCGTTTTACAGCGAAAAACCATGAATATTGTGCCGGCGTGAACGTGTTAACAGAAAATCTGTAATTTTAAATAAGACAATATAACCGATTACCAGTAGATTCTCTGAAATTTCACTGAATTTTTTTTACAGTGCATTGGAACAATTTGGATTTCATATTTAGTTTTCAAAACGTCAGAATATATAATTCACATATTTATTTCGCAGGGAGGCTAAATTTTCATTTTCTCGCATACCATTGTTTCTAAGACATAGCGTATATTTTTCCTTAAATTCAATGCAATTTTGAACTGATATTTTTCTTGTTCATAGAAAATACACATAAAAAACATATTTCACAAGATAAAAAAAAAGCTTTGAAATAATATTATTCCCATCAAATTCTTCTTAAATCAGCTTTAACCCCTTAGTGCGCAGCTTTGCATATATGAAAATAACAGTGGTTTAAATTTAATAGATTTTGTTTTTATTCGTATATACCTACTACACACCAGAAAATTAAAGTAGCAATATTTGCTGTAATTAATGACAGACATTCCGTATGCAAATAAAGAGAAATTAACTATTGAAACTTCCTGGTGTAAAGTCAGATTCTCTGAACTACGTAATTTCTAGAACGTAATCTATCGTGGGAATTAAAGGGTGAAAGGTTAAGTTTTATAAAACAAATAATTATATAAAATAGGGTATTCGGACACATACTTATTAAAATATTTACAAATTTGCAACATTTTAGCGTAAAACAGCCACACGACGGTAGTTTTTACTTGTATTGCAGATGTGCAACAGAAGAAAAGATTAACATATTATATGAAAATGTACCTCTGATTTATTTCATTATTTTCCCTGTGTAATAAACCTTTCAGAGAATCATATATAATTTTTTTAAACAAAATAAGTAACAGATGTCATAAGTTCCCTCGCCCGCCATCTTGGAATTTTTCTTGGCGTGAAAACCCCTTTTCCGCCAAGTAGTAAATGTCGCCAAGCACCGGTTTATACGCATGTTTCGCTTAACGAAAACAAAATGTAAATAATAAACAAAATTCGCTAAAGTGGCAATCAGTAATCCTGTATGAGCGCTTCGCGAGCATTAACCGAAAAGAAAAAACATCACTGCATTCAGCAGTTCTCCCGGTGTAGCATTCTCAAAATTCAGCAGTTCTCACTTTCTAGCAATCTCAAAATGTAAAAAAATCTTAAAGCAGCAAAATATACATAAAAAATGAAACTCGCTAAAGTGGCAAACAGTAATCTTGTATGAGCGCTCCTCGCACATTAACCGAAAAAAACATCGCTGCATTTAGCAGTTCTCCCGGTGTAGCATTCTTAAAATTCAGTAGTTCTCGCTTTCTAGCAATCTCAAAATGTAAAAAACTCTTAAAGCAGCAAAATATACATAAAATTATCAACATGCCTTAATAGATATCTGCTTTCTTGAAAGCTTTAGCACGAAATCTCTGTCATAACACCACAGTCATTTTCCGAAATAGGCTTGTGAATAGGGGAGGTAGGAGAGGTATGATACACTTTTTTTTACTAATTTTTTACAACCCTTAGAAAGCTATTTTTAAACAAATTTTTCGTGTTTTTTCTAAAGTGACCTTTTATTCATTTATTAAAAATATTCTGAATTTAAAAAAATAGTCATTCAAAAAATATATCCCAATTATTTTGAATGGTTACTACTGTATCAAATCTCCCCATTACTGGGGATGATTGATACAGATGCAAGGGAGGTTTGATACATTGTTATGTAAATTGAAAAAAATGCAGACAATTCAATTTATGCGTCATACAATTTTTTATGATAAATCTAGAAATATTTAAGTAAAATTTGAAACGAAATGACATTGACATATTTTTGTTTCAGAAATGTTTTTCACAAAAATATTTAAACTATTGCTATTATTTAACCTCCTATTGCCGGCTATAGAAGTTAAAAATCGCAGTCTCTAAGTACGGCAATATCGTGGAATTTTTTACCCCCCACATTGGAGTGACCATTTCTTCGGAAACCTTTGTCTGAAAGCGGGGAGAAGGGTTGGGATCCAGGGTTGCCGTATAACTCTCGGAAGTATTGAGCAGATTGTTACTTGCGCCAGTTATCCCCATTTTGGGTCGCTTTCATTTTTATATTTAAAGAGAGTGCGAGGAATGATATAGTCCATATGAATCATTAGGAAGTACTATTTTAATAATTTTCCTGATCATCATTCTTAAGTACAGTCAGTAAAACTGATGAACTGGCATTACAAATTTATCGGGGATTTGACAAATCAAATAAAATGAAATATATGTACATAATTTTAACATTTTATATAAAATAATAATAATAATAATAATAATAATATACTTATAAACACAATCAAATATGATATATATAATATTAAACCCTGAAATATTTTTTTAAAGCTGATTACATGGTGTGTAGTTAATTCTAAAGCTCCTATTCAGGGTTTTCAAAGGGGGGGGGGGGGGGGGTAAACATTACTGACTATGGACATGTATTGCATACAAATTTTGCTTTAACTAAATTGTATACCAGCTTAACTATATCTCAGTATGTACTAACTAAAATTTGTTTGTGAATAAATAAGTTCATACACAAAAGAAAAATAAAATAAAATAAAATAAAATAAAAAGAATTATGTTACATTATAAGAAAAAAAAAACATAAAAACAAAGTTACAATCTTTGAAAACGAACTGAAATTGATATCAAGTGTACTAATGTCTTGGAGTATATGGGCTGCATAGCATTTATTTTTACCATTTTTACAGACACACAGCGGAAAAAAAAAGATTTAGTTACATTAAGCTTATGAATGATTGTTGTCGACAATTCCTGTTTCTATCGCAAGTTTTAAACATAAAAGCTTGATACTTACCGGCATACTGATGAAAGTGATTTGCAATCGAATAGCTCTTTTTTTTTTTTTTTTTTTTTTTTTTAATACCTTACGGTAAATTAATTAAATCTTCAGTCATAAGCAATTGTTGTCTTATGACGGTAGGCTTTTTCTTTCTTGCGCTATCGTATGTGGAAATTCAGTTAAAAACGCTAACTTTAACAGCAATTTTCTAAAAAACTTATTACCTTTACCGAAAGACGAAAAAAGAACGCATTCAATTACATCGTTTCAAAATAAGACCATTTGCTACATTTGAAACAAAAAAGTGTCAGTGTGAATATCAGAATAGCTTTAAAACATCATTATTTTAGCACATTACACGATGTGTAATAAATTCTAAACCTCCTATTCAGGTCTATGAAAAGAAGCAAAACAAAAAGCATTATGGCCTATGGGCAGGTATTGTTTACAAATTTTATTTTATTTAAATCATATTCTATCTCAACTATATCTTAGTATGTACGAACTAAAATTTGTGTTTCAATGAATAAATTCATACACACACGCACACAAAAAGTCTGCTACATTATAAGGGAAAAAATCATTGCTTTTTTTTTTTTTTTTTTTTTTTGTTTTTTTTTTGTTTTTTTTCAAAAAATGTCACTCTATGAAATGAACAGAAATTGATTTTGAAATGAACTGCAGTCTTGTGGAATATAGACTGCATAGCTTTTATTTTTACATTTTTTACTGCACACTCAAACACGCACACACACATACAAAAGAATTTGGTTACAGTAAGTTTATGAGTGATTATCGTTGACAGTTCCACTTTCGGTATCAATTTTTTACGCATAAAAACATGATACTCACAGACATGCTGATTTAAGTGATTTGAAATCAAATAGATTTTTTGTAATACTTTCCGATAAATGAATTTCATCTTGAGTTTTAAGCAATTGTTGTCTCATGACGGCAGTTTTCGTTTTCTTTCCTGCGCTATCATATTTGGAAATCCCGTTAAAAATGTCCACTTTGTCAGTATTTTTCCTTTAACGAAAAACGAAAAAAAAATCTCTTTCGATTACATAGTTTCTAAATATTTGATAAATTTGGAAACAAACAATACTATAGTGAGGTTTACTATAGTATATTTTCTATTTAATATAGAGTGTTATAATTCGGTTTTATAGAGATACATAAAAATATTTTAAATTGATATGCATTATTTAAATGTATTGTTCCTATGAAATATGGAATCTATAGGGTTTATTTGCTCGATTTTATAGGAAAGGGGGGGGGGGGGCATACTCAAATAAGAATTCCGTTATTATTCTGGGAGTAAAAATTATTTGGAAGTAATATTATATGGCATAGAGTACTGAGAAAATGATGCGACACATTCGACACACAGGATTGTGCAGTAAGAAAATGGCATGACGCACTCTAAAACTGTCAAACTGCAAAAAAGGGGACTTGTTTGGGGGGGGGGGGGAGTTTGGAAGTATTTTAACTGACTTAATATTTAATTATTGTTATTAGATGACAATAAATGTGGAAAACACATAGTTTTAAAGTTTTGTATAATTGTGGTGGCTGGGGGGGGGGGGCGAGTTTCAGGATATTTTGGGGTATTTTTTCTTTTGCTTTGTTTTTGATAGCCGATTGCTTATTTATTGTTACTAAAAAGTCCCACTTAGCACAGAAGATTTTTTTAATACAGAGAGTTTTAAATATGTTAAACATTTTATGATGGCGGAAACTTAAATTTTGGAGGACAGGGGTTTGTAATTTAGGTGATTGATTATTTAAATTGGTCAGCAGAATTTTTAAAGAGTTCTCCATATCTTAAACTTTTTGTATTGAAGGTGTGAGGCGAGAAGAAGAAAAAATTTCGTGCGGGGAGGGTAATATTTCATTAAAGCTATAAAAATTAAAATATGTGGGTATTTTTGAAGGGGGGGGGGCATATAGTCTACATTTCATTGTACTATAATATTTTAAAATAATCATGTTAAAGAGCAAAAAAAAGTTTCAGTATGTGTCTATTTATTTATTTATTTATTTTTTTTTTTAATCAGGACTCCAAGGGAACCAGTTTAACCCTTAAAGAGCTGTTTGAACCCTGGGAGCAATAATAAATGACATTTCGAGATTATAAAATTTCATCTAAAAAAATGCTTCCCTACCTGTCATCAAATGTATTGATAATCTATTGACATGTCAGAAGAAGCTATCGCCAAATACTTAACATTTTTTCCGGCGTGATTCGCCAACTGTAAAAACTTACCTCTCCGGCTAATGTGGGAGAGAAATTTTCACGGGGAGAGATAGAAACTGACAGCTGAGTAATGACATTTCCTCAAGAAAGGGGGGTCGGATGCCTTGGTAAGGAGTTTTACCAGCGCCGTACTGAAGGGATATATTTCTCGCGGTAAGACGTCTTACCGAGCCGTATCCAGAAGGTTAAACAATCCTATTAACCCACTTTTTAGAAAATAAATAATGAAAAAAAAAACCCCTAGAGATCTAGCTGCAAGGAAAAATGAAGTGAACATTGCTAATTTGCAAACAATTTAACACAAATTTAGCACATTTAAGATTCCTTTAACCCTTTCAGGGGCAAAGCATTTTCAATGCTAAAGTGTTGAATAAATGAATGCCACCGGAATTTACCAACAAATTTAATTAGAAATAAGAAAAGGGATGTATTTCACTTTCATAGTAAATAGAAAATATTTTACTAAAATGCAGGTGCAAATGTGGCGCTTGGGAATTAAGATTAAGTGTTTTCACAAACATGCCACCACCCCTGAAATGGTTAAAAGAAAATCTAATAACTCTATCATTTTGATAAGTAAAATCGGGTAGATTTAACGTTTTTTTCAATTTGCCTTTTGTAAATTATAGAAACATTTTCCCTTTCAGCCCATTTAAACTTTTTCCCTTCTACATGTCGAGCAAAGCGAACTAACCATCTAGCATCGCACTGTTTTTCTATGTAACCTACATAATGTCTATGAATAGTCTCTTTGTTCTTCCTAACCAATTTCAGTAGCTCTTGCTGTAAAACAATAATGAATATTACAGTCCTATATTAGTTTGCAAACTTAAAAAACTATTAAATTTCAAATATACAAGTATATCATTTTTCCCCAGTACTAATGTATCATTTTTCCCTATTATGCCTTATTGGATTTTCAATCACTTTGTACAAATGCAGTTGCAAAATAGTAATCTACTTTCTAGTAAAACTAATCCTAACAACATGCTTTATAAATAAAAAAAATGTTACAAGATATTATCTTTACAATAAAAAGAGTTATGAAAGAGAATCCGTCAGTGAAAAAATTTACATTGACATTCCAAAAACCTTCAAAATTAAAAGAAAAGAAAAGTTGTCAGTTCTTCACTCATTAGTCCAGCTAATGATGGCTTCAGCAAATAAAAGAAGCCTTCACATGTGTTGGAATGGCTGTTAATGCCATTTGTTGAGAAAAATTGTCAATGTATCAACCCTCCCTATGTATCAAACCTCCCCTACCTCCCCTACACTTTGAGACACAATAAACAAACCTACCTTTCTTCTCAAAATTTTCTCTTATTTCTTAATTACTTCAGCAAAAGCGTTTAAACGGATTACAGAAACCATAGTCAGTTCAAATGCATCCAATGAATTTAACATAAAAATAAAAAGACAGACCGATACAACACGATATCAAAATACATCCAGAAATTCCACCACTTCTCAGGGGTTGCTAGAACACAACACGTAAGAATACACACCTCACACGGGGTTCCACATATCGAGGTTTCCATATCTATAAACACTGCCAAGACACCAACAAAAAATAGTCAAACAATTCAAAACAGCGGCTGAGGGAACATAAGGCATCTAAGCCCAAAATAAAATAATCTCACATTTAATCCTTTAGTGCGCACCTTTTTATATATGCAAACAACACTGTTTTGAATTTAATATATTTTATTTTATTTTCATATACCTAATTCACACCAGAAAATTAAAACAGGAATATTTGCTTTAATTAAAAAAAGAGACATTCTGTATTTATATAAAGCGAAATTAATTATTGAAACTTTCTGGTGAAAAATCAGATTCTCTGAACTACGTAATTTCTAGAAGTAATTTCTTTATTTTTTTCTTATTAAGGCAATTAAAGGGTTAAAGGTTAAGTTTTATAAAATAAATAATTATGCAAAATAAGGTTTTGGAGACATACTCATTAAAGTATTTACTAATTTGCATTATTTTAGCGCAAAACAGCCACATGGCAGTAGTTTTTACTTGTATTGCAGATGTGCAACAGAAGAAAAGATTGACGTATTATATGAAAAATATATCTCTGATTTTTTTTTCATTATTTTTCCTGTGTAATAAACCTTTCAGAGTATCATATATAATTATTTCGAAACAAAATAAAAAATAGCGCATTTAAGGTTTAAGGGTTAAAACTATTTTCTGCTGAAATTAATAATTTTATGTTAATATTTCAATAAAAATAAAAGCAACCAGAAAAACATTTCTCAAAACACATAAGGCGAAATAAATACTTCAAGATGAGAAAACGGATAATTTTTGTATGGAAAAATGTAACAATGCTTCATGAATAAAAGCCTTAGGCTATTCTTGTTTAAAAATGCATTGGAAGGGAAACTCCCCGTTACTTTTATTTCCCTTATTTATCTTGTTCCGATATGAAACTACGTTTGTTGTATAACAAACAGAATGCGAACAAAATGGAAAGATAAAATCAATAAATAAATATCGTTTTGTATTATGCAGATGCAGCAAACTTTTGGTAGAGCAAATTACCATTTAAATGTATCATTCCAGGATATCTTAAATTGAATAAATACCACGAAAAAAACCGGTATTTTTAATTTGGGAGTATTGGACCACTGCCAAATTTGCTTGCAATATACTTTCAAAATGAGAAATATTGGTTGAAAACATCTTTCCTGTTTTATAGAGAAAAAGGTTTCATACAGCTATGGCCATTAAAAAATATTATTGTATAATATAAGAGTATAAAGATCTAAAAAAAGATTTTAAATTTTATAATAAATTTAGATTAATGTAGAAAATGTTAGTATGTAATTAAATAATTTAATTATTTTAAGGCTAAAATTATGAAAAGAAATATATGAGAGGCTCACAACCATAGTAGACCAAATCCACTTAAAAAAAAAAAAAAAAAAAAAAAAAAAAAAAAAGATAGCTCATGTAGAAGTTGCAGTAAACTGTGTTTTATCTACTGGCAGAGTGCACCAATGGAGTTATGAATAAAGAGGAGCAGACATATAGTGTACTGTCTATCAGTTGCGAGTGAAGTAACTGAGGAGGTAGTCACAAGATGGCGGCTGCTTTTTTTAAATCGGATCTTCAGTTTCTGATTCCCACCAGTAAAACTGAATAGAAAATTTCGTCTTAACTAAGCGTCTAATTTATGGAAAATTTTCTCAAAAATGTCGTAATTTTTTTTATTTGTTTTTACTGGTGTCAGTATGCCTTGTGAAACTGTCAGTTTGTTTCCCTGGTTGTCACAATATGGCGGAAAACGCCTATCAGTAAAAATGAGAATCTGTTTCTACCATTATTTATGACTGAAATTTTGTAATAATAAAGCGTTTAAATAAGTTGAAAATTTCTATATAAATGTACTGGTGGAAGTTTCCACCGGCAGTAAACAACGACTGCGATAGCAGTTACAGTTGATGCTTTACTATTTTAAGGATATGTCATTTCCTCTTTATTAATAGTTCCATGAGTGCACCAAGTCTGTAGTTTACATATTTTCTCATAGGTTGCGCCTGTGTCCAGAGTTGGCGAAGTGATACAAGAAACTTTCACAACCATACTGAATCAAGTCCATTCATCAGTGTACTACTCCACCACTATTTTATATCTGGGACGACCCATTATTGTCTAAATCTTGCCTCATTGCTATAAAAAAAGTTGTATTTTAAATAACTAGCGATTTCAAAACTTCTGGTGAAAAATAAACGGTAATGAATCAGATGTATGAACTATGAAGGGAAATTAATATTGTTTTTTTATGAACTCCCCCCCTCCTCATCTCGGTAAGGGGGAAAAAACTGTAAAAAATACCGACAGCGGTTAAAAAAAATTACAAGGGAAAAAAACTCTAATATCATAATTCTATATTAGGCCTAGAGAGGAATGTACGACAAAGAATATGGCCCCCTCCAAAGAGAAATTCTATTACAAAGTGTTCAGCAAGAAGTTTAATTACACTTCAAGCCGCCAGGTACAGATACATGGAAATTATGTCATGAAATATCAATTAAGTTCTCGACAAATAAAGTGAAAACACTTGAAAACGTCTTGAAATCGAAGGAGAGCTCCACTTTCGGATAGCTAAACAGGGTAGAAAGAAAATGAAAACTGATAAAATTAAAGCCTCAAATGAAACTCACTGCTCTACATTCCATTCGACTTGCAAAATGAGCCAACCTTTCTAAGCTTTCAACGTACATAGCTTATTATAAACGCAATTTAGATGTTTATAACATTGGGGTGCTTTCTTTTAATAATAATTGGGAAACATGTACGTCTGAGATGAAACAGATGAAATACAGGGATGAAGATATTCTCACGACCTTTCTAGCATTGTTGCAAGACACCAGCAGAAAGTTGTAACTCGATTGAAGCAGCAACTATCAAGAAACAACAACTCTACGTTCCTGGAGACCGGAAGGAAACTATTATGAATGCAAAGAGGAAATATCCTAAATTTGATCTTAAAATTCCGACTTTTTTTCTACTACAGCTTTGGAACAAAGTATCGCATACAGAAAGAAGAGTACTGCGAGAACATGTTTTAGTTGGGTGGATATTGGATGGCTGCGAGTTGTGAAAGGTTCTCTTTTCATGTTACTGTTAAAAGAAACCCTCAATTGGGATCAACCTCTTCGCAAAATAAATTTTGAAAATCGCGTGCAAGTTACTTTCTTTGTCAAATGTCAGTTCAGATGCCGTAGATGATGGATATTCTGCCATACATTCCGCAAATTCATCAAGGTTACTTCAAGAATCTTCCAGCAGAGGTCAAGACCAAGTTCCAAGATATTTCCCCTAGAGTACATCACGGACGTTGATGATGATGATGGTATTGTGCACAGTGAATTATTTACTATAACTGGTAATATCTTTCACTCTTTGAGTAAAAAATAGAAGAAGTAAATATAAATCAAAATTAACAGTTTTTCTAATCATAATAAATATGTCTTTATTTACACATGTAATTTCACAACCATACTGGACAAAGTCCTTAATTTTTTAAAAAACGTATAAAATTTCAATAGAAATATTAATTTGTCATTTGTAAAAGTAGCGCGCTATAAAATTGGTACTTTAAACTGAAAATTACCGCATATAATTCTTATAAATCACTTGGCCTGAATTAATTATTTATTAAGAGCTTTAAAGCGTTAATATTCGCAATAATGAAAAAATGGACTTAGTCTACTATGGTTGTGAGCCCCTTATATACTCCCTCTGTCCCAAATCAGTAGCTACATTTGATTACCTTTGTACTGATTATCGATACTGATGATTTTATGATTCTGATTGAACATTTTCAGTGATTTTAGGGTGCTATGACATCAATCAAAAACATTTTTTTACCAAGCATTCTCTCCGTCTCTCCTTAAATCAGTACCAAATTAGTTTAAAAAACCCAAGGTTCGCAGGCTCTAAAGCCACGCCCTATTTTGTAAGGATTCTTCCAACAGTAATCGCATAAAACTACCTTCTAGCTAATGAATCGTAAATTCCTTAGGAAGAAAATGATTTTTATGGTATACTGGTGGCAGAGTCCTTTCAAAATGCTATCGATCTACTAAATTCCATCGGAAGTTATTTATGACTCCACCCATTTGAAAGGTAACAACTAATATGGGACAAAATTTTTGACCTAAATGTCGCAACTAGTTTGGGACGGAGAGAGTATATAAATATTTTAGATAAAATTGTTTCGATGAGTAATAGGTGTGTGCGCAGTGTTGCCAGATGGGCTTCTTTTTTAAAAATCAGATTCTTGATTGGCACCACGTTCTTGAAATGGTAAAATGTGCCTTACTTAATGACATATTATTTAAGGCAAAAACAAAGTGAACTTTACCGTTTCAAAAAAGTGGTGCCAATCAAGAAATCTGAACTAAAAAAAATAGCCCACTGGCAACACTGTGTGTGCGTAACATTTCCATGCAGATTTTACAGCTTACATCTTCATCTTTATAACCAGTGGTGCCAGTGGGCTACTTTTTTAAATCATATTCCTTGATTGGCAGATCTTTTTCTGAAATGGTAAAATTCCCCTTGCTTCCTACTTAACTAATATGTCATTGAATAGGCGAATTTTAACAAAATAGGTGAATTTCAAAAAACTGGTACCAATCAAGAAATCTGTATTTAAAAAAGTAGCCCAGTGGTAACAATGCTTATTTCAAGCATAAAAAAATGCGTTACAGTAAAACTTCCCTGAAGCGACCACGTTCCGTTCCAATAAATATTGATGGCTCCGAGAGGTGGTCTCTTAATGGGAGTCATGTTTAAATCTAGATTTTTATTGTTCAAAAAAGGTAACAATTAAACCAGGAGAGCGCGCGCATCACCAGAGTATGAGTGGTTTTTTACTTTGTCACCAATGAATACAAATAACGATCGTGACCTTAATTAGCTGGAGATAATTTTGCGATAAAAGAAGTTGAAGATTACATTTATAAAGATAGTGGTGGCAATTGTAAAAACCGTACGCACTCCGGGTCAATCAGGCCCGGCGTGCGTCCTCGCGGGTTAATGTTTCTAAAATTTATTTTTCACATTAAGTATCAAAACAAAAGTTATTTATATAATTTAATTACAGCAGAGTTTAAAAAATGAATACATCGACATTTGTTTTGATTTTACGGTTTTATCTTTTATAACTTTTATTTCCCAGAGCTTTCTAAATTCAGTAAATAAATGAAATATTGTTTTGGACGGGAACAAATAATGACGATGTCATTAATTTATCTATTCCTTTGAGAGGTTCCCGACAGAATGGGGCAGGGCAATTTATTTACCGCCATTCTTAATATATTATTAGAATTAAATTAATTGTCTAAAAAGGTACAAGGGGATTTAAACACTTAAAAGTTACCAGAATAAAAAAAAAAAAAAAAAAAAAAAAAAAAACTAAAATTAGTTTAGAAGTTTGATGAATAATGCGGTCTCCGGAATTATTTTTCTAGTAAAACCTTCTTGAAGCGACCAGGAAAAAACAGAATTTGTCGCTCATGGAGGAAGTTCATCTGGGATGGTCTCTGAATGGAGGTGAAATTAGTATTGATCCTATGGGAATAAATTTCGTTCCATGAAAAAAATGGTCGTTTAGGGAGGTGGTCGCACAGGTAGTTTTCACTGTATTTTACACTAAGTGCCAGTACCGAAAAATATCGCGTAGGTACAAACAAAAATAAACATTATAATGCAAAGGAATCGACTTAATAATACGATAAAAATATGGGTGCAAAAACTCAATTCGTTACAAGTTAAGATTTCTTTATAGGGAGTTAAAATGCATGTTGCCACTCTGAGAGATACAGCAAGATTTTAGGTTTTTTTTTTTCTTTTTTGAGCTAGACGTTTTCCGTTTCTGATTTTTTATGGCGTTTTTAATACTCGTTTGGTACAATCAGACGCATTTTATTCCAGTCATTAGTAATAATTATCCTCGCCATCTTCTGACAGTCTCCTCAGTCAAATCCTCAGTCATCAGCAATTTTAAACGAGTATGAAACATGTTTTATAATTCCACACACTTTCTTCTGAAATCTCCCTAACAAGATGCTTGCAAAATTCCCTCTTAAACAAATATATATGTATATATGATGATATGAGGTTCATAACTCGCCTTATCCAAAAAATCAAATTTTGGGAAATCGCAAAAAATCACTAACTGTGTCCATTGATTTTCAATGTAAACCAAGATTCTACAGTGCTAGGAATACAGGACAAAGGCAGATTTTTTTTTTCAGATAGTATGCTTTTTTTCAGTGCAGAATTAACACCGGAATAGATTGATAGACAAAACATGATTTTGTAAATTTTGATTAAGACGAATTTTTAAACTCACGTCCTCACATGTATATCCCCTTGGGGACGAGCGATACGTATACGTGCCACACGAAGCGCTCAGAATCCTTGTTTTTCCTCACCAGTAAAATTTTACGGTAAAATTTGCCTTATTTAATCAGCGCATTTTCTCGATTCAAGAAGACACAAATATCTGTTTTTAAAAAACGGTGACAAAAGATTAAAAATTTCGTAAAAGGCTCCCGTCCCGAAGGGGCTAAATCTATATAAGGTCTACCAGAAATTTCTGAGTGATAAAGTTAATTCACGCCTACTTTTTTTAAATTCAGATATGTTCATTTGCACCACTTTTTGAAATGGTAAAATTTCCTTTGTTTTCATCTTAATGTGAAATGTGAAAACAATGGGAATCATACCATTTCTAAAAAGTTTTGCCAATTAGGAAATCTTAACACTTTTGACCCTGATATTTTTCTTAAAGTCAAAAAAAAAAATAAAATAAAATAAAAACTTTTGTCAGGCAGTAGTTTTGAGTAGTAAAATACATATCAATTTATTTTATTTTAATTAATTAAAAATTATACATTTTATCAAATTCACACATATATGACGATTAGGTCTCGCAACATTACATGATCATTTCATATTTATAGTTTAAAGCATTTTAAAAGTAAGAAACCCCTTTTTGACCCCCGGGCCGAAAGGGTTAATTTAACCCATTAACTACCAAAACTATAAGGTAGAGATTTTCAACTTTTTGTTGAAAAAAGGTTTTGCGCCACAAATTTCGAAAGGTAATCTTTGCTTTATTTAATGGACAAAGTTTCTGTTATTAAATAAGTAAGATTTTTTTAAATTCAGATATATTGGTGGCAAGATAGTAAATTTTAGCATGCGAATTTATTTTTACTGTTGACGCAACACCGGCGGTTAATGGGTTAAAAAAGTACGCGTGAAATAAGATTATTGGACTGAACATTCCGGTAGATCTAATATATTTAATATTTCAATCAAGATAAAAGTAAGCTGAAACGTTTCTCAATAGACATTTGGCAAAATTAATACTTCAAGTACAGAAAACGGATAATTTTTGTATGGAAAAATGTAACAATGCTTCATGAATAAAATCTTTTAGCTCATTCTATTTAAAATGCCTTAAAATGTATACGTTATTTTTATTTCCTTTTTTTTATCTTGTTCTTACACGAAACTATGTATGTTGTATAATAAACAGAATGGAAACATAAAATCAATATATAAATATCCTTTAGTATTATGCAGGGGCTCCAATCTGTTTGGTAGAACAAATTACCATTTAAATGTGTCAATTACCGGATATTATCAATTGAATAAATGCCATAACAAAATCAGTATTTTTAATTTAGGAATACTGGGCAATTGACAAACTTGTTTCCATTATACATTCACGAAAAAGAAATATTGGTGGAACACTTCTGTGCTGTTTAATAGACGAAATACTTTCATGTAGCTTCGGCTTTTAACCACTGGAAGGACGATGATGCAGCTATTACATCACATAATTTTAATCCCTAATTGCCACTTTGGAACCCGAATTTTTTATGAAAATTTCACTTTTATTAACCCTTTCCGGCACGGGTAATTTTTGTTGTAAAATGAAGAAATAATTGACTGACACCGGAATTAAAAAAAAGCTTTTTTAGAAATTAAAAACATGTTGTTTTAACTATTCACAGTAAAAGCAAAATTTTACAAAAATATTCTTGATGCCGTTCGTAAGTTTGGAATAAAATTAGGTATCCCGACCCGGGCACAGTGTGCCGGAAACGGTTAAGTACGCGAGTTTCGAAGACAGTTTATTCGAAGAGTGTGGTCCCCTTGTCCCACATCCTGACGTATAAGAAGATGGAAGTTGACTGATAAAGCAAAGTACGCGAACAGGTGCTGAACATGTAAGCAGCATTGAGGGTTTTTCTACAAAGCGTCCTATCTTAACCCTTTCGGGACGAGCGTCTTTTACAGATTTTTTAATCTTTAATCAAGGGATTTTTAAAACAGAAATTTTTGCCCAGTTCAGTCGGGAAAATGATCGGATTAAATAAGGCAAAATTTAGAATACATTTTTACTGGTGAGAATATTTACCGATTCTGAGCAACTTACGCGGCACAAATAACGGTCGCTCGTCCCCAAGAGGTTAAATGGGAGGTTACCGCAAGATTAAAGGCGAGGTCACATGAATCAAGGTCGCACGTCACGTAGCGGACGGGGTTAAACCAAAGCGATATAAGTAAGCGTCATATCTTGAATGGGAGAGGTAACCGCAAGATTAAAGGCGAGGTTACATCAATAAAGGTCGCACGCCACATAGCGTATGGGGTTAAACTACAGGAAGATGCCTAACTGTTTTCTTACTTCACACCACTAAAATTGTAAAGTTTTTTACCTTGATTAATAGCTGAATGGTTTCTGAAGACGCGAAAAGATTTTCGCGGCGTCAAGTGAATCTGGACGACCCTCTCGCTACTTTATTATTTTGAGGTAAATGTGGTAAACAGAATTCAGTTCCTTGAGTGACTAAAGGTTTAGAAAATGTTCGCAAATGGTAGATATCCTGTCGTATATGACGTCACACTTAAAGCCCGCGTGTGCGGATTATCAGCCCGTACACAAGATGGCGCAACTGTGTTAATTTACGCCCGATTCCAGTATTAAGTTTGTACGCTTACTTATATCGCTTTGGGGTTAAACTACAGGACGATACCTAACTGTTTTCTTACTTCACACCACTAAAATTGTAGTTTTTTTTCACCTTGATTAATAATTGAAATGCTTCTGAGTAGGAGTCGAAAACTTCGTGGTGTCATGTGTGTCTGGACGCCTATCTGGCTACGCCATTATTTTGCAATATCGGTGGTAAACAAAGTTCAGTTCCTTGAGTGACTAAAGATTTAGAAAATCTGCGCAGAGTGGTAGATATCCTGTTATAGATGGCTTCACACTAAAAGTCCGCGTATGTGGATATCACCCGTTCCACAAGATGGCGCAACTGTGTTAATTTACGGCCGATTTATATTAAGTTCGTACGCTTACTTATATCGCTTTGGGTTTTTTTAAATATACTTTTAAATAAAAAATAATTTTCTTATAAATACTGGTGTGTCTCAATTATTGCAACATTTTACGAATACAAGCACCTTGCCCCTGAAAGGGTTAAAAAATATTATTGTATAATATAAATATATAAAGCTGTAAAATGAGATTTAAAATTTTATATTCTATTTCGATTATGATAAAAAAAAAATGAATGTATGTCATTAAATAATTTAATTTTTTAAAAATAAATTGGTATAAAGTAGGCTAAAATGAAGAAAACAAATATACACATAAAGACTTTAAATTAAATATGTTTCAGTGGATAATATGCTTTTCCGTAACATTTCCGTACAGATTTTGCAGTTCATATCTTCATCATTATATAAAGTAATATATATATATATGTAACATGACTAAACATTTCTGTTGACGTCTTTAACAGCTTTTGAATTTAAAAAATGCTATATTTTACGCTAAGTGAAAAAGTGGTGCCAATTAAGAAATCTGAGTTTTAAAAAAGTAGCCCACTGGCAACACTGCTGATAACGCTGCACAGAGGTGCCAAACTCACTTTACCGCTGTGTTTCCTAAACTTTTTGACTCGCCGAGCCATTTTCAGAATGAATTTCTCTGATGGAACCCCTGAAGACTACCGTACCTTATGTTACAAGGTAATGTTTTTAGGTGCATTGTTACCAAGCACAGGAAGAGGGAATGAATAGTAATCTAAGTAATTATGTATTGTTCCAGAAATAAAATTGCATTTTGTCCCCTTAGAGCATAGGAAGAGGGAATGACTAGTATTCTCAGCATTTGTGCATTGTCCCAGAAATAAATGTACATTTTGAAACTTTTATTGTTGTACTGAATTTATTTTCAATTACCGTCACTATTGATCGAATTGTCAAAAGTTTACATACTTAAAAACCTCCAAACTCAAGAAAATGGAACATATCGCCGGCACCATATGAAATAATCTAATGTGAAAACAGTGAGCTACTTTTTTTAAATTCAGATTTCTTGACTGGCACCATTTTTCTGAAACGGTAAAATCCCCCCTGTATTCGCCTTAATTAATATGTACTTAAATAAGGTTAAATAAGGCGAAATTTTTATTTCAGAAAAGTGATGCCGATCAAGAAATCTGAATTAAAAACAAAGTAGCCCACTGTTTTCACATTGGATAATTTAACAGGGTAGCGACGATATGCTGTACAATAAATTTTACATTATTTGAGGGACGAATAATAACGCATAAACGTTCAATGTGATTTGATTGTTTTGCACAAATATTTGAAATCGGTTGCAGTTGATAGTAATTGCAGTCGAATTTTTGGTTCTGCATTTAAAAGACTTCTGTATTTTGTTTTGGGGGCTGTGTTAGTCGAAAATGTTGTTTCACAGAAGTAGGTCGTTGGGAAAGGCAGCAAAACTAAATTTCCTTTTTAAACAAAGTTTTAAATACATCTGACAAATAAAATTTTCAATTTAACCCCTTGCGCCCTGGCGCTGTTAGCGGATGTATATCACTAGCCACCAAAGCTCCCGCATCTAACTGATTTTTAACCCTTTGGAAAAATGGTTATTGTCCTCACCAGGGTAGGAAATCAAAAGCATATCTGAAGCTTTTTATTGGTTTAATCCACATTTTATTCGTTTTCTGATTGGTCTATACAGTAATCTGTATTTTCCTTTACTTTCAACAGAGATGGATACTTCTGTTGCCACTATGACAAAAAAGTAATAAAAACTACAAAAAAAAAATTAATAAATCAGAAACAAATTGAGATACCGCTTTCAAACAAATTGCATTTAAAAGTACATATTTTTCTCTATACGACGGTGTAAAAAGTAATATTGTGGGAAGTTTAGAACTTTAAGAATGAGATTTCATTTAAAATTGGTCGTCAAATTTCTACGATAGAAAAGACTTTTCCCGAACAGCCAATGAAATGCTTGGATAATACGTAAGTTTCAGATGGATAATGCGTAAGTTTCAGGAAATCTGAGGAGTCGCAGGTCACTTTTGTGGCTTGCAATTTTTACGTGTAATACTACTATTAGTGTTTAATTTATGACGTACGTAATGTATGATCAACTCCGTACGATTTTTTATCTCTCTATTCTAAAAAAAAGTAACTACCGCTGTCACCGCCGCCGCCGCCGGTTTTGAATTTTTTGCGACCGGAGGACTTTCTTCGTTAATATTAAGAAAAATAATGCATACAAAAATATGAAAATCGGTAGTATTATACAGAAATGTTTGATAAACACGCTGATGCAGACAGTTTTCAAATCGAATAATTATTTTAAGAAATATTTAATGCTAAAGTTGGACAAAATCGTTCCACTAAAAAAGTTTTATAGGAGCAAAAACTATTCATGGGTATTTAATCATTTTTAGATTATTTTATATGTTTGAAGTTCCCGGTGTGCAGATTGTATTTCTTTTTTTTAATTTGGCTAATTTTTTGAGGTTTTATTTCTATTTTAAATTCAAATTTTCAGCCTCTCTAGAGATATTTTTTACAGATTTTAGAAAGTGATATTAATTTAAACTGTTGCCAACTGTATAAACAGCGGAAACAATAATGTTTGCTTAAAAAAATATATATTTATACGTGTAATAAATTAAAAAATTATTTACACGTGACTATTATAAACAGAAAAAATATTTGAAATTAGAATTAAATAATTATGTACAAAAAGCAGGAACTTATTAAAAATTACGTCATATTTACGTCACATTACAGTTATTACATAAAATGAACACAAAATAATATTGCAAAACGGTTTAAATTTAGAAATTGCGCTAGACATTTATTTGATATTTTGAAAGGATATTTTTCAACTATTTTTCTTAGGAAAGCGCAAATAATATTTAATTTCTAACACAAGTATTTTCACGTGAATATTAAAAAGAGAGAGAATAGTTTGCTCAAAATTACGTCAGATTAAAAACGATTAATTTAATATGTCTCATTTAAAAGAACTTTCTTTCCGCTTTGTTAAAAAATACCGGGAGACAAAGATTCTGTTTACTTAATTCCTTTTATATTAGCTTATTTTGAAATGTTGTTACACGTGTCTACGTCATCAAGTTATTTTTATTTCGACGTTTTATTTGTATTTTTATTAATGTTGTACTAATTTATTTGTTCTTTCGTTATTTAAAATAAAAATTATGTCAATTTGTATAATTTGACGAGTGGTTTGGCGATTTATATAATTTGGCGAAATTAGTCGACGGGATAATCAAGTAGTACCGCAGCGGATTTGGCGTTAAAATTTCCCCAATCAAAGAAAAATGAATAGAAATCCGTTTATAGGGTGATCGCCACTGTTTTTTAAATTATAATTCAATTTCAATTATATTATTTCATCAATTTCAATTTCATTATTATATTCAATTTTCAATCAATCATTATTATATTCATATTATATTCAAAATCAATTTCAATTATTATATTCAATTATAATTGAATTCGAAATCAAGCCGATCACATTAGTGTGCATTTAGAGTCTGCGGTGTCTGGACGGGGGTTGGGGAGCGTAGCTCGTAGGGGGCCGAGCCCCCTAGTGGTTTAAATTTTAGTCTTTGGAAAAATCATTTTCCAAATGGTCGTGGTAATTTGTTAAATTGCTTTTTTTTTCAGAAATTTTGAATTCCAATTACAAAAGTTTAATTGGCAGTTTTCTTTTACTTTATTTACGGAAAATCGAACATCTTGTAAAGAAAACATAAGAGTTAAAACTTTCTGGTGAGAATTCGGAAGGTCTAACCGTCACAGAGCGAAATAGATTAAATGATCTTTAATACTCAAAACATCAGGGCTTTTACTCAAGTTGTATAAATATATTTCAGTCCAGAATTTTTATTTAAAACAAATTTACTCTTTTATTAGAGATGTTTCTTCGATTATTATATAGTATTTATAATATGAAAACTTTCTGGTTAGAATCGAAATATTTTTATTTGGTACCACCAATGGTGATAATAATTTAATTTTAATTTTCTACGATATGCCGAATCAACGAGGAGGTAGCGTTTCACTGAATTTAAAAATTCGGAAGGTCTAACCGTCACAGAGAGCGAAAGATTAAAGTATGATCTTTAATACTAAAAACATCAGGAATTTTACTCAAGTTGTATAAATATGTTTCAGTCCAGAATTTTTATTTAAGACAATATTACTCTTTAATTCAAGATGTTTCTTCGTGATTTAAATAGTATTTATAAAATGAAAACTTTCTGGTTACAATCGAAATATTTTCATTTGGTACCACCAATGGTGATAATAATTCAATGTTAACTTGCTATGATATGCGAAATCAACAAGGAACTGGCGTTTCACAGAGTTTAGGTTCGGTAGTTTTTTGGTAACAATGAACACATTTAACACACATTTAAAGTCGTCTAAAACCTTTTCTATTCAGCTGTTGAAAAATGTTATTTTACAAAGCTGTCGGATGCCCCTGAATATTTATTTGTATTTTCATTTTAATCTGTTTTTGCTTGCATTCTATGTAACAAGAGGGATTTGATCGATGTCAGCGTTTTCCCCCAGAATCCGACCAATACACATTTCATCTTAAAAGAAGACACCTTTGGTAAACAGTGTTGCCTTTGGGCTACTTTTTTAAAACTCAGATTTCTTGATTGGCACCACTTTTCTGAATGGTAAAATTCCCCATGTATTCACCTTAATTCATATGTCATTAAATAAGGTTAAAGAAGGCGAATTTTACTATTTCAAAAAAGCGGTGCCAGTCAAGAAATCATATTTACGGCTCATATTTTAATTTGTCTGCGCATGTTAGAAAACTTCTGCAAATCGTGGCTCCCTACCAGGGATGTCAGTATGGCCTTCTCTCTTATTCAGAATATCCAAGTTGATGCCAGAAATTCGAAATAGCAATTCTTACTTTATTTAATCAGAAGCATTTTATGATTACTTAAAGCAAAAATTCTTTTTTCGGAAATTCTGGTATAAAGTTGCAATTTCTGAAAAAAATTAGGCCAAATTGACAACTCTTCCCTTATTATAATGATATTCTATGTTTCCAGACATGTGAATAACAGCGCTCTTCAATGTTTGCAACTATACGAGGTGCGACTGCTTTTACTGAAAGGCCGGACATCCCTGACCTAAACAACCTCATGTTTGTGAAATGTAAAATAATAACCGGGTCAATTTTTATCAGTAAAAACGAATAAAATTATTACCATATTTGTGAGAGAAATCTTGCATGAGTAAACCACTAACATAGCTGCCAACTTGTACGGATTTTTCATATCACTTTATAGTGAATTTTAGCTAATTGGATCACCAAAATCCGTAGAAATTTAACGTTTAAATAATTCAAAAATTACTAATAAATTTTAGAGGTAAGAAAAATCCGTAGATGTTGGCAGCTATGCACTAAAATAGGCGAAATTTTCTATTCAAAATTTCCTGTTGGAAGTTTGCTTCGGCAGATATCAGAAACTGTTGATCCGATGTAAAAACATCAGCCGCCATCTTCTGACAATCGCTTCAGTTACTTCACTCACAACTAGTAATTTCTACACTGAATGTTACCCCCTCTTTATTCATAACTCCATTTTCTGGCACTGCCAACTTGATAACCATATGCTTCCTGAAGAAACTTTGTCTCCTCTGGCCACTTTAACAACTGCTTAAAGTTTGAAGAAAATTGTTTAAAATTTTCGAAAGTTTTTTTCGCGAAATCGCAGATGGCGAGATTGTTCCACTCTGGTTCTATACACCACAAATCCTTAACCTCTTCGGGACGAGCGTCTTTTACAGCATTTTAAATCTTTTATTACCGGTTTTTTAAAACAAAAATTTTTGGCTAATTGAATAGGGAAAATTCTCGGATCAAAAAAGGCAAAATTTACAATAAAAGTTTACTGGTGAGAATAATCTCGGATTCTGAGTACCTTACGCTATACCGGTCGTTCGTCACCAAGGGTTAAGCCGTTAACCCACATTGTGACCTAGATGTGACACAGTATTTTAAATGACCTTTAACCCCTTGGGGGCGAGCGACACGTATACGTGCCGGAAATAGGCCTAAGAATCCCCGTTTATCCTCGCCAGTAAAATTTTACTGTAAAACTAGCCTTATTTAATCCGAGCATTTTCCCGATTTGAATAGGCACAAACTTCTGTTTTTTAAAACTGGTAGCAAAGTAATAAACATTTCGTAAAAGGCTTTCGTCGCGAAGGGGTTTTAAGCTTAGGCTTTAAGGAAATAACAATTATGGTGCCTTTATTAGGATCTAGAAGTGTTCATCTTATGATAGAAAAGTCCTATATTTTTTAGATTTTCTGATATAATACTATATAGTTCAAAATTGGGCATCTCCTCCAGACAAAGGGTTGGGCTTTTTTGGGGGGGAGGGAGGGAGGTGGGATAAAAATATCAATGAGTTCACATTTTTTTCTTCTGAATGTTAAAGAAAGGACTCATGAATAAAAAGGAGGAGACATATAGTGTATATTCTACCAGTTGTGAGTGAAGTAACTGACGACGTTGTCAAAAGATGGCGGTTGAATTTTTATATTAGTGTAATCTATTCTGATTATCGACGAAGCAAACTTCCACTAGTAAATTATTAATATAAAATTTAGCCTTATTTTAGCGGTTTCTTTGTGTAATACTTCCCTCACAAATACAGTCAAAATATCTATTCGTTTTTACCGGTGGAAGTTGGCCAGGCTATTATAATCTCTTTCACAGACATTGACAGGAAGTTGTTTAGATTGTCACAAGGTGGCGGAAACGCATTGTCTGACTTCCGCAGAAGTAAATTTCAACCAGTAAAAAATAAATATATATCTTGGGTAATAATTATTACTGAAATTTTGCATTGATAAGGCGTCTAAATAAGGAAAAAATGTGTACTTTAATTAACTAGTTGAAATTTGCCTCGGTTCTAATCAGTCATTACAAAACTGGTTACAGTTAAAGATGCACCGTTTTTAAAATATGTTAATTCCTCTATATTGAATGGAACTGTTAATAAAAAGGAATTAGCATATCCATAAAATAGTGAGCATCAACTGTAACTGTTTTTACAGTAGTTGATTACCAATGGGAAAACTCCTACCAGTAAATTAAAAAAAAATGTTTTTACTTGTTTAAACGCTTTATTAATGGAAAATTTCAGTCATAAATAATGAAAGAAACAGATATTTATTTTTACTGGTGGAGCATTAATTTGGCTTGCCCAGCGTTTCCACCATATTGTAACAACCAAGACACCTCTCAATGTCAGTGAAAAAGATTATAATACCTAACCAAACTGACACCAGAAAAAACAAATAAATTTTTTTACCACTTTAGTGGGAAAAAAAAATCCATGAATAAAGCGCTTGAATACAGCTAAATTTTCTATTGAAATTTACTAGGAGCAAATATCAAAGCGGTACAAGTAAGTAACTTAATACTGGAATCGGGCGTAAATTAACCACTTGAGAGGCAAGCAAAAATGTCTCTAAATATTGAATTCTCACCGGAATAATCGAAAAAATTTATTTTTAAATAAAGGGAAGCAATTTTTCATCGATTTTCCTCAAAAGGTAAAAATATAAAATTTAGATAAACTTTTCTGGTGAGAGTCTTCTTTAAATTAGGTGGGATGCATTTTATCCCACCGCCCCTCAAAGGGTTAAAACAGTTGCGCCATCTTGTGGACGGGGTGATAATCCACATACGTGGACTTTTAGTGTGATGCCATATATGACAGGATATCTACCACCTGCTCATATTTTCTAAATCTTTAGTCACTCAAGGAACTGAATTTTGTTTACCACATACATTGCATAAGATGAAATATTCTTCTGTGAAATATTTCACGTGGTATCATTTATCAAAGCTGCCAACTTTTACGATTTTTTGGTACCACTAACATTTAATAGAAATTTATTGTGCGCTTTCAGAAGATACACAAGGCAAAATTTAATATTAAATTCTAATGGAAAGAAAGAAGCATAAGATTTAGCATCTATATTCGTATATTTTAAATCATTTGTTTTGAAAAGGGTGCTTTTTTAAAAAAGTAATTAACTATACTTCTTTTAAAGACGATATATAAAATGTATAAAATAAACACACTATACAACATGTCATTTCCAATTTACATTAAAATATCAATAATATTAATTAATATACATTCCTGAAATACTTATGTTATTAAAAACAAATATATCAAAGCTTAAGAAATGTGAACTCCTGAATAAATTGTGGGATATTTGCATATTTAATTCATACATAATTTACTTTTTCAATAAACGTTCGTTTAAGTATTGTAATTTAAATATGTAATAAATAAACAATCTGTCGTATTCCAATCTTAATTATGCATTTTTATCTAAATTTGCATTCTCCGTATTGTTACTTAAGAATTAATTAAAATATAAGCGAAATGAAAAGAATATCACACAACCTCCTATTACGTATTGACAATTGTATTCATTTGCATTTTAACATTTGTTTAGCATCAAAATTTGTGATTAAATAGAATTTATTTATTTATGCAAAATGTTCCATTATATCTTTCTGTGAATTTATATACCTTTGTTTGTTATTCCTGTATTCTCTTTGCTTGTCGATTTTTATATGATTAATTTATTATAAATATGAACGATTGTGTGATTCTAAGAATAAAAAAATGAAAAAAAGCATTCTAGTTGATTTAATTTTCAGAGATATCTGAGAAAAATGTTTAGAAAAAAAAAATAGTATCCTGCGAAGATTCGCACATTTATTTAAAATATTGAAAATATAATTATGTATAAACAGGAAGAGACATATAGCGTAGTGTCGACCAGTCCCCAGTGAAGTAACTGAGGAAGTAGTCACAAGATGCAGCTGTATTTTTACATCGGATCTACAGTTTCTGATTACAGCCGGGAATAACTTCCACCAGTAAATTTGAATAGAAAATTTCGCCTTATTTAACCCCTTAATTCTGGCTTCCGTGATATTCACAAGCTGTGTCTTTTATTCAGATTGTATGATTCCCACCAATTTTATAAAACAGTATATTTGGCATAAAATAAATATTGTGAATGTTAAAAAGGTCCACAATCTTACGAAAAAGGCGACTAATGTAATGACAAAGATGTTACAAGTTTAAGATATACATTTTATTTTTAAAAAGTACAGTCGAACTCGGTTAAGACGCTCACGGTTAATACGCGATCCCGCTTAATACGCGGATCTTCTCTGGTCCCTTGAACATCGCCCATAAGGGTAATGCAAAAATATCACGTTTAATACGCGAACGGTTCTTACGCGATCCCGCTTAATACGCGATAGATTTTCGGTTCTATGAGGCTGAAAAATCCCGCTTAACCCTAGATCTACCGAGAATTTTATTCAAGTTTTAATAAAACGTTCTACACCAGAATTTTTATTTAAAACTATTTAACTTATTTATTTACCTTATTTTTGTCTGGTTTATATACTTAGTTTATTTTAAAGAAATTTCTGGTTTGAATGAATATTTTGTATGTACCTGTCGGGTCCAATGGACCCGTCTGGTAGACGGAGGGTTAAGGCGCGAATTCATTGATGAAGATGCGAATTCCTTCTATCTTCTCGAATTTTGTCAATTTCGCAGGGTTTTTTTTTTCATATAAAAACACTGTTTTTGAATAGTAATATTTAATTTATTTAATAAGAGATTAATTAAAGCGAACATTACTAATCAGAAATAGTGGTAGATATTTGAATAAAAGAATTCCCGCTAAATTAACAACACTGCAATTCGTCTTTTATCCTTTTTTCTAACATTCGTTGTCTCTCGCTTCGTGTATGTTTTTAGTGTAGTAAAGTGAGATAGATGAATTCAGGGTACACAGATACGTCATAAAAAGTATTATGATTGGAGATGATTTTATCTGTTGTAAATTAAGTTATAAATGAACTTTATAACACTACTATGTTTTATTATACATATTATAGACAAAAAAAAAATTAAACAAATACGAATGCTTTTGTATTATTCTTTTATGTTTTCTATGTTTTTGTTACTTTTTGCTATACTAATAATATTGTTTACACAAAAATTAATAAAGATATTTTTTTTTATTAAAAAGGACAGATTATAATGGTACTCATCATCACAAGTACTAAATATGATTTTAACAACTGGATTGTGCTTTGAAAATTTAATATTTTTCCTTTCGGTTAAAAAAATTAGAAAGAGTTTTTTTTGTTATTTTTTCTTTGGTTGTAACCAATTAATCGGTATTAAAACCATGTTTGAATCCATATTTATTTTTAGTTATTTTCCAGTCGGTCCTATAAAAAGAAACAATATGTTGAATACAATTAAATTGAAATCTAAATATACGTATAAAGGCAAATTTTCAACCGTAAACCTATAAATGAAAGCTCTAAAGTTCACTGAGACGATTAGATGTGTAAATTAGGCCAGTTCCTGTAACATTATACAAATCACGTTTAATACGCGATCCCGCTTAATACGCGGCTTTTGTTCACTCCCTTGAAACACGTCTTAACCGGGATTGACTGTATAAGAGCGGTTTTAAATAAAATGTATATTTTAAACTTGTAACTTCTTTTTCATTACACTAGTAGCCAAGTTTTGCCAGATGGGCTACTTTTTTTAAAATTCAGATTCTTGATTGGCACCGCTTTTTTTGAAATGGTAAAATGCGCCTTATTTAATGACATGTTAATTAAGGCGAAAACAAAGGTAATTTTACCGTTTCAAAAAAGTGGTTGCAATCAAGAAATCTGAATTAAAAAAAGTAGCCCACTATCAACACAGGAGTCGCCTTTTAAGTAAGATTCTGGACCTTTTTAATATTAACATTATTTATTTTATGTTGAATCAAGGTGAAAAATTGCGTTTCGTCTTTTGATATTATTAGTATAATTGTTTTTATGATGATATCAATTTACATGTCATTAAATAATGGGAATATTTCCTTTTCAAAAATGTGGTGCCAATAAGCAATTTGAATTTTTAAACCGTAATATAACGCGACCATTAAGGGGTTAAGAGCCTTATTCATGCAAAATTTCTCTCATAGATGTGAAAAGAAAACTATTCTTGTTTGCTAGTCGAACTTGCCTACGGTATTATAATCTCTTCATTGACACAGACAGATGGTTGTTTAGGTTGTCCCAATATGGCGGAAAAGAAGGCTACAAAGCGGTATAAGTAAGCGTCCTATCTTAATGCTGGAATCGGGCGTAAGATAACACAGTTGCGCCATCTTTTGGACGGAGTGCTAATTCACATACGCGGGGTTTTAGTGTGGCACGTATTTTCTAAATCTTTAGCCACTCATACAAAAAATAAATTTTGCTTATCACATTTATTGCAAAATAATGGCGTAGCGAGAGGGGCATCTAGATGCGCTTGACACCACCACATTTTCTTCGCCTTACTTTAGACAATTCACTTATTAATGAAGTTGGAAAAAACTTTATAATTTTAGTGGTGTGAGTGAGAAAACAGTTAAGTATCTACTTGTAGTTCACACTCCATCCGCTACGTGGCGCATGACCTTGATTGATGTGACCTCGCTTTTAATCTTGCGGTTACTTTTCCCATTTAAGATAGGACGCTTACTTATATCGCTTTGAGAAGGCTACGACTACCGCCGAGCCGGATTAACACGTTCACGACGGCGCATAGTGGAGTATTTGGCCCGAAATCCTGGTCAAAAATATTTTTCGATGTAAATATAGTCCGATTGGCTTGAAATTCTTAGATGTTATTGGGTATCGCTATGGCATGTTTGGTATTGTAAATGAAGTCTATAGCCTTTACGGTTCATTTACAGAGAGATCGAAAAGAATTCCCTTACATTACGGTATATGGGGTAAAATCGTTTGCTCTGTATTTTAATTATATCACACTTTTAAACGTGCTAAAATTTATATACATCACTAAGGTGTACTAAGCACTTATTGTTGAATATAGTGTGCATAGAATAAATCGTTCATTTACAGGGACACACAAAAGAATATGGCTGAAGAATAAATTTAACTATTGAAGTCTATGACCAATAATTGCTGGAAGTGCGTTTGTAGTTGTGACATGCGTTTTTAAACCCTTAACGCTCGAAATAAATTACTGTTGAAAAATTCAAATTGCTTATTGACACCACTTATATGAAAAAGAAATAATTAGCGTATTTAATGACAGCGTAAACGATTCTCAAATACAGCCAATGTCACTATTTTAAAAAACTGCTGGGAATCAAACAATTTGAGTAAAAGACACAGTCGAGAATATGACGGGAGCGAGAATTAAGGGGTTAAATTCAAATATTTTTTTATATTACTTGGTGTGGATACATTCTGTAGATCATATACAGGACTGAACAAATGTTCTCAAGGACATTTCCGTTCATTCACTGAAATGGCTGAAAGGAAATGTTTAACTATGCTATGCGTTTCACTGAACTAACTTTTAGTATACTATGAAGTATACATACAAATCCATAGATTAGTTTAATATTTTATATCTTAAAAGCTGACGAAGTGTAAGTAAGATTTTAACACTTCACATAATAATAAATACATATTTTATAAATATTTTGACAATTAAGAAAGAAAAGATTCATCATTTAAGAAGAGCACGAAGAAAAAATAAGTAAAAATATTAATTTACTAAGTAGACTTTTTAAAAATACGAATACATCACATGTCCATTGAATTAATATTACCGAAGGGAGTTTGGAAGTTTAGCGAATTTTAACCGAACTATTTACTGTTTTTAAAAGGAATGTAATTGTTGATAGATTTGTCTTATTCACTATTAATGTTTAATTAAATGTATTTAATTTTACTATATATAAAACTTATTTACATTTAATAATGCTTATTACATTTAAATTACATTTAATAATACTTATTGCATTTAATTTATGTTTAATAGTGTTATATTTAATATTAGGTTCAGTAAAGTGGAGTCTATATAGTTAGTCTATTATATATATTATAGTCTATTATATATATATATATTATAGTCGTTATATCTATTGCTAGTTTTTGAATGTATTTAATATATTACCAGTTTAAAAATGATTCTTCAGAACTCTTCTTCATCTTCTTCACCACTCTCTTCTTGGCTTTTATCGGGACATGGTCAGACCTTTCTGGAAGAAGAAGTTGTAGGGTCTCGGTACTGTATGGCTCGCTCTTTTTAGTTGATAAACGGAGTTATTAGAAAATATGAAGTTGCTTATTTTCACGTACATTATAAAAGGAAAATTTTAATTAAATTTTCTTGGTGCCGTTTGTCAGTTTTGGAATTAAAATTAGGTGTCCCTTTTTAAGGACAACGCCCTCGAAAGGCTTAATTCCCACCTTTCTCTCTTTATGTTACAGACATGAGCCCCAAGAACTATTTTGGGAACCCATTTTCAATAAATAAGTATATACAATTTGAAGGCGATCGGATGTTTCTATCAAAAGATATCCAGTTGCATGCGTATATACGAACCTACATACGTACATACAGACAGACATTATATGTTGGTGCTAAAGCTCTCCGGTAATATCCTGTGAACTAAAAATATGCAATACGACATTAAATATATAGCTCTTATCTCTTCAATTCGGTGGCCGCAAAACAGAGCATTTAAATAGTCATCCCGAAAAAAAAAATTATAAAAAATATGGCAACAATATGCGGAAGATTTTTTTGTAGAAATTGACACTTAAGACTATAACGAATACGATTATAATTCATACATGGCTGGGCAAAGCGCGGCACATATTTAAAAAGCTTTCGATATGTATAACTTAGAGCCAAGAATGCTTTAAAAATAACCGTTTTACACATTTAATGTTTTTCTATTAATTAAAAACGAAACTATTTAAATTAACACATAGTTTAACACTAAGCTCTGACCTTTGTTAAACACGTAAGCCGTATTTAGTTTCAATTAAACAGTTCATTCAGCCTCAAAAAAATTATATTTAAACATAACAACAATGCCAAAAAACAGCAAAAAACCACGTCTTCTGAAAAAGAAACTTCCTCTTCAGCTGAGGCCAGGAGCCACCGGATATAACTCAGGTTCCTAAAATAGACATAGATGAATGCACCAATTAGTTAGCTATTAAAAAATATGATTTTTAAAATTGTTGACGAAATTTTAATTTTTGCATTTTTGGCCAGGTTTTTGAGTGAAATACTCCACTGTGCGGCGCGGTGAGTGACACTCGTCTGTTTCAGAGTTGTCAAGTGCATACCGCTGTTATTTTAGAGGAAATGTTGTTCCTTTATATCGCCCAATTGCTCTAATTAAATAAAACAACATTTTCTGTATTAAAATACTGGTATCTAAAAGGCAGGAGGCTTGCCAGCTGTGAGACCTTCGAGTGTGACCCACCGCGCCGGTGTGAACGTGTTAAGCTCCCCGTATGTAAAAATTAATATATAGTTCTACTATAATTATGGCGAAATTAGACGTTTAAATAAGGAGAAAATTTCTATTCAAATTTACTGGTGGAATTATGCTTCTACGTTAATTAGACATGGCGAAACCGGTTACAGTTTATGCATCACCATTTTGAGTATGCATCAATTTCTCTTTAAATGGTTTCATTGCATACATGCTTTGAAAAATAAAAATAATCTTTATAATTGAGTAAAATAATAGAATCATTTATATATAATGGTTAAAATACAAGTTTAACCCTCTAATTCCCAGGGTAGAACATGTTCTAGAAATTCCCTAACTAAGAAAATCGAAATTCATATCAGAAAATTTCAGTAATAAATTTCGCTTTATTTAATGACAGAATATTAAACAAAATAAATATTGGTATGTTAAATGTTACTAAATATTGCTATGTTACATTTTTGGTATGAATTTGAATGTCTGAATTAAAAAATCCATTAAGTTGGGAACAGCGTTGGTAGCACATATACTACCATGGCAGTAAAGGGTTAAAATGCATTGGTAAGCGGTTAACCCTTTCAGGGGCAATGCACATCCTTTACAAAAATGTTAAAATGTATGAGTGACACAGGAATTTATAATCAAACTTATATGAAAATAAGAAAGATCTATATTTTGCTTACATAATAATCGATTTTTTTTTTTTTTTTTTTTTTTTTTTTAAGAAAATAAGTTAAAACTGGTGTGAATGAATAAGAACAAAAAATCTTAAAACAACATCATTTTTTTTACCCAAAAGTTTTTCTAGTACCATTGTGGCATTCGGGGATTAAAAATGAGTGGTTCCATAGACATACCGTCGCCCTTGAAAGGGTTAACAAAAAAAAAATTGTTTATGACAAAGGAATCTGTTGTCAGGGCTTGCTCATCACCAGCGCAATCTCCCACCAGTAAAAAAGTATAGAAAATGTCGTCTTATTTATGACAGAAATTCTGTATGAACCAGGAGTTTTTAAAAGGAATTTTTTTTTCAAATTTGCTGGTGCAAGTTTGTCCAGGCTGTAATAAATTCCTCAAATAATATGTAGTGATGGACAGAAGGAATGATATTACAATTCGAATGAATCATTTAGGCATGCGCAAACGCTTAATTGACAAATTTTGTTGTTTCAAATTCAATTTCTACCAGAGATTTTGAATCGAAAAAGAAATTTAGTATTTTAATTAGACTTTTAAAAGTCTATAAAAATATAAGAAGAAATTTATTCACAAAGTTTATGAATATAATTAGGAATGCTACGAAAGAAGGCAATTATGATTTTTTTTCTTTTACAAAATCTCTGGTGGTAATTGATTAAAAATATATACAAAGGTTGGAAACTATGTTTTGGAGCATGCCAGAATAATCAATTCTAATAGTAAAATCACTCATTCTGCCTATCACTAGTAATATGTACAGCCGTGGGGAAAAAAAGTAAACACCCCCTACTAACTCCACAACAAATTATCGTAGAAGAATGTTACTGGTACCAAACGATTGGAAATAAAGTCTACTTTTAAATGATGTATATAAAATTTGCTTAGGGGGCCATCTACATATTAAAACGAACCCAAACTTCATTTTTTTTCAATGGCAGTATCCAATTTTAACAAGATATTTCAAATCTTCGTTTCAAACTATGCTCAGACAAGTCATTTGAATAGTAAGTTTATGAATTATAAACATTCAAAATTTAGTGCATCTAATGTTAAATTACGTTTTCATATTTTTATTTATATCGCCTGAAATTATATTCCTAATGTGCTAATTTTTTGTGAAGCAATAATACTAATATACCCAAACATAAATACGTTGAATTTGCAATTTTTATAATTTTACGATATGAATTATGAAATTAATATTCGAAAAAATTATGAATTGCAACCTACAATTTTTTTGATGGATTTAGATTTATTAAGTCCTGCTTTATGGAAATCCAAAATTTCACATTTCTCTTCCAAGTAGTTTTCAAATTATGCTTAAAAAAACGGCAAATTGATGATTTAAGAGGCCGTCTATGATAGAAGTGACAAGATATTTTGAAATTTCTTATGCTATCTTGTAATTTAGCAGTCTTCAATACTGCATGAGTGGCGCTTAAGATGCCTTGATCAAGAAGGGTGCTCTCTCAGTCAACAATGGAGTACCGAACTTCAATCTGTATACAGCCCCTAAAATACGCTCGTTTTAAAATAATTAATTTCTCGGAAACTTATCGTGCGAATTGCATAAAAATTTGTTTTTGGGCTAACTGAAGGGTGTAGAGTTCATTTATGTTGTCAGAAATGTGTACTGCTATTGAAAAAAAAAACAAACAAAGTTATGGTTCGTTTTAATATGTAGATGCCCCGTAAGTAAATTTTTTATACATCATTTAAAGGTAGACTTTATTACCAATCGTGTGGTAGCAGTAACTTTCTTCTACGATAATTTTTGCAGAGTTAGTAAGGGGTGTTTACTTTTTTTTTTTTTTTCAACGACTGTACATTAAGCCGTGTACATCCTTATTGAAGGTTAAGTTTAAAAACCGTTTCTTTAATGTTGCCTAGACTGTCCGGTTTTTATTAAGAAATTCGAATAACATACCAATAATTTTGAACAGAAAATTTACTTTCACATCTATCCTAATATAAAGTAAAAAATTTAAATAAAAAAAATTCTGGTATGAATTTCGAGTTACTTGATAAAATATTTGCTAGATTTAACAATACAGCAGCTGATATTTTAAAAGGTTTCTTCTTATTATTATTAGTGAAATTATTATTAAAGTTTCATTTCAAAAAAAGAAGAAGAAAAAAATGATTTGAAAAAAAAAATATATATATAAAAATGTAACGAACCATTTTGAAATTAAATTTTACACGTTGAATAAAATCATTTTTTTCAATGTTTTAATTTTCGTTATTCATTTATATTTTTATTTCGCCAAGAAAAATCTGTACTATTAATGTTAAATAAAAGCATCTATACTTAAAATAGGGAAATTTTAAGAATTAAAATAATTATCATATGGACATTTTTCCATTTATCACTCTTTTTTGTTAAGAACTAAAAATTTAATTTCAGAAAAATGAACGCTCTTTTTTTCTAGAATTTTGCATGAAATTACTTTTATTCAATCATTTTGTAAGGTTTTTTTTATTAGTACTTCAGCTAAAGTCAGTTATTCAGATAGAGCATTAGATTAATTTTGACGTTGGTGAAGATTTTTTTAGTTCTCGATTATAATTGACTACATTGGAAGAGCTTTCCTGCGCCCACTGAATCATTGAAATTAAATTTAAATTTTTGATTTTATTGTATTTCTTTTCTGGTTGGAATATTGATATTTAAATGGAAGTACGTTTAGCATGAAAAAATTACTCATGGGCCGAATGAATGATTTTACTATTTGAATGAATCATTCAAGCATGCGCAAAAAACAGCTGACAACCTTTGTTTATTTAAAACTCAATTTCTACTAGAAATTTTGTTTCGAAAAAGAAGTTTTTAGTTTAATTAGAACTACTTTAAGAACTACATAAAATATAAAAAAATATTTTTATATTCGAAATTTCTCCAGATAAATAACAGTCTGCGAAACAGTTCAACAGTATTTGAAGGGTCTCCCAGTAATCAAATACTTTATACCCAGTCGAAGAAGTGAGTGTCTTAGATGCTTGAGTACGTACGAGGGAAATAATCTAACTGCAGAGAAATATCTGCGCAAGAGAGGAAAAGTAAAAGTGCAAAATGTAGGAGAAATTTGATTGGGTGATACCCGGAAAGCCCGCCCTCTCAATGTCTAGAGAAGCCTGGCACCTATGGTTTTCTTTCTTTTCTTTTTACAAATTTTCTGGTTTTAATTGATTAAAAATATATACAAAAGTTCGAAACTATGCTTTTGCGCATGCCTGAATCATTCATTCTATTAGTAAAATCATTCATTATGCCTATCACTAAAAATAATTAGCCATTAAAGTTAAAGCAATTTTCCTTTTACAATTCCTAATATAGCAATTATATTTCAATGTTTTTCATTCTGCTGATAATTAGTTTCATATGTTAATCTCAGAGTGAGGTAAAATGTTTCAATTAGCTAAAAGTTTCGTCATATTTAATCCCTTCACTACCAGACGTACAATGCGCACGTCATGTTTAAAACCAAGGGCTGATTGCAAACGGGACAAGCTCCCACCAGTAAATATAAATAAACATTTTTGTCTTATTTTTGTTGGATTCATGCGAAATTGCAATCAGGAATTATTAATGCGAAATTACAGCGATATTATTTCAAGAGTGCGAATGTTCAAGTGCAAAGTTGCAGCTGGTAAACGTGACGTGAAATTTGGAGCTATTGTGCAACGTTTTATTAATTAGTAACTTATTGCGAGTTAAAATATTTTAACACTGGTGAATATGCATACGACACGCAGATTTTTAAATTATGCTTCAGTGAAAATGGCGTTATGTTTAGATTTCATTTAAAAAAGAAATTCTACGCTTGTATCAAAGTGATGTATTTTTCTATTATTTTTCATTCGGTAATACCAAATGTCCAAACCTCAACTGATAACTTCGTCCTGATTACTTTTTAATGATTACTTATATAAACAAATTTTACACTTTTTTAACATGTTGAAAGTTGGAGTTAATGAAAATGATATTTTGGAAATAATACAGGGATGAGAATTCTCCGTACCAAATTACTACTTCCTACCACTAAATTTTAATGGTATATCTCGCTTTATTTAATGGCAGAATTTCTGAGGCTTAATACTGCAAGGAATACTATTACATAGGTGCCAACCTCAAACTAATCTTCCGTAATACTTGAGTTAATTTGACCCTGGTTTAATACGTTTCGAACCAGAATTTTTTTTAAGAAATGATAATAAGTATGTTCCACGTATAAACCTGGAATAAATAAGCATTCATGAAATAAATTTTCTGGTTTAAAATGTGGTTAACCTGGGTCAAATTAATCCAGCTATTACGGAAGATTATTGGAATGTTGGCAGCTATGCTATTAAGATTTAGTGGTGAATATCTATCAATTGGGACGGAGAATTCTTATGCTTGATAATACGAAACTTGGAAATAACAGTAAAGGCCAAATAGATTTGATACGCATCTCAAATTTTCATAAATATGGAATGATAATCGTGTGCTTTGGCCTGCATAAAAAAAGTCTTGAGTATATATGTACTATACGGGTAAACATTTCTTAATATTTCAACAAAATGAAAGCTGTGATGTTTATTCAATTCTAATATAATGAAATATAGATTGTTAAAAAAGAAATACCAAAGCATTTTGCTTATAAAAAACAACAACAATGTTTAACGACGCCGTTGAACACTTTGAAAAAAAATTAAAGTAAATAACTATCCCTGGAATAAATTTTGTTTGTTTAAGATAAATTTACTTACGAAACACATTTGTTTATTTATTATGTTTCTGTAATCTGTAGAATTAATATTATCAGAAAAACTCTCTGCTTCTCAAGGAAAAGTCACTAAAGCAAAATACTCAGATGAACTCTTTCCTGAACTATTTTTTTTAAATAAATTTATAAACTTAATTCAAAAATACAGGACGCCAATTTCTTTCTTAATTTTCGAATGAAATTTATTCATTGGCTTTCAACATTTTATAAAATGTTTTTTCTTTATCACTTTTTCAAATAATATTCAGTGAGTGCGTTAGATTAATGGGTACGTTAATGTTTTTTTTTTGTTTTCATTTGTAATTTTAGGAAGTTTCAGCTCTCTTCCAGTCTTTCAAATCAAATTTTCAATTACATTTTCTATTTCAAGAATTTTACGTTTACATTAAAATATTTTTGTAATTTTATGAAATCTTTCTTTTTTCCAGCGCTCTTTGAATCTTTCGAATTCAATTTTTAATATAATTTCTTATGAAATATTTCTTCCATTTCATGGATGTTACATTTATGTTAAAGTACTTTTACTTCAAAAAGAATAGTTTAAAGGAATTTTTAATGCTAATCTTTGCATTAAATTTATGTATAATCTACAGAGTTCGATTAACGAAAGTGAAAATTTACACCAGTACTTTTTACTTTATTAGACACACAAATCTACATTTGAAATACGGTAAGTTTTATTTGCTGAAATATTGTTTGAAGATTAAACAATGTATATTCGGAGCTTTCTAATCTCCGTGATGTCCCCCCACCCCTTGTATGCTGTTCTCTCTAAATAATGGAGCTACGCATATAGAGGAGTAGACATAATATGTATTTTCTACAAGTTGCGAGTGAAGTAACTGAAGAGGTTGTCACAAGATAGGGGCTGTTATTTTTAGTCGGATCAACAGTTTACGATTACCACTGGGACAAACTTGCAACAGTAATTTTGAATAGAAAATTTTGTCTTATTTAACACGTTCACTCCGGCGGGCATCACCGGCGGGTCATGCTCCACTGTCCCATCTGGGAGTGTGCATCAACGGTGGGTCACACTTGGCTGCTGCATCAAGCGGCGTGCATCACCGGTGGTTCACACTCGACTGCTCCATAGAAGGCGTGTTACAGGTGGGTCACACTCGACTATGCTATAGACAACTACAGGTGGGTCACACTTGAATATTCTAAAATTCAGTAGTAAAAACAATTCCTTGTTATAAACTTAATACGTTTTCGACTGCAAACGCGAATCCTCGTTTTCATTCAAAAATATCAATGAATATGGGCGTGGTTTTTATCTTACAGAAATGCATTTACATCATGTTGTCCGTATTTCTTTAGATTGTAAAAAACATTTTATATTAAATTCGTACATATGTAGTCAATAAAATCACGTCTCTAAGCAGTTTACTTACTTCTTACAAACTTTCAGACATTCACAATCAACTCTCCTTGTTATATTCCAGTTCAACTCAACAAGTATCAGAGGGGCGGGTCATTACATACAGTGTCTGAATAAGTGACAGTACCCCGCTGCCAGACGAAGCGAAATATGAAATCGAGAGCTCACATCAAAATCGATCTCACAGCAAAAACATGAATATCGGCGCAGGTGTGACCGTGTTAAGCATCTTACTCATGGAAAAATTTCTATAACAAACATGGTGAAAATTTCTATTTGCTTTTACTGGTGTCAGTTTGCCCAGGTAATATAATCTTATTCCATGATACTGACAGGATGCTGTCTTGGTTGTCAGAACATGGCAGAAACACAAGGCCTGACTACCTCTGAAGTAAACTTTCAAAAGTAAAAGTGAATATCTGTTTTTAACATTACTTATGACTGAACTTCTGCATTAATAAAGCGTAAATAAGGAGAGAATTTCTGTTTAAATTTACCGGTGGAAGATTTCCCCTACGGTAGGGAATCACGACTTAAGCGATTACAGCTGAAACTTCACTATTTTAAGGATATCGTCGGTACCCTGTCAAACTATCCAATATAAAAAAAGTGTTGACAGTGGTCTACTTTTTTTGGCACCCCTTTTTTGAAATAGTACACTTCGCCTTACTTAACCTTTTTTAATGACATATTAATTGAGGTAAAAACATGGGGAATTTTACCATTTCAGAAAAGTGGTGCCAATCAAGAAATCTGAATTTTAAAAAAATAGTGCATTTGTAACACTGTTTTCGTATTGGATAGTTTGACATGATACCGACGCGACGATATGTCAGTTCATCTTAACCCCTTTGGGACGGGAGCCTTTTACGAAATTTTTTATCTTTTGTCACCGTTTTTTAAATACAGAAATTTGTGTCATCTTGAATCGAGAAAATGAGCTGATTAAATAAGGCAAAATTTACAGTAAAATTTTACTGGTGAGGAAACACAAGGATTCTGAGTGCTTCCTGCGGCACGTATACGTGTCGCTCGTCCCCAAGGGGTTAATGAATAGTTTCATGCTGTAAATAAGGAGTTGTGAATAAAGAGGAGACAATCGCAACTAGTGGACACTACCAGTTGTGAGTGAAGAAACAGAGGATGTAGTCACTAGATGGCGGCTGTTGATCGCTAGGTAAAACGTTCACTAATAAATTTGAATTAAAATTACCCCATTATTCATGAAAATTTCTGCATAAATAAGACAAAAATCTCCATTCGATTTTATAGGTCGAATTTTTCCTCGGCGGTATTGTTTCTCACTGGCATTGACAAGATCGTTTATGCTGTGTCAATATGGCAGAACCACTGTTCTTCACTACCGCCGGACAGATTTCCAACTGTGAAATTTGATTTATAGGTTTGCCTTGATAATGATTGAAATTCTGCATGAATAAAGCATTTAAATAAGGTGAAAATGTTTATACAAATTCATTGTTTGTTTGCAACAAATTGAAGTTTGCTCCGGCGGTATCCATACCCTTGAACAAATTACACTTGAAGCTCTGTTATTTTGACGATATTTGAATCTCTCTTATTTCTTATGATCTAAATTGACATCTTTAACCTTCCGTCTACCAGACGGGTCCATTGGACCCGACATGTACATTCAAAATATTTATTCAAACCAGAAATTTCTTCAAAACAAACTAAATGTATAAATCAGACAATAATAAGTTAAATAAACAAATTAAATAGTTTTAAGTAAAAATTCTGGTGTAGAATGTTTTTATAAAACTTGAGTAAAATTTCCGGTAGTTCTAGGGTTAATACTGGTATCGCCGGCTATTTTACTCAAGTTTTAAAAAGTGTTTCACACCAGAATTTTTGTTTAAACCTATTTAACTTATTTAATTAGCCTATTTTTGTACTTGATACATGTAACATATCCTCTGAACACAATTTCTGGTTCAAATCGACTATTATCAATTTGGCAGGGATCAAAATGTCCTTAACCCCTTGGGGACGAGCGACACGTATACGTGCCGCATGAAGCACTCAGAATCCTTGGTTTTCCTCACCAGTAAAATTTTACTGTAAAATTTGCCTTATTTAATCAGCGCATTTTATCAATTGAAGAAGACACACATTTCTGTTTTTAAAAAACGGTGACAAAAGATTAAAAATTTCGTAAAAGGCTCCCGTCCCGAAGGGGTTAATGGAGGTTCTAGTGTTATCCACTTCCCTTAACCCTTTCCGGCACAGGCAATTTTTGTTGTAAAATGATGAAATGATTGACTGACACCGGAATTTTAAAACGACTTTTTAAAAAATTAAAAACATGTTAATTTAGCTACTCATCGTAAAAGCAAAATTTTACTAAAATATTCTTGGTGCCGTTCGTAAGTTTGGAATTAAAATTAGGTATCCCGACCCGGGCACACTGTGCCAGAAAGGGTTAAGTAGCGGATGGGGACAGCTTAATGCAGGAATGTTAAAAAAGCGGGTGCATAATAGAAGAAGGGAGAAGGAAATCTCGTAGGGATTTCTCCAAACCTGGTTCGAAGCACAGGGAAAATACTAATAATCTTTTGCAGTTTTACTGGCGCCACCTACCAAAAATATTTGAAAATAATATTAAAAACAAAATCTTTAGAACATAATCTTTCCAACATTGTAGTAAGAAATGTTTAAATAAGTAAACAAATATCTACAACTTTTACTTTTAAAATTTAAAAGCAGTTCATCTTTTATTTCATAATAATGTTATTTAGTAATTAACTCATTTTATATAAATAAATTGATAGGGATGTGTATGTGGCGTTCTAACAGCTTTAAGAAAATTAGTTTCCAAGGGATGCAATAAAATTATTATTTCTTATATTAAGCTAAATCGTTTGACTTCACTGTCAGTCAAGGCTTTAGAAAACAGTAAATATGATTTAAGTAACATACATTTCTATAATTCAAATATACATAATTTAATACGTGTTCCCTAAATATAATTGTGTATATGAAACTATTATTATATATAATACGTCAATGTGGCTTAATTTTTTTTCTTACTTTTGAAAGATTTAAAAACTATTACTATTTGTTTTCTCTTTGTTCCTAATTTAACATGTTTCTTTGTTAAAAAAGGAAAAAAAAAAAAAAAAAAAAAAAAAAAATATCCCAATTGAGAGTGCACAGTTCAATTTTTTTTAAATTATTACGTTGAACTAAACATATTTTAATTTTATGATTCTTTCAGTTCCTATTTTATAGCAAATGTATAACGAGAGCATCTCATAAACTTTTTAACACTAGAATATTAATCATTATAATGCATTCTCTTCAAGTATTAACTTCTTAAATTATAATAAAAATATGAGAAAAATAAAATATAAACGCACAATAAAATATAAAACACATGGATAATTAAAGTACCAAGTACAAACGAACACCAACACAATCAAAACAACGTGCCAAAGCCGGTTAGGGATTTTAAGATTTTTTCCCCATATCGTTACGCAGTCGAAGTTTTAACATTGTTGCATTAAGCTGTCCCTATCTGCTACTCTTCCCTTACCATTAGCCACTTTCCTCTGCTTCCAAAGTGATAGTATATTCTTTTGCCAGATATTTTTCTGCAATTGGAGCAAAAACAACGACACTTTTACTGTCTCTGAAGTTATTACTTATTACCTCCTATTAAGTGCTACGATAGCCTACTAGGCAGTACCTGTAGTACTTCCTAGCACTATAAGCAGGGCCTGATTACCAACGGGGAACACTTCCACAAATGAAAAAGGAATACAACATTTTGGCCTATTCATGTCGTTAATTTTGGTATTAGTAGGAGAGCTGTTGAACATTTTTGAGTAGGTATTTGAGGCACCCTGAAAATTTGTACAGCACTTCTTTTGTAATGCCTGAATACAAAATCGAATGTCTGGCTGAAGGATCGTGGCCCAAAACATGTGCCAGACACGTGTCAATTGCCATTTTTTGACACTACCCCCAAAAAGTATTTGAGGCACGCTGAGATTGAAACAGAATAATATTTATACTTAGAAAAAAATATTTTGAAAATGACAGACACTTTAGTCGGCCCAAAAACTGTGCCAGACACGTGTCAAGTACCATTTTTTGACTACCCAAAAAAGGTATTTGAGGCACGCTGAGATTGAGGCACAATAATATTTATGCTTAGAAAAAAATATTTTGAAAATGACAGACACTTTAGTCGGCACAAAAACTGTGCCAGACACGTGTCAAGTGATATTTTTGTCTGGCACAGGTTTTGGGCCACGATCCTTCAGCCAGACATTCGATTTTGTATTCAGGCATTACAAAAGAAGTGTTGCACAAATTTTCAGGGTGCCTCAAATACCTTCCCTAAAATGTTTAACAGCTCTTGGACTATATGCATACGGCGTTTAAATACTACAAACACATATGTTAAAATTTACTAGTACCAGTTTACCCCATTGACAAAACACCACACTATGACAGTAAAAGGGAGATTTTCTTGTGTTCTCGTGCTGGTAGGACGATATTTTACGCCTGGTGCATACAGAGTATTTCATTTGAAACACGTTGCGTAAACTTATTTATTGTGTCGTATTTTAACCCGTTAAGCCTTTCAGGAGCGAGGCTATTCGTAAAATGCTGAAACGCGTGATCGCCACACCAGAATTTGCAACAAATCTATTTCAAAGTAAGCAAAAGCTTTTGTTCACATTCATATTAAAAGGGAAACTTTCATTCCATTATTCTGGTGCCAGAGTGGCTTTTAGGAATTAAAATTAGGTGGTCCAAAAATGAACCACCGCCCTTGAAGGGATTAACTGCCGAAACTGTAAGATAGGGATCTTGAACATTTTTACCTTTACTACCACAAATATGAAAATATAATCTTCACTTTATTTAACGTTCAAACTGTGTGTAATTAATCAAGGCAATTTTTTAATTAGAATATAGTGTTACCCAGATAGTTAATTTAACCCCTTAATTCTCGCTCCCGAGATATTCCCGGGCTGTGTCTTTTACTCAAATCGTTTGATTCCCACCAGTTTTAAATAATAGTGAAATTGGCTATATTTTAGTACTGTTTTTCCTGTCATTAAATAAGGTGAATATTTCTTTTTCATAAAAGTGGTACTAATAAGCAATTTGAATTTTTCAACCGTAATTTAATTCGAGCGTTAAGGTACTAAATTTATTTTTAACGGCGCGAAAATGCACCATAAGCAGGTAATGGGTTAAAAATATCTTTCTTTGTATTATAAGACAAAACGCCTGAAATTTATATTTCTTGGCATCCTAAAAACATGCTCTAATATATGTCATTTAAGTTCAAACTTTAAATCAATTTCGTTGTTCACGGATTTATTGAGCAAAAATAATTTTCTAACTCACACTTTTATAATAGAAATTTAAATTAATTTGAGAAATAGTATATTCTTGATTTTTAACATAAATTCTTTTGTTGTTTTTCAACATTCTGTTAATGTATTTTTTTTTTATTTAGAAACTCAGCAAAATACTTTTAGAAATGCATTCGATTAATCCGGATGTTAATGGAATTTTATTTAGTTCTCATTTACAATTTTCTCAGAAAACATTTCTTTTTCTGTTCTCTTTGAATCATTCGGATTAAATTATCAATTTTATTTCTTATTAAATAATTTTTCTATTTCAATGATTTTACATGTATGTTATAGTATTTTTAGTATAAAAAATGATATTTAAAGGAACTTTTCATGCTAATCATAAAACAACATTTGAATGAGGAATCTGTGGGGATGAGATGTTCGCATTTTTGCACACCAATATATTCTTAAGGAAAATGTTGTTCTGTTAAATCTCAAAAATGTTCCGATTAACTGAAATATTATTTTCTGTAACAAAATACTTGTGTGCAAAACGCGGAAATCTCATTCCTGAGTTTGTAAGAAGCGCCTATCTTACAAATTTAAAATTTTGAGGAATCAGGGGAAAATGTTTTATGTTTAAATATATATATATATATTTTTTTGGTGGTTGAATGAATTGTTGAATTGAAACTAAACAGGGCTTATGTGTTTAACAAAGGCCAGAGCTTAGTGTTAAACTATATGTTAATTTAAATAGTTTAGTTTTTAATATAATAAAAAAACCTTAATGCGTAAAAGGGTTCTTTTTAAAGCATTTTTCGCTCTAATTTAAATATATCGAAAGCTTTTTGAATATGTGGCGCGCTTTGCCCGACCATGTTTGAATTATAATCGTATTAGTTATAGTCTTGAGTGCCAATTTCTGCAAAAACAAATCTTCCGCATATTGTTGCCATTTTTTATATAATTTTTTTTTTCAGGCGGACTACTTAAATCCCATTTTTTGCGGCAACCGAATTGAAGAGATAAAAACTATATTTTTATTCTCGTATTGCAGGTATTTAGCTTACAGGATATTGCCTGAGGGCTTTTGCTACTTCAGATTCTGTATGTATGCATGTACGATAGTATTTAAATACGTACATACGTACATAACTCGAAACCTCTCTATAGAAATATCAGATCGGCTTCAAATTGTAAATACTTATTTACTGAAAAAAAATTCCCCAATTAGTTTCGGGGCTCATAGGTAGAAAATAAATTGAGAAAGGAGGGAATTAAAGAAGTCTCGAGTAGACGCTGAAATGATTGTAATTAATATTGGCGTCATAACAAGTGGGCATCGCATTGACAAAAAAAGTTCCAAACATCTGCTGATGAAACAGTAAGACGGTATGTGAACATTTATAATTGGTACCCCATCCAACAATGCACAAGGTTTTTATTCATGGTGACACTGTAATTAAGAAAGCAGTCGTACCCATTGGCAACGGTCAGAAGAAGCTGCCGCGACCAGAAACAAACACTTTAGACAGTACCCTGCAAATTACTCAAGAAAGTGCAATAGAGAAGTTCGCAATAGAGAAATTTGCAATAGAGATTTCCAAACTGTCTTCTTTTAAGCAGTGATCCTTTTATAAAGTGTTCTAGACATAGAACAAGGGAAAAGAGCAAGCCATACAGTAGCGAGGCCCTACAACTTCTTCTTCCAGCTAGGTCTTATGGTATTCCTGATAAAAGCCAAGAAGAGTATGAAGAAGAAGATGAAAAACAGAGCTCTGAAGAATCAGATTGAAACTGGTAATCTATTAAATATACTGAAAAACCAGCATCTCTATAATGTAGAGACTCAACTTTATTAAATATATTATTAAATGTAACTTTATCATATGTAAATAATCTTTATTAAATGTAAATTAAATGTAATAATTATTATTAAAGTAAATTAAATGTAAATAATAAATTTTATAGATAGTACAATTAAATACATTTATTTAAACATTACTAGTAAATAAAAAAAAAAAATTCTCTTATAAACAGTAAATATTTAAGGCTGCTAGTGACTCAACTTCCAAACTCCCTTCGGTAATGTTAAGTGTATGGGCATGTGATGTATTCGTATTTTTAAAATATCTACTTATTAAATTAAAATTTTAACTTATTTTTTCTTTGTGCACTTCTTAACCCCTTCGGGACGGGAGCCTTTTGCGAAATTTTTAATCTTTTGTCACCGTTTTTTAAAAACAGAAATTTGTGTTTTTTTGAATTGAGGAAATGCGCTGATTAGATAAGGCAAATTTTACAGTAAATTTTTACTGGTGAGAAAAAACAAGGATTCTGAACGCTGCATGCGGCACGTATACGTGTCGCTCGTCCCCAAGGAGTTAAATGATGTCTCTTTTTTTTATCTTAGTTGTCAAAATATTTATAAAAAGTATACTTATTATTATGTGAAGCGTTAAAATCTTACTTACACATCATCAGCTTTCAAGATATAAAGTATTAAACTAAGCTATGGATTTATATGTATACTACATAGTATGCTAAAATTTAGTACAGTGAAACGCACTTCCACCAATTATTGGTTATAGACTTCAAAAGTTAAATTTATTCTTCAGCCAAATTCTTTTGCGTGTCCCTGTAAATGAACGATATATTCTATGCACACCATAGTCTACAATAAGTGCCTTAGTACACCTCAGTGATGTATATAAATTTCATTACGTTTAAAATAGCGTGATATCATTAAAATACAGAGCAAATGATTTTTTCCATAGACCATAATGTAGGGGAATTCTTTTGGGTGTCTGTGTAAATGAACCGTAATTGCTATAGACTTCATTTACAATACCAAACATGTCATTGTGATACCCAATAACATCTAAGAATTTCAAGGCAATCGGACTATATTTACATAGAAACATATTTTTGGCCAGGATTTTGCGTCAAATACCCGACTGTGCGCCTGTACAAAATAACTTTCACTTCGTAAGTCATTTTTGAATTAGAGTTTACTGATAAGCGTAATATTTCTGTATCAAATGAAGATGTTGAATCTTCCGAAAGTTTAGTATCGGGGTTTGTGTTGATTTCTGAAGACGAACAGAACTTTGCATACTCTGATGAATATATCAATGAACTTGTTAAAAAAGTTCGGAAATTAGTAATTTATTTTTAGCGATCTCCAGCAAGGAATGCAGTACTTCAAAAGTATGTTACATCTGGAAAAGAGAAAGAACTTTCCTTCTTTTATATTCCAAGACAAGGTGGAAAAGCATAGTAATTATGCTTGAACGATTTTATTCTTTGAAAAATAGCAAACACAATGTTTAATCGGTGTAAAGCCTCAGAACTTCTTAGACAATTCTTATTTTCTACTTCTAAACGAAATTATTAAAATATACAAACCGATATATCTCACAGTAGGAGCACTCTGTCGCAGGGATTCTAATTTGTTAATTACAGACGCATCCTTAAAATTCCTTTAAACGGATTTTCGGAGAAAAAAAAAACAAAATTTGCTTATAAAATGGCACACGCGCTAAAACTGCGTATAAGGGAGCGACGACGCATGGTATTATCGTGTGTTTTAAATTACTTGTTTAACGCTAAAACAGATAAACTGAGTGCAGAAACTAGCAGTGTACTTTCTATTCCTAATAAAACTGTTATTAAGAAACAAGAAAAAGCAATAATTGAAAGGCTAAACAGTGTTGACAGTGAACATTCTGAAGATACAGAAATAACGCACAGAGAGCCTACTGCGAAACCATGGAACTATTAATAAGGAGGAACTGACATATCCTTAAAATAGTGAAGCTTCAACTGTAACCGCTATTGCAGGAGTTGCTTAGAGCCGGTGAAAATTTCCACCAGTAGAATTATATAGAAATTTTCAACTTATTTAAACGCCTTATTATTGCAAAATTTCAGTCAAAAATAATGGCAGAAATAGAATTTCATTTTTACTGGTAGGAATTTACTTTCTCAGTAGTTAGGTCCTGCGTTTCCGCCATATTGTGACAACCAGGGAAACAAACTAGCAGTTTTACAAATCACACTGACACCAGTCAACCCAAATAGAAATGTTTATGTCATTTTTGATTTTAAGAAAATTCATGAATAAGACGCTAAAATAAAACGAAATTTTCTATTCAATTTTACTGATTCAACGTTTGTCTTTGCGATAATTAGAAACTGAAGATCCAATTAAAAAAGAGCAGCCGCCATCTTGTGACAACCTCCTCAGTTACTTCAGTAGCAACTGGTAGACAGTATACTAAATGCCTCCTCCTCTTTATTCATAACTCCATTTGCGAAACGGCATTTGGATAACCGAACATATAAGGAAAAATTGAAAGAAGAAATAGAAAAGAGTATGCTAAATGTAGAACGTGAAATACAAAAGGTAATGGATTCATCGATAAATTTAGAAATAAGATGCCTCTTTTTAAAATGAAGGAGTCCGCGGTCATCATTTAGAATTAGCTTATCAATATTTCCTGACAATTCCTCCAGAAAGCGCAGAAGCAGAACGAGCATTTTCAGCAGCAGGTTTTATTGCGAAAAAAATTAGAAGTCAACTTGGAGATGGTACTAGATGACTTGCTATTTCTTAGATCATATTTTAACCTTTGAGGGGCGCCGTTTGCAGTCTGCAAACGGTTAATTTTAATACCTAAATTGCCAATTCACACCAGTAAATTTTTAGTACAATTTCAATTTCAAAATATACGTCAAAAAAAAAAAAAAAAAAAAAAAAAAAAAGCTGTTGGCTATTTTCAAATAAATTTGTTTGTCAATTGCTGTGCGAATTAATTATTTGAACATTTTTTTGATAAAAAATGCTTTGCCCCTGAAAGGGTTAAAAGGAAAACCGATTAATTAAGAACACAAACAGTGAACTATTCAAACTAATATTTTCTCGTGGTATGTAATAATTTTTTACATTATGCAACTTTTTCGAATTTTAACAACTATCTCCATTTAAAAATTTAAACTATACATCCATGTAATTTTTTATTGTCGTATGTGTCTGTGTTAAGTTCTTTTATTTCAAGAAAATAAAGTTTGTGTTAGGGTTTGTCTTGTGTTTGCGATATCCTATAATTGTAATCTTTAATTACGTGGTAATGAGAATAATCCAAACTTTAATTAGTGATATTAATTATTTTTAATATTGTAAATATTAAGAAATTCAAAAACTAGTTTAAAAGGAAATAAAAGAAATTATCCAGAAGATGAAACGTAGACATTTCATTGTTTTTGTTACATTGTCAAACATAAACATCATGTATATTTTCTTAATTTTCAATTATTGTTTTGATAATTATGGTCATTCATTTTTAACTTGGTATGTTTAAAAATGTAAATTAGACTGTATTTTTCTTTAATTGTTTTTTCTATAAGATTATGGTATTTAGCTATTGTAAAAAATGGTGGTATTAGAGAAATTCTGACTTTTGTAATCCCGGCATTGAATCAAAGAAATTCCGGGATTGGAGTAGTTTCGGGATTGTAATCCCTAGTCACTAGGCCTTTTGCAATGTTTTGTGAATATGTGTAAGAATGACACGCACACTTATAAACTTATAAACAAATAAACACTTTTGCTTATTATTAAACAAAAATCTCAATGTTCTTTCTGTATACCAAGTTGGGTTATTAACAAAATTTGACGTCACTTAAAAAAAAAAAAAAAAAAAAAAAAAAAAATAAATAAATAAATAAATAATAATAATTACAAACTTTATGAGGCAAACAGACAGATTTACAAATTGCACTACTATAATTAAAGTGAATGTATTGAATATCTGATAAGGTTTTTGTATTTGTATAAAATATTTTTTAACTGTGCTTTGAAGAATGAAAGTACATTATTTTTGTACATTATTAGCCAACTATAGGGGGAAATTTATCTAAAAGAGCCTGTCGAATATTAAGAAAATTTTGAAAGGTAACTTCATGATAACGAAGAAAAATTAAATGTGTCCGATTTTTAGGCACTTCCTAAAAATCGATAAAGTCTCAAAATATTACTCATGTAATTTCAAGATATTTTAACGTCTCCCGCCAAAAACTCCAAAGAAAAAATAAAATACTAGCACTCTGAGAATTTAGCTCAAATGATTCTCGATTTGCACAAGCAGACCATTAAATTTATTTAAAGTCACCGTATTCCTTATCTTTAATGACTTCATCTTTGATTGATTTTCATATAATTTCCCCAGCCTTTGTCCTCAAAGCTTCAATTTCAATAGATTTATAACAGATATATGCAAATGAAATTTTCAGTCGATTTACTGTAACTTTTATGATTTAACTTATGCAGGATATATGTAAGATATATTACAATATATTAAAAGTTAAACGGTAGTGCTCAGTAACAGATTCTTAAAATTAACACTGTAAAGTGGAAATGGAATTCCATACAAACGAGTGAGTGAGGTTAAAAAACTGATCTCTGAAAAATTTCATGTATTGCAAAAATTTTAAGAAATCTGTAAAAAAAATTACTTGTGAAAGCAGGGATCATACGCCTAACTTCTGGAATTTTGCAGATCAGATAATTCTTAGGCACCAGTATTTTCTCATAGAAAATCTCTCCTTAACCCATTCAGGGGCAAAGCAATCCCATTGTTAAAGTGTTGAAATTAAAGAATGACACCGGAATTTGACAGCAAATTTATTTGTAAATATGAAAAAAAGCTATATTTCGCGTGGTACCATCGTGGCATTTGGGAATTAAAATTAAATGGTTTAATAAAAATACCACCGCCCGTCAAGGGGTTAAAAGGAGGTGAAATTTTGCGCGTTTAAACTAAATTTATTTTTCTAAAACAAAATACTGCTAGTTTTCGTGGAAGAATTCCTTGACCTGTACGAACACAGTGAATTTTTTAAAATAATTTTGTATTTTTGTATACTGTTTTGTTTCTTAAAAAGTTTATAGTAAGCGATTCTAGTCTATGAATGTTTTTTTACCCCTGCAATACCAATTTCAAAAACTTGATAAAGCTTGTAAATACTCGATAAAGCAGGCTATGTTTTAATTCTACCTCACACCACTTTATCAAAACAAAAATTATTGACATACTGTTCGACGACATTTTCAATAGAAATATACTACAAAATCTGTTTTTATTTTAATAGTGGTGCAAATGGAATAGAAAATTAGTCGCCTTAGTGTGTAAAGCTATGATTATGGAATTTCGTATAACGTATATTTCATATCCCTTCCCACATGACATAAAAACACTGTGAAAAGTTATCTTAATTGATCCGATATGCGCAAAAAGGAGAAATTAACACTAGAACCTCCGAAAATTTTACTCAAGTGTTAGAAAACTATTTTACACCAGAATTTTTATTTAAAACTATTTAACTTATATATTTAACTTATCTCTCCGTGGTACATATTTAACTTATTTTAGGAAAAAATTTCTGGTGCGAATCGAAATATTTTCATTCTTTACCGGTCAAAATGATCGTTACGGCGGTTCTAGTGTTAAAATTTTTTTAACAATTTCATGACAAAGCATTTTGATTCCTAAAATGTTGAAATGAATGAGTGACACCAGAATTTAATAACAGATTTATTTAAAAGCGATATTTCACATACGTAATAAAGCGAAAAAAAATTATCAAAATACTGGTGCCATTCTGGTAATTGAGAATTAAAATTAAGTGGTTTCATAAACATTCCACAGCCTCTGAAAGGGTTAACCCTTTGATTGACAAGTAATTGAATTTGTGTGATGGTGAGTAGTCACCGGAAATTTAGAAAAATGTTACTTCAAAATAAGGAAAAGCAGTTTTTTAACTAGTTTACCCCAAAGTCATAAAATTAAATCTTAATAAAATATTCTGGTGCGAATCTTAATTAAACTTAGGTGGAATATTAAAGCCACTCTGCTCATTAGCTTTCGTTGCTTTCATTGCATCATTTCATTGATTATAACAGTGGTGGCCAACCTTTTTGACTAAAATTCACTTGACACCGTTTCCTAAGAATTTTAATTTTTTCATTTATAATGTGAAGACCTTCTGTCATTTAACAATGCATTTTTTTCTATACATAAATACTGGTATCTCTGTGTCACGCGTGCCGCAGGTTGGCCATCCCTGGATTATAACATACTAGCTGTTACCCGTGACTGCGTTCACGTAACATTTAAAGAAGAAGAAATTCATCAATTAAGCAAAAATTTTCGATATTTAAAAGCATATATAATTAACCTTTTATCACATTTTATAGTAGAAACGCTTCTGATGATCCCAATTTGCTTATTTTTGTTTATGTATATAGGACCATTTAAATTTCTTTTGTGAGCATGAAATTTCATACACCTTTTCTAAGATTAAATGAGGAATAAATTTACATCTCTGTTATTCTATTTTATTATTTATATTTATTCTATTTTATATTTATTCCGTTCAAGGATATTGATTTATTTTATGTTTTCGAGACAAAAAATATTATTTAAAGATATATTTTAATAAAGAATTTTAAAGGAAAGTGGTTATTAGTAGGTCACTTCAGACGTGACTTTGATATGATTAGAATAAGCGAAAAATCAACATGCACCATTATAAGGTTATATTCCAAAAAATCACATTTTGGAAGAGAAAAAAAAAAGATAAATGGTATTAAAAAAATAATCAAACGTGGTGATAAAATAATCAAAGTTCAAAGTAAAAAAAAATCAAAGTTCAAAAATAAATAATAAGAGCACGGGAAATATCTTTAACTTTCAAATATTTATTACATTTTAATTTCTCGGAACCACACTTTTATGAGCTCTAGATCTACCAATAATATCAAAATGTTTATCACGCTCCAAAGACTCTTTAGCCTAAATACTTATTATTAACCCTTTCGATACTGAAGTATAAAAACGCGCTGGCATTCAAAATACGGAAACGCCCGAATGCTGAAATTTTGCTGCGAGATTTTTTCACCCCCTTTCTTCTGCGCTTCTGACCTGTCAGAAGCACAATAAGAAGGCAGCTTTCTTCAAAAGTAGAACTTATTTTCCCCTATTATCCATCGTAAGGTCACTCATACAAAATTCTAATCCTGTTCAAGGGAATGTTTTTATTGTACTAAAGCCCGAATTATTTGTGCATGTTTTATCTTTCAGGATTTATTCCTCGCATGTTATTTCTGAGAGTTTCTCGAAATTAGCTTTTTAAGTATTAGAATTAGAGTAACCTTTGTTCAATAATGAAATTTGTCGCAGGGAGAATACCATTTCTTGCTTTTCGTTTTACTGTATATTTTTTCCCCGTAAATATTTGCAGTGAACTAGAAAAATCTGTTCTACAAATAACATTTAAAAAAATCGACTTCTGTTTTCAAAGAAATTTATGGAAAAAATATACTTATATTTCCATTGTACGGGTATTTCTAAATTGCCTAACTGTATTTGACAGATATTTTATTTTTTTTTTATTTTTTTATGTCATAAGTCAAATCAATAAAAGAGAAACATCAGATGCAAACTAAAAGATAATAACTAATAAATTTTCTGTTCGAAAATTATTTTACAAATCACATAAAAAATAAAAATTCTACTTTTTGTAATATATTTGGGAATCCTAAGAAAGTACCAAATTTTTCATATCGAATTTAAAAATTATTCAAGGAATAACATCATTGTGATTAAAAAAAAATACTGATTGATGCCATTAAAAGAATGATAGTAAATAATTTATTTTTTATTTTTAGCATTTTAAAAGTTCATATTAATTTTCTATTAATTATTAAACACATACGATTTATGAAATCATAGTAACTAAAAAAGCTTTATCTAGAAACTAATATCTCAAAAATTCAATTTATTTTTTCTTAACAAAATTTCAACTTTTTCCTAGAAGTCAAAGCTTTAAAAATGTTTAAAAAAATGTTTAACGTTAAAATAAATATTAATGACTTGAATTAATAAATAATAATAACTTAATAACTATTTGTCCCAAAATGTATTTAAATATTATGCAATACAGAAAATGTATGTATATTACTGTACACATTTTTTAATCTAGCAAACTTGTAATAAAAGTGAAATAAACATTGAATCCTTATATTGTTAATAGATTTTTTTTAATGTTTCCAGACACAAAAATACAGCAACTAAAAAAAAGAAAAGCATACAGAAAACAAAGTTATCTACAGAAAAATTAAAATATTCTTTTTTTGCCTTTTTTTTCTGGAAAATGGACATCGTCAATTTTTATAAATTTGTAATAAATGGATCTAAGGTTCGCTATTATAGATTCTAATGGCTGTAATGGATTTTTTAAGTTTCTAAACGTATAGAAAATACAGTAACTAAAAAAAGGAAAAGCATATAGAAAACAAAGTTATCTAGAACAATTAAAATTTTCTTTCTGTTTTTTTATTCTGGAAAATGGACATTGTCAATTTTATAAATTTGTAATGAATGGATCCAAGATTCATTATTATAGATCCGATTGGATGTAATGGATTTTCTAAGTTCATAACATATAGAAAATACAGTATCTAAAAAAAGGAAAAGCATATAGAAAACAAAGTTATCTAGAAGAATTAAAATTGCCTTTATTTTTCTTTCTTTTTTTTCTGGAAAGTGGACGTCGTCAGTTTTTATAAATTTGTAATAAATGGATCTAATATTCATTATCAGGGAAAAAACTAGTTTTCTTGTATCCTGGGAAAACACGTATTTTGCCCCCCCCCCCCCTTCCAAACACACACACACACCACCGCCATCCTGACGCACAATAAAACTTATCGACTTCATGTATCCTATACAAAAACAAACAAACAAAGAAAAACCTTAAAAAATAATTTAATAATAATTAAAATGTGAGGTAGAAATATGTAAACAATGGTCCCATAGGATTAACATTAGCTTGAGCGTTGAGAGCTAATAGTAGTTACGCGAAAAACTAGGACGCTAATGTTAACAGGGCTGCGGAGTCGGAGTCGTCCATTTCCCCACCCACTCCGCAGCCCTGAATGTTAAACCTATATCACTTTTCCAATTTTGGTTGCAGATTTTTGTTTTGTAAAGTTATTTTCACTTTCAATACAGGTTCCCAAATCTCAAAGTATAGAAACTCTAAAGATCAACCTAAGCTATCCCAAGAAAGAAAAAAAAACAAAAACAATAATTTTAAAATATTTAAGTGCAGGCGGAAAATTTGAAAAGAAATATCACATAGGTTTAACATTAGCTTGGGAGTTTCTTTGTGTTTCATATATATATATATATATATTTGTATGAAACAGCAAACAAAATCTTAAATCACCCCCCCCCCCCCTTCCTCTTCGATTTCGTTCTCGTGCCCGGGGCATATACACCCCTAGTTTCGGCCCTGTTCATTAATATAGTAACTAAAAAAAGGAAAAGAATATAGAAAATAAAGTTATCTAGAGGATTTTTTTTTCTAATTCTGAAAAATGGACAGCATTTTAAAGTTTTACAAATTTGTGATAAATGGATTCATGTTGTTAATAATCATGAAGTTAGTAGAATATCTTTTTTTTTTTTTTTTTTTATTCTGGAAAATAGTCAATTTTTATAAATTTGTAATAAATGGATCTAATATTCATTATCAGGACCGAAACTAGCTTTTTTGCGCCCGGGGCAAACATGTATTTCGGCGCCACGCTCCCCATCCTGACACACAATAAAAGTTATCGACTTCAGGTACCCTATGCAAAATAATAATAATAATAATAAATAAATAAAAAATAAAACCTTTAAAAAAATAATAATTAAAATGAAAGCTAAAAATATGTAAACAATAATTTCATAGATTATCAGCATCCACTGATTCGTCAAAGGGTAATTGCATATTTTCATTAGAATCATATTCATCTTCTGATTTATCAGATTCAGATTCGTCTGTATCCTCGTAAAAATTATTGCTAACGCTTCTTCTTGAGATAGACTTTTCCCTCTGCGATACATTTTATGCACTGTATACAAATAACTGAATAAAATTCAGATAACTAAGTTAAATTTAAAAAATAATATCATTGTAAAATACAAATTTCAATAACGCATAAAGTTTAGCAAATATATCATGTATCACCAATAGAAAGAAAAGGTAGAAAGTGTTTTCTTTCTGAAATTCCCCATCCGTTCACTGCAATAATCGCCGCATCAATCACTCCCCTCGCACTTGCTCAGGGACAATAGCTGGATATTTCCGTGGGGGGGTGGAAACGGAATACCTGTTTCTCAGGCGTTCGGGCGGTTTCGCCGTAGTTTGATTGTTCGGCCGTTTGGGGCGGCTTCGTAGCGAAAGGGTTAAAGCAATAGAGTTAACTTATTGCTTTCGAGGAATAAATCGATTTATGTAAAAGCACCACAATTATGAATAAACATTTTCATATCTATTGTGTGTTGTAATTTTGGCTTATGAAAGCTTTGAAATTTGCAGGAATATGCTCCAATGGGGTAACAGTGATAGATTGTGTTTCAGAGAGATTTTTAACTATAGATTTCGATAATTTAAAATCTAAAGAAAATTTCCCTTCTTCCTTTGCGCTTCTCGATAAACACGGTGCCTTTATACATTAGAGGGATGTGGAGTGAAAGGCAAATTTATTGCTTAGTTAAGGTTTTGGCGCTTGTGTACACGTAAATGATGTCACATGTAAAGCCTAATCTCAAATTGAAATTACTTGCTAAACTTTTTTAAGTTGCCTTTCCTGTGCCATTTATTAAATTTTATTGAAACCAGTGTTATGGGAGATTGTACTGTAAAAGGATGTTAAACTTATATATTTGCGATTTTAAATTCTGTGTAAATCACGCCATTTTCTATAAAAACTGCTATAAAATGCTAATATTTTCTGAAAGAAAAGCAGCTAAGACTAATGTCAAACGAACATCTTTTGCACGCTTTTTTCCTTGCGTATTATCCCTACACAATGCTAGCGGCATATACGTGAGGAAAAAAGCGTGCAAAAAGACGTCCGCCTGGCATTAGTTTCATGATTTAAAATATGACGACACTAGGTTAGTTTTTCCTACGGAATGTTACTTGTCGAAATAAATAAATATATATATATATATTCTTACAGCTCATGAATCATTTAAAACTATGCATTTTAATTTATTTAAAAAAAAGGGGGAAACCGATTAATGAAATCCAATATTATTGTACATTTAGAAAATCATTCAAAAATAATTTTTATTAAATATACTAAATTTCATGTAAGAAAATGTATTTAAAATGTAAGCTAAAATTTCATTTTCAAAGAATGCGACTTTTGATACAAAATTTTATTTCTGAAAAGTATATTGCTATTTTAAGATTTCGTTTTAACTTTCGAAGCTGGTGTAATGAAGACGACATCGCTTTGACGAAATTAAAATAAATCTATGTTAATGTTTTCGTATTAAAATTAATGCTTTCCATGAAAAAATATTACATCATTTTCAACCAATAAAAGCTTTTACTAAAAACGCCTTTGTGACATGTTTTAACTGCCATCTTTTAAAATTAATCAATTAAAATAGTATATGATTATTTTAATCAAGGCCTCCTGATAAAGGAGTCTTGATTTTAATTTTAATTCGTATGAATAGTGGGCAATAACTATCAACTTAAATGCAAAGAAGTTATATTTACTCCTTGGTTGCGTCAATATGTCGACAGACGATTTTTGTTTCTGTGGAATAAATTCATTCATGAAGTTTCGATGTGTGTAAATATGTTTTCAATTTTGGAAAATTTAATTTAATCAAGTTTTTGCACCATTTATACTAATTGAAATTCAATTCTTTTTAATTTTAATGAGGAAATAGCGTCAAAAAATATATTAATCCGTTTTAATTCCCCCTTTTTCCACCAAAAATATCTTCTCCTGATAATCATAACGTGAATTTTGAAAAGAAAACTCTCATTTGTATGCAACTTACATTCAAACTTTTTAATCAGTATGGACAGTATTCCTGTGACGTCACAATAGGTAAAATAGCGGTTTTTATAGCCTCGAATCAAAAGCGAGAATAGGGTCCATTTGTAAAAAATATTTATGTTATTCGTTTTGATATGACGTCATTATTTATCTATTTTCATTAGTTACTGATATTGATGCCCATTGTATTTTTAACGAATATTTGGAAATACCTGTTTTATTTCAAATTTGACGTCATATTTTTCCAATCGAATAACTTTATTAATAATATTATTTTTTTTCATTCTTTTTCCTTCTAATTATGACACCATTTTTGGCAGAAAACCCCTTATTAACGTAACCGATATTCATCCTTCATGCATAATAAAAAATACCCGATTTTTTGTTTCAAGTATGACGTTATATTTATTTTCTTTTGAATTCTTTTTATTTTAATTTTTAATTGTCCAGGAGAAATTATTATTCCAGATTTAGTTTTTCTTGGCAACAAGAAAGAAAGATGGTTAAATTTATCGGGAAAATGTCAATTGATTCTGTATGAAAAAGAATGAAATTTTGAATTATTAAGATAATTATTTGAATAAATTAAATAAACTATAGCCTATGTTCATTTCCGGGTTGTAATCCATCTATATCAGAAAAATACAAAAGCATTAATTCATCCGTTTAGATGCTGACTTCATTCAAACATTCGGACACACATTGACATTTATAATATTATAAGGATTTTCCTATTCGTCGTTATTTAAACAAGAATTATCGCAACCGTGTCTGTCATGAGTAGTGTAAAGTACTTTTTTTATTCAGGTTGTTTGATACCCACCTGTTTTTTTTTTGTTTTGTTTTTTAATAGTGCAATTGGCTTTATTCTCGCATATTATTGGCCATTAAATAAGGTGTCTATTTATTCTTCAAAACAGTCATGTCAATCAAAGAAATTGAATTAATAATAAAGTACTCTACACCATAGCTGCCAACTCTTCCCCTTTTTTGTACCGCGAAAATTCTATAGAAATTTTCGACTTAATTAATACGCAGATTACAGCGATTTAAAAAAATAAAATTTACTATAAAAGTTTTGTGTTAAAAGAAAAAGCTTAAGATGCTGTCAGCTATGGTCCACACTTATCGGACGCGACACTTAACCCCAAAGCGATATAAGTAAGCGTCCTATCTTAAATGGGAGAAGCAACCGCAAGATTAAAAGCGAGGTCACATCAATCAAGGTCATGCTCCACGTAGCGGATGGAGTGTGAACTACAGGTAGATACCTAACTGTTTTCTTACTGACACCACTAAAATTGTAAAGTTTTTTTCACCTTGATTATTAACTGAAGTGTCTCTCATTAGGCGAGGAAAACATCGTAGTGTCAAGTGCGTTTGGATGCCCCTCTCGCTACGCCATTATTTTGCAATAAATGTGGCAAACAAAATTCACTTCTATGAGTGACTGAAGATTTAGAAAATACGCGCCGCACTAAAAGCCCGCGTATGTGAATTATCACTCCGTCCACAAGGTGGCACAACTGTGTTAATTTACGCTTGATTCCAACATTAAGTTTGTTCGCTTACTTATAACGCTTTGCTTAACCCTTTCCAACGCAGAAAAATTCTGTTCGTAAAATGATGAAATGATTGACTGAACGCTGGAATTTACAAACGACATTTATAGAAATTAAAATCTTGTTACTTTAAACTTTCATTATAAAAGCAAAATTTTATTAAAATATTGTTGGTGCCACTAGTTTTGTTGAGTAAGTTTGGAATTAAAATTAGGTGATCCTGACGTGAGACCATAGCGCCGTAGAGGGTTAGTGGTTAAGGAATTCATATTAAATAAATTATTTATATCTTCAGAACGGATGCTTCATACACATTCGATATAGATTGCGTTTGTTTTTTACTTTTTGGAATCAGAATAAATTACTCATAATCTATGTCTTGTCTAATTGTAGAATTGTAGGAAAGATATTGTAAAAGTTTACCTTATTTAACAATTAAAATGCGATTAAATAGATCTTGCCCACAGAGTGTTTATAGATAACATGAAATTAATACATTTGGCATAATTAGAGTCCATTTACCAAACTCTGAATACTAGCCCTATGGACTGACCAAAAAATGGCGGCTTTTGAAAGTGTTTTTTTTTTTTTTTTTTTTTTTTTTTTTTTTTTTTTTTTTTTTTTTTTTTTTAAGCGTCTGTATGGTTTCTTGAATTTTAATACTACTAATTTCTAAAAGATTTCTTGGCCTCAATTTCCTGAGATTAAATAAATCAAAGAAAACTTGTAGAAAATTTTGGCGTCAAAATTCAGGAGACCTATAAGTGTTTTAAAAAAATCAACCTAGGACAACTGCATTTTAATTTCAACGGATTCTTGTGTGCAATAAGGATGCAGTGGCCCATTTCAGAATTTTTCTTTTTTGTTCAAAGTTTCAAAATCCGCAAATGTACTTAAAAAACAAAACTCTGTACTTTATCTAATCCATGCAACTATGAACAAAAGAGGAATTGTCGTATCCTCAAAATCATGAAGCTTCAACTGTAACCTATTTCTCATTGGCTCATTACCGCCTGGGCAAACTTCCACCAGCAAATTTGAATAGAAATTTTCTCTTTATTTAAACTTATTATAAAAGCAGAATTTCAGTCATAATTAAGGTCAAAAACAGATAATCATTTTTACTAGTGGAAGTTTACTGCGGAGGTAGTTAGGTCGTGCGTTTCCGCCATACTGTCAGATCCTAAACAAGTTCCTGACAGTGACAGTTAAGTAGATTTTAATTCAAGGATCAACTTCCACCAGTAAAAACAAATAGAAATTTTTAACATGTTTATGATAAAAATTTTACATGAATAAACCGCTAAAATTTTGTGAAATTTATATTCAAAATTTACTGGTGGAAGTTCGCTTCAGTGGTATTCTGAAACGACTGATCCGATGTAAAAAGTTAGCTGTCGTCTTGTGAGAACCTTATCAGTTGCTTGGGTTGCAACTGATAGACTCTACACTATATCTCTCCTCCTCTTTATTCATAACGTCTGTCATTAAATAATGTCAGAATTTCTACTCGGAAATTTTGGTTTGAGCGTGGAATTTCTCAAAAAAAAAAAAAAGTAAATTCCTGAAATGCACGGTAATGATGTAAGTGGATTAAAATTCCTTTTCATTTACTGTCCTTTTTATAACCTTTATAGAAAACATAACAGAATATATCTATAACTATGTGCAAAATATTATATAATATAATCTTAAACTAAAGTTGCAAAACACAATCTCTTGAAAAATAGAGTTCCATACAGATGGAAAAATTAAAGATGTTACAAATCTCACATATAGTAAATATTTTCAGAAATGAAACAAGAATTACATTTCTGAAAAAAAATATTCTGTATAATTATACTCTTCTTTTTTAACCCCTTGAGGGGCAAGCAATTACGTTTGTGAAATGCTGAATTCCCACCGGAATCTTTGAAAAATTCTATTTCAAAATAAGTAAAAGCAATTTTACGGCTTTTTCCCACCAAAGTTAGAAAAGTAAAATTTAATAAATTTTTTCTGGTGTAAAACTTCATTAATCGTAGGTGGTATATACTATATACCGGTGCCCCTCAAGGGCTTAAAAGGTTTCTGATAAAGAAAACTCATCAAATAATGGTTTTGACTTACAATAACGCTAAAAAGAACTCCCTAAATCCTTTAAAATATTACTCTTACCCAGGGATCTGATTACCAACGATGCAAACTTCCACCAGTAAAAAGGGAAAAAAATTCTTTATTCGGGACAGAAATTTTGGATGAATACAGCCTGTAAGTAAGATGGGAATTTCTGTTACAATTTGCAGATGGAGGATTGTCCCGCTGATAATCAGGGCATGATTTTACCATTCTCAAATACCTTGCATAACTGCCAGCCATGCTATATTATTCCGTAAAATCCGAGTTAACCCTCTCAGGGGCAACGCATTTCTGCTTCAAAAGTGTTCAGATAATTAATTTACACGGCAATTTACGAACAAATTTATTTGAAAATAATCAAAACATAATAATTAAGGACTCTATGTTGTAATATTGAATACAAAACAAAAAAGGTGTTGCTATCCAACGTACTATTTATTCACAAATTAAAAGATGTAAATAAACATATGAACAAAACAAATCTCTACGTTTCGGTTTAATCTTTAAAACCTTCGTCAGGAGAAATTTTTTCTAAAATATAAATCGACAAAAACACTTTATTTTAAGATGTAGCATATAAAGTGTTTTTGTCGATTTATATTTTGGAAAAAAATCTCCTGACGAAGGTTTTAAAGATTAAACCAGAGGGGGCCAACCTTTTTGTCTAAAATTCACTTGACACCATTTCCTAAGAATTGTAATTTTGTCCTTTTTAAATTGCAGACTTTCTGTCATAAAACAATACATTTTTTTCTGTGCATAAATACTGGTATATCTGTGGCACGCGTGCCGCAGTTTGGCCATCCCTGGATTAAACCGAAACGTAGAGATTTATTTTATCCATATGTTTATTTATATCCTTTAATTTGTGAATAAATAGCCCGTTGGATAGCAATACCTTTTCTGTTTTGGATTAATCTAAAGAATTTCTTCACGTGTATTGTGAGATCGAAATTGTGCTAAAAATTACTGGTGCCATTTGGCAATTATGGCATTAAAATTAAGCGTTGGTAGACTGCAAACTGCGCCCATGAAAGGGCTATTTTGACTCATGTTAAACATATTTCGACCCATAATTTGTTTAATCCCTTGCGGCGCGGTGGTATATCTATGAAACCACTTAATTTTAATTCCCAAAACCCTCATTGGCACCAGAAGTTTGGTAAAAAAAAAATTCGGTTTGTTAGTTACGTGAAATGTAGCTTTTTGGTATTTAAAAAAAGTTTTTTTTCAAATTCCGGTGTAGTCATTAATTTCAGCACTTATGCAATGGAAATGCTCTGTGCCGCAAAGGGTTAAAGGAAGGGTATCAAAAATGTTGTACGTAAAAACACGAAATTATGTAATAATACCTCTACAGAGTTGCCAGTTTGGCCTCTTTTTTAATTCAAAGATTTCGAGTTCATACCAGAAATAAAGGTTGTGTTTTGTGCTTTATTTCATCGGAACATTTCGTGCTTACATAAAGTAAAAATTTTTCTTTCGAAATTACGGTATGAATTTGGAATTTCGGATTAAAATTGGAAGCCAAACTGGCAACCAGTGTTGCCAGATGGGTTACTTTTTTTAAATCCAGTTTCGTGATTGGCACCACTTTTTTGAAATGGTAAAATGTGCCTTATTTAATGCCATATTAATTAAGGCGAAAACAAAGGTAATTTTACCGTTTTTAAAAAGGGGTGCCATTCAAAAAATCTGAATTTAAAAAAAAGTATCCTCTGGTAACACTCCTGGCAACCCTGTATCTCTAAAACAATTTCATCTTAGAAACGTGTTTAACCTGGTTTGAATTAACTCACATTTTACTGAAGTTAAGGCGGATGTTGACAAGCATGACCTTTCAATAGATATTATCATATTTTCCAACTTCTGTAAAATAAGAGTACTTTTTAAACCAGGTTAACTCTAGAATCGCCATAACGGCTCAATTTGCCCCATGCCAAATTGATAATAGTTGATTCGAAACAGAATTTTTTTCATAAAATATATTAAATCTGTGCAGCAGAAAATAAGCTAATTAAATAAGTCAAATAGTTTTAAATAAAAATTCTGGTGTGGAATACTTTTTATAAAACTCGAGTAAAATTGCCGGCTGCTCTAGTGTTAACCCCTTGAGGGGCAAACAATTACGTTTGTGAAATGCTGAATTCCCACCGGAATCTTTGAAAAATTATATTTCAAAATAAGCAAAAGCAATTTTAGGCCCTTTTTTTCACCAAAGCTAGAAAAGCAAAATTTAATAAAATTTTTCTGGTGTAAAACTTCATTAATCGTAGGTGGTATATAATGTATACCGGTGGCCCTCAAGGGGTTAAACAGGTTTCAAAGGGGAAATTTACTTGGTGAATATTTATTCATGTAATTTGCGACTTATACATGGAATTTATTTCATTTCATTTCTTAAAAGATAGTCTGTTTCTAAGCAAGTTTAACCTGGTTTAAATTTACACACATTTTACGGAAGTTAAGTCAGAAGTTGGCAAGTATGTATTATATATCCGATCAAAATAAAGGGAATACAAACTGAAATTTATTCTGATTGCTTCGAAATTTGCACAAAAGGGCCATTAATTTATCTAAAATCACAATGTTCCTTATATTTCATTACTTAGTGTTTGAATGCTTTTCAAATTAGATTAACTAATTTAACGGGACAGTTCCCCTTCAATCGGTCAAAAATGCTCGAAACTTGATTCAATTTCCATAACTTTTCACAAACTAACTAATAAAGCAAATTCAATGAAAATTTTCGGATTGTTAAGTATAGCTTTACTTGCTACAATAAACAAAACAGATTGATGAAAAATATTTAAATTAATTAGGAAAACTTAATTAGGTAAGCTATTGTTTTTTTGTTTTCATAATTACTACATATCACTGCGTGCATGATATCTCGTGTTCATTTTAATTTATTAATTTTAAAGGGATGTTAATTTACACATAATACTTCGCTTAACACAATGAACTAAAATCTTTTAATTATCTTTATTTATAATATTTATAATTAGTAATAAAAATTTAAAAAATAAAATCTGTAAAATTTCTCGCATATTTTTTGTAATAATTTTTTTATTATTTAAGATAATTCTAAGATTTTAGTTCATGTTATGCAGAAGTGTGACATTAATGCACTCTGAAAGTTTCAACCCATTATCTTTACTAGTTTTTGCGAAATCATGCGTGCAGTGATATATGGCAATTACGAAAACAAAAAAACAATAGGTTACTTAATTAAGTTTGCCTAATTAATTTAAATATTTTTCACCAATCTGCTTTGTTTATTGTAACAAGTAAAGCTGTACTTAACAATTCAACAAATTTCATTGAATTTACTTTTTTAGTTAATTTGTGAAAAGGTATGGAAATTTAATCAGTTTTCTATCCTTTTTGACCGTTTGAAGGGGAACTGTCTCCTTAAGATATGTAACTGTTTATGCATACTTTACCTTTAGTGTTTTTTTAATATTGTGCACAAACTTCACACAAGTTAGATGTTAAAACATGTTAATTTTTCAAATGAAAACGTTAAACTTATTTTTCTCCATGTTCATGTTTTCATAACTTGCTTGTTCGATAAATGCTGCAGCTTTTTTTCCTAATTCAGATAGAGGTTTGATTTTTATTTTTTACTTGGTTTACATTTCGTATTTAATATTTCTGTACATAGATGTAACATTCAAGTTTATATTTATTATTTAAACTATTTAAGTATGAGTTTGTTGAATTTCCTTGATTTTTTACTCTACACGAGAGAAAACATGTCATATTAAATGTTATAACCCATACGTCTGAAAACCATGCACAGTTTTATGTAGTATATTTGAAGGAATGCATAGCTGCCAACCTCAAACTAATCTTCTGTAATGCTTGCGTTAATTTGATCCTGGTTTAATACGTTTCAAACCAGAAATATTTTTAAGAAATGAAAAGAAATATGTTTCACGTAGAAACCTGGAAATAAATAAATAAGCATTCATGAAATAAATTTTCTGGTTCGAAATCTGGCTAACCTAGGTTAAATTAATCTAGACATTATGGGAGATTAGTGGAAGGTTGGCAGCTATGGGAATGTAAAAAAATCTGAAATGAAGCAGAAATATCCATATTTTTAAAAAATAGTAGGCATTTAAAAAGTTCATTTTCTTAATTAAAATTTAGTTAATTACGCTGTCCTACTATGCTTTTTTTCTTTAAAAAAATATTATATTTGCTTTTTATTACATAATATAATGCCACCACAGATATTACAATATTAGTCAAAATTGAAAAATGCTTTAAAAGGAGCCCCTTAAAACCTTGAAATAATCACCCTATTATTCTAACATAGAAATTCTATATATATATAATGTTTTGAACTTCTTGTATGAAAAGTTTTCACACGATCTATTAAAAGAACGCGATTTCATCTGTCAAATAAAGTTAGTCTAATCAATTCTTTTTTTTTTAATAATTAAAACTTATCAAAATCTATTTTTCGAATCCTTTTAATATAAGTAAGCAAGGAAAGGGGTAATTAATTATTTATCACTTAAAAAGCTACTCCGAACTCTAAAATGTTTCACAATTTTTATAACAAAATATTTTATTTCTTAATTTAGCCTGCGTTTCATTAAGCAGTTTCCTCTGCAGTTAGTAAAAGTTAAGATGATCTACCATAAATCTTTTCTGCATTTTTATTTTAATTTTCGTTTTGCTTCTCATACCGTTTCCTAAAAAAATCCATTATGATAAACGGAGATATTTTTTACCTGAGTTTGTTTTATTAAATTAAATTCTCTCACCTAAGTGATTCATTGATTTTCTTTATTTTTTAATAACATGCAGTGCTTTAAATTTTAAAGCCAACAGTTTATGATGTCTAAATTTATTTTTTATTTAACATTTTTTTAATTTAATTTGTTTTCTTTTTAAAACTTACCCTATCAATACACTCTTGTTTTCTTTCTCAGCACAACTAGATACTTTAACTATTGCAAATCTTACATTAAGGCTTCAGTTTAGTTCAGTTAACCCTTAACCCTTTCCGGCGCGGAATAATTCTGTTTATAAACTGATGAAATGATGGACTGACACCAAAATTTATATACGAATTTATTAGTAAAAAGAACTTCCTTATTTTTTTAGTACATTATAAAAGGAAAATCTTAATTAAATTTTCTGGGTGCCAAAAAATAAAAATTAGGTGTCCTTTTTTAAGGACACCGCCTGCGAAAGGGTTAAATGCATAAATTATTCATTTAGAATTGTGTTTTTTATTCTTATATTAAAGATCAGACACCAGAAATTTTAAGGTAGATTTTTGAGTTTATTTAGTAGCATACTGTGGTTAATATTTCAGAAAGAGGATTAACATTTTTATACAAATATAGTGGTTGTTAAGAAGTTTATTTATTAAAAATTAAATAAAAAATGAGGCAGATATGCATCACTATGAATTTAAGGGTTAATGTTTACATGAATATACACAAAAAGTTAACAAACTTTTATGGAAGATCTCATTTCATTCTGTTTTTTATATACTTCTTTGTAGATTGCGATTTTAGTGAGTGCGTTGTGCATATACTTGTGTAATTTTAGAACATAGAGAGCGATTTAGAATATCCCAAAAAATTATACAATTTTATTTTCTAATAACTGGAATGCTCTCCTTTTCCTTTCAGGCTTAACTAACTTAAGTTAAAGGCTGAAACAGGAATAAGCTTTCAAAAAAGAAAAAAAATTCTAAAATGTTTCCAGAAGTTCGAAAACTTAGCAGAAATGCAAATGCAGTTCAACCAGTTGAGAGTTTCAACCGATCCGCTACGTGATTTACAATCACTAGAATTAGACGTAAGTAAAAAGAAAGATGGAAATATTCAAAATGCTCGCAAGACCACGGTCGTCAGCAAACCCCTAAAATTAAAAGTCTGTTTTGCGATGCCATTGTTTCAAGTTTTCAACTGTGCTTTGACCAGAAATGTCCATAGTTTCAAAACAAGTGTCAATTATACATATAAAACGTTGATTATTGACGTTACATTTCACAATTCAAAATAAATGTCTGTTAGTTAATAAAAAAAAATACGTTATAATAAGTTTAATTGAGCATACATTTTTTGGGACACCCTGTATAAATAAATTTAAAAAAAATTCCGTGTGGGGTACTTTTGTTTTAATTGTCCGCTCTACCACCGCACCCTGAGTACTAGGCCTGGACACTGATACAATAATGGTTGTTGCCGAAGTCAGATTTTTTTCAGCGTGTGTACGTCAGCGTCTATTGGATTTTCGTAGCAATAATTCGTACCAAAGTTGTTTGAAAGTCTTTGAAGCGTACGAACCCTGTATATGTAATCCCCGCTTTTTTTTATTTTTGAGGCAAATCTGCGTCTGCGAGGAAGTGTTTTTTTCGCAATTGCTAGACTTTACACTATATGTCTCCGCTTCTTTGTTCATAGCTACATTAGTTTGACATGGTACTGACGATGTCACAGAATAATTACTTCAAGATGAAATAAAGTACATTTTCTATTTAGCCATTAGAATCATAGTAATTAACACGTTGAGTGCCACGATGACTGAAACTGAAGCGCTGAAAATTTACGTTTAAAGTAATTTTTAAGAAAGTATAATCCTGTAATAAATAAAAAGTAGGTAAATTTTAAATATTTGTTCAGTAACTATTTAAAACAATGTATATTTTTTTTTCAGACATCAACCATCGATGAATGACGCGTTTTATACGGAAAGTTTGCTGTAAGCTACCGGCGGCTGACGTGGCGCTTAACGTGTTAATAACTAATATTTTTCAATATATTTGATTGACTTTTAACACACAATTAATTCAATTAGTAAATAAATCATCTGACATGTAAATTTCCAAGTGAGTGCAAAATGTCCAAACGATAACTCGAACCAGGGATCACTTGACTGAAGCCGCCAATATTCTGCCAAATGAAACTTGGTGGACCTAATTCCCCCAGCTCACCTAAATTGGTTCCAGGACTCTTAAAATTGTAAAAAAAAAAAAAACGAAAAAAAAACAGACCGTTTTCAGCATTTAATATCTTAAAATATATATGATTTAAACTTTTATTGGGATGAAAGATATAAATATGTTCTTCATCTCATGTATTTAAAAAATTTAAAGATGCAGAATTAGTAGTTATAGGGCGCTCCAAACTGTGAGACATTTGTCGAGCAGATAATCGGTATAACAGATTACGCGCAGGATTGCCAAATAAATTTTGCAACTAGAATGAAATTTTTCGTGCCTAAATATACTTCAGACTGTAGTAATGACCCTGAACCTAAAACAAGTTGTATTTAAAGCATTTTTACATTTTAAATACAAAATTGTATTTAGCTAATGCAAAATTTTGAAAATTTCAACAGTATAATCACCTAAAAATATGTTTTTTTTTAAACAATAAAAGGAAATTGTAGGTTCCGTTTTATGTGCTAAAATGGAATATATGTTTTGAAATTTTATGAAAATATATTCAGAAGTTTTTGAGATATTTTGCGCGTTATGTCCAAAAATGTCATATAGAGAAGAGAAAATTGTTTTCAAAGTTTCGGATACGCCGCTTCAGCTAATGAGCGGGTATAATCCTAAATGCCATAAGTTCTGTTCTAATGGGAATTTTAAGGAAACAATCATATCAAAATGTTCGTAAAAAATATGATTTTAACATCTAAAAAAATTAAAATTTCGAAACTTTTGAAGCTTTATCCCTTTTCAGATTGATGATACATATACAGGGTGTTCCGTTAAAGGGGTCCAATATTAATAGGGGTAATAGAGGAGATCACACGGAGCATAAATCAGTATATAATGCCTGGCCGGATCTCAATAATTTTCAAGTTACAGCAAATAGAATGAAAAATCGGAAATTTGTAAAAAAACCCTCATTGCTAAACTATCGATAATGCTACATAAAAACGAAGACCATATTTAGAAAGAGCAGAAAAAATCCTACGAAATGACATAAGTTGTTTTAGAATATTGAGAATTAATGGCGAGTTACAAGCTCTGAAACAGTGAAAAAATACAAAATCAAATATTTAGCAAAATAGTTAATCGTTAATTCCAAAAATGCAACTCTACCTACATCAAGGAAAATGTTATAAAATTTGGTCCATTCCGAAAGCTTTCGAAGAAGCTGACAATAAACCATATCAGTTTAATTGTATGGGAGAAATCAAGCAGTTCCCTAGTTACAACTCTGTACTGTTGCACGCTCGGAAAGGGCGAAACTCCGCCCATGACGATTGCAAACACCCCGTTTTAATATCTTTCAATTATACATTTCTGATCAACCTCTATCAATACCCTTTCGTTATTCAGTCTGGTCAAGTGAATGACATATTGTGCAGCTCTCGCCTTGTCTTAAAGCAAACTCCGTGACTGCTGCGTTTCCTCCATGAACTTTCAGGATGATGAAGAAGAAGTACTTTTTATGCAAATTTTCTATGTGTATAGGAAGAAAAGTGTAATAAAACAGCAGTCATCAGTGGGCGTTATGTTAAAGGGAGGCTGTTGTAAGTGGGATTGTAGTAAGTTGATGTATAATAATTATGCCGGAATACTCTAACGAAGAGTATGCGGACATGCATCTGATGTACGGGCAAGCTCATGGAAATGCATGTCTAGCACAGCGCATGTACCGTGAGCAATTTCCAAGGAGACGTTGCCCAAGTTCGAAACTCTTCATAAAAATCGATAGACGATTACGGGAGACTGGATCGTTTAATACAGCAAGCATTGATGCAGGGAAACATCGACATGTACGAACACCTGCAATGGAAGAAGATGTACTGAATATTTTTAAAGATAACCCCTCCACGAGTACACGAGCTGCTGCGTCTGAAGTCGGTGTTTCTCACCAAAGTGTGTGGCGTGTTCTGCGTGCAGAAAACATGCACCCCTTTCATGTGCAGCGGGTACAACTGTTATCAGTAACAGATTGTGCTCAACGGACAGAATTCGTACGCTGGTTGCTTAATGTAACAGAAAATAATCCACAATTTCTGGAAAATATTTTATTTACTGATGAAGCAACATTTACGAGAGAGGGCGTGGTAAACACGCACAATATGCACACATGGTCATATACAAATCCGCACACTGTTTTCCCGTCGAACGCACAACAAAAGTTCAGTGTGAACATATGGGCAGGTGTCCTCGGCGATTATCTCATAGGACCATATTTACTCCCAGATGTACTCAATGGCAGTACGTACTTGGTTTTCCTACGGGATATCTTACCGCAGTTACTGCAAAATGTGCCAGCAACTTTGCGCCACAATATGTGGTTTATGCACGATGGCGCACCGGCACATTTTTTCATAGGTGTTCGCAATCACCTCAATTCAACATATCCTGGGAAATGGATTGGACGCAGTGGACCTGTTGCTTGGCCTGCACGCTCTCCAGACCTCAATCCGTTAGACTTTTTTGTTTGGGGACACCTTAAATCGCTGGTGTATGAAACGCCTGTGGATACACCGGAGGATTTACTAGCGCGAATCGTTGTCGCTGCAGGAGACATTCCCAACTCCGTCGGAGTTTTTCGGCGTGTTCGCCAATCTTTACGACGTCGCTGTCGGCTGTGCGATTCTGTTAATGGGCGCAACTTCGAACACCTATTATAATAATGTCCGTTCGTCTGCCTTCCGACATTAAACTGTGCAGCGCAGGCCAGAAGACTATGCTTCACATATGTCATAATGTACGTGGAATGTAATTCTTTATTTGTCATTTTTCTTTTATTTTCAACACTTTTTGGCACAGTATTTTGTAAGTCACAGACTGTGGTGTACTCAAATTGTAAATTACAAAGTTTGTATGAATTAATTTAAAATTTAGTGTCTTTTTTAAATTTATAATTAATAAAATAATTATGCTATTTGTTATTATTTTTTCTATCATAAATTATGATGCACATATACATACAATAATTGTCCATGTAAAACATGTACTGAAACTTCTTGCATAGTTACAAATCGCAATAATTTTAATTATTTCCGAATTTTCACCACCAGTTTAATTTTAGAGAATTTAACTTAAGCTTTATATCAATAAAAGACCACTTTAAAATGTAGACTATTATTGTAAAGTTATTTTGGTTCATTCAACTCTTGAATAATTAAAAATGTTGCATCTCAGAAGAAGCATGATCGAAAATGTACAGTTGAGAGTAATTAAAAAGGCGGTGTTTCCAATCGTGATGGGCGGAGTTTAACCTTTGCTAGTGTCAAAGAAAGCGGAGTTGTAACTAAGAAACTGATTAATTTCTCTCACACAATTAAACCGATATGGTTCATTGTAAGCTTTTTCGAAAGTTTTCGGAATGGACCAAATTTTACTACATTTTCCTTGTTGTAGCTAGAGTTGTCTTTTTGGAATTAACGATTAACTATTTTGATGTATATTGGATTTCGTACTTTTTTCACTGTTTCAGGGCTTGTAACTCGTAAATAAATATTGCTATTTTAATACAATTGATGTCATTTTGTAGATTTTTTTCTTCTCTTTCTAAATATGTGCTTCGTTTTTATGTAGCATTATCGATAGTTTAGCAATGAGGGTTCTTTTACAATTTTCCGAATTTTCATTCTATTTGCTGTAACTTGAAAACTATTGAGATCCGACCAGGCTTTATATACTGATTTATGCTCCATGTGATCTCCTCTATTACCCCTATTAATATTGGACCCCTTTAACGGAACACCCTGTATACATCGTCAAAAGGTGCATTTGGAATTTGTTTTTGGCACCATTAATAAATAAACGTAATATTTGTCTTTCCTAATTAGAGCATTTTTTAAATTATCACAAGTAAATGGACTGTTTAAGAAAAACGGAGTCAAACAAATAAAATTTGCGTAATGGATGCCGTCTCGAAATTGTTAAGATTCCTAAGACCCATTAACGCGTCCAGCGTTTACTGGAATTCCATAAATTGTGATTTATTGAGCAGATTCAGACATCAGTCTAGATAGTGTGATCATTAATGTTAGCTGGGTGAATTAGATCCTCCAGATTCTTCCGGGACGTGCAATTGTCAGAGCATTGGTGGTTTCTCATTTAACTCCTTGAGGGCCTAATGTTAATTAAGATATGCACCAGAAACTTTTAACTAAGTTTTTCTTTTATAACTTTGAGGGAAAATAGTTGAAAAATTGATTTTCATTATTTACAAATAAAATTTTTTAATATTTCCGGTGGGAATTCAGCATTACACAAACGCAATTGCTTGCCCCTCAAGTGGTTAAGAACCCTGTTTCGAATCCTGACCCGGACATCCCCCCCCCCCACTTGGAAATTTGCAACTCAAATGATTTATTTACCAATTGAATAAATGTGTTAAATTTTAATCTAATCTAATTACGTATCCGATCGTTTACCTGAGTTCCATAACGAATGATTTATTCTGTTGAGCTGATCATAATTACCAACGTTCCGATTTTTTAATACCAATAGTTTTATGTGGAATTATTTATTATACATATACACAATTTCAGTAATTAGATGAAGCGAAAATTTGTGTAAGAATTTACTTGTATTAAAAAAATCGGAAGGTTGGCAACTATGAGCTGATACATACATAGGAGTATATGCTGTGATCTTTAAGGTTTGATGGGTGATTTATGTCCTCCAGATTCGTCGATGATGACTCAGTTGGCAGAGAATTGATGGCTTTATCCAAGAGATCCGGTTCGAATCCTTGCCTGGACATGCTTCACCCACCTGGAAATTCGCAACTCATATAATATTTTTCATGTACAATGAATATAGGCTTAACCCATTGCAGGGTTCGTACGCTTCAAGCACGCTTTATCTTATTTTTCGCAAATATTTTTTTATTTATTTATTTAATGAAATAAAATTCTATCTTCAGATAGAGCGAAAAGTGCTTTACGAAATTGCTGGTACTAAAACACCTAAAATTGCCTGAGTCACTTGATGCGTACGAACCCTGCCTTGATGGGCGGTGGGATATATTATATCCTACCTGATTTTAATACAGATACCCACCAGAAACTTTTAATTAAATTTTACTATTATAACTCTGGTGAAAGAAATTGCAAAATTGCTTTTTGATATTTAAAAATAATTTTTTTCGAATATTCCGGTGTAAATTCAACATTACAGAAACACAATTACGTACCACTGAAAGTGTTAAATTAAGTAATTTACAAAAGATGAAAAAAATGCTTTTAGACAATGGAGTTATGAATAAAGGGGAGGAGACATTTAGTGTAATGTCTACCAGTTCAAGTGAAGTAACTGAGGAGGTTGTCACAAGATGGCGGCTGCTTTTTTTAAATCGATCTTCAGTTTCTGATTACCGCAAAGACAATCTTACCACCAGTAAAATGGAATAGTAAACTTCGTCTTATTTAAGCGTCGTGTTCATGGAATTTTTTCTCAAAAATCAGATACAAATTTCTATTTGTTTTTACTGGTGTCAGTATGCCTTGTTGAACTGCCAGTTTGTTTCCCTGGTTGTCACAATATGGCGGAAAAGCAGGACCTAACTACTGCCAAAGTACACTCCTACCAGTAAAAATGAAAATCTTTTTCTATCATTATTTATGACTGAAATTTTGCAATAACAAGGCGTTTAAATAAATTGAAAATTTCTATATAAATCGACTGGTGGAAGTTTCCACCGGCGGTAAGCAACGTCTGCGATAGCGGTTACAGTTGAAGCTTCACTATTTTAACCCTCCGTCTACCAGACGGGTCCATTGGACCCGACAGGTACATACAAAATATTCATTCAAACCAGAAATTTCTTTAAAATAAACTAAGTATATAAACCAGACAAAAATAAGGTAAATAAATAATTTAAATAGTTTTAAATAAAAATTCTGGTGTAGAACGTTTTATTAAAACTTGAATAAAATTCCCGGTAGATCTAGGGTTAAGCATGTGTCAGTTCCTCTTTATTAATAGTTCCATGTTTTAGACCGGGTCGTACGCATGAAGAGATTTAGGGGATTTTAAGTGTTTTAGTACCAGAAACTTCGTTAAAGTACTGATCGCTATAAATGTATATAAAATTTTTATTCTTTATACTCGGATTTTTTTCTGAGCCTTGAATGTGATCTATAAAACGTATACACGCTAAATAATGTACAAAAAGAAGTTAAATTTTAAAACTATTGAATATTTTGTAATATTTTGTATGTACAAAACTGAAAAATGCTTTTCCAGATATGTTCGCTCATAACTTATAACAGACATATAACAACTTTAACCCTCTGTCTACCAGAACGGTCCAATGGACCCGACATGTATATTCAAAATATCTATTCAAACCAGAAATTTCTTCAAAACAAACTAAATGTATAAATCAGACAATAATAAGTTAAATAAACAAATTAAATAGTTTTAAGTAAAAATTCTGGTGTAGAATGTTTTTATAAAACTTGAGTAAAATTTCCGGTAGTTCTAGGGTTAAATAAGTGATAAACGTTATGCACACTGTAATCTATATGAAGAATTTTGTACCTCACAGATGTATTTCAATTTCAATATGCTTGCATTAGTGTTATAAAATTAAAATACACTACAAATAATTATCGCCATACATCTTAATTTAATAGAATTTCACTCTTAAATTTGTCCGGTATTTATTTTTGATTTTTTTTTCCAACGTTGCTTTCGCTAGAGTCTCTTATACTCGGGACGTGGCTGGGGACCTACGAAACTAGCTTCCACAAAAGAGTCTGAATAAGTAGAAGAATAATGGGCTGCGGACGAAAAGAAGCGAGTAAGGCAAATGTTACTTTGCAAAAATTCTTGCAGAAAGTGCTGGAAAGTACATGAAGCGTATGAACTCTGTTAGATATAGAGAATAAAATTCTTTACGTGAGTTTCTTATGAAATTAGCATTAACCTCTTCGAGGGAGGTGGTTCATTTTTGGACCACTTTATTTTAATTCGTAAATGTCACATTTGCTCAAGAATAATGAAATGAAAATTTTCTTTTATCAAGTGCGTGAGCAAAGGCTTTTGCTTATTTTGAAATACATTTGTTTGTAAATTTCTGTTTCGTTCACCCATATTAGTATTTTGCGATTAGAAGTTCCTTGCCCCTGAAAGTGCTAAAAATATTTTTACTAAAAATTAACACGTTCACTGCCAAAACTATAAAGTAAGAATCTTCAAATTTCTTGTTGAAAGTCGTTTGACATCACAAATTCAGAAAGGTAATTTCGCTTTTCTAGTACAGCGATATTTCTGCCAATAAATCAGACATGCTTTTTTAATTCTAAAATAGTGGTGGCAAAGTAATTAATAAATTAAAATCACGAGTATACTCGCGATTGGCAGAGAACGGGTTAATGAAATCTTTTATTTTTATTACTTCAATAATAATAAAAAAACTTCTTAATACACGTATGACAAAATAATAACTTCAAGATGAGAAAATAAGTATATTTTATATGGAAAAATCTAACAATCCTAGATGAAAGAAATCATTAAAGTTATCCTTGTTAAAAAACGCATAAAATAAATGCTCTAGGTTATTTTTATTTACATTCCTTATCTTGTATTTATATGAAACTACGTATGTTATACAATAAGCAGAAAGCAAACAGTGAAGAAAAATAAAATCAATAAATAAATATCGTTTAGAATTATGCAAACGCCACAAACTTCTTCGTAGAGCAAATTACCATTAAATGTGTCTTTCCCATATATCTTAAACTGAATAAATGCTATTCGAAAATCGGTATTTTACATTTAGGAGTGCTGGACGAATGCCAAATTTGTTTGTATCATACATTCAAGAACAGAATTAGCCATGGGACAATTCTTTCCTTTTTTAAGAGAAAATTATTTCTTGTATTTACAGGCATTAAAATTTATTATTGTAAAATATTCGGAAATAAAACTGTGAAAAAAAAAAAAAAAAAAAAAAAAAAACGTTAAATTTACATTATGTTAAAAAATGTCAGTATCAGAATAGATATTTTAATCATTTTAAAATTGTAAAATGGTGGGTAAAATCCCCAAATAAAAAAATATATAAACTTAACCCCTTATCGGTCGCATTAAATTACGGTTTAAAAATTAAAATTGCTTATTGGCACCACTTTTTTGACAAAGAAATATTCACCTTATTTAATGACAAGTAAAATGATAGAATAATAAAGCTAATTACACTATTTTACAAAACTGGTGGGAATCAAACAAATTTGAATAAATCTAAAACAAGACGCAGCCCGTGAATATGTCGGGAGCGAGAATTAAGGGGTTAAAATCTGTTTCGATTCGTAATATATCTATGCGTTGCATTTCCACGTTGAACTGCACAGGTGTCGTACGCTTAAGGCATTTGTTTTCAGGACAAATATCACTATTTGTTTATAGAAAAATAAATCTAGGTTAAACGCGCGAAATTTCGCCTTATTTAAGAAGTGATTTTTGCATAAGAAAATACTGGTACCGATGAATTTCCCGGTCGTTAAATTTAAAGGACAAGTACGACTCCTGACTGCATGATATGCAGATTTTATAGTTTAGAACTTCATAATCATATCATGTAAAAAAAAAAGTCTGTATAACATGACTAAACACGTTTCTGCGACATTATTAATGGTTTTCGATTTAAGAAAAAGAAAAAGAAACAACAACAAAAAAAAAACAACAAGTTGTATGTTATACAGAATGCAAGGCATCAAAACTATTACATTAGCTCACCTGCGCTCATAAGCAAAGCCTGAAATGTAAGATTAATATCCGTATTCGTAGATCTAATGGAGTTATTAATAAAGAGGGGAAGACATATAGTGTACTGTCTAACAGTTGCGAGTGAAGTAACTGAGGAGGTTGTCACAAGATGGCGACTGCTTTTTTTAGAATCGGATCTTCAATTTCTGATTCCAGAGGGGCAAACTACCACCAGTAAATTTGAATAGAAAATTTCGTCTATGTTATTTTTAAAATCTAAATTCTAAAAACACATTTTTTTTTCTCAGCATTAATTATTGCTGAACGTACAGGGATACCACAGGCAACTATTTCTTAATTCTGCCTCACACCGCTTTCTCAATACAAAAATTATTGACATACTGTTCGAGAACATTTGCAAGAGAACTGTACTACAAAATCTGCTTTTTTTAAATAGTGGTGCGAATAGAATAGAAAAATAGTCGCCTATGGCTGCCCTGAACGCATAAAGGAAATATATAAATAAAAAAGCAATTCAAAAATGTTTACCTTAATGTTTTAAAAAGAAATTCGATACTTTTTAATTATTCATCATATCTATTGGTTAAAAATCTGTCACGCATCATGACTACTATAAACTGATACTCAACACAATCTTCAATCAAATATATAATTAATTAATGGCTTTCTGTGAAATAAGTATTTGAATGAATTATTAATTTTCTATTTCAATTAAAATATAAATCTAATTACTTTAAAATTGAAAAAATGTGTTTCGTAAAAAAGTATTTTGTATCATGGGAACATTTAAATAATTGGAATTTGGTTAGTTTTCACTTTCAAATTCAATTCCTTTAATTGATTCTGTAACTAAGTTTCATTACCTATCTGGAATAATTTATTTAAGCTGAAGGAAGATCTTTTAGTTGAAATGTCAATAAATAACGATTTTAAATATTATAAATAAATGTTTTTATTGCAATGTAATGTGAAATGCAGATAATTAAACGTTTAGACAGATAAGTTTAATTGCTATCTGCAAATAGCATTCTCAATATTGAGTTCCATATCACTTAGCACTTTCTTGTGTTTTTAAAAACGTCAATTAATCAGTTTTGAAGATATATATATCTATATATATATGTATATAATTATATATATATAACCATTAATTAAATATTACCGACCATCCACAAAAATTGTAATAGTATAAATGAATTGATAATAATACAGTTTCCCCAAAACACACTGAATGGATACTAATATATATATATATATATATGTGTGTGTGTGTGTGTGTGTATAAGTCTATTTCTATGTATATATATATATATATATAGCTGCCAACTTGTACCGGTTTTTCATACACCTAAAATTTAATAGCAAATTTTAGCTAATTGAATCACCGAAATTTGAGAAATTTTAACGTTTCAATAAGTCAAAAATTTCTGTAAAATTTTAGTGGTAAGAAAATCCGTACAAGGTAGCACGTATGTATATACTAAAAGGTTTCATTTATAATCAAGTATGCAATATGATGCACATTTTCTAACATTTACATTAGTGCTCGCGATTATACGTATAAAAAATATAAAACGTATTATACAGATTCGGATTTTGGATAGGTGTAATAATGGAGTTATGACAAGTTTCGTACGGGAACCGTTATTTTCAAAGCCCAATATCAGAATTTTTTTATAGAAAAATAAACCTAGTTTAAACGAACGAAATTTCGCCTTATTTCAGTAGAGATTTTCCATAAGAAAATACTGATTCCGAGGAATTTCTTAGTCTGGAAATTCAAGCACCCGCATAAACCCTGTTATGAATAATGAGGTGGAGACATGTGTCGTTTTGTCTAAAAGTTGCAGATGAAGTAACTGAGGAGGTTGTCAGAAAATGGCAGCTGAATTTAAAAAAAATGGATCCGCAATTTCTGATTCCCGAGGGGCAAACATCCCACCAGTAAAATTGAATAGAAATTTTCGTCTTAATTAAGCGTCATATTTCTGGAACTTTTTCTCAAAAATGTCGTAAAAATTTCTATTTGTTTTTACTGGTGCCAGTATGCCTTGTAAAAGTGTCAGTTTGTTTCCCTGGTTGTCACAATATGGCGGAAACACGGGGCCTAATTACCGCCAAAGTAAACTCCTACCAGTAAAAATGAAAATCTGTTTTCACCATTATTTATGGCTGAAATTTTGTAATAATAAGTTGTGTAAATAAGTTGGAAATTTCTATTTAAATCTACTGGTGGAAGTTTCTACCGGCGGTAAACGACACTTACGATAGCAGTTACAGTTGAAGCTTCACTACTTTAAGGATATGTCAGTTCCTCTTTATTAATAGTTTTATGGTAGCTCTAAACAAAAATAATCCGTATAGTACAAAGAAATAAACTTAAATTTCGATACAAAACTTGAAAAGCAAAACTTGTTTCAAAACAACTTAGTCTTTCTTCACCCTTCCATAAATGACATGCTTCTGTTCTGAAGACATCTTCTACATTATTATCATTATTATTATATCATTAGAAATGACATCTTCTACAGGAAGACTGAGCTTTTTTCTGGCCAAGTCGTCTTCGGTTTCTGATTTATTAGGAAGTTTTTAATTCTCCTTTGGGATAATGAGAGGTATTAGACTCCATCCTATGTGCTATCTTTTAAAACCAGGCCTGATTAACAATTGGGGCAAACGTCCACCAGTAAGTTCTAGTGGAAATCTTTTCTTATTTAAATGCCTTATTCATGCAAAATTATTGTCCTGAATAAGGCATAATTTTCTATTCTTTTTAATGGTTCAAATTTGCCCATTTTGTAGCCAGGCCCTGCCTAAACCCTTCATAACAAAATACTGTCTAAGGTCTCACTTAAAAAATAAACAACAACAAAAACTTAAGTTAAACCAGAATAGTTATTTCATGCATGAAATCGAGTATTTTTTGGAGGTTGAAGTGAGTTCGCTCCAAACAATACGAATTTTCGTCGGTTTTTTGGAAGTGACGATACCTTCTTTCTTTTCAACGCCCTTAAATATTTGGCCTGGACACTGAGTCAAAAATGGCGGCTGCCGAAGGCGGATTTTTTTTAACCCCTTAATAGTGTGGCCCGAACTGGATTCGGGCTAGAACACTTTGCTTGCTTCGTTATTAAAAACATTTTGATACCACTAATTTGTAACTGTAAATTTATCTTTATTGATTGTCTGATATTTTTCGATTAAGTAAGGTAAATATTTTATTATGGAAAAAGTGGTGACCAGCCCCATTTTTAATTTTTTTGTAAGAAAACAAATCTCACTGTTAAGGGGTTAACCCCTTGAGGGGCGGAGGGATATATTATATCCCACCTACGATTAATAAAGATTTACACCAGAAAAAAAAATTATTAAATTTTACTTTTCTAACTTTGGTGGAAAAAATTCGTAAAACTGCTTTTTCTTACTTTGCAATAAAGTTTTTGGAAGATTCTTCGACATTACAGAAACACAATTACTTTCCCCAGAAAGAGATAACGTATGTACGGTCCCTTAAATTTAGACACCAGTATTTAATAAAATATATCTGTGAATTATTTAACCCCTTCGGGACGAGCGCCTTTTATAGAATTTTTAATCTTTTATCACCGGTTTTACAAAACAAAAATTTTAGCCTAAATGAATCGGGAAAATGCTCGGATTAAATAAGGCAAAATTTACAATAAAAATTTACTGGTGAGAATAATCACTGATTCTGAGCACCTTAAGCGGCACGTATACGGGTCGCTCGTCCCCAAAGAGTTAATCTCAGAAAAAAGGCTAAAAAAACTTATGAAACTTATTGGTGCGAAAATTCAAGATACTGTACACACGCAGAGAAAAATCCGCCTTCGGCAGCCGCCATTTTTCTGTCAGCGCTTCGGCCTAGTATTCAGAGGACGTTGGTCTTCTCCTAGATATGACTACTGGATCCCAGGCATGGAACTATTAAGAAAGAGGAACTGACATATCCTTAAAAGAGTGAAGCTTCAACTGTAACCGCTTTCGTAGGGGTTCGTTACCGCCGAGACAAACTTCCACCAGTAAATTTAAGTGGAAATTTTCTCTATATTCAAACGCCTTATTAAAGGCAAATTTCAGTCAAAAATAATTGCAAAAATTTATATTCCTTTTTACTGGTGGAAGCTTACTTCAGCGTTAGTAGTTCCGCCATATTGTGACAACCAAGACAACCTCTTTTCAGTGTCAGTGAAAAGATTATAATACCTGGCCAAACTGACACCAGTAAAAATAAATAGAAATGTTTTACCATATTTGCCTGAGAAATTTCCCATTGATAAGGCGCTTAAATAAAGCGAAATTTTCTATTCAATTTTACAGGTGGAAGTTTTCACCGGCGATAATCAGAATCTGTGGATCCGATTAAAAGAAACAGCAGCCATATTTTGACAACACCCTCAGTTACTTCACTCACAATTGCTAGACAATTCACTAGATGTCTCCTGCTCTTTATTCATAACTCCATTATCCCAGAAGACTCTCTCTAGGACTTGGGAATGCGGGGCACTCGGCCTCATGTTCTTCGCTCAAACGCTTGGAAATCAACACATAAGAATGAAAACACATTTAATTAAATTATTCTGTATCAAAGTATGTTTTCTTTTCGCTTTAAGAAATTGGAAGTTTGGCAAGTATGCTAATGATATTGCACCTATGAGCAATATTGTGCAGTTTGTATATTTTTAGAGTTTGGTGTCTTATTGACTTATGATACATTCTGTATAATAAACTAGCACGTTTCGCATAATATGTTCAACAGTTTTTCCAAACCAACCATTAATCAAACGAAAAAAATCAATGAATTTGACTTTACATGAACCTTATCTGGGATGTCTTACCACATTCCTGAAAAAGATGCCAACATCCTGCTTCTAATATTTTTTCTAATGTGTCTTAAAAAATTGGGATGTTCAGGATCTAACCTTTTGATTGGTCATTTACAGACGTATTTGGAAAAGAAGGATAAAATGATATGTTATATACTAAAACCTTACCGGACAAATTATCGAACTAACAATCAAATCCTAACAAAATCCATTCAGCAGAACTTCTTCAAAAGTACAATCTTTCATAATTGGCATCATCTGATTACAGAACATTCCCCCGTAATTCGATAACTGAACAACGTAGAACATTATGCAATATTATATACTAAACCATTCCCTTGAAAATTGTCGAACTTAACCACTTAACGCTCGAATTAAATTACGGTTGAAAAACTCAAATTGCTTGCACCACTTTTATGAAAAAGAAATATTCACCTTATTTAATGACAAGAAAAACGATACTTAAATATAGCCAATTTCACTATTTTATAAAAGTTGTGGGAATCAAACAATTTGAGTAAAAGACACAACCCGAGAATATGACGGCAGCTATAATTAAGGGGTTAAAATGCAAGGCTCCCCAAAATTCACTAAGTAGCACTGTTGCGAGAGGGAAATTTAAAAAAAATCAGATTTCTTTATTGGTACCACTTTTTTGAAATTTTAACATTCACTTTATTTAATGACATATTAATTAAGGCGATAAGAAGGGGAATTTTGTCATATCAAAAATGTAGCGAACTGGCAACACTGCTCAGTAGAACTTTTTAAATGTGTTATCTCTGATAATCAGGTAAATTTGATTATAGAACTTTCCATCATCGTTCTATAACCATGAAACGTATAACAGTATCCAATATGCTTAAAACTTCCTTGAAATATTATCTAGTTATCACGGCAAGTCGTATCAGAATCCATTCAGCAGAATTCAAGTTGCAACGAAATCCCTGTTAGCATTTCTTATATACAGGATGCCCATAAATAAACGACCCTACTTTAAAGTTGTCTACAGACAAAGTTATTATTCATAAACCTGTGAAATTTTGAGAAATACATAATAAAGGGATAGGAATTTGTTTAAGCTAAAAAAATATATAAATAACAATAGTTCAAAATTTCGCCACCAGAGGGCGATTTTTAATAAATTACACATTTAACGTTACGATAGTTTAGAAATTTTATTTCCGGGATATTCATAATTAATCGACCGTATTTTAAAGTTGTCTACAGACAAAACTATTATTCAGAATGTTGTGAATTTTTTTGGAGAACATAATAAAATTATGGGAATTTGTTTGAGCGAAAAAAAAAATTAGCAGACCGTTTTTTTAAGGAATTTCATATTTACCATACATTTACGATAGTTTAACAAATTTTGTTAGTATCAAACATGTTCTGCATGACTTTCATCATTTTCAGATACCTTCTGGAATCGTAAGATAGCATGTTCCACAGTTGATCGCAGCGTGTTCTGGGAAATGCTAGGAACATGTCGTGAAATGCTGTCTTTAGAATAAGGTTAAGTTAATAAATAAAATTTCTAAACTATTGTAGTGCTAAATGTGTAATTTATTAAAATCGCCCTCTGGTGGCGAAATTTTGGACTATTTTTATTTATACTGTTTTAGCTTAAACAAATTCCCATCTCTTTATTAAATGGAGCTATGAATAAAGAGGAGGAGACATATAGTGCACTGTCTACCAGTTGCGAGTGAAGTAACTGAGGAGGTTGTCACAAGATCGCGGCTGTTTTTTATTTAATCGGATCTTCAGTTTCTGATTACTACCAGGGCAAAAGTCTCACCGGTAAAATTTAACAGAAAATTTCGTCTTAATTAAGCGTCTTATTCACGAAGTTTTTTTCTCAAAAATGTCTTAAAAATTTCTATTTGTTTTTACTGGTGTGAGTATGCCTTGTAAAACTGCCAGTTTGCTTCCCTGGTTGTCACAATATGGCGGAAACGCAGGGCCTAACTACCGCCAAAGTAAACTCCTACCAGTAAAAATAAAAATCTGTATCTACCATTATTTATGACTGAAATATTGTAATAATCAGGCGTTTAAATTAGTTGAAAATTTCTATATAAATCTACTGGTGGACGTTTCCACTGGCGGTAAACAACTCCTGCGATAGCGGTTACAGTTGAAGCTTCACTATTTTAAGGCTATGTCAGTTCCTCTTTATTAATAGTTCCATGCTTTATTATGGCTTTCACAAAATTTCACAACTTTATGAACTATAGTTTTGTCAGTAGACAGCTTTAAAGTAGGGTTGTTTAATTATGGATACCCTGTATATATATATATAGTAGGAGAGGTTTTCCACTTTTCAATATTTTATGAGTTGCTGAGTGGGTCTTGATTGCAAAGAATAGTGGTAATCTGCATGCACACCTGCAAGTTCGGCACATATTTTAAGAAGAAAGAAAAAAGCTTGCGTCAAGCACAGATTGTGAAACACCTTCCGACACATTCAGAATTATGTAACAAAACTGCACCGTTTAAAAAATTAAAATATTACGTCTAATTCAACCCTATGGAAACGCATAACACATTTCAATACCCATTTTCAGCTGTTCCCATCTACAATCGTAAAATTTTCCGAATTTTTTCAGGAGCGCTGTATATGATATATAGATTTGTATCTATTAACTACATGCATGCAAACATTTAGTTCACTTAAGAAACACATGTACTTTAGTTGAAAATTCCCATTCAGCAATTTCATTTAATAAGGAGAATGGTATGAGAATACTTTTGTGCAGCCATGTATATGAGGTATAGAATTTATATATAACGAGTAACAAGTAAAAAATTAATTAAATATAAAAGCGCATGATTTATTTAGCATTAGCGTAGCCGATTTCTTTTGTGTGCCCTGTAAATGAATAAAATTTTTTATTAAAGCCCTGTTCTAACGTGATCGTACTGAAATTCAGTGATTTATATCAGTTTGAATACATTTGAAATAGCATAATGTCATAAAAATTCTCTGCAAACGATTCCCCCCCCCCATTATACCATAATGTAATGGAAAATTATGAGTGCCCCTGTAAATGAACTATTAATCCTACTTACTTCATATACTATGCCATACACGATGTGGTGACCCTAAATAAACTTTATCAATTACATGAAAAGCCGAGTATATGTACGGGAGTTATACCGTGGACAGACGGTCAGACAAACCGAATGCATAAACAATTTTCAACTTTTTTGGAAAGTGTTGAAAAGTATATACAGTTTATGAATACTTTATTAAATGTATAATAAGCATACCTCACGATTATTTCAAAAACTCTCATGACATAAAAATAAACATAAAGTTTCTATAATATTTTTACTATTAATAACTTTTATACTGGTGTAGAATTTTGCAAACCTGCCCCAAAGCGATTATTGTTTCATCCGATATTCAAGAACAGAATTCTATAAAGTACAGGATATTATTCACAAGATCCAAGCAATAAATATTAAATTGCTAATAATGGTTAAAATTTATATTGACGAGTTTATAATACAAGTTTATTCTAATATGTAGACATATAACTGCAAAAATTATGTCATAAGTGCAGCTATCCTTGACCTGAATTCCGCTTTGGAAATCTACAATACAGGCGTCATGTATATTATTTAACCTATCATTTCCAATTTACTTTAAAATATTAATAATACTAACACATTCAAAAAATACCTCTCTTATTAAAAACAAAATTTATCAAAACGTAAGAAAATGTGACTTCATGAATACATTGTGACCTATTTGAATATCTAATCCATATCCAAATTACTTTTTTAAATAAACATTCGTTTAAGTATTGTAATGTAAATATGTAACAAATGAGAATTCTGTCGTTTTCGAATGTGAATAATACATTTTTATCTAAATTTGCATTATCACGCAATGAACTAGTATTGTAAGAATTAATTAAAATATAAGCCAAATGAAAAGAATATCTTAGAACATCGTATTTCGTATTGAGAATTGTATTCGTATACATTTGAATATATGCGTTTAGCATCGAGGTTTATTATTAAATAAAATTTATTTATTTATGCAAAAAGTTTCATTATCTCTTTGTATGCATGTATGTGTCATTATTTGTTATTTCTGTATATTGTTTAGTTATTTTTTATGTGATTAATTTATTATAAATATATATGATTGTGTGACTGTAGGAATAAATCGAATGAAAAAAAGCATTCTAGTTATGTTAATTTTAGAAGTGTGTGAGAAAACAATTTAGGAAAAAAATGTTATTCTGAAAAGATTCGCATACTCATTCAGAATATCAGGGTTCGTGCGCGTAAAGAATTCAAAAAGAAATTTAGACCTTTCAGTACAAGGATTTTTTTAAATATTATTTTCCTTACTTATTGCTAAACAGACCTAACTTGATATATAAAAACCACTACGTTAAGAAATTTCTGGTACTAAAATGTATAATTTTTTTGTAATTCCTTATGCTTACGAACACTGCTATATTGACATACTCTAAAAATAAATTTTGAATTTCTCGAAATAATAAATTCATTTGTAAATAATGATTAAAATGCAAGTTTAAAAAGCTTTAGAAAACGGTTAGCGAAAACAAGTTTTGTTTACGACAAAATTAACCGTAGTCAGGAGCTGATTCGTTATCATAGAAATACTCAAGGCTAAAGGACACGAGTTGTGACGTCATCACTAATCTACTGACTTCTCACGAGTATTGGAATTCACACCGGAAAATTTTGAATAGCAATTTTCTTTTATTTTATTTGGGGAATATCTGTCATCGTATAAAACAAAATTAACTATTTAAACTTATTGGTGAGAATTCGGAACCTCTTAAATAAAAAATCAGCCAGATGCAGTATGTCACAGTGTTGCCGCATCTGGCTGATTTTTTATTGGGGGATTTCAAATTCTCACCAGTAAGTTTAAGTAGTCATTATTGTTTTATAACATAACAGATATACCAGAAATAAGATAAAAGAAAATTGCTATTCAAAATTTTCCGGTGTGAATTCCAGTACTAGTAAGAAGTTGGTCGATTAGTGATGACGTCACAACTCTTGTCCTTAGGCCTTGAGTATTTTGATGGCAACGGCGGATGACCATCGGGCAAACTTTCATCAATAACAACGAAATTTTTTTTTTTTTTTTTTTTTTTATCCATTTGGAAAAATGGTTATTGTCCTCGTCAGGGTAGGAAATCAAAAGCATATCTGAAGCTTTTTATTGGTTTAATCTACATTTTATTCGTTTTCTGATTGTTCTATACAGTAATCTGTAATTCTCTTTACTTTCAACAGAGATGGATACTTCTGTTGCCACTATGACAAAAATGTAATAAAAACTACAAAAAAAAAATAACTCAGAAACAAATTGAGATACAGCTTTCAAACAAATTGCATTTTAAAGTACATTTTTTTCTCTATACGTCGATGTAAAAAGTAATATTGTGGGATGTTTAGAATTTTAAGAATGAAATTTCATTTAAAATTAGTCGTCAGATTTCTTGGACGATGGAAAAGCCTTTTCCCGAACAGCCAATGAAATGCTTGGATAATACGTAAGTTTCAGGTGGATAATACGTACGAGTCGCAGGCGATTGTTATCGCTTGAAATTTTTACGTGTAATAACTCTATTAATGTTTAATTCATGGCGTACGTAATGTATGATCAACTCCGTGCTATTTTTTTATGTCTTAAATTTTAGTCTTCGAAAAAATCATTTTCCAAATGGTCGTTATAATTTGTTAAATTGCTTTTATTTTTTTTATTTTTTCTTTTCTTCTTCTTTTTTTTTTTTTTTGTGTTTACGACAGACGTTCCGCATGAGTAACAGGGAGGGAAGCCTTGAGCCACAAATGTCTGATTTTCACAACTAAATTTTTATAATGTTCTTCGCCTTAATAAGTATCAGACATTCATTCATTAAAGCCAAGAAATATTATAAAAAATTAGTGGTAGTAATGGGTCATTTGTTGCGCAGCACTTGCATCCCTGGAATAAATGGTTTTTAACACTAGAAAGCCCGGGATTTTACTCAAGTTTTATAAAAATATTTGGCAACATAATTTTTATTGAAAATTATTTGATTGATTTCTTAAAGTAAATCTGCGTTTTTAAAATGTAACTTATTTTGTGAAAGAATCACTGGTTCCAGTTGATATTTAAGCATATGGTCGGAGTCGAATCGACTCTTTCTAGCGTTGTAGTGTTAAAAGGGTTAAAGTTTGTATTCAAATTTACTAATGGACGTTTTCCAGGCGTTATTCAGGTTCTGACCTTAGTATGTACAATAAACCGTTAACGCCCTTATAAAAGATTATATTTAAAAATAGTTTGTGCTGTTGAGTGTTGCAAAATCTGCAGTAATTTTTATTCAAAAATTCCGAATTCCTATGAATAATATTGAATCTAATTATTTTACTTTATATATTCACTTACCTCAACAGTATTTAACAGAGCGATCTGATTTGAGAGTCATTCCTAACCCCTTGAGGGGCGATGGGATATATTTTATCCCACCTACGATTAGTGAATATTTGCACCGGAAATTTTTTATGAAATTTTACTTTTTTAACTTTAGTGGAAAAAAGTCGAAATTTGCGTTTCCTTATTTTGATTTTTTTTTCTAAATGCCCGGTGGGAATACAGCATTACACAAACGTAATTGCTTGCCCTTCAAGGGGTTAAATAAAACAATTATAACATTTTAAATTTTCTGTTAAAAATTTTGACTAAAAATCCGCTAGTTTTTGCAACACTACTGCTAATATATTAAAAGGTCGTTTTTTTTGTTTTTTTTTCTTTTTGTTATTTTTTTCGTTTCATTTTAATATAATAAAGTACGTACATTATATTGTGTATTAATGTTTTTTTTTTTTTTTTTTTTTTAACTTCGCAAAAGTATTAATTATGAAAATGTGAGTAACCATTTTCAGAATAAAATGTATGCATAAGACAAATTTCTACAATGTCTTTAATTAATTTATTATTTTTTTTATTTTACTAAAAAATCTACATTATTAATATTAAATAAATGTAGCGAAACAGCACCAAAAACTGGCGATATGAAGCAATTAAAATAATAACACTTTGTAAAAAATCACCATAAAATTAAAACAAAACACAGGACGCGTTTCGAGATAAAAACATAACAGCTCGTCATCAGCTACAGCATACACGTGTCCGTAAACGAACAAGTTCAAAAAGTTCATTTTTGAACTTGTTCGTTTACGGACACGTGTATGCTGTAGCTGATGACGAGCTGTTATGTTTTTATCTCGAAACGCGTCCTGTGTTTTGTTTTAATTTTATGGTGATTTTTTACAAAGTGTTATTATTTTAATTAAATAAATGTCTTTATGCTTAATAAAAATAAAAATAAGGATTTAAAGTAAATATAGAAATAAACATCACTCCATTAATTATTCATTTTTATTACTAAAAACAAAATATATTTCAGAAATATGAACGCAAAATGTTTTCCTTGAACTGTGCGCAAAATTAAATTTATTCAACATTTTGAAAGATTTTTTTTAGTTGCACTTCAGCTAAAGTTATTACGAAAGTGCATTAGATTAATGTGGACAGTGTTGGAGATGTCTTCAATTCTCATTTGTAATAGTCTAAAATGGAAGATGCTTTTCTGCATACATTAAATATTTTAAATTAAATTTTAAGTTTCATTTCTAATTTAATTTTTTTTCTTGTTCGATGATTTATATTTGAAGTAAAGTACGTTTAATACTAAAAAAATAACTAGATAAATTTTTACGATGAGGATTACATATAGTGACGTGCAGAATGAATAATTTTACTACAGAATGAATCATTAGGGCATACGCAGAAACATAGTTTCCAATATTTGTATTTATATTTGATCAAATATCAAAAGAAATTTATTTAAAAAAATAATCAAAATCATAGTTACCAACCTTCGTAGTTTTTTTAGTCAATTACGCACAGAAATTTTCAATATAAAAATGATTTTATATGTTAAAAAAATTTAATTTTAATAAAAATGAGAAGTTTGTTTTCCATACAAAATTTCTGCTAGGTATTGAATTAAAAAAATTAAATTTAATTTAAAAAATCAAAAAATCCGACAGCGAAAAAAGCGAACTAATTAATTATTTCTCATCAGTGTTAATCTATTTTTTATATTACTTACCTATTTTTTTTATTTACTCCCATTGATAACTTTTAAGTTGTGTTTAATTGTTAGTTCCTATCTACAAACACTGTTTTGATAAGGCCTATAGATGTCTATGATGATTAGAGTTGCAGTAAAGCAGCTAGAGATCCTACCTACACAACTTCGAGGTTGTGTAATATTTAAACGGAGCTTCTGACTGTAAAATAGTTAAAGAAACATGGTCTTCATTTTGAAAGACATATTCGGTGATATACCACTCAATATGTTGCGTGCATCTTTTTTTTTCGTGTCAAACGCCATTTCGTATTTTATGGCCGCCATTTTCTATTTTACGATCGCCGTTTTGAATTTATAAAAACAAAACCTAGCTTATAACCATCGGATGGCTAGAACGAATCGATAGAGACCTCATTCATTAAAATACATCCAGCCGTTGGGATGTTTCGAGGGTATAAAAAAATCCAGATACCCAGATACGCGTGAAACACATAACCCTTCTTGGCAGTCGGGTAAAAAGCTTGAGGCTATGCTTTTTCGCATGCGCGAATGATTTCTTCGAATACTAAAATTCTTCATTCTGCCCATCACTTGTCACATATCATTTTCTCTGAAGAAATTTTAAACAATTATACTAAACATACTCAACACCCATAACAACCATCTCTTCTCGCGATCCACAAACACATGTTTGCTACATGAGGTGTGCTGCAACTAATGTTTCCAGATGTGCCGGGTAAACGGGGCCTCAAAATCCTCTGAACACAAGTATTTAAAAGTAATTTTTGTTGCCTTATCTATTAGGTTGGCAACTAAGTGCCCGCAGTTCTTTTAAATAAATGTTTTCTACCGGAATATATATTTTGTTTTGTGGATAGAGTTAATTTGTGTTACATCTATGCCTTTAAAACGGAGTGTCAAGTTGAGAAAAAAGCGTATTTCCGACAGCTCCTTCTCTTTGCTTTTAATCAAGGTTGTAAGGCCGCAAAAGCTGCTCGCGACATTTGTGCTGTGTATGCAGAGGGTGTCATAGCTGAAACAACCGCTCGTGGTTGGTATGCCAAGTTTAGGGCTGCCACAGTCGACTATTTTTATATTCTGTTTGCACCACTATATTGCTAATATAAATTTTGAAGTGTATTTCTCTTACAAATGTTGTCAACATGAGTGTTAATGATTTCTGTTTTGCGAAAGTGGTGCCAGTTTTACTTAAAAAATAATCGCCCTGCAAGTTCAAAAATGGAAATTTTGATCTCAAATACGCACCTCGTTCTGGCCGTAAAGATGAATTCGATAATGAATGATTAAATCAACTTTTGTATGATAATTCGAGTCAAACACCGTGTTGCCAGACGTGCTACTTTTTTTAAATCAGATTTTTAACTGGCACCACTTTTTTGAAATAGTAAAGTGTCACTTATATAATGACATATTAAATAAGGCAAAAACAAATAGAATTTTAACGTTTCAAAAAAGTGGTGCCGATCAAGAAATATGAATTTTAAAAAAGTAGCCTACTGGCAACACTGGTGAAACAACAAAGGAAGTGGCAGAGAAAATGAAATTATCCCACACTCCTATAGAGAAGCATCATAAGTCGATGAGAAAGGTTCAGAAGTGTGGATCAGGGGTTCCTCATGCTTTAAGCGACAACAAAAAAAATACGAGCCACAATCTCCGATGGTTTGCTTGCTTATCACCGCTCAACTCATGGACACAAGCAACGATTTCTTTACCGAATCGTTACCGGCGACAAAAAATGGTGCCTGTACATTAATATGAAGCAGCGCAATGAATGGCTTAGCCCCGGTATATTAGCGACACCGCGCGTGAACCAAGATCTTCATCCACGTAATACGATGTTGTGCATATGGTGGGACGGGAAGGGATTATCCATTACGAATTGCTTGAACGTACCAAACCGGTCAACACGGAACTCTCTGTTCGACAAATGAAACGACTCAACACGGTTATTCAAGAGAAAAGACCTAATAATCGGCAACATGGAGCTCTTTTGCTGCCGGCAACACCCGCCCTCATATCGCCAATATGACCAAGGAAGCCATTCAAACGCATGGCTCGGAAGTTCTGCCACAACCGCCGTACTCTCCCGATTTGGCTCAAACGGATTTCCACATCTTTCGATCTCATTCAAATGCTATGCGCGGAGTTTCGTTCAATACTAATGCAGAATTGAGAGCTTAGTTGAATGAAATTTTCCAGTCCAACCCGGGGGATTTCTACCATCGAGCTGTTGAAAATCTTGTTGAACGTTGGGAAGAAGTTGTAAACAACAAGGAAAATATATTGTTGATTAATTATTTGTTATTTTTTATTGAAAAATAAACTTTTAAAAAATAAAAAAAAAAAACGGCGGGAACTTAGTTGCCCACCCAGTTGGCATTCCATAGTTAACATTTCATTTTAACCCTTTCGACTCGGGCGTCTCTTACACAAATTTTATTCGGTTGACGCCACTTTTTAAAAAGAAGTTTCCTTGAAGTACACAATTTCAAAAATGCTCTAATTAAATAAAGCAAATTTTATTTTCCTTTATTACTGGTGTAAAAAAAAAAAGCAAATTTTGCAAAGAAAGATGATATCCAGTCAGACTGGACATACGAGCGCAAACAGTTATTGATCCAAAATATAGATTCGGTATAAAAAATAGTATTTAAAAACGCGGCGGGAACTTAGTTGTCAACCCACTTGGCATTCTATAGTTGACATTCCATTTTAAGGGTGTGAAATTCAACATAAATTAACTCAATCAAAAAAACAGAATATAGATTCCGGTACAATGAATGTATTTAAACAAACTGCGGGAACTTGGTTGCCAACCCAATAATAACAGAATTACCTGCGATTAAAGATGGCGAAATAAACTGTAAGAAATTAGCGGTGTTCAGAGCATTCGAAGCCCTGATTTACGCGGGACACATGGCAGCAGTGTTGCCAGTGGGCAACTTTTAAAAAGTTCATATTTGTTGATTAGCACCACTTTTTTCAAATGCTAAAATTCCCCTTAACCCGTTGAGTACGCCCACGTGCGATGCGTGCGTGTTGAAAGTACGTTCGTTACGACAGCAACGTGGGCTGCGTACGTGTTTTCCAGTGTAATCGCATCTGGTTGATTTTTTATTTAGGCATTCCGAATTCTCTCCTGTAAATTTTAATAGTTATTTTTGCTTTGTAAGAGAGTAAATTATTTATTATAATACGAACAAAAATTGCGTGTTTATATATGTAAATTTTATCTTTAAAACGGCTCCAACGATTTTGACTAAGTTATCGATTTTGCTATTTTCGGACACGAGAAGACCATTGGGCTAGGTCACATGTCCGAGAAAATTCGATTAGTGGGTCATTTCTTGGGACACTATGGGTCAAGTCAGTTTTATCTTTCGGTTTTGAATAAATTTTGTATTCTATCGTTTTCGGGCACAAGAGCAGGATTAGGTTAGGTTTCATGTTCAAGAACATTCGATTAGAAGGTAATTTTGGATCAGAATGGATCAGGATTCAGCTAATTGTATCTAAAAAACGGCTCAAACGATTTTGACAAAATTTTGTATTATACCGTTTCCAGAGACAGGAAGATCATTGGGCTAGGTCACATGCTTAAGAAATTTCGTTTAGTAGGTCATTTTTGGGTCACCACGGGTCAAGCTAATTTTATCTAGAAATTGGCTCTAAAGATTTTCAAAAAATGTTGTATTATACCATTTCCAGTGACGAGAAGATAATTGGGCTAGAAAACGGCTCTGACGATTTTGAATTCTATTGTTTTCTGGATCGAGAAGACCATTGGGTTAGGTCGCATGTTCGAGAAAATCCCATTTATGGGTGATTTTTGGGTCACTGTGGCCCAAACTAATTTTATTTAAAAACATGCTCTAAAGATTTTGACAAAATTTTGTATTATATCATTTCCGGTCACGAGAAGATAATTGGGCTAGAAAACGACTCTAACGATTCTGAATTCTATCGTTTTCGGGATCAAGAAAACCATTGAGTTAGGGAGCATGTTCGAAAAATTCGATTAGTTGGCTACTTTGGGTCACTATGGGACCGGGTCAAGATAATTATGCCTAAAAAGGGTCTCAAATATACTGACAAAATTTTGTATTATACCGGTTTCGGGCATGAGAAGATCATTGGGCTAGATCACGTGTTCTAGAAATTTCGATTGTTGGGTCATTACGGGTCAACCTAATTTTAACTAAAAAGCGCCTCTAACGATTTTCACTGAATTTTGTATTCTTACGTTTTCAGTCTTGAGAATACCACTAGGTAACAGGTTCAAGAAAATAATGTTACGGTGTCATTTTGTGATAACTGCGGGTCAAAATAATTTTATGTAAAAGGGGGCTCTAACGATTTTTAATATGTTTTGCATTCTACCGTTAAGAAGACCATTGGGCAAGGTCGCATGTTCAATAATATTCGATTAGGGGATCATTTTGGGTCACAATGGGTCAGGATCGTGTAAATTGTATCTAAAAAAGTCTCAAACGATTTTGACAAAATTTGGTGTTATACCAGGTGTGTCAAACTGTGGTCCGCCGGATACCACTAAAATTTTACAGTTATCTTTGCCTTATCTAATCGTCGAATTGCTAAGATTCAACTTGTCGACTATTTCTTTAAAATTTTAGTGGTATCCGGCTGGCCACAGTTTGACATCCCTGTGTTATACTGTTTCCGGGTACGAGAAGATGATTGAAATAGATCACATGTACAAGAAATTTCTGATTAGTGGGTCGCTACAGGGCAAGCTATTATTTATATCTAGAAAATATCTTTCGCGATTTTGATTAAATTTTGTATTCCATCGTTTTCGGGCTCGAGAAGACCATTGGGTTAGGTCAAATGTTCGAGAAAATTCTATTAATCGGTCATTTTTTTCCACTATGTGTCCGGGTCCAGATAATTGTATCTAAAAAAAAACAGTTTAAACGATATTGACAAAATTTTGTATTGTACCGGTTTCGGGAACGAGAAGATTATTGGGCTGGATTACACATCCGAGAAATCTCGATTAGTGATTCATTTTTTTTATCACTGCGTGTCAAGGTAATTTTGTTTTAAAAACGTCTCTGACGATTTTGACTGAATTTTGTATTCTACCATTTTCGGTCTTCAGAAGACTGCCGGCTGGGTCACATGTTCGAGAAAATTAGATTAGTGGTTCATTTTGGGGTCACTGCAAGTCACGCTAATTTTATTTAAAAACGGCTTAAAGGAGTTTGACTAAATTTTGTATCCTACCGGTTTTGATTACCAGAAGAACATTGAGCAAAGGCGTATGTTCGAGAAGATTTGATTAGTGGGTCGTTTTGGATCACTATTGCTCAGGATCACGAAGCCGTGATGTTTGGAAACAGCCAATACGTTTGCTATATTTGGCGAAATATTGGCGACATTTGGTCGAAAATGTGACTTTCAAGATTATCAATGCCAAAACACATACTTGGCGCCAAATGAAATAATGTCGCCAAATGTTGCTATATTTGGCGAAAAAAGTAGGCTTTCAGAATGTGAAGGCTTTTTTTAGAAATCCTTAACAGGACTCGAAATACATTGTTATCCCTATCAGAGTCGAGCTAAAAATGTAATATGGATTGATGTCCTTTCGTTGTAAATCTGTAAATAATGTAAAAATTTTTAACATTACAAACAACATTTACATGGTTTTTATATTTATTGGTTTTGTAAATAATACTGATATAAAATGAAAAGTTTTATAGCAATAATACAGAGAGAATTATAGAGTGAGAATATTATATCGAGTTGAACATAAAGATAATTTTGACCGAACATAGATCATCCCTGCAGGTATTCCATTAATAAAGTAAAAGAAATAGAAAGCTATTCAAAATTTTCTCGTGTGAATTCAATATTTCTAAATAAATAATCCTAACAGATGTGTCTACACTGGTGGTACCTAGAAACCATTCGATATTTTCGACGACGCACTGAAAGAGCTGATTAATAAAATTAAAAAATCCATAATAATTAAAATTATTTAAATTAATATATCATTAAATATGGCGAATTTTACAATTTCACAATAAGTGGTGCCAAGAAAGCTGAATTTTAACACGTTGACGGACACTTACGTCTATAGCCGTGAAAGCGAAGTTCACTAGTGGCATAATGATTGATTGACACCAGGATTTACCTGAAAATATATATGAACATAGGTAAAAGCTTAACTTCACGTACATTAAACAATGCAAAATTTAGTTTTAAAATACAAGTGCCAATTTAGGAATTAAAATTAAGTGGTATATATAATATGCCGGTGCCCTTCAAGGGGTTAAAAAAGTAGCTTACTGCAGAGCTCCCAAATAGTCCGCCAACAGAATACCAATATTATTTTTAAAAAATTTTCTTTTTAGATTTTTCTTACAAACTGCCCCGGAATCACCTTTGAAAGTTAATTCTAGCGCAAACCTACCATAAAATTTTCTGTTAAAATTTATTGGTATTCATTTGGCGGACCATTTGGGAGCCCTGTTACTGGCAACACTCCCAATCAAAACTCTACACTTGTATAATACACTCATGTCCAAAATTAAGGTCACAAACATAAAATTTGTGAAAACTGATGAATTATACACTGTGTTGCCACGAAATGTGGCACAGTGGTATATTATAATGGGAGAAAGAATATAGCAACATAAAAATATGGAAAAAATTTTAATTGTTAATTAAGAAACAGGGTACATCAAAAAGTGCTAAATAATGAATCAGAGATAGAGCATTTATCTCGGGAAAAGTCCATCTAATATGGAGTGTGACCACCCTGACTATTGTACAAGACTCACAACTATCTCTCATACTGTTTATGAGGAAGTCAATAAATATTTGTGGCAACAAAGCCAATTCTTGCAAAAGCGCGGCTTTTAACTCCTGACGGGTCCTGTGAGGGGTGTTACGTTGTGTAATGACTTTTACTGGGCCATCCCAAACATGTTCAATAGGATTGAGGTCCGGAGATCTAGAGGGCCAATTCATATGGCGAATATTCTCTTCTTCAAGAAAATAATCAACAATGTGAGCTCTGTGTGGCTTCGCACTATCGTCCATAAACATGATATTTGGGCCTACAGAGCCGCAGAACAACCTCACATAGGCTCAAGTACCTCATCCTTAAAGTCCGGCGTCCAATCTTGTGTGCCCCTTTCATTGCGTCCAACAGAAAAGCCGGTTGTTGTGGAGCCGAAGACATCAGTCTTGGACACAAAAATAATGCGGAAGTTTTCTTTTTAGTGATGAGTCGAGATTCACCACACAGAATGATTCTCATCGAATCTTCATCCGGGGAGAACGTGGAGCTCGCTATCATCCCTCCTATGTAAAATAAATCGACAGATTTGGTGACAAAGGAATCCTTGTCTGGGACGGCATAATGTTGGGGAGGCGTACACCACTGCACGTCTTCGATGCGAGTACTATCAACGCACATCGCTATAGCGATAAGTTCCTTGAAACCTATGTGAGGTTGTTCCTTCGTGCTGCGGGCCCGAACTTCATGTTTATGGAAGATAATGCGAATCCGCACAGAGCTTACACTGTTGATGATTTTCTTGACGAAGAGGATATTCGCCGTATGGATTGGCCCTCGAAGTCTCCGGACCTCGATCCTATTGAACATGTTTGGGATGTTCTAAGAAGAGCCAATTCACCGCGTAACACCCAAAGCGATATAAGTAAGCGTCATATCTTAAATGGAAGAAGTAACCGCAAGACTAAAAGCGAGGTCACATCAATCAAGGTCACGCGCCACGTAGCGGATGGAGTGTGAACTACAGGTAAATACCTAACTGTTTTTTACTCACACCACTAAAATTATAAAGTTTCTTTCAGCTTGATTAATAAATAAAGTCGTTTCGACAAGGCGAAGAAATCCTCGTGGTGTCATGTGTATATAGATGCCCCTCTTGCTACGCCTTTATTTTGCAATAAATGCGGCAAAACAAAATTCACTTCCAAGAGTGGCTAAAGATTTCGAAAATATGAGTCGCCCTAAAAGCCCGCGTATGTGGATTATCACTCCGTCCGCCAGATGGCGCAAGTGTGTTAATTTACGCCCGATTCCAGCATTAAGTTTGCACGCTTACTTATATCGCTTTGGTAACACCCCTCCCGGGTCTCACCAGGACATAAAAGTCACGCTTTTGGAAGAATAAGCTTTGTTGCAACAAACATTTATTTACATCCTCATAAACAGTATGAGAGCACGTTGTGAGGCTTGTACAGAAATGCACGTTGATCACACACCATATTAGACAGACTTTTCTCGAGATAAATGCTTTATCTCTGATTCATGATTTAACAATTTTTGATGTACCCTGTTTGTTAATTTACAAATAAAATATTTTCCATATTTTTACGTTGCTATATTCTTTCTCCTATTGCAATATACCCCAGTGCCAAATTTCGTGGCAGCACAGTGAATAGTTCACCAGTTTTCACAGATTTTATATTTGTGACCTTAATTTTGGACATGAGTGTAATTTAAAATAATAAATTTAGAAAAGTAGCATAACAAAGCAATTTATGAAAACAAATATGTATATAATAAGTATGGAATATAATAGTCTAATAATTAATTTCCAAGTTTTAAAGATAACAAACAGAAGATTTTCTTTAACAAATCAAATTTTGCTCAATGCAAATTTTTTATAGTGCAAATCCGGATAATTTAAAATAATTTTTCATTAGTGTTGAAGGTTAAAAATTACATCACTGTAGTAAAAAAGTCCTACATATAAAAAAATACTTGACAATACAAACAATATTTAATGTGTTTTAATATAATCTCAATATTTATTACATAAGCCGGTCGGTTGGTGAAACGTATACGTGTCTTTTTAATTTTTTTTTAAAGTGCATTCAGTCTATTTTATTTTATTTACTTTTATTAAGTCATATAGGTTTTTAAAATTCAAACGTTAAATGTATATGTATTGTAAAAAGTATCTTTATCTGTGAAAAATAAATATTTTAATACGAATCTATATAACAGACATAACTGTTTGGATCATTTTCTATGACGCAATGAGATTAAAACCACAAGTCAAACGTGCGAATGTTTTACATACAAAGTTTTAGCTGGTAAATATGACCTAAATTTTGAAATATTTCGCAATAGGTTATTTATTATTTATTAATAAATTATTGCGCGTTAAAATATGTTTAGAACGGATAACATGAATATGAGGAGAACGTATGCAAATTTTGAGGTAGTGAAATCGATTACTGATTGCCACTTTAGCGAGTTTTGTTTATTATTTACGTTTTATTTTCGTTAAGCCTAACATGCGTATAAACCGGTGTTTGGCGACATTTACTACTTGTCGGAAAAGGGGTTTTCACGACAAGAAAAATTCCCAGATGGTGGCCCCGGGAATTTATGGCATCTTTTTCCAGAAATCCTATGAATGTGTCAAAATGGAAAAAAAAATGTTCATAACGTAACACCAATATCAGAACATCAGTTTAAAACATCAGCATAATAACTTAACTTGATTACATGTTACCGATTACTTATACTGACTAAGTTTAATTTTCTTAATAATTCGAAAAGGTGAAGTTAGCGGAAATACCGTAATTTCGCGCGTATCCGCTGCACCTCAGATAATTCGACTGCCTACCAGAATTTATTTTAGATAAAATGTGACTTCCTTTTGCTTAGCACTTATATGACTTATTTTTTTCAATAAAATTTCCGGTTTGGAAAAGAGTTAACTAAGCCGCGACGGATACGAGCGAAATTACGGTAGAATTTTGATAACAATAGAATATTTGGAAACAATAGCGAAACCCTTAACCCTTTCTGGGGCAAGGCATTTCTGCTCTAAAAATGTTCAAATATCTAATTCACACCGCAATTTAAGAACAAATTTACTTTAAAATAAGCAGAAGCGTTTTATCACGTATATTATGAGATCGAAAGTGCACTAAAAAATTTCTGGTCTCATTTGTTAATTTCGGCATAAAATTAACCGTTAGCAGACTGCAAACGGCGCCCCTCAAGGGGTTAATTAGAAGAGCTACTGAGCTCTGAAGTTACCAAACGACCACTCCTGCGTCGAGCTTAATATCCCACGGTATGCTATTTCTTTCTCCCAGCTTATTTTGTGCCTTCTTCAAAAAATAACGTTACCTAACGTTACGTAAATAACCTTACAGAAGCCAGCCGTAAAACAAAGCAGTACGATTAAATACTGTATAGAATTTTTTTAACTTCTAATCATCGCACATTTTCAATTTTTATACCGTCATATTTGGGGGGGGGGTGTACTTTTAAATGCGATTTGTTTGAAAGCTGCATCTCCATTTACTTTTGAAATATTATTATTATTATTATTTTTTTTTTTGTAGTTTTTAGAGCCGGTTGCTTAATATTGGCAACGGAAGTACGCCTTTTCTGTAGAAAGTAAAGGAAAAATAGCGGTAAAATAGTTATTATACATTTTTGTTGCCATTTTTTCATAACAACCGAAAGAAAATGTGCTATTTTGAAAAAAAAATATAAACGAATGATTTCTTTTAAAACATGGAGCTATTATAAACTATATTGAATTTTAAGTATTTATATTAATGTTACAAACAAATTAAGGCCTGTGAATCATTAGATAGCCAGGTTTTTTTGTCGAGTTTCTTTAATGACACCCTCTTTTTGCTCCATTTGTGTATTATTTCGCGATGCATACTTTACTGTAGATGTTTAAGAGTTGATCGTAAATGTGGAATTCTTAACCCTAGATCTACCGGGAATTTTATTCAAGTTTTAATAAAACGTTCTACACCAGAATTTTTATTTAAAACTATTTAACTTATTTATTTACATTATTTTTGTCTGGTTTATATACTTAGTTTATTTTAAAGAAATTTCTGGTTTGAATGAATATTTTGTATGTACCTGTAGGGTCCAATGGACCCGTCTGGTAGACGAAGGGTTTAGCGGATGCGAATGACGTCATTTTACATAAAATAAAAGCGTGTGCTGTAAGTCGTAAAATAGAAGTATGCTTTGTACTATTTATATATAACTTATTTTTTTTTAATTGGGGGCGACACTAAATTCTGAAAAAGCAGAATTCCTTTTTTCTAGTATTTATTATTAGTATTGTTTCTGTTGCTATCATAAATCTGTCAATCATAATATCTTTTATGAGTACAATTTTAGATTTTATAATAATTCGTCATTTGTTACTGTTATAAAGGAAATCCATTCAACTAAAATGAACTGAAATGACAACACAAATAATGCAAAAGTTATAATGGTTAAAATTTATAGACATATCAAATTTTCGTTAAGATGGAGTAATAATTGCCTGCGTTGTGCCACATATAATAGGTCTTGCCAGGTCTGGATTATACCGATAACCATCCCTAATTTTTTCATAAAAATGAAACCAATGAGACTTTTTTTTAACACTAGAACGCCCAGCTGGAGTTGATACGACACCGATCAAATGCCAAAATGGCGATTCGAACCAGAATTTTTTTCGTAAAATTAATTAAAGTGAAACTGGAGAACATTCGGTTAAATAAATAAGTGAAATTGTTTTAAATGAAAATTCTGGTGTTGAAATGTATTTATTAAGATTGAGTAAAATTTGCGGACGTTCTAGCGTTAAATACAATTTTGACGAAATAAGGTGTTAAGAAATAGTAAAAAAAAAGAAAAACCCGAAGCATTTTGCACACACACATATATACATATATATTTTTTTCTACTTGTAGTTATCTGATTACCTCCCTTAGGAAATTCCATTAATTTTTTCATTCTTATCATCGCAAAGTTTCATTTTATGATTTTACCTTTCTAGTTATGTAACGTATATGTATTTTCTTGTTGTTAATAATGTAATTATTTTTTATTTATATTATATTAATTATATTTATCACAATATTTCAACATGAATTAACTGACTCCATAGCTTTTAATTTCTGTGTTCACTTAACTGTTTGATTCACCTTAATCTTATCATGCTTTTTGGATTCCATGTGCGGGAATATATTTTGAAAATCTACTGGGAATTAATACGGTATGTTTTTGTAAGATTTCTATTGCTATAAATTAAATATTTAATGGGTTGTAGTTTTTTTTTTCCATTTCATGCCATTTGATAATGTTCTGTATTCATCTTGAAACTATTATTTTGATTATATTGGTTGTTTGAGTACAGGGGAAACATTTTTTTTCAGCTTATAGCTTTTTTCCCACAGAAAACAACCGATTTGCTTATATCATTGAATTCTGTACTCTTGAAAAAGTAATTCAATATATAAGTTTTTCAATTTTTTCGGAATCCATATTCTTCTTTTTCCTTCCATGTTAATTCTTGTAATTAGGTATACGGCGCTTTATTTTACACATACAGTTATTGTTGTTACAGTTATTACACATACTATATTGTTGGTTTATGGCGTGTAGTCAATCATTCACAATATTGCAGTTTTTGACGATGGTCGGTATTTAATTAATGGTTATATATATATATATATATATATATATATATATATATGTATATATATATGTAAGAAATTAACTGTTGAATATGGTCTTTTTTTTTCATTTTATCCAATTTTAAGAGTCCTGACACCACTTAAAAAAAAGAAATCCCGCTTAGATGCATTATATTATCGGATGGCCGCCATCTTATATGTTTTAAGATTTCTTGGCGATTTTATGTTGGCGATGTTTATCGATCGAACCCCGTGTGACGTGCGTGTTTGGCGTGTCGTATTCTGGCAACCCCTGTTTCGGCTAGGATAGTGTGGATGTGGTTTGATTTCGTGTTGTATTGTTCTGTCTTTTTGTTTTTATGTTAAGTTTATTGGATTTATTTGATTCACTATGGATTCACTAAACGAAAAAATTAATAAATAAACCAAAATATTCAGATGAACTCTTCCCTCAATTATCGTCTTTAAAACTAAATTTATAAACTTAATTTAAAAATTCTGGACGCCAATATTTTTCTTCATTTTCGAAAGAAATTCATTCGTTGGCTTTCAACGTTTTGCAAAGAATTTTTTTCTTTATCACTTCTTCAAATGATAGTCAGAGAGTGCGTTAGATTAATGTTGATGGGCTTTTTTTTTTAGTTTTCATTTGTAATTTTATGAAGTTTCGAATCTTTCGAATTAAATTTTCAATTTTATTCATTATGACATATTTCTTCTATTACAAGGATTTTACATTTACGTTAAAGTACTTTTGTAATTTTGTGAAGATTCTTTTTGTTAGGTACTTTTCGAGTGTTTCGATGTAAATTTTCAGCTGATAGGAAATACTTCTTCGACTTAAAAGTTTTAAATTTACATTAATTTATTTTTAAGAAAAAAAAATATTTTAAACGAATTTCTAATGGAAACATTGCACAATAGAGTCTAATTAACAAAGGTCAAGTTTTCTACCAGTAATTTATTAGAGGATTTTCGACCTTATTAAATACCAAAATTCAGCGGTTTAGTCCCTTAACCCTTTAGTGCGCAGCTTTGCATAGATGTAAACAATAGTGCATTAAATGTAATGAATGTAATAATTTTTTTATTCGTATATATCCAATTCACACCAGAAAATTAAAATAGCAATATCTGCTTTAATTAATAACTGACATCCCCAGTGTTGCCAGTGGGCTACTTTTTTTAAATTCAGGTTTCTTGATTGGCACCACTTTTTTGAAACGATAGAATTTCCTTTGTTTTCGCTTTAATTATTATGTCATTAAATAAGGCGCATTATGCCATTTCAAAAAAGTGGTGCCAATCAAGAATCTGATTTTTTAAAAAGTAGCCCATCTGGCAACACTGGACATTCCATATTATTAAAGCGAAATTAACCAATGAAACTTTCTTGTGTAAAGTCAGATTATCTGAACTGCATAATTTCTAGATCGTATTCTACAGGGTTGCCACGCCACAGGGAATTTTCAGACCAGAAAATTCATTGATACCAGTAATTTTTTGTAGAAAATCTCTCCTTAGATAAGGCGAAATTTCGTGCGTTTAACCTAGATTTATTTTTCTGTAAACAAATACTGATATTTCAGCTGGAAAAATTCCTGAAGCGTGGCAACCCTGTTTTATCATGGGAATTTTTATTTGTTTATTTATTATGTTGTTGAAATCTGTAAAATTAATATTAAAATAAAAAAGTATTCTTAGGAAGGAAACGAAAAAAATCATAGCTAAACTAAAATAGATGAACTCTTCCCTCAATTATCATCTTTAAAACTAAATTTATAAACTTAATTTAAAAATTCTGGACGCCAATATTTTTCTTCATTTTCGAAACAAATTCATTCGTTGGCATTCAACGTTTTGCAAAGGTTTTTTTCTTTATCACTTCTGCTAATGTTTTTCAGAGAGTGCGTTAGATTAATGTTGATGTTAATAGAGTTTTTTTAGTTTTCATTTGTAATTTTATCAAGTTTCGAATCTTTCGAATTAAATTTTCAATTTCATTTATTATGACATATTTCTTCTATTTCAAGGATTTTACATTTACATTAAAGAACTTTTATAATTTTGTGATCCTTTTTTTAGGTACTTTTCGACTCTTTCGATTTCAATTTTCAATTTCTTTTGAAAATTGAAGGTAATGGAAATGGTGTTTTGGCAATAATAAGAAAATTGGAAATAACAGTAATGGCCAAATAGATTTTATACACATCTCAAATTTTCATAAATATGGAATAATAATCGTGTCCGTTGGGCAGCATAAAAAATTCTTGAGTATATCTGTATACACATACGGATACACATTCCTTAATATTTCAACAAAATGAAAGCTGCGAGGGTTTTTTTTTTCTATTCTAATATAATGTAATAAGTTGTTAAGAAAGAAATGTCAAAGAATTTTGATTATGAAAAAAAAACCAAAAGAAAAAAAAATGTTTAACGGCAATGCTGAAAATGCTGAAAAATATTCTTGAAATAAATAGCTAGTAGTCGCCATTGACGACCAGTTAGGTCTCCCTTAAATTTTATGTTTGGGAAAGCATGCTAAGCATTGAATCATGTTATTTGTATTCATAATTTAATTTACTTGGGCACTCTTAAATATAATCAACACAATCCCTCAAGCTAATATTAATTTTTGTTGCATTAAAATAGCTCAATTTCTTGATTTTCTGTAAGCAAGTAAATCCTATTGGTTTATAATGGAAGTCCATGGACATTTGGCGAAATATAAGAGATATCACCAAGTTGGCGTCACTCTTGGCGACTAATTTTGGTCGCCATTTCACAACAGAAGAGCGTCCCCCCTATAGTAACCCCCCCCCTTATACGTATGGCATGTATTAAATGCTGTTCAATAACCAATGAGATACGTTTCTTTCTAGTGTTGCCATTAAACAATTAAAAATAATTGCGATTACTGTGCCATGTACGATAGCGTAATATATATATAGGTCCTTAGAATAAATTTTGTTTGTCTAAGATAAATTTCTAGACGAAATACATTTGTTTATTTATTATATTTCTGTAATGTGTAGAATTAACCCTTAAATGCCTGGTGTTGCTTTTCGGCAACATACCGAATTTAGGCTCTAAAATACTATTAGAATAATATTGAAGCTATAATGCCTAATGTTGCCAATAAAATACATTCTGAAAATATTATTAAATCGATTTTCAACATTTAGATGGCAACACTTGTGCTGTTTAAGAATAAAGATATATTTATTTTTTCAAATGTTGCTACTTGTTCTTTTTGTTTTGTTTGTAAGCTTGCGAAATACCCTTTTTGACCTGCAGTGAGCAAGTAAAATTTATTTCTTATTTGTTTCTAAAATTCTTGTGTGTTTAATATTATAGAATTTTATCAAGGAAAATTATTTTCTCAGAAAAGTCAGGCATTTAAGGGTTAAGAGCTATAACTTCCGTTCTAATGGGAATTTCAATGAAACAATTGCATCAAAATGGTCAGAAAAGGTAGGAGTTTAACATATAAAAAATTGAAATTTTGACAATCTTGAGGCTTTAAGAGTTCTGAGTCCCCTTAAAATGCGACAAAAATAATAATAACATAGATGTTACAAGTTAAAATATACAGGGTGCAATATGTTATCTATCGCCGAACTTTAATTTCTCAACCGTTGGCCGTAGACATATAGTTTCAATTACGTTTCAAAACTAGTTCTAGCTCAAAACGTTTCAAATGAGCTAGATATTCATGTTGCGGCATTATTTAAAGTAAAAAATTAATTTAATAAGAATTACGAAATCTAACTTTTTATACGGTCCCCCTGTCCCTATAGTTATATTTAGTAAAAGTTTACACATATCATATATAACACAAAATAAATAAGGCAAATTTTACAGTAAAATTTTACTGGTGAGGAAAATCAAGTATTCTCTGAGCGCTTCATGCGGCATATACACGTGTCGCTCGTCCCCGAGGGGATATTATTAGAAATTAGACATGCACTAAAATAAAAACTTTGCCCATTCTGTTTAAAAAATGACATTTGAATGATATGTAAAAAAAAAGATTTCTTCGTCTGTTCTTATGTTTTTATCTTTACAGCAATGTTTAGGTTGTATACTATCAACAATGATTTCAGAAAAATAAAAATCGGAGTTCCTAATTTTGTTTTTTCTTCTTTGAGAATTTATTCTAAAAATTTATGTTTGTATAAATCAATAAGAAAAATAACATATATATATGTTATATTATTAAGATCTTCCTGCGCAATTTTCCCTGTTTTATTCTAAATTACTACCATATTCACTAATTCCTTATTCTTAAATAATCTCTATCGTTAATTCTGTTAAATCCCCCTCATATTAATATCTATCTTATCCAAGTTACTTAATTACAATGCTTTTAATTATTTTTAAATTCTTAACCCTTAAATGCCGGGTGTTGCTTTTCGGCAAAATACCCAATTTAGGCTCTAAAGTACTATTAGAATAATATTGAAGCTATTGCCATATTCTAACGTTGCCAATAAAATACATTCTGAAAATATTATTAAATCGATTTTCAACATGTAGATGGCAACACTTGTGTTGTTTAAGGATAAAGATAGATTTATTTTTTCAATTGTTCCTACTTGTTCTTTTTGTTTTGTTTGGAAGCTTGCGAAATACCCAATTTGGCTCTGCAGTGAGCAAGTAAAATTTATTTCTTATTATAGTTCCTAAAATTCTTGTGTGTTTAATATTATAGAAATTTATCAAGGAAAATTATTTTTTCAATTAAACACCAGTATTACCGATTAGTAATAAACTGTTTTTTAGCCGTAAACTATACTTAAAACAAAATATGATTTTTTAAAAGTATTTTTCCCATGATTTATTTAAAAAATGAAAGCCGAAAAACATTATTACAATGCTTTTTGAAAAATCAGGCATTTAAGGGTTAATATAATAAGAAAACTGTATTCTTCAAAAAGAAAAACACTAGTAACTAAAGAAAAATCTTCCTTCAATTATCTTTCTTTTAAACCAAATTTATAAACTTAATTTAAGAATTCTGGACGCCAATATTTTTCTTCATTTTCGAAAGAATTTTCATTCGTTGGCTTTCAACGTTTTGCAAAGGGTTTTTTCTTTATGACTTGTGCAAATGATATTCAGAAAGTGCATTATATTAATGTTGACGTTAATGGAGTTTTTTTAGTTTTCATTTGTAATTTTACGAAGTTTCGAATCTATCGAATTAAATTTTCAATTTTATTTATTATGACATATTTCTTCTATTTCAAGGATTTTACATTTACTTTAAAGTACTGTTGTAATTTTAAGAAGTTTTTTTATGTGCTTTTCGAGTGTTTCGATTTAAATATTCAATTTCATTTGCTATGAAATATTTCTTCGTTTTAAAAGATTTTAAATTTACATTAATACTAGAAAAATGGGGAACTTTCATCAAGTTTCATAAAAAATATTTCCCACCAGAAGTTTTATTTTAAATGATTAAGTTATTTATTTAACTAGTTTTTTTTAAATTTGTATCTTTTAAACTAGTTTTATAAAGGAATTTCTGTTTCGAACTGAAATATATTCATTTGGTTAGCGGTCAAAATGACCGCTCGCCGCCTTTCTAGTGTTAATCTATTTTTACGTTAAAAAAATTAATTTCCCCTTCTCGCTACGTAACTTTTTATCAAAATATCTCAAAATTTACGTATCCCACCCCTTCGCAATGAGCGTCTTTTAAGAATTTTTATTCTTCTGTCACCGGTTTTGGAAAACAAAATTTTTTATCTAATTCAATCAGGAAAATACTCAAGTTAAATAAGGCAAAATTAAAAAAATAATAATAATAATAACTGGTGAGAATAATCACGGAGGATTAATTAGATTGTCGGTTTGGCTTCATCTCACTGTATTCACTCTGGTGAAATTCGTCTACATGCCTTCCTAACGTTTTTCGATCGATGCTATGTTCTTTTGCAGCCATATGAGCACTTTACTTATCATTAACATGATTTAAACCTTTAGGGGGGGGGATATTTCCAGTACTAAAATGTTGAAATAAATGACTGGCACGGGAATTTACGAACAAATTTATTTGGAAATAAGAAAAAAGCTAGATTTCAGATATATATTAAATGGAAAAGATTTTAGTAAAATTCTGGTGCCATTGTGACGTTTTGGATTACAATTAAGTGGTTTTATAAACATACCACTGCCCCTGAAAAGGTTAAGACTGCTGCTTTCATCCTTTCTCGTCTTTCCCACCGTTTTTATTTACCTATTGTAAGTAATATTTAAATTTTCTATCAACTTTTCAATTATGTAGCAATTTTTCACATCTTTCTTTAGTCAGTTTTAAACATTCTTTTCCATCACACCACACTGTAGCTTTACAGAATAAATTTACATTATTTTTTATATATAACCATTAACTTTTCCTTACGCACAGAGTATAATAAAAAGATTTCCAAAACCACTTAATTCAGGAGCCTTGAGCATCTGGTCAACCCTCCCTCACATTGACTGGGTCAAACCTCCCTACATAGACTTTTTCTAAAGAATAAGCGCATTGCTATTTTAAGCCTAACTTACTGTATAATATTTATGCCTGCAATGAAAACTCGATATTTCTGTATTACTTTAAACCTACTTACTTCCATTTCTATGGTATAATTTATCAAAAAACCTTACAAAATATTTCTAAAAAACACAACTTTTAGGTTGAAAACGCTTCACACTTGATTTTTTCCGCACCTATTTCGATTGTCTCTATGAAACAAGGACTGCTATTTGAGTATTCCTGTAGCGTTGGTTGACACCTATTGATAGAACTCTGAAATTCTTTAAATATGAAATTTGATGGGTGCGTCAAGCCTCCCGTTGGCCAACCGTCCTTATACTCCGCTACAGCAGGGGTGTCAAACTGTGGCCCGCCGGATACCACTAAAATTTTGCAGTTATCTTTGCCTTATCTAATCGTCGAATTGCTGCGATTCAACTTGTCGACTATCTATATTATAAAGGACAAACATATCTGTGCGTAACGCATACGTCATTCTTCGAATGGCAACACTTTGAAATTTGAAATGAAATTTCGCTTTTGCAATTTTCGCTACTGCAAATTTTTAAACTTCTAAACATCCCACATTTTAAATGTTTACACCGTCGTATGCAGAAAAAAATGCACTTTTAAATGCAATTTGTTTGAAAGTTGTATCTCAATTTATTTTTGAGATATTAATTTTTTTATAGTTTTTAATACCAATTTTCTAATCGTGGCAACTGAAGTACTTCATTTCTATTAAAAGTGGATTAGTTATCTTTATTGATTATATTCTTACTGATGCCATTTTCTCATTACAATTATAAATATATTTTTAAAAATTTGAACAGACAATGACGTTACACTTTAAAAAAGACACAATTTCCCTGATGATGCTGTTATATTTCACTATTTTTTCATTACGCTGATATTGAGTTTGAGTCAATAGGCAAAATATTTCAGCGAATGAATGACGTCATATTTAAAAGTAAACGATAATTTTATTTGATAAAACGAGATATTTCCCCTTGAATACGTCTAAAAGTTATACATTTCTGGAATTTTTACGCCCAGGTACAGAGATTATACTAAGAGCTCAAATCACGAGTGGGAATTTTAACATGAAAAGTTGTAATAGTTGACAAACGTGACTTCAAGCTTGAAAATATATTTATTAATAACCTATTGCGCATTAAAATGTTTTTAAATGGTTAATATGGATGCGAAACGTGGAAAATGACTTGATTTGGTTTAGATGAAAAGGTAGAAAAATTCTATGATTATGTCCAGGTGAAATCATTTTTGCGGATTTTTCATTCCGTAATGCCAAGCATCAATTATTAACTTAATCAAAATGACTTACCTTGATTATATTTTACTGATGACGTATATGAATTAAGTTTAATTTTTTAATAATTTTAACAGTTGAAGTTTATGAAAAAAATATTTTGTTAATCTTAGGTTAAGATATGTCTTTGGTGAGCTAAATTAACAAGTGTAAGATGGATTTTTTCTTCTAATCATTGTTGTTGATGTATTAGAAATTTGATGCAACAGTTCCTTTTTAAACATTTTCTTTCGTCGAAATTCGGCGGGTTCCACCTCGTTTCTTTAAAATTTTAGTGCTATACGGCGGGCCACAATTTGACACCGCTGCCATACAGTGATACATTTAAAATATAAAAATAGACTAATGTTTATAAAGCTTGGAGGGCTATTTACCGACACTCGACCGCAAACGGTTAAAAACCCTTATTATGTAGAATACATATAAAATAAAATAGAATATATTCATAATTCTGTGAAAATATTAAATAATATGATCTTCAGTTAAAACATGAATACATTAAAATGATTCTCAGTTTTTATTACTAAAATAGGTGCTAAAAATACAATTAACAGGTTTTAAAACATTAGCATTTCTTAAAGCATGCTAATAGCATTGACAACATAATACAGTTTACCCTAGAAATAGAAAAAAATGAATCTTTGCCTTTCCTAGATGTTGAACTCATCAAGAATAAATTAACAGACAACATAGATAGGAGGGTTTATAGGAAACCATGTAGATCCAACAATACAATATCTTATAATAGTACAGTTCCAGCTAATTACAAAAAAGCAGCCTACAGATTTTACGTAAAGAGAGCATTCGAAGTATGTACTGATGCCTATATACAGGAGGAATTAACTAAGATCAAAACAATCGCAGCTGAAAACGGTTACCCGAGAAAATTTATCAATAAAGTAATTAATGAGTTTAAAAGCAGGAATTATATAAAAAAGAGTACGCATTTTTCAAAATTTTGTAGTGTTGATTACGTTCCTCAACTTTATGAGAGAATTAGGTATGCATTAAAAAAATATGATATAGCAATAATAGTTAAACCTCCAGCTAAACTGCAAAATCTAGTTCACAGAAAAGTTGATCCAGTTAATTGATATGACAAAGCAGGAATTTATATGATCCCATTCAGATATAAAAATAATAATAGAACTTTTACATACACTGGAATGACAACCAGAAGGCTACAGGAAAGGTTGAAAGAACATATGGCTGATATAGGAAAGGGGAAACCATCTACAGCTTTAGCTCGGTTAAATTTAGAAGCTGATATTGACATCCTTTTTTAGTAAAGCAAGGATCATCACACATACAAATCAATTTAACACATGTATTTTGAGAGAGTCAATAGAAATTTTAACCAGAGGTAGAAACACTTGTAATGATACATTGTCCTGTCATATACCGATCATTTGGTTTGGTATACTTGGAGCCAATGGAATCTTTGGATTGGAAGGATCAATGTAGCTGTATGGACTCATCCGTCCCCCTCCCCCCACCTTTTTACAGTTTTTGGAATCGGCCTGCGTTATTTATACCGGTATGCATTCTGAAGGTCTTCTTCTCATTTTTCACCCCATTGATGACGACCAGGGCTTGGTCGAAAGCGCTCGGGAAGTTTTTACCATCTGATTATTGGTTTTAATGTTTTAAAACCTGTTAATTGTATTTTTAGCACCTATTTTAGTAATAAAAACTGAGAATCATTTTAATGTATTCATGTTTTAACTTAAAGTATTAAGGTGAATGTGTCGTTTCTCTTACATATAGTTTTCTATATATATTTAATATGATCTTAACCCGCGAGGATGCGCGCCGGGCCTGATAGACCCAGAGTGCGTACGGTTTTTACAATTGTCACCACTATATTTATAAAAGTAAACTTCAACTTCTTTTATCACAAAATTATCTCCAATTAATAAGGTGACGATCGTTATTTATATTTATTGGTGACAAAGTAAAAACCATTCATATCCTGGGTATGCGCGCATTCTCCCGGATTAAAATCAACGTTGCAAAACAAAGTATCTTAAAATGTAGAATTCCATCGATATGACGAAAAATGAGCGGGAGTATAAACCTCAAAGATAAAAAAAAATATTTTATACACGGTGTTCCCAAATTCATGGGCCGAGCTGTAAGGGAATGTAAGGTGCACATATGGAAGCAATTTTTATAGCAATGAAAACGAGCGTTTTATTGACATAACAATTACACTAATTGCTCAAATGTACTTACCTTATGGCAGCGCCTATCAGGTGACTGGCGAACCTTTTTGCAGTTTCCAAATGTTTCACGAACATTTGCAGTAACGGCTTTCATGGGCCGAACTGTAAGGGAATGTAAGGTACACATGCGAAAGCAATTTTTATAGCAATGTAAACGAGCGTTTTATTGACATAACAATTACACTAATTGCTCAAATGTACTTAACTTATGGCAGCGCCCATCAGGTGATTGGCGAACCTTTTTGCAGTTTCCAAATGTTTCACGAACATTTGCAGTAACGGCTGAAAGTCTTGCAATGACCTCCTTATCAGGGTCAACAGGTGTCATAGATGTGACATCTGGAACATTCGAAGAGGTACGCCAATCACTTGCGTACCTCTTCCAGGTATACACGCATTCTCTTGCGCTGCCAGGTATGCATCAATGTTGGCGGTGGCACGTGTGACCACTTAGTTTAATTGCTATTTCAGTAAAACTCTTGTTTTCATTTCCTCTGCATTTCTTGTTTTTCGCCAAAACTTATCCTTTCCGACTCCACACTGCTATACCAAAATTGATTCTTTATGTGTTCTTTAAATACTTTCACAGTTTGGTCATCATTTCAAGGCCTTGTATATTTGTATAACTATATTTATATTTTCCTGAAAATTTGATGCTTAAGCCAGTGTCAGACGGGCGTCTTTTTGCCTGCTTTTTTGCTTACGTATTATCCATTCACAATGCTATAGGATTGCGACCGTCTGACATTGGCCTAAAGACGAATTTGTCAAGTAACATTTTTTTTTTACAATAACGCATACCTATCGAACTATCGGGAAATTTACTCAAGTATTATAAAAATATTACGCACCAGTATATATATATATATATATTATTCGTACTCTTTTTTTTTTTTTTTTTTTTTTTTTTAGAAATATCTGATTTGAATAAATATTCTGAATGAATCTGTAGAATTCACTAGACACTTCTAGTAGGCGGAACGTTAAATGGAATCGTTAAAACCTCATTCTGCAATACCTTGTAACAGATATTCAATATCTTCTCAAACTAGAGGAATCATCACTCTGAACATTTCTCTTAATTGCAGCGCAATTTGCACAAAGGGACCATTAAAATTATCTAAAATCACCATGCTCCTTATATTTAATTACTTAATGTTTAATCGATTTTCTAATAATTTCCTCTTCCTCCGTGTTCAAGAATTCAAATTAAGAACATTGATAATGCATATTATCAATTGAAATTTTCATTTCATTTGTCCTTATTTTAATAACTAATGTATGGTATGAGTAATGCGTTGCAAAAGCTATTATTAAAATTTAAGGCAGTATATATATATATATATATAATTAATATGACAGTAACATATAGGGCATAAAAATCATTATCAGGATTTTCTTACCTATAACGTTTGATTTAAGATCACGACGAAAAGTATTAGAACATATTCATAAAGAACAACTCGTAAAGTACAAAATTTGCCAAAACATTATTTATAAATCAAGAGTATAAAGTTAAGCACTGTCCAGATAATAGTTTATACAATTCCATTTTAATAAATTTGATATATTATCAATATTAATTTTTATTTGATCATAATCAAAATTTCATTAATACCGTTTTGAGTTTTAACTTCACGCAGTTGTAACTTTGTATGTATAATTATTAAAAAAAGAGTTTTGAATTGCACTTTACAAACATGTCTTTAAAATATTTTTCGACATTTTCTTAAATCAACAGTTATGATGATGAAGAAACCACGAGAATAATTTCCCGACATCCACTATTATTAACACATTTCGGTCTAGTGCCGGCAGATAGTCGCACAAACATCATATACGTAATTCCATTTTTATATATTATTCGTACCACTATATTTAAAAAGTACCACTTTTTGTAAATTTCTCTTGCAGATATATTCAAAATGCAAACATAAGGGTTTCTTAAAAAATAACTAGAGCCAAACAATTAATTCGTATAAGAGATTACCTGTGCTCGGATGAATACTTCGACCGCACAAAGTTAACCCTTAAATGCACAGTGATACATATCTGTATAACATTTTAAATAAGTCTTAGAAACCACTACAATTTTATAGAAATATTAATGATAGAAAGTATACAAAAGTATGCTACAAAAGAAAATTAAAAATCTATCTTAAAATATCTGGTGTCTAATCTTTAATTTAAGAATTAAAAAGACAATTTTAAAAGAATAATTCGTGCATTTCAGGGTTAGGTAAAATAAATACTATTTAAAAGGTAGGGGTCGTTCAAGTATTACGTAAGCAGTAAGTGGGGGAGGGGGGGGGGCGGTCCAGTGTCTGCTTATTTTTGCTGACAAGAGGCAGAGGGGTGTCACGAAAATTCTTACGTAAGCATTAGAAAACGAAGCAGCTATAGTTTAACAACAAAAAGCAAAAGAGCATGATTTAGATGAGCCTTCTGCGGATGTTGAACAACTTGAGAAAAAAGATATGGAGTAAACAGGGACTGGAAATGAGGATCATTCCAGCCCACCTCTACATTGAAAACTTAATAATAGACAATGCAGAAACATGGATTCAAAGATCTTGGACACCAACTAGAAATGTGAAAGCCAAACACATAATATTCCTACGATTCTTGTTAATTTTTTTAGTTATGTGCCTTAAATAAGTTAGGGCCGGTTGTATTTCTTAAAGGTTTTTTTGATATAATGCGAGAAATAATAATATGAAAAAACTATTTTGTATTCTATGAATTGTTTAATGCCATAAGTAACAATATACTATACATAACCGATTTTTTTTTCCTTCAATACCACAACCCCTATGTGTCTGTTTATGTAAATTTGCTGGATTAATAATGCAATTTATCGCTAACTGTATGTTTTTTATGGCAGATAGTGTTCATGTTAGAATGTCATAAAATCTTACGTAAGCAAAGGGGGGTGGGGGGGATCTAGTATTTGCTTATTTATCCTTACAAGAGTGAGGGAGGGGTACAACATGACTAAAAATATGCTTACGTAATACTTGAACGGCCCCGTAGTTAGATTCATACTTATTAAAATAATCATTAATTTGCAATATTTTAGTTTTTACTTGTATTACAGATGTGAAACATAAGAAAAGATTAATGTATTATACGAAAAGTGTATCTCTGAATCTTTTCATTCTTTTCCCTGTGAAATAAACCATTCTGAGAATCACATATAATATTTTCGAAACAAAATAAAACAACTATCATGCATTTATGTTTTAAATTTCTCATACTCCATAACCTCCATGTAAGGTGGTACACTGTTGTCCAAAAAATGAGGAGCAATGACCGGACGCTGTCGATTTTGCACTTTTTTTCGAATGTCTACTGAAATTCTGGAGGAAATGTCATTTTCTAGGATGTGAAGAACAAGTTTTTAATTAGGAATCGTTTCCTTTAACCCCTTGAGGGGCAAGTGATTGTGTTCCTGTAATGTTGAGCTGACACCAGAATCTTTGAAACATTCTATTTCAAAATAAGTAAAAGCAATATTACAGCTTTTTCCCACCAAAGTTAGAAAAGCAAAATTTAATAAAATTTTTCTGGTGTAAAACTTCATTAATCGTAGGTGGTATATAATATATACCGGTGCCCCTCCAGGGGTTAATTCTCGCTCCCATAATATTCGCGGGCTGAGTCTTTTATTCAGATTCTTTGATTCCCACCAGTTTTATAAAACAGTGTAATTGGCTTTATAATGATATCATTTTACCTGTCATTAAATAAAGTAAATATTTCTTTTTCAAAAAAGTGGTGCAAATAAGCAAGTTGAATTTTTAAACCATAATTTAATGCGACCGTTAAGGGGTTAATTAAGAATCAATTTAATAAAAATACATTAAATTAAAATTAAAGAATTGTGCTGTTCTTGTAGTACACTGGAAAATGAGATGTGATGACTTTTAATGTTCTTGATGTATCTGAAATCAGAATATTGAAAAGTATGTTTTAACCCTTTGAAGGGCAAGGCATTTTTGCTCGAAAAATGTTGAAAGAATTGATTGAGACATTTCTTTACGAGAATTTTTTTCTTCACGTATATTTTGAGAACAAAATTCTATTAAAAAAGTATTGGTGCCATATAACAGTTTGGGAATTAAAATTAAGCGTACCCGTCATGCAAATGGGCGCACCTGAAGGGGACACCAACAACCGGTCATTTGACAACTATCAGATGAAAATATTCCGATTCGAACAAAAAAAAATTTTTTTTAAGTAAATTAAATATATATCAAAGAAGATAAGTAAAATAAATAAGTTAAATATTTTTAAATAAAAATTCTGGTGTGAAATGTTTTTTTTTATAAAACATTTCACACCAGAATTTTTATTTAAAAATATTTAACTTATTTTCAATCTCCTTATTATATTTTATTTCATTTTATAGAATAGAAACCTTCAAACATAAATAAATATCTTGTATCAAGAGTAACCAGAAAACATCCGATTTTTATACTACGTATTTTAACCCCTTAACGGTCGTATTAAATTACGGTTTAAAAATGCAAATTGCTAATTGGCACCACTTTTTTTTAAAAAAAGAAATACTCACCTTATTTAATGTCAGTAAAATGATACCATAATAAAGCAAATTACACTGTTTTATAAAACTGGTGGGAATCAAATAATCTGAAAAATAGACACCCTCCGTACATGTCACGGGATCAAGAAATAAGGGGTTAAAAATGAAAGAAAGAAAATGATTGTTATTTCTATCATTGTTAAATCAAAATGGAAATCAAGAAGATATAATTTAAGATCTACATTTATCTTTCGGACAATTAAAATTGATTACAGAGCGCGGCAATCCAATTCTACGGAAAACAATTCCTTTTAATCAAAATCATTTTAAATTTACATAATAATTTTCCATACTAATGATAAACTTTTTATTTAAATTTTATGAAAAATAACATTTAAATAAGAAACCAAAAACATAATTTCATTAGGTCAAATAATATAAAGTTTCACTGCAGACAATTTTCCTTGCGTTTGATTTATATATATATATATATATATATATATATATATATATACAGGGTGTTCCGTTAAAGGGGTCCAATATTAATAGGGGTAATAGAGGAGATCACATGGAGCATAAATCAGTATATAAAGCCTGGTCGGATCTCAATACTTTTCAAGTTACAGCAAATAGAATGAAAATTCGGAAAATTGTAAAAGAACCCTCATTGCTAAACTATCGATAATGCTACATAAAAACGAAGCACAAATTTAGAAAAAGCAGAAAAAAACCTACAAAATGACATCAATTGTATTAAAATAGCAATATTTATTGACGAGTTACAAGCCCTGAAACAGTGAAAAAAGTACGAAATCCAATATACATCAAAATAGTTAATCGTTAATTCCAAAAAGACAACTCTAGCTACAACAAGGAAAATGGTAGTAAAATTTGGTCCATTCCGAAAAAGCTTACAATGAACTATATCGGTTTAATTGTGTGAGAGAAATTAATCAGTTTCTTAGTTACAACTCCGCTTTCTTTGACACTAGCAAAGGTTAAACTCCGCCCATCACGATTGGAAACACCGCCTTTTTAATTACTCTCAACTATACATTTTCGATCATGCTTCTTCTGAGATGCAACATTTTTAATTATTCAAGAGTTGAATGAACCAAAATAACTTTACAATAATAGTCTACATTTTAAAGTGGTCTTTTATTGATATAAAGCTTAAGTTAAATTCTTTAAAATTAAACTGGTGGTGAAAATTCGGAAATAATTAAAATTATTGCGATTTGTAACTATGCAAGAAGTTTCAGTACATGTTTTACATGGACAATTATTGTATGTATATGTGCATCATAATTTATGATAGGAAATAATAATAACAAATAGCATAATAATTTTATTAATTATAAATTTAAAAAAGACACTAAATTTTAAATTAATTCATACAAACTTTGTAATTTACAATTTGAGTACACCACAGTCTGTGACTTACAAAATACTGTGGCAAAAAGTGTTGAAAATAAAAGAAAAATGACAAATAAAGAATTACATTTCACGTACTTTATGACATATGTGAAGCATAGTCTTCTGGCCTGCGCTGCACAGTTCAATGTCGGAAGGCAGACGAACGGACATTATTATAATAGGTGTTCGAAGTTGCGCCCATTAACAGAATCGCACAGCCGACAGCGACGTCGTAAAGATTGGCGAACACGCCGAAAAACTCCGACGGAGTTGGGAATGTCTCCTGCAGCGACAACGATTCGCGCTAGTAAATCCTCCGGTGTATCCACAGGCGTTTCATACACCAGCGATTTAAGGTGTCCCCAAACAAAAAAGTCTAACGGATTGAGGTCTGGAGAGCGTGCAGGTCAAGCAACAGGTCCACTGCGTCCAATCCATTTCCCAGGATATGTTGAATTGAGGTGATTGCGAACACCTATGAAAAAATGTGCCGGTGCGCCATCGTGCATAAACCACATATTGTGGCGCAATGTTGCTGGCACATTTTGCAGTAACTGCGGTAAGATATCCCGTAGGAAAACCAAGTACGTACTGCCATTGAGTACATCTGGGAGTAAATATGGTCCTATGAGATAATCGCCGAGGACACCTGCCCATATGTTCACACTGAACTTTTGTTGTGCGTTCGACGGGAAAACAGTGTGCGGATTTGTATATGACCATGTGTGCATATTGTGCGTGTTTACCACGCCCTCTCTCGTAAATGTTGCTTCATCAGTAAATAAAATATTTTCCAGAAATTGTGGATTATTTTCTGTTACATTAAGCAACCAGCGTACGAATTCTGTCCGCTGAACACAATCTGTTACTGATAACAGTTGTACCCGCTGCACATGAAAGGGGTGCATGTTTTCTGCACGCAGAACACGCCACACACTTTGGTGAGAAACACCGACTTCAGACGCAGCAGCTCGTGTACTCGTGGAGGGGTTATCTTTAAAAATATTCAGTACATCTTCTTCCATTGCAGGTGTTCGTACATGTCGAGGTTTCCCTGCATCAATGCTTGCTGTATTAAACGATCCAGTCTCCCGTAATCGTCTATCGATTTTTATGAAGAGTTTCGAACTTGAGCAACGTCTCCTTGGAAATTGCTCACGGTACATGCACTGTGCTAGACATGCATTTCCATGAGCTTGCCCGTACATCAGATGCATGTCCGCATATTCTTCGTCAGAGTATTCCGACATAATTATTATACATCAACTTACTACAATCCCACTTACAACAGCCTCCCTTTAACATAACGCCCACTGATGACTGCTGTTTTATTACACTTTTCTTCCTATACACACAGAAAATTTGCATAAAAAGTACTTCTTCTTCATCATCCTGAAAGTTCATGGAGGAAACGCAGCAGTCACGGAGTTTGCTTTAAGACAAGGCGAGAGCTGCACAATATGTCATTCACTTGACCAGACTGAATAATGAAAGGGTATTGATAGAGGTTGATCAGAAATGTATAATTGAAAGATATTAAAACGGGGTGTTTACAATCGTCATGGGCGGAGTTTCGCCCTTTCCGAGCGTGCAACAGTACAGAGTTGTAACTAGGGAACTGCTTGATTTCTCCCATACAATTAAACTGATATGGTTTATTGTCAGCTTCTTCGAAAGCTTTCGGAATGGACCAAATTTTATAACATTTTCCTTGATGTAGGTAGAGTTGCATTTTTGGAATTAACGATTAACTATTTTGCTAAATATTTGATTTTGTATTTTTTCACTGTTTCAGAGCTTGTAACTCGCCATTAATTCTCAATATTCTAAAACAACTTATGTCATTTCGTAGGATTTTTTCTGTTTTTTCTAAATATGTGCTTCGTTTTTATGTAGCATTATCGATAGTTTAGCAATGAGGGTTTTTTTACAAATTTCCGATTTTTCATTCTATTTGCTGTAACTTGAAAATTATTGAGATCCGGCCAGGCATTATATACTGATTTATGCTCCGTGTGATCTCCTCTATTACCCCTATTAATGTTGGACCCCTTTAACGGAACACCCTGTATATATATATAAATGTGAAATTGTTGTTTGTATTTTCTAAAGTGAAATATTTAAAATTAATAATATTTTGCGTTCTGTTTCAAAAGAAAACATATCATATTAGGATTCGTTACTAGTACGAGGATATAAACGTGCATTTCATTTCGGTAAAAATTACAGATGATTTTGAAAAAAATTAAAGATTATATTTTTAAAATAATGTGGAAGAGATGATTTTTTGAAAATTGTTATTTGTGTTGTAAGTGCGTATGAAGGTGATTATGTAAATATTTAAGTCCTATGACAAGGCATGTTTTTTATTGATTCGACAATTTGAAGTGATTGTTATATTTTAATCTGTCAAAATAAATTCCGTTTATTTTTTGTGATGAGACACTAATTTAATTTTTATGTCAATATATTCATAATATTTAACCTATTTATTAAGTTTTCCCTTTTCGTGAGAAACTTTAACATTTTATAAACAACTAGCAGATCTACCCGTCTTCGCTGGTGTCAATAATAATGGTCCACCCGGGTAAAATACATTAAAATGAAATAATACGGCAGTGACAATAACTGAGATTGGTGCATTACCGTCCACGAATCGTTAAAAGACCGATAAGAAATATAAGTAAAATAATTTTAATTGCGTCTACTATTAACTATACCACAATAATGTATATTCCAAACATATGTCATAACATATATTAAAGTACAATTATTTGCTTAAAAAGCGTCATTTAAATAATAAGAAACATTAAAAATATTAAAAATTTACATGTTTCGACTCTTTCATCGACTCATCTTCAGAATATATATATATAAACTACAAACACAATGCCAATTGTGACATTATACTGATTATGGCAATGACCTAACCCATAAATTTTGCCTTTATTAAAACTTTTTTAACTTATCATCATACAATTTCGTTTTTCACACTGTCGAATAGAAAAAGCTTCTGTCAAATGAAATTTATTTGAAAATTGTATCTCAATTTTTTCATGTGAATGGATTTTAAAGTAATTCTCAATCATGGATATTTTTGATTTGCATGCAGCCAGGGAAAAGATTTCCGCATTTTTTCACACCAGTATTTTGTTAGAGTAAATGATATTCCATTTAATCGGGACACTCTCTTGATGTAAGAGAACAACATTTTCTTTAAGAATATACCGGTGTGTAAAAACGTGGAAATCTCATCCCTACATGCAGCCCAATTACGAAAGATATACCTGTTTCCTCTTAATGCAATATTATAAAGTAAAGACACTGATGAACTATGAATAACTCTAGCATCATATTGTTGGTGGCAATAACCTAACCCAACCACAAATTTAACTTTTACTGCAGTTTGACCTTTAAACATCGCACGTTTGATTATTCCAAAATCTAATAGAATACAAAAAGTACTTTCAGTAATTTTTTTTGAAAAGCTTATCTCAATTTACGGATTGTTTATCCATTTTAAATTAATTTTCAATCACGGATATATTTTTAAATATGCCTGGAACCCAATTCAGAAAGATATATCCATTTGCTATTAATGCAATATTATGAAGAAAAGAGTAACGTCTATGAGTAACGCCTAGCACCATATTGTTGGTGGCAACAACCTAACCGTACCATAAATTACGCTTTTACTGCAATTTGATCGCTAAACATCATGCATCCTATTATTTCAACGTCTAACAGAAAAGTCTGTCAGTCATGAAATTTTGTTTAAGAAAGAAAAAAAGCTTACCCTAAAAAATAGTAGCTATAATTTCTATTTAATATAAATCGTACAAAAATCGTATTTTATATAATCGTATTCGATACAAATCGTAGAATGTTATCACTGCATTTCAGGTATTAAAACATTTATCTAAATGATATAATTAAAGATAACAAAGAAATAGGGAATAAATTGTAGCATCCAGTTTTTAGAGCCAGTTTGAAATTATATTGATGACATTGACGTCATATCTAGCAAACGATTTTTTTTTTTTTTTTTTTTTTTACTATTATCATTTTCTTTATTTGATTCTTGATATTTTACATAAACTAGGGGGCTCGGCCCCTACGAGCTAAGCTCGCCAACCCCCGTCCAGACACCGCAGACTCTAAATGCACGCTAATTTGATCGGCTTTAAAAAGATTTCGAAAGATTGAATTATAATTTAAAAAACAGTGGCGATCTCCCTATAAACGGATTTCTATTCATTTCTCTTTGATTGGGGAATTTTATCGCCAAATCCGCTGCAGTACTACTTGGTTATCCAGTCGACCAATTTCGCCAAATTATACAAATTGACATAATTTTTATTTTAAATAACGAAAGAACAAATAAATTAGTACAACATTAATAAAAATACAAATAAAACGTCGAAATCAAAAATAACTTGATAACGTAGACACGTGTAACAACATTTCAAAATAAGCTAATATAAAAGGAATTAAGTAAACAGAATCTTTGTCTCCCGGTATTTTTTAACAAAGCGAAAAGAAAGTACTTTTAAATGAGACATTTTAAATTAATCGTTTTTAATCTGACGTAATTTTGACCAAACTATTCTTTCTCTGTTTAATATTCACGTGAAAATACTTGTGTTAGAAATAAAATATTATCTGCGCTTTCCTAAGAAAAATAGTTGAAAAGTATCCTCTCAAAATATCAAATAAATGTCTAGCGCAATTTGTAAATTTAAACCGTTTTGCAATATTATTTTGTGTTCATTTTATGTAATAACTGTAATGTGACGTAAATATGACGTAATTTCTCCTATTTAAGACTTCTAACGCATGCTAATAAATTTATTATTTTACAAATTCCTTTCTCTCTTAAAATTCACGTGTAATTATAGTTTTTATGACGTAATTTTTAATAAGTTCCTGTTTTTTTTTCATAATTATTTAATTCTAATTCCAAATGTTTTTTTTTCTGTTTATAATAGTCACGTGTAAATAAATTTTTAATTTATTACACGTATAAATATTTTTCTTTTTTTTTTTTTTTTTTTTAAAGCAAACATTATTGTTTCCGCTGTTTATACAGTTGGCAACAGTTTAAATTAATATCACTTTCTAAAATCTGTAAAAAATATCTCTCGAAATGCTGAAAATTTGAATTTAAAATAGATATAAAATCTCGAAAAATGAGTCAAATTAAAAAAATAAATCAATTCTGCACACCGCGAAATTATAACGTATAAAATGAACTAAAAATTATTAAATTCCGATGTATAGATTTTGCTACTATAAAACTTTTTTAGTGGAACGATTTTGTCCAACTTTAGCATTAAATATCTCTTAAAATAATTCTTCGATTTGAAAACTGTCTGCATCAGCGTGTTTATCAAACATTTCTGTATAACACTACCGATTTTCATATTTTTGTATGCATTATTTTTCTTAATATTAACGAAGAAAGACCTCCGATCACTAAAAATTCAAAGCCGCCGGCGGCGACGGCGGTGACAGCGGTAGTTACTTTTTTTTAGAATAGAGAGATATATGAAAAATGTGCATTTTCTGATTAGAATGACGTCGATTTCAAAAATGTAAAAATATAGCAGTCAAGTCTGAAATTTATTGGCTAATAAAAGAAAGTACTCGAGTTATCATTTTTTTAAAAATTATTGAGCAGTTTTTTAGATGTGTGGAAACAGAAAAGAAGCTATTGAATTTGAAAATTTAAAATGAGATATTTCTATAATGTTAAATTATGAAAGATGATAGAAAAAAGGGATAAATATTGGTCTGATGATTTTTTTAAAGGTGACAGGGATCTATTCCACGTTCTAAAGCCTATGTACAGCAAGTTTCGTGCAAATCGGTCAAAAATTAAAGATTTGTATAAAGGACATATACACAGAGAACGGCTTTTATATATATAGATACATCGAAACCGCGTGTCTGTGTATAGAGGTCGGGAGGCACATTTTTTTTTTAAATTTGCATTTTTGTTTCAGAGTACAGTACAACCTCTTTTATCCGAAACTCTTTTAACCGAAACTCTCGGTTAACTGAAATCCATTTTTTTTCTTTCTCTTCTTTTACAATCATATTCTTTTTGTGTGCAATATTCATTTTGAAAGTTTTTTTTTAACTATCATATTCCTTGTGTACAAACGGTCCTTTCCGAACTTCGAGTACATATAAATATTTTCGATCCCCTTTCTTAGAGTTCCTTTGAATTTAACTTGAGCTCCCGTAAGCTGGGGAGTGGAACGAAGAAAACGAATGAATTAGCAATTCTGGAGCATTTGAATGTTTTGCAAAAGGTTTGGCATGGCTGGAGCAGCAGAAAGTCTGTGATACTGGTTAACTAATAATATTTAAAACTCCGTGATAGAGCTCCAAAGCAAAGACAATCGAAACTGCAACAAACAAATCATTTTTTCAAAACCTTGTGATATATGTGAAAAGTACTTAATTTCAAAATTAAAATTCAGGTAATTTATTCTTGTTTCTATTTTGCTATTGCTTTATTTTTATTAAGCACTTGTTACTATAATAAGAAATATGAAAATACTGCATATTTCACATGGTAATATTAATATTAAAATTGAAGTATTCTCGATTATCCGAAAATTTCGATTTTCCGAAAGAGTGTCGGTGCCAATTACTTCGGATAATCGAGGCTCTACTGTATTTTTAATCTATCCGTTTTCATTTTATTCTATTATATTCTATTTACTTTTTAAATAATCTCTGCCGTATATTTTCGCTAATATGTTTTAAACCGGAACCTACCAAAAAGAAAGAACATATATAAATTGTGGTACAATTAAATGCCAAAATAGTCATTAGTCATGGCCATAGGTATGAGGTAAATTGTGAATCATGAACCGCGATGTATACGTTCCTAAAAAGTAAGATCTTGCTGTAATCGACCTATTTTTGAATTATTTTGAGAAATGATTTTTGTAATATTATTTTTTATTATTAAATATCTGTTACCTTTGAAATCTCAAAAGAGAGATTTTAAAGCTTGGTGTCTAAAACCTTAAAGAGACCACTTGCACAAATTAGCAAAGAATAGCTTAACCCAGTGGTGGAAAATTGGCGCAGAGGCGGAGCCTATTGACACCACTAAATTTTTATGGTATCATTCAGTTTAATAAAAACTCAGAAATTCGATTATTAGATAAGAGGCAAAATACTACTATAATTTAGTGGTGTCAATAGGCTCCACCTCTGCGCCAATTTTCCACCACTGGCTTAACCCCTTCACGGTCGCTTAATATTTGAAAAAACCATCAAAAGTGTACTTATTTTTTTTATTACAGAAATTGAATAATTATAAGGTTTCTAAATAAAATATGCAATTAGTTTATTTTTAAGCCGAAAAAACAATATTTTATAGCCATATTCATATTTGTATAAAAGCCATCCGCGAGAATTATGTGTCTTAACCTCTTAAGCTCCGCCTCCGATAAATGTAGGTTACTTTTTCTTATTATTCAGATTGTTTGATTCCCACCACCGTAGTTTACGGCTGATAATATGATGCGAAAATAAAGCCATTTACACTATTTAAAAAAAACTGGTGGGAGTCAAACAATCTGAATTAAAAGATAGTAGCCTACATTTATCGGGGGGCGGAGCTTAAGAGGTTAAGACACATAATTCTCGCATGATGGCTTTTATACAAATATGAATATGGCTATAAAATATTGTTTTTTCGCCTTAAAAATAAACTAATTGCATATTTTATTTAGAAACCTTATAATTATTCAATTTCTGTAATAAAAAAAATAGGTACACTTTTGATGTTTTTTTTCAAATATTAAGCGACCGTGAATGGGCTAATATTCCAGTTATCATCAAAAAGGCTTGATTCATCATAATCCATATCAAAATGACAAAAATATTGCAAATCTATGACAAATCTATGGCAAATTATAGATCGTACAAATCAAACCAGAGTGCTAATATGCAAAGACTTCAAATGGAAATTCCAGTTTAATTTTTCTGGTTTCAGAAGTTTTTTCCAGCAATTAAATCTCCAGCCCGAGAATATGACGGGCACGAGAAATAACGAACGACACCTCAGCCCGAGATATTGACGGGAGCGAGAATTAAGGGGTTAAGCAACCCTTTTGTCTTTAGAATTTTATTTTTTAATATATTGATATACATTTTTATACTTTGACGGTTTGGTACATTTATAGTGAGTTTGGAGCAGATGTGTCTCAAAAGACTTTTTTATAGTTTTCGCATAACTTTTTGAAAAGATATTCTCTGTCATATACTTTACCCTTTCAGGGGCAAGGTACTTCTATTCGCAAAATTCTGAAATGAGTGCGTGGCACCAGATTTTGCAAACAAATTTATTTTGAAATAAGCAAAAGCTTTTGTTCAAGTACTTAATAAAAGGAAATTTTTCATTCCAGTTTTCTGGTGCCAATGTAGCATTTAGGAATCAAAATTAAGTGGTCCAAAAATGAACTACCACACTCGGAGGGGTTAAACTAAAATATTTTAAGATACATCTCTCAGAAATCTTTTTTTTTTTTTTTTTTTTGTAAATTCTTGTACGATTGAATACAGGGCTTCCAAATGGTCCGCTATTTCAATACTAATAATTTCTGAAGAAAATAATGTAGCAGGTTTCTATTACAACGTTCGCATATTTCTGATAAAAGATGTTCGTCGTAATCTTCTATACGAGAGTAACACTGAAATTTTCGCGATACAACTAAATGGTATAAGTTAATCTAAACAACTCTTACACAACTCGTATAGGTCCTTGAATTTCTAGACCAAGGAATTCTTCGGTATCCGCACAAAGCTATATAAGTAAGCGTCCTATCTTAAATGGGAGAGGTAACAGCAAGATTAAAGGCGAGGACACATCAATCAAGGTCGCACGCCACGTAGGGAACGGGGTAAAACTACAGGAAAATGCTTAACTGTTGTCTTACTTCACACCACTAAAATTGTAAAGTTTTTTTCACCTTGATTAACAGCTGAAATCTAACAAGGCGAAGAAAACTTCGTGGTGTCAAGTGCATCGGGACGTCCGTTTCGCTACGCCATTGTATTGCAATGAAATGTGGTAAGCAAAATTCAGTTCCGTGAGTGAGTAAAGATTTAGAAAATATACGCAGATGGCAGTTACCTTGTCATAAATGACGTCACACTAAAAGCCCGCGTAAATGGATTATCACCCCGTCCACAAGACGCCGCAACTGTGTTAATTTACGCCCGATTCCAGTACTAAGTTTGTACGCTTACTTATAGCGCTTTAGTATCCGTATTTTCATATAGAACTACCCTGCTTAAATTAACCCTCCGACTGTCTTGGAAAAGGGCAAAATTGTAATGTTGTTTTTTCGGCATTTTGTTTTAAATGCTTAAAAAAAATTATTCTTTGAACATTTTATAAAAAAAAACTTAATAACGAATATGAATGCAATCCTTGGAAGCATTAATCATTGCTCAATGTATTAAAAATACATTAAATCAATAGAATTGTATTACTTTAAATATTGCTTGTATTGCAGTGAAACCTGGGGCTTAGTGAACGTATTAACACGGCCTTGTCAGTGAGGGGATTGAAAAAATTTGCGCGTTTACGCTAGATTTATTTTTCTATAAAAAAAATTCTGATATTACACCTTGAAAATAACGGTATCCGCACGAGCCATGTCTTAGGCGTGTTTAAAAAGTAGTTCCCTCTAAGATCAATACGCTTTTGTAAGCGTATTTCCCAAAGATTAAATGTCTCAAGTCATTCATTTATTGGAACAGGTGAAAAATATTCTTTTATAGCCCCATAAATTTCATCTTTGGAATAAATATGCTGCTCACGTAATTTTTTTAGAATAAAAAATAGCCAAAAGTCACATATAGCAAGATCAGGAGAATAGGGTGGATAATCTATTACTTTGATGTTTCATTTGTTCAAGAAGTTTTATTGTAATCTTTGCTGTATGAGGCGATGCATTGTTATGATGAAACATGAGTTCCCTAAAGAACTCTTTCTCCTCAGATTCTTGAAGAATTTCTGGAGGACACTCAGCGGTGTACCAGTCAACTATAACTGCCTTTTGGCCCTCTAGCTTAACCCCTTCGCGACGGGAGCCTTTTACGAAATGTTTATTACTTTGCTACCGGTTTTAAAAAACAGAAGTTTGTGCCTATTCAAATCGGGAAAATGCTCGGATTAAATAAGGCAAATTTTACAGTAAAATTTTACTGGTGAGGATAAACGAAGATTCTTAGGCCTATTTCCGGCACGTATACGTGTCGCTCGTCCCCAAGGGGTTAATGGTTTAGACCAGACCTGTACTTTTTAATAACACGGCGCACGTCAATTTTTCTCTGATGGTTGACTTTCCCAATTGTTTGTTCAAGCGATCATCATCAAAGACCCATACTTTACTTTCTAGACGTGTTGGAATATAAAAAATGTATGTACGTGCCATCACCAGTTATGATTTTAGAAATAATGCGGTGGCTACCATCATTAAACAATTTTAGTGTTTATTTACTGATTCTGACACGCTTCGATTTTAGTGTTCTGTTAACCTCTTAGGTACATTTGACGACTGAGGTTCGTCATGCATTTGGCCACTGGCGCCTTTTAGCCCCCGGAACGGTATGCTATTTCTTTCTCCCAACTTATTTTGTCTCCAAAAAATAACGTTACCTTACAGACGCTCGCAATAAACAAAGCAGATGTATTATTGTACAATTAAATGCTCTATAGCAATTTTTTTAATTTCTAAGCATCGCACATTTTCAGTGTTTATACCGTTGTATTGAAAAAAAAAAGTACTTTTAAATGCAATTTGTTTGAAAGCTGTCTCTCCATTTATTTTTGAAATATTAATTTTTTTTGTAGTTTTTTGCACCATTTATTTAATTTTGGCAACTCAAGTACTCCATTTATACAGAAAGTAAAGGGGAAATAGTTGAAAAATAGCAATTATATCTTTTTGTTGCCATTTTCTCTTAACAAACAAAAGAAAATGTAATTAAAATACGAGCTATTTTGAAAAAAATATAAACGAATAATTTCTACGAATAATAAAACATGGAGCTATTATAAACTATATTTAATTTAAGTATATGTAGACCCTTTCAGTGTGACATCAGTCATGACGTTTTGAATGGAAACTGACTCCAAACAAACGGTTGCTATGCGTCATTTCTTTTTAAATATAAATCGTGGAAAATAATACCAGTACATATCAAGTATTAAAACACTTAAATGTGAGATATAGATATAAGATATAGCTGCAAGACACAAACAAAATAGAAAATACAACATAGCAACCGTTTGTCTGGAGTCAGTTTCCAACGAAAACGTCATGACTGACGTCACGACTGATGAAGCTATAAATCATTAAACAGCCGTTTTTTTTTTTATTTTTATTTTATTTTTTTTTATCACGGCATCTTTTAGCTGCATTTGTGTATTATTTTGAGATAGTGACATCCTATGCATGCTTTACTGTATATGTTTAACCCCTTCGCGACGGGAGCCTTTTACGTAATGTTTATTACTTTGCTACCTGTTTTAAAAAACAGAAGTTTGTGCCTATTCAAATCGGGAAAATGCTCGGATTAAATAAGGCAAATTTTACAGTAAAATTTTACTGGTGAGGATAAACGAGGATCCTTAGGCCTATTTCCGGCACGTATACGTGTCGCTCGTCCCCAACGGGTTAAGAGTGGATCGTAAATGTGTAATTCTTAAGCGGATACAAATGACGTCATTTTACATAAAATAAAAGTTTGTGCTTTAAGTCTTAAAATTAAAATATGTTTTATACTATTTATATATACATATATTTTTTTTCATCGGGGGCGACACTAAATTCTGAAAAAGCAGAATTCATGTTTTCTAGTTTTTATATTCTATTGATACCACTATTTAAAGGAAAATATTTTTGTAGTATTTTTCTCTTGCACATACTGTCAAAGTGTATATGAAAGATTTTTATTTTGAGAAAGTTGTGCAAGATAGAATTGAAAAGAAAAAAAAAAAAAAAAAAAAAAAAAAAAGACGCCAGTGGCAGTTCTGAAATCAATCCGTACCCAAGGGGTTAAATTATGAGGGACTCAACGATAAACTAATTTTTCGTATCCAGTACTTAATGACTGATATTATGTATAGCTGTAGATCCAATGTTAAGTTCCTCATCAAATGGTAGGCACAGCGATTATCATCGATTAACAGATGTTGTACGGCCGACACATTTTTGGGGACTACCACTGACAACGAGTTTCCTGTGTGTACTTTATCCAAAAGAGAGCTTTGACCGCTTCTAAATTTAATAAACCATCTAAATACAGTACCAAGAGATGGAGATTCATTTTCATATGCCTAATTCTAGACGTTGAAGGCATTCTTCTTGATTTAGCCCCGCTTTAAACCCTTAATTCTCGCTCCCGTGATATTCACGGGTTGTGTCTTTTATTCAGATTGTTTGATTCCCACCAGTTTTAAAAAACAGTGTAATTGGCTTTATTATGGTAACATTTTACGTGTCCATAGCTGCCAACCTTTACGCATTTTTCATACCACTAAAATTTTATAGAAAATATTATCTTATTCAATCGTCGAAATCTCATGTTTAAACAAGGCGAAAATCTCCTTAAAATTTTAGTGGTAGCCAAAAAGCGTAAACGTTGGCAGCTATGCCTGTCATTAAATAAGGTGAATATTTATTTTTCAAAAAAGTGCTGCCAATAAGCAATTTGAATTTTTAAACCGTAATTTAATGCGACCGTTAAGGGGTCATAGAAAATCATAGCTTGATAATGCTCTCGCGTAAACCCCAAATTCTCTTCTTTCAAAATTTATTCTATGATAGTTAATTGCAATTGTTGTCACAAATTATCGTCTGCGGACATAAAAGCGTTCAAATTTGTATATCCGATCAAAAATTTTTTGGCATATATCGTCTGTCCCTTCCAAAAATTTCATAGCTACCCTCGTTCAATATTCGAAAAAGAAATACATATCTGACAACTTTTAAATGTTTAACGGTACCACTAAATTTTAATAGATATGTTTTCCTTTCTTAAACCTAGATAACGGCGATTGTAAAGACAAAAAGTGTAGTTAAAATATAAATTTTAACCCCTTAACCCTTAAATGCGCGATTTTTTTATTTTCTTTCGAAAAAATAACATATGATTCTCTGAAATGGTAATTACTCAGGAAAAAAATAATGAAAAAAATCAGAGATACACTTTTCATATAATACGTCAATCCCCAAGCGATATAGGTAAGCGTCTTATCTTAAATGGGAGAGGTAACCGCAAGATAAAAGGCGAGGTCACATCAATCAAGGTCGCACGCCACGTAGCGGACAGAGTGAACAACAGAAAGATGCCTAACTTTTTTCTTCTTTATGGATAATCTATTAATTGCACATCTATGAAATAACTGCGCAAGCGCCAACATAGTGTTTTCATTTGTTTGTAGCATTTATATTCTGACAGTAATATAATGTTCTATTAATTTTTATTCGTGTTTTTGACTTATTTATTATAGTTAATTATTTAAATAAAAGCAGTTCTTTTTAAGAACTAATATTATTTGTTTAAAATGGCAAAATGTTGGCTTTAGTTTCGAATAACCCTAGTTTTCGAAATTGTAAGAAAATTCTTTTTCTTATAGAATTCATACGTCCTTTTCCAAAGAGCAAAACAAGTTAGTTACGTATTTTAACTTTAATTTATTTAATATATATATATATATATATATATATATATATAGATATAGATATATATATTATTTTATATATATTATAAAATGTTGTTGATTTAAATACGCTCGATTTTAATTATTTTCTTTTAATGAAATGAGAAATGACGCATAAAAATTAGTAAGTAGTTAATGTGTAAAGATTGAATTTTGTAGTCTTATTATTTACTCAATTCTTGATGTGATAAAGTTATAAAAAATGATATACACGGTTCTATTCCAGATAAAATAGAATGTTTATCAAGGTTTAGAATATGAATAGAATTTAATAATAAATAAAATATTCCATTTTAAGTCATTTTCTTCGTTTATAAAGCGCAGACGATACATCGAAAACTTATTCCAATATTCCTTTGATCGTATTGTATTCATGTTATTTAAATTACAAATAGCTCATTTATTTAATTTAAAATTCATTTTATTTTATATTCAGAATCACTTTAATTTAAAATGCATGCATTAAATGTTGTACTATTAAACGAGCAAGTATTGTTAATTTAATATTTGTTTAAATATTTTGCGAGTCCAGACAATAACTGCAAAAATTTTCGTAAAATCGCCAGATTAGATTTTTTTTTTCCCTTGAAGCAGACAAAGCCATTTAGAGAATTCCTGTTAAAAATTCTATTACGAATTTCAGATTGTTATTTACTCACAGAAGATGAATCTTGTTTGCCAGATATATTGCAAAATATTTTTGTTACACCTTGTTTTGATAAAAATAATGTGTATTTTAAAAAAAGTCGCAATGTCATTTTAGTTTAAGGGCTAAAGGCAGTAATGCTTTCGTAGCATTAGTACTTTTCTCCCGAAAATGAAATGATATTGCGATTTTTTTTCAAATGTGCATAATTTTATCAAAACAAACTGTAATAAAAATATTTTGCAATAAAACTGGGAAACAAGATTCATCTTCCATAAGTGAGTAAAGATTCAGAAAATATGCGCAAGAGATGCGCAGATAGTAGATATTCTGTCATATATGACGTCATACTGAAAACTCGCGTATTTGCATTATTCACTCCGTCCACTAGATGGCGCAGATGTGTCAATATACTCCAGATTCCAGTATTGACATTGTACGCTTACTTATATGGCTTTGCGTCAATCCTTTCTTCTGTTGCACAACTACAATATAAGTAAAAACTACTGTCGTGTGGATGTTTTACGCCAAAATAATGCAAATTAGCAAATATTTTAATAAGTATCTCTTCAAATACCATACTTTATATAATTATTTATTTTTTAAAACTTAACCTTTAACCCTTTAATTCCCAAGACAGAATACGTTCTAGAAATTACGCAGTTCAGAGAATCTGACTTATACGTTCTAGAAATTACGCAGTTCAGAAAATCTGACTTTACACCAGAAAGTTTCATTGGTTAATTTCGCTTTATTTAAAAACGGAATGCCTGTTATTAATTAACGAAAATATTGCTACTTTAATTTTCTGGTGTGAATTAGGTATATACGAATAAAAAGATCCATTAAGTTCAAAACACTGTTTTTTGCATATATGCAGAGCTGTGCACTAAAGGGTTATTTTTCGCTGCTGTGATATTTACGGGCTGTTTTTTTTTTTTTATTAAGATTGTTTGATTCCAAAAAGTAATTGGCTTTATTATGATATCATTTTACCTGTCATTAAATAAGGTTAATTTTTCTTTTTTCAAAAAAGTGGTGCCAATAAGCAATCTGAATTTTTTAAACCATACTTTAATGCGACCGTTAAAGGGTTAAAAAAGCGTAAAATTTGACATCAGTGAAAACAACCGCTGATGCAGGTTCCTGCAAATGTTCCAAAACAAATCTAAGGAGAAGCATTTTATTTTTAGACACTTAAGCGTCGCGCCCACTAAGATTTGGCTACTTCTTTTAAAATTCAGATTGTTTGATTGCACCATTTTTTTGAAGCAGAAGTATTCATTTTATGTAAGGGCAGATGAAATGATACGAAAATAAAGCCAATTACACTATTTAAGAAAACTGATGAGAAATAAATAATCTGAGTAATATAAAAAGTAGACTACATTGCACGTGAAAGTCACGGGTGCGAAAATTAAAGGATTAAAAATGAAGTTTTCGAAAACCGTAACATTTTTAGAGTAATTTTATGTGAAATGTCTTCTGCTAATTCTCTTATAAAGTTTTAGTTTTACTAGAGAGCACGATATTGCCATGAAAGATGATTGCGATAGTGGTATCAGTCTTCATATGTATGGGCATGATTAAACATTTTTGAAGTCTGACTTTAAAATCGATGAATTATAATTCTATATATGTTAAAAAAATAATGTTTTATTCAGACACCTGCAATTCTTCCTCACGAATCAATATACAAAATAGAAATGCGACTCTATCTTTTACACGTTCTTCACTTTGCCCACATCTCTGAAAATCAAAATAATTCAAAAACATCTGTCGTTTTTTCTTAAAATAGAAATTTCAGGAGACGAAATTCTTATTGTTCGAAAAAGAATGAAAAACGTAGCGAAAATTTTAAAGTTAAGAGAAAACAAACCATTTTAAAATACAGAGGATCTCCTCTTTTACACTTTCTCGGGCACATAATACAAAATTGCAGGAACATTTAAAAGCCAGAATTTTTTTATGCGGGCCGAAAATGTATACAGGGCTGCCACAGACGACTATTTTAATGATCTGTTTGCACCACTAATTAAAAAAAAATACATTTTGTAGTATATTTCTCTTGCTAATGTTGTCAATTGTATGTAAAAGATATTTGTTTTGGAAAAGTGGTGCGAAATAGAATTAAAAAACAGTCGCCTGTGGCAGTCAAGTGCATAGAACACAAAGAAGATCTCTTTATCGATATAAAAATTTTTCATTTTCAATTCGTGCAATTAATTACTGCGATTTCTTACCTGTACCCCATGTAGGGCAACTCCGGGAGTGTCGCCGCATACGGGGTAGATGCCGCACCCCTTGTATTTCTTGTAATTATCGATAGATGGTCGTCAAACACACAGTATAGGTGCGTAATAAGATAATTCTAACCAGTGTATAGCGTGAGTTCCATTTTGATGTTTACTTCTAGAAGTATAATCCTTAATTTGACGTAAGTGCATGATTTCACCGCCCAAACTTTTAAACAAGTTGTAAACAAGGTCGCACGCCACGCAGCAGACAACGTTAAACTACAGGAAGATGCCTAACAGTTTTCTTACTTCACTCACTAAAATTGTAAAGTTTTTTTCACCTTGATTTATAGCTGAAATGTCTCCGACAAGGGGAAGAAAACTTCGTGGTGTTAGGTGCACTACGTCCACTACGTCATATTTTGCAATAAATGTGGTAAACAAAATTCAGTTTCATGAGTGACTAAAGATTTAGAAAATATGCGCAGATGGTAGATATCCTGTCATATAAGACGTCACACTAAAAGCCCGTGTATGTCGATTATCACCCTGTTCACAAGATGGCGCAACTGTGTAATTTACGCCCGATTCCAGCATTACGTTTGTACGCTTACTTATATCGCTTTGTTTGAACAGGTGAGCAGCATTAAAGGGTTTTCTAACTGATAACAGCTTAACACCCAGGCTAGGAATTGAAGTTTCTCATGTTATTATGAGCCATAGAGAAAAATTTGAACTGTAGTTGAGAACTGCTAACGAGAGAAATTTAAATGAATTAAGAATAAATTAAAAATTAAGATTAAAAAAGGGAAAAGAAGTTACAAATTAAGTTAAGACTTAAGAGGAATTAAAAAGTTAAAAATAATCTTAAAAAGTTAAATAGCCAAACTGTAGTTGAAGATCTACTAGAAGGGTTTAAAAATAGTTAAAATTTAGCAATCTTAGCGTGGTGTACCCAGATGTTACTGGGTGTCCATAATCATGGAAAACCGGGGGCGTTTCCGGTGGTGGTTTCTCAGAGGCGTCACAATCTGGTAGCTCTGCTACGATTTCGTTAGGAAGATCAAAGATTTTACCGTAGAATTTCTTTGCTAAGTCGTTGATACGCTTACGCAGGGTGGTTGTTTTTAGATTCCTACGGACCGTAGAGTTACGTAACTAATTGGAAGCGTTACGAACAATACGCAGATGACTATTATGTAGGCGACTTAAGTTGTCCATAGAAGTCCTACAGGTGAAGCCCCAGATCGGACTACCATAGGTAATAATTGGGAGGATACAGAGTTATAAAGAATAAGTTTGTTATGAACTGAAAGTGTTTTACTGTTAAGGAGAGGTTTAATAGAGTTGAAGGCACCAGCGACTTTCCCTCTAATGGAATGTATATGCTTACTCCAAGATAAACGACGATCAAGAGTGACCCCAAGATACTTAGCAAGGACAAACCAAGGGATGACAGTGTTATTGATTATTATTCTACTAGAAAAATATAGTTTACGAGAGAAGTATACGGCAGTGGTTTTGTTTTCATTTATTAAGACGCACCATTGCGTACACAAGTTCATGAAATCCTCGATGTGTGTCTGTAAGTACCTATAAAGAGTGTACGGGCGGTGAGCTGGAGCATAAATACAGGTGTCGTCGCACAAAGAGCGAGATATGTGTGCAAGGAGCGTGGGATATCATTAAAGAAGATGTTGAACAAAAAAAGGGCCCAACACGCTCCCCTGAAGGATGCCCGCTAGGCTGAGAAGGATAATTGAAAGAATATTGTTTATGCGGACTTGAAAAGAGTGGTCGCAAAGGTACGAGTATAATAAATGTATAAGTCCGGGATGAAATCCGAGTTGAATGAGTTTGTAAATGAGGCCCTCATGCCAGACCTTATTAAATGCCTTTGAAACATCAAGAAAAATGGCAGCTGCGGGAATTTTCGCGTTGAGTTTCTCAGTGAGAAACTCAACAACCCTAAGTAGCTGGTGTTGGGTCGAGTGTTTTCGGCGAAAGCCGAACTGCTCAGGCATAAGAACGTTATTACGCTGTATGAAGTCCTGCAAATGGGTACGAATGACACGTTCCACTACTTTACTGATTGAAGGTAGAATGGAGATAGGTCTGTAATTAGTGGGGTCAGATAGGTTTAGGAATAGGAGAGATTATTGAGAGTTTCCAGGGTTTTGGAAAATAGCTGAATTTTAAGATAGCGTTAGTGAGGTCAGTAATATAGACAATGCAATAAGGAGGAAGGTTTTTAAGAGCAGAGTTTTTTTTTCGTATCCTAGGGTCATGCGTTTTTGGGGTTTTTTAATGATATTGTGTGTAACTATGGGCAGAATAGTAGGGGGGATCATCAGAGGGGATAGAGATAAAGTTACGGACAGTCTCACCGACATGATTAAGATGAGTTTGACTTGCAAGGGTCGGGTTTGGAAAGAATTGGGTAGCATAAGAATTAGCCAACATATTAGTATTCTCTTGATCGGTGTAAGCAGTAGCATTGTTAGAAGCGAAAGGGGGGTATAGGTGTAAAGTTTTTATTTAGATTACGTTTTCAGATCTAAAGTGAGTTGTCCTCGCAAGCTATTGTGCCAGTTTTTCTGTTTTACTTTGTACAGACGTTTTTTTTTTATTTTATTGTTTAGGCTATTGAGAAGGGGTTTAATTGAGGGGTCTCTTGAATTTTGAAACTGTCGCCGGAGCCGATTACGTTGTTTGATAAGATTATAAATATAGCGGTGTGGGACGAAGGCATTATTATTTTTAAAAGTGTTAAAGGTGGAAAACTTTTGGGCGTTAGTGATGTGGCAGTTGAGGTGTTCAACAGCTGCATATATATCATTGGTATTATTGATTTCTGGGAATGTAATGTCTTGAGAATTAAGATAGTGAGTGGATTTTTTCCAATCAACAGCTACGTAGGGGAGGGGGGAGAGGATTGATAAATCGATTAAAGCAGACTGGTAAGTTGTCAGAAGAAAGATCATTAATTACTGTTGAAGAAATAGGGTAAGGAAGAGTTTTGGAAAGAGCAAGAACAATAATAGAGTTACGGGCATTAGGCCCAGTGCTAGTGTGTGCTGTTCTGATTGGTGCATGGAGATTTAAATTTAAGTGTTGGAAAAGATTGTGAAGAGAGGAGTCATAGTCATGGTTATAAACAAAAGATTTAAATTCTCTTAGTTGACTAAGTTTGTGGGTGTCAAATGGCTCATTAAACAAAAACATAAGATTTGAAAGTAGATTACTCACATGAGTCTTATGTTGAGGATCTGTAGAATAGTCCGGTCTGCTTATAAGTCCAATGATGTGGGTATCACAATCTTGCAGGAATTGTTGCACAATAGAGCGCTGTACATCGTCAGTTACCCCATGGTACTCCATCCAGGAGGCCGCCAAATTAGATTTTTCATCACCATTGATGATGCGATTTGCGTTGTCAGAGAAATTAAATGGGTACTCTGTACCCATGATAGACATCGGTGAACCCTCTTTCGTTCACTACTATGACGCGACAAAAGTTCATAAAATCACTTTTTCGTACGAACTAGTTATTCCAATATTAAAGCTGCCAGCACCAATACACATTGTACATTAACAGCAAAAGATCACGCAAGTTCACAAAATACGGAACTGCTCATACCACCTCTTGAAATCAACATACACCACAGAGAAAAACACATCCATTGTCTCCGGAAACTAACCTCAGCTTCATGCTTTCTTTGACACGTCTAAGAGAAATTTACTAAACAAGTTCCATTTAAAATATAGTGGTGCAAGTAGAAAAAAGAATTGAATCTTGTATTTAACGCTGGCGTATGTAAAGGGTTAAAACATTTCTTGTAGCATATTCATTCAACGATTATAATCTACCATTAAATCTCTTCCACCCATTTAGTTTTTCTTTAACTACATTTGCTGTAAATTCACAAAGATATTAAGTTAATCAAATAAAAAGTTTTTTCCGAATTTTATTGAATTCAATCGAATTTATTTTGTTTCTTTTCATATAGGGAGACTAGGGACGGTTGACCATACGGGAGGCTTGACCCACCCATCAATTTTCATATTTAAAAGAATTTCACAGTTTTATCAATAGATGTCAACCAAAGCTACTGGAATGCTCAAACAATAGTCTTCGTTTCTTAGAGATAACCGCAAAAGTTGTGGAAAAAATCATTTGTGAATCGTTTTCAACCAAAAAGTCGTGTTTTTTAGAAATATTTTGTAACCTTTTTTCAAATAAATTATATCATAGAAATTTAAGTAAGTAAGTTTAAAGTAATGCAGAACTATCGAGCTTTCATTCCAGCCATAAAGTCTGTACAGTAAGTTAGGCTTAACATAACAATGTGGTATTCGTTAGAAAAAGTCTATGTAGGGAGGCTTGACCCGGTCAGTGTGCGGGAGTGTTGACCAGATGCTTAAGGCTCTCTTAATTAAGTGGTTTTGGAAATCTTTTTATTATACACTGTGCATAATGAAACGTTAATGGTATATACATAAAAGACTGTAAATTTATTCTGTAAAGATTCAGTAAAATGTTGTGATATAAAAAACAAATGTTTAAAACTGACTATAGAAAAATGTGAAAAAATTGCTAGAAAATGGGAAAGTTGAGAGGAACTTTTTTCCATTTAAATATTGCTTACAATAGGTAAATAGAAACAGTGGGAAAGACTAGAAAGGACTAGAAAGGATGAAATCCGCAGTCTTCACCCTTTCAGGGGCAGTGGTATGTTTATAAAACCACTTAATTTTAATTTCGAAACATCACTGACACCAGAATTTTGCGAAAATCTTTTCATTTAACATGTATGTGAAATATCGCATTTTTCTTATTTCCAAATAAATTTGTTCATAAATTACGGTGCCAGTCATTTATTTCAACATTTTAGTACTGAAAGTACTTTGCCCCTTAAAGGTTGAAATCATGATAATGATAAGTTAAGTGCTCATGCGGTTGCAAAAGAACATAGCATCGATCGAAAAACTTTAGAAAGGTATGTAGAAAAATTTCACCAGGGTGAATACAATGAGATGAAGCCAAACTATGTGATATCTAAATTTGTCAGATCGAGAGTCATAAAAAATAGGACAAGGAGATAAAAAAAAGCGGGACAGTGGCTCCTAAATCCGGACATAATAACACGAAACTCTATAAAAACGGAACCTGTCTCTAACAGAATACTGCCTTAAATGTTAAAATTTCATTTTCCCTGATGTACAATTATACCTACTCCTGTTTAAAACAAAATTTTTCTCCTCTGACATGCGATTGCGTCTTAACAGGTTTGTTTAAGCCTCATATTTTAAACAATATTTTTTTAATAATAATTAAAGCATGTAGAATAAAGCTATTTTGCTTTTTTTTTTAACTGATTTTATTTCTCTTCACAAATAGTGCAATATAAATCAAAGTGGGTCAAGCCCCCCATATAGTGGGTCAACCCTCCCATATGTGGGGAGCCTTGACTCAGTATTTTCTCATGAATAAAATCAATCATTTTTGTAATTTCTTACATGTTACACTTATGCAGCAATTTTATTTTGATAACTGATTGTATAACGAATAAAATGATATATATTTATTCTACGTTCAATATTTAAAAAATAAAAAATCATTTTGCAAAAAGTGGGTCAACCCTCCCTAGTCTCTCCTACATGATGTAAAGCTTTTTGTAAAAGTTTATCGAGTGTTAAATTGTATTAAAAGAAAACTTTTGCTGCTATGTAAGCATATTTTTTCGTTCAAAATAAAGTTTTTTTATAATCAATACGCACCTTTTCATCCGTTAATTATTTCAACTTCATATTTCGCTATTTATGAATAATTCAAAAAGAATTAAAAGTAATTAATTAATTGAATGCCGTCGCAACAGCTGTATCATAACACTCATCTTTTATGTAATGTGTATATTTTGTATTTCAGATAGACATTAAGAACATTAGAGCATTTTAATTTAATATTACGATAAGTAAATTTACATAGATAAGTAAGTTTTATAAGGATAATACTATTGTGCTATCTTTTAAAAAATAATGTTCGTGTAAAAATGTTATATGAAACTTTAATGAATTGAACGTTGGGTGATAAAGTACTTAGTTTTGAAAGTACTTTGAAAATCACTTTCAAAGTTTCTTTTGATATAGTACTTACTTTTGAAAGTGTTCCGAGAAGAGCATAAAATTATAATAATAATATCATTTAAAAGATTGTCACATGTTCTTTTTATTGCTTTTAGAACAGCTGAGAAAATTCACGTATGCTGCAGAACAGAAATTAATTATTTAATTATTGTTACATTATTACTGTAATGCCAATGAAAGTATTATAAAGTCGGATTAATCCATTAACGCCCAAGTTATTATCTTCGTTAAAATGTAAATTTTGGATTTCCCACCACTTTTAAAAGAAGAATAATTTTGATCCTATTTTATCAGGGAATTTGTCTCGTAAAAGAATGGATATATCTATTTTCATATTTACTGATGTGAAAACCGCTTTCTTTCCATTAAGTCTAGCGTCAAAGCGATATAAGTAAGCGTGCAAACTTAATGCTGGAATTGGGCGTAAATTAACACAGTTGCGCCATCTTGTGGATGGAGTGACAGTTCACATACGCGGGATTTTAGTGTGGCGCGTATTTTCTAAATCTCTAGTCACTCATGCAAATCAGTTTTAATGCCACATTTATTGCAAAATAACGTCGTAGCGAGAGGGCATCCAAATGCACTTGACACCACGACATTTTCTTCGCCTTGTCAGGTACGCTTCAGTTATTAATCAAGGTGAAAAAAACTTTACAATTTTAGTGGTGTGAGTAAGAAAACAGTTAGGTGTCTACCTGTAGTTCACACTCCGTCCGCTACGTGGCGCATGACCTTGATTGATGTGACCTCGCTTTTAATCTTGCGATTACTTCTCCCATTTAAGATAGGACGCTTACTTATATCGCTTTGTCTAGCGTCTTCAAATGATGACACTGGACGTTAATGGGTTAAAACATGGCACTAAAGTATTTTGCATTGAATTTCTTTTGCAGTTTTAAAACAGAAAAAGAACATTGTTAGTTGTCGTACAAGTTAATTTCAAAGTACTGTTATTTTTCCATTAAATTGATTACATTAAATATTCTGAGTGATTTTTAAAATGTTTTGCATTTCTCCTATTGAAGATAAATTCCTTTTAAATTGAAAGTCGTATAAGAAAAGTAAGTTGAATTTATCTTAGTAACAATGAATGAAAACAAAAATCAATAATGATAAGAAAAGGCGAAATTTAAATAAATTATTTAAGAAAATAATTTATTTAAGTATCTTTAATTTACTTCTTTGAAATATTTTTTTAAATATAGATTTGAAAAGGAGACAAAATGTTAAAAATCAGTTTGAAACAAAAATCATCATATTTTTTCAACAATTCTGAATGATCTTTTTTTTTTCTTTCCGTATTGTAGGCGGAAATATTTGGAACATAACCGGGCGGTAGGAGCAAACTGAGAAACTGCCACGACTAATTTTTAAATGTTTTTCTCTTAATTAGTCGCTGCATTCGAAGGTAGACGGGAGGTGCTGGGTTCGAACCCAATCGCGCCCGTCGGCCTAATCGTTCGGAGTTTTCGTTGTTTTCTTCGAACCTTGGATTTCCAAGCGTCAATACGGGTTAGGTTCCCTTAGAAAGACCCCCCACGAAGGGCACTTCCCCCTCTAGACCTATATCCCTCGTATTGATAATTGGCCGCCATAAAACACAACCACAACCTTAATTAGTCGCAGTCATTACAAGTGGGAGTGGCCTATATATTCTCGACCAATTGGAAAATACCTGCGTCTCTCTCATTGACATTTTCTCTTGCTACTGTCTCATACATCGGAAAGACATTTGGGCATTAACTCCTTGAGGGACAAGCAGAAATGTCTCTAAATACTGAATTCTCACCGGAATAATCGGAAAATTTTATTTTTAAATAAAGAAAAGCAATTTTTTAATGATTTTCCTCCGAAGTTAAAAGTATAAAATTTAGTTAAAATTTTCTGGTGAGAATCTTGTTTAAATTAGGTGGGATATATTTTATACCACCGTCCCTAAAGGGGTTAAGTTCATGTCAACTGGAAATAGTGTTTCCAGGTATCCCGCGTAAATAAGGGCTCCAAATGCTATGGATCCAATCGCGCCCGTCGGCCTAATCGTTCGGAGTTTTCGTGGTTTTCTTCGAACCGTGGATTTCCATGCGTTAATACGGATTAGGTTCCCTTAGAAAGACCTGCACGGAAGGCACTCCCCCCAGGGCCCATATCCCTCGTGTAGATAAGTGGCCGTCAACAATCAACCCAACCCAAACGCTATGGACACCACTAATTTCTTAGAGTTCATTTCGCCATATTTCATCGCAGATAATACTACCTACAATTAGATAAGACGGAGTAAATTAGATTACTTTAAAGTACTGCTTTCAAGAGCAATTGAGAATGGAGTTCGGAATAAAGAGGAGAAGCCATATAGCGTACTATTTACCAGTTGCGAATGAAGTAACTGAGGAGGTTGTCACAAGATGGCAGTTGTTTTATAAATCAGATAAGCAGTTTCTCGCAAACATCGCACCACTACAGCTGAATGAAAATTTCTTCTTCTTTAACCCCTTGGGGACGAGCGACACGTATACGTGCCGGAAATAGGCCTAAGGATCCTCGTTTATCCCCACCAGTAAAATTTTACTGTAAAATTTGCCTTATTTAATCCGAGCATTTTCCCGATTTGAATAGGAACAAACTTCTGTTTTTTAAAACCGGTAGCAAAGTAATAAACATTTTGTAAAAGGCTCCCGTCGCGAAGGGGTTAAGCGCCTTATACATTGAAATATTTTGTCACAAACATGGTAAGCATTTCTATTTATTTGTACTGGCCTCACTTTGCCCAGGTATTATAATATTTTTCACTGGCACTGGCAGGAGATTGTCTAGGTTGTCACAATATGGCTGAGATGGCTATGGAAACGCAGAGCCTGACTATCGCCCAAACTGCTCTTCCACCAGTAAAAATGAATATCTGTTTATGCCATTATTTATGACTGAAGTTATATAATAATAAGGTTTTTTATATAAGGAGAATATTCATATTTAAATTTCCTGGTGGAAGTCTCCACCGGCGATAATTAACCCCTGCGAAAGTGGTTACAGTTGAAGCTTCAGTATTTTTAAGGTTAAGTCATTTCCTTTTCATTAACCCCTTCGCGACGGGAGCCTTTTACGAAATGTTTATTACTTTGCTACCGGTTTTAAAAAACAGAAGTTTGTGCCTATTCAAATCGGGAAAATGCTCGGATTAAATAAGGCACATTTTACAGTAAAATTTTACTGGTGAGATTAAACGAGGATCCTTAGGCCTATTTCCGGCACGAATACGTGTCGCTCGTCCCCAAGGGTTTAATAGTTCCATGCAATTGAGATCCCTATTTAACACTAGAAAGACCGAGAATTTTACTAAAATTTTAGAAAAATATTTCACACCAGAATTTTTATTTTAAATTATTAAATTATCCATTTAACTAGTTTTTTTCACTTTATCTTTTAAACTAGTTTTATAAAAAAAAATTCTTGTTTGAACCAAGATATATTCATTTGGTAGCAGTCAAAATGACTGCTCGCAGGCTTTCTAGTGTTAAGCGGAATACGGCAACACTAACTGGGAAGCTCATGAAGCTATTCGCACTGTTTAGCACTAGCCATAAAAAAAAGAAACATTTAAAAATTAGTAGTGAAAGTGCGCCAGAATTCTTCCATGAAGTCCACGTCTAGGATTGTGGGAGCGCAATAGAAAACATTATCAGTAATGGATATTAAATTGATCTCTCTCTCCTGTCACAGGCATAATATGTATAAAAATAATGCTGTTAAAACTATTTAAATCATTTACATTAAATGTTACGTAAAATTTTTTAACTATTGCTTTTTACTTCAATAATTTTTTTCATATATAAATCATACTGAAAAAAATAAGTTTTAGCAACTTTAGTAGTAGTGATTGAACCAAAAATATTAATGATGTGAAGTTGTGAAATTTATATAATTTATTTAATAAAATAAATACTTTAATAAATTTATTACATTTAATTGCAATCTTGACATTAAATACATATTTAAAAATAAAGACACACTTAACCCTTACCGGCGCAGAGTAATTCTGATTATAAACTGATGAAATAATGGACTCACACCGCAATTTATAAACGAATTCATTAGAATATACGAACTTGCTTATTTTCATGTACATTATAATAGGAAAATTTTTGTTAAATATTCTTGGTGCCATTTGTCAGTTTTGGAATTAAAATTACGTGTCCTTTTTTAAGGATACCTCGCCGGAAAGTATTAAATAAGCGACCAAGTTTCTCCAAGGTTCTTAAAGAATTTAATCATAGCTCTTTTTCGTATTAACTCTCGTGGAATTTGTGTAAGAGCACATTAGAACAACAATAGCAGTAATGGATTTGGCGCTGAACACTTTCTGTAATTTCAAATCTTATATATGTATGTATATGAAATGATTCCACTTGTACTTCATATTATGTGAATGTAGTAGTCATGGCATTACAAGAAGATGAGGCAGTTTGTGCTGAACCTGACTTTATTTACTGTAATAATACATCATATCATCTGAAGTCAGGTCCAGTGACTTGGAAGATCGTAGGATCCAAAGCTTTCTAAATTATTCATGATATTCAACAGAGGACTGCATAATAATCTGACTTCTCCTTTTCTCTGCACCCCGCTCAGCTAGTTTTCACTTTTTCCAGCAGAGGGCAGAAGTATCAAAGTGGGAGGCTTAATCTTTCATGATTGGTGCATTATCTTTTTTATAACTGTTTTTTATATGGAGACAAAAGTCTGGACTTATGATTGCACAACAAGAGCTAATTCTAATTTAAATGTTAAATATTATTTATCAGGCAATCACAGTCTGAACTGCCAACCAGACAAAAGCTAATTATGAATTATTGCTTATCAATTTTCTACTTTGACACTAATTTAAACTAACATATTTACTTTGATTTACTGATCTGAAATTAATCCTTTGTTGTTTACAATTTTATTCTTAAACTATCTAGCATGTCCTGAAAACTCAGTTTGTTTATGCTATAAATATAATGACGCTTTACTTCCTTGTTCATGAGATAAGATAATGTAATATGTTTTATGACGACTGTCTTATATCAACAAAGGGTAATTTCTTTTCCAAATCTGTTTCATAACTATCAATTAGTGTCACAGATTTTTATGATGAAGCAAATCTTTTTATCCTTTCATATATATACAGGGTGTTCCGTTAAAGGGGTCCAATATTAATAGGGGTAATAGAGGAGATCACATGGAGCATAAATCAGTGTATAAATCCTGGTCGGATCTCAATAGTTTTCAAGTTACAGCAAATAGAATGAAAATTCGGAAAATTGTAAAAGAACCCTCATTGCTAAACTATCGATAATGCTACATAAAAACGAAGCACATATTTAGAAAGAGCAGAAAAAACCTACAAAATGACATCAATTGTATTAAAATAGCAATATTTATTGACGAGTTACAAGCCCTGAAACAGTGAAAAAAGTACGAAATCCAATATACATCAAAATAGTTAATCGTTAATTCCAAAAAGACAACTCTAGCTACAACAAGGAAAATGTAGTAAAATTTGGTACATTCCGAAAACTTTCGAAAAAGCTTACAATGAACCATATCGGTTTAATTGTGTGAGAGAAATTAATCAGTTTCTTAGTTACAACTCCGCTTTCTTTGACACTAGCAAAGGTTAAACTCCGCCCATCACGATTGGAAACACCGCCTTTTTAATTACTCTCAACTATACATTTTAGATCATGCTTCTTCTGAGATGCAACATTTTTAATTATTCAAGAGTTGAATGAACCAAAATAACTTTACAATAATAGTCTACATTTTAAAGTGGTCTTTTATTGATATAAAGCTTAAGTTAAATTCTTTAAAATTAAACTGGTGGTGAAAATTCGGAAATAATTAAAAATATTGCGATTTGTAACTATGCAAGAAGTTTCAGTACATGTTTTACATGGACAATTATTGTATGTATATGTGCATCATAATTTATGATAGGAAATAATAATAACAAATAGCATAATAATTTTATTAATTATAAATTTAAAAAAGACACTAAATTTTAAATTAATTCATACAAACTTTGTAATTTACAATTTGAGTACACCACAGTCTGTGACTTACAAAATACTGTGCCAAAAAGTGTTGAAAATAAAAGAAAAATGACAAATAAAGAATTACATTCCACGTACTTTATGACATATGTGAAGCATAGTCTTCTGGCCTGCGCTGCACAGTTCAATGTCGGAAGGCAGACGAACGGACATTGTTATAATAGGTGTTCGAAGTTGCGCCCATTAACAGAATCGCACAGCCGACAGCGACGTCGTAAAGATTGGCGAACACGCCGAAAAACTCCGACTGAGTTGGGAATGTCTCCTGCAGCGACAACGATTCGCGCTAGTAAATCCTCCGGTGTATCCACAGGCGTTTCATACACCAGCGATTTAAGGTGTCCCCAAACAAAAAAGTCTAACGGATTGAGGTCTGGAGAGCGTGCAGGCCAAGCAACAGGTCCACTGCGTCCAATCCATTTCCCAGGATATGTTAAATTGAGGTGATTGCGAACACCTATGAAAAAATGTGCCGGTGCGCCATCGTGCATAAACCACATATTGTGGCGCAATGTTGCTGGCACATTTTGCAGTAACTGCGGTAAGATATCCCGTAGGAAAACCAAGTACGTACTGCCATTGAGTACATCTGGGAGTAAATATGGTCCTATGAGATAATCGCCGAGGACACCTGCCCATATGTTCACACTGAACTTTTGTTGTGCGTTCGACGGGAAAACAGTGTGCGGATTTGTATATGACCATGTGTGCATATTGTGCGTGTTTACCACGCCCTCTCTCGTAAATGTTGCTTCATCAGTAAATAAAATATTTTCCAGAAATTGTGGATTATTTTCTGTTACATTAAGCAACCAGAGTACGAATTCTGTCCGCTGAGCACAATCTGTTACTGATAACAGTTGTACCCGCTGCACATGAAAGGGGTGCATGTTTTCTGCACGCAGAACACGCCACACACTTTGGTGAGAAACACCGACTTCAGACGCAGCAGCTCGTGTACTCGTGGAGGGGTTATCTTTAAAAATGTTCAGTACATCTTCTTCCATTGCAGGTGTTCGTACATGTCGAGGTTTCCCTGCATCAATGCTTGTTGTATTAAACGATCCAGTCTCCCGTAATCGTCTATCGATTTTTATGAAGAGTTTCGAACTTGGGCAACGTCTCCTTGGAAATTGCTCACGGTACATGCGCTGTGCTAGACATGCATTTCCATGAGCTTGCCCGTACATCAGATGCATGTCCTCATATTCTTCGTTAGAGTATTCCGGCATAATTATTATAGATCAACTTACTACAATCCCACTTACAACAGCCTCCCTTTAACATAACGCCCACTGATGACTGCTGTTTTATTACACTTTTCTTCCTATACACATAGAAAATTTGCATAAAAAGTACTTCTTCATCATCCTGAAAGTTCATGGAGGAAACGCAGCAGTCACGGAGTTTGCTTTAAGACAAGGCGAGAGCTGCACAATATGTCATTCACTTGACCAGACTGAATAATGAAAGGGTATTGATAGAGGTTGATCAGAAATGTATAATTGAAAGATATTAAAACGGGGTGTTTACAATCGTCATGGGCGGAGTTTCGCCCTTTCCGAGCGTGCAACAGAACAGAGTTGTAACTAGGGAACTGCTTGATTTCTCCCATACAATTAAACTGATATGGTTTATTGTCAGCTTCTTCGAAAGCTTTCGGAATGGACCAAATTTTATAACATTTTCCTTGATGTAGGTAGAGTTGCATTTTTGGAATTAACGATTAACTATTTTGCTAAATATTTTATTTTGTATTTTTTCACTGTTTCAGAGCTTGTAACTCGCCATTAATTCTCAATATTCTAAAACAACTTATGTCATTTCGTAGGATTTTTTCTGCTCTTTCTAAATATGTGCTTCGTTTTTATGTAGCATTATCGATAGTTTAGCAATGAGGGTTTTTTTACAAATTTCCGATTTTTCATTCTATTTGCTGTAACTTGAAAATTATTGAGATCCGGCCAGGCATTATATACTGATTTATGCTCCGTGTGAGCTCCTCTATTACCCCTATTAATATTGGACCCCTTTAACGGAACACCCTGTATATATATATATATATATATATATATATATACAGGGTGTTCCGTTAAAGGGGTCCAATATTAATAGGGGTAATAGAGGAGATCACATGGAGCATAAATCAGTATATAAAGCCTGGTCGGATCTCAATAGTTTTCAAGTTACAGCAAATAGAATGAAAATTCGGAAAATTGTAAAAGAACCCTCATTGCTAAACTATCGATAATGCTACATAAAAACGAAGCACATATTTAGAAAGAGCAGAAAAAAACCTACAAAATGACATCAATTGTATTAAAATAGCAATATTTATTGACGAGTTACAAGCCCTGAAACATTGAAAAAAGTACGAAATCCAATATACATCAAAATAGTTAATCGTTAATTCCAAAAAGACAACTCTAGCTACAACAAGGAAAATGTAGTAAAATTTGGTCCATTCCGAAAACTTTCGAAAAAGCTTACAATGAACCATATCAGTTTAATTGTGTGAGAGAAATTAATCAGTTTCTTAGTTACAACTCCGCTTTCTTTGACACTAGCAAAGGTTAAACTCCGCCCATCACGATTGGAAACACCGCCTTTTTAATTACTCTCAACTATACATTTTCGATCATGCTTCTTCTGAGATGCAACATTTTTAATTATTCAAGAGTTGAATGAACCAAAATAACTTTACAATAATAGTCTACATTTTAAAGTGGTCTTTTATTGATTTAAAGCTTAAGTTAAATTCTTTAAAATTAAACTGGTGGTGAAAATTCGGAAATAATTAAAAATATTGCCATTTGTAACTATGCAAGAAGTTTCAGTACATGTTTTACATGGACAATTATTGTATGTATATGTGCATCATAATTTATGATAGGAAATAATAATAACAAATAGCATAATAATTTTATTAATTATAAATTTAAAAAATACACTAAATTTTAAATTAATTCATACAAACTTTGTAATTTACAATTTGAGTACACCACAGTCTGTGACTTACAAAATACTGTACCAAAAAGTGTTGAAAATAAAAGAAAAATGACAAATAAAGAATTACATTTCACGTACTTTATGACATATGTGAAGCATAATCTTCTGGCCTGCGCTGCACAGTTCAATGTCGGAAGGCAGACGAACGGACATTATTATAATAGGTGTTCGAAGCTGCGCCCATTAACAGAATCGCACAGCCGACAGCGACGTCGTAAAGATTGGCGAACACGCCGAAAATCTCCGACGGAGTTGGGAATGTCTCCTGCAGCGACAACGATTCGCGCTAGTAAATCCTCCGGTGTATCCACAGGCGTTTCATACACCAGCGATTTAAGGTGTCCCCAAACAAAAATGTCTAACGGATTGAGGTCTGGAGAGCATGCAGGCCAAGCAACAGGTCCACTGCGTCCAATCCGTTTCCCAGGATATGTTGAATTGAGGTGATTGCGAACACCTATGAAAAAATGTGCCGGTGCGGCATGCATATTCACAATACCTACTCGTTTCAGATTTGACACTGGTATTTCTCAGTATATTTTTCTGGTGTGAAATTTTAAATATTTTGAAATACATAGTTTTGCTATTATCTTCATGTAGTAATAAAAGTATCCTAATCCTACAGCCTGTAATTACAAACATTTATGAGTTGTAGAAATTAAAACTGGACAATGTTTTATCAAATGAATACTATAATGAATATTACACATTTTTTTAATTTTTCTGCCATAAATTAATGTATAATTTTTAAATATTATTAATTATTACTACAGAGTGGGTACTAAATGCTATTGCATTCAATAAAAAGAATATTTATTTTAATCATTTGATAAAACATTTTCCGGTTTTAGGTTCTACAGCTGATAAATGTTTGTAATTACAGGCTTTAGTATTAGGATACTTTTATTACTACATGAAGATAATTGGTTTGTAAAACTATTTACTATTATAACTATTACTATTATAAATGTGAAGGCGTTAATTTGTTTGGTTGAAGTCAGAATCAAAACAGATAATTAAATTTTTTTTGTATTCATTTTCCTTTATATTAATACATTTCCCATATTTAAATTTCACCATAAGTTAATAAAATTTATATATTTTGTTTGTTTGTAATACATATGATCAAAGTTATAAAAATAAAATCTATTATCAATCAAATGTAACACTAGAATATTCTCTTGCTTTTTAAATATTAAGGCATTTCCAAGAAAAAAAATATGAAAATTGATTTGACACTGAAATAATAATAGGTACAGCAATGCTAACCTCACTAAAAATGCGCCTAATGCGAAAATCCATGAGTGATTGCGTTTCTGCATTGTTTATAACCACTATTTCTTTTTAATCGTAATATTCGCCTAATAAATTACGAGATTAAAAAATGCGACGATTACTATTTGGAAATGGTGATTAAAAAATCCAGAAACACAATTACCCTGAAAAGCAGTATTAGTTTATTTGGTTATATTGTGCTAATATTTGCATTCATCGCTAACAGTGTTGCCAATTTAGCGAAATTCTAAATTCAATATTTCTACCAGGTCTTCTTAAATAGTATTTTAACTTTATTTAATCGACGAAAATCTGGCATTAAATAAAGCGAAAATTAGTATTAAAAATTTCTTATATGTATTTGAATACAAAAATATTTTTAAGCATCGATCACTGTCACTGATACTCGAGCCATAGTACCAATATTGGTAAAATATTGGATTTGCATTGGATATATTTGTAATAAAATATCAACACTTTAAATTGTAATTATCTCCGACGAAATGTCAATAATGCGAAAATATTTACTTTATGTTGAAATATTAATAATAAAATTGCTAAATATTTTTTGCCAGTTTACATTTTGCATATATTTACACACTATTGAAAAAATATATTTTTTTTGGAATTTCATTATACTTCCTTTATAAAACAAATATTTTTTCTACTTGCTTCTAAATCTTATTTTATGCATCACAAACAAATAAAATGTGCAAATTTTATTAACTAATGTGAAAATTTTTAAACATTGGGAAAAAAATTAATATAATGCATAATGAATACAAAGTCATTTAATTATCCGTTTTGACGCTGATTTCAGCCAAACATTTTCACACTTTCACATTTATAATATTATTAGAATTAGGCAACTATCGTTATTACATACAGACAGCCAAAAACAATTGTTTCAAAATATTCAAATTTTCATACCAGAAAAATATACTGAGAAATACCAGTGTCAAATCTGAACCGAGTAGGTATTGTGAACATGCGTGCGGCATCGTGCATAAACCACATATTGTGGCGCAATGTTGCTGGCACATTTTGCAGTAACTGCGGTAAGATATCCCGTAGGAAAACCAAGTACGTACTGCCATTGAGTACATCTGGGAGTAAATATGGTCCTATGAGATAATCGCCGAGGACACCTGCCCATATGTTCACACTGAACTTTTGTTGTGCGTTCGACGGGAAAACAGTGTGCGGATTTGTATATGACCATGTGTGCATATTGTGCGTGTTTACCACGCCCTCTCTCGTAAATGTTGCTTCATCAGTAAATAAAATATTTTCCAGAAATTGTGGATTATTTTCTGTTACATTAAGCAACCAGCGTACGAATTCTGTCCGCTGAGCACAATCTGTTATTGATAACAGTTGTACCCGCTGCACATGAAAGGGGTGCATGTTTCTGCACGCAGAACACGCCACACACTTTGGTGAGAAACACCGACTTCAGACGCCGCAGCTCGTGTACTCGTGGAGGGGTTATCTTTAAAAATATTCAGTACATCTTCTTCCATTGCAGGTGTTCGTACATGTCGAGGTTTCCCTGCATCAATGCTTGCTGTATTAAACGATCCAGTCTCCCGTAATCGTTTATCGATTTTTATGAAGAGTTTCGAACTTGGGCAACGTCTCCATGGAAATTGCTCACGGTACATGCGCTGTGCTAGACATGCATTTCCATGAGCTTGCCCGTACATCAGATGCCTGTCCGCATATTCTTCGTTAGAGTATTCCGGCATAATTATTATACATCAACTTACTACAATCCCACTTACAACAGCCTCCCTTTAACATAACGCCCACTGATGACTGCTGTTTTATTACACTTTTCTTCCTATACACATAGAAAATTTGCATAAAAAGTACTTCTTCTTCATCATCCTGAAAGTTCATGGAGGAAACGCAGCAGTCACGGAGTTTGCTTTAAGACAAGGCGAGAGCTGCACAATATGTCATTCACTTGACCAGACTGAATAATGAAAGGGTATTGATAGAGGTTGATCAGAAATGTATAATTGAAAGATATTAAAACGGGGTGTTTACAATCGTCATGGGCGGAGTTTCGCCCTTTCCGAGCGTGCAACAGTACAGAGTTGTAACTAGGAAACTGCTTGATTTCTCCTATACAATTAAACTGATATGGTTTATTGTCAGCTTCTTCGAAAGCTTTCGGAATGGACCAATTTTATAACATTTTCCTTGATGTAGGTAGAGTTGCATTTTTGGAATTAACGATTAACTATTTTGCTAAATATTTTATTTTGTATTTTTTCACTGTTTCAGAGCTTTTAACTCGCCATTAATTCTCAATATTCTAAAACAACTTATGTCATTTCGTAGGATTTTTTCTGCTCTTTCTAAATATGTGCTTCGTTTTTATGTAGCATTATCGATAGTTTAGCAATGAGGGTTTTTTTACAAATTTCCGATTTTTCATTCTATTTGCTGTAACTTGAAAATTATTGAGATCCGGCCAGGCATTATATACTGATTTATGCTCCGTGTGATCTCCACTATTACCCCTATTAATATTGGACCCCTTTAACGGAATACCCTGTATATATAGGGGAGACTAGGGACGGTTGACCATACGGGAGGCTTGACCCACACATCAGTATTCATATTTAAAAGAATTTCAGAGATTTATCAATGGGTTTCAACCAAAGTTACGGGAATGCTCAAACAATAGTCTCTGTTTCATACAGATAATCGAAATAGGTGTTGCAAAAATCAATTGTGAGGCCTGTTAAATCAATTGTGAGTGTGATTTCAGCCTAAAAGTTGTGTTTTTTAGAAATATTTTGTAAGCTGTTTTCAGATAAAGTATATCATAGAAATTTAAGTAAGTAGGTTTTATGTAATGAAGAAATATCGAGCTTTCATTCCAAGCATAAAGATTATACTGTAAGTTACGCTTAACATGACAATGTGCTATTATTTAGGAAACGGCTATGTGGGGATGTTTGACCCAGTCAATGTGACGGAGGGTTTACCAGATCTTCAAGGTTCCCTTAAAACATTTATGACGGGAAAAGAGAATTCTCGTTTTCATTCAAAAAACATCATTGACTAAGGGCGTTGCTTCGACCTTACAGAAAATGCGTTTATATCATGTTGTCCATATTTTTTTTTACATTGTAAGACGTTTTATATTTAGTTCGCTCGTTGAAAAGTATTTACCGATGCATAAACTAGGGAAACCTATCTAGAACACAAATTTACAAAAGACTTTCAGAACAGGCAGGAGCTTCTAATATTTTAAAATTAAGATTTAATAAAAATTGCCCGTCGTCAATGCGCTAATTTAGTGGGCAGGGGGGGTTGGAAAGCTATTTATTATACATTGTGCATAATGGTTAACCTTCCGTCTACCAGACGGGTCCATTGGACCCGACATGTACATTCAAAATATTTATTCAAACCAGAAATTTCTTCAAAACAAACTAAATGTATAAATCAGACAATAATAAGTTAAATAAACAAATTAAATAGTTTTAAGTAAAAATTCTGGTGTAGAATGTTTTTATAAAACTTGAGTAAAATTTCCGGTAGTTCTAGGGTTAATGGTTATACATAAAAATGAATGTGAATTTATTCTGAAAAGATACAGTAAAATGGATTGATAGAAAAAAAACATTTAAAACGGATTAAAGAAAGAGTGAAAAATTGCTATAGTATACACTGCACGAAAAACATGAATGAAATATAAATGGGAAAGTTGATAGGAACTTTTTTTAATTTAAATATTACTTACAATAGGTAAATAGGAACAGTGGAAAAGTATGAAAACAGCAGTCTTAACCGTTTCAGAGGCAGTGGTATGTTTATGAAGCCACTTAAATTTAATTCCCAAACGCAACAATGGCACCAGAATTTTACTAAAATCTTTTCCATTTATTATGCATGTGAAATATAGCCTTTTTCCAAATAAAATTTTCGTATATTCCGGTGCCAATCATTTATTTCAACATTTTAGTACTGAAAGTACTTGGCCCCTTAAAGGGTTAAAATATGTTAATGATAAGTTAAGTACTCATGCGACTGAAATAGTACAGCATTGATCGAAAAACTTTAGGAAGGTATGTAGACAAATTTCAACATGATGAATAGAGTGAAATGAAACCAAACTATGTGACAACAAGAGTTGTCACGTCGAATGTCACAAAAAGTAGGACAAAGAGGTAAAAAAAGGGGGAGGGGCAGTGGCTACTAAATCCGGACATAATAATGCATGAAACCCTGTGAAAACGGACATTGTGTCTAGCGAAATACTGCCTTATATGTTAAAATTTCATTTTCCCTGCTGTACGATTATACCTGCTCAGACAAAATCATGTTTTAAACGAAAACTTTCCACTCTGACGTGTGATTGCGTCTAAACAGATTTGTTTAAGCATCATTTTTTCAAAAATATGTTTTTATAATAATTAAAGCATGTAACATAAAGTTATTTTGCCCTTTTTAAGCTGATTTTATATCTCTTCACAAATATTTCAATATAAAACAAAGTGGGTCAAGCCTCCCATACAGTGGGTCAACCCCTCCACACTTAGGGATCCTTGACCCATTAATTTCTTATGATTAAAATCCACCATTTTTCAAATTTCTTATCTATTACACTTACGTAGCAATTTTATTTTGATAACTGATTGTACAACGAATAAAATGATAAATAAAATTTGATTCTGTGTTCAATATTTAAAAAATAAAAAATCATTTTGTAAAAAGTGGGTCAACCCTCCCTAGTCTCCCCTATATATATATATAAGCTCAAAAAAGATTAAAAATAAAAATAAAAATAAAATAAAATCTATGCGATAAGCGCTACAGCTGCAAATAACCACGCAGATTATATATAGCACATTATGTATTACATGCATTCGGCAGACCCAGAATCTTGCACCATAATTAAACTAAGAATAACCAAAAAACATCTAAGAAATTTTAACAGATATAACCTAAACAAGAAGAAAAAAAAAGCTGTGGCATCGTCAGCAGTCGGCATTTAAAAAAAGCACAGCAATGTGTTTCAGACTAATTACAATGCACAACAAACTATTATTCAGTATTGGTGGTGGGTTTTCGGCCAGAGTGTCGCAAAGCATAAATGAAATTCATAAAAACAATTGAAAGCATATGTGTAATACATACTGAAACAGCAATAAATTTTTTACTGCAGTTTCAGTATATAATAGAGATACGTTTTGAAAAAGTTGTATATTTGAGATGTACAGGTTATTGTGGCGTCGGGTCCGATGGGGGAGTGTTCGCGATACGCTTTCAATTGTTTTTATGCATTTGATTTATGCTTTACGACACCCTGGCCGAAACCCACCGCCGCTAATGAATAATAGTTTGTTGTGAATTGTAATTAGTCTGAAATATTGCTGTGTTTTTTTTAGTGCCCACTGCTGACGAGGCCACAGCTTTTTTTTTTTTTTTTTTTTTTTTTTTTTTTTTTTCCTGTTTAGGTTATATCTGTTAAAATTTCTTAGATTTCTTTGGTTAATCTTAGTTTAATTATGGTGTAAAATTCTGGGTCTGTCGAATGCACTTAATACATAATGTGCTATCTATCTATCTATATCTATCTATATATATATTGTTCTGATTTAAAACGATTGAATTAACTCTTCTTTGTTATTTTTCCATTATTTCCATGTCTTCTAATTTAACCCTTAAAGGCGCGATTTTTATTTTGTTTCGAAAAAATTATATATGATTCTCTGAAAGGTTTATTACACAGAAAAAAAAATGGAAAAAAATTAAGAGGTACATTTTTCATATAATACGTCAATATTTTCTTCTGTTGCACATCTGCAATACAAGTAAAAACTGCTGTCGTGTGGCTGTTTTACGCTAAAATATTGCAAATTAGTAAATATTTTAATAAATATGTCTCCAAATACCTTATTTTATATAATTATTTAATTTATAAAACTTAACCTTTAACCCTTTAATTCCCATCTTATAAAACGTTCTACACATTGTGTACTCCATAGAATCTGACCTTACACTAGAAAGTTTCAATGGTTAATTTCATTTAATTTGAAAACGGAATGTCTGTTGCTTATTAACCCCTTAACCTACAATGACGGGCATAGCCCGCGTACGATGATCGAGCCAAATGTAAATTATTCTTACCACTAGAATTTCACAGTAAATATAGTTTAATTTAATCGTCTGAACAGTGCTGAACAGTGAAGCAGCGGTTAAGGGGTTGCCTAGTTGAAGTCAACTTTACACCCAGTCTGATTAATTGTGATGTCTTAGATAAAATAGAGCCATTGGGAAAGTAAGAAATGTGTAGTTGTTTGCAACTACTTAAAAAAGGAAAAACTTAAGATATAACTAGCATAGATGCTTTAAAAGTTAAGAGAAAAAAGATTAAGAACTTGGATTTACAAGGTGAAATTATATTAAGATATAGGTTTAGCTGCAGTACAGACTGCTGTAATGAAGAGAAAAATAAGTTAAATAGAAGTTAGCAATAGTTCAAAAATTACTCACACCAAGCAAGGGCAGGGTCGGCGGTTAAGGAAGGCAGCAAGGCTGCCTACTTAAACAAAAAGGCTTAAATAAAATAGGAAAGAAAAAAGGAGAAAAAATTTACTTAGCAATCTTATGCGGTGAACACAAAGCTCACGGGGATTCCATTATTGTGGAATATTTCGGGCGTTTGCGATGATGGGGCTCGAAGGCGTCATAGTCAGGGAGCCATGCCACAATATCATTTGGAAGGTCATATAAGGTAGAATAGAAAGTATTTGCAAGGTCTTTAATTCTTTTCCTAAGGGTGAAGGTGTTCAGGTCCCTACGGACAGTGGTATTACGTAAGTATCTGGAGGCGCCTCGGACGGTGCGAAGGTTTTTATTATGGAGTTTGCTTAGGTTGTCCATAGAGGATTTGCAGGTAAAGCCCCAGATAGGGCTTGCATAAGTAATGATGGGGAGAATACAGGAATTGTAGAGGATGAGCTTGTTGTGGACTGAAAGAGTTTTACTATTAAGAAGTCGTTTAAGGGCAAGGGAAGCTCCGCCGACTTTCCCCCTGACGGAGAGAATATGTTTACTCCAAGTGAGCCTACGATCAAGGATGACACCCAGGTATTTGGCCTCGTCAGACCATGGAATTGTAGTGTTTTTATTGTTAGTCTTGGAGGATAGATAAATTTACGGGAGAAATAATCAGCTTTAGTTTTATTTTCGTTGATTAGAACGCGCCATAGGTCACACCAGTCAAGGAAGTCTTCAAGATGAGTCTGCAGGTACCTGTATAGACTATCTGGGTGGTGTGCAGAAGCGTAGATACATGTATCGTCCGCATACAGAGCTAAATAAGTAAGTAATGTGCGTGGGATGTCAATGAAAAATATGTTAAATAACATTGGGCCCAACACGCTCCCTTGAAGGATGCCCGCTAGTATAAAGAGAATTATGGATAAGATGTTATTGATGCGGACTCCAAAAGTTCGACCGCAAGGGTATGAGTATATTAAATGTATGAGTCTAGCACGGAATTTTAGCTTAATTAATTTGTATATAAGGCCTTCGTGCCAGACTTTATCAAAAGCCTTTGCGACGTCAAGAAAAATGGCTGCAGCTGGGATCTTCGCGTTGAGTTTTTCGCTGAGAAATTCAACAACGCGAAGGAGCTGGTGTTGGGTTGAATGTTTTGGGCGAAAGTGAAATTGTTCAGGCATAAGGATGTTGTTTTGCTGAATAAAGTCCTGCAACTGGGCCCTAATGACACGCTCGATGACTTTACTGAGAGAAGGAAGGAGAGAGATAGGTCTATAGTTAGTAGGGTCAGAGAGATCAGTTGCAGGTTTGGGTATGGGTGATATGATAGAAAGTTTCCAAGGTTTCGGGAAGTAATTAAATTTAAAGTTGCATTAGTAAGGTTGGTGATATAGATAATACAGTTAGGAGGAAGATTTTTAAGAGCAGTGTTAGATATTTTGTCATAACCTGGGGTCTTGCGTTTTTTCAGTTTTTTAATAATATTATGGATAACAATAGGTTGAATAATAGGGGGGGGGGTCATCAGGGGGGACGGCTAAGAAACTGCGAACAGTTTCACTAACCGTATCAAGATGGTCATGGCTAGTGAGGTTAGAGTTCGGGGAGACTTGTAAAGCGTAGGAGTTGGCAAGTAGGTTTGCTTTGTCCTGATCAGTATAGGCATAGTTAATATTGTTGTCCGAGAGAGGGGGGATGGGAGAGTATTTTTTATTGATTTTACATTTGATTTGCCAGAGAGAATTATCCTCGCTAGCAAGATTTTTGAGGAAATTATTCCAACTTTTTTGCTTTTCTTTATAAAGGCAATTTTTGATTCTATTATTAGGTCTATTGATAAGGGGTTTAAGGGAGGGGTCTCTAGTATTTTGAAATTGTCGCCGGAGTTGGTTGCGATTTTTAATCAGGGTATAAATATAACGGGGAGGAATGAATGAGTTATTATTTTTGAAGGTATTGAAGGTAGCATGGTTTTGGGCTTCAATAATTTTAGAATTAAGAAAATCCACAGCATCATCAATTTCAGTTGTAGAGTTAATTATGGGAAAGGTAATATCTTGATTGTCAAGATGGTTAGTATATTTTTTCCAGTCAATGGCCACAGAAGGAGGAAGAGAAATAGGGTTAATTATGTCAATTTTGAAACAGACAGGGTAATGGTCAGAGGAAAGATCTTTAATAACAGTAGAAGTGATAGTATAAGGAAGATTTTTAGAGATAGCAAGATCAATTATGGAATCATGGGTATTAGGCGCCGTGCTTATGTGTGTGGGAGTATTAGGTGCGTGTAGGCTTAATTTTAGGTGTTGGACGAGATTATGGAGAGAGGTACCCCTATGAGAGTTGCCGTGGCAGTTCCAACGCCTGCTCCTAGCATTGTAATCGCCAACAAAGAAGCAGTGTTGGTGATGGGAAAAGTTGGGTTAGACTATTAACAGGAAAGTTACCGGTCGGTGGTGCGTAAATTGAAGCTAAGTTAATGTTAATGTGGGGAAGATGCATGACAATACTAGTGTATTCAATGTCATTAAAATTAGAACTGTTAAAAAGATAGTGAGGGATATGGTGCTTTATGTAAATAGCAGTGCCTCCTCTCGGGGTGCCGTCCGAGCGGGGTGTGCGAAATAGCCTATACCCAGGAATGTTAATATTAAAGGTGGGGCTGAAGATTTCCTGTAGGAAAATGACATATATTTGAGGGTGATCAGAAATGAAAAGTTTTAGTTCATTTAATTTGTGATGTAAGGAGTTGCAGTTCCAAGAGAGGAAGATTAAAGAGGAAAAAGAAGGGGAGGAATTACTCATTATTGGGTGAGTTGAATTCCGTGGCCAAGCTGTCAAAAGCGCTGATAATTATAAGTATCCTTTCCATAGGATCATTGCAGTTTTTTGAAAGTCTTGCTATGTTTTGAAAACATTGGATAAATTTGTTAAATTTAAAGATTTCTTTCATCTCTTGGAAGGTTTTTAGAATATCTTTTAGATCGGTTATATAGTTAGGAGTTTCTGGTGCTACAGTTTCAGGGTCTTTTGGCTCTTTTTCGTTTGATTTAGTAGTTTCAGGTTTGGGTTATGGAGTTGCAACCGTATCTGGGGCTTTCTTAGTAACTTGTGGGGCTGAGGCTGGTTTAACATAATTGTAGCTAGCCATTGTTTGGGCCAGCATGTCTGGGAAAGATTTGGCTGGTTTATTTTTTGGGGAAGATTTTGAATTTTGGTTATTTTTGTGAAATTGGGGTTTTTTTGAACAACCACGATACGTAGCCGGGTGGGAGCCAGAACAATTGCTACAAAATACGAGTTATCTTTCCGATCTTGTCACAATCCGGGTTTAGGTGCCCTCCTGAGCATTTGGCACAGCTTGCAGGGAGGTTGCAAATTTCTGAGGAGTGGCCAAACTTTTGGCAACGGTAACATTGTTTTATAATGCCCGTGCCTTTAAATCGTTCGATAGTAACTTTTATATAACAAATTTCGGTTATTTGATAGATTTCTTCAAACTTTGCTCTTGGCAAGATGTTTACTACATACAGGGGCATTGGTTTGCCAGTTTTCCTGCTCTTCATCATAGAAGCTCTACTAGCTATAAAGTTGTGTTGTTTAAGTTCATCTATGATGATTTGTGGGTCAGTATAGCATGGGATTCCGCGTATTACCACTTTCCGAGGGCGCTGTTCCGCACGGCTCAGTGTGGTGTAAGCTATTGCATTAGTATCTAGGTATGCTTGGGTTTTACGGAAGTCAGAGTCATTTTTGCAGTGGACTTTTAATAGTTCACCGTCCATTTTGATAAGTTGGTTGGTCTCATTTTGCTCTTTTATTTTGGCAGCAAGTTCGTGCCATTTGCCCTTTATTTCTATATAGAATGGGTGGATTTTTATTTTAGGGGTGGTGGGTGAAGCATAACCTCCAACTGCGCCGCCTTCAGATGAATTTGGGATTTCCATTTCGATATTTTCATTATTTTCTTTAGTTTTATCTGCTAACATGGCATATTTATTTGCTAAGGGTACGCTACTGGGTTCTTCACGTGTTCTTTTCCGGGTAGTATTTTTGGCAGGGAGGAAGCACTCATTAGGGTTCACCGCTATTGCCTTTAAGTTAGTTAATGTTTCAATTAGGTCTAAGTTATATTTAAAGATAAAAGCTTTAATTTCTGGTAAATTACAAAGTCTTTGGAGGTTAAATGGCTCTGTAAGTAAAAACATCACAGAAGATAAAGTGTTACTCACATTCCTTTGTAGGATTTCGCGGTTGGAGTAGCCTGTCTCATTCACCATTTCTTTGATGTGGGTGTCACATTCTTTTAGGAAATGCTTGACGATTTCGCTTTGTTTCTCATCCGAAACTTGTGGGTATTCGCTCCATGCAGCAGCGAGGTCAGATGGTTCTTCACCTTTAATTATGCGCAAGGCATTCGCATTAAAGTCAAGTGGATCCATATTATGCATCGTAGATTCGACGTAGAACTCTCAAAAAAGCACTACTAGGAATTAACAACAGTCCACAATAAAGTCCTATTCTTGACGAACCGGAACTACATCATGAATCCGCTGTCACCAATACACATAATAGAAACAGGATAAATCTCAAAGTAAAGAGCAGGTGCAGGCGCGCCTTTTTGCACCGCACACGTGCGAACACGAAGTACGAAGAATAATACGTCCGTACAGCTCGGAAGCGCTCGCACAAGTGAGATGGGGTGAATTTAATCGTCGAAATTCCATGATCAAACAAGGTGAAAATATCTATTAAAAGTTAGTGGTAGCTATGGATTTGCCAAACCGTGGAGCTGTAAAAAGTAAATCGTAGGTTAACATTAGAACGCCCGGAAATTTTACTCAAGTTTCATAAAAATATTTGACACCGGAATTTTTATTTAAAATTATTTGACGGATTTATTTAACGTAAATATACGTAGTTTAATTTTAACTTATTTTCTGAAAGAATTTCTGGTTCCAGTTGGCATTTAATCATATGGTCGGAGTCGGATCGACTCCTTCCGGGCGTTCTAGTGTTAAGGGATTAAAGCAAGTATTGCTATTTTAATTTTCTGGTGTGAATTAAGTATATGCGAATAAAACAAATCTATTAAATTCAAATCACTGTTTTTTGCATATATGCAAAGCAGCGCACTAAAGTGTTAAGTACTTTCCTTCTAAAAGGGAAATGCAGACAAAATTTACAAGTTAAAGAGTATTACTTAAAACAATTCTTTCAGGATATTTCACTTCGAACTTTTTCAAGTGAAAGGAAATTTAATGAAATATATAATCTAAATCTTTTATTAAGAAAAAAATCATTTAGAGAGTTTATGTAAATATGAAAAGGAAGATGCAAAATTATGTATATAGTAAATGAATCTGAAAACATTTCCAAGCCATCGAAAAAAGATATAGGAGACGCGTTTGAAACAATACGTCGTGGACTTCAATTCGCGGAAAATGTTCCTCGTGAAGTTTTTATTAGACTGAATAAATGCGAACATTTCTTTGATGAACTTTCCGCAAATTTGGCTGTTCAGCAATGTATTCGTAGTTTTTTTTTTTTTTTTTTTTTTTTTTTTTTTTTTTTTTTTTTACAGAATCTAACTGTGAGCATTGTAACAACTGTCTGGATTAGTGTTTTTATAAAAGGTATGTAGCACTCAATAAACCTTTCATATTAATTAAATTTTTTTATCATTATTTACTTTCATTTAAAGCAATTCACATTAGAAATGCAGCTCCGTATACAAAAATTACCTTTAATTTTAATGTTTTCGGAATAATAATTATAAAATTAAGATCGATCCTGTATATCTAATTTTTTTTCCGGTTATTTGCTACTTCGATATATGGAGGTTCGACTGTATTTCGATTTAAAAAAATTGTTTTTTTCTGTAGTACGACGATTATATGTATATTATAAACATAAACATCGTACGATTATATATATATATATATGTATATATATTATATTATTTAATATTATTATATATTATATATTATATTATTAATATTATATTATATATTATATTATATATATTATATATATTATATTATATATTATATTATATATATTATATATATTATATTATATATTATATTATTTGATTTACATGTCATGGGTTTTTTAAGCTTTTTTTATGGAGTGTGGTCTATTGGGTCCATCAAGAATCAATTTTTAGCTTATGCTGGATTCTTGTACAGAAATCGGCTATGCTTTTGCTTATATTGGCGTTTCATGTACCCCTGATGAAGTGAAATGCCATATAAGCTTCCGGCTCCTTCATTCCTTCCACTTGATCTATTCTCTGTTTACAATATGCATTTTAAGTGTTCAACAATTTTTGGCTGGTTTCTTGTTTCATAAGTCTTTAATATTTTTTTTTCAAAAATATTTTGATGGTTATTCGTATACAAATATGGATTAATCGTATGCGATGTGCTGGCTAATTTGTGGATTTTGCTTAATTAATGTTAAGTGTATAGGGTTCCATCTGTATTTAGTATAATGTTACAGTTATAATTTGCTGCTAAATTTATTAAATTAATTATTGTGATAGGATTAGATGATGATTTGTAAATATATTATGGCTATATATATATATATATATATGGAAGTGAGTTTCAAAACTCGCTTTATCCAGAAGATCAAATTTTGGAAATCCCGAAAAACCTCTGATTACGTCCATTCGTATTCATTGTAAACGCAGGTTTTACAATGCCAGAAATACACGATAAAACTACTTTTTTCAGCAATAAAATAGATTGACTGAGAAAACTGGATTTTTTAAATTTAGGATATGACGAGTTTTCAAACTCACCTCATCATATCTATATTATAAAGGACAAACATATCTGTGCGTAACGCATAAGTCATTTTGCGAATGGCAACACTTTGAAATTTGAAATAAAATTTTGGTTTTGTAATTTTCTCTACTGCAAATTTTTATACTTCTAAACATCGCACATTTTAAATTTTTACACCGCCATATAACGAAAAAAAATGCTCTTTTAAATGCAATTTGTTTGAAAGCTGTATCTCATTTTAATTTTAAGATAGTAATTTTTTTGTAGTTTTTATTACTTTTTTTGTAATCGTGGCAGCTGAAGTACTCCATTTCTGTTGAAACTAAAGGGGGGGGGGGGGGGAGAGAAATGAAAATAGTAGATTGCTGTATCTTTTTGTTGCCATTTTCTCATTAAAACCGAAAAAAAATTGAAATTAAAATACGTGCTATGTCAAGAATATCGTCTGTTATAAAACCCAGTTTGTTTTAGCTTTATTTCGTTGTTATTTATCAATTAAATGCATTTGCCGTACCGGCTCCATTGCGAAATATTAATAAACAATTTGCATATAAAAAAAAAGTTCAGAATTTCTCTCTCGCTAATTTTCTACAACGAAATTAAAGCTTCATCAATAAATAAATAAAAGAATAATATATAAAAAAGCACGAATTTAACATATATGTAGTCAAACAATTTAAATTTTTAGAGCCTAATTGGGAAAAATATGTGCTTTTAAATGTAATTTGTATGAAATAAAGTTGCTAGGCAACTGTTAAAGTAAAAGAGAAAAAATAATCTATATATTGAAAACACAAGATAGCTTTTTTAAACATCTTCCTTGAACTTTCTACTGTACCAATTTTACTAAAAATTCTTTTTTTAAGTGAAAGCTGTTCATTTGTAGATGTCCTCACACTAGCTATTTTTCTAAATATTTTCACTTTTATATTTTTAATTTAATTTGAAAAGATTTTTTGAAATTTCATCAAAATGGTACCAATAGTATTATTTCCACTGTTGCAGAAAAAAAGAAATGTTGGGGTTTATTTATCCTGATTGATACCATTTACTCATTACAATTAAAAATAACTTTATTTTAAGTCTGAACAGAAAATGACGTCACTATTTAAAAAACACTTTCGCTCATAAAGCTAATGTTACAATATATTTTCATTCGGCTGATAACAAATTTGAGACACTTGGCATAATGCTTCAGTAAATGCCATATTTAAAAGAAAACAATCCTTTTCTTTGATAAAACTATATATTTTTACACGAATACATCTAAAAGACACCAGTTTCTGGAATTTGTGCTTCGCGGTACTGAAATTAGACCCTCAAGCCAAAAGAATACATTTTCACATGCAAAGTTTTAGATGACAAACGGAATTTCACGTTTGAAAATACATCTATCTATATTATAAAGGGGAAATATGTCCGTGCGTACGGCTGACGTCATTTTGAGAATGGCAACGCTTGACGATTAAATGTCGGATTTGCAATCTTTGCTACTGCAATTTTTTGAATTTCTAAACGTCGCGCATCTTCAATTTTGACACCCGTTATATAGGGGAAAAAATCTACTTTCAAATGCAATTTTCTTGAAAACTTTATCTTAATTGATTTATATATTATGTCTTTTTAAATAATTTTCAAGAATAATGTTTTTTAATCTATATCCATTGCGCACAGTCTCCATTACGGAATAAGCCATTTGCACTTAAAATAATATAAATTATTCAGCATTTGTACCTGACTAATTTTTTATACCGAAATTAAAACTTCATCAATGTATTATATTACAAAGTGACTGTCCATTTGTATTTCACAGCTGTTCCTCCTAGAATATGGAATGTCGGGTGATCAAATTAACGCCAGTTATCCGCATGGGTCCAAGGATGTTAAACGTGGTCGTAGAATTTTAAAATATGTTTAGTTTTCGAGATAAAAATTTTTACGTTATTTTTGATGACATTTCTGTAATGATGGAAACTAAAATTGCTCCATTTTTGTGGATAAAAGAGAGAAAAGGGAAAATGTCCAGAATTATTAGGTATCATTTTTTGAAATCATTTTTAAATTGAAATTAACGTATATTTGAATAAATAGTGAAAAAATGATTGTAGTTTTCAAGAAAATTTCAAGAAATACGAACTCACACATATTCAAGCTTCAGGAATCCGTTTATTTTAGAAACACAAATTCGACTCTCGACTGGAACATTGAGATAAATTCTGTTGACGTCAAAAAAAAAAAAAAAAAAAACATAGTACGTTATTTTCATTTAATTTAAAGTCGTAAAGTAGATTTTCAACCATTGCCTTAAGATGGCTAATAAAACATTTCAGAAGCGGACATTAAAAATGCGAAAAAGCGAGAAAAAAAAAAGAGAAAAGTTTTAGTGAGAAAAAAAAATAATTCTTTAAATATTTATTTTAATTCATAAATATAAAATGCTGCTGAATAAATTCGTCCAATCAAATTCATTTTTGTATAAGTTGACCCAAGTGACATCATTTCTACGAACTACGAAATTCGAAGCAAAATCTTGGAAGAGCAAAAAGCTCTAGGCAAATAAAGTTATAGTATATGTGCATTTTTATTGGGAAAGTTTTGACTTAAATTTTAAATATAACTTATTATTTGAAATATTGTACTAAATAAAATTAATATTGCAATGCTTTCTAAATTTACAATAAAGTTAAGATTTCATTTTTAGCAAAAAGATCGATTGTCTCATGCAATTCAAAAGCAACACAACGGGTTGCTACGCAACTAGTATATATAAAATGAATAAAAAGAAAACGGCAAGCGATATAAACGTATCGTTTGCTACACTGCAGGGTTCGTAGGCATTAAAGGATTAAGGGATTTTAAGTGCTTTAGCACCAGAAATTTCGTAAAGTAACAGTCTCTATATCTGAAGATAGAAATTTTTTCATTGAAATAAGGCAAGTACATAGCTGCCAACCTTTCGCTAACCTTCCGTAATATCGGGATTAATTTGACCCAGGTTAACAACTTTCGAACCAGAAAATTTATTTCATGAATCTATTCATTTAATTCAAGGTTTCTACGTGGAATATATTTGATTTCTTCAAAAAATTTCTGGTTCGAAACCTATTAAATCCACTTAACGCACGTATTACGGAAGATTAGTTTGAGGTTGGCACCTATGCAAATATTACTCTACCATCGCAGCCAACTCTTACGCTTTTTTGTACCACAAAAAATTAATAGTAAATTTTAATTTCTTAAATCGTCGTAATGTGACGATTAAATAAGGCAAAAATTTCTATTGAATTTTTGTGGCACAAAAAAGCGTAAGATGTTGGCAGCTATGCTTTACAAAAATGTTGGTAAAACGTCCTTGAAGTGTACGAACCTTGCACTAAATAACAAATTTTAAGATACAGGAGGATATTTAACCCCTTAATTCTCACTCCCGAGATATTCACAGGATGTGTCTTTTATTCAGATTGATTGATTCGCATCAGTTTTATAAAATAGTACAATTGGTTTTATTATGGTATTATTTAATCTGACATTAAAAAAGGTGAATGTTTCTTTTTCAAAAAAAAGCGGTGCCAATAAATATATGAATTTTTAAACCGTAATTTAATGCGACCGTTAAGATGTTAAGTAACATGAACTTAACCCCCTGGGGACGAGCGACATGTATACGTGCCGCATGAAGCGCTCAGAATCGTTGTTTTTCCTCACCAGTAAAATTTTACTGTAAAATTTGCCTTAGATCAGCGCATTTTCTCGATTCAAGAAGACACAAATTTCTGTTTTTAAAAAACGGTGACAAAATATTAAAAATTTCGTAAAAGGCTCCCGTCCCGAAGGGGTTAATATAAAAATAATATAAATTTTCAAATAAACCCGTCATTTTTAAACACATGGTATAAATACGTATATAAGTACCTATACATAATGGCAAGTACATTTTGGAATTAAATAAAGATCTTTTGTATGTTTATACAGCGTTCGTATGGGTGCCGTTAATTTCCAGGTGAAACATTAGTTGTTTTGATTAAAGAAAAAAAAATCTAGTTCAAACGCGCGAAGTTTCGCGATATTTAGAGAGAGATTTTTTATAAGAAACCGAAGAAATTCCAGTTCTGGAAATTGCAGGACTCGTACAAACCCTTATATCAGAGGTGTAAAAATCTAGGCGCCTGCGCTGAGTATCTCACCACTAAATTTTATTAGCTTTATTCGCTAAAATTTTATAAGCATTCTTACAAAAAATTTAAACTAAATATTAGACGAAAAATAACGAATAAAATTTAGTGGTGAGAGACTGCCCGCTGGCGCCTAGATTTTTACACCCGTGCCTTATATATATTCGGTGATTGCAAAGTTTTGTGCCCGATTTTCAGTGTTGCTGCATCTGGCAGATTGCTTTATTAGAAATATTGTCTTCACCAGAAATGTTTGAATAGCAATTTTCTTTTATTTTATTTATGGATTATTTATCATCTTATAAAGAAAAAATAAATATTAAAACTTACTGGTGAGAATTCAGAATGCCTAAATAAAAAAATCAGCTAGATGCGGGCAACACTGCCGAATTCCGATGCTTCAAGTTTTGAAGTGTACCCAAATTGTTTTAACACGTTCACGCCGGCGCCGATATTCATGTTTTTCGCTGTGAGAAACATAGCTGGAATTCATATTTCGCTTCATCTGGCGGCGCGGTACTGTCGCTTATTCAGACACAGTAGGTAATAACACGCCACTCTCGTATTTATTAAATTGATCTCGAATATAACAAGCAGAGTTTATTGTGAATGTCTGAAATTGCGTAAGGAGTAAGCAAATTACTTAGAGATATGATTTTAATGACTATATATGTACGAATTTAATATAAAATGTCTTACAATCCAAAGAAATATGGATAATATGATATAAATGCATTTCTATAAGGTAGAAGCCACGCCCTTAGTCAATGATATTTTTTGAATAAAAACGAGAATTCTCGTTTCACGCCGTGAATGTATTAAGTTTATAATAATGAATTGTTTTGACTACTGAATTTTCGAATATTCAAGTGTGAGCCACCTGTAGTTCACGCCGTCTATGGAATAGTCCAGTGTGACACACCTTCTATGGAACAGTCGAGTGTGACCCGCCGGTGATGCACGCCGCCTGATGCGACAGTCAAGCGTGACCCACCGGTGATGCACGCCGTCTGATAAGACAGTTGAGCGTGACCCACTGGTGATGCACGCCGTCAAGAACGTGTTAAATGACGAAATGCAGTCAAATTGTCGATTTTTAATCTCTCAGCAATCTCTTCAGTAATAATCCATGGATTATTCAATAAATCACGGATTAAATCATTATCAAATCAAGAAAGTCGCCCAGAAAGAATATTATCGTTTACTTTGTAATCACCTTTTCGAAACATGCAAAACACCTTTTTAAATATCCCAAGAGCGGAAGCACGATCCAAATAAATATCTTGAATATTTTTTCTACCAGTACTCTTGCATTTTTAAACTCATACAACAGAACATGACGAAAATGTAACTTTCCATTTTTAATATTAACCTTCCACACAAATTAATTTGAAAAAAAACTTTTTTTAACATTATGTTCGCTCACGAATCAATTCCAATGTAGATAAATGTCAGTTAATAATATGTTTATAAAATAAACTGAGAACAGTTAAAATTGCAAGGTACTGCCATCTATGAAATATGCAATGAAATTTTGCAATTAACCCAATAAAAAAAAACTGAAACCCATAACTCTTTTATATTCTATTTGTACCACTATTTCCCAAAAATATTCTTTATGATAGATTGCTCTCTCAGCTCTGTGGTTTTTATAGAATTATGCGTCAAAGATTTGTTTGGCAATATTGATGCAAACAGAGAATAAAAATTGTCGCAATCGGCAGCCTTACACATATAAATAAGCACATATACACACACAACCATGGACAAATTTTCGTATTCAAACAGGGTATGTTCTTTCCTATAGATATCTTCAATTAATTTATAGCAAGTAGGAAGATTTTACGATTAGATAAGTCGGCGAAAACTATATGTTAGAACCGGTGAGTATAAGGGCTCCCATATTATGTAGCAGGTTATGTAGCACCGTGGATAATAATTATTTCATCATAGAAATTTGATTTTCATAATTAATACAACCAAAAAATCGATTTTTAGTTTTATATATCATTAAAAAATTAATTTTTTTATCTTTTGAATGATGTATTACATATGTTTATATAAAAAAAAGCGTTGATTTTTTTCATTCTTTCTACGAGAACTTCACAGCAGTGGGCTACTTTTTTAAAATTCAGATTTCTTGTTTGCAACCACTTTTCTGAAGTGATAAAATTCACATGGTATTCGCCTTAATTAATATGTTATTAAATAAGGCGAATTTTACTATTTCAAAAAAGTGATACCAATCAAGAAATCAGAACTTAAAAAAAGTAGTACAATGGCAACACGACTGCTTCACAGCTTTAATTAACTTTTTTTCAAAACTTCGATTTTTCAGGTTGGTGTTCCTTTTTTACAATATCTATTAAACTTAAGAACTCAGATTTTCCTAAATACTTGTATTATGTTAAAGTGCATACTTTAACACCAGGATTTAATGATGTTTTAAAAATTATTTATTTTAGGCAGTGAAATTTTACCAAAAATGCTAAATTAAAAATGTCTTTCAATAAATAATTAATAATTAATTTTCAGTTTCACTTAGAAAAAAAATGGTCTGTTAAAATACGTTATGTTATTGAAACTACTCTAAAAAGTCTAGTCCTCTATCTTTCACCATTTATGAGAAAAGGGTGCATAAGTTTGGTGTATTTTAACATGGCCGAGATAGAGCTTTCCCGGTCACCTTAATAGCACGTTTATTAAAATCATTTAACCACTATCTAAACTGAAAGGTATATTTATATATAACAATGTACTATTTATTCCCGCGATCTGCATTTGAAATCTCCGAGTGTGGACTTTCTTATTCAGATCAAGTATTTCTTTCTTAAGCAAATTTATTCAAAAAAGGAAAGAAAGAAAGAGTACATGCTCCCACACTCTTCATGTCTACCTCGCAAAGAATCAAAATAACTCAGAGGAAATCTATGTTTTTCTAAGATTGAATTTCCAACATTTCAAAGAATTTAGTATTCGATGAAGAATGCATAATGTATTACAAATCTTTCAGTTATGGAAAAACAAGCATTTTAAAATATTTGAATTTCCTCCATAACGAAACTGAAAATGTAAGGGCAACTTTTTTTTATGCTGATGGTTTCCAAACTTTTGGTAACGAATAAATTTTCTAGTGAAGTGTTACATCCCAGAACACGCAAACAGCATAAATATCGTGTAGACAGTCCATTTCATACGAATGGGAAATATCAAATCAGAAAAGGAAAGAAAATATTTTTTTCAAAATATTTTAGGCAATGGAGACAATTTGTTTATCAGGCAAGCTTTCGAAAATTCCTGTTTTGTTGCACATCAATTATAACACATAAAATTAATTTAAAAGACCTGTCGTTTGAAAATTCTATAAGGGACCTACTACTTATTATGTGAAGTATTAACCCTGTAGTGCGCAGCTTTGCATATATGCAAACAACAGAGTTTTGAATTTAATAGATTTTTTTTATTCGCATATGCCTAATTCACACCAGAAAATTAAAAAAGGAATAAATGACTGAATTAATAACAGACATTCTGTATTTAGATAAAGCGAATGTAACCATTGAAACTTTCAGGTGTAAAGTCAGATTATCTGAACTACGTAATTTATAGAACGTATTCCATAATGGGAATTAAAGGGTTAAGTATTAAGTTTTATAAAATAAATAATTATATAAAATAAGGAATTTGGAGACATACTTATTAAAATATTTACTAATTTGCAATATTTTAGAGTAAAACAGCCACACGGCAGTAGTTTTTACTTGTATTGCAGGTGTGCAACAGAAGAAAAGATTGACGTATTATATGATAAAAGCATCTGTGATCTTTTTCATTATTTTTCCTGTGTAATAAACCTTCCAGAGAATCATATGTAAATTTTTTTAAACAAAATAAAAAGTCGCGCATTTAAAGTTAAACCTGAGATTTTATTTCAGATCAAATTCAAAGACTTTTATTTTTGAGTGAAGTGTTTTTATCTCAGATACCGAATCAACTTCAGCAGAGTGTGGAGGTTCTATTCCATGTGAATAAAACAATCTCAGTGTGAACAACAACAAAAAAAAAATCCTGTGTCCATATGAAACTCTTTTCAACACTTCCAAGTTACTGTAACAAAAATTCGCGGTTTAACCCTTTCAGGTGCTAGGTACTTGTATTCGTAAAATGTTCAAATAATTTAATGACACCAGTATTAACAAGAGATTTTATTTGTAAACAAGTAAAAGTAAATTTTAGCGTACTTAATAAAGATGACATTTTCATCATAAAATTCAGGTGGCAATTTGGAATTGCCGTGTGCGGAATTAATGGGATGCCGTGACGGCATCACCGCCCTTCAAGGGGTTAATAATGTAAATCAAACGCCAAAGAAAACATTTCAGAAACCACATAACACATTTGAAAATTAGATTTCAGTAATTACCGCCGATAGCCGCAAAATAAATCCAACTCTTTTTTTTAGCTGTGTATATGATCTATATTGAATGCTAAAAATCAGTATAGTATATATAAAAAATAACACGGTTAAAAATTCAACTTCAGCAGTTTTTCTATTAGACGGTAATGTACTTGAATTCTTTTGTACAGCCCTGTACATTACCTATCGATTTTCATACATGTAATATATTAAACTGAAGTTTAATTCGGACAAAAACACTCTTAAATCTACTTAACACTAGAAAGACGGTGTGCGATCATTTTGACGGCTACCAGATGAATATATTTCGAAAACTAGTTTATTTAAAAAAAAAAAAAAAAAAAAAAAAAAAAAAAAGGTTAATAATTTCAAATAAAAATTCTGGTGTGAAATATTTTTATAAAACTTGAGTAAAATTCCTCGTTTTAAATAACATTTACAAAATTATCATCCATAGGACGACATGTATACAGTTATTTGTATTTTCCTGTACATGATTCTATTTATATGCTACGCACTTCTTTTAGAATACTAAATATAGTTGAGCATGAAAATGCATAAGCCAAATTAAAAAACACGTCTAAGCATTTCACGTTTAATCTCAGTATTTCTTGCGAATTCTTTTGTGTAACCCTGTATATGGTCTATAGCCACGTTGTATACAACAATTTAGTTAAACTTAAATACTCGTTGCAGGATTGAAAACGCATTTTCAGCAATCTTCTCTAATACACAAATACACAAAAGACCGAATACAGCATTGTATCCGAAAACATTTACGTGTCCCTGTATATGAACAGCAAGTACGATGCTCATCATATTCTACTACTTGTAGTAAACCTCAGTAAGGTATATGCATTTCATCATTTTTGAATTAGTACAACATAATTTCAAGCGGATAGTTTCCCCCCCCCCCCAAAAAAAAACCCTTTTGTGTGAACCTGTAAATGAACGATGAATACTTTGCACCCTATATTCTACAAGAGGAATGCGTTAGTGCATCTTAACAATTCATATCAATTTTATTATGTTTGTAAAAGAGTAACATTATTAAAATACGCCGCAAACAATCTTTCTTCATAGACCATAATATAACGAAAATCTTTTGAGTTCCCCTGTACATGAGTTTAAGTGCTAATTATATACTAATTATCTTCATGTGCACCTCAGTAATGTACAGGAATTTCGTAATGTTTAAAATCGTGTAACACCATTAAAATACACCGCAAATGTTTTTCTTCCATAGACCATAATGTAACTGAATAATTTTGAGCGACCCTGTAAAATAACTTTTAATGCTACACACTTTCCTTTGAATGCTGAATATGCCAGAGTAAATCTGAATAACGTTTATGAATAACATGGCAATCCCAGTATATTTACGTCAGTTAGAGCTCGGACAGACTGACTGTCAGACAAATACAAAGCCAATTCATAAACACTTTTCAACTATGTTGGAATGTGTGAAGAAGGAAAGAAAAGATTCTGTTCCGAAAGTTTTTAAGAAAGTGTGAAAACTCTGTTTTTAAAACAATGTCTCGTACCTTTCTGCGTTGTTTCGAACCTGCTATATTTGACCTTATGAATTCTAGGTGCAATATCTTTGACTGCATTTCATATAACGATCCTACTAATAAACACATTAATTTTTACTCACTCACACTGATTGGTAAAGATATAATACGAAGGGAATTTTTCCATTTGAGTGAAAAAATTCCAGCCTTCGAATCCAAGATCTTTAACGTAAGGAGGTCCGGGACACAAAAATCTTCAAATTTTGTAAAAACATTTTATTTCATTAAAAATATCTCTGTTTTTTCATGCTTAAAATGATTTTTAAATCATGTTACTATCTTAATTAGAACATGAAATATTAATTTTTTTCGTTATGGTTGGTTTTCAAAATCTAGCTCTCAAGTAATGGCTGTCATGGAAACGTATTCTTGTAAAAATGCGGTTTTTTTCATGATGGGATTTTCACCATTTCTCGTATTTAAATTCTTATAAGTCAAGAACCTTTATAGATAAAGGGTTCAAACTGGGAACATGTCTTTTTCAATCGTTTTACTTTAATTTAGATTTAGCATATTTAAAAAAAGATATTTACTTTTGAAAATATGATTAATAAAAGTTGCACCACTTTTTAAAAATATTTTTGGTTGAATATTAAAAAAAAAATAATAATAATATTCGTTAAAAGGCTGAATCAAAATTAAAACATATATTCCTGTTAATTTAAATCAATGAAATTCTATAAATAATATTTCAAGTTATTACGATTTTAAATTACTCCTCTTTTTAATAAATTTTAAAATTTAAATTAAAAAAAAAATGTCAGAAGTTTTATCATGTGATTTTTTTTACAAATGATATGGTTAACCATCACAAAAAAATTCAGAATTGTAACTCAATAAATAAAAATTATTTTAAAATGTGTCTCGGACCCCCTTAAATTGCCAGCGCCTTACCTTTTCAAATACTTGACGGAACCGACAACCGGCGGACAAATTTCACTCAAATACCTTTTTAGGCACTAGCATCTGATCTGACATGTAGACAGCTCAGCACTCTATACCAAAGCGATATAAGTAAGCGCCCTATCTTAAATGGAAGAAGTAACCGCAAGATTAAAAGCGAGGTCACATTAATCAAGGTCATGCGCCACGTAGCGGATGGAGCGTGAACTACAGGTAGATACCTAACTGTTTTCTTACTCACACCACTAAAATTGTAAAGTTTATTTCACCTTCATTAATAACTGAAGTGTGTGTGATAAACTAGCAGCTAGCGGCAGCAGGATTCCTAATGGTAGGACTTAGATTAAAATCTGCAAATCATGAACATTCGGATTTATCCCTAAAGGGGGATATTTTCCTCTTATAACCTGTTGTATTGTGCTGCCATCTATTAAAAGAAGATTAAAGCCATTACGTTTACAGTTACTTAAAACTATTATGTTAAATATTGTGCCAGATAAAATTGAAATAAATTATCAAAGGCATTTAAATTATTTATAGAGTTATTATTGGTAGTCATTTAAAACTATCAACTTTGCTATCTTGGCAGAGAAGGAAGAAATGAATTATCAAAGGCATTTAAATTATTTATAAAGTTAATATTGTTCTTTATTCAAATAATTCTTGAGTTTATGTAACAATTATATTCTGGTATTTTCAAACCGTAACCACCTTTTCGTGTAAGATAATCTAAACCTGCTAATTTATTATTTCATATTTATCATATAAATTATAATTTAAATTGGAATAATTAGCATAAGTAATCTGACAAGACAAAAATAAATAAATAAATAAAAATAAAAAATTATACCACATTCCAAGATAGTAAACAGGCAAATATTCTCAGAAACAGTTTTCTTAGTGATTGATGAAAATTCTTACTTTAATTTAAGACATTTAAATTATTTATGGAGCTTATAATGTTCTCTATTTAAGCAAGTCCTGAATTTATATGGTAATTATATTGTGGCATTTTCAAACCATTACCTGCACTTTTTTGACAAGTTAAGTTAAACATGTTAATTTATTATTTCATATTTATCATATAAATCGTAATTTAGATTTGAATAATTAGCATAAGTAGTTAGACAAATGAAAAATTATTTCTATAACACATTCTAATATTGTACTAACGAAAAGCCGGTTATCGCATTTTCAATAAGCCGCTATTATCAGATCACGAACGATGACTTCCCTAAGCATTTGAAGAAAGTGGGGAAAATATCCCTATTTAGGGATAAATCCCAAGTTTCAAGCTTTGCAGATTTTACTGTAAGTCCTACCATTAGGAATCCTGCTGTCGCTAGGCGCTAGTGTGTGATAAGGCGAAGAAAACTTCGTGGTGTCAAGTGCATCTGGATGCTCCTCTCACTACGCCATTATTTTGCAACAAAGCGATGTAAGTAAGCGTCCTATCTTAAATGAGAGAAGTAATCGCAAGATTAAAAGCGAGGTCACATCAATCAAGGTCATGCGCCACGTAGCGGATGGAGTGTGAACTACAGGTAGAACCTAACTGTTTTCTTACTCACACCACTAAAATTGTAAAGTTTTTTTTCACTTTGATTAATAACTGAAAGTGTTACTGATAAAGCGAAGAAAACTTCATGGTGTCAAGTACATCTGGATGCCCCTCTCGCTACGCCATTATTTTACAATAAATATGGGAAACAAAATTCGTTTCCATTAGTGACTAAAGATTTAGAAACTACGCGCCACACTAAAAGCCCACGTTTGAGAATTATCACTCCGTCCACAAGATGGCGTAACTGTGTTAATTTACGCCCGATTCCAGCATTAAGTTTGCACGCTTACTTATATCTCTTTGTTTTGCAATAAATGTGGCAAACAAAATTCATTTCCATGAGTGGCTAAAGGTTTACAAAATACGTGCCACACTAAAAGCCCCGTGTATGTGGATTATCACTCCGTCCACAAGATGGCGCAACTGTGTTAATTTACGACCGATTGCAGTATTAAGTTTGTACCAAAGCGATATAAGTAAGCGTCCTATCTTAAATGGGAGAAGTATCCGCAAGATTAAAAGCGAGGTCACATCAATCAAGGTCATGCGCCACGTAGCGGATGGAGTGTGAACTACAGGTAGATATCTAACTGTTTTCTTACTCACACCACTAAAATTATAAAGTTTTTTTCGACTTCATTAATAACTGAAGTTTTTCTGATAGGGCGAAGAAAACTTCGTGGTGTCAGGTGCATCTGGATACCCCACTCGCTACGCCATTATTTTGTAATAAATGTGGCAAACAAAATTCATTTTCATGATCGACTGAAGGGTTAGAAAATACGCGCCACACTAAAAGCCCGCGTATGTGAATTATCACTCCGTCCACAAGGTGGCGCAACTGTGTTAATTTACGCCTGATTCCAGCATTAAGTTTGTTCGCTTACTTATAACGCTTTGGTTTGTACGCTTATACCCTGTTCACACTGCGTTATCGGAACTCTCTTAAACCTCCGAACTCTCTGAGGGAGTTCCACAAACTCTCTGAGAGAGTTTCAACTTTCTTCGGGCTAGAGACAGTCACGACCATTCACTCTCGCTGGCTGTAAAGTTTCGCATTAACTGATTGGGTGTTGCGGGCGGTTTTATCTTAAGCGCATGCGCAAACAACACAGTGACGTTCACTGAGTTATCTTAAGTGAGTTTTCCCATGTGAACAGCTTCCAATTCCGGGAGGGTACCACCTCAAAATTAAGAGAGTTCGGCGGCCTAAGATATCTTAAGTATTCGTAGTGTGAACATAGTATTACTTATATCGCTTTGCTCTATACCGTAAGCAGGGCTGCCACACGCATGTTCACAATACCTACTCGGTTCAGATTCCACACTGGTATTTCTCAGTATATTTTTCTGGTATGAATTGTTGAATATTTTAAAACAGTTAGTTTTGTTATTATCATAATGCAGTAATAAAAATATCCTAATCCTAATAATATTATAAAACCTAAAGTGTGAATATGCTTGATTAAAATCAGAATCAAAACGAATAACTAATTGTTTTTGTATTCATTATCAATTATATTATTTTTTTTCCAATACTTAAAATTTCCTTTAAGTTAATAAAATTTAGATAGTTTATTCGTTTGTAATACATAAAATAAAAGTTATAAAAATAAAACCAACTTTCAATTGAATGTAGCTGGAGAATATTCTTTTGAGTTTGCAATATTGTAGCAATTCAAAGAAAAAAAGATATGAAAACTGATTTGACATAAAAGAAATAACAGCCACACTAATGTTAAACTTTACAAAAATGCACCTGATGCGAAAATTCATGAGTGATTGTGTTGCTGCACTTTTTATATCCACTATTTCTTTCTAATAGTAATATTCGCCTTATAAATTACGAGATTAACAGATGCGATGATTACTATAGGAAATAGTGAAAACACAATTACCCTGAAAACCAGTGCTATGTTGGTTACCGTAATTTCGGGTGTATAGCCCGCAGATCAAACAATTCAGTTTGGACCCAGAAATTTTATTCAGTATTTGAAGACCAATATTTACCGTGATCTAAAAAGTTACATTTTATTTTAAAAAGTTTCTGCGTCGAAACACGATTGTTTGATCCGCGGGCTATACACCGGAAATTACGGTATATTGTGCTAATATCTGGATTCGCCGCTAACAGTTTTCACAATTTAGCGGAATTCTGAATTAAAATTTCTATCAGTCTTTTTAAAAAGTTTTTTCCCTATATTTAATTGACGAATTCAGACTTTTCACATTATTCATTCGACGAAAATTAAGTAAAGCGAAAATTAGTATTAAAAATTTCTTTTTCTATATGTAGTCCAGGGGAAATGTACATTTTACCTTGCAAAAGTTCGTGTAGAAGATTTTTTTTCTGACTTGTTTATAATGATGCTAACATGGAAAAACCAAGTTTTCTAACACCATTTATTAAGGCTAAGTTTTCTGTGGCCAAAAAACCACAAAATTTTGGGACTTTTTTTTAAATTTTTTGTTATATATCTCGAGATTCGTTGCCGTAGCATATTATTTGGTAAATACAATATTAAAGAGTATAAAATTATCTACAACAATCATATTTACAACTTTATTATACATTCAATAGCAAGCGTTGTACGCCATTTCAAAAATAAGACATTTCTTTTCAATTTTGTTAAAAACCGTGAAAAACATAGTTTTACCCCTATTATTCAAATTGTTCCCCGCTGATTTAATCGCGTATGTAGACTTCTAAATATTGATAGCAGTAAATTATCTATTATTTGCGCACTCACGTCTTTATTTTCATCTCAACAGACATTTTATATTCAATAAATTTATATAATTTTAAAAGTAGAGCAGAGTTTAGATAAATGAGACAATTCTCATATTTAAGACAGTAATTTTAAGTGTATACAGTGTTAATTTCAAAGCATTGTTTAAAAGAATACTTCAATATTTAGAAACTTATTGGCATGATAGTTTCAATTAAGAAAGAATTCTTGTTTAATTTTAATAATTCTAATAATTTTAATAATTTTATAATTTTTATAATGCATACATATTTTTCCAGGCATCAATGGGATAGGTATTAAAATTTACGAAATCTATTCTAAACTATTTCTATTTCTGTTCTACACTACAATGGTATATTTTATTTACCAATTTTTGATAACACATGTTTTAATGTTTTACTGTTTTAAAGATAGAAAACATTTTAGATAGATTTTGTAAGGTTACCTACTTTATTCGGCCCATTTCCCCTGGACTGGTATTTTGAATACAAAATTTTAAGCAATGATCGCTATCACTGATACTTGAGGTATAATACCAATATTGAAAGATATTGGATTTACATTGGAAATATTTGTAATGAACTATCAAAACTTTAAATTGTAGCTATTTGGAACAAAATGTCAATATTGCGAATGTATTTACTTTATGTTAGTAATATTAATAGTGAAATTACAAAATATATTTTGCCAATTTATATACTTGTGCATTATTGAAAAAAAATATTTTGCAATTTCACTATTAATATTTCTATTATAAAGTAAAAAAAAATATATTTTTATTTGCTTGTAACTTTTATTTGATGTATTGCAAACAAATAAAATATGTAAATTTTATAAAATTAAGTAAAATGTTTTAAATATTGGGAATAAAAATTAATATGATGCATAATAAATACAAAAGCATTTAATTATCCGTTTTGACACTGAATTCAGTCAAACATTTTCACACTTTCACATGTATAATATTATTAGAATTAAGATAGTATCATTATTACACTGAGATAATACCAAAACTAAGTGTTTCAAAATATTCAAAATTTTATACCAGAAAAATGTACTGAGAAATACCAGTGTCGAATCTGAACCGAGTAGGTATTGTGAACATGCCTGCCACAGTGACTATTTTTTCATTCTATTTCGCGCCATTTTTTTTTCCAGACAAAAATCTTTTAGGTACGTTCTCACAAAATTAGAAAGAGAAAAATGCTATAAAATGTACCTTTTAAAAATAGTGGTGCGAACGGAATATTAAAATAGTGGCCAGTGACAGTCCTGCATAAGCAATTATTTTTAATTCAATCAAACTAATTTCTAAAGATACTACACGAATCGGATTTTATCCCCATCTGAGTTACTTTTCACTCAGTATTTTCAATAAGAGGGGCTTTGCTTTTTTTCGATCGTAAAAGTCGATTTTATTTACATTTTTCTATTCATTATAGAATATATATTATTCCTCTGAAAAAATTTGGCCGAATTCGACGTTCTTGCGTAAATAAATAGTGCTTTACGCATCTGTAGTTTTACACTATTTCGCAGCACTAAAAGCGCATTTTAATCAAAATGACTTTTTTCCAAACTGAGCGGGATCAGAACGCAGAAACCATTAAATCGAGCTTGTTATTTTTTTTAATTAAAAGCATTGAAATTATTGAAGCTTGGACCTCTTCAGCCATTTAAAATGAATATCTTTAGAATCACGCCAAAATGAAAAAAAAAAAAAAAATTCGGAAATTGTAGTCAAACTTAGCATATGTGGTGCGTTCTTACTATAGCGAAGTTTTATACCTTACGAACCCTTAAGAATTCGTTTGTGTAGCCCTGTATATGATTTACAGCAATTATACACACAACGTAATATGCAAAAATTTAGTTAAACTTAAAAACTCATATCACAACTGAAAATGCACTTCCAAAAATCATCGCTAATATATAATATTTCGGATACAGTATAGCGTCTAAAATCTTTTGTGTGTTTCCCTAAATACTATGCACTTTCTTCTATACAAGAAGTAACTTGTAGTAAACTCAATTTCATAGTATATCAATTTCATTGTATGTGAAATAATTTAACATAATTAAAATACGCACCAAACAAATATTTCCCTCGATAGCATTGTGTAACGGAATACGTTTGTGCGACCCTGTAAATGAATAATAAATATTCTTTGAGCCGCATATTCTACAAAATGTGTATTTCAGTACTCTTCGTAAAATCATATCAATTTCATTATGTTCGAAAGGGTGTAGCATCACTAAAATGTTCTTGAAATTATTTTTTCCCATTGGCCGTAATGTAACGGAAACCTTTTCACTATCTCTGTAATTGAACTATATATCCGATTTGCATACAATTTGGAATGACTCGACAAAATCATGCAAAAATTACATATTTTAAATTCCAAGCCATTCGGTTGGATAGTTTTTGCTCTGTTATATGCGGACAGACAGACGGACATACGTACCGAACGACGAATATAGGTGCGACGTATTTATATAATTACAAACGCACCTAAAAATGGATACAAATAGACTTTTTTTTTTTCAAATGGCTGCCACATTCTTCGTTTTCAAGTTTTTGACTTCAAAGTTCTTGAAGCTCCAGACAATATTATCTATTTTCATAATCCTTGACGAAAATTGAATGCAAACGACTCTTCTGATCGACTGAGAGTGTACGAAGGCCACGCTAAAACGCAAGTCGAGCCACATGATCAATCTTTCATTTATTCACGACGGGAAACGAGAATTCTCGGTTTCATTCAAAAAACATCTTTGACTAAAGGCTTCTACTTTACAGAAAATTCATTTATATCATGTTCATATTAAATTCGAACATTGAAAGATATTTACCGATGCATAAACTTGGGAAACCTATCTTGAACACCACTTTGCAAAAAAAAAAAAAAAAAAAAAAAAAAAACAGAACAGAGAGGCCTTTACTGTTTTAAAATTCAGGTTTGATAAAAATTGCCCGTCGGCAATGTCTTAAAAGTATATTCAAATGTTCTTAAAATTATAACAAATAACATGCAAAAAAACCGGAGCTTTCTTTATTGTTGAAAATTTTTATTGTTTTTCTAAAAAAAAAATGCTAAAAATGCCTTTTTCTGGCCTTCTAGAGACAAATCCTCCCTTAAGAATTTTATAAATCTAAATTACTGATGTGACACAAGAAAAATTGTCACCAATGGCAGAAATATGTTTGATGGTCATGCAAAATTTAATACTGTCCATAAGCATCGAATCCGTACATAATCGAATGCTTTAAATCAGTCCATTATAAAAACTAGTCGGATGTACCAATCCCAAAACTTTCTTCTATCTCATACATGTCAATACTTCCAAATTCGTTATCACAGTGCCAAAGTTAAATGGCAATCTATGCTCATCATGAGGATATAAAAAGATGAAATTTCATGCATTACTTCTTGAGATATGACGATCACAGAAATCGTGTTAATCCAGCAAAATGCAACATAGCAGCGCCACCTATAAGATGATTTACACCAGAATCAAATCATCATCAACTTATGTCAATGTCTAACTGCATATGAAGTTTGGGTGAAATTCGTGCATTAATTCTTGAGATAGAGCTATCTCGCAAATCATGACAGCTGCAGCATACCAGCATCAACTATTGAGCGATCCACACCAAAACATAATCAGCAGCAATATTAATTAATGTATACTTGAATCTGAAGTTTGATGAAAAAGTGTGAATTAGTTCTTCAGCTAGAGCTATTGCGAAAATCGTGAAAATCCTGCGAAATGCAGCATAGCAGCGCCACTTGCTGAGCAATTTACACCAAAACGTGAAGAGCACTAACTCATATCAAGGACTAACTGAATCTGAAGTTTTATAAAAATCCGTGCATTAGTTCTTGAGATAGAGCGCCCACAAAATTTGTGTCACATACAGACAGACAGAGCTATTGAGGAAGTCATACAAAATGCAGCATAGCCGCGCCAGTTGTTGGGCGATTTACACCAAAAGATAATCAGCACCAATTTATATCAGGGACTACCTGAATATAAAGTTTTATTAAATTCCATGGTCTAGTTCGTCAGATAGAGCGTCCACAAAATTTGTGTCGCATACAGACAGACAGACAGACAGATTCGCAGACTGACATTTTGTAAAAATATTTTTTTTTGGGGGGGAGGGGGGGACTCTGACCCCTAAAACGTATACATCCGTCGAAAACCGGAAGTCGAAAATTTTTACGAATCCAATTTTTTCTTCTTTTAAAGATAGAATAAAGTAATATTTTCAATAGAAATCACTGGATCGTTAGAATCACTAATTATGCCCACCACTTATAAAATGTTGACTTGTGATGTTTGTAGTTTTTCAATCGGAATATACAATTTTCAATATGTAAAATTATGTCCTACACTGCTCAAAAAAAATTAGGGGAGCAAGCAAAAAAGTGAATAGTACAGTGCAAGACAGCCATGTATGGGCAAAAAATTGATAGTACACGTGTATCAATGCGCAATACAGAAAAAAGACGCAAAAAATGAAAGAGAGCTTTTATTCTTTGAAAAGATGGATAAAACATGAAAAGATGGTTTAGGGCAACAATTTGGTTTTATGTAAATGATAAAAATAAGTATTGTTTAGAAATTATGCAAGATTTTCAATATGGCGTGTGGTCTCCTGGAACAGCGAAGACTGATGCACACCTGTTTTCCATTGATGTGATGAGGTTATCGATAAGACTTTGGGGAATAATGTTCCACTGCTCAAGAATTGCAATCTCCAAGTCCCAGAGAGTAAAATGATGCTTTGTTCTCGCAGCAATACGTCGTCTGGGTATGTCCCAAACATGCTCGATCGGATTTGGGTAAGTGGAGCATGTTGGATATTCCATATACTGAAAATTTTCAACTTTAAGAATGTTCTCCATAAGACGAACAGTATGAGGTCTGGCCTTATCATGCATGGAAAAAAAGAAATCACTATTTGATTCAACATAAAATACGACATGAGGTCTCAGTATCTTGTCTGTATAACTTCGGACCACCAAGGTGCCATTCCGAATGATATGCAGGCCTGTACGTCCACCTATGCTGATTCAAGCCCATATTATCAACCCACTTCGTCTGTAATGTGATCTTTCATGAACGAATGTGGGATTATTTTGAGTGCCTCCTTCTCTCCATGCCAAAACACATCAGATGTCACATTCAGACTGAATCGGGACTCGTCTGTAAACAGAATTTGACTCCAACAACGTTGCCTCCAAACTCGATGATCAGTTTCCCGCCTACTCTGGGCCGTATAGTTGCTTGAGATCAAAGGAATACGGACCATCTGCTTACGTGCATAAAGACCGCACTGATGAAGCCTATTTCAGACTGTTTGGCAGGACACCCTTTGTCCTCTGGTCAAGAACAGCTGTGGTTGCAGCAGAGTAGCATTGCCCGTTCCGTCTCGACCAGCTGCTAACAGGATATATGGGGTTATCACTTTCTGTGGTAGCAGAAGACCGACCTTGCCCTTGCCGATGTCTACCATTCCATGTGTCTTGGAATCGATTCCACACCCTTGCATTGACACTTCTTTCGACCACAACAGCGTCCGCTACACATCGTTGTGTTTCCCCAGATTCAACTGTCCCGATAACACGTCAGGCCATAGATTATAATAAATCCCATTGTTGTGGCATTTTCGAGTAATCTTTTCTCAAAACACAAGCTGAGCAGTTGAATTTTACAACTGAGACAGTGAAACAGACGTTTCTGCAAAATCCCAATTTCTAGACTTATTTCCTTTTTCTACTTTTTGACGTCATAAACTTTAATTTGCATGTGAAGTTTTTTTTATCTGTTTTCTTCTACGCTTTAAATTATGGATGTTATATTTTACGTTACTTATCGATGTAAATATTTGCGAATTTTGTTAATGTAAATATTGGCGTAATTTTGTTAAAACCATGTGCTCCGCTAACTGTTTTGAGCAGTGTATTTCCCCCTTAATCCCAAAATAAGTAATCCATTGCAGTTTCTGAAGTTAAAACAATTTATGCTTTCAGAAAAATATAGAATTTGCAGAATATAAATTCTTGCAATTTTATCTTTTATATATCTGTCATATTCAGAGTTATTCAGAATTATATACTGTTACGAGTTTATATTTATATTTCCTTGCAAACTCTTTAGCAAATTTTAAACATTTTCCTACCGCTAAATTTTAAAGTAATGTTTGCTTTCTTTAATGTACGGAATTTGCAATCAAAGACGTTTGCAGTTTTTTTTTTTTTTTTTTTTTTTTTTTAGACAACAAAAAAAGCGAAAAATTTGGCAGCTATAGGGACCCAAATTACATAATCATAATTCGATGTTGCATGATAGAAGAATTTCATTTCAAAATACCTATTACTTTTTTTACTTATTACTTAAAAAACTTATTGCTTAATATTTAGTAACTTTTGTTTTATTTAACCCCTTAATTCTCGCTCCTGTGATATTCATGGGCTGTGTCTTTTATTCAGATTGTTTGATCCCCACCAGTTTTATAAAATAGTGTATTTGGCTTTATTATGGTAACATTTTACCTGTCATTAAATAAGGTGAACATTTCTTTTTCAACGAAGTCGTGCCAATAAGCAATTTGAATATTTAAAACGTAATTTAAAGAGGCAGTTAAGGGGTTAAGGACAGTCATTCCGTGATTAAATAAAGCAAAATTTACTGAACTGACGAAAATGCTGTAGAAATATTAAAAGAAGAGAATTCCCCAGTCTGACATACTGCCACAAATTGCTACATCTTTCTGATCGAAAGCTATAGACAAGTTTTAAATTTAACTCATTAAAAAGTAATCACTAACACAAAAATACTTTTAATTTAATTCCCAGATAGCTGGTCGTTTATACTGCATCTTTGACTAACCTGTTATACTAGTTGAAATTAAAATGTTGAGAACTTCTTTATTAACCCCTTAATGTCCATAGTATCATTATGATACCAGTAGTGTACCCGATTTATTGAATTTTTATATTCACATATTCCGTATTCCCACCATTATTTAAAAGATAAATTTTCATATCATTTAATAACAATCATTTTGTTCCGAATGAACCGGTTCATTATGAACCGAAATCTAAGAAATTGCATATTAAGCATTAAATTTCATAGTGTTTAAGGTTTTATATAATAACATGTTGGGCTGCACTTTTTTTGGCAGCGATTTATTCTTACATCTTTTTTATTTAGTACTAAGACAGCATAATGAAAATGAGTCAGTAGAGTTTTTAGATCTGTTAAGTGAATCACATGATATTGCTTGCATCACATGTGGAAGAAAACAGTCTTGTTTAATTTATTGATAATTGTCGTTTATATTTGGATAAACACAATTTCGTTTCGATGTTGCAACGTTTGAAGATTATGAGTTTGTATTGATTTATAGTCTAATTTTATTCGTATGAGAATTCAAAAATGTTATTGTACGGAATAATTAATGTCACTGTTTGCGTGATTTATCATCTGGTGGTTATATTTTCAACAGAAATAACTGCGATTCTGCATCACATTAGAAAACACATCACATAAGACTTCACAAAAGAACAGCATAAATAAGATGATATTTTTCAAATTTAATTATGATACTTCTATTGATTTATAGAATTTTTCTCCTGTAATATATATATTACAAGTCAAAGCCCGAAGTTCAGCCAGTTTCCGAATTGGTTGGCCGTTTCGCTCTTTGTCTGAGATTTTTTTTTCAATCTGGCCATCGCTAGAGAGTCTTTCATTCGGGACGTGGCTGGGGACCTAGGAATCTTGCTTCCGCAAAAGAGTCGGACTAGAGTAGAAGAATAAACGGCTGCGGACGAAGATGGGCCGCTCGCCGCGGCGGTTGACCTCCCCGCCCACCGCCGAGACTAATAATAAGCTAGACAATAGCTAGGAGTCGTTCGGTAGCTTCATCGCCCCAAGCCCAACCCATACCGCTTTTCCGTGTCTTTAATTTGTGTAATTTCCCTTTTAAATTTGTCCGGATTCAATTTTTGATTTTTTTTTTCAACGTTGCTTTTGCTAGAGAGTATTTCACTCCGGACGTGGCTGGGGACCTACGTATCTTGCTTCCGCAAAAGAGTCGGACTAGAGTAAAAGAAAAAAGAGCCTTTTTTACTTTTAGATCAGCCGTACCAAACCTTTTTTTTCTTGCGGGCCGCAAACGGATGTTTCCTACGTTAAACTGGCCGCAAAACACTTATAAATGGTTGAAAAAAGGAATCTTTTAACACGTCCACTGCCAAGCCTATAAAGTAAGAATTTCCAAATTCCTTCTTGAAAGTTGTTCGCCACCACAAATTCAGAAGGGTAAATTTCACTTTACGAAAACAGCGAAATTTCTGCCAATAAATAAGGCAATTTTTTAAATTCTAAAATAATGGTGACAAAGTAATTAATAAATTAAAGCCACGAATATTAAAGCTACGTGTATACTCGTAGCTTGGCAGCGTACGTGTTAACCCCTTGGGGACGAGCGGCACGTATACGTGCCGCAAAAAGGCTTAAGAATATTTGCTTATCGCCACCAGTAAAATTTTACGGTGAAATTCGCCTTATTTAATCAGCTCATTTTCTCGATTCAAGAAGACACAAATTTCTGTTCTTAAAAAACGGTGACAAAAGATTAAAAATTTTGTAAAAGGCTCCCGTCCCGAAGGGGCTAGAAGTATAATAAAACAAATTGTACGAGACGGCAATATAACATAAAGTTAATATTATCAGTAGGATTGAACGTTTATCGCAGAAGAAATTTTGCAAAAATATTTAGTACCACAATTTCCAAACTATAATCTCCGTGCTAGATTTCTATTGCATATGTTGTAGAAATATGTCACGAAGTTTTGTTGTTTGGAAATAGCGGTATAAAAAATTCTCGTTTACAATTTTTCTCTCGAGAAACATTCAGCAATATTAACCCTCCGTCTACCAGACGGGTCCATTGGACCCGACAGGTACATACAAAATATTCATTCAAAGCAGAAATTTCTTTAAAATAAACTAAGTATTTAAACCAGACAAAAATAAGGTAAATAAATAAGTTAAATAGTTTTAAATAAAAATTCTGGTGTAGGACGTTTTATTAAAACTTGAATAAAATTCCCGGTAGATCTAGGGTTAACTATATAATAAGTATAAAAGGTGATAATATAAAAATGCAGAATTTCCTAGTTCTAAAAAAATAATAATAAAAATCAGGAGATATCTCTAATGTATCAATTTGTTTTCTGAATACAAAATTATTATTTTATTTTTTTATATTTTAGGACCATATAGTGCAAATTTAATTAGTTTGAAATAATGTATGATTGGAGATGAAGATTTAAAAATGTATAAACTTCTATAGACTACATCTAAAAAGAACTGAGTAAAAAAAAAAAAAAAAAAAAACGGCATTTAAGATAGTTTGAAATGATTTTTAATTAATTGTAAAATACATTTTGCTTTCCATGAAAATATATAAAATTGTAACAGGTCTTAAATTCTTTTTTATGCACATCACAGTTAATATTATAAATATGATTAATGATTATGTGACTCGGGCCGCACAGAAAAGGCCATCGGGCCACATGCGAGCCGCAGGTTGAGTATGACTGATTTATATATTCTAGTATGAATTCCGATTCTCTGAATTACGCAATTTCTGGAACGCATTCTACCCTGGGCATTAAAGGGTTAAAAAATACATGTTAACACTTTCCGGCACAAAGTACTTCTGGTCTAAAAATGTCCAAATGATTGCTTCACAGAAGGATTTACGAATATATGTTTTTGTGAATAATCGCAAAACTTTCTTCTACTACATTATAAAAGGCAAAAATTTGTTTCAAAATTATGGTACGGTTGTGGAAATTGAGGATTTAAATTAAGTGGTACAGAATTTGTCCCAGCATCCCAAAAACGGTTAAGTGATGAAACCCGAAGTAATTATTCATAGAATTACTCCTATTGTTGGAATTTTCCAAGTCTGATGCAATATTACTCTTTATAAATTGTTTTCTAATATGTTACATTAAGAAAATATACATTTAGTCCCTTGAGGGGCAAGTAATTGCGTTTGTGAAATGCTGAATTCCCACCGAAAATTTGGAAAAATATTATTTCAAAATAAGGAAAAGCAATTTTACGACATTTTTCCACCAAAGTTAGAAAAGTAAAATTTCATAAAAATTTTCTGGTGCAAATCTTCATTAATCGTAGGTGGGATAAAACATATCCAACCGCTCCTCAAGGGGTTAAGAAAATATAAAGATCAGAATATTTTATATCTATAATGAGACATTATCTATTTTCTCGCACCAAAAGTTTTTATATATCTTAATATTTAAAAAATAAAATATGGGGAAATTTGAACTCCAGATCATTAACTTTTTATACACACAATTTTGTGTTATGTAAGCGAGACACTAACACCAAGTTTGTATAATGAAACTTTTTAGGTGCGTTCTTAGTTATAATAAAAAAGAAAAAGTGTCCAGTTAAACAGATGGCATTGAGCTCACAGGCTATTCACAATAATTGTATATTATACTCTTATTTCAAAGATGCCTCTCAAAAAATAAATGAATGGCGATTAGCCCCCGTTTCCCCCCTTTATACTTAACCAATGAACCTCCAAATCTAATGAAGGAAGCTCGATATCGGAATAAACCGGTGTATCTAATTTCAAGCAAATCGAATAATTCTGCATAAAAAACCCATTTATCTAAATTAAATTGGGCTGACTAGTACCCCCCTTTATACTTAACCAATAAGCCTCCTAATTTAATCAAGGCAGCACCTTAACATAATAAACCGGTATACCAACTTTGGAGCAAATCGAATAATTCGGCATGAAAAACACATTTATCAAAATTAAGGGGGGAGCCACCTTTCCCCCCCCCTTTATACTTAACTAATGAGCCTGTAATTTAATCAGGGAAGCTCCTTAACAAAATAAACCGGTATACCAAATTTGGAGTAAACAGAATAATTCTGCATAAAAAACCCATTTACCTAAAATAAGGGGGGGACTAGCCCCCCTCCTCCCATTTATACTTAACCAATGAACCCCCCAAAACTAATCAGGGATTGCCCTATAAGAATGAACCTAGAAAAAAAAATTGAACCAAATAGGATGTTTCTATCAAGAGTTATCGCGTTACGTACATACATACGTGTACATAGATACAGAACCGGCGGGCACATTAGCTCTCAGGTTTTGGTAGCCTGTGAGCTAAAAATACGAGCACCTATAGTCGTCATCAGGTCCATTCGTCTGTCCGCATGCAACAGCGGAACAAACTGCACAACCGAATGGTTTGAATTTGAATATATATAATCGTTACAGAATTTTGTCGACTCATTTCAAATTGTATGAAAATCGAATCAAAACTTGGAAATATATTAATAATTACTTTTTTTATTCTGTTAAAACCTATCAAAGGTAATTAATTCAATGATATCCCAATATAGGTAATGATTCTATGTTGCCATGGTGTTTACGTCAGACATCAGATGGAGTCATTATTTCCGTATTACTGAATTTAATACATATAATCGTAACAAATTTTGTATGCATTCTTTTTTACATAAGAGTGCAACAGCTACTGCAGCAAGATCTGAATATTTATAAAACTAGTCATAATAGTACTCATTTTCCACATTTGACGTACTATTTCCAACTGGCTTTAATGTTAACCCCTTGGAGACGAGAGACCGGTTTACATGCCGCGTAAGGTGCTCATAATCCGTGATTATTCTCACCAGTAAATTTTTATTGTAAATTTTGCCTTATTTAATCCGAGCATTTTCCAGATTCAATCAGTTAAAAATTTCTGTTTTGAAAAACCGGCGATAAAAGATAAAAAATTCTGCAAAAGACGCTCTTCCCGAAGGGGTTAAAAAGATAATTTAATTTTAAATAATATTACTTAAATGCATTGTTGCGATAGGAATTCCGTTTTAATTATGAAACCACAAAACAATTTCTTCGATTCTCCACTCTAACATAATTAGATGAAGCAAGCCAGAATTAATTGCTTTCCGGAGAAAAAAAGTTACTATGAATATCAAAATGTTCAATTCATTTTTTTTTCAATTAATATACTTAATTTTACTGTGTGTTTTACCAAGTAATTTCCTGTAAATTCGAATAGAAGGTGCTGATAAGCTTTCGTTACGTTCATTCATTTCATTTACCTCTTCTTTTACATTTAGATTGCATTCCAAAATATTAAAAAACAATATGTTACAAAGTTATGATAAGCGATTATTAAAGTGAATCTTTTGAAAATTATTTTAAGATAAGTAAACGTTTATCTCCCTTTACGTGATTTCTTGAGCTTCAACATAATTTTAAAAAAAGGAGAATAATTTATTTATTAAATTGACATGCTTTTAAATATATCTAAGCAGATATGTTTCCTTAATTTATAGAATCGAGAGATTTTACTTATTTTTTCTAGTTTTCCCATTCATATTTCTGAAAATGCAATTAAACCCATTATTATGTGTGTATAAAATAGGTTTTAGAACACAGAGTTCTTCCTAATAGCAGGAATTAACACGTTGCATATTTATTCACAAAACAAATTTTATTCATTTGTTCTAGCTTTTCCATTCATATATCTGAAAACGCAATTAATTCCATTTTTGTATGTGTATAAAATAGGTTTTACAACACAGAAATCTTTCTAAATAGCATGCACTAACAAGTTGCATATTTATTCACAAACCAGATTTTATTCATTTGTTCTAGTTTTTCCATTCATATTTCTGAAAACGAAATTAATTGCATTGTTGTATGTGTACAAAATAGGTTTTAAAACGTACAATTCTTTCTAAATAACATGAACCAACAACTTGCGTATTTATTCAAAAAAAAAAAAAAAAAATTATTCATCTGTTCGAGTTTTTCCATTCATATTTCTGTAAACTCGATTAATTTCGTTGTTTTATGTGTATAAAAATAACTTTTATTACGTACAAATTCTTTTAACCCTCTCGCTGCACAACCCGAGATATACTCGGGCATGCATTTTTTCGTCTAATTAATACTATTTGGTTAATTCCACCAGTTATCTTTTAGCGAAAACATTATGTGATTTAATCAAGACATTTTCCCCGATCACCATACTCAAAAATTTCTGCTTTAAAGAACCGGTGATAAGAGATTAAAAATTCTGTAAAAGACGGTCATCGCGAAGAATTACTTGCTCAACGAGAGGGTTGATAGCATGAGCTAACTGGCTGCGTAACGGTGCATACTTTTGATTACCACTGTTACTAAATAATATTCTTTATCTATTTAATCGTGGGGAAAGATTACCTTTTAAAATTTTTACTAGTTAACCCTTATATGCGCGGAGTAATTCTGTTTATAAACTGATGATATAAGTGACTGACACCGCAATTTATAAACGAATTTATTAGAAAATATGAACTTGCTTATTTTCATGTACATTATAATAGGAAAAGTTTAGTTAAATATTCTTGGTGCCGTTTGTCAGTTTTGGGATAAAAATTAGGTGTCCTTTTTAAGGACACCGCGCCGGTAAGGGTTAAATGTAAGCACCCCTGTGCATGCAGAATAAGATTAACATTTAGAGAAAATTCATATCCTTCTCTCATATACTAGTTAATGATTGTAATGAGTAGATCGGAAAGTCATGTCGTGTTAGGAAAATCAATTCGTACCGGAAAATTCTGCCAGGTAATCATTAGACATTACATGTCGGGATCAATATCTAATAATTAAATGATAGAATATTCCTGTTCGAATCGATTTTCCCAACACGACACGATATTTCCGATCGACCCAATCAGTGTTGCCAGACGGGTTACTTTTTTTTAAAAATTCAGATCAAAGCGATATAAGTAAGCGTCCTATCTTAAATGGGAGAAGTAAACCGCCAGATTAAAAGCGAGGTCACATCAATCAAGGTCATGCGCCACGTAGCGGATGGAGTGTGAACTACAGGTAGATACCTAACTGTTTTCTTACTGACACCACTAAAATTATAAAGTTTTTTTTCAACTTGATTAATAACTGAAGTGCTTCTGATAATGCGAAGAAAACTTCGTGGTGTCAAGTGCGTCTGGATGCTCCTCTCGCTACGTTATTAAGTTGCTATAAATGTAGCGAACAAAACTCATTTCCATGAGTGACTGAGGATTCTGAAAATACGCGCCACACTGAAAGCCCGCGTATAATTATCACTCCGTTCACAAGGTGGCACAAATGTGTTAATTTACGCCTGATTTCAGCATTAAGTTTGTTCGCTTGCTTATAACGCTTTGATTCAGATTCTCGATTGGCACCACTTTTTTGAAATGGGAAAATACGCCTTATTTAATGACATAGAAAAAAAGGAGAAAAGAAAGATAATTTTACCGTTTCAAAAAAGTGGTGGCAAGTAAGAAATCTGAATTTTTAAAAATGTAGCTCACTGTCAACATTGGACCCAATATATGTATTATTTAACAAATTGCAACATATTTTTCACTATTCCCTTCGACAAGGGGAATTTAACAGCTAATATAACTATCCTATTGAAGACAAATACATGCTAAATCATAAAATCTAATGTAATTCGCATAAATGTTTCAATAAATAAATAAATAAAAATAAGTTGTTCAACGAGACATTTTAGTTCATATTTTAAATATTACAAACCCACTGTGTGTCCCAAAAATTGTCAACATAAAAAAAAATCACAAGAATGCAATAAATCTGTATACTTAGATGTATTTTTCCCGAAATAAATTTTAACGAAGATGTTATTATCATTATTATTATTTTTATAATTAGTTGAAATATTCACCAATAAGCAGGAATTATAATCGGGTATTTAAATTAACCTTGCAAGCATTTTAAAACACGAAATGCTAAATGTAATCGCAGGTACAAGGTATCAATTTTGTCAAAATTAAGAAGTTGAAAGACAGAATCATTCGTCGTCAGTTTATTCTGTATGTTTCAGTTAACATTCTGAGATCTAAGGCCGAGTGTCATTCGGACTGCTGTTTTCGGTGACGCCAACTAGGACCAAGAGTCTCTCGGTGTCAACTTTTAACCCTTTAGATTCCGCCGTCTCTTATACAAATTTTTATCAGGCGGCACCACTTTATAAAAAGAAGTTTCCTTTAAGTACACAATTTCAAAACTGCTCTGATTAAATTAGACAAACTTTATTTTCCTTTATTATTGGTGCCGAAAACAAATTTTGCAAAGAAATGTGATGGTGCCGCAGCGGCGGCAACGGAGGGCAAAGGGTTAACTCTCTGAGCTATAAAACTACCTTCTACATGCGTTCGAATTATTTTCAGATATCTTCTACGAACCTTTTATTTTGAAAAAATATATAGGTGGCAGCGCTAAACAGAAGTAAGTACATGGGAATATCTAGAATTAGAGCTTAACCTCTTCGGGACGAGCTCCTTTTAGAGAATTTTTAATCTTTAATCACCGGTTTTTTAAAACAGAAATTTTTGCCTAATTGAATCGGGAAAAGGCTCGGATTAAATAAGGCAAAATTTACATTAAAAATTTACTGGTGAGAATAATCCCCGATTCTGAGCACCTTATGTGGCAGAAATACCGGTCGCTCGTCCCCAAGGGGTTAATTCGAACTTATTGTGAACCTTTTGGTGCGGCTTTTTGTCTAAATCCCCGCTTTGAAATATACCACAGAAAATAAAATTTTACGAAAGAATATTTATATGCAAATAAAACCTATTTCCAGATATTTGTACAACATTTGAATATGTTTTTATTATATTCTATATGCAATTTTATATTAAAAAATGATGTTTTTTATACGAACTTATTTTTAAAATATAAAACATGCTTCTTCAATTATTTCCCAATTACTTCTTAGTACTTTTAAGTAGTTACTTCTTTATGAATAAGAACAGTTTGAAGTTTATAATAAAAAAATCATTAAAATACATATCTTCCAAGTATTTTTAAACAAATCCTGAATAGTACCTAATACCCTCAGTCCAGAGGGAGATATACGATTGAAATAGCTCAGGCCTCAACGTATTAACCTTTTACTTAAACGGGCCAGGTCTAGCGACTATTTTTATACTTATTTATATCATTTTTTTGTAGTAGATATTACTTAAAAATATCCCACTGTAAGAGCGTAGCAGGGATTTTTAGTGACATGGATATAATATTAACCCTTAAAGTTCCAGAGCTTTAACCCTAAAATGCCCAGGCTAGAATGAGTTTCAGAAATTAGGTAATTAAAAAAAATATATATATATATATACCATTTTTTATAAATACAGAGAAAAAATTACAATTTTGCTCTTTTGCTCGGCGGTCAGGGGGTCAAGAGAATCGGAATTCATACCAGAAATATCTAAATAGTAAATTTCAGTTATTATATTAAGGAATTGTCTGTTATTAAATACATAAAAAACTTTCATTGTAAATTTCTGGTATGAATACGGAATATGTGAATAAAAAAAATCCACTGAATCGGGAACACTGATGATGATACCATCTGCTTTTAAGAGTTATGTACATGATTCTATTTTCAGGGGTGTCATTATGCAGGGAAAATTTAATTGCACCTACCAGAACTTTTAATCAGTAATCTTCATCATCATTTTATTTAACATATGTTGTAGAAAGGTATGATGAAGATATTATTTTCAAAATAGTGGTAGGAACAATAAATTCTCCCCTAAATGATGCGACCCCCTGTAATTTAATATTCTATTTGCACCACTATATTTTAGAAGTAAAGTTTTTTAGTAAATATCTCTTGTACTTGCTCTCAAGGTACAAGTAAAAGTATTTCTTAAAAAAAAAGTAGTGCTAAGAGAACAAATCTGGTTAAGAGTTAACCTGCGTTGGCAGACTTGGGCATACGGTGTCTCAAACGCGTAATTCTAATCTTACAGTTCGACTCACTTGACTGAAAAATAGAATTATTTTTTGGTTGAATACATGAATCCTCTTATATCAGTGGTGGAAAATTGGCGCAGAGGTGGAGCCTATTGACACCACTAAATTATAGTAGTATTTTGGCTCTTATCTAATGATCAAATTTCTGAGTTTTTATTAAACTGAATAATACCATGAAATTTTAGTGGTGTCAATAGGCTCCGCCTCTGCGCCAATTTTCCACCACTGTCTTATATGGTAAAATACGTGTTCATTTAATTGGGGACGTACGTTTTATGATGGCTTATATGCCTTCTTCGACGTGAGGATTGGATAAACACAAACAAATAAACATTATTGCAGAATACAGCCGGGAACTCCACAAAGAGTGCCCTGTGCAACGGAATCATTGGGAGTCGAATCGGTTGGTTGTGTTTATGACGGCCAATTATCAACACGAGGGATATAGGCCCAAAGGGGGGGAGTGCACTCCGTGGGGGATCTTTCTAAGGGAACATAACCCGTATTTACGCTTGGATAACCAAGGTTTGAAGAAAACCACGAAAACTCCGAACGGGAGTCTTATCAAATACCTTCATCTACGCTCCCGGGGCACAACCTGTGGCCCGCGGGTCACATTAATTACCACATTTTTAGGCAGAATATTTTTCTTAATTAATTGGCAAAAACTTTGCTATTAAATAATTAAAATGTTACTTTTAAATTTTTTGTGGTGGCAAACAATTTTCTGGCAAAAAAGTTGTGCAGCACTATTTCACGCCATTGGCGGCCAACTGTGGCACGTTGGAAACCATTCAAATTTTATAGTAATAATTGCCTTATCTAATCGTCGAATCTTTGCGATTCAAGAAGTCGGCTATTTCTTTAAGAAAAATTAGTTGTATTAGGGGTGTCACAGTTGGCCAACCTGTGGTCACCTTGCTCTCAAGCGATTAATGCAGTGGTGCCTTAACTACTCGGCCACGGAACCGACCCATAAAAGGATTTTTAAATTTTACCTTCATGGAAATACTCATAGTTTAGTAAATAATTATCTGGTTTTAATACACGTAGCATACTGCATTTGTGAATACTTAAAATAAAAAGCTTTATCACTCTAAAGAATTCCTACATTATTAGAATAACTTTTCAGAAAATAGCTTCCATTTTCACTAATTTTAGAAGAAAACAAGATTCACAAGATATACTGTACATTTTCAATTAATTCAAAATTTCAAAATGTTTAAATTTGTAATGAAAACTTTTTAATTTACTTAACACATCAAAAGATATTTTAGAAATATTAATATTTAAAATATATATTACGAAGAAATTGCAACTCTAACTTATTAATTTTTTTTCACATACATTTTCTCATTATGCAAGCAATCCATGAAAGAAATTGATACGAAGCTCAGAAAAAATCACGTTGTTAAATATTGGATAGATAATTTGATCTTAGATAATATTATCTAAATGTATTGTTGTGGCAAAATTTCCCCTTTAATCACAAAAACCCGGCGAAAGTTTCTTTTTTTTTATTCTAGCATAATTATGGGAAAGAAACTAAGATTAATTGTCTTCTGTGGGCATTTTGGAAAATGAATATCAAAATATTCCATTACTTTTTTAATCAAGTTTTTTATTCTTTACTCTATTTTGTGCTATATCAGGTCATATCACATAAACGAAAAAGTCGTGGATTTCTATCATTACGGACCTCTCTTTCATTTATTTTTATTTACTTATTTTTATTTATTTTTTTATAATGTGTTGTAAAGCTTTCCCAATAAATTTAGTAAAATGTTATTATAAGCGACTATGAAGGGTCCTTTTTATTTATCGATTTTTTCCTTCCACTTAACCGTTTAGAGTGCTGTGGTATGTTCATGAAAGCACTTAGTTTTTATTCCCAAATGCAACAATGACACCAGAATTTTTAATATCAAATTTGTCGTTTATTATGTATCTGAAATGTATTTTTTTTCTTACTTTCAAATAAATTTGCTCGTAAAGTCCTGTGTTATTCCCTCACTTTAACATTTTAGCAGTGGAAGTGCTTTGCCCCTGAAAGGGTTAAACGATTTTTACTGAATATTGTAATTTTTTCTTATTTCTTATTTTAATAAATGTTTTTATATTGTATGAGTAGAAGTTTACTTTACATTTGTAGAATTATATAAAATCAGTTTTTTAAGGTGATAATCCGCGAAATAAAAATACAATAAACACGTTAAAATGACTTATTAATCTTAAATCTTCAATATAAATTATTGGTCTAGAAATTTGTATATGAAATAGCGGTATGTTCAGCACTTAAAAAAAAAAAAAGTATAAGAAATACTACAATTACGATAGTTATTACTAAAAATATGCAAAGTATTCTCAGTAAACAATTACTAAAAGGTAATTGCCACCAGTATTGCCAGTAGGCTACTTTTTTTAAATTCAGATTTCTTGATTGGCACTTTTTTTTTGAAATGGTAAAATTCCCCTTCTTTTTGAATTACTTAATATGACATTAAATTATTACAAAAATTTAACGTTAAACGTAGAACTAACTGAATGAAATATATGAACTTATGTCCCTACTATATGTCTCTTCTTGGGCTTAAAAAATGTAGGAAATAGAAAGATTTGTTTTTAATTTGTTCTGCAAATTAGGTTTTGTTTATATATTTTTTCAAATTTATTATTGTATTTTGATTATTAGTAAATAATTAAACAGTTTTCTACATTATCTTCCCCATATGAAAATTAACACATCCTCTCATCCAGGAAATAATCAACAGAGCTTAAAGAGTTAAATAATATTTTAAATTCAAAAGTTTGAAAGATCAAAATGTTTCAAATGTTTAAAATTATTAAATTTAAAATTAGGAAAAGAATATTACAATGGAAAAATATATTAATTTATCAAAAATCTTTACATTTATTAGAATTTATTAAATGTTTTTTGCTCTACTTGCTATTCAGTAGTTGCGGTGACTAATCAATCATCAAAACCTATAATTCCACCCCCACTTGAAATTTACGCTACTTCCTATCCTGTTCTCAGCCAGCACAAAAATATTTTACATATTTTTTTTAGGTCCTGTATGTTATTCTATAGTAATAACAATAATTTAAAAAAAAAAAACATACGACCCCTCCGTCCCCGAATTAAATGATTTTTTTTTAAACAGCAGAAGCCATCAAAACGCAGAAACAAACCCTGCCCCCCAAAAAATGAAGACTATCATTTTCTGTTCGGGAGGGCAGTTGCATATTTACTCGTTAAAAGATAAAAAATACACAGGTTATTATTTAAAAATGATCAACTGGATTAAAAAAAATGCGAATAGAAAACTAATTTAATATATTTCTATTAATTTTTATGGTAAAAGCATATAAAGCGCCATCGAAACAATCTCCAATGTCGAATTTGCTCGATTACACCGTGATCAACGAGGATCCGAAAAAACTGTTAATTACAAGAGTTGCATATTTTTGTCCGAATCTGCAAAAAAATCTAGAATCCGAATCTGCAAAATAAAGGGGATTATCATTCAATATTTCAAAGTTGGAAGTTTAATAAATAATAAAGTGAAACCGAATATATTGTTGCAAAAATCAAACCATTCTTAGAAAATTCAGTAGAAAGAGATACCGAACATAGAACACGTAATATTTATGAATTAAATTCCGGTGCGCGGCTGAAAATTAATATCTTAAAAAATAATAAAGTGAAACCGAATATATTGTTTCAAAAATCAAACCATTGTTAGAAAATTCAGCAAAAAAAGATACCGAATATACAACACGCAATATTTATGAATTAAATTCCGGAGCACATCTGAAAATTATTTTCTTAATGAATAATAAAGGAAAAACGAATACAGTAGACTCTCGTTTTTACGAACCTCTTTTTCACGAATACTTGCGATTTTACGAACTATAGAGTGGTCCCGAATACGCTCCCATAGAATCAATGTAATTTTTCGCTCCCATTTACGAACTACAGGTTATGAAAATCTCTTTTTTGCGAACTCAGTTTTCGTATTTCTGTTTTTTTTTTTTTTTTTTTAAGTATCGGAATGCAGTGCCAACGTCAGTTAAACTCTATACAGGTACAATGAGACATCAGGTACATTCCAAGAATGTGTTGATTTTCCCCAATCTCTTTCGTGGGGAGGGGACATAGCAACAATTTCAAGTAGTGGTTGTCAGGACTAAGGCACTTTTTTGAAGGAAGCAATAACTGTGAAAGGTAAAGGTAGTAAAGGTTTCCATAGATAAAATAGAAACATATATTTTTCAAAATGTGATTAAAAAAAAAAAAGATAAGTGATTATTTCCATTCCTAATTTTTTATCTATGTTTTCATCTATGTATTTTCATCTACTAAGTACTAATACAGTCTGCGTTTTCATATGTAGTATCTTCAAAGCATGGTAACTTATGTTTCTGTGAACTAAAATTATTTTTTGTGCATAAATTTGCATTTATTTCTTGTATATTTAAAAATATATGTATAACTTTATTAAATAATAAATAATCTTGAAATACTGCTTCCTCCATGAAGAGGGGGCAGTTTGATAAAAATAGACATAAATAATGTACGTATTCATATCATTTTTGGTGTTTTTCTTTTTTATGAACTTTCTATTTTACGAACTATTTGGGTGTTCCCTACGAGTTCGTAAAAACGAGCGTCGACTGTATATTGTTTCAACAATCAAACCATTGTTAGAAAATTACGTAAAAAGAGATACCGAATATAAAACACGCAATATTTATAAATTAAATTCCGGTGCACGTCTGAAAATTAATATCTTAATAAATAATAAAGTGAAACCGAATATATTGTTGCAAAAATCAAACCATTCTTAGAAAATTCAGTAGAAAGAGATACCGAACATAGAACACGCAATTTTTATGAATTAAATTCCGGTGCACGTCTGAAAATTAATATCTTAATAAATAATAAAGTGAAACCGAATATATTGTTTCAACAATAAAACCATTGTTAGAAAATTCTGTAAAAAAATACCGAAATATCTAGAATCCGAATCTGCGAAATAAAGGGGGTTATCATTCAATATTTCAAAGTTGGACCCCACTCTGACCCACCGAGAGTCGGTTGCGGGAGTCAAATTTGGTATGAGTAGCTTTTTTAAAAATATTTAACACGTAATTTTTCATTTTTCAATCTGATATGTATTTCTAGAGTTATTCAACCGTTTCCCAACTTTTCGAACACCCTGTATATATATCACAAGCAGCTCAAGTATTGATGCACAAAGGTAATTATGAATGCTTCTTTTAAAAAATCATGCTAATAACACTAAACGTAAAAATTGCATTTCTGGCACAAATGCAAAAAAAAAAAAAAAAAAAAAAAAGGTAATCCCGATTCATTTCTATTCTTAACTCTTTCGAACATCGTTGAAAAGTGTTTATGAATTTGGTTTGACTGTCCGTCTGTCTGTTAGAGCTATAACTAGCGTAAATAAATTAGGATTGTCATCTAATTAATATATGTTACTAATATTTCTTATGGCATGTTCGGTACTGAAAATAAAATGTGTAGCCTTATCAGTTCGTTTACAGGGACAATCAGAGTAATCACGTTACATTATGGTATGTGGTGAAAAGTTGTTTGCAATGTATCTTAACACTGGAACCGCCGGAAATTTTACTGAAGTGTTAAACAAATATTTAAAACCAGAATTTTTATTTACCCCCTTAATTCTCGCTCCCGTCATATTCTCGGGCTGTGTCTTTTACTCAAATTGTTTGATTCCCACCAGTTTTATAAAATAGTGAAGTTGGCTATAGTTTAGTATCGTTTTTCCTGTCATTAAATACGCTGAATATTTCTTTATCATAAAAGTGGTGTCAATAAGCAATTTGAATTTTTCAACCGTAATTTAATTCGAGCGTTAAATCTATTTAACTTATTTCTCCGTGGCACATTTTAAACTCATTTTAGAAAAAAATGTCTGGTGATGAACGAAATATTAGTATTTGGTACCGGTCAAAATGACCGCTGCGGCGGTTCTAGCGGTAAACTTTCCAGTTTCCTGTCCTCCCCTAAATATTTCCTGCACAGAAATATTCCGTTCGTAAAATGATGAAATGATTTCCGCTGCTGCGGAAAGATTTAATGATGACAGACTATTTCAAACATATTGAAATTCATATATATCGCAGACGGGCATAACAAGATGCTTACTTTTGAATATGGTGTATATAGAATTTTTCATTATTCATATACAGAGTTACACTAAAGTGTTGGGTGTACTGTGTAAAGTGTTGGGTTACACTTCAGTCTGTGAAAGATTATTGATAGAAGTGAATTTACAATTGCGGTATGATGCGTTTTAAATTTAATTACTTTTTTGCATATTACTTAGAGAGTACAAAATATTTAGATCATATAAAGGGCTGTACAAAAGAATTTGAGTAGATTTTTGTTTATTCCTGGAAATTTGTGAAATGGAATTCGAAACGGTGTTAAGCATTTCCTAATTGAACTACGGTTTAGAATAATATGTAATACGTATCATTTTTGGTGATTGCAAAAGTTGCTGCCCAATTTCTAATGCATCAAGTTTCGAAGTATACCCAAGTTGTTTTAAATGGCGAAATGCAGTCCAACTGTTAACCCTTAGTCTCTCAACAATCTTTTCAACAGTTATTATTCACCAAATCACGGATTAAGTGATTTTCTATGTCAGAAGTTTGCCGAGAAGGAATTTTATCGTTTAGAATGAAATCACCATTTCAAAATCGACCAAACCACTTTTTTGACTGTCTAAGAACGGGAGCACGATCCAAATAAACCTCTTAAATATATTTTGTAGCATGTCTACCACCCAATTATTTTTTAAACTCATATAATTTAAATGCCCCCTTTGCGCTCGGCGTCTCTTACACATATTTTATTCCACTGGGACCACTTTTTAAAAAGAAGTTTCGTTCAAGTACGCAATTTCAAAAAGTCTCTGATTAAATAAGGTACATTTTATTTCTCTTTATAACTGGTGCAAAAAACAAATTTTGCAAAGAAAGATTATGTCTCCGCAGCGGAGCCCTCGAGTGCAAAGGTTAACATGACGAAAATAAACCGTTTCATTTTCCATTTTAAAAACCTTTCTCACAAATTCATTTGAAAAAAGTTGTTTTTAATGTTATATTCACTCACGACACATGTCGATAACTGCCAATTAATAATATAACTCGTAAAAGAAATATCTGCACACTCAAAATTGCCTTCTATGAAGTAGCTCACAAACTTTTACTATCACCCAATAAATACAAATCGATAACTCATATAAATAATTCACAAAAGAATTTGAATTATTTTCCGACTATTGATGGTAATTGATAATATTGAATTTTCAAATATTTTATATATACAGTGGTGGCCAAAATTGCGGACACTTCTAGGTAGATTTCATTACAAAAAGTAAAAAGCTACCCATTGCAGCCGTCCGAAGGAAAACACTTCTGGAAATTTTGCTATATTTTCGCCGATCATGTCCCCCCCCCCCCCCCAGATCCCAAAACCACGCTCCGTAGAAATGTTGACTTATATATATACTATTTATGTACATCTGATTTTTGTCATGCTGTAATTCTCAATTTTTTAAGCCGACTTGAATGAAATTTTTCATGTGCATAGTACATGCTGATGCCTCGACAGAGTTCGTTGGCCAGCTTCATCCGTCATCTTGTTTCAAAATGGCGTCCATTTGAATTGTTTATTTTTTTATGCTTTCTATCATTGTATACTTATAAAAAATGTTACGTTTCACAAAATGCAAACTCTTATGTAACATTTTAAACAGAATGTTAGAAATATTAAAAGATATTTTTAAGAGTCGCACAGTGTAAGCTAACAACATAGGTCATTTTAACTCCTTGAGGGGCAAGCAAAAATGTCTCTACATAGTGAATTCTCACAGGAATAATCGAAAAATTTTATTTTTAAATAAGGAAAAGCAATTTTTGAATGATTTTCCCTCAAAGTTAAAAATATATAATTTGGATAAAAATTTCTTGTGAGAATCTTATTTAAATTTGGTGGGATGTATTTTATCCCACCGCTCCTCAAGGGGTTAAAGAAAAATTTAGGAAACCGAAAAAATTACCAAAAGTGTCCACAAAATTCAAATGGCCGCCATTTTTGAAGCTGGCCAACGAACTCTGTCGAGACATTAGTATGTACTATGCATATAAAAAATTCCCTCTAAATCGGTTCAAAAATTCGAGAGTTACAGCATGAGAAATTTCAGATATATACTAAGGGAAACACTCATGGGAAATTTTGCTATATTTTCGCCGATCATGACACTTAGATACCAAAACCACCCTCCGTAGAAATGCTGACTTGTATATATATATATATATATGTGTGTGTGTGTGTGTGTGTGTATGTATCTGGGTGTCATGATCGGCGAAAGACTAGCTAAATTTCCCATGAGTGTTTTCCGTGGGATAATTGCAATAGGTAGCTTTTTAATTTTGTAAGAAAAGCTACCTAAAAGTGTTCACAGTTTTGGCCACCGCTATATATTTTTTTCAAATCATTGCAAATGACCTATCTCGCCTTATTAAACTGTGAAGTTTTGTTAATGTATTGGGAAATGTTTCATAATTTATGCTTGGCTCATGATTATTCTTTCTTTTTCATGTATATCAATATTCAGATTTAAACGATACTATTAAACTTTTCCACTTCACTGATACCGATACACTGACATACTAAGTTCGGGGCTGTGAAATACGACTGTTTTTTAATTCGAACTCGCATCACTTTCCCATCACAAAAATGATTGACATACTGTTCGAGAACACTTTCAAAAGAAAGAAACTACAAAATCTGTTTTATTTTTAATAGTGGTGCGAACAGAAAAGACATATAGTCGACTGTAGCCGCCTTTTAAGTTTAACCACAAATCCACTGTTTCCGCATAGGTGTCAGTGGAGAGCTAAAGGTGAATCTGTTGCAATAGTTGTATAGTATGCTGCGAATACATTTCTTAAAAATTATATACATATATTGTCAAATCCATCCAACTGATGAACACTTGATCAACGAAATTTGTTTTCAAAACTGTGTAGAAAATTTACTAATAAAGCTCGAACAAATTTTTACAATTTAATTTATTTGGTTACTCAGAAATTAATCATGCGGATTATTCTCTAGTTAAGTCCCAAAAATTGCAATTCAAAATTCTGTAACTGACGTAACATTATAGACAAACAATTTTTCTGCCTTCATTGAAGTGTAAAAATTATCAAAACTGTCCCGTTGAGAAAAAAAAAAAAAAAAAAAAAGGATTTAATGTTCTCTACAACACTAAGTAATGATAAATTATAACAGTAACATGTTTAATTAATTTCTGAACAATAAAAAAGGAAAAATGACATTTACACGTGTAACTGACGTAACATTATGACTTTTCAAAGAAAATAATGGTACTTAACTTAGTTTGTAAACAGTAATTTACAATGCCTTTTCATTAGGATTTTATTATAGAACATAAAAATATCAAGCTTTCCAAAAGCAATCCCTTAACCCCTTAAGGGCCGGTGGATATTATATCCCACCTAATCTAAACAAGATTGCAACAGAAAGTTTTAACTAGATTTTATATCTTTAACTGGGGTGGGGGAAATGTTGAAAAATTGCTTTTCCTTATTTAAAAAAAAAAAAAAAAATTCGATTATTCCGGGGAAAATTCAATATTACAGAAACATTATTGTTGCCCTACAGCAAACATTACAAACATTATTGCTTTATAAGGGTTAAATTAAACATGCTATAAATTTTACCTCCCCCCCCCCCCTCCAAAAAAGTGACAATTTTTGTAGAATTGCCCATATGTTATATATACATAATAATTATTACTAAATCGCATTTCCTTTCCGTGGAATTTTACAAAAAGATATGAAAGCGACAGAAAAATCTTTATTTAACTACTTTATCTTCGCCACCTTAAAAATATTCAGAAGTATCTACAAACCTTATCACGGGCTCCCATACCACTCGTGTTTGATTACTTTTAGTTTTATCGATCAGCAATTGGTGTTCCTTTCCGTCGTAACTGAAAGATTCAAATTATTGTTACTATTTATAGATTTCTTAGGGGAGAATTGTTTTAATCAATTACCAAAACTTTTGGCATTGATAATAAAGAAAATTGAAATATGAAAATGTTAAATTTGAATGAGATTTTGGAAAATTACTGAAAGTTATTGTATTTGAGATAAAGGAAATTATGTATTTATATATAAGCTAAAAAGGTAGAATAGTAAAAAATAAAATAGATAATATAAAATTAGATTATAGTATAAATATTAGTATATGAAATTTTGCAAAAAAAAAAAAAAAAAAAAAAAAAGAACTTCCAAAGTTTGTTACGGCAAGGTTGCCAGTTTGGCCTCCAATTTTAACTCCTTCGCGACGGGAGCCTTTTACGAAATGTTTATTACTTTGCTACCGGTTTTAAAAAACAGAAGTTTATGCCTATTCAAATCGGGAAAGCGCTCGAATTGCAATCATACGTGGCGCTCGTCCCCAAGGAATCGATCCGACTCCGACCATCTGATTAAATGTCAACTAGAATTAGAAAATCTTTCATAAAAACAGTTAAATTTAAGCCACGCAAATTTGCGTTAAATAAATCAGTCAATTAATTTTAAATAAAAATTTCAGCTGTCAAATATTTTAATGAAACTTGAGTAAAATTTCAAGGCGTTCTTGTGTTAATCCGAAATTTAAAATTTACACCGCAAATTTTGAAAAAAGAATTTTCACTTTAAGTGATCATTTCCCGCATTAAATTAAACATAAAACACTATTATTTATTTCTGGTAGAAATCCGAAATTTCTGAATAAAAATGGAGGCAAAACTGTAAACCCTGTGTATAGAGAGGGCTGATTGAGGCCTGCCACTGGCGATTATTTGTATATTCTATTAGCACCACTATTTAAAAAAATAAAATTTCTTGTATATTTCTCTTGCAAATGTTGCCAAATTATATACGATGCAAGACAGAATTTAACACCTTAACGGTCGTATTAAATTACGGTTTAAAAATTCAAATTGCTTATTGGCACCACTTGTTTGCAAAAGAAATATCAGCTTATTTAATGACAGGCAAAATGGTGCTATAATAAAGCTAATTACACTACTTTATAAAACTGGTGGGAATCAAACAAATCTGAATAAATCTAAAAAAAGACACAGCCCGTGAATATGACGGGAGCGAGAATTAAGGGGTTATAAATAGTCGCCCGTTACAGCCCTTATTGAGCTCATTTAAAAGTATACATATTTAAAGAATACATAATTCCCAATCACAACACTATTTGGGGAGACTGTACAATATATTATAATTTATTCCTTCGATTCCTTAAAAGTATCTAAAGATATAAGGTATAAAAACAATATATACGAGTTTATTCTAAACACATTATCTTATTTTTTTATCTATAGAAATAGTAATAGCTTTACAAAATTGTATATAAGCAAAAATATTTATACAATGTGTTGCAAAATAATGCCTTTAAAATTATCCGCAGATATGTGATTTAAACACAATACATAAGAATTACTATTAAACAGCTTTATCTCCCGGTGAGATTCTTACAGAAAGATATGTAAACCAAGGCAGAATATTCATTCATCAACTTCATCTTTGCTGCTTTAAAAATGTTCAGAAGTATCTACAAAACTTATCAAGTGGCACCATAACTCGTGTTTAATTACTTTATGTTATCAGCAATTAATGATCCTTGTCATCGGAACTGAAAGAATCAAAATACTGTTGCTAGATTTCGTATGGGAGAATTTTTTTTTTCATCAATTACTGAAACTTTTGCGATTGATAATAATGAAATTTAAAATAGAAATGTTTTTAAATATAAAAGATATTTTGGAGATTTATTGAAAATTATTTTTAAAAAATTACATATGTAACAGCTAAGAGTACATTAGTACAAAATGAAATAGATAATATAAAATTAGCTAATAGTATAAATATTAGTATGCAAAGTTTAGTTAAAAAAAATCAAGGTTTTCTACGGTTTCAATATAAAGATGCTTGATTAAAAAGAAAAAAAAAACACATTCAATACTATAACTACCGTGAGCACTCGGTTCGAACAAGAAACTTGATTATGAAAAAAGTTTAAAAGATATAAAGAAGAAAATCGTTAAATAAAAAAGTTAAACTGTTTTAAATCAAAATTCTGGTGTGAAATATTTTTTATAAAACTTGCCTCAAATTTCCGTTAGTTCTAGTTGTTAAGGAAGACATAGTTCCAAATCAAATCAGTATTCGAGGAGTATGTATAGTGTATTATAATTTATTCCACAGTTTCTTTAAAAGCTTCTAAAGGTAAAAGTTCTAATTGTAATACACACGGGATGATTCTAAACTGATTATCTTATTTTTTTATTTATATAAATGGTTACGTTTTAACGGTATTGTTAACCCTTTCCGATTCAGCGGTCCTTCGTCGGGGACCACCTTTCAGTCAATCATTTCATAATTTTACGAACATAATTGTTCTGTTCCTGAAAAGATTAATCTGCAAAAATAAATATACAATGTGTTGCAAATACAGGGTGGTTCAAATTAAAGTATCCCTGTTTCGGACGCTCTAGTGAGAGAAGCAGTGGATGTAACGTCTTCATATTTGGAGAATATACATATCAAACCATGGAAAATTGATTGGTGAAAAGAAAAAAAAAGTTCAAACAAAGGCCGCTAGACGAAAATGAGGCGCTGCGATCGGCTTAAGGTAAGGAAAATGTAGCGAAACAAATAAGCAAAGAATACAAGGTGTCGGTAATTAACATGTTTTAAAAAATTCCCACCACTAAATTTTTAGTACTCTTCGCTGAATAAGAATACTAACAAAATTATTTATTCGGAGCATATACTAATAAAACTTAAACGAATAATACTAATAAAATTTATTGGTGGGAATCAGCTTATTGGCACCTAGATGGTTACACCTTTGGTCATATTACATTTTCCAAACCGATCGCAGCGCCTCATTTTCCCCTAGCGGCCTTTGTTTGAACTATTTTTTTTTCACCAATCAGTTTCCCATGGTATGATATCTATATCCTCCAAATATGAAGCCGTTACATCCACTGCTTCTCTCGCTAAAGTGTCCCAAACAGGGATACTTTAATTCCAACCACCCTGTACATTTCTTAAAAAATATTTGCAGATATGTGATATAAACATAATACATAAGAATTACTACTAAACCGCGTTATCTTCCCGCGACAAATTTACAAAAAGAGATTATTTTTTTTTCTACTTTATCTTTGGACCTTAAAAATGTTCAGATCAGAAGTACATACAAAATTTATCAAAGGCCACCATTCCACTCGTGATTAATTACTTTCCGTTTCATCGATCAGCAGTTAGTGTTCCTTGGCGTTGCAACTGAAATATTCAAATTATTGTTACTATTTATATATTTCTTGAAGGAAAATTTGTTAATCAATTGTTAATCAATTACAAAAAGTTTGTCATTGATAATAAAACAAATTACTGAAATATAGAAATGTTAAGATAGAAAGAGATTTTGGAACATTGTTTAAAATTAATAAAAATGAAATAAAATTATATTAGTTATAAAATATTAGTATTATATACAGGGTATCCAGCAATGTACTCCCTGATTTTAAATTAAATAACTGGAAAATCCCTTATCAGTTACCTGTTTTTAGAGAACAACTAAAAATGAGATCAGTCTATTTCCGATATCTTTCTAAATTTTCACGATATTCGACTGACTTTCTTTTTTAAAAGTTGCTCCATACAGTTGACTATCAAATCAAGAGAAAAAACTATTTTTTATCGTGCGCGCATGCGTAGATAAAAAACATTTCATTCAACTGCTCCATATTTCATCCAAGGCTAATTCCATGCGAACTTGTCATGTCTGTCACACAGCTGAAAATTGCTATGCTTCTCGGCCACTGTTATTTTCGAAAAGTTTGCTTCGTCTTATTCAACTGATGAGATATCTCCAATAAAACAAGACACATTTTTCCGTTATAAAATACTGGTAGCCAAAAATCGTAGTATGTGACAGACATGACATGTTCGCATGTTCGCCCCAATATTTAATATATTTGTATTCCAATTGGACAACATTATATCTACTACATTTTGTCAAATTTTCTTAAACTGACGTTAAATTTGCTTAAAAACCCTGCATGATATAAACAACAACAAAAAAAAAAAATACGAAACTTTTTGAACTAAAAAAAAAATCGATATATCTCCATGAATATATGGTCTGTTCTTCTACAAATGATTACATATATTGTACAATATACATATATTTGTAAGCTATAGCGATAGATCATTTCGCTCATTTTATTGTACAGGGGGATGCCAATATTATTCTTTGGTTCTTTGATTATTTTTTGACCCCCTTATTGTCTTTTTTATCAAACTGCAGTTGATAAATATGAAGTAGAACATATTATTTATAATTCTGAAGTTCCAGAAAAATCCGGCAAATATATCTTTAAATATTCGACAAAATATCTAAAATTGAAATTGTGCGATCATTAATGGTGAATTAATGTCGTCCAGATATAATTAATTTATTGTTTTCGCATCAATTTATGAAAACCATTTTTCGCCATACAATTATATTAGGATAATTTTATGAGAAATGTATCACTAAGAAATTTTTTTTAATAAATTGTGGTACGAATTAATAGAAAAATACTCGCTAGTCTTAGACCGCTACTCGCTGAATACTAGGACTGCGCACTGACACAAAATTCACGGCTGCCGAAGGCGGATTTTTTTTTTTTTTTTTTTTTTTTTTTTTTTTTTTTACGTATGTACAGTACAAGCCCCCTAAATTTGGACACCAGAGTTTTATAAAGGATCTCGTCTTGTTTAACGTCAGAAAATTAAAGCGAAAAAAAATTATATATTGGTAGCGAATTTCAAGTGGCAGTACAGAAGCTAAAACAGCATCATGATTGTGTCAGCGTTCAGCCTAGCATTCAGGTCTAGACCCTAATCGAAAAGTTAAAGATAAGGTTTCGTTATAGTTTTCTGGAAGTGTAGAAACATGTTTCATCATGTATGCTTGACACAGGATTTTCATTTCTTGTAACAAAATATACATGTACATACACTACACAGCCTAACTTCCTTTCACTATTTTAAGTCTACACATTGAAAACTATTCAGAAGTATCAGCAGAATCTTCCAAGTTTTGACATACCTCTCAGGTTTAATTACTTGCAGTTTTATCGATCAGCGTTTAGCCTTTCCTGTTGGAAGATTCAAATTATTGTTGCTACATAGATATATTCAGGGAGAAAATTTATTATAATTAAAACTCCTCTAATGTATAATACATAAGATTAAAATCTAAAATAGTTAGCGTAGATTTTTAGTTCTTGTTACAAAATATACATGGAAGTTTTAGAGTGGACTTCATTCGACTATTTTAACTCTGCTCTTGAAAAATATTCGGAAGTATCTGCAGATTTTATCAAGTTCTAACATACCTCTCAGGTTTAATTATTTTCAGTTTCATCGATCAGCGATTGAAGTTCCTTGCCCTTCCTGTTGGAAGATTTAAATTATTGTTGCTATATCGATGCCTTCAGGGCGAAAATGAATTTTAATTAAAACTTTTCTAATGTGTAAAACATACGATTGAAATGTAAAAAAGTTAGGATAGATTTTTAGTTCTTGTTACAGAATATACATGGAAGTCACAGCGCGAACTTCATTCGACTATTTTAACTCTGCTACTTCAAAAAATTTCAGAAGAATCTGCAGAATTTATCAAGTTCTAATATTCCTCTCAGGTTTGAGTACTTTCAGTTTCACCGTTTAATATTCCTTCCTTTTCCTGTTGGGAGATTTGAATTATTTTTTCTAAATCGGTGCCTTCAGGGAGAAAATTAATTTTAATTAAAACTTTTCTAATGTATAATACATACGATTGAAATATAAAAAAGTTAGGATAGATTTTTAGTTCTTGTTACAGAATATGCATGGAAGTCACAGCGCGAACTTCATTCGCCTATTTTAACACTGCTCTTTGACAAATATTCAGAAGTATCCGCAGAATTTATCAAGTTTTAACATACCCCTCAGGTTCAATTATTTTCAGTTTAATCGATGAGCGATTAATGTTCCTTCCCCTTCCTATTTGAAGATTTAAATTATTGTTGCTATATATATATATATCTTCAGGCAGAAAATTGATTTTAATTAAAACTTTTCTAATGTATAATATATAAGATAAAAATTTGGAAAAGTTAGGATAGAATATTAACAGATTTAAAAGTTTTATATAGAGAGATTAATTATAATTTTTCAGCGGTTTTTGATAAATAAATATATAAAAGGGATAAGAATTTTGTTTTCTATACTAAAAGTAGATATCCACATTTTTTATTTGTAATGTCTTCTTTTTTTTCCAATTTTATCTTTTATGTACCAATCATAAGATATTATTGTATATTTTAAAACAACTTTACTATCTTCAGGACATACTGGTCAGTTTTTATATTAAAAAAATATGGCTTAGATGTTATATATTCCGGCGGCCGCAATCTTGGATTTCTGGGCGATGTTTTATTGACGTTTATCGATAAGGCAACCCCGACGAGTGACGTGTTCTGACAACCCCGTTATGTCTAACATACGCATAAATCTGCTTGGCGACATTTACTTGACGGAAAAGGGGTTTTCACACCAAGAAAATATCCAAGACGGAGGCTGCGGGGATATATAACATCTGCTCCAAAAATATTATAGCATGTTACAGATAAAATTTAACAGATGTAACATTTGATTTTTTACTTTCTTCTATTATTACAAAACGATTCGTAAAAATTTTCGAATTCTGGTTTTTGCACATTTACACGATTTAGAGGTCAGAGATCGCGGAAAACATGTTTTTTTTTTTACAAAATGTCTCTCTGGGAGTCTGTGACTCTATCTGTCTGCCTCTCTGTATGCACGTGACACAAATGTTGTGGGCGCTCTATCTAAAAAACTAATGATCGGATTTTAGTAAAACTTTAGATTCAGTTATTTCCTGATATAAATTGATGCTAATTACTTGTTGGTGTAAATTGTCCAACAGGTGGTGCTGCTATGCTATATATGCACGGATATTCATCAAACTTCAGATTCAGTTAGAAGTTGGCATAAATTTTGCTGATTAGATTTTGGTTTAAATCAACTAACCGGTGGCGCCGCTCTGCTGAATTTTTCAGGAGGATTTAACATGTATGTGATAGAAAATAGATTTGGGATTTCCACATCCGACTACTTTTTAAATGTTACATTTATTAAATCTTATATATTACATGCTATATTATATATATTTTTAAATGTTACATATATTTAATTTTATATATAACATGCGTTAATATAGTTTTTACAAAGACTGACCTGTATGTCTTAAAGGTAGTGAAGTTGTTTTAAACTATACAATAATTTTCGCTAATTGGAATTTAAACGGTATAATTTTATTTTCTAGTATGATTAGTCTGATAGCCATTTTATTGAACTCGCATATTACATCGTGATTTTCAAGATAATAGATATTTTTCAAGATAGCAAGGTTGATTTTGTTCCATTCCTTGACCGCAATCTTCCAGAGTCCAAACAAATGTACGGCAGATATTATTTTTGATATCGCGGGAACAATGAAATTAAAAATAGCCCACGTATATGTCTCTACACATAATCAGCGGTTTAAATTTCTCAATTTCTTAAGACATGGTTAAGATTCGAGTAAAAAGCACAGTCAGTGTCACAGTTGTAAACAACGGAGCTATGAATAAAGAGATGGAGACAGACAGTGTAGTGTAGGGATCGTGGAACTATTAACAAAGTGCAACAATGGAGTTATGAATAAAGAGGAGGAGACATATAGGGTACTGTCTACTAGTTGCGTGTGAAGTAACTGAGAAGGTTGTCACAAGATGGTGGCTGATTTTTTACAAATCGGATCTTCAGTTTCTGATTGCCGCTAAGGAAATCTTCTCACCAGTAAAATTGAATAGAAAATTTCGTCTTAATTAAGCGTCTTATTAGTGGAAATGTTTCTCAAAAATGTCATAAAAATTTCTATATATTTTTACTGGTGTCAGTATGCCTTGTAAAACTGTCAGTTTGTTTCTCTGGTTGTCACAATATGGCGGAAACACAGGACCTAACTACCGAAAGTAAACTTGTACCAGCTAAAATGAAAATCTGTTTCTGCCATTATTTATGACTGAAAATTTGTGATAATAAGGCGTTCAAAATTTCTATATAAATCTACTGGTGGAAGTTTCCAACGGCGGTAAACTGCTACTGCGATAGCGGTTACAGTTGAAGCTTCATTATTTTATGGATATGTCAATTCCTCTTTATTAATAGTTCCATGAGTGGAACTGACATATCGTTAAAATAGCGAAGCTTCAACTGTAACCGTTCTCGCAGGCGTTGTTTACTGCCGGTGGGAAAATCAACTAGAAGATTTATATAGAAACCTTGTCAGGATATAAACGCCTTAATATTACAAAATTTCAGTCATAAATAATGGTGCGAACAGACTTTCATTTTTACTGGTAGTAGTTTACTTTGGCAGTAGTCAGGACCTGCATTTCCGTCATGTTGTGTATATTTATTTCGGTTAACCCTTTCAGGTGCAAGTAATTGTGTTTCTGTAATGTCAAATTCACAATGAAATCTGCAAAATTTATTGCAAAAAAGGGAAAAACAATTTTTTGCTTCCACTACAGTTAGAAATGTAAAATTTAATACATTTTTTCTGGTGCAAAACTTTATTAATGTTATGTGGAATATAATGATATATCCCGTCGCCACTCAAGGGGTTAAAATCAACAGTTTTAGGTCATTCAATATTTTTTTTCATCATTTAAATTCTCTTTAATTATCTTTTTGTATTCGGAAATGACGTTAGGTGATAAAGAATTCAGAAACTATAAAATTGTTTCCTCATGAATTAACTTTATGCATTCATTTTATTTTTTTATTACATGGTTAAAAAAAAGAAAAGAAATGTGATAAATTAGAAGGGATATTTCATCAGATTGCTTTTTTTTTCAACTAGTACCTAATGCCTTATTCATCTCACCTTAGAATTTCTTTTAATAATGAAAGAAAAACATTTTATTCTTATAAATTTTTATGTCATTACAGCGTAAAACGTCGTAATTATTCTCCTGCAGAATGTATAACTCTTCCCTTAAATATTTCTTCTCCTGGGGATATAAAAAACCCCTTAAAGAATATCACTGAATTACTTCTTTTTGTATTTTATTTAAAAGGAACATTTATAATGTAGAAAAATGAAGTCCTTAAATTGTCTTTTATTTTTTTTTTGGAATTCTAATAGTAAAATTGGTTTTCTTTTGTAATATAAGAATTCAAATAACTAAATTAATGTTCCGTATCTCTTATAATTACGTTATTTTAAAGAATCTTTCATTTTTTACGAGTGCCTTATAAAAAAAAAAAAAAAAAAAAAAAAAAAAAAGAGAGAGAAAGAGAGAGAGAGAAATAAAATTTTAAAATAATTATTTTAAACAAAAAGACGTCAAAAGAATTATTTTAATAAGCTAAAATTCGTCAATTTTCCCATTTGTAATTTTTTATTATAAAATTAATTGCAAAAACAAATCTAAATAATTATTTAAAAATACACCGGCTATTTTAAAATAGATGTAGTGATAGTTACCACTTAAAGAGCTGCTGATAAAAACATAATTCCAATTTCAAAAAGGGTACAAATCAAGTATTCCAGCAAAGAAAGAAACAGTGGGCCATCAGCTGGAAAAAAGATGGCAGCCAGCACTGCCATCAGCGGTTTTTTTTTTATCTTGTTCAAAAAGCATTATTGATTACACAAAAAAAAAAAAAAAAAAAAAAAAAAAAAAAATTAAAAGGATGATTTCTTTTGCCTTTGCATCTTTTCAGCTTCCTTAGCGTTGGGGTGGGTGGAATTTTTCAATTCGGAAATATTTCTATATTTCAATTGTAAGAACATTATATTTGTACATTTCCCAATTCTACAAAGTACTTAGAAAAGTATTTTTTAATAAAAGATTTGAGTGGGGTTATAAATATTGCACAAAAATCCCATAAATTTAAATTAATTAATCATCTAAATCCTTCATTCCTTCTAAAATCTATTAAATGATTATGTAAATCTTCCAATGTAGTTTTAACAATTCACGATAAATGCTTTTGAAGATAAAATTATCAAGAATTCATAATTCATCACATAAAGGGTTAAAACGAAACAACCATTAAAAAAATAATTGCGTATACGACTTACACCAGTAAAATTAAACAATCCTTTGCTAATGAAAAACAATTGTTCTCCTTATTGTGATATTTTACACAGGTTCATGTTCTAAATTTGAAAAAGGCGAGTGAATTCCTGAATTGGAGTTCCTCGTCGTTTGTATACAGGAGCAACTTCTCTGTATTTTACGGGATTTAGCAGGAAAATACCTGCATGTCCGTCCTTACACACCTTTAATCTAGTTTTTGGATTTTCTCAATAAAATGCTATTTTCACGTTCCAGTGGGCTATATTTTTTCAATTCAAATTGCTTGATTCCCACCACTTTTTTAAAAGCGTATAATTCAGCTTATTCTCGTATTATTTAATCGTAATTAAATAAAGTGACTATTTCTACTTCAAAAAAGCGGTGTGAATCAAACAGTCTTAATGTTAAAAACATAATTCACTGAAAAAGTCACACGCAGCTAAAGGGTTAATTTTTAAACCGATATTGAATTTCCAAAAATGGCGCTCTGCAGCTAATGGCGGTGAATTCCAAAAGTTTGGGGATATTTCAATGCAGTGAGGAGTTGGAGGCTGTAATGGATCTTTTTTTCCCGTTTTTCGAAACTCGCGTTCGCTTAGCTATTCGAATTAAAGAAAATGATTGAAACCAAGCTACAACTACATAATTTAAGCTTTCTAATTGTTTAATCTATTTAAACATACGCTTATTAAACGTTTCAAAAAATTAATAAAGACTTTGTAAATACACGCTTAACCCCTTGGGGACGAGCGACACGTATACGTGCCGCATGAAGCGCTCACAATCCTTGTTTTTCCTCACCGAGTAAAATTTTACTGTAAAATTTGCCTTATTTAATCAGCGCATTTTCTCGATTCAAGAAAATACATATTTCTGTTTTTAAAAAACGGTGAAAAAAGATTAAAAATTTCGTAAAAGGCTCCCGTCCCGAAGGGGTTAACAGGAAGGCTTTTTCTTTTAAAACGATTGTTTTGGTTAAAAAAAAAAAAATACTATTAACCTTTAAAATAATAATAATAATAATAATAATAATAATAATAATAATCAGTTTTGGAGATTTTGCTTTTTTCTGCAATGCTTCAAAATTTGCGCCTGCGCATCAGATCGAAAAACTAAACATAAAACAAAAATACCACATCGTATCTATGTTCGTTTTTCTGTCGAATGGTGGTTTCCGTTTCAAAAATACTGATATAAAGTCTTGAGACTTACTTTTTCTCTGTGAAATTTAAAATTCTGCGTCGGATTCAGAATTTCTTTTAAACAAAATGATAGAAGAACATGTCTAGGTTCATTTTTCTTTCGAAAGACGAAACCCGTTGTTAAAATATAAATATTAACACTTTCACTAAAAGTCATTTCAGAAACTCACTTTTAACTTTTGTTTTTCTATGTGTTTATGTGTGTGTGTTTGCATATATTTTTCTTTAAAATGGCGTAATCCGTTAGGAAATATATTATTATTAATCCTTTTTAAACATTTCATTTACAAAATTCCCTCTAAAGATTTTCTGTTTTTTCCCCCACTGTTTCAAAATCGACATCGGAAATAAAGGTACGAGAAAATGCAAAACCTTATCTAACTGTACATGTCCTATAACCCCTTGAGGGGCGGTGGGATAAAATATATCCCACCTAATTTAAACAAGATTCTCACCAGAAAATTTTAACAAAATTTTATATTCTTAACTTTGGAGGAAAATCGTTAAAAAATTGCTTTTCCTTATTTAAAAATAAAATTTTTCGATTATTCCGATGAGAATCCAACATTTAGAGGCATTTTTGCTTGCCCCTAAAGGGGTTAAACAACGTTTTCGTTTTTAAGATATAAAAATCTATGTCTTTTTAAAAGAATTCATTTCGAAAATCCATATCCTTTTTCTTTTTTTTTCAAATATTAAAAAATCGTTATTTATTTTCCCGTTTGAAATAAGAAAAAAATATATATACATTCAACGATTATTTATTTACCTTTAAATAGACGTCTTCGGTTTCAACAAATATTAATACTAAATCTCTGAAAGAAGATATTTTCTGAAACTCACATTTCTCTCTCTCTGTGTTAGTAGTTTTGAAGATAAATTTCCCGTTTTAATTCTTCTTTATAACATTTTCGTTTCTTCGCAAGTGCTGGCAACCATACATTTAAAAAATATATGAATCTGATATTAAAGGAGGAGGGGCTGTTTTAATTATTGGCATTTTCACGTAGTGTTGCCAGGTATCGCGCGTAATTCGGATCCCCAAATGCTCTGGACACCATTAATTTCATACAGTTTATTTCGAAATTTTTATTTGAAGACAATTGTGCCAATACATAAGGCGTAGAAAATTGCTTTAAAACATGTCTTTAAACTTGCTTTAAAATATGTCTAGAACATTTGGAGTCCCGATTTACGCGGGAAACACAGCAACATTATTTTCACAGCCAGTGTACTCAGTTGAAGTCTGTGGATCCGCTATCCATAGTTTCGTTTGGACAGATTTAAATTTAAAATATAAAGTCATACGAATTAGAGGGTGTACGGTACCATTGGCAGTAGGTTATTAACATTCAGATTTCCGTTTAAATATATTAAATCATTAAATAATGACTTTAGTTATATTTACAGGCCCTGATTAAAACGGAACAAACTTCAACAAGTAAAAAGTTCTTGAATTTTTTTCATTATTTACGACGAAATTTCTTCTCTAGTTAGGCTTTGATATACACGGAACTATTAAATCCTTGCACTCCTTTGTTGATTTACGCAACATCATCTTTCTTTACAAAATTTATTTTTTCCACCAGTAATAAAGGAAAATAAAATTTACATTATATAATGGGAGCATTTTTGAAATTGGGCACTTGAAGGAATCTTCTTTTAAAAAAGTGCTGCCGAGCAAATAAAATTTGTGTAAGAGACACCGGAGTTAAAAGGGTTAATAGAGAGGATATATGTCCAAAGCGTTATAAGTAAGCGAACAAACTTAATGCTGGAATCAGGCGTAAATTAACACAGTTGCGCCACCTTGTAGATGGAGTGATAATTCACACACGCGGGCTTTTAGTACGGCGCATATTTTCTAAATCTTTAGTCACTGATGGAAATGAATTTTGTTTGCCACATTTATTGCAAAATAATGGCGTAGCGAGAGGGGCATCCAGATGCACTTGACACCACAAAGTTTTCTTCGCCTTTTCAGAAGTACTTCAGTTATTAATGAAGTTGAAAAAAACTTTACAATTTTAGTGGTGTGAGTAAGAAAATAGTAAGTTATTTACCTGTAGTTCACACTCCATCCGCTACGTGGCGCATGACCTTGATTGATGTGACCTCGCTTTTAACCCCTTCGGGACGGGGGCCTTTTACGAAATTTTTAATCTTTTGTCACCGTTTTTTCAAAACAGAAGTTTGTGTCTTCTTGAATCGAGAAAATGCGCTGATCAAATAAGGCAAATTTTACTATAAAATTTTACTGGTGAGGAAAAAAAAGGATTCTGAGCGCTTCATGCGGCACGTATACGTGTCGCTCGTCCCCAAGGGGTTAATGTTGCGGATATTTCTCCCATTTAAGATAGGACGCTTACTTATATCGCTTTGATATATGTCCTTATAATAGTGACGCTTCAAGTGTAACCGCTTTAAATAGGTTTATTACCGTTGCGGTAAACTTTCAGAAGTAAATTTAAATAGAAAATTTCCCCTTATTTAATCGCTTCATTAATACAAAATCCTAGTAAAAAATAATGTTAAAAACAAATATTCATGTTTTTGTGTAAGTTTACATCTGCGGTAGACAGGCCCTGCGTTTCTGCTACATTGCGATTACCTAGACACAGTACTTCCAGATCAGTGTTGGGTACGCTCACAAAATAAACGAACTAATTCAAACTCAAGTTCAATTTTTCAAAAATGAGTCAAGTTCACGTTCAAATTCAAAATTTTTGAAAAGAACTCGTTCAACTCAAACTCGTCTATGAAAGTGAACGAAGTTCACTAAAAACTCGTTTTTTTTTTTTTTTTTTTTTTTTTTTTTTTTAAATATATTAAATAGAGATCTGCACGGGCCGGGCATGGGCCTATTTTCATTTGCGGCACTCGGGCCGGGCCATACTTTTTTCTAAAGGCTCGGGTCGGGCCGGGCCTAGTGACTACTCTTTACGGGCCGGGCCGGGTTCGGGCCTTACTTTTTTCCGGAAGAATCGGGCCGGGTCGGGCCTATCTTATTTTTTCTGTACAGAGCCGGGACTGGTTTCTTTTCTAGTCTTCACGGCCCAAAATTTTAAGCCCTAGTTTTGAGCCAGCCGTATGAAAATCATTATCTCGGCGTGACCTGTCCGTTCAAAGGTCGGTAAAATTAAGCCTGGCCCAAAGTTTTTTGCAAAATGTGCATACATTTTTGAATTGCCATTATTCTACAATTAAACATTAACATTTATTCTTTTTGAAGAATAGTAAATTTCTGCGCTAATTAAATTGTAGTAAAACGTGTGAAAAGGAACCTGCCTATGACGGAATCCAGTTTTAAACTGAAAAACCTGTTGATCCCTGCAAAATTAATATACTAATACGTAAGAAAATAATATATAATACATTTACATTTGCTAAGAAGGGAACCTGTCTGTAACGAATTTTTTTTTCTTTTCTATGTAATTGAGTCTTAGAAGATTTTTCTGTATAGCATTTTTCAGATTTTTAACAATTCATAATGCATGGAATATGGATTAAAAATGTTAATGATATCTCAAACATTTGCATAGAAGAAATAGCGATTCATTAAAAAATAACTATCGCAGCCTGCGGCACTTTTATAAAAATGAAGTTTAGAAACATGAAAAAAAAGTTAAGATAAATATTTTTGGTTAGAACTCCTCGTAAGAGTCAAATTTTTAAACAAATCGACTTAAAAATCAATGTTTTGTAGCAATTCACTCGGGCCGAACTTTTAACTTTTCTACCGGGCCGGGCCGGGCCAATATATTTTTTCTACGGGCCGGGTCAAAAATTTTTTCCTATGGGTCAGGCCAGGACCGGGCCTGGAAATTTCGGCTCGTGCAGACCTCTATATTAGAACTTATTTTTGTGACCTATAATCTTTTGGTTATTCGATGTAAGGATCTTCATGGGTCCGGTCCAATTTTCTTTCCCGGCACTCTGCTCGAACTTGGTTTAGGGATTACTTTTTTCTAGAGGTTCGGACCCAGATGAGCCGGCACTAGATTTGTTTTCCGACCTACGTCGGGGCTGGACTGCATTCTTCTTGAGGTCTGAACAGGCAGAAATTTTCGGTCCCTGCTCTCATGAAAATCATTGGACCGGCACAGCTCTGGCCTGTCCAGTAAAAATATCAGTAAAATTTGGCCCGGCCCAATTTTTTTGGTTAAAAAAATGCACGTATATTTAAATCGCCATTATTCCACACTTAAAATTGATATATTTATTATTTTTATTATTTTTTTAAGATGAGTAGATGCATTTCTAGGCAATAAAATTAAAATACGGTAAAATCTGAGACAAAAGAACCTGCCTATGGAAGAAACCCGTGTTTAACAAAACAAAATGGTGATGTATGTAAAATGAGGATAAAAATACTTGTGAAAAGAATGTAATCTACTTATAACATACGATGAACTTGCTCATAGAGGAATCAGCCCATGGCGGATTTTTCTTCTTTCCTATGCAATTCCGTCATAGAAGATTTTATTGTATAGAATTTTAAAAAATTTAAATCTCCAAGCCAAAGAATGTGGATTAACGATATTAATGGTAATTGTGATATTTACATATAATCAGATGCATTTAAAAAATAAATAGCACATCTCAGAACACTTTTTTAAAAATGAAGAATATAAACATGATTTAAAAAGGTAAAATAAGTATTTTTATTTAGGCCTTCTCGTGCAAGACACTTTTGACCCTACAGGCGTAAAAATCTTTGTTCAGCTTGGTCGGGCCTAGCGGAGTCAATTAATGTTTTGTGCAGACGGAGCCGAAGTTTTAATTTTTATACCGGACTTGGCCAATAACTTTTTTCAACGGGCGGAGTTGTGCTCGGAGCAGTTCTGGCCAAACTTGGAACTTTTTTACCTGGCCAAAAGTAAAATTGCCTGCTGATTGTCTTGGTCGCGCTCGGCATGAAAATTTCGTCCCGTGCATACCTCTAATTCAATGTTTTTGTTTTCCTGCATCGCATCCGTATTATAACTTGGCGCAGGGCCGAAACTAGCCTTTTTTGCGCTCGGGGCAAGCATGGGTTTTTGCTCCCCTCCCCCTTCCGCAAGGTATATTTACAAAGCGAATTTTACCAATTTTCTAATAGCCGACTTATTTTAAAATTTAAAATATATAATACTGAACTACGTAATCTTCAATGGCGGATCCAAGGGGGAGGTCACGGGGGTCATGACTCTCCTCTGAACACCAACAAAAATATTCTAAAGATCATTTTAAAATTGAAATATACAGTTAGTCCCGATTATCCGAGTCCTGCTTAACCGAGTTTCCGCTTTCACCGAGTTATTTTCTTCTGATGGGCTGATGGCTTCTATTATTATGAAACAGCCATTATAAAAAAAAAAATTATGCCAATTTTTTTCTTCCCATGCTGACCAGAAAATCAGAGTTCTGACTTTTTTTTACGACTGCTCTTTCATCTTCACCTAACACTTCGTTTATAATGGCTGTTTCACAATAATAGAAGCCATCAGTCCATCAGACGAAAATGATCCATTCCAAAGGTATAATCCTTCATTTGGCACCCCTTCGCTCTGGCGCCCGGGGCGCATGCCCCCTCTGCCCCCCCCCCTTAGTTTCGGCCCTGACTTGGCGTGTTTTTTCTTTAAAAATTAAAATTTTATGAAATAATTGTATATAAAAAGAAAGAAAAATAAAGTTTAAATCTAACGAACATGAAAGATATATTTTCAATCGTTCAATGGTAATAAAAATTTATTTTTATTATTTTCTTTTTTATACTTTTTCATTTATACAAAAAGGTGATTGGGAATTACTATTATATCATTAGTTTTCATTGACTATTTTACATATACAAATAAGTACCCGTAAGGCATGGTGACGTCACGTCGACGTCGTTGTGACGTCACGCTGTGACATTGTGACCGTCGATGTGACGTCACGTGACGTCGATGTGAAGTCACTGTGACTAGAATGTGAGGTCGTTATGGCCGTTTTAGAGCTCTTTTGTGACGTCACATTGTGACGACTTTGTGAAGTCACGGTGTGACAAATTTGTGAAGAGTGTGTCATTTGTGACTATTTTGGTATTAACTTTGTGACGAATGTGATAATGTTTTAAAGTCACATTGAGATCAATTTGTGAAGTATGTGTCATTTTTGACGAAATTGTCTTTAACACTGTGATGATTCTGTGACGACAGCGACACTGCTTTGAAGTCACATTGTGACAATTTTGTGAAAATTGTGTGATTTGTGACAATTTTGTCATTAACGTTGTGATGAATATGTGACTAGCGGCAATGTTGTGAAGTCACACTATGACAGGGTCGGGGAACCTATGGCACGCGATAGAATATTTTCGGCACGGCGTTGATTGAAATCCTAAAACAAAATAGAATTAAGTTAAGCAAAACACGCAAACTTATAGAAACTGGGCTTTTCTTTCTGTTTTTTTTTTTATTGGAAAGAAACTAATTGAATTTTTAAATTATTCCAATGTGGGCTCAATAATTTATCAAATTAAGAGAAGGTTTGGAGAATATCAAAAAGAAAAATATCAGGCATTATAAATAACACGCCCACTGATGAAACTAAAGCGACTTAGTATAAAATATGTAGTTTTCACAATTGGTTGCTCTATTTATTCCTTCGGGTCATTATTTTCGGAAATGATACGAAAACCTTAAATATTAGAAACCCAAACCACTTCTTAGATTACTCGAAGTCAGCTTGCATCCTATTAAAAGTAAGTAGGCTGAACACCATATTAATATTTGGCATAACCGACATAGCATTCACCATTTTTTTTTACTTTATAATATATGTTAATCTAATTACTAGATGTATATTGTCCCATATTTTTAAATCCCAATGAATAAAAATCCAGAAATGTCGATCCACTAAATTATTTTTGGTGCTTGGCACGTCATGGTCACGTAAAATCTTTTTTGAAAAAAATTGGGCACGCGGATGTAAAAAGGTTCGCCGACCCTGCACTATGACATACTTGTACAGTTGTAAACACGTATGCATGTCACACATAGTCATAATTATGCATGTTGTAAAATCATTTACATCTATAACGTTAATATACTTCGGCGATACATCGCAATTAAAACTTGGGGGCCGATATAACAAGGGTATACCAAAAGAATTTTATTGAATCAAAATGCAATGCCCCGCAGACTTCAATTTTTGTTGCACCTTTCTTTCCTATTGCAATAAATGAGAATATTGAAGACAACTGAATGATCGATCTATCACATTTTTTTTTTCAAAATTAGCTATTTGTTAAAAGCATTAAAATTACCAAAGAAACAATTTGTTTAAATTTTCAAATCTTTATCAAGATAAAATTTGTGTTGAAAATATAATATTTTATAATATATACAGTACTTTTTATATTCTTTAAACTATAGAAAATACTGAATGAAATTAATTTATTTCATTTAATACGCATTACAAGCTCGAAGTCACTGGTGAGGTTGAATTTTTTTCGATTACACAACATTTATAATAAAAAAAAAATGAAAGATAAAAAGAAATACCGATATTAAGTAATTAAATTTTATATGTTTTATGATATTGATTACCATAATATATATATATATATATATATATATGATTGTAATTCAAACAAGTTGAGGCTGAGAAAATAGGAAACTTCTTTGTTATAGAGGCCCCTATAAATTTGATTATGCAAAAATTGCAGTAACGACATTGCTAAGATCATTGTGAAGTTTATGCATGCGTTATATACATACATATATATATATATATATACACTCGAAACGCTCATCATGTGCCATATAGTCATTATATATGTATTGTTTACGTCTTTTATGCCCCATACATGCATTACAAAATTTCCGAAGTACATTTTAGCAATAACAATTTGAAACTACTCAAATGAAAAATACAGCTTTGGTATAGAAAATTAACTGAGTATCACCAGTATCATTATGTTGAGAATTCTAAGAACAATTTCGGCAATAATCGTTATGTTGGAAGATAGCAGCAATAAATAAAATCGTATTTTTATGCTCACTGTAAAAGTAAATAAAACTTTTAGGTATGCATAGAACGGTGATACAAAGGGTTAATTTATTTTACATCAGGGTTTGCTTGGAGTAAAATCCATATATAAAACAACTTTTTGATTATTAAAAAATAACATTAATAATTGATTGCCAAAATTACATTTTTATTTATGAAATTATATATTATAAAAATAACTCTTACTATCTATGATTTTTTAAAACAATAATACCTTATTGTTTATAAAACACAGCACCGCAGCTACTCTATTTTGCGTCTAATGTGAAAGTTTTTATGTTTTGCCAAAGATCTATCTAGCTGGATATATGTTGCCATGACATCTATAACTCTGATAGTGTCATAAATAGTACAAACAGATTAGAATCTACAACGAAATTTTTAGAATAAAGTCTGGTGAAAGTTTTATAAATACAGTAGAACGCCGATTATTGGAACCCCAATTAACCGAACTTCCAATTATCCGAACAGCATATTTCTCTCAAAGAATTATTTTTAACCGAATTTTCAATTATCCAAATATTTGTTTCTCTAAAAAAGAAAAAAAAACACCTAACTTCCAATTTATTTTTTGCTTAAATTATAATCTCTGAAGTTCAGAAAATGATAAAAGAAAAAAAAAAATTAAATAATAAGTAAACAAAAAACAATTAAAAAAAACAAAACAATTTTTAAGCACTCCAGTACTAACTGGTGCTGTCAGTCCTAAACCTAGATAAAGTGTGAAGGTTTTAGAATAGTCAGGAACATCCCTTAAACTGTCTGCCCATTTATCCGAACTTTTGTTTATCCGAACTAGGGTCGGTCCCGACTTGTTCGGACAATCGGCGTTCTACTGTATATATTGTATTAGAATTACAAATAATCATATTTATTTTTATATGACACAATAAAACAAAATAATGAACTCAGTATCAAATGGTTAACTGCTTTTTAATGTAAATAAAGTATAAAAATTGATCCCATAAACACAAAATAGAGCCACACATAGGTTCATTATTATTATTAATATTTTATTTACAAGATTATGGTAATTATAAATAAGAAATCCATTTTAATCACGTTGTTTATAAAGAGTGTATAATATCGATACTTTGAAATTTATCTCGATAAAATCATTCAGGAGATAAAATGATAAAATTATCCAGAAAAAAAAGTAAATAATAAAAGATGATTATTACATTTTAGATTCATACCGTTCAAGTATTTGCGTTATTTTTAAAGTAAAATCATATTTAAACACTTACTGATTGCGTAACTTCTATATTTTCATTTGCCAACAGACTTCTAGTTCACTTTGAAAACATTTCAGTAAGAATGTTTAACAACTGAAAAGCTTTCACCCGCTATGACTATTTCTTTATAGATTTTAAAACATTTCTCAGGTTGAAAAATACATTAAATAATCATTTTTTTTCTTAACATTACATATCTACGATCTCTTTTAATAGTATACGTTTCCGTTGTGTCTTATTTTTTATAAATTCCTCTTCTGAGCAGATGCAATTTTTTTTTAATAAAAACATGCAATTCAAATTGTTTAAGACCATCACTTAATACAAAATTAAAAAATTATGTTTGCCAATAATTTTATTCCATAAAAAGACATTTTTTTAAATAACTTAATTATTTTTAAATGTTTATTAATTATATTAATGACTGATTATAATACTTATCCATATACTTTCATATTTAGGACACTATGTGGTTTTAACCAAATATTTAAATAAGAATATAAACCAGATTAAAATGCAATTTAAATCACTAATTTTAATAATCTGATCAAAGCTGTTGAAAAGGAAGTTAGATATTTTAACAAAATAAAAAATAAATGTAATGAAATATTTGTGTTCTATAACATATTTATTAGAAGATAACTAAAATCATTGTAATTTAAAAAAAAGCAAACAGGGAAAATAATATTTTAGATATTTCAACAAAATAAAAAATAAATGTAGTGAAATATTTATGTTCTACAGCATGTTTATGAGAAGCTAACTAAAATTGTTGCGGTTAAAAGAAAGCAAGCAGGGAAAATAATATTTTTACTTACCTAATTTCATTGACGTTGTACGTGATACTTTGATTTTGGGGAACCAATTAAATCCCATAATAAGTACCATAGCAATGACTTGAATCATCTTCAACAAGTCAAAGCTACCGTAATTTTCTCGGGTTTATATTTTGTTAGCTGAACTAACTTGGATCCTGAGAACGTTCTTGTTTCACTTTTTAAATCCGTGTCAACACGTCTATGCTGTCCAGTGTCCACATAACTTCCCGCGTTTATTCTAAAAAGCTTCACTGTTACTTTTATCCGTTATTCTGCGGTGAGTCGTAACAACTGAAATAGTGCAGATGCAGACGATTTTTAAGTTTCGAAGTTCGAAGCAGATGTTTTTTCGGTTTTATTTGTTTTTCTATACAACAGTTTCGGAAGGAAATTAAATGCGTAATAATTTTATCAAATTGTCTCTAATTCAATTTCCTGTTTGAAAATGTTTTATTGTATTTCACCTTTTATTTTTATCAGTTTTATTGAATTGTAAAGTTTCATTTACGTAAATTATAATAATAATATTATCCATAATTAGAGTTTACTAGATAAAATATTGCTTAATTTTTCAAAATGTGTATAAATTAATTTAATGGTAATAATGATGACCCCCTCCTTTTTTTAAAAGTAAAATTTATATCACAGGTAATATATACAAAATATCTTCTTAAAAAATACAACAAGATTATCGAGAAGAGATGAGTTTTTCTTTGCCAATCTGTCATTATCTTAATATTAATTTTCTGTAGAATAAAACATCTTGTAAAATAATTTTTAAAGATATATTTTGAAAACAAAAAATAAAATATGAATAATTAATGATGTCATGGGCTTTGCCTAAATTTTGTACATTAATTTTATATTCGGAAAATGTCAATTTTATTTTAAACGTCTGAAAGAAGTAGAATTTAAAAAAAAAGTTACTTAAAATAGTGAAACACTAAGAGGAAAAAAAAAATGACTTGAATGCAAATTATAAAGCAAGAAATGCATATATGAGTAAACTTTGAAGACGCTTTCTGCGTGCTCATTAAAAGCTGCAGACTTAACTGTAATAGAAAGTTTTTAGTTTGAAACCACAGAAATGTTTCGACTACTCTTTGAGGAACTTCTACTATAACAGATGATCATTTACAAAAATTTTTATAAAAGATAAGTCGGGGTCTGTTTACCTAAACCATTTTTTTAATAATATGAAATTCGCATAATTAGGAAATATTTTTGTGTCGCTGATGAATTAATTACATTTTATGTTATATGAAAATAAAAAGTTTTGGTTAGAGGCACAGAGGCAACTTGGACCACGGTTTAAAAAAATTTTAAATCCGGCAGAAAAATATTTTTTACAGTAAATAACATGATTTAATAATTTTTGTAATTTTTTAAAGTTTTCTAAGAAGTTCACATCTCAGTCACAATGTGACATCACTGAGTGGTGGCATTTTGGTCACAGATATGACGTGACCACAGTGACTTACAGTGACGTCACAATGACGTCACTGTGACCATGCATGCTATGAGGGTATAGATACCGTCTCGGAAGGTATATATCTGCCAGCTGTATCTTGAAATTAGGTTAATTTTTTTTCGTCTCTAATTTGTTAAAAAACGCTAAACTTTATGCATCCTAAGTAACCTAAAATAATTAAACACACAGAGAAAGAATAACAAAAATTCTTTTTTCAGGATACCTAGGGAAAAAAGAAGAAATCTAATAATCCCTGTCTTTTTTTTTTCTACGCCCCACCAGTGGCTGAGAGGTTCTGCTCTCGAAGCTTGTAGACGGGAGGTGCTGGGTTCGAACCCAATCGCGCCCGTCGGCCTAATCGTTCGGAGTTTTCGTGGTTTTCTTCGAACCGTGTATTTCCATGCGTTAATACGGATTAGGTTCCCTTATAAAGACCTCCACGGAAGGCACTCCCCCTAGGGCCCATATCCCTCGTGTAGATAATTGGCCGTCAACAATCAACTCAACTCAACTCAACCCATTTTTTCTACAAAAATCGAGTAATTTAGTTGCCATCATTACAGAATTGTAATTGAAATGAGAAATAAAATTAATATCTCGAAAACTAATTAAATTTTATAATTCTAATACAACTTTTGACACTCGTGGATGAATACGGATAATTAGTGTTAATTTCACAGACAAGCGTTCCACATTTTACGAGAAATAGCTGTGAAACATAATCAGTAGTTTCATAAATTCGTTTCATTAGGATTATATACATATAGGATAGATTTATATATATATATATATATATATATGTGTGTGTGTGTGTGTGTGTATTTGTCAGAACTACATTTGTTTTAAAAGATTTAAAAATTAAAAATTTATGTAAACGGCATTCATTTAAAATCGTGGATGCTTGGAAACCGAGAGTTGAATACTCTGTTATGTACAAATAGGTTGTAGATTAAAAACCAATGTTGTTAACATTAATGTACACAAAGAGTTTATTTGTCCTAAAATTTAATAAATTGCAGTACGTATTTTTTACACTTGTTGAACAAATGTGATTTTCTGTAATATACAAGAGCGGATCCAGCCCTCCATTTAGAAAAGGGTCATGGCTCTTTTTCTTTTTTTTTTTTTTTTTTTTTGTGTGTGTGTGTGTGTGTGTTGTGAGGGGGGGGAGGGGTGACATCTCATCTCTTAAAAAGCAGTTTTTACATTAAAAGCTCTTCGCATAGCTAAAATGGCTACTTTTCTTACGTCATTTTCATTCGGGAATACAGAAAAGACTGCAATAATATTCGTAAAAATATACAATTTACACATTTTATTCAGACACCAAAAAATTGAATTTCCCATTGTGTTAGAAAGGCAAAGAATCGTTCAGAAAATGAACATTTTAAGCCAAGTTTTAGGACTTAAGGCTGTTCTCAAATCCAAAAGGGCAACTTTCTGACTTAAGTTTTAATTTATTTTTGCTCGAAAATGCCTGAAACTAGCTGGTGTTGTTGTTCAGAAACTGTAATTGATCTGTTTTTAAATTTTTTTGCAAACGCAATACATCTTTCAGAAAATAGTGCCAAAGTGGGCGTTTTGAACCGAATTTCGGCGCGAATTAAGAAAGAACACTCAAGAGTGGGCAAAAAACCTGTTTGTCACGTGATCAAAATGGCTTATAACTCAATAGGTAATTGATTGATCAAAAAATGGAAAAAAACGTTCAATTCCAAATCGCTTCCATAGCCCGGCTTTCCAATTTTATACCTTTCTGTTAAAAAATGAATTTGTAAATGTGTCAAAACGTTTTGCGCTTGTTGAGCAGCGCAATTTGTAAATGTGTCAAAACGTTTTGCGCTTGTTGAGCAGCGCAGTTAAGAACAGTCTTAACAGTTACAGAAGTGCCATCATAAGACTAAGAGAGCATTGGCTGTCGCATTCTGAAATTCAGTTTAAAACCCCAAATTTTACGAAGATTTCTCAAAAGATTCTTTACCTTTATCGAAACATGGGAAACGCTATTTCAATCGCATAACTTCTGAATAAGTGTACTTGTAAATGGCTTGCTTGCATCTAAGATTAAAAATGACTTCATTACATGTGTTAAAATTTATCTACTTTGGATTTGAGTACAGCTTTAAAATTTAGAAAGATTCGCATCCTAAAGCAAGAGGAAATTTTTAAAGAATTTAATATACATTTCATTTTTTAAATGTTCCTTAGAAATTTTCTTTGTTCAGAACGGGGAGGGGGGAAAGCTGATGACTCTCGTGACCTCTCACTTTATCAGATTAAACTAAGAAAATTAATGGTTGTTTTGTTCGAATTTTATATTTGAGTAAGTGAATTTCATCTTTCGTTGCAAAATGCTATTTTTCATAATAATGTAATACATTTCGCAAAAATAAAATTGGCTTTTCACAAAATATGGTTCATCTCCCCTCCCCCCACCCACCCCACCCCCAAAAAAACCTTCTTCGAAAGCTGTCTATCTTTTAAAAATAATTTAAAATTTAATAAATTATAATGTATAATTTCCCATTTGTTGGAAAATTATCTTTATATATATGATGTGTGGTTTTGTTTAAATGTCTGTGTCAATTTTAAATGTGAAAAACCTTTTTTAATGGAAAAATCACTTTCAACGTATAGAGAATGGTCATGAAGTAAAACCTTTCATTAATCAATTGTCATCGCGTTATACATAAAAAAAAATAAGTATTAACTATATTTATATTTAAAAATACAGATTTCTTATTCTAATAAATACATACATTGATTTTAGAAAGATCAAACAATTAAGAAATTATTGTATATGTAATGATTTGTGATACATCCTAAAATTTAAAGCTCAAATAATTTTTCTATCGTTAAAAAAAAAAAAAAAAAAAAAAAAAAAAATCCCTGTAATTTAGGCGAAATTTGCTTGAAAAAAAGTTGAAACGTAGATTAGAAACTGCCATTCCAATAATTGGCAAATTGACTGAAGGCCTTACCCTTCTCGTATAACGAAATTTGGGTGAATTTCCCAGTATCAGCTGGTGAGGTGCGTTATCGTTATCTTTCTTGGCGGCAGTTTTGGGAAATGTCTTCCTTTACTTTCTTTTTTTCCGCAACCTTGCATTCAATAGAAAAGATTTTTTTATTCATACTATAACAATTACGGATAGACGATTAGGTAACTAAACAGACGCAGCAGCGTTTTATTTCAAAAGATACTCAGCAGCGGTAGGCTTTTTTTTTTTTTTTCTTTTCGTCCAACGTTTTAAAATGGATATAAGAATACTTACCAATTACTTATAATAGTCTGTGCAACAATGCACCAAACCAAAACAAGCTTCACTGGCGCCTCGTATTGTAACGTACGCATCAAACACGGTGTTGCTTATATAAATTAAACGAACATGACACTGTCCTTGCACAGTGTGGGGTTTGCCTTTGTGTGCTTTCTCTTCTCTATTCTTTTCTTATAGTAGTCTGGGACCCGGGACAAAGATATTATCTGTTCCACAAATTTTCCTTTTTCTTTAAAAGAAACCTTTATAACCGAAAAAATAACACTATTTATTTTCCCACGGGCAGAGGCGGATTACCCATTAGGCTGAGTAGACTGAAGCCTAGGGGCTCGGGGGAAAAGGGGCCCCGAAATTCGAGTGCAATATTCTTTATTGCACTCATTTATAAAATTTTGCAAGTTATTAACACGCAGATTGTATTCCAAACATTACTCCATTTTAATTTTTTCTATTTCCATAAAAAGGCTTGAACTGTTTCGGTTTCCAATTAGGGATAGATTTCCGGAGATCAGCGGCAGCCAATGCAAGATTTTGTAAGCAACGTAATGAATGATATCTTTTAAAAAAGCTTCTAAGTTTTAATCAAGCATTTTGAATATATTTTCGCCCCTTAGTTTTTAACACCCTGTTCAGTCGCTTGAACACGAGCCCCCGCCCTTTTTAAATGCCAGTCCTGGGTTTACACGTTTCGGTATATCCTAAATATGATTTTGACTGCCTGTTAGAAAGATTTCTGTCTCTGTGTTAAAAGATTGAGTGCTACTATAATGCAAGAACTATTCCACAAAATTCATAGAAACTTTATATTTTGTTAGACCTAGTCAAATGATTAGTGATTAGACGCTAATACTTATTAGATTTTGCTGGTAATCCAGATAAAAAGGTAATTCATGTCATGAGGAAGAAGTTCTCGAAATAAAATGGAATTCCTGAGGTGCGCGATATTTTGTATCATTTGCAATTCAATATTAAAGCGAATTATTGAAATAGGTCTAAAATTTAAGAATCCGCAACTTGATTTAAATGTAGGGATAAAATTCTTAGATCTTTACATAAATACTCATCAGAGCTTTGATTTAATATTTCTTTTCAGGATTTTGAAGTAGAAGAAATTTCACAATCTGGCACTACATCATATAAAGAACAAAGAAAACGTAAAACAATATGCTATAATGAAAATACTGACCCACACACACACAAATTCATACGTTTTAATAATTTCTAAATAAATTGTTATATGTGGATTTTAGATAATTACTTGATACAAATAAACAATAGCCTTGTGGAATGCAAATCTGTATGCAGTTTCTTTAGATTTCTATCCCATTTTTTTTATATGAATGTACAGAAAGTTGAAAAAGTTGTAACGAAAAAGTACCCTGAGGTGTTCGATGATTCACTTTCTGAAATATAACCAAGAAGGAAATATTTTGTGTTTTAGCGCAAAGCAAACTTCTTTTTATATATATACTAAAATGTTCCACTGAAAGGTAAGGGAGAGAAAATTAAAAATGCCAGCAATAATCTGCAATAAAGCAGAGTTGCAGTTAAAGCAGTTCTCAAATTCTCTGGTCAACAACCGAAATTTTTGACACATTTTCTTATTTATTATCAAACGTAAACTATAAAATTGGCAAGCCGGAATACTGAAGCGGTTTGAGATCGAATGTCATTTTCCAACTATTTATAAATAAATAATTATTTATCGAGTTATAGCCGGTTTCTCCTTTCTCACGGTGTCGTGTGCGCAAATTCGGTTTCAAAACGTCAAATTTGACAGTATTTTCTGAAAATTCTTCTGTCTTTACCGAAAAATGGAAAACGCCATTCGATTACATAGTTTTTGAATAAGAACATACCAGCGTTTCGGAACAAAAATAAATTCGGAAATGTGTCAGAGAGTAGTTTCTTTGTATTTGAGAACAGCGAATTTTACACTTGTAAAATTCATTGTTAAACTAAGAAAGTTCTTTTGAAGTTAGATACATAAATGTTTATATGAAAATACTACATTAATTTGAAAGTATTTTTTACTGTAAATTCATTCTTTAAAAAAAAAATTAAAAAGCTTAAAACTAATCTTAGACACCACACCGGTTAATTCCAAATACATATATGCTCGATATATTTTACATACATGATGATAGAAGCATAGTTTCAGTTACAAAAAGTAGATAAAGGAAGTACAAGTTTTAGATAGAACATTTGTTGACAATTTTTAATTATGTTTTTCTTTTTTTTTTTTTTTTTTTTACATTTAGAATAAAATTTTCAATACTAATTTTCCTTTATTTTATTTACGAAATATTTATACTTATAATAATAAAAAATAACTATTCAAACTTTCTGGGAAGAATTTGGAATTTCTTAATCATAGTTTTTATAAATGTTGCATAAACTGAATCAGCAACCCATATAGTCTTCATTCTTCTGTAAAGATATTTATTTTTACGTCCATATGTTTAAAATTTGGTCTTGTGCGAAAGAGTTCTGGCAAAAAAAAAAAAACTAGCCGGATATGGCAATCCCAAAACTTTCTTCCGTCTCATACATGTTAATACATCCTGATAAATGCAGCCAGGGCTTAATTTCTAAGAAAAGAAGTACCGGAGCTCTAATATTCTGCGATAGCGGTACTAACAGTTGTTCCGTTCTCTCTCCCTGCCCCTCCTTGTCACCCCAATCTCCATATTTATATTTCGTACATTATTTGCAAAATGTAAAGCATTTTTTTCCTTTAGAAAAATAAAAATTTTAAATAGTATATTTATCAGCTTATACTTGTACTTAGCTGTCAACTATTCCACTTTTTAGTTATCACTCCTTCTGAATGGTAATCTTTGTCTAATTTTAATGTTAATTAATGTCACAATTCCGCGCTTAAATCTGGTAAGGATTATGATTTGGAAATAGAGGTAACACAAGAAAGGAATAGTTCGCAGCTATGCATTTTTAAGAAAAAATTAATGAAATTTACAGAAATTAATATTTATATGCTGAAGAATGGAACAAATATTTTTAATTTCCTATAAAAGGTGCATATCTTAAACTATAATCGATTCTTTCCGCATAACAATCTTTTTGTGGCAAGTCCCTGAAAATCAGATTAAATTAAAATTTTGACATCGTTATTGGAAAGATTCTATGCTTTTATAGAAAAAGGGGGAACACCGTTCGATTGCATTTCTATCAGAATAACAATGCATGGCAATTATATCTACTTAAAATGAAAGTGACTTCATAAATATGCAAAGCAGAGCATTAGCATGGGCAGCGTTCATGGTACAACATAAATAGAAAAATCAGTAACGTTATTTTAATACTCGTGCGCAATAGAAGAGAAAAAACCTCAAACAAACAAAACTTCAAGCTGATGCTCGTTGGCTAAAAACAGAAAATATGCTTTTCAGGTTAGGTATCTAAATAATAATAAAATAAAAAAACAGCCAATTGAAAATTATCCTACTGTTACAAAAGAAAATAGAACTGAAAGCAAATTCATTGTTCAGTCTCTTGAATGGCGCCGTATCAACATGTCGCCAACATAAATTTGAATATAATAAATTTGAAATAGAAAAACAGAATTTCTATTTTCCCTTCATTCTGATCAAAATAGCATTAAAATTAAAATTTTGAACGTAAGACAGATTAATCTCGAGTCAGTCCAAGCCCCAAAACTGATATAAAATTTGAGTCCGTTTTATCTCCATATCCTGCGTGTGCGACACATTACGTCAAATATAAGTGTTTTGATAAAAAAGAATGCAAAAGCTTGGAGATGGGGAGGGAAGGAAAGGATAATTTAGACTTTCGGTTTTTCGGAAGCACTATTGCATTGGGCTCCGGAGCCCTATATTTATAAGCTCCGGTGAATAATCCGGTGAGCAATATTTAAAAATTTACTAAAACCAGAGAAGTATCGCAGCTGGGCTCCGGCGCAAATTAAGCCCTGAATGCAGTACAGCACTACAACGTTTAGGTGATTTACACTAACAACTTACGTGAACTTCTAACTAGATTTAAAGTTTGATGAACATCCGTTCATTAGTTTTTGAGATAGAGCTATTGCGGAAATAGTGAAAAGTTCTGCATAGCAGTGGCATCAGTTCGGTAATTTACACGAAAAACTTATCAAGATCAAATTATATCAGGAACTAACTGAATCTAAAGTTTGATAAAAATTCATGCATTAGTCCTGGGAGATACGGAAATCGTGAAAAATGCCGCATAGTAGCGCCACTTGTTGAACGATTTACACCAAAAAGTAATCGGCAACCTTTAAATCAGGGACTAACTGAATCTAAAGTTTCATTAAATTCCGTTCATTAGTTCTTGAGATAAAGCGCTCATAAAATTTGTGTCACACACAGACAGACAGACTTACAGACAGGCATTTTGTAAAAACATGTTTTTCGTGATCTCTGACCCCTAAAACGTATAAATCCATCGAAAACTGGATTCGAAAATTTTCACGAATCCAATACTTTCTTCATGTAAAGATAGAAGAAAGTAAAAATAATTATTTCAGTCTCTTTTTCATGTTTATACTGTTCATTTTAAATAAAATTGCTACAAACCAGAGGTCTGCACGGGCTTATTTTCAGTCACAGCAATCGGGCCGGTCCCGGGTCGTACTTTTTTCTGAAGGTTGGGGCCGGGAGGGGCCTAGTCACTACGCTTTCCGGGCCGGGCCTAGGCCTTTTAACCTGAAGGACCGGGTAGGGCCTCTCTTTATTTTCTCTGTACCGAACCGAGACTGATATGGTATCATTCTTCCTAGTCTTCACGGACCTAAATTTTCAGTCCCGGTTTCGACCCAGCCTCGTATGAAAATTATAGTTTCGGCGTGGCCTTGTCCATTCAAAGATCAGTAAAATTTGGCCTGGCAGAAAATTTTTTGCAAAAAGTGCATACATTTTTAAATCGTCATTGTTCTACAAATAAACATTTAATTTTATTCTTTATAAAGAATAGTACATTTCTAGGCTTATTAAAATGTAGTAATTGTTAAAATTAAAATATAGTAATATGTGTGAAAAAGAACCTGCCTATGGCGGAATCCTCTCTTAACGTGAAAAATATGTTGATCCATGCAAAATGAATGTACTAATACGTAAGAAAAGAAAATATAATACATTTACACCTGCTAAAAAGGGAACTTGTCTATAATGCATTTTTTCCCTTCCATATGCAATTCCGTCTTAGAAGATTTTACTATATTACATTCTTCAGATTTTTAAATCTCCAATATTTTGAATATGGATTAACTATATTAATTATAACTGAAACATTTACATACCACAAATAGCGATTCATTAAAATAATAAATGTTGCAATAACTTCTATAAAAATGAAATCTATAAACATGACAATAAAAAGCAAATATAAGTATTTTTGGTTAGAACTCCTCGTTCGAGACAAATTTTTAAACAAATCGACATAAAAATCAATGTTTTGTAGAAATTCATTCGGACGGACCGGTCTCGGATCGAACTTTTAGCCGTTATAGCTGGCCAATAATTTTTTCTCTACGGGCCGGCCCGGGCCGAACTTTTAATGTTTATAGCGTCCCGTGCCGAATTTGTCTTCTATGGATCGGGCCGGGCCTTGAAATTTCGGCCCGTGCAGCCCTCTATTGTAGATTGCATAGTACTGAGGCCTCCGCTCCAAAATACTGTTTCTACTACATTTCTTTCTATATATCCTATTGTAAGCTATTATACTGATTTTTAATCGACCTTTAATTGTATGTAAACATCTCCATTATTATTAATACCATTAATCTATTTACACGGCTTAAAAACTTAAAAATCTGAAAAATTCTATATCGAAAAACCTTCTAAGACGGAATTACATAGCTATAACTATTTTTTTTCTCTTCTAAGTTCCTTTTTTACCAAGTATGTCGTCTCTTGCAAATGTAGTATTTATTTTTAAGCGGATTATTATATCCATTTTGAAGATTCAGATCCACCTATCAAAAAAAATTTTCGGTTAAAACAGGATCTCGTCAGGCACAGATTCTTATAACAGGTTTTAAAATACTGTATCTCCCGCCTCCTAGAAATGTATATGTAGTACTATTCTTTAAAGAGAATTTTAATTGGAGAATAATAGTAATTTTAAAAATATATTTTTTCGGAAAAAATTGTTGACCCAAGGTAGGTTGTTCCTTAAACATATTTTTCCACGAGTCATACTGGGTCGGTGCAATAATTTTCATACAAGCAGGAACGACCGGGCCAGAAAATTTCTGGCGGTGCAGACTTCTAGGAAGAATAAAGCACAAGTCCAGAAATAAGTTCGATTCGGCCCGGCCCGAGCCTCCATTGAAAGCAAGGCCTGAGCACGACCCAGAAAAACTGATGATCAGACTCGACCCGTCCCGAGTCGGTTTAGGCCTCTAAATGGCATTTGAATGGGAAAAACGTGTTCTTAACGGCTGGAAAATTTTAAAAATACGTTGTGAAAAAAATTGAGTTTGAGTTGTAAATTTCGTTCAAACTCGCGGATTTTTTGAGCTTTCGTTCAGTTCACGCTCGTTTATCAAAAAGTGAATCAAGTTCAACTCAAAGTTCACAGAAAGTGAGCTAAACTCGTGAACTTACGTTCACTGAACGCGTTCGTACCCAACACTGTTCCAGATTGGGGACTTTTTTGTCCCCAGACTGTTGATTGTCACCACTTTTTTGAAATAGAAATATTCGGCCTATTTAAAAATAGATTAAAAATTGTGAAAAATAAGACGAGTTATACTATTTAAAAAAAGTGGTGACAGTCAAATAATCTGAATTAAAAAAAGCCCCCAATCTGGCGACACTGCCTAGACAACCTCCAGTCAGTGATAGTAAGAAGTAGTATCATACCTGGGCAAACCGACACCAATAAAAACAAATAGAAAATATTTACCCGATGTTTGAGAGAAATCGTTCATCAATAAGTCGCTTAACAAAGCCGAAATTTTCTATTTCAGTTTACTGGTGGAAGTTTTCCTCGTAGGTATTCAGAAACTTTTGATCCTAATTATAATAAACAAGTCCCATTTGTGGCAACCTCCTCCGTTATTTTACTCGTAACTGGCCGAAAATGCACTATATGTCTCCTCCTATCTATTAATAACTCTATTTTTAAATATTGTGATCATTTCTATTGGAATTTTCTTTTAGAAATTCGCGCCATCTGTAACAAGACTATATTTTTAAAGTTAGTATCAAGCTTCCGAGCAACGCCGGCCGTGTTAGAGTGTTAACTATTAAAAGAAAATACACCGAAGTATTACCTCGGTCTTAAAGCTAAATATATTAAAGTTATACATTACACCAGTATTCAGCATATATTCTGGTATTATATTGGGAAATCCCCAGATCTCGGTAGAAGATAACGTATTCTTTAGGGATTTAAGAACAGCCTTATTATGCCTAAACAAATTTAAACCCCCCTTTTTAAAAACAGATTATCTTTACATTCAATCGCAGAATAATGGTGAATCTCTATGATCAAATAAGGACTAAATTTCTTCAAGAATAAATGATAATCAGGATTTAGGGGTACGTTTTGGATTTATTAATACAGGTTTCCAACACATCAAGGAATTTCTCAGTCTTTAGTTCAGATGAACACCAGTAATTTTTAAAAGAAAAACTATCTTTCTGCAATCGCGCAATTATATAAATCGAGTTTTTCTGCATAAAAATACTGGCATATTACCTGAAATTGTAGAACACCTTTAATATACAAGGTGTTCAGGGTGTTTCAGAACAGCCGCTACAAAGTTTCAGGAGAGATAGACAACACCTATGGTAGAGCACATAGCAGTGCATAATCTGAAATGCTTTCCTGTCGCGGTAGTGATCACACGAAACACCAGAAAAGAAAGACACGAAAAGGGTGAGAAATCATGTTTATTATTCTTAGTACAGCACAAAACTAAGAAATGAGAACAAAAAAAAGAGAGGCAACGATCGTCATCAATGAAGGTGATATAAATATGATCCCGGGCCGTGATACAGGCATCACATCTCCAGCGCATGGAAGATATGTTCTCGAAAATACCGGGAGTGTTCCGAATTTCTCCAGAAGCTTCCACAATGCGTGCAACAAGTTCCTAACACCGTCCCGCATTGTCTCACCTTTTTTTCAGTACAAAGATTGATAAGTATGTTTTCTGACCCTCTGCGTGTACTACCCTTCTTCTGTTTTGTGTCGTCACTACCGCTATAGGAAAGAGTTTCTAACCATGCATTGCTATATTATTTCCCATCCTCTGGGTGTAATCTACCTCTCCTGAGCATTTGTAACTGTTGTGCTGAAACACCCTATATATCTAGAATCTTATTTTTTAAAAGTATGCAAGAACAGAAGCATCCCCATTACTTCATACCGTTACGTATTAGTTTCATATTTAGTTGGAAGTTACGCGCGGCGGCGTTTCACGCCGCGTTGGCACTCCTTAACCCCTTGAGGGGCAAGCAAAAATGACTCTAAATATTGAATTCCCACCAGAATAATCGAAAATTTTCATTTTTAAATAAGGAAAAGATATTTTTCGACGATTTTCCTCCAAAGTTAAAAATATAAAATTTAGTAAAAATTTTCTGGTGAGAAACTTGTTTAAATTAAGTGGGATATATTTTATCCCTACGCCCCTCAAGGGGTTAAGCACCGCAATGTCATGTCATGTCATCATGTTGTTATTAACCCCTTAGATATTGCGCCCGATAAGTGTAGACTACTTTTTTAAAATTCAGCTGGTTTGATTGTCATCACTTTTTTAAGTAGAAAAAATCACCTTATGTAATGGCAGATAAAATGATGCGAGAATAAAGCCAATTACACTATTTTAGAAAGCTGGTGGGAATCAAACAATCTGAATACAAAAAAGTAGCCGAAACTTCTCGTGAAAGTGACGGCCGCGAAAATTAAGGGATTAATAGATTATAGAGTGCATAATATTAATCGTTCATTTTCAGAGACACAGAGAAGATTCCTGTTAAAGGCCTGACTAAGATCGATAATGGCTTGAAGTACGTTTTCCTATGGGGTATGGTATTTAAACTGATCCAATATTGAGTGTATTAGGTAGTATAGATAGCATTCGGGCTACACGAAAGACGTTGCACACACAGATAAAAACAGCAATTGCTGAAAAGGGATATTTACTGAGTTATGTGTTTTTTAAATTGGTTACTAAAATTTCTCATTAAAGTCAAGAAAAAAATGAAATTTCTTAATAACATTCTGCTAGTGTTGAAAAGTATTTCATAATCTATGCTTTATGCGAGATTTTTCGTTGTTCTTTATTATATATATTAAAAATAAAATTGTTTAATTAAATCAGTAGAACAGTAATTTTTTTCAAACTGGTTAAAAAAGTGTCCAAGCCAGGATTTGAACCAAGAACCGTTTGGCTAAAGCTGCTAATGCATTGCTACAGGACTAATGTAATTAACTGTCCAGCGTTTACAGTAGTTCTCTTATCTTTTATTTATGAGTATTATTAGATTAAGTATCCAACGTTTAATGGATTTTCCTTTGCTTGTGATTTATTCTGTGTAATTTTGCATAAAGCGGGGGAGTCATATACTCTAGATTCTACCAATTTCGAGTGAAATAACTGAGGAGGTTGTCGGTCTGCTGACTTTTTACATCTAATTAACAGTTTCTCATTACTACAGAAGCCAAATTCCACCAGTAAATTTTGTATAGAAAATTTCGGCTCATTTTAGCAGCTTATTCATCAAAAATGTATCTTATGATAAAAGTTTCTAATACTTTCTACTGGTAGGAGTTACCCCGGGTATTTTAATTTATTTCACTGGCACTGACAGGAGGTTGTTTAGGCTGTCACAATATGCCGGAAACGCAGGACCTGATTACAACAGAAGGAAACGTCCATCAGTAAAAATAAATAGCTCTTTTTGGCTATAATCATGACTGGAGTACTGTTATTATAAGGCGTTTAACCCCTTAACGCTCGAATTAAATTACGGTTGAATAATTCAAATTGCTTATTGGCACCACTTTTATGAAAAAGAAATATTCACCTTATTTAATGACAGTAAAAACGATACTAAAATATACCCAATTTCACTATTTTATAAAACTGGTGGGAATCAAACAATTTGCGTAAAAGACACAGCCCAAGAATATCTCGTGAGCGAGAATTAAGGGGTTAAAGAAGGAGAGCAGTGTTGCCAGTTGGCTACTTTTTTTTAATTCAGATTTCTTGATTGGCACCACTTTTTTGAAACGGCAAAATTCACTTTGTTTTTGCGTTAATTAATATGTCATTAAATAAGGCACATTTTACCATTTCAAAAAAGTGGTGCCAATCAAGAATCTGATTTAAAAAAAATGGTAGCCCATCTGGCAACACTGATTGAGAGGCACTTCCATACAAATTTACTGGTGGAAGCTTGTCCAGACTGTAATGAACCACTGAAAACCGGTTGCAATTGGAGCTTCACTATTTTGAGGATACAATATTTCCTCTTTATTCATAGTTCCATGGTGTGGCTGATTCAGATAACAGACCAAATTTTATAACAGTAAAGGTTTCTCTGTGAATTTTGTGTCCGTCAGTCCAGGATACCTCAGTGTGCAGAACAGAAGCTTCAGCCAAAAGAGCCCTACTTCGGATCCTGACCTTGATACATTTTCACACAGTTTTCGAAAATCACGACTCGTGTTATTTAATAATTATGTGTACCCAGCGTTTACTGTACTGTTATCAGCGATTTTTGAGTAGAAATAATTTTCAGAAATTGATATAAAAGATTATTTCATAATAAAGAAATTATAGTAATACAAATAAATGAATAAACTATACCTTTTCCAACTTTCTTATTAAAGAAATATGAATATGAAAGAGTTTTTTTCTTTTATGTTAAATCTTATTTGAATAGAAACTGCTGACAAGCATTTATAAATTCTCAAATATATTTTCCTTTTGAAATAACGAGTGATTTATTTTAAAATGAATACTTTAGAATCATATTGAATATAATTTAGAGATTTAAGAAAGTTTTTTTTCTTGACATTGAACCCAAAAAAGCGATATTTAATCATGCGATTTTTTTTCTTTTTAAAATTTATCGACTTTCAAAAAATTTCTTAGTGAAAGTGTTGTTATAAAAGTACTTCCTTTAAACGCAACCTTATATTTTATTGGAACTTTCCCCAGTTTTGCATTTATTTGATTTAAATGGAGTAAAAAAGGGTGATGGGTACTTAACCTCCTTCGGGATCATTGGTGCATATATGCATCTTAAAAAGATGCTTATAAAACTTGTTTTTGACCATTAAAAAAAGTAGAATTTTCCTTATTTAATTAAGACATTTTGTAGATTGATAAACTAAATGAAATTAGTTGACAAAAAGTGGTGTAAATCGAATAAAATTCATGTAAAAAATGCTGGTCCCGAACGGGTTTAGCCTTGAAATTCGTAACCACCTGCTCCGATAATAAGGAAATATTGTTTTTATAACCCCATGTGCATTAACCACGAGTGTGACTCACAGTGTTGCCAGGTGTACCACGTAAATCAGGGCTCCAAATGCTGTGGACACCAATAATTTCTTACAGTTTATTTCACCATTTTTAATCTCAGATAATTCTGTCGTTAGCTAATGGGAAGAAACTTACTTTAAATTACTGACACCCAGAGCATTTGGAGCCCCGACTTACGTAGGAAGACTGGCAACACTGACTCAGTGTTACCAGTGATCTACTCTTTTTAGGTGAATTCGTAATTATATAAATATGTAGCACCTATAGTCGTCGTTCAGTCCGTCTGTCCGTCCGTCCGCATATAACACAGCAAAAGCTTCCCAACCGAATGGTCTGAAATTTTAAATATATGATTGTTGCAAAATTTTCTCGAGCCATTTCAAATTTTATGAAAATCGGAAGTATAGTTTAATTACAGGGACAATAAAAAGTTTTTCTTTACATTAGTACCAATGGGAAAAATTATTGCAAGTGCATTTTAATGATGGTACAGCCTTCCGAAAGGTCTGAAATTTTAAATATATAATTGTTGCAAAATTTTGTCGAGCCATTTCAAATTTTATGAAAATCGGATGTATAGTTTAATTACAGGGACAGTCAAAAGTTTTCCGTTTTATTACGGGAAATGGGGAAAAAAATATTGCAGTGCATTTTAACCCCTTAATTCTCGCTCCCGTCAATATCTCGGGCTGAGGTGTCGTTCGTTATTTCTCGTGCCCGTCATATTCTCGGGCTGGAGATTTAATTGCTGGAAAATACTTCTGAAACCAGAAAAATTGAGCTGGAATTTCCATTTGAAGTCTTTGAATATTAGCACTCTGGTTAGATTTGTACGATCTATAATTAGCCATATATTTGTCATAGATTTGTAATATTTTTGTCATTTTGATATGGATTCTGATAAATCATGCCTTTCAGATGATAACTGGAATATTAGCCCCTTCACGGTCGCTTAATATTTGAAAAAACCATCAAAAGTGTACCTATTTTTTTATTACAGAAATTGAATAATTATAAGGTTTCTAAATAAAATATGCAATTAGTTTATTTTTAAGGCGAAAAAACAATATTTTATAGCCATATTCACATTTGTATAAAAGCCATCATGCGAGAATTATGTGTCTTAACCTCTTAAGCTCCGCTACCGATAACTGTAGGCTACTATCTTTTAATTCAGATTGTTTGACTCCCACCAGTTTTTTTTAAAATAGTGTAAATGGCTATATTTTCGCATCATTTTATCGGTCGTAAACTACGGTGGTGGGAATCAAGCAATCTGAATAATAAAAAAAGTAACCTACATTTATCGGAGGTGGAGCTTAAGAGGTTAAGACACATAATTCTCGCATGATGGCTTTTATACAAATATGAATATGGCTATAAAATATTGTTTTTTGTCTTAAAAATAAACTAATTGCATATTTTATTTAGAAACCTTATAATTATTCAATTTCTGTAATAAAAAAAATAGGTACACTTTTGATGGTTTTTTCAAATATTAAGCGACCGTGAAGGGGTTAATGATGTTACAGACTATGCACTTATGAAGTGCAAAAAATATACATTCAGTACAACATGTGGTGCTTAAAATAATTATAAATCTAGCTATAATACGAACGCACCTCATTTGCCACGTTTGACGAGCAATTTCCAACTTGTTTAATTCGGATTTCTTCATTGGACCCACTTATGGTAAAATTTCCCTAGTTTTTGCCATAATTCATATGTCATAATAAGGCGAATTTTACGATTTCAAAAAAGTGGTGCCAATCAAGAAATCTGAATTTTAAAAAAATAGACCACTGACAACATTGCACTCAATCGTGCAAAGTACGCGAAAGCAGATTTTCTAAAACTTTCTATTTTGATACCACTGCTTTAATCCCTTAACCCTCCGTCTACCAGACGGGTCCATTGGACCCGACAGGTACATACAAAATATTCATTCAAACCAGAAATTTCTTTAAAATAAACTAAGTATATAAACCAGACAATAATAAGGTAAATAAATAAGTTAAATAGTTTTAAATAAAAATTCTGGTGTAGAACGTTTTATTAAAACTTGAATAAAATTCCCGGTAGATCTAGGGTTAACTGTTTTTCCCGACTGCCGCTCGGGCAAAAAGAGTTTGCTATCTTCGATACTAAAAGCTTTTGGATACCACTCAATTTTAACTGTAATCTTTGGTTTGTTAACACATTGTATGCGGGACACGTAAAAATATGGTTTTGCGAATTGGGGACAGAAATTTTTAGTGGTACCGGAAATTTTGTATGGTCGAAAAAAGAAGGTGTAAATCAAGCATTCTTGTTTCTTATTGGTTGTGAGCAGGTTTTAATTTACAGTGGCATTTGTGAACGTAAATTTAGTGCTCATTTCCGAAAAATTGCCCGCATACAATTTTCAATTCTACAAAGCCAAATGTTTTAGCAAAAAAAGAGTGGGCCCGGTCCATATTTTTAATTTATTGTGTCAAAAAAATGCAGTTAAGGGGTTAAAACCCTAACATTTATTGCATTTAGCCTATTGTTGCAGATGTTAAAGGAATCTTCCACGATTTTGATGTGAAATGGTGGTTGGAAATGTAAAAACTAGTTTTGAAACGCTGCGAAACAGTGTTGCCAGTGGGCTACATTTTTAATTCAGATATCTTGATAGCCACCACTTTTTTGAAACTGTAAAATTACCTTTGTTTTCGCCTTAATTAATATGTCATTAAATAACGCGCATTTTATCATTTCAAAAAAGTGGTGCCAATCAAGAAATTGAATTAAAAAAAAGTAGCCAATCTGGCAACACTGCTGCGAACCCTGAGTAAACTTTTTCGAGTGAAACTCGCGGTGATGAGCGCGGACATAACTTGGGCAACTTCTCATTACATCAAACTTCCACCACTAATTTTAAACTGTTATTTTTACCTTAATAAACCACAGTGAGTAATTACGATAATTTTATTAAAAAAAACAGTTGTTTAAATATGTATGATTCATTTTTTCGCGTGTGTGAAGTCGGCACCTATGCTCGTGGTAAGTAAGATATTAATTTATCAATTAGTTAGGAGCATGGCTTGTGGTTTATGCAAAGGCAATGGGATTAAATAATCATTCTAAGTGCATAACTAATTTAAATAAATAAAACCATATATTTAAAGATATTTTGATTGTTTTTGTGCAATTTAGTTTGAACAATCAAAACCAAAACATACCTAGCAGGTGTCGCATGTGAACGATCAAATTTTGCTTTTACTGCAATACTTTAAATGTTTCAAACTTCTAAATACCGCAAATTTTCAAGTTTTACACCATCGAACAGAGTCTTAAATGTACTTTCAAATACAATTTGTTTGAAAACTTTATCGAAATATATTCAATTTTTATTGTTTTTTTAAATAATTTTCAAATATCTATAGCGTGTAGACGATTGAGAAAGGTAAATCCATTTGCACAAAGGGACGGTGGGCGTTAATTTTTTTTCCTTTAATTTTCATCATAGAAATAAAAAATATTGTGCATATATACATTTCATCATAAGTGTATAAAACACCTTAAAAGAAATTTCCAATCTTTGTATAATTTGAAGATATTTAGAAAAAAATTAAAAATTTAAAGTGAAATTTTAAAATGCTCTGGGTGTCATAATTTTTTAGATATGACCTTGCTTTTGCATTTTAATCACTTTAAACATAGATACCAACATCTCATAATTATTCCGGAGTTTGATCCAAAATTTGCATTGCCGAACCGGAAAAAATATATAAGAAAACGTGCCTTCTTTCTAAGAGGTACATTTTCGATTTCATTTTAAAATTTTTAGTTAAATAAAATTTCTGGTTGAAAACGTGTTCATCTTTGATCAGACTCCGGAATAATTAAGAGATGTTGGCATCTATGCTTAAAACTCTATCGCAAAAAAATCTAAGCATCGATTTTTTAATCTCTTGCATAGTTAATTTTTTAGAATTTTTTTCTTAATTCCTTGTCGATTTTCATCAAAATTTTGCCTTTTAAACCGTTGGGGACGTGCGACCGATATTCGTGCCGCGTAAGGTGCTCAGAATCCGTGATTATTGTCACCAGTAAATTTTTATTGTAAATTTTGCCTTATTTAATCCGAGCATTTTCCCTATTCAATAAGGCAAAATTTTCTGTTTTAAAAAACCGGTGATAAAATATTAAAAATTCTGTAAAAGACGCTCGTCCCGAAGGTGTAAATAATGAAGTTATTAATAAAGAGGAGGAGACATTTAGTATTCTGTCTACCAGTTGAGACTGAAGTAACTGAGGAGGTTGTCACAAGATGGTGGCTGCATTCTTTAAATTGGATCTTCAGTTTCTGATTACCGCAAAGGCAAACGTCCCACCAGTAAAACTTAATAGAAAATTTCGTTTTAGTTAAGCGTCTTATTCATGGAATTTCTTCTGAAAAGTGACGTAAAAATTTCTATTTGTTTTCACTGGTGTCAGTGTGCCTTGTAAAACTGTCAGTTTGCTTCCCTGGTTGTCACAATATGGCGGAAACACAGGGTCTGACTACCGCCAAAGTAAACTCCTACTAATAAAAATGAAAATCAATCCGTTTCTACCATTATTTATGACTGAAATTTTCCAATAATAAGACGTTTAAATAAGTTGAAAATTTCTATATAAATCTGCTGGTGGAAGTTTTCACCGGCGGTAAGTAACGCCTGCGATAGCGGTTACAGTTGAAGCATCACTATTTTAAGGGTATGTCAGTTCCTCTTTATTAACACTTAATTGCACGAATTATTCTTTTAGAATTGTGTTTTTATTTTTATATTAAGGATTAGACACCAGAAATATTAAGATAGATTTTTAACTTTATTTAGTAGCATGATTTTGTAATTATTTGAGAATTAATATTTCTATATAAATATAGTGGTTGTAAGAACTTAATTCATGTATTAAAAATTAAATAAAAAAGGTGATGAAATTTATATCACTATGCAATTAAGGGTTAATAGTTCCATGGGGTAAATACGTTAAAAATCAAATTTAATTATCTTAATGAAGTTGAATTTCTAAATGAATGCTGTATTCCTTTGTAAACAATATCAGTGTTCTTCCTTATTAAAATTTGATCAAAAGTTACGACGCCTGGAGAATTTTAAAAATCTAAAAACGTTGAAAAATCAGTTGTGAGAAAAGCAGACTAAAAACATATTAACACTAGAACCGCCATAGCGGTCATTATGACCGATAAAAAAGAAAATATTTCGATTCGAACTATAAAATAAGTTAAATATGTACCACGGAGAAATAAGTTAAATAGTTTTAAATAAAAATGCTGGTATAAATTCATTTTACAATACTTTCGGCGGTTCTAGTGTTAAAAGGCCGAAAAATAGCTATTTTACAAAATTCAAATGCTTGCAACTTTGTGAAAAATAATTGCATCTACATGCTATTTTTGGCAAATGGCTCAGAACAAACTGGAGAACAGTTATATGCACAAAACGTATTTTCTATTTTAAAGACGATTTTTGCTCAACTAAAGGTCCACGTTCCTCTTAAATTAATACTAAAATAGCTCATGAAAATATAGTTTTTCATACGTTTCAAAATTTTATTTCAACGCATCATTGCTGTTTTTCATATAAATATGATTTTTAGTATCGGTAACGGGCATTCTAAAACATACATATAAAATGTAAAAAGTCAATTAGAATTATCAAAAGAAAAAAAATAATAGATCTGCACGAGACTTTCTCATGGCAATATCTGAGATTATTTGCTGATAATTATTTTCATTAATTGCATTTTTTTAGATGGAAGAAGCGTTTTAACAATGTATCAGTATACTACACCGAAGGCCGCTTCAGAACCTCTCGAAAATACTACTTCTCTTTCATCCAGATGGCTTTTGCTCGTGCAGAAAATAAAGGATGCTGGCTTAAGAAATAATATATGTGATGGTTTTCAGCTACGTTCTGTTACCGGGGAAACCCGGTTTACACCCTAGATTTTATAATAACAAAATTGGATGTTTATAAGTCATTAACCACTCAGTGGTACCTCTGTGGTTCACTTATTAACCTTCTGTACTTTTATATTCCTGCAATGACAGTATATTTTTATAAAAAAAGTCAGAATATTATTCATTCATAAACGGTGTCTTGAATTATTTTTTCTTCCATATTTTTAACCCCTTCGGGACGGGAGCCTTTTACGAAATTTTTAATCTTTTGTCACCGTTTTTTAAAAACAGAAATTTGTGTCTTCTTGAATCGAGATAATGCGCTGATTAAAGAAGGCAAATTTTACAGTAAAATTTTACTGGTGAGGAAAAACAAGGATTCTGAGCGCTTCATGCGGCACGTATACGTGTCGCTCGTCCCCAAGGGGTTAATGTGGGAGAGACTTTCTTAACCTCTTGAGGGGCGCTGGTATTTTTATGAAACCACTTAATTTTAATTCCCAGATGACACTTTGGCACCGGAATTTTAGTGAAAAACATTTCGGTTTGTCATATATGTGAAATATAGCTTTTGTTCATATAAAATTTGTTTTCAAATTCTGGTGTCATTCATTAATTTCAACGCTTTAGCAATGAAACTGCTTTGCCCCTTAAAGGGCAAAATGTAAAACTTATGTATTAACCCGTTGGGGACGAGCGACACGTATACGCGCCGCATGAAGCGCCAATGGAGTTATGAATAAAGGGGAGGAGACATATGATGTACTGTCTACCAGTTGCGAGTGAAGTAACTGAGGAGGTTGTCACAAGATGGCGGTTGCTTTTTTAAAATAGGATGTACAGTTTCTGATTACAGCCCGCACAATCTTCCCACCAGTTAAATTGAATGAGAAATTCCGTCTCATTTAAGAGTCTTATTCACGGAAATTTTTTCTCATAAATGTGGTAAAAATTTCTGTTTGTTTTTATTGGTGTCAGTTTGCTTTGTAAAACTGTCAGTTTATTTCCCTGGTTGTCACAATATGACGGAAACGCAGGGCCTGACTACCGCTAAAGAAATCTTCCACCAGTAAAAATGAGAATCAATTTCTACCGATATTTATGACTGACATTTTTCATAAAAAGGCGTTTATATACGGAGAAACTTTCTATATACTTTTACCGGTGGAAGTTTCCACCAACGGTAATCAAATACTGTAAAAGCGGTTACAGTTGAAGCTTCACTATATTAAGGGTATGTCAGTTCCTCTTTATTAATAGTTCCATGGAAGCGCCCAGAATTCTTGTTTTTCCCCACCAGTAAAATTTTACTGTAAAATTTGCCTTATTTTATCAGCGCATTGTTTCCATTCAGGAAAACAAAAATTTCTGTTTTTAAAATACGGTGACAAAAGATTAAAAATTTCGTAAAAGGCTCCCATCCCGAAGGGGTTAAGAAAGAGGAATAACGTCGACAAACACAAATATAATTATGTCTAAAACGCATACAGCTGTTTTGAAGATTCTAAGGGTCCATCATCCGAACACTACACCAAGAGCCGCTAGCAGAACCTTTCGAAAATACTACCCTTTTCCTTGGAGTGCCTTTAGCTCGTGCAGAGGAAAAAGGATGCTGACTTGAGGAATAATATATGTGATGGTTTTCAGCTACGTTCTGTTACCGGAGAAACCCGGTTTACACACTAGTTTTTATAATAACAAAAATTGGCTGTTTATAAGTCATTAACCACTTAGTGGTACCTCTGTGGTTCACTTATTAACCTTCTGTACTTTTATATTCCTCGAATGACAATATATTTTTATGAAAAAAGTCAGAATATTATTCATTCATAAAACTTGTCTTGATTTATTTTTTCTTCCATATTTTTAATGTGGGAAAGACTTTCTTAAATGTAAAACGTGAGTATTAAGAAAGAGAAACAACGTCGATAAACACAAATAGAAGTATGTAAAAAACGCCTACAGCTGTTTTGAAGCCACTAATGGTTCATCATCGGTGCTTACCACTAACAAGACAGTGGGGGACCTTTTTGACTCCTACCATATTAATATCTTTCGGTTCGGACCAGAAATTTCTTTGTAAAATCAGTTTAAAAGATGCAAAAAAGAAAAATGTTAAAAAAATGTTAAACAGATTTAACCCCTTGGGGACAAGCGACACGTATACGTGTCGCATGAAGCACTCAGAATCCTTGTTTTTCCTCACCAGTAAAATTTTACTGTAAAATATGCCTTATTTAATCAGCGCATTTTCTCGATTCAAAAAGACACAAATTTCTGTTTTTAAAAAACGGTGACAAAAGATTAAAAATTTCGTAAAAGGCTCCCGTCCCGAAGGGGTTAAGTGAGAATTCCGGTGAAAAATATTTTTTTATAAAACATGAGTAAACTTTCTGGTCGTTGTAGTGTTAAAATTAAAGATAAAATTTATTTAAAGCAGTGAATTAAAAGGGAGGTGACAGAATGCCTCATAGGTCTCCCTGTGTGCACGTGAGATCGACTCTGCGGTTGTTTGTCAACTGTAAATCCCATTTCGCCGGTGGCAGTCGAGAAGTGAGGTACGCCTGTCTGGCACCCTGTCATACCCCCTTTTAATCCACTGTTTTAATTTAATTTTATCTGTAATTCTAAGCACTGATCATGTACCCTTAGAATCTTCGAAAGACCTGTATGGGTTTTATTCATACTTATATTTGTGTTTATCGACGTTGTTTCTCCTTCTTAATATATGGGCACAAAGTACAATCGTCCCCCTTTTTATGTAAAACACAAATCTGTTGGTCTGTTGGGAGAAAATTTACTTTTCAAAAGGGCAGTTTATTCTGTTTTTTTTATTATTATTTTAATTTAGTTTTGAAATTACAATACGTCATTACAGTTTGAAAATTTCAAAAATTGAAATTTTCCCTTCAACTAACTAAAAAATTTGAAGTAGTTAATTTTGTTTTATTTATTAACAAGTGTATTAACTATAGAAAAAAAACAGGGGACGGTAAAAAATAAATTCTTCACATAAAATCTTTTATGAATTTTTATAGCAAAAAAAGCTGTGTATAAAATATTTCATATCATTTTTTTATAACGAAGGGGGAAAGATGAATATGGGGCAATTTTTCCTTTTCATGTGCAATATTACTTGTATAGAAATTGATGACAAGTATTCATTAGATTCTAAAACTCATTTTCCATTCACTATATTGAATGATTTATTTAAATTAGATACTGTAGATTCATGTTCAATACACTTCAATAACTAAGAGGTTTTTATAGTCATTTGAAAAAAGTGAAGCTCATACATATGATTAATTTTTTTAAATAATCCATTTGAAAAATATTTTTTTGACGAAAACTATTTATAATTTTTTTCTTTAGATGCAATACTACATAATGTATATTCTTTATTTCTCCAGTTTTGTATAAAGTGTATTTAAATATGTCAAAATAAAGTTTTAATTATAAATACCTTTTATGATTTTTTTAAAATATATATCTCATACATTCGATTTCAAAGATACATACTAATTTTTTTTTAATTCATAGTAAAATTGTATTTTTTTATGTTCAATTTTGTAAGAAAACTCCAGATCCTTTTTGTTTTGTAAAATTCCTTTGTTTAATTTGAAATTCACTTAGAAGTTTTTGATTTTATAAAGTATTTAATCCTTTTACCACGACATTTTTTTACTGAAAAAAAAAATAGATTATTATTAAAATAAAATCATGTTCTTAATTCCTTTTTTCTTCTAAATTTGCAATGCATAAATGATTTTTTGCTATTTAAAACATAAGTATGTTAGGAAATGTTTTGCATTTCTAAAGTGGAATTTATTTTTTGTTTTTATGCTTTTAATTTAGTTTTTATTTCAAAATATGTGATTACAATTCGAAAAGTTCAAATAAGGAAATTTCAGCAAGGAATCCTCGAGAACAGGATAAATGTTAATTTTATTCCTTTTTTTACTACAAAGTTGTCAGCTTGGCCTTCTTTCTTTATTCAGATAAATGGTTTTCGGAATTAATACTATACCAGATGTGAAGGCGTCTACCTTCACATATTACTGTTAATTGTGTCCCCCCCCCCTTTAACCCCTTAACGCTCGAATTAAATTACGGTTGAAAAATTCAAATTGCTTATTGGCACCACTTTTATGAAAAAGAAATATTCATCTTATTTAATGATAGGAAAAACGATTCTAAAATATAGCCAATTTCACTATTTTATAAAACTGGTGGGAATGAAACAAGTTGAGTAAAAGACACAGCCCGAGAATATGACGGGAGCGAGAATTAAGGGGTTAAAATTACGCCTTTTTAAATTCTTGAATTTAATTATCTGTCTGCTGTTGGATTTAATCTATTTTTTATCGCTCTTTTCCCTGTCATAAATTAAGCAGTCAATTCTCAGTCTGTTTAATATTTTAACCGCAGCGCACAGCATTTAAAAGAAAAGAAATACGATTCCTGCCTAGCAACAGCGTTCTAATTTTCATCCTTGTGCCTTACTTTTGATAATATGCACAAATTAGTCAGACATGTACTTCTAAATTTTGTAACCGTTAGTCCAGATGCAATATATTAGTCATTTCATTATTGTTACTCTGCTTTATTTTGTTTTATTTTATTAACGTTCGCTTGCTGGCATTACAGTCTCGTGAGATTTTTAGCAACCCCTATAGAGGGTTACTTTGCGGTCTCTGAACCATAATTCCTACGCAATCAGTTGGCGGTAAATAATTCATATTACTCTTTTACGTCCCCCATCCAATTTTAAGTAAGGTACTCTGACCACATGTCTTCACTCACTTTATTCTCACCATATAGCATACGTAATTGGCGAAATTGTATATGTACTCTTGCCAATACTCGATCAATTGGAGAAAATGTAATTGAGATCACTTCCTTTTTGACTCTCATTCTGTGAGCATAAAAAAAATGTAACAATAACACTCTCTCTCCAACGTTCGGCTCCTGCCGAGGGCTCGCCTTGTGAATAATACTCCGATCCTGGTGTCCAATTGGTCAATAAAGAATTATTGCAGTATTCGACTGGTCTGTCTCTGGAATATAGACTAATTCGTTCTTTTAATTTTGTTTCACATCATTCTCAACAGCAACATCTATCCGGACAACTCAAATCAACTGTACAGAAATCCCACAGCTTCTGTACACCAGAAATTCTGATCCCCCCCCCTCCCCCCCCGAAATGACAAAACGCTTTTCATTAACAAAAAATACTATTAAAAAATTCTGCTATTAATTCGGAATTTCTAAATCAAAATGCATGACAAACAGACCCTTCCGATTAACTATACAAAATTATTAAGCTGTAAAATTAGATTAACTTTTTCATTCAAAAATATAAATTTTATAACAAGATGTTAGTGGATAAATATCTTTTTAGCGAGATTTTTTTACTTTGAAAAACAGGGAATCTGAAAGAATTTTATAATAAATGTTTTAATTATGACATATTTCGAGACATACAATACAAAATGCAACATCACAATCGGCGTCAAAACGCATCCCCAAACTGTAATATTCATAGACTTAACACGGAAATGCCAGTTAAAATTTTCTGATTTCAGTAGTTTTCCAGCAATGAAATCTCCAGCCCGGAAATATGAGGGGCACGCGAAATAACGAACGACACCTCAGCCCATGATATTGACGGGTGCGAGAATTAAGAGGTTAAAAACGATGTTTCTCTTCCTGCTAATTTTCGAAAATATTTCCAAAAAGTTTTTATAGTGTATAAATTAGTGTTTTGAAATCTGAAAATCGATTTTTAGGATGGATTAATTCATAATAAACGTTTCAAACATCGTAATTTAATTTATAGCGTAATAAAAATAATATTTATTTTAAATATTAATGTTAATGCTGTTATTTATCATGTTTGTCTGTACAATAAGTTTGTTGCAACAAGCGAAAATAATTGTCAGCAGAAAAAGCTTTGTTGCAGAAGAATATATACATAATTTTTCTAAATCTCGAAAGTATATTGGTTCCCGAAGTTCCTAAATATAAACAAGATGGAAATTGCTCGTCTAACGTGAGAAATAAGGTGCGTTCGTACTATAACTATATTTATAAAAAAAAATTGCACCCCATATTGTACTGAATGTATATTTTTTTGCACTTCATAAGTGCATAGTCTATGACATCTTTAAAATGCACTTGCAATAATTTTTTCCCTTTGCCCGTCAGGTAACGGGAAAAAAAAATGACTGTCCCTGTAATTAAACTATACATCCGATTTTCATAAAATTTGAAATGACTCGACAAGATTTTGCAACAATTATATATTTAAAATTTCAGACCATTCGGAAGGATGTAACATCATTAAAATGCGCTTGCAATAATTTTTTCCCATTGACCGTAATGTAACGGGAAATTTTGACTATTCCTGTAATTAAACTATACATCCGATTTTCATAAAATCTGAAATGGCTCGACAGAAATTTACAACAATTATATATTTAGAATTTCAGACCATTCGGTTGGGTAGTTTTTGCTCTGTTATATGCGGACGTACAGACAGATGGACTGAACGAACACTATAGGTGCTACATATTTATATAATTACGAACGCACCTAAAAACGGTTTTGGGAATAATCGGTATCTCTGAAGAGGTCATTGTATATTTTCGTTCCTGATTATATCGTAATTTCTAACAACGTGAAATTAAACCTGTACTTCCGGATACTTCCGTAAACATCAAATTAAATATATAATGTCACCTGAAAAAAACATTTATCGTTAAGAACGGCTGTTACCGGAATCAAATTGACCAACATATTACGAAAATTCAGTTGAATGTCGGCAAGTATGTTATAAGGTTAGTTGGGGTAACTAGAACCACGAGGTAACTGGGCCATAGGCAATTTTATAAAACACTATTTGTGTTTTTTAAGTTTTAGCTTTTGTGAACAATACCCCTTAATCTGTACTTCCTAAAACAACGTGGATCAACTCAATCATAAATCTCACTTTGCTGTGATAGGTTGTCAAAAATTTACGTAACTTTTTTAAAAAACAACGTCTATATGGTTGAACTTCCTCGGCTGATTATTAAAATACTGTAAGTACGTTTATTAAACAATCATTCTTTTTTTAAATTAGACATGTAACTATAATACATTAATATTATTAAGCATCTATACATATTTACTTCATGTTTCAAATGTAAGCCCGGTGTCCCAGTTACCCCATAAATTTTTCAAGAATGGGGTAACTGGGATATGTATCCGGGGTAACTGGACCATGCTGGATCCAGTTACCCCAATAGTTTTAAATATATATATATATTTTTTTTTTGTGTGTTTCTCTTAGTACGGGAAGTAAATTTCTCCATTGATTTTTGCTCACAATAAAGAAAATGATAGAATACCTTATTAAAATTATGTAATGAAATTTAAAAAAAGCATATTGAGTGGTATCAAACCAAATTTCTTGGCCCCTTGAGAGGCGGTGATGCCGTTATGCCATCACTTAATTTTAATTCCTAATTGCCACGTTGGCACCTGAATTTTATAATGAAAATTTCACCTTTATTAAGTACGCGAAAATATACTTTTACTTGTTTTCAGATAGATTCTTTTGTAAATATTGGTGTCATTAAATTATTTCAACATTTCACGAATGGAAGTACCTTGCCCCTGAAATGGAGATAGTCAGACCTTGAAATTGTACTATACACAGGGGTCGCATTCTATAGGGAAACTTTTATCGCTCCTACCACTATTTTGAAAATAATATCTTGATTGCACTTTTCTGTAAGGGTTCTGGTAGGAACAATAAAACTTTCCCTATATAATGCGACCCCTGGATAAAGTACTTAAGTACATACGTAGCCGTTTGTTCATAGATTTGCCTTGCTATTTTTTTCCTTAAAATACCCATGTGACTTTTATACTTATTATCTATACTAAAGTACATAAGTACTTCCTTAAGTTTTATGTTTTTGGTATAAATAAATCTAATGTTTTCACTAAGTGCTTTTTTAGACACATTGACAGCAAAGGTTTACCTTACAACGCTGTTTATTGACATATAATTTACATGATCTGCCTGGTTTAATTTTTTTTAAGTTGTTTACACTTTTTCAAACAGGGCCTGATATCCGATATGTAAAAATATGAACACGTGTGGAACATAGACGCCCCTGGTCCAGTTACCCCATTTTCTGGGGCAACTGGACCCATGAGGAAAGAAAGATGAAATATGCATATTTTTATATATTAAAATGTAATTTTGAGCATTTCTGTCTGATAGAGGAATCCTAACTGAGCACATTTACAGAAGTTCAGACTTTAATTCAAATGAACATTAGTTTTTTGAAGCTGATAATTGTTAGAAGCACCAGAGTCACATTGTAAAATCATGTCCCAGTTGCCCCAACTAATCTTATTGAATTTTCATATATTGTGAAATATTTATTACAGTGTAGTGATTAAAATGTTATTTACAGTCTATTCAGAGAAACTAGTTAACCATTGAAAAAAAAATATATATGGAAACTTAGTTTTTATATATATGTAGGTCTGAACAGACCATGGCTGGGCCGGTAGAATGAAGGCGAACTTTCAAACGGACCAGATCGGCAGAATTAGGACAATTTTTTCAACGGGCCTGGCTGGAACAGTAAACAAAATAAGCGGGCCTGGCCGGCAATTTAACTCTTAAGAACCAGAAGGAAGCTAGTAAGAAATAACCAGTAAGAAGCGAGTTAACCATTGAAAACAAATGGAAAATTTACCATTGTAGAGTAAGAAGTAACCAGTAAGAAGCTAGTTAACCACTGAATAACATATATATGGAAGGATATATTCCGGGCCGATAAACAAAATAAGCGGGCCGGGCCGCTATGTTAACCATTAAGAACAAGCAAGAAGCTAGTAAGAAGCTAGTTAACTACTGAAAAAATGTATAGACAGAAAGTTAACCATTGAAGAGTAAAAAGTAGCCAGTAAGCAGCTAGTTAACCACAGAAAAAATGTATATATGGAATTTTATTTTCCATATATATATATATATGCCTGCGAAGGTCTGGGCTTGGCCCCAGACCTGTACCCGGCAGGCACAATGAAGGCGAACTTTCAAATGGGCCGGACCGATAAACAAAAGCAGGCCAGGTCGGCCAAAAAATTGAACGGGCCTGTCGGGGAAATAAAAAAAAAAATTTAGAAGGACTATCGGCCCGATATAAAAATTTACACGAACCGATACTTTGAATTCTATAACTAACACAGAAGAGCTTAATATATTTACAGAATTGCTGATAGACACAATAAAAACGGCGATGCGAGCCACCTTCCGCCTTAAAAATGTTCGCAAAGCACCTGTTTTTACATTTTGGTCTCCCGAATTAAAATCAAAACGTAATTTACTAACAGCTTTGCGTAAAAAACATAAAAATTTGAAACAGCTAAATTCACCCCGTGAAATTATCCAACAATTCAAATCCTCATACAACAAACAAGCTGCCATTTACAAACGGTCTATTCTTGATGCCAAAAGCGCAGCTTGGAGGTCCTTTTGTTCGCACCAGAAGAATCCCTTTGGTGTTGCACAACAATTCTTTTCTGGGAAGTTCTTCACTCCGGATGAAATCCTCCTAGAGCGGCCTTCTGGCTCCTTGTCGAAACGTAATAATCTCGAATTCCTTACCAAACATCTTCTTGGTGAAACAGTCTATCCTAACTAATAATCTTGACATTAAATATTCGAATTACTCTGATAAACCTTTTTCTAATACGGAACTTCGCGCCACTCTTGGCAAATTCAAGGATAACAAAGCTCCTGGTGCTGACTCTATTGATTTCCGAATTCTCAAACGTTCCTTTAATATATTCCCAGGATTTTTACCCAATGGGCCAATCTCTGTCTTTCTTTCCATTATTTCTCTCTAACTTTGAGACAAGGGGAAGTAGTATATTTCCTTAAGCAAGGGAAGACTCCCTCTGAACCCAGCTCTTATCGCCCGATCTGCCTGCTTCCGGTGTTAGGTAAATTACTAGAAAAATTAATAACTAAACGTCTTATTATTTTCCTCGAATCAAACAAGTTATTAAGTAATAAGCAATTTGGGTTCAGAGAGGGCAGATCATGCGAAAAAGCTCTTTCCGAAATCTTGACTTCCTGTGCTTTTAAAATTAGTGAAGGCAAATACACTTGCCTGGTCTCTCTTGATATTCAAGGAGCTTTCGACAATGTTGAGTGGAGAGACATTCTCCTCCAACTTAGCATTCTAAATTGTCCAGGTAATATTGCTGGAGTCATTCGTTCTTATCTTTCTGAGAGAAGCATTCTTGTTAACTGGGGAGCGGGAATCTCTATCCAACCACAAAAAAGGGTTGTCCTCAAGGTTCTTGCCTATGGCCAATTCTTTGGCTCCTCATAGCTAATATAATTCTCTCAGGATTCGAAAAACTTGGTTACTTGCTTTTTGCGTTCGCGGATGACTTCAGCTTTATTTTTTCTGGTTTTCGGCGTCTGGGCTTGGAGTTGTAGGCTGCTTTTGCTCTCCCAATTTTCTGTCAGCTGCTGGAATCACTGCATCTGCAACTTTCCACTAATAAATCCCAAGCCCTAAATTTGCAAAACCTTATAAACTTAAAAGGAAACCCACCATCAGAATAAATGGCACTAGCGTCCATCATGTATCTAATCTTAAATTGTTAGGATTGTCAATAGATGAGCACTTGAACTGGTCCTCTCATATTAATTACCTTAAACTCAAACTAGTAAAATTTTATCATAACTCAAAAAGATTAATTACTAAATCTTGGGGTATTAAAAGCCATATGCTAAAAATATGGTACTCTACTATTGTTGAAAAAATTATCACCTATGGAGCATCTATTTGGGGGGGAATCTTACAAAAGCAGCACTTAATAAATTAGTTTCTATACAAAGGATGTTTCTCTTACAAATTTCTAGGGGATATAGAACCATTTCCAGTGATGCTCTCAATATCTTGACAGGTATTCCTCCCATTTCCATTACCATTAAATATGAGTTCACTAAAAGTAACATCATCCATTTGGAGAATGAAGCTATCTCACAGCAATACTTTCCACAAATGATGATTCAGCGTAAGACTCTTGGCTGGCAGTTTCATCCGGCAGATGAGACTTCCAACCTACAAGTAAATCCGACTATAAATTCTTACTCTCCCACTCAAAATGTTATGGTCTTCACCGATGGCTCACGCACTGTTACCGGAGTAGGTGCAGCTTTCTGCGCTACGAAAGGGAGTGAAGTGACTCATCGTTGGTCTTGCAGGCTGGATAACAATAATTCCATTTTCCAAGCCGAACTCTTTGCCATCTTTAAAGCTTTAGAGTGGATTTCTCTACAAAACCAAAATTTTTAATTCCAATTTTTAGCGGTAGTCTTTCAAGCCTGCAGGCCATTTGTTCGTTTGGCTCAACAAATCCCCAGGTTATTGAGATTAAATCACTTCTTAAAAATCTTCTCTGGAAAACCTATTTAAGCCACGTTTCAGCCCATAAGGGTATCCTGGGAAATGAAACGGCAGATATGTTGGCAAAGGAGGCAACTGCTAGACCATTAGTTGATTTTTCACTTCCAGTACCGCACTCACACATCAAAAGACATCTTCGCGCTCATTTTATGAAACAATGGCAGGATTACTGGGACTACTCAGATAAGGGTAGATATACCTATGATCTTGTCCCAGTGGTATCTTTGGATCGTCTGCTGCTCACTCCATCCACTACAGCTTTCCTTACCGGTCATGGTCTTTTTGGAGCATACCTCTTCAAGTTCAAAAGAGCCCTTTCTCCTCTATGTTGGTGCGCTGATGATGTTGTTGCCTCTCATTATTTCTATAATTGTCGTTTAACATCTCGCTGGCATATCCGCCGTCCTCCTGTTCTTCCAGTTGGTTGGTTAGCAAATATTTTATCGCGCCCGATTTTGCTCTCAAAGCTTTAAAACATCTTCAACTTGTTGTGTAACATTTCAGTTTTACTCCATCACTGAGACAGGGACTTGGATTCTCCCTTATTCAATACCCAATGTCGGGTCGCAGCAACTTGTATAATATTGTCTAACTTTGTATAGCACTGCATTATTTAATGTCCTTATGTTTGCTTCACAAATTTTGCTAATGTAACATTTATTTATATCTTATATAAACCACCCCGCCTTATGTCGCGCGTATTGGCGGGCTCAGCCTCGTCTGAAATTTGTAACTTTTTTTTTTTTAAGACCTCAATAAAGGGGACCATCTATGCTCTACAGACTCACTTTCTAGTCTGAGCAGTCTCTCTCGGGAAGTAAAATTAAAAAAAGTATAAGCCATTTTCAATGAATATAAGTTTTGCGAGAATAAGTATAAATGTGCGTCGCTAGCCGATGCTAGTTTGACAACTTCAATACAGAAATGTAACATATCCAGGGAAGAGATCAGCATCGGCTAGATGGTGTCTGAGCCCGGGCTTAATTTTTTCAGCAGACTCCTTCCGGCCCGAGATCAGAGTTGCAGTTTTTATTCTATATAGTCATCTGTGCCGGAACTGAACTTAATAGTTCTCAGGATGGATAGGGCTGGTAATATGTTTTGTAAATATATTAATAGCGATAATGAACTTTTGTTAACGGAAGCTTTGGAAATACACCTTAAGGTGGTTCTTAAATTCATTGCTCAACAACGCAAAACTTTCTGACCCTTTTTCTGAATAACTTTTAACTGTAAAGCCATCAAATTGACAGGCCTGACTATTGAAGGGATTTGGAATCGATTAACGCCTTCCATTTTTGATAAATAAATTACTTATCCAGATATAACAGATTCTTATCCCTTGACTGTTGGTTTTTCTCCTTTTCTGTGCTATCGCTTACGGAAATTCTATTCAAAACGCTAACATTTACAGTATTTTCTCAAACATATATTCTCTTTACCAAAAAAATGGATAACGCCGTTCGATTACATAGTTTCTGAATAAGAACATCTGCCAATCTTATGCGTTTCCGAAAAGAAATGAATTCAGAAATGTGTCAGAAAGTAGCTCCTTTGGATTTGGGAAAAGCCAATAAATGACAGAGAAATACTTTCGCAAATCTACTTTTTATTATACAGATTCAAACGTTATCATGTATGTAACCCTCCTTTTTTTTCTTTTAATCTAAACTACCTTAATTTCTTAATAAATTCTTATTTGAATTTTGAAGTGTCTAAGACTCTAAGTTGTCATTAATGTTGCTATTGCGTATTTTCTGTCTTGCGAGAACAACGTAATTTTAAAATATACTGTAAAATTATCCTATAAATACGTATGTAGTATTCTTTAAAAGAATCTTAATTGTATGTTAAGAAAAATCTGATTTTTTTTGTAGAAATTGAGTCGCGTCGGATTGAGCCTGATTTAATTGGTTTTTCCACGAGCCGCGCCTGCTTTCACTGATTTCTGTACGGACCGGGCCCTGAACAGTGAAAATATAAACGGGCCGAACTTCTAATTTTTACACCGGGCCGGTCCAAGATTGGTTACGTTCAGGCCGGTTCGTACCGAGGGCTGGAAATTCTGGCCCGTGCATAACTCAAGGAAACTACTTATATAAATGCGTTGTTTTAAACTTAATTTTATCAGCATATTCAAAATTTCTTTTCAATGTATGCTTTAACAACATTTACTTATGGCAAAATAAAATTTTCATTTCGTATATCATCCAATTTTTATGCAAAATGTACCTTTCTAAAATATAATTTTTAAGACAAATACTATATCCTTTTTTTCCAATTCAAGATGCATTTTTTTAGGTTTCAATTCGCAAGGCAAATATTAAACCTTCTTCTACATAATTTATTTCTGTGAAATATACTTTTTCTCCTTGTATTGAAATTCGTTTAAAAGCCTTTGATTTTGTAAAGTATCTTTATCTTTTTCTCAACGACACTATTTTTTTCTGAAAAAAAATGATCGAGTAATTTTAAAAGATAAGGATTTTTTTTCATTTCTCTTTCCTTTCGAATTTCTATTCGAGAAAACCTTTTTTTTTATTTTTAAAACATAAGTATTTCAGAAGTTGCGTTATGTTAAAAAAGTGATTGATATTTTTTATACGCTTTCAAATTTAGTTTTCATTCCATAAAATTTATTTAGAATACTAAAACTTAATGATATGTCAGTGAAAGAAAAATTTAAGAAGTTAAAAAAAATCTAAAAAGTTATGTAATTTTTTTCACCATTTTCTTTTTAAATATCTAATCTCCAAATAACAAAGATCCAGTATTTTATTAAAATGTCGTACTAACCCAAGAAAAAATAAACCATGTCGTCCAATATTTATGTAGAGCTTTTCTTTTCAAAATTTAATTTCTAAGATAAACACTAGACCTCTTTTAACTCTTTTTCGCGATCTTTTTTTAAGTTTAATTTCATCGGACAAATACTTAAACGGTTTTTTTTAGATCTTTTTTTTAATGAAAAATGCCCCTTTCTTACGATATTCACTTAAAAGATTTTGATTGTAAAAAGAGTTTTTATTCTTTCGGAATGACACTTTTTTCTCGGATAACGTGTTCGAAATTATTAAAAGAAAATGAATAAGTACTTTCATTTTTTTCCACTTACGAATTTTTAATGTGGAATGCTTTTTTTTCCTATTAGAAACATAAGCATCGAAGGAAAGGTGCTTCATATCTCAAAAGGGATTTATAGTTTTTTTCGATTTCAATTTAGTTTCGATTGTGAAAACGGCATTAAATTTGATAGATAATTTATAGAACTAGAATTTTAAAATATTATTTTTACTTTAACCCCATAATGGTCGCATTAAATTACGGTTTAAAAATTCAGACCGCTTATTGCCACCACTTTTTTGAAAAAGAAATATTCACCTTATTTAATGCCAAGTAAAATGATACCAGAATAAAGCCAATTACACTATTTAATAAAACTGGTGGGAATCAAACAATCTGAATAAAAAAAACAGCCCGTGAGTATCACTGGAGCCAGAATTAAAAGGTTAAGGGCAAGAAATTGAGTTTCTGTAATGTTAAACTCACACCGGAATTATCGAAAAATTTTATTTTAAAATAAGCAAAAGCAAATTTACAAGCTCCCCTTTTCTTTTTTTTTCACCAAAGTTTTAAAGTAAAATTCAGTTAACTGTTTCTGGTACAAATCTTCATTAAAATTATGTGGCCACTCAAGTGCTTGAAAACTTGCTCATGTGAATTTTTTTTAAGTGGACGCAAATTATAAAAAAACATTTTAAAACGAGTACGTTAATTATATTCCTATATGCGTTTAATTGTGTACTTGAATACATATTAAAGTTTCGTTCTATTTCTTTAGAACTAAATCACCGCCAACTGAATAGATAGCCTACGTGCTGACACAAAAATGGCGGTTATCCTAGTCGGATTTGTTTCAGTGTTTGAATGACAGGCTTGCCAGTTTGGCCTCCTCTTTTATTTCGAAATTTCAAATTCACACCGGAAACTTTGAAGAAGAAATTTACTTTAAAAATTGGGAAATGTTCGGCATTAAATAAAACGAAACATACTACTTTTAATTTCTGGTGTGGATTCGTATTTTCGGGATAAAAATTAAGTCCAAACTGGTAACCCTGTTGTGTCATCCCTTGAATTTGTATACCAGTATTTCCTTTGAGCTTCCTTTGACATTATTTTATTTTTAAAAAGTAAGGCGAATAAAAGTTTTAGATTTTACTGGTATTAAAACTGAAGGGATCGCACAAATACGGAAAAAAATCAACCTACCACAGCCGTTATTTTTATATCAGCGCTTGACTAAATTTAAAATGTAAAATATATATTTTTTTTTAAGCCTGAATGATTTGCAGTATGTATGTAGAATGTATCTTTTTTATATTAAAATTCTAACTAATTCTTCTTTCATTCATAATTAAAATGTATTTTTTTAAGTTATATTACGAAAATTACGAAAGACGAATAAATTGCGAAATATAAATATTAAACATTTTTCGTACGGATGGAAATTACCAGTATATTTTTATAGAAAAAGAAATCTAGGTTAAATGCACAAAATTTTGTCTTATTGCAAAGATTATCTATTTGAAAATACTGTGGCCGAAATTTTTTCTGTCAGTAAAATTCAAGGAGGCGTACGAACCATGTTAAAGCTTTTATTTGCAAGTTTTAGTATAAAAAATATTTTTCCACGAAATTCACATATTTACTTACATCTATTTTGATTTTCGAATTCATCTTTATCTTTTAACTATGCCACATTTTATAAATGGCACATTTGTTAAACAGGTGTTAGAGTATTATTAACCTTCGGTCGCATTAAATCATGGTTTAAAAATTCAAATTGCTTATTGGCACCACTTTTTCGAAAAAGAAATATTCACATTGTTTAATGACAGGTAAAATGATACTATAAAAAAGGCCAATTACACTATTTTGTAAAACTGCTGGGAATCAAACAATCTGAATAAAAGACACAGCCTATTAATATCACGGAAGCGGTAATTAAGGGGTTAAAATATAAATCAGAGATGAGAATTCTCCATTCCAAATATTTGATTTTACCACTACATTTTGATAGTATTCTTTGTTTTATTAAATCTCAGAAATAGCAAAAAAATTCTATACTACTTTGTATGATCTTCCCAATGGTATCGTGGCAGAGCTTCCTGACTATGACGCTTTCGAGCACTACCATCGAAAACGCCCGACATATTCCTCTATAATGGAATCCCCGTGAAATCTGTGTTCACCGCACCACATTGCTTCTGTCTATTTTTTATATCTTTTTCTCATCCATTTTTATTTTAATTTTTAAAAAAAACCTTAAAACACCTTATCTATATATATCACTGTACATATATAGGAAAAATTTATACTTCCCTGATTAGTGCCTTTTTTGTGTAAGTAGTGGCCTTGCTGACTTCCTTTACTGCTTTTCCTGCCCAAGGATGGCGAGTGTAATCTTTGAACTAGTGATAACTTTTACTTATTTTCCACTTTTTAAATCTTTTTTTATAGTCGATCCTGTAACTACAACTATACCTATATTTTAATATAACTCTAACTTTCTTTTCAAGTTCTTAAACTTAACTTCAATTTTTCTCTATACTTAAAGCACTTATGCTAGTGACTATCATTAATATTTTTCCTTTTCAAAGTAGTTGTAAACAACTACACCTTTTCTTTTTTCCCAATGGCTCATTTAAATTGTAAGACATCATATCTACAGCCTGGGTGTTGAGTTGCCTGACAACTAGGAAACCTTTCAACGCTGCTCCACTGTTCAGCACTGTTATTAAATACGGCGGGAAGTACTATTAAAATTTAGTGATAGCAATCGGTCATTTGAGTCGGAGCTCTGTCATACCCGTTCATTTCATTTTTTTCGAACTAAAAGCGTAAAAAGGTGTTTTGAAATTTAATATACAGCTGAACTCAGTTAATGAAAAAAATACAATGATTATAATAGTTCTGGTATAAACCTTTACCCGTTGTACCCAGGAAGACAATAAAATAATAAAAACACACACATAATTAACCTCATTGCTACATTTAATTGTTCTGATTATCTCTACGATAAAACCATGGAACTATTAAGAAAGAGGAACTGACAAATCATAAAAATGGTGAAGCTTCAACAGTAACCACTTTCACCGGGGAATATTACCTCCGGGGCTAACATACCAGTGAATTTAAGAAGACTTTTTCTCTTTATTAATACGCCATACTAAAGGAAAATTAAAAAAAAAATAATGTCAAAAACTGATATTCGTTTTTACTAGTGGAAGTTTGCTTTAGCGGTAGTAGTTCAGCCATATTGTGACAACTAAGACAACCTCCTGTGAGTGTAAGTGAAAATATTATAAACCTGGCAACTGACACCAGTAAAAATAAATAGAATTTTTTTACCATATTTGTGACAGAAATTTCTCATGAGTAAGGCGCTTAAATAAAATGAAATTATCTATTCAGGTTTACTGGCGGTACTTTGATCCTACAATAATCAGAAACAGTGGATCCTGTTTAAAAAAAGCAGCAGCCATCTTGTGACAACCTCCGCAGTTACTTCACCCGCAATCGCTAGTCAATACACTATATGACTCCTCCTCTTTATTCATAGCTCCATTGATAAAACTAACTTAATACTATAAAAGCTAGCGTAAAATATTCAGTCATGCTGTTGTGAGCATCTCTTTCTTTAGGCGGTTCGTTACTTTGGATAAGTCTTTTCTTTAGACAAATACACACACTCTAAAAAAGAATGTTATAGAAAAATCACGTCAGCAATGCTTCCAGTTTCCCCCTGTAATTTATACGGAATCATAGCTGCAACTTTTACGATTTTTTGTACCAAAATATTTAATACATATTTTTACTTTATTGAATCGGTAGATTAAGGCGATTTAAGAAGCAAAAAAAGGTTGCTACATTTGATTACTTTTGTACTGATTATTGATACTGATGATTTTATGATTTTGTTTGAACATTTTCAGAGATTTCAGGGTGATATGCCATCAATCAACAACATTTACTTACCAAGCATTCCCTCCGTCTTTCCTTAAATAAGTACCAAATTAGTTTAAAAAATCCAGGGTTCGGAATGCTCTTAAGTTACGCCCTATTTTGTAAGGATTCTTCCACCAGTAATCGCATAAAACTACCTTCTAGCTAATTAGTCGTTAATTCTTTAGGAAGAAAATTATCTTTATGGTATACTGGTGGTAGACTACTTATAAAATGGTGTCAATCTACTTAGCTGCATCGGAAGTTATTTATGACTCCACACACTTGAAATATAGCAAATAATTTGGGACAAAATTTTCGACCTAAATCTCGCAACTAATTTGGGGCGGAGGGAATATTAAATTTTCATACAAAAAAAACGTACGAATTGATTGCTATGCAGAGCAATACTTTTAACTTGGAACCGTGTGAGTTTTACCGTGTGAAACAGAATTTCCCTGTGTTAAAGAGATGGTAAATCTGTTAAAAAGAAAGGGATTTCGTTTAACCCCTTAAAGGTCGTATTAAATTACTGTTTAAAAATTCAAATTGCTTATTGGCACAACTTTTTTGAAAAAGAAATATTCACCTTATTTAATGACAGGTAAAATGATACCATAATAAGGCCAAATTAAACTATTTTATAAAACTGGTGGGAATCAAACAATCTGAATCAAAGCCAAAGCCCGTGAATATCACGGGAGTGAGAATTACGGGTTTAAAGAACCAAAATTTATTCAGCTAATGGAATATATTTATTAAGTTATGCAATCTTGTTCAGCAAGAAGAGAATTCTTGTGAATTAAACCAATTTTCACTGTGTTACTTAACAAGTATAACATGAATCTACGAGGGCAAGTCAGTAAGTAGGTCATAAAAGCCAGTAAAAAAGGGGGAACCAAGATACATATTTAAAAGGTATGTTTATTTTTCTATATAATCGTAATTTACATTGATACATTTATCCCAGCTCTTTATGAGTTTTCTAATACCTGCTGCATAAAAGTCGTTGGACTGCACTCTCAGCCGTCTATATACCTCACATTCAACGTCTGCATCAGTCGGCTGTAGGCTAAACCATGTGAACACACTTTTGCAGTTGCTAATGCCATTGCTGCCAACCTGAAACTAATCTTCCGTAATACTTGTGTTAATTTGACCCTGGTTTAATACGTTTCAAACCAGAAAATTTTATAAGAAATGAAAATAAATAAGTTCCGCGTAGAAACCTGGAATTAAATATATAAGCATTCGTGAAATAAATTTTCTGGTTCGGAATGTGGTTAACCTGGGTTAAATTAATCCAGACATTACGGAAGATTAGTGGATGGTTGGCAGCTATGATAATGCTGCCTATTGTTGTTCACCTTTCAGTTCTAACTCTTTCCTCAACCTTCCGCACTGTTTCTTCTGTCGCAATCTCAACATGACGACCACTTCGTTCTTTGCCAACAACTGTTGAACGCCTCTGCTCATCTTGTACAACTGTTGTCTCATAAATTCGAAATACTCATGTCTATTGTCTCATAAATTCGAACATCTTACAGTTGGACAGTGCTGGCACCTATTGACATATATGGAAACAATTTACTACTAATTTCCGACCTCTCACATCGGTTTGTGACCAACTTACTGACTTTCGCTCGTAGTTTAATTAACCCTAGAACTATCGCAAATTTTACAAAAATGTGATACCAGATTTTAAACTATTTAGCTTATTTATTTAACGTATTATCGTTTGGATTATATATATTTAGTGTATTTTAAGGAGATTTCTGGTACGAATAAATATTTTGAATGGATCTGTCAGGTCCATTGGACCCATCTGGTAGGCGTAGGAGTTAATATTGTGTTCGCTGTACGAGACCATTTTTCTTTTCGTTTTCAAAATTCCTGATATTTAACACTTTCAGGGGCAAGTAATTACGTTTTTGTAATGTTGAATTCACACCAGAATTGCATTTTGTTTCAAAATAGGGAACAGCGACTTTTAAACTTTTCCCACCAAAGCTATAAAAGTAAAATTTAATTAACCCCTTAATTTTCGCTTTCGTGATATTCACGGGCTGTGTCTTTTACTCAGATTGTTTGTTTCTCACCACAAAGCGATACAAGTAAGCATCCTATCTTAAATGGGAGAAGTATCCTCAATGTTAAAGGCGAGGTCACATCAATCAAGGTCGCACGCCACGTAGCGGACGGGGTTAAACTACAGTAAGATGCCTAACAGTTTTCTTACTTCACACCACTAAAATTGTAAAGTTTTTTTCACTCTGATTAATAGCTGACATGCATCGCACAAGGCAAAGAAAACTTCGTGGTGTCAAGTTCATCTAGACGCTTCTCTCGCTACGTCACTATTTTGTAATAAACGTGGTAAATAAAATTAGGTCCCATGAGTGACTGAAGATTTAGAAAATATCCGCAAGTGGTAGATATCCTGTCATATATGACGTCACATTAAATTATCCCCCCGCCCGCAAGATGGCGCAACTGCGTTAATTTACGCCCGATTCCAGTATTGATTTTGTATGCTTACTTATATCGCTTTGTTCTCACGAGTTTTGTAAAATAATGTGGTGCAATTATTTTAACCAGTGCAATTGGCTTTATTAACCTCTTCGGGACGGGAGCCTTTTACGAAATTTTTAATCTTTGTCACTGTTTTTTTAAAAACAGAAATTTGTGTCTTCTTGAATCGATAAAATGCGCTGATTAAATAAGGCAAATTTTATAGTAAAATTTTACTGGTGAGGAAAAACAATGATTCTGAGCGCTTCACGCGGCACGTATACGTGTCTCTCGTCCCCAAGGAGTTAAGGGATCATTTTACCTGTCATTTAATAAGGTCAATATTTTTATTTATTTTTTTATGTGGTGCCATTAAGTAATTTCAATTTTTAACCCTTTGAGGGGCGCCGTTTGCAGTCTGAATAACGGTTAATTTTAGTGCCTAAATTGCTAAATTTCACCAGTAAATTTTTAGTACAATTTCGATGTCATAATATACGTGAAAGGAAAAAAGCTGTTGATTATTTTCAAATAAATTTGTTTGTTAACTGCGGTGCGAATTAATTATTTGAACATTTTTTGATCAAAAATGCCTTTCTTAAGTCTTTCTGGTGAAAATCTTGATTAAAATTCGGGGACCTCAAGTGTTTAAAAAAATAATTTAACTAATTTATTTTCGCATAAGTCTCTAAGAGAAAGTATTACATTTCTAAAGCGGGATTCGTATTGTGTAATACTTACAATTTAGTACTGATTATACATTTATTTTAGAACACCATCCTCTGAATACAAGGATACTTGCTGACATAAAAATAACGGCTGTAGTTGACGAATTTTTATAACTGTTTATATGGTCCGTTAAGTTTTATTTCCAGTAAAAACTAAAAGTTTTAATCTTATTTTTAAATACTAAATAAAAGTATAGAAATCTTTAAGAAAATACTGGTGTCCAAAATCTAGGGCCACACAAGCGTTTAAAAAAAACCGCCTACGACTGCCGCCATTTCTATGTCAGCGCATAGGCCTTGTGTACAGGCCTTGTAAACAAATTCCGTCCATCTCTATTTCCATAAAATCACAGATGAACTGGCGCATGCGCAAGGGAGCGGAGGTTTTGCTACCTGGAACAAACAGTAGCTGCTAACTGTTGCACTTTCTTCTTACCGCTAAAACTTTATAATAAAAATTGTCTTACTTAAAAGATAGAATCTCATGATTAAACAAAGAGAAAATTTCTATTAAAATTTAGTGGTAGAGAGCGTAAAATTTGGCAGCAAGTCAACAAAATAAAATATATCGTTAAAATATTGTTGTAATAATATTGTTACTTAAAATATCGTTTTTCCCTTTTACCATTTTTTACGGTATTTCCATAACTAAAATTCAAGAAAAAATTACACACAAAATCAATTTTTACAGAAACCATTATGTAAACTAATTACAATTAAAATCAGGAAACTTCTCGAAGTGAACTTCATTTTATTCATCGAAAATTCTATGCGTAGCTGTTAAATTAATCAGAATTTCCTACAATCCGCACTTTCAATTAGATTCGCTTCGATCTTGACATACTTAGTGGGACCTCCTACCACTTAAATGATAGAAAGCCATTTATTTCTATCTTCAGATCGAAATATTTTGCGTTAAAATTGTAAAACTTTTCGCAAATAAACTTGTAAACGCGATAAATTAGATTAATGGTATAAATAATTTATAATTTTTAAAGCAATTGTATTTTGAAAAATGTATCAAAATATGCTATTATTTAATACACTAGAGCAGCGGTGCCAAATTGTTTCCTCTTTCTATTAGAATACATACCAGTTATTCCGAGAGAAGAATTTTTGCTTTAGGTAATCAAAAAAATATTTGCATTTAAATAAAGCGCTAAAATTACTACTTACAATTTCTGGCATGAATTCGGAGTTGCTAGATGAGAAAAAGAGGCCAAACTCGCAACCCCGCACCCATGGAACTATCAATAAAAAGGAATTGACAGATTTTCAAAATAGTGAAAATTTAACTATAACCGGTTTCATCATTAGCATCGGGGCAAACTTCCACCATTAAATTTGAATAGAAAATTTCCTAAACACATACTGGACAATTGCACCATAAAATATAATAAATAAAGACACAATCTTGCTTGGTCACAATCTTGGTATTTATGAAGTCCCTATCACTTTATCTAATAATGTTGAAAAGCCTACATTGGCATGACAAAACGTAAATTATTAAGGATTATGGAGCATCGCAGGGACATTACATATCGTAAACAGAATACAGCTCTTTCTAGGTTCTACTTAGCTAACGAAGTCTGCCATATTAATTTTGATGAAGCAAAAATTATACTTCCTTGCAATAATCACTTTGAAAGTAAAATTAGAGAATCAGTTGAAATCATTGCGTGTGAAGATAAACCTTGTAACGATAATTTATCCTGTAATATCCCAAAAATTTGGCAAAATATCATAAAGTCATAATTCGACATCTAATTACAATATTTCAGCTTAAACTTGTATTATGTTGCCAAAACTTGAATGGAAACTCAGTTGAACGTGGTTTTGTCCCTCATGTGTACATGGCGGCACTCGTGGTTTCTTAAATCGACTTTTTTGATTAATTTGATCTCAGTTCATTAATAGCTATTTATTTTCACTAGATGGCAACACTACATTTTTGTATTCAAATCATTGGTCAAGTTTCAATTAATTATCTTGCACAGGAATCTTTCGTCTCTGAACTTTGAGCCTTTTTACCATCATATTTTCCTGAAAACGGCTGTAGAAACAACTCGAAACATAGAAGTTACCTTTTAGCTTATTAAAGTTCGTGTTTTGTATACCATTAAGCAAGATTGCGTCTTTATTTAGAAATTTTCCTCTTTTGTAAAAGCATTATTAATGCAGACTGTCAATCATAATTATTGAAAAACATATTATTATTTTTACTGGGGGGAGTTTACTCCGGCAGTTTTGAGAACTGCGTTTCCGCTGTATTGTGAGACTATAAACAACCTACTGATAGCATCAAAGAAAGGGATTACCATATCCCGGTCAACTGCTACAAATGGAAACGATTAAAAATTGTTACCATTTTTATGAGAAAATTTTTCCACGAATAAGCCGCTAAAAAAAGTTGAAATATTCTATTCAACCCTTTGAGCTCTGCCGGGTGAATTTTCACCCACATAAAATCAAAATCTTTTAATTTCCTTCAAAAAGTCACCATTCTAATTGCAAAAACTGGGTTTTGTAGATTTTACTTGTCTTCTTAAAATCTAGATGGCAGCAGTATTCTCTGCAAATATCTAGTAGGTTTTTAATGCGACATTAAAAACACTCCAATTTTGAAGGTTTAGAAATTTTGTATTTTTCAAGCATTATAAAGAAATATTTTTCAAAGCAGATAACATTTTTTTCTCTTGGACACATCAAACATTTAATAATAATTACATGCAAATCACTAAACTGAAAATTTAAATAATTACAGGGGATAGAAATAAGTAATGGTAGAATTTTCTACCAGCAGAGCTCTACGGACTACAAAAATGTGCTTTGTCACTAGATGGCAGCACTAAAATTACATACCAGACAGTGTTTCAGAACCAAAATTTAGATGCTTATAATTTAATTCCAAGGAATTTAAATTGTGTTTAATTCAGCAGATTGACGAGTTTATTATGTTTTAAATATTTCTAAACAAAAATTAAATATTTTTAAAATCTGTTTCATGTATAAATTTGATTAGTTTGTATTTTTATATTATGATTAAAAAAATTTTAGATTTTGAATTTTCTCATTTAATAAATTTTTAAAATATTTTAATAGTCTTAGAATTTGTTTAAACCATGTAACTGCTTAAAATATGTTGAAATTTCAGCAATTATAGTAATTTTAGAATAACTTTGAGGCGTCATTTCTTGTATTTGCGTGTTGAAATGAATGCTCTAGAGCTCTGATGGTGGAAAAACTTCCCACGTCCCCCAGCCTAAAGGGGGTATTTAAAAAAAAATTTTAATCACATGGTTCAATTTCAGACAGTCCCCTAATCACATTTTAAGTGTTTTTCTAGCATATTTTTAAAATTTTAATAACCCGGTGCTCAAAGGGTTAAAAGAAATACATTCGTAGTGTTTATTTTGAGTTTTCCTAGTTTCTTATTATAGTGTGTTAGCCTAACAACAGATGGCGCCATATCCGACGCTGTACTGATTTTGGTTGTGTTAATGATCAGTTACCGTAATGTTTTCATTTGTGAGGTCGTGAAAGTGAATGTGCTGTTGGAAACTTCGCTCCGAGGAGGTCAAGGACTCTCTCCCCTGAAGATGGCTCGTTAGAAAGAGCACGAAACGTTGGGAATAATTTGTAATGTATTTTTAATATAGTTTTTATTTTCATGTACGCTGATGAGTATCGTAAGATTTTTAATTATTAAATTTTGACAGCGTAAGTCCAAGTTTTTCTTATTTTTTCTTATTCTATTTAAAGATTATTGGTGGAATTTTGCTTTGACGGTAATCAAAAACTGTTGCTTCAATGTAAAAAAGCAGCCGCCATCTTGTGACAACATTTTCAATTAGTTAACTCGTAACTGGTAGAATCTACATTCTATGTCTCCTCCTCTTTATTCATATCTTTATTATCTAACCACGCTTTCCTGAATACTAGGTTTAGGTGGTGTGGCATAAATGGCGACTGTTATATTCGGAATTTTTTAACCATTTGGGAAAATAGTTATTGTCCTCGTCAGGGTAGGAAATCAAAAAAGCATATCTGAAGCGTTTTATTGGTTTAATCCGCATTTTATTCGTTTTCTGATTGGTCTATACACTCGCCTTTACTTTCAACACAGATGGATATTTCTGTTGCCACTATGACAAAAAAGTAATAAAAATTACAAAAGAAATAAAAAAATTAATAACTCAGAAACAAATTGAGATACAGCTTTCAAACAAATTGCATTTAAAAGTACATTTTTATTCTCTATACGACGGTGTAAAAAGTAATATTGTCTGATGTTTAGAAGTTTAAGAATGAAATTTCATTTAAAATCGGTCGTCAGATTTCTGGGAAATCTGACGATGGAAAAGCCTTTTCCCGAACAGCCAATGAAATGCTTGGATAATACATAAGTTTCAGGTGGATAATAAGTAAGTTTCAGGAAATCTGACGAGTCGCAGGCGATTTTTGTCGCTTGCAATTTTTACGTGTAATAACACCATTAATGTTTAATTCATGGCGTACGTAATGTATGATCAACTCCGTGCGATTTTTTATGTCTTAAATTTTAGTCTTTGAAAAAATCCTTTTCCAAATGGTCGCTGTAATTTGTTAAATTGCATTTTTTTGCTTTTTTTTAAAGACGATATTAGTTCTAGAATGAACTGTTGTTTTTTCTTCGCAGTATCTTTTCTTTATAGCAAGCAACCACCTCTTATTTTTGTCGATCAGCACGTGAAAAGTGTTGCAATTCATTTTATCCAGCATTTATGTGCTGGATAAAAGACTGGCGCATAAAAGATGAGCAAGTCGCGCATAAAAGAGGCGCATAAAAGATTCGGCTTCTTCGTGAAGTACATCATTTTAAACCCTTAACGGTCGAATTAAATTACGGTTGAAAAATTCAAATTGCTTATTGGCACCACTTTTATGAAAAAGAAATATTCACCTTATTTAATGACAGGAAAAACGATATTAAAATATAGCCAATTTCACTATTTTATAAAACTGGTGGGAATCAAACAATTTGAGTAAAAGACACAGCCCGAGAATATGACGGGAGCGAGAATTAAGGGGTTAACATTCACAGCCTCATTATTATAACATCCTTTAACCCTAGAACTACCGGAAATTGTACTCAAGTTTTATAAAAACATTCTACACCAGAATTTTTACTTAAAACTATTTAATTTGTTTATTTAACTTATTATTGTCCGATTTATACATTTAGTTTGTTTTGAAGAAATTTTCTGGTTTGAATAGATATTTTGAATATACATGTCGGGTCCATTGGACCCTTCTGGTAGACAGAGGGTTAACCCCATAACGGTCGCATTCAATTACGGTTATAAATATTTAAATTGCTTATGGGCACCAATTTGTTGAAAAAGTTATATTCACCTTACTTAATGGCAGGTAAAATGATACCATAATAAAGCCAATTACACTGTTTTATAAAACTGGTAAGAATCAAGCAATCTGAATAAAAGAAATAGCTGTGTAATTGTTTTATCAAAATAGCTTCAAAAATTGCGTACTTAATTACTCCGCGACGAGCGTCTTTTAAGAATTTTTATTCTTTTGCTACCGGTTTTTCAAAACAAACATTTTCGTCTGATTCAATAGAGAAAATGCTCCGATTAGAGAAGGCAAAATTTACAATAAATAGTAACTGGTGGGAATGATCTAGGCCAGCGGTTCCCAACCCGTGGGCCGAGAGCACCGTGGTACTGCGCCGTAGAATCTTGGGGTCTAATACCGGTTTTTCGGGACAATTCACTACAGAAGCTGTGGCTGTTGATAGCTGGGCTTACATTCCTCAGTCATCAAGGTCAAAGCTCTCACCCTTTTCCCTACCACGTCCGCATTCCGCACTTTTATTATTGACTCCTTTGTCAGTGGCTGTGGTTTTCTGTTGATGTATCATATCGTTATGTGTACTGTGAGCTAATATTACTTCACGTCAATATGGATGCTTGGTTTCGGACGGGATCTTATCGTAAGACGAAGTTGGCAAGTGATGAAGGGACTTTTACATCTGTTTCTACAAATAGTGAGTTTGAAATGAAGGCAAAATACAGTCTAAGTTGTAAAAAAATAGCAAGGAAAACTAAAATATATTTTCGTAAATATAACCCTGATTTTTTAAAATGTGGGTTTGTGTTTTCTGGTTCTGAGGAAGAGTCTATGCCTCAGTGTGTGATTTGTTTCGAAATGCTATCCAACGAATGTATGAAATTTTCAAAACTTGAACAGTAATTAAGCCTTTTCACATTTTTTAGGAACTTTTTCCCTAAAATTGAAGATGAAATACAATGGATCAGAAACCCATTTGAAGAAAATTACTTAAAAAAATTAAAATTATATTCAAATGAAGAAGACTCGTTAATTGAACTATCATGTGACCAGACTTAAAATCGATTTTTAAGACAACACCACTGGTCTCATTTTGGATAAAAGTTCGGCAAGACTATCCAGCTATTGCCAAAATTGCACTGAGACACTTGATGGTCTTTTCTACAACCTATCTATGTGAACGAGCCTTTTCAACTTTAGTTTTTTTGAAAAATAAATATAGAAATAAAATGAATGGCGAGAGTGATTTGAGACTAAAACTATCCAGTTTCAATCCAGATATTGACACTCTCGTCGAGGACAAATAGTGTCAAAAATCCCATTAAGGTTTTTTTTTATAATTGTTTTTTTTTTTTTTTTTGAGGATTTTTTTTTTGAGTTTTTATATAATTGTGATAGTTAAGTGAATACAATAAATAAAGTTATTTTCTTTATAAAAAATATTTTTTTCTTCATGTACATCATCTTTTACTAGTTACTGACATAATATATATATATATAAATTCGTTATGTGTATATACTATAACTATATAGGTGTCTATTTGTCATATTTTTAACTTGTATATTAAGTAGATAGTGGTCCTCAAAGTTATTTTTACAAAAAAGGTGGTCCCCACAACTAAAAAGGTTGGGAACCGCTGATCTAGGCGTGTTAATTAGACGGAGAAAATGCATCCCCGATGAAATCTCGGGTTGCGCAAATTTTGCTACACGTTGCCCGAGAAACTCCCGGGTTGCGCAGCGTGAGGGTTAAGGGGTTAAAGACTTTCACATATATTTTCAGAATATTTTTCAAGACCTTGATTGTATAGCTGACTGGCTAGGTAACCGTAAAACATTCAGTTGTCCGTGCCTGCTTGGTTGTCTTATTCACTAAACCTAAACTTAGAAAACCTCTGTCAAACTCTTAAATTATTAACCCAATTATAATAGTAGTGTATTTCGCTGAGACTGGCGGTTTACCTTCATGTTGTTTCTCTGATAACTGGTTTTGAAAAAGTAAGTTATGAATAAACAGGAGAGGACATATAACAAAGGGGAAATCTTTGGGAAGCTAACAAAAAAGAGTGTTTTGAATTTCACCATTCTTCAGAAACTTTTTACTTCCCAAATTTACCAACAATATCCTAAAAAAATGGGTTGTTACAATGAAAAATATATCGCGCTCTCTGTATCAAGAATACCTAACGTTCATGCAAATTATTTTTATATCACTAGGAAATAAAAAGCTTCGTGCGATTTATTCCACCGTATTCCATGCATTCCACCATACGGGATTTATGTGTACCGTAGTGCTAACTTTAGTAGTACTTTTAAAGTACTTCCCGTAGTCGTACTTGCGTCTACTTTATGAATGAAGGCAGTCTATGATTATATGCATTATCTCAATATTTTGGGTGAACGTGTTGTCCGGTTCCAAACACTTGTGCATGAATGAGCCATCTATTCTGCCATTCCTTTTACTTACGCAATGCATGATTAAATCTGTCATAAACTGATTAATACGGTTAATTTACGCAGTGGTATGCTAATAGGTTGATGCCGTCCATTGGCTAAAACAAAAAAAGGTTGAAGATTGATCAAGTGGATTTTATCGTGTCATGTCCCTGGTGCCGGGCTGCCACTGGGCACTATTTTTATATTATATTCGAATCAAAATTTTTAAAAGATAAATGTTGTCGTATATTTCACTTGCACATATTGCCGAAGTGTGTGTTAACCCCTTGATAGGCAGTGGGATATATTTTATCCCATCTACGATTAAAGATGATTTGCACCAGAAAAATTTTATGAAATTTTATTTTTGTAAATTTGGTGAAAAAAAGTCGTAAAATTGCTTTTCCTTATTTTGAAATAATTTTTTTCTAAATTTCCGGTGGAAAATCAGCATTACACAAAAGCACTTGCTTGCCCCTCAAGGGGTTAAAGATTTTTGTTTTGAGAAAGAGGTGCCAAATGGAATTAAAAAATACTAACCAGTGCCAGCTCTGTTGGTGGAACTCCCGAGACAGTTTTCGGATATTTTTCGAATGGAGTTATGAATTAAGAGAAGGAGACATACAGTGTATTGTCTACAATATGCGATGGGAAGTAACTGAGGAGATTGTCACAACATGACTGATGTATTTTTCTTTCTATATCGTGTCAACATTTTCTGACTACCGTCAGGGCAAACTTCCACCAGTATATTTGAATAGAAAATTTCGTCTTAGTTAAGCACCTAATTCATGGAAAGTTTCTCCCAACAATATGGTGAAAATTTTTATTTGTTTTTACTGGCGCACGTTTGGTCAGGTAATAAATATTTTCTCTGATACTGACAGGAGGTTGTCTAGGTTGTCACACAATGGTGAAAACTCAGTGCATGACTACCGTCGAATTAAAATTCCTCCAGTAAATATGAATATATGTTTTGCGATTATTTATGGCTGAAATTTTGCATTAATAAGGCGTTTAAATAAGAGAATATTTCTACTTAAAATTACTGGCGTGAGTTTTCTCGGGCAGCAAAGGAAACCCTGCGAAAGCGGCTACAGTTGAAGCTTCACTTTTTATAGAATATGTCGGTTCCTATTTATTAATAGTTCCATGGTTCTGAATTTCCCAGTTGGTTACTTTTTTCACACTAGATGAGGTCGTTTCGGAGCCTTTATCGGTCTGCCACAGGTGAATATTTTTATTTTCTGTTCGCACCACTATTTAAAAAAAAATGCATTTCATAGTATATTTCTCTTGAAAATGTTGTCAAAGCGTAAGAAGAAGATTTTTGTTTTGAAAAAGTGGTGCGAAAATAGAATTAAAAAATAGACGCCTGTGGTAGTCTTGGAAAGATTGGGTAAAACGAGTGAACTGAGATATCCATGGAAATTAATGACGGTGACAATGAAGTTCAACCGCCAGTTTAAAAAAAATGAAATATAATCTGATTAGACCTACTCGCGACCGAATTCCATTCAGATTGGTGATGACTAACAAACATGAAATAGAATAATAATCTATACAATAAAAGAATATCTAAAATATATTTTCGCTTTAATATAAGAAGTTATTTACTTAAAATAAAATACTGTATAATCATCTTGAATACATTTCAGTAATTAATAGGTTCTTTATAGTCGATTTAGAGAAGGGGCAATTAATCATATGATTAACTTAAAAAAAAAAAACATTTGCAAAAAAATACTTAGATGAACGCTATTAAAAAAAATCTTTTTTAAATATAATTCACGTATGTGTGTATGTGTGTGTGTCTATCCTTAATTCCTTTAGTTGGCATTAATTCTGTGTATACGTGTCGAAATAAAGTTTTAATATTAAATTTTAACCATAAAATATTTCAAAAGTATCTTTCTTTCGAAAGATTCACACAAAATCTTTTGTTAATTCTTATTCAAAGTGTATCTTTTTTTCTGCATTTAATAGCGTAAGATAGCAACTGAACGTTTTTCTGGGTTTTTTATTTCGTAAAATTACTTTATTTCATATGAAATTCACGTACAAGCTTTTGATTTTGTAAAAAACTTTGTAACAAATTTTGTAAAAAACTTTAAAATTACATCTTTTTTCTGGAAAAAAGTGTTCGAATATTATTAAAATACTAGAAAGGTAGCCCGTCAAAAATGACGGAAATTTAGATATAAAGATATATACAACTCATGTGCAAGAATATGAATTTTCTGGCTTGTTCCGCAGTGATAGATGAAAATAACACGGTACAGATGTCATATTCGCCCCATATTGGAGCGATTTTTTTCCGACGCCAATTTGGCGAAAACATCAACAGCGTAAACAACAACATCCAGGTTACCATATCAAGCAAAATAGCGACACTTTTGCGCCGGTTAAGTATACATTGCGTATATGACATTGGAGTCAGAAAAAAATCGCGCCAATATGACATCTGTGTCAATAACATATTTTAAGAACGAAACACATTTATGAAAAACTGTGTACAGTAGAAGACCACTAATCTGCACAGTTTGGTTCCAAGTGTTATGCAGATTTGAGGCTTTTTGCGGTCATGTCTATTCAGTCTTTGTTTACATTTTTTTAATTCATATATTAGACAATTTAGATTGTTAAGCCTTAAAAATAAATAAATTTCACATTTGAAGTAAGGTAAAAACTATTAAATTATCGTATACGTTTTCATGAAATGGTATTATATGGTATTATATGTGTGTGCTTCACGATCTTGGTTACGACGTTGGCGAAATTGGCTGCAACTTGTCATAATCCTAATAGTGTGGGCCGCTATAACAAAAAAAAGTAGCCAGTTTTTAGTAAAATTTCTGATATAAAGTTGTTTTCAAAAACTTGTGTAAAATTGCAGGCCGTTCTCATGTTATGTCAGTCCTAATAATAATATTTCTAACACTGAAGAGTTTCCATGTACATGTGGAATTTAGAAAAGCTTTTCGAAAAGAAAGGTCCTGAAATAACATTGTAATTCCTCTAACTTCAAAGTTTAATCGGGTCCTGATGTTGTTTACTGGAATCTAATAAGTGCAGTTATTTTGAATATTACAACAGAATTAAAGAGTTAAACTTATTTAACTTAAACCCGCTGTTACTTCCCGATGTTATTTTTTACTATTAAGAAAGAAAATTATTTAAAATTTTCAAATCATGCATTTATAATTTTTTTCCGTCTTTAATAACTAAGTAATGAAAAAATATGCTTTTGTTCTGAGCTCATAAATATGACAATAAAATAATGTAACTAAGAGACGTTGCAAAATTAAATCTTTGTGATTTCAAACGATACCGCCACCATTTTACCTACTATGATGTCATTAGAATATTGTCCATCGATTGTTGAAGAACTTACTTTGTGAATGATTACCTCAATGATTTAAATTTTTTTAAAGTTTCACGATGAATGAATCACTTGTGTTTGCTAAGGTTTATGGAATGAGATATTAAGCTGTGAACCTAATTTAAACTAAAGTTATCCAAGGATATACGCATTTTTAATTGAAATTAAAAATAATGCTTTGATCTCGAAATAAAAAGTTTTAGTTTGTATAATTGGTTATTTCTGTTAATTATTTATTTAGGTACTTTTCCATTATAGCGCATTTTAAAAAAAAGCTTGGCCCAATTCGGGCATCAGAAAGTGAGATATGTTGCCAAAATATATAAACAACAATGAAAACAAATCTAATGAACTTTTATTTTTGTTTATATATGCACTTATATACATAAAAAATCGTTTCTAAATATATATAATATTTTTTATATACAAATTACGGCACAGATTTCAGATATGAACCGGGATGCCTGACTGGTGCCAAAATGGTGTTATTTTGCCTGCTATGGTAACCCGGCTATTGTTTTTTATTTATTAATAAATTGTTTATTTACTTTTATTTTCTGTTTTTAATTATGTAAACTGTTTTTTTCTATAGTTATTATTCAAACTTTTATTTATTTATAGTTATTTCCTTTTCAAAATGACAGCAAATAATTTAAAAATATATAAGTAACTGGTATTCGAAAGCGAGATTTCTGCCAAATTGGCGTCAGAGAAAAATCACGCCAACCCCGACGCGTATATGACATCTGTGCAAAAATTACTTCTGTTTATTATAAAAAATGGGTAAATAGCTTTTTTTATATTAAATAAAGTGCATACATATGGAAAAAATTGCTTGTGAGTATGAACCAGTAAATAGGTTTTCAGAAAATACGTTGGCAAACTTCTTTCTCGCCAAGCAACTTTTCTCCGAAGTATTGTACATAAGCAATGATTGCTAGAAATGTATTTTGAATTATGATATGCACTTTTATTTTTCACTCCATTTATGCATACTATACTGTGTGTATAAATGCTACAGTTCATATGCAGGGCTACACAAAAGTATTCGTAAGGTTTACTGAGTATGAGAGTAAATTGCTTAAAGGTGGTTTTTAAAGGAGTTATGCATTTTTACGCTGAACTGCATTTAGTTTACTAAGAAATGTTTGTAGAATATAGATAAAATGATATACAGGGTCACGCAAAGAACTGGATACACAACCGTCTATGGATGATAATATCTGGAAATGTGATTTCAGTAGTTTTAAGAGTAGTTTAAATTAAAATTTGGCTAAATAGTGGCATGTAATAACGATACTATTGGCTATGGACGGTAACTGCTGAAATCAATTTTTAAAATTTTTTATGCGTCTTCTAACATGTTTACTTAGTTATCTTATTTCCCCAAATAACGAAGTTTTGTTGAAGCATTCAGGATGTGTTGGAAAGTGTTTCATAATCTATACTTAGCGCATGATTTTTCTTTCTTCTTAAGTCTTATTTTGCATTTATTTTATTCTTAATTTTTTAGCGCCAATTTGGCGAAAACATCAGCAGCATAAACAACAACATCCGGGTTACCATATCAAGCCAAATAACGACACTTTGCCGCCAGTTAAGTACCCGTTGTGTATATGACATTGGCGTCAGAAAAAAATCGCGCCAATATATGACATCTGTGCCGAAACTTTAATATTTAATTTTTAAACTCTTCGCTCCACACCCCTTGCATATAGTACAAACTATAACACAGATAGCGCAAAATAATAGACAGTTTGGTACTTTTCCACTGTAGGGGTTTTGGCGTTTTTTAAAAGAAACAGTGTAATTTGGGCATCAGAAAGTGAGATTTGGGTACTTTTCCGTTATATGGATACCATTGTCGCCAAGCGTAATAGTTGACGAAAAATGAAAATCACGTGAATTGAAGCACTTGAAAAATAAAAGAAAAAACATTGTCAATACTAAAGTGAGCATTTAAAAAATATAACATTTGAAAATTCCAGACTTTTACGAACTATTTCATTAAATCACAAATATATACTTAAAATAAGTGAACAAACTGTTATAAAATAAAGCAATAAAATAAAACTCATATTAAACTGCTGGCATAAAATTACAAATATCTTTTAGCATTTTGAAATAATTGGCGCATTACCATACATTTTGGCATGGTGTCCGTATAACGGAAAAATATCGAGATTTGTTGTCAAATCATATAAACAGCTATGAAAACAAACTTGATGAGCGTTTTTGTTTGTTTTATATGTTTATTTTATATGTATATTATTGATGTTTTTCGGTACAAATTACATCGGTTTCTGTATAAAATTAGAGAAACGGCTTTTTTATATTAAATAAATCGTATAAATATCGAAAAAAAAGCGTGTGTATATAAGATGAAACAGTGGATCGGTTCCCGGAAAATATGTTGCCAAATTTCCTTTTTCGCCAAGGCACCTCTACTGGAAAAGTACCTAAAGCACATTAAAATCGCACAGTTAGGAGTTCACACAGTACAGCGTCGTCTATTGGTGGTTATTTTATTAGTAGCATCGGGAGGAAGATGTAAAGATGTACTTTAAATTCTCACTCATAGATTTTGAAAAATATCTTAAAAGAGCGGAGTTTAAATTAAATTTCAGTGACCTCCTTTATGAAAGATTAATGGTTTTAAATGGGAATTACGCCTAATTAGCCAGCTATCACCAAATTGGCTAACATTTGGCGCTACTGTGGTAACCCTGCATTAGTTTTTTTCAACAATTACTCATTTCAATGAGGCGGTCCTACCGGAATCGTGAGGGACACACAGAGACTTGGATTTTATGTAAATAGATAATGAAGAGCTTAATATCTTTTTCCTTGTAAACTTCCAATGTAGTTTTTTTTTCTTTTTAAAAGATGTCTGTCGGGCTAAAGCATCCATGCTCAACATGATGCCCGCGGGCCGCATGTGGCCAGGAGACCTCTTATGTGCGTCCCGAGTCGCATAATCATTAATCCATATTCTAAGTGAGATTAGTATAAAAATTATTTAAGACATTAAATGTTGTTTTATTTATTTTCACGGAAAGACAAATCCTGCCATGTTATTCATAATTAATTTATGTTAAAACTCTTAAAATACCGTTTGGGGTGTCAAAAGTTTTTTTAAATGTAGTTATAGTTGTGCTACAGTGTTGTATATGTTTCTTAATCTTCAACACTGATCAAACATTATTTCAAACTAATTAAATTTGTATTATATGTCTCTACGTTTAAAGAAAAAAATGATTTTGCATTGAGCAAAAGATCGATTTATTAGAAAAAATCACCTGATCCTTTTTTTAAATTTAGAACTTGAAATTCTGCAATGCTATATTATTGGGTTTTATACTTATTATACAGGGTGTTCCGTTAAAGGGGTCCAATATTAATACGGGTAATAGAGGAGATCACACGGAGCATAAATCAGTATATAATGCCTGGCCGGATCTCAATAATTTTCAAGTTACAGCAAATAGAATGAAAAATCGGAAATTTGTAAAAAAACCCTCATTGCTAAACTATCGATAGAGCTACATAAAAACGAAGCACATATTTAGAAAGAGCAGAAAAAATCCTACGAAATGACATAAGTTGTTTTAGAATATTGAGAATTAATGGCGAGTTACAAGCTCTGAAACAGTGAAAAAATACAAAATCAAATATTTAGCAAAATAGTTAATCGTTAATTCCAAAAATACAACTCTACCTACATCAAGGGAAATGTTATAAAATTTGGTCCATTCCGAAAGCTTTCGATGAAGCTGACAATAAACCATATCAGTTTAATTGTATGGGAGAAATCAAGCAGTTCCCTAGTTACAACTCTGTACTGTTGCACGCTCGGAAAGGGCGCAACTCCGCCCATGACGATTGTAAACACCCCGTTTTAAAATCTTTCAATTATACATTTCTGATCAACCTCTATCAATACCCTTTCATTATTCAGTCTGGTCAAGTGAATGACATATTGTGCAGCTCTCGCCTTGTCTTAAAGCAAACTCCGTGACTGCTGCGTTTCCTCCATGAACTTTCTGGATGATGAAGAAGAAGTACTTTTTATGCAAATTTTCTATGTGTATAGGAAGAAAAGTGTAATAAAACAGCAGTCATCAGTGGGCGTTATGTTAAAGGGATGCTGTTGTAAGTGGGATTGTAGTAAGTTGATGTATAATAATTATGCCGGAATACTCTAACGAAGAATATGCGGACATGCATCTGATGTACGGGCAAGCTCATGGAAATGCATGTCTAGCACAGCGCATGTACCGTGAGACATTCCCAACTCCGTCGGAGTTTTTCGGCGTGTTCGCCAATCATTACGACGTCGCTGTCGGCTGTGCGATTCTGTTAATGGGCGCAACTTCGAACACCTATTATAATCATGTCCGTTCGTCTGCCTTCCGACATTGAACTGTGCAGCGCAGGCCAGAAGACTATGCTTCACATATGTCATAAAGTACGTGGAATGTAATTCTTTATTTGTCATTTTTCTTTTATTTTCAACACTTTTTGGCACAGTATTTTGTAAGTCACAGACTGTGGTGTACTCAAATTGTAAATTACAAAGTTTGTATGAATTAATTTAAAATTTAGTGTCTTTTTTAAATTTATAATTAATAAAATTATTATGCTATTTGTTATTATTATTTCCTATCATAAATTATGATGCACATATACATACAATAATTGTCCATGTAAAACATGTACTGAAACTTCTTGCATAGTTACAAATCGCAATATTTTTAATTATTTCCGAATTTTCACCACCAGTTTAATTTTAAAGAATTTAACTTAAGCTTTATATCAATAAAAGACAACTTTAAAATGTAGACTATTATTGTAAAGTTATTTTGGTTCATTCAACTCTTGAATAATTAAAAATGTTGCATCTCAGAAGAAGCATGATCGAAAATGTATAGTTGAGAGTAAGTAAAAAGGCGGTGTTTCCAATCGTGATGGGCGGAGTTTAACCTTTGCTAGTGTCAAAGAAAGCGGAGTTGTAACTAAGAAACTGATTAATTTCTCTCACACAATTAAACCGATATGGTTCATTGTAAGCTTTTTCGAAAGTTTTCGGAATGGACCAAATTTTACTACATTTTCCTTGTTGTAGCTAGAGTTGTCTTTTTGGAATTAACGATTAACTATTTTGATGTATATTGGATTTCGTACTTTTTTCACTGTTTCAGGGCTTGTAACTCGTCAATAAATATTGCTATTTTAATACAATTGATGTCATTTTGTAGGTTTTTTTCTGCTCTTTCTAAATATGTGCTTCGTTTTTATGTAGCATTATCGATAGTTTAGCAATGAGGGTTCTTTTACAATTTTCCGAATTTTCATTCTATTTGCCGTAACTTGAAAACTATTGAGATCCGACCAGGCTTTATATACTGATTTATGCTCCATGTGATCTCCTCTATTACCCCTATTAATATTGGACCCCTTTAACGGAACACCCTGTATAGTAATAGTGCTTTTTTATGGTTGAATGTTTGTAGTGGAAAAAACTGGCACCGAAAACGTGTACACCACTTTTTCAAAACAAAAATTTTGCGGCATATTTCTACAACATTTGCAATAGATATTAATCACAAAGTTTATTGTTTGGAAATAGTGATGTTAAAATTTTATGGTAAAATTTCTTCCGTGACTAACGTTCCAATCTACTAGTAATGTTAATTTTGTTATATCGCTTTGTTATAGTATACTTATGTAATTTTACTATTTTAATTATTTTTTCTTACACTTTTTATACGTGTGTTGTGGCCCGCCTAGCATCGCAAACATGTGTTTGCGACCCGCGAGTAAAAAGGGTTGAGTATGGCTGGGCGAAATTGTGATTTATTTTTTGTTATTATGCTTTTAATTTCAGTCAGATGTGGCAACATTGCGGGATTCTTCATCTGACTGAATTTTTATTTAGGAATTCCGAATTTTCACCTGTAAAATTATCCCTTTGCACTCGAGGGCTCCGCTGCGGAGACATAATCTTTCTTTGCAAAGTTTGTTTTTGGCACCAGTAATAAAGGAAATAAAATGTACCTTATTTAATCAGAGCATTTTTGAAATTGTGTACTTGAGCGAAACTTCGTTTAAAAAAGTGATCGAATAAAATTTGTGTAAGAGACACCGAGCGCAGTGTTTCCAGATGGTCTACTTTTTTTTTTTTTTTTAAATTCAGACTCTTGACTGGCACCACTTTTTTGAAATGGTAAAATGCGCTTTATTTAATGGCATATTAATTAAGGCGAAAACAAAGGTAATTTGCCGTTTCAAAAAAGTGGTGGCAATCAAGAAATCTGAATTTTAAAAAAAAAGTAGCCCACTGGCAACACTGGCCGAGCGCAAAGGGTTAAATAGTTATTATTGTTTTATAAAATGATAGGTATTCTACAAATAAAATAAAAGAAAATAGCTATTCAACATTTTCCGGTGACAAGTTCAACACCAGTGAGAAATCGGTCCATTAGTGATGACGTCACACTAGTGTCCTCTGGCCTTGAGTATTTCGATGGCAGCGGATCAACTAGAGTAGCGAAGGCCGAAAATTTCTTCTCTGATATATGGACAGTGGGCATTAAAAATGAAACATTTTTTTATTTTCATAGGACTCACACAGAAATTAGCAGGCTTGTTAATAGCATTTACAAATAAATATACATTCATGATGTCATGTAAAAACAAGTCGGAAATTGTACGTCAAATGGGGCAAATGAGGTGCATTCGTACTATAATTATCGTATAAATATTCAGATCTTGGTGCAATAGTTGTTGCACTCTTATGCAAAATGCATTAATACAAAATTTATTACGATTATACATATTAAATTCAGTGATACGGAAATAATATGACCCCATCTTAAATAGGGCGTAATCTCCATGGCGACCTAGAATCATTACCCATCATAAGATATCATTGAATTAATTACGTATGATAGGATTTAATAGATTGAAGAAAGTTAAGTTTTGACTCGATTTTAATTAAATTTGTATCGCCTCCACAAAATTCTGCAACGATTACATATATTGATGTTCAAACAATTCGGATGGGTTGTTTTTGCGTTGTTATATGCGGACAGTCAGGCAGACAGACGGATCGACTAGACGACGACTGTAGATGCTACGTATTTATATATTACGAACGCACCTTACATTAAAGAGTTTTTTAATAATTGAATTTTTAAATATTTAAAATTAAGAATAATTATCATATTTTAAAATATTCTGCGCATTTATTTACTGAAAATATGGCAATATTTATTTGTGATATAATTTTTATATATTACAGTGAAAGTTGGCATGAATTGTAAAATTGCGCTGTGTGTACATATAGGTAGAAAAGAAAAAAAATTATAATTATGCTTTGTTTTTCTTAAAAATGTATCTATATATTTTCATATGCACATAACTTTCAACGCTAAAATTCTCCTGCAGTGCAACTTTTTATACTAGCATATATTTTTTTTGCCATAGAGGATATATACAGTATAAATTTCAAAAGAATCTGATAATTAGGAACGCTCATGAAACATTTAAAAAATTAGAAATGTGCGGAATTTTGAATTTTCAGAAAACAGCAATTTAAATAAAACAAACCGCTTAAGTACATATAATTTTCACGAATATGGAAGCTTATATCTACGAAGAAGCGTCAATATTGAAAAAAATTATTTTTGCATCAGATAAATTTGAGCAGCTAGATTCATAATTCTCCAATAGCTAAAACAGATTTATTTGTCCAATTTCGCGATTTTGAAAGTTCAATGTCCCCTTAACTTCATTTATATATTGAAAATTAAAATTCTAATATCGGATGTCGTCATCCAATTTTTATGTAAAATCTATCTGTCTAAAATATAATTTCCCATACTGACACAAAATATTCTTTATTTCCATTTGAAAATGCATGCATTTCTTAGTATTAATTTCGTAAGGCAAATTTTCGTAAGGCAATTAGTATTAATTTCGTAAGGTATCCTTTTACATAATTTATATGAAATAATCTCTTTTTATATGAAATTTGCGTAAAAGCTTTTGATTTTGTAAAATATCTTTTTCTTTTTCACAATGACATAATTTGCTTCTGAAAAAACTGTTAAAATCTTATAAAAAATAAGGATGGTTTTCATTTCATTTCACTTCTGTATTTATATCCAAGAAAATGTATATATATTTTTCTTTTTAATACGCAAATCATTCAGAAATTGCGTTATGTTTTAAAAAAAAAAAAGTGATAGCTATTTTTTTCTATGCTTCTGATTTAGTTTTCATTCCAAAAGATGTTTTTCGAATACGTTAACTTAATGAAATTGCGGGACAAAATAAATTATGGCGTTAATAAAATGTATAATTTTGTTTACAAATATATTTAATCCCAACAAAAAGTCTTCGGTAAAAAAAAAAAAAAAAGCGCCAAGTTCTCCTTAATGTTTCGGCCAGAAAAAGCAGTGATATCTGATGTTCGCACAAGTTAAAAGCATAAAACAACATAAATTATAAAGAATGTACAATATTCCGGCATAAACTGTACCAATATTTTTTGTTAAATTTACTTATCTGTAATCGGCCCGTTGCTATAATTAATAGAGTTAGATTAAAATCAAAAACGTTTTCCTAAATTCTTTTATGTAAAAGCCACATAGAAAGGAGTTCAATAATTATTTTGAATAGTTTTGAATAAATATTCGTATTTGAATGTTTCTTGAAAACTTTTGATATTAAGCATATTTTTATCGTTTTCACAATGCCATTATTCATTTCTGAAAAAAAAGTGTTAAATTATTAATAAAAGATAAGGAACCTTTTCATTTCTTTTTCCTTCCGCATTTCTATCCAAGATTTTTTTATTTTTTGAGCATAAGTCTCGGAAATTACGTTATGTTAAAAAAAAATACGATTGCTGTTTTTTACTATGCTTTCAATTTAGTTTTCATTCTCTCTTTTTTTTTTTTTTTTTTTTTTTTTTTTTAGACTACGTCAACTTAACTCGCTCGCTGCGCAACCCGAGAGTTTCTCAGGCAAAGTCAAAGTAGCAAAATTTGCGCAACCCGAGATTTCATCGGGGGTGCATTTTCTCCGTTTAATTAACCCGCCTTGATCATTCCCACCAGTTACTTTTTATTGTAAATTTCGCCTCATCTAATCGGAGCATTTTCCCGATTAAATCAGATGAAAATTTTTGTTTTGAAAAACCGGTGGCAAAATAATAAAAATTCTTAAAAGACGCTCGTCGCAAGGGAATTAAGTACGCAATTTTTGAAAAAAAACATTTTGACAACAAAGCTATTTTGATAAAACAATTACGCAGCGAGAGGGTTAATGAAATTTCCGTGAAAAATAAATTAAGGAGTTAACAAAAAATAAATAAATAAAAAGTATATAATTTTATTCTCTACTTTAAAAATAGCTATTCTCAAAATCATGGAAAACCCGAGTATTTTATTAAACTGTCTTACATATGCAGGACAAAATTAACCATGTCATCCAATATGTAGGGCGTTATTTATCAAAATTTAATTTGTAAGATAAACATTACATCTTCTTTAACACTTAGTCACGATGGTTTTGAAGTTTAATTTCATATGGCAAATACTGAAACTGTTTTTTTAGTTTTCTGCAAATTTCCCCATTTTTATGAAAATTATTTAACGCATTTTGATTGCACGTATAAAATGTTTTTATTCTTTCTTAATGAAACCATCTGAAAAAATATTCGAAATTATAAAAAAGATAATGAATTCTTTCGTTTCTTCTCCTTTACGAATTTTTCCTGCAAAAAACTTCTTTTTTTCCTATTTAAAACATAAGTAGAAACGTGTTAGATATCTGAAATGGGCAAATACTGAAACTTTTTTGCAAATTTCCCCTTTTTTAATGAAATTCACTTAAAGCATTTTTATGAGTATAAATGTCTTTTTTCTTTCTCAATGACACCATCTGAAAAAGTGTTTGAAAATATGAAAAACATAATGAATGCTTTCGTTTCTTTTCCCTTACGAATTTTTCATTTAGAAGTCTTTTTTGCCTATTTAAAACATAAGTATCGCAGGAAATGTGTTAGACAGTGATGGAACAGTGGCGCAGCAGTTGGACGATTGTCACCTTTAAATTTGTATAGTATTCTTCGCCTTAAAAAATCTCAGCCATTCTGTCCAAAAGTTAAATGAAGAATACTAATAAAATTTTGCGGTGTCAATTGATTCTCTGCTGCTACACTGTTGCATCACTGGATAGATATCTGAAATGGGAATTGTAGTTTTCTTTATACTTGCAATTCAATTTGGATTCCTAAAGTGTCATTGCAATTTGGCAGCTAAATCGAAGAATTAATATTTAAATATATTTGAGTGATTCTCCAATAAGTGGGAAATTTCACTCTATGATTTTGTGAAAAATAAAATATTAAATTTTAAAGAATTTTTACTTTTAGAAATCGATAAGATGCAAAATAGTGAATAATGTGTAATATTCCGACATAAACATTACACAGTATTTTTCTTTAATTTACTATCTGTAATCGACCCGTTGCTATAATTCTCTGCATTAGATTCAAACCAAAAATATTTTCACAAATGTATTTAAATAAAAGCCACGTAGAATTGAGTTCAATAAATATTTTGAATAGTTTTAAATAAAAATTCTTGTTTGAAATTCACTTGAAAACTTTTGATTTCGAAAAGTAACTTTATCTTTTTTTCCAAAATGACACTATTTGTTTCTGAATAAAAAGATGTTAAATATTAATAAAAGACAAGAAACGTTTTCATTTTTTTTCCCTTCCGCATTTCTAGCCAAGAATTTTTTCTTTTTAACACGTTGACTGCCACACTATACTCGTAGTATACTCGTAGCTTTAATATCCATGGCTTTAATTTATTACTTTCTCACCATTATTTAAAAAAAAATTGCCTTCTTTATTGGCAGAAATTTTGCTATATTAGTAAAGCGAAATTTACCTTTCAGAATTTGTGGTAGCAAACGCTTTCCAAGAAGAAATTTGAAGATTCTTACTTTTTGCGGCAGTGAACGTGTTAAAAGACAATTGTCGGAAATTGTGCTATGTTCGAAAAAATACTTAATTTTTTCACTATTTATCTTAAAAATACCTACTCTCAAAATAATGAAAAACCCGAGCATTTTATTTAACTATCTTACAAATCCAAGACAAAATAAATCTTGTCATCCAACATGCAGAGTGTTACTTATCAAAATTTAATTTGAAAGATAAACATTACATCCTCTTTAACACTTACTGACGATTTTTTAAATTTTAATTTCACAGGGTAAATACTGAAAATTTTTTCTTTTAGTTTTCTGCAAATTTTCCTTTTTCATGAAATTCACTTAAAACATTTTGGTTGCATAAAATATCTTTATTCTTTCTCAATGACACCATCTGAAAAAGTGTTCGAAAATATGAAAAAGATAATGAATGCTGACGTTTCTTTTCCTTTACAAATTTTTCATGCAGGAAACTTTTTTTTTTCCTATTTAAAACATAAGTATCGCATGAAGTGTGTTAGATATCTGAAATGGGAAATATAGTTTTTTTTACGTTTGCAATTCAATTTGAATGTTAAAAGTGTTATTGCAGTTTGGCAGCTGATTTAAATAATTAAAATTTAAGTACAGGGTGTCCATAATTAAACAACCCTACTTTAAAGTGTCTAGAAACAAAACTATTGTTCATAAAGTTGTGAAATTTTGTGAAAGACATAATAGAGGGATGGGGATTTGTTTAACCCCTTAATTCTTGCTCCCGTCATATTCTCGGGTTGTGTCTTTTACTCAAATTGTTTGATTCCCACCAGTTTTATTAAATAGTGAAATTGGCTATATTTTTGTATCGTTTTCACTGTCATTAAATAGGGTGAATATTTCTTTTTCAAAAAGTGGTGCCATTAAGCAATTTGAATTATTCAACCGTAATTTAATTCGAGCGTTAAGGGGTTAAGCTAAAAAAATATATATAAATAAAAATAGTTCAAAATTTCGCCACCAGAGGACGATTTTTAATAAATTTCACATTTAGTATTATGATAATTTAAAAATTTTAATTGCAGGTTGTTCATAATTAATCTACCCTATTTTAAAGTTGCCTACAGACAAAATCATTGCTCAGAATGTTGCGGAATTTTTTGGAGGATATAATAAAAATATGGGAATTTATTTGAGCGAAAAAAAATTAGGAGGCCGTTTTTAATGAATTACACATTTAGCATACATTTACGATAGTTTAACAAATTTATTATAACTAAACATGTTCTGCATGACCTTCATCATTTTCATATAACATCTGGAATCGTAAGATAACATGCTCCTTAGTTGTTCACAATGTGCTCTGGGAAATGCTAGGATCATGTCGTGAAATGGCTGTCTTTAGAATAAGGTTAAGTTAATAAATAAAATTTCTAAACCATCGTAATTTTAAATATCTAATATATTAAAAATCGCAATCGCTCTCTGGTGGCAAAATTTTGAACTATTTTTATTTATATTTTTTTAGCTTAAACAAATTCCCATCCTTTTATTATGTCTTTCACAAAATTTAATAACTTTATGAAAAATAATTTTGTCTGTAGACAACTTTAAAGTAGGGTCGTTTAATTATGGACACCCTGTATACGAGCGATTCTATAATAAGTGGAAAATTTCACTCAATGATTTTGTGAAAAAAAAGTTAAATTTTAAACAATTTTTATTTTTAGAAATTGATAAGAAGTAAAGTAGTGAGTGATGCACAGTATTCCGGCATAAACTTTACACAGTATTTTTCTCCAATTTACTTATCTGTAATCGACCCGTTTGTATAATTTATTGCATTAGATTCGAACCAAAGATGTCATTTAAGGGGCCTTGTACCTTTTAAACGCGTCGAAAATTAACGAAAAACTTCAATGTGTGAATTAGTCTATCTTCAAAATTTTTTTATGTATAAACATGAAATTTTGGATATTGATTAAACAGATTGTGCTTTGTTATATACTACCATTAGAAATTTATTAGCCTTTTACAGAATTTGTGTATTGTTGAAATCAAAATAGCTCTTTTTTTTTACTCCAGAAGTCATTGCGCGCATGATAGCTTGAGAATGTATGTATGGATTGTCATGAAATTTGGTAAAGATACTAAACAAATTTGTGTGTTTAAAATGAACTACTTTTAATTATTTGCAATAGTAATATTTTTAGTTATGACTATTTTTATTCATTAAAAATACAAAATTTTTATTTTAATTTTTTTTTACAAAAATATTTTTTTATATAGTTAATGAAATAATTTTGGCCTAAGAGTAGTTCATTTTAAACACACTTATAAGTTTAGTATCTTTACCAAAATTTCATGACAATCCATACACACTTTCTCAAGATATCATGCGCGCAATGACTTCTGCAGTAAAAAAAAAAAAAAAAAAAAAAAAAAAAAAAAAAAAAAAAAAAAAGAGAGAGAGAGAGAGAGCTATTTTGATTTCAACAATACACAAATTCCGCAAAAGGTTAATAAATTTCTAATGACAGCATATTGCAAAGCACAATCTGTTTAATTAATAACCAAAATTTAATGTTTATGCATAAAATGTTTTGAAGATAGACGAATTCAAACTTTGAATTTTTTCGTTAAATTTCGTCACGTTTAAAAGGTACAAGACCCCTTAACAATTTACATACTGAATTATGAGTTTATGAAAATTTTATCTTCTAAAGCATTTTTAGTGCATTTTGGAAACTACATTAGAAGATTTACATAATCGTTTAATAAATTTTAGAAGGATTTTAGGAGGATTGAAGGACTTAGAAGGATTTATTAAATTTGAATTTATATGGATTTTGTGCAATATTTATAAACCTATCAAATCTTTTAGTTTAAATATTTTTCTTAGTGTTTTGTAGAATTACGAAACATACAAATACAGTGTTCTTATAGTAGAAATATAGAAATATTTCCGAATTGAAAAATTCCCTCCCCCCCAACGCCAAGAAAGCTGAAAAGATGCAAAGGCAAAATAAATCATCCTTTTAAAAATATTTTTGCTTTATATAACCAACAATGCTTTTGGAACAAGATAAAGTAAAGCATCTATAACTCATTCAAACTGTATTTCTATTAATCGATGTATTAAATGAATTTTATAACAATTTATTATAATGGTACTTATAAGTACTATCAGTAGATATAGGGTAAATAAAAGCCATGTAGAATTGAATTCAATAAATATTTTGACTAGTTTTAAATAATAATTTTCGTTTGAAATTCACTTGTAAACTTTAGATTCTGTAAAGCATCTTTATCTTTTTCACTACGTCACAATTTTTTTCTGAATGAAAAGTATTGAAATATTAACAAAAGACAAGGAATCTTTTAATTTCTTTCTCCTTCCTCATTTCTATCCAAGATTTTTTTTCTTTTTAAAACACAAGTCTCGGAAAATGTTCGAAAAATACATTTGCTATTTTTTACTCTGCTTGAAATTTAGTTTTAATTCCCAAAACCTTTTTTAGAATATATTAACTTAATGAAATTTCGGTAAAAGAAAATGATGAAGTTAACTAAACATTTGAAAAGGTATGTAAGGTTTCACGATTTTATCATAAAAGTAGCTACTCTCAAAATAATTGAAAACTAAGTATTTTATTAAACTGTCTTGCAAACCCAAGACAAAATAAACGAAGTCATCCAATAACAAGAGCGTTTTTTATCAAAATTTAATTTGTAAGATAAACATTACATCTTCCTTAACGCTTATTCACGATCTTTTTGAAGTTTAATTTCATATGGCAAATACTGAAACTATTTTTTTTTAGTTTTCTGCAAATTTCCCCATTTTTATGAAAATTATTTAACGCATTTTGATTGTACGTATAATATGTTTTTATTCTTTCTCAATGAAACCATCTGAAAAAATATTCGAAATTATAAAAAAGATAATGAATGCTTTCGTTTCTTCTCCTTTACGAATTTTTCATGCAAAAAACTTCTTTTTTTCCTATTTAAAACATAAGTAGAAATGTGTTAGATATCTGAAATGGGATTTATAGTGTTTTTACGCTTGCAATTCAATTTGGATTCCAAATTTGTTATTGCAATTTGACAGCTAAATCAAAGAATTAAAATTTAAATATATCCTGTTTTACTTCAAAACATACTCATGTGATTTAATTTTAAGTCAATTCAACTGATATATTTTTTTACCCTTTGCGGTCGAGTTTCGGCAAATAACCGCCCAAGTTTTAAATACACGATTTAATATTTATATTCTATTCACCCCACTATATTTTACGAGTACATTCTTTATAAGTTTTTCTTGCAGACGTTTCGCTAGTACAACTAGAAATGCTTCTTAAAAAAAAGTGGTGGCAGCAAAATAAATTCGTGTACGGATTGTATGTGCTTGTCAGGAATACTTCGAGAGTTAAGAGATAAATGTGTCCTTTAGCTTCCCTTATGTTCGTATATACAATTAATTATATATTTATATGCATATTAATGTTTCGTTCTATTTCTTAAGAACGAAATTTAAAAATTAGAGTGTTTTCTAATTTGTATGTAGAATATATCCTTTCTAAAAAATTACATTCTTCTTTCATTTTTAATTAAAATGTATCTTTTGAAATTTGTATTTAAAAAATTATAAAATAAAAAGAAATTAATGTGTTTTTCTCTATATTTTTTATGTTTTGTTTCAAAATTTAAGAATGTTTCTTGTATATTATTTATTACCGTTTACGCATACATAATATTCAGTGGCGTGGCGTCCGGTCATCGCTGGATGCGGCGATGACCAAGCAATATTTTAAAACTCTTAATAAGCTTTTAAAACTCTACGATCCAGTTTTAGCAGAACATTTGGAGTCCATGTATAAGTGAAGGTAAGATTTAAAGTTTCTTTTTTGAACATTCAACCATTGAATTTTAGAGTTAATAATTTTTCACCACAAACTTAAATAATTGCGATGACCACCGAAAATTTTCACGCCACGCCACTGAAGGTATATTCAAATTGCATTAAATTGAATTCAGATAAAAGTCCTGTGCGGTACGATTATAGATAAACATAGCAATATTGCATTGTTCATAAAACATTTTCAAAATTTAATTTATAACCACCCCCTCCAAAAAAATGCATAGAAAAGAAAATTAATTAAGTAATCGTTCTACATTTATAGGTATATAATCAAAAACACCGTATTACGATAATTTGCATTTTAACTTATCTACATGTATATAGATTGAAAAAAGCAAGGAAGAATTTTCAGATGAATTGAAAATTTTAATTTTAAGCATATTTAAAGATACATATACACAAAGTAAAATAAAAATAAAAATAAAAATAAAAATAAAAAACAATTAGTAAATGTTATGCTATTAACTTTTTACCTTTATCTCAAATAAGGAAAAAAACCTAGAGTAGTAAAAATGAAAAAGACGCACTTCGGAAGTGTCATGATGTTACTTCAGTGTTGCCAGTAGGCTACTTTTTTAGAATTCGGATTTCTTAATTGGCACCACTTTTCTGAAAAGATAAAATTCCAATGGTTTTCGCCTTAATTAATATGTCCTTAAATAATGGGAATTTTGCTATTATAAAAAAATTGTGGTGCCAATCAAGAAATCTGAATTTTAAAAAAGTAGCCCAATGGCAACACTGTGTGACTTCAGTGATGATACTGAATATATTAGAAAAGCATTGGGAAATTAGTAAACCCATTGATGCCTGAATTATTGTTTTCTCAAATTTATTGGTAAAATCACTTTAAAATGTTGTAATGTGAGCTGGAAAAATACTAAAAAAAATTGCGCTAAAATATTTTTGTATTTATTTAATAAAATGTAAACGCACTAAATATGGGAATATCCATATGTTTTGAAATCCAAAAAAACATGCATAATTATACGTTTTGACTAAATTTATATAAATTAAGCCTTTAAATTGTATATTATGTACGATAATTAGTATTTTTATGAACTGTTAAAAAATATATTTATTTATTTAAAGATATTAATAACATTAAAAGTATTATTAATAATAAATTAAGAAGAATCGTATGTGAGGCTAAAAAAAAACAATTTATTTCAAAATCATATTGAAAAGGACTTTTACATAAATAATTGCCCCTAAATGGCTAATAGAAATATGTACCCAGTTGTGCCTAGCTCCCTATATTTTGAACGTTACAAACATGTATAAAACATAGGGTGGAACATATAATTTCGCAATTTTAAAAAATACGCATTTCAAAGAATTCTATAAGTTAAGATTATGACTTATTTATTTGGATCCTTGATACAAAAAATACAAATAAACTTACTTTTACATTTCGCTATTTTGAAAAATGAAAAATCTCTAAACACCGAAAAATGGCCTTCATTTATGCATATAAATATCAATCGTATGCTGTCATTTTTCGGTACTTGACAAAGACATTTATAGACAGTTACTTCGTACAATTTTCATGTTGTAAAGAAGAAGAAAATTATCAAAAATTATGAAAATTCAAAGCGTACCAAAAAGGAGACGCTAGGCATAAACGGTTAAATAAATTTCATTCTGGTATATATTTACGTATAATGTACAGCAAAACACACATACATTAAAAATACCACACGTAGACCACCGAGTCCAATTGTTGCCTAGTGGATTTAATTTCACAGTAAAATGTAGCCAATTTAGCACGTAAAAACGCAATATGTGGAGCCAATTTTTCTATTTAAATCGAATATTGAAAAAAAAAAAAGAAAAAAAAAAGTAGACGAAATATTTTATAATTTGAGTCTGGCTAAGCGTTAAGTTTCTAGTAAAAATTTCAAGCGTAATTTCTACAACAAACTAGGAAATTTTAATTTTAAAAACTTAACACTAAAAATACCGTGAGTGGTCATTTGGACCCCTACAATATGAATAGACTTCGGTTCGAAGGTGACATTTTTTGGTAAAATAAGTTTAAAACGTATAAAGAAGAAAAATGTTAAATAAATAAATTCATCATTTTACCTGCTATTAAATAATTACAGTATTTCTTTTTCAAAAAAGCGGTGCCAATGAGCAATTTGAATTTTTAAACCGTAATTTAATGAGACCGTTAAGGGGTTAACTAACTTTTTATTGGAAATCTAATACTATTTATTTCATTTATTTTACAAAATTGTAGGGAAACGAACTGACTCAAAACCACATTTTTACGACTTTGTTTATCGCTGCCTATAAACGATGTATTGACAACCAGTACAACAAAAATAACGCAAAATACTTTGTTCATTTATGAAATTGTATGAATTCTAACGAAAAATGCCTTTTTTCTGCGTGTTTTGAATATTGTTGTACTTTCTGTGCTCTTATTAAGTTTTTTTTTTTTTTTTTTTTTTTTTAATGTATATTTGAATATATAAGGCTTTCAATTCAAATAAGAGCATAAAAATTGGAATTTAACATTTTATACATTGTTGCTTTCTATGTCATACTTAATGGGATGCAATTTAGTTATATGTAAATTTGAAGAAAGAAATAAACGCAGAAATATTTAAATGCATTTTTTATATTGTATTTCATTTGTGTCTACACTATAAAACTCTTCGATTAATGCAACTGAATAAAATTTTGTACTTATATTGGTTAAAATATTCTTTTCACTTTATCATTCTTGAAGAAGTTTCACATAATTAAAATCCAAGAAAATATTACTCATAAATTAATTTTTACAGAAAACGTTATCTAAACTAATTACAATTCAAATCAGGAAACTTTCTGAAATAAACTTCATATCATTCATTGAAAATTTCAAGCGTAACTGTTAAATTAATCAGAAGTTTCTATAATCCTAACTTTTAATTAGTTTCACTTCGATTGTTACGTACTTAGTGGGTTCTCATACCACATTCAAGAAATTAAAGGAGGGAAAGATATTTATTTCTATCTATAGTTCAAAACATTTTCTGTTCAAATGGTAAAACTTCGGGCAACAAAACTTGTAAAACGTGATAAATTATATTTAAGGTGAAAATACATTTATATATTTTAAAAATCCATTTTATTTTGAATTGCTATGAAAATATCGTATGTGTTATTACGCCAGAGCAGGGATAAATATATACAGGGCTGCTAAAGGCGACTAATTTTTAATTCGATTTCGAACCAGTGTTTCAAAACAGAAATCTTTTACATATGCTTAGACCAAGCATGTCAAACTCATTTACCACCGCGGGCTAAATTAAGCATTATATACTAAGCCGCGGGCCATATTAAAAAAAAAAAAAAAGGCAATAATATTACCATAGCACAGAATAAAATTTGTCTGTACAAGACACAGCCATGTTAAAGAAATTTTAACGAAAAGTTCCAACATTAAGTACATAGTAAGTTTATATTATTTTTTCGAAAAAAAAAAAAAAAACATTCACATTTACTTTTAACAATTAAAAAAAATTATTTGTATATTATAAATTGCGTTTATTTTAAAAATTGCTAGTACACTCTAATCTAGATTTAGCATAGGCATAACTGTCAATCTTCCGTGTTTTCTCAAAGTAAAGAAAATAAAAATAAATATATTTTGAATCAGAAAATCTATTTAATAAAACATGTCATATATAATTGCTACTTTTTATATTTCACTTATTAAATACATTTCCTGGTTCAAATTATTTTATTTGACTAACAATAACAAAAATAACAACTATTGACTACAAATAACAAAAGGTTGCATATTGTATTTCAAAAAAATAGTCGATTGATGATTAATTACAGAAATTTGGAAACTCCGTAACCATGGCGCTAATATGGAATCGTGCTGTAATTTTATTAGCTGCAGTAATAAATTCTGAACAATAATTTGAACATAAATTATTAGAGGTGGGGAAAACAGATTAAACTAATTTTTATGATTCAAAACTCTTCTTGAAATAATTTTTTAATACATTTTTTAAAAATTTCTACTCTGATGATCTTTGTAATAATGTAATACGATACGTCCATGGAAAAACTCGACCAAAGCGTTATAAGTAAGCGAACAAACTTAATGCTGGAATCAGGCGTAAATTAACACAGTTGCGCCACCTTGTGGACGGAGTGATAATTCACATACGCTGATTTTTAGTGTGGCGCGTATTTTCTAAATCTTCATTTGCTCATGGAAATGAATTTTGTTTGCGATATTTATTGCAAAATAATGGCATAGCGAGAAGGGCATCCAGACGTACTTGACACCACGAAGTATTCTTCGCCTTAACAGAAGCACTTCAGTTATTAATCAAGGTGAAAAAAACTTTACAATTTTAGTGGTGTCAGTTACCTGTTCCCTAACTGAACAGGTAAGTTTTCATATAATTTACCAAAACAATAACATGGTAAACAAGGTCACGAGAAACATGCATAATGAAAAACATTGCCAAACATATCTGTCCGAGAATCAATACAAATATTTTTACGCAACAAGAATATTTGCAATGATTCAGTGTCCCGTGATTTACCTAAAATTTGGAAAGAGATGCTATGTAATTTTAGCAACAATAGTAAAAAATTAATCCATGCTCGCAAATAGTCAAGATAATTTTATTTTTATTTTATGTTGGGCAATGTTTTTCATTATGCATGCTGTCTCGTGACATTGTTTACCATGTTATTGTTTTGTTAAATTATATGAAAATTAATCCACGCTCACAAATAGCTAATTTAATTTTAATTTTATCTTTGCAATGTTTTTCATTATGCATCATGTCTCGTGACATTGTTTGCTACGTTATTGTTTTTAAATTATGTGAAACTATTTTCAATCATGAATGATTTTGAAAATGTCACTGTTAGTGCAATGAAACGATTGTCAATCTTAATAAAGATATTTTATCACTTTATATGGCATTATTTTACTTAATCTGTTTATAAGTATTTATTATACATATTTTTATGAGATATTACATTTACAATAATTTTCAATATCATTTCTTTTTTTTTGTGTGTTGTATACTTTAAGTATAGGGTTCGGTCTCGGATTTAAAACTGTAGGGCTCAAGGGGGCCCGGGCTCCGAAAAGTGAGCCCGGTTTCATCTGTATTCAGATCCATCACCTTTAGCTCCAACAAAAACAAAAATTCTAGCATTGGAATCCTTTCCACCAGTACATAAAGTGTCCTCTAAAAAGTCTCCTCTAAAGAGTATAATTTTGGAAAGTTGCATATATAAACAAGTTAAAAATTGCACGTCAAACGTGGCAAATGTGGTGCGTGCCTACTATAACTAGGCCCCACCAGTGGCCAATAGGTTCTGCTCTTGACGCTGGGAAACGGGGGGTGCTAGGTTCGAACCCAATTGCGCCCGCCGGCCTAATCTTTCGGAGTTTTCCGTGGTTTTCTCCGAACCTTGTATTTCCTTGCATAAATACAGATTAGGTTCCCTTAGAAAGATCTCCATGGCGGGCACTCCCTCCTTCCGGCCTATATCCCTCGTGTTGATAATTGACCGTCATAAAACAACAACAACAACATACTATAACTAGTTTTATAAATATTTTTTGCGCAGCACATTGTACTAAATATATATTTCAGTGCACTTCATAAGTGTATATGAATTACATTCTGTTCAAAAGGCTGTAACATCATTAAAATGCACTTGAAATGTTTTTTTTCCATTGGTCGTAATGAAACGGAAAAATTTTGACTATCCCTGTAACTATGCATCCGATTTAAATCAAATTTGAAATGACTCGACAAAATTTTACTACAGTTATATATTTAAAATTTCAGACCATTCGGTTGGGTATTTTTTGCTCTGTTATTATGTGGACGAACAGACGGACCGAACGACGACTATAAGTGCTAAGTGTTTATATAATTACAAACGCACCTAAAAATCATCCAATTAAAAAAATATTTTCGCTTCTTAATCTTTAATTAGACAGAGCAGATTTTTTTTTTCACTGAACGACGTTTAGCCATTTGCAACGCATCCGAACTCGCCTCTGATAGTTCGAGAAATGATGGCATGCCTTTGTTTAACCCTTACCGGCGTCGAGTAATTCTGTTTATAAACTGATGAAATAATGGACTGACACCGCAATTTATAAACGAATTTATTAGAAAATATGAACTTGCTTATTTTCATGTACATTATAATAGGACAATTTTAGATAAATATTCTTGGTGCCGTCTGTCAGTTTTGGAATTAAAATTAGGAGTCCTTTTTTAAAGACACCGCGCCGGAAAGGGTTAAATAATGTCGAAATCCTTGGAAATTAGCTTGGATTAGTTTGGAAATTAGTCTAGGAAATTAGTTTATCCAAAAATGAGCCACATCCCTTGAAGGTGTTAATTAATACCTTATCAAAAAAGGCGAATTTTACCATTTAAAAAAAAATGGTTTCAATCAAGAAATCTGAATTTTAAAAAGTAGCCCACTGGCAACACTGCGATTATTGCTAAATAAAATAATAAAAGATGGTATACAAGGTATACTTTATTCATAAATTTAACATGATGTAAAAATAGAAACACATCAATAAAATAAAACTCAACGTTTCAGTCTAATCTTCAAAAAGTTATTCTAAAATTTTCTAAAAATAGCCCTCACCTCTTTTATTTATTTTAAATAACAGATGGGGCCGCTTTAGTTATTTTTAACCCATTAACCATCGAAACTATAACATAAGGATCTTGAACTTTTCTGCATTTACCACCAGAAATTTTGAAAGATCATATTCGCTTTATTAAATGATTAACCCTTTCAGGGAAAGGCATTTTTGATAATAAAAAAAATGTTCAAATAATTAATTCGCACCGCAATTAACAAACAAATTTATTTGAAAATAATCATCAGGTTCCCCTCCCCCCTCCCCCGTATATTATGAAATCGAAATTGTGCTAAAAAATTACTGGTGCCATTTGGCGATTTAGGCATTAAAATTAGCCGTTTGCAAACTGCAAACTGCGCCCCTCAATTGGCTAAAACTTCTGTTATTGAATTAGGCAAATTTTTTAATTCAATAATAGTGGTACATCGATAGTTAATTTAAGCATGGGAATTTATTTTCAACGTTGCGTCAAAGCAACACCAGCGGGTAATGGGTTAAAGGATTTTTGAAGTTTCCGTTGCTTCTTCCATTTTGAATGACATTTTGGACGATGTAGCATATAAGACTTTTCCTGCTGATTTCTGTTTTAGAAAATTTTATTCCTGGAGATGTTTTTTGAAGATTAAACCGAAGTGTTGAGTTTTATTTTATTCATGTGTTTTCATTTTTATATCATCTTTGAAATTATGTATAAAGTACATGTAGGATAGCAACCTCTATTTTGTTTAGTATTCGAGTTTGCAACGTAAATTCCTTAGTTATTACGATTATTACAACATGAAATATTGTGTTTCATTTAATTTCAATGCAGTCATTCAGGGTAACTTTTAACCATGGGGTGTAACTTTGCACCACCTCCTAATTTTAAATATTTTTCACTCCAAAAGACAAAATAAGCTCCAGAACTGTGCTCTGGTGGCAAAGTTCTAAACTGGGATTTCTACTCTTTATTTTAGAAAATAAATGAGCAACATTATACGCAATTAAATGCATTATCTAACTGTTTTTGCAATGTACTGTTTTCAAGGTAATTTTGAATGTTGTTTTGAAGTTGTTGTAATCCAATTAAATTTTCATAGTAACAATATACTCAGTTATCAGACATATTATTGTCTAAATGTTGTAAATGTGATAATATTTTGTGATTATTTATTTATTAATAGTTAATAAAATGTAAAATAAGAAGGCACTAACGTTTTACCACATTTTCAGGGTAACTTTGAGCCGGCTCAATGTTATACTGATGTTTACAATTTACTAATTGTAGGTGCTACTGTCAAAATTTCCCCATATTTGCACTTATATTTTATATAAATGCCGAAAATGAACATTAGATATAACATGTAAATATTTTCACAAATATGTGTAAAATACATACAATTCATTTAAAGGCGTTTTTAGGGGCGGAGCTACTCAAATTTGACATTTCGTACATTCGGCATTTTTTTATTTTTGTTTGAATAATACTAATACTAGTATGGTTTACTGTAACTATGGATATATTATTGAGATAAAACATTGAAAATTGTTTTCCACTGCATTTTTGTGTTTTATATGAATAATGAACAGGTTTTTTTTTCATTTCTAAATGTTCATGGTTCTCTTCTTCCACTTTTCTTATGCCTGATATTTGTTGTAATATCATAAATTATACAAATCTTGTGATGTTCGGAAGTATAAATTCGGAGTCTTTACATATCTGAAAACATTTTTTGGAGGTTCAAAGTTGCCCTAACTCTAATACTTTTTTTTATAATGAATTATTTTAAATAATATTTATCAAATGGGGCAAAGTTACTCTAAATGGCTGGGTAACTTTGAACCAGGATAAAAATTCATTTTTTATAGCTTTTATCATTATTATTCCTTAATTTTTGATAGTCATACAATAATTTATGATCATTTCTTCTCTTTTTTGCTCCTGGTTGCAACAATAGTCTTAAAATAAGAGTGTGGCATATGAAAATAGAGAAAATGCGGATCAACGGATCAAAGTTACCCTGAATGACTGTATATGCGTTTGAAAATCTTATTTATAAGTTGGAAGACATCCTCTTATGCAGAATATATTAATTTTTGGTTCTTTTATTATAGGTTGGATTACGTGTTGTGTGCAGCAAGATCAGGATGTCCATATCCAAGTGTAGTTCCTGACCCCAGGTGATATGGAACATTCTCAGCAAGATGGGAAGACCTACGTCCGCGGCGCTACACAGGTTCGGAGGGAAGTTAGCCTCGACTCCCAGTGCCAAAGTTCAGGTAGGACATGGCTCATATCGATAATAGCCAGTTACAAATTGCCCTACGTAAGATGGAAATTTAATATAAATCTAAAAATGTAAATATATAAAAGTTCTTTAACCGTTATAATTATATTATTGTAATCAGTATTACTTAAAAATTTGTAAAAACGAAATATTATTTAAATTACGCAAAGGTGTTTTTTATCTACAATAAGTTCCATTTAATACAAAAAACTTTCAATGATATTCATGCTGATCATCAGGATTAAAAACCGTGGTTTCTTAATCATGATGATGAGCATGGATATGCTTGGATGTGCTTGGATTTGAATGTATCTTATTCTGACTAAAAATCACTTTTGAGTAATTTAAATAGTATTTTGTGGTTACAAATTTTTAAACCTGTTATTCTGAGGTGAATTTGAGGATTTAAATATATATATATATAAATGTTATATCATTTATAATTAAGTACTAGTTCGTACCAAAGTAAGTAAAGCGTATTAAAAACAGAGCTGCCACAGGCGACTATTTTAATATTCCATTCGCACCACTATTTTTAAAACAAAAATTTTGTAGTATATTTCTCTTGAAGGTGTCAGCAAAAGTGCATGTGAAAGATTTTCATTAAAAATGACGCGAAAGAGAATTAAGAAATATTCGCCTGTGGCAGCCCTGTAAAATGCACACCAATTTCTGTTTTAGCCAGAAACATGATCAATTACATTGTTTTTCATCCATTTGGTGTATATGTATGTGATACTGTACCATGTCTCTTATATAAAATCTCAAGTGATTGTTCGTTTGATGTTACTGGATTAACCCCTTGGGGACGAGCGACACGTATACGTGCCGCATGAAGTGCTCAGAATCCTTGTTTTTCCTCACCAGTAAAATTTGCCTTATTTAATCAGCACATTTTCTCGATTCAAGAAGACACAAATTTCTGTTTTTAAAAAACGGTGACAAACGATTAAAAATTTCGTAAAAGGCTCCTGTCCCGAAGAGGTTAAGCAAAATAAAGAGTTTTATATGAAAATAGGAATACTTACCCGATGTGATTCCACCGAAAAGAAAATTATCACCGAACTGCTCAACGATGTTATACTACGATTGCGGAGTTTTGCAGTTTGAGACATCTAGTTGAATATTGAGTAATAAAAATCACGAGTGCTACAAACGTCTGCAAAGAAAGCTAAATCACATATTTCTTGTCAAAACCTTTTAAGACGATTAAAACATGAATATATTATTATCCACTTCTATTAAGAATGATTCTTTGGCTAGGTCTCATCTATTAGGTTGTTTTTAAGACTAAGTCATATTAAATTATAGGCAAGAGACATTATCTACAAAATTTCCAAAATTATATATATATGTTATATTATTAATTCTTCCTTAGCGATATTTCCTTTTTCACGCGCTAAATTATTGGCATATTCACTAATTTCTTATTCTTTAATAATATCTATCATTTATCCTATTAAATTCTGCTTAAATGAATTATTATCTTACTCAATTTACTTAAATAAAAAGCTTTTAGTTTATTCCTAAATTGTATCAAAATTTCTGACGATTTCTATTATTTAGTGTGACTTCGAATGTTTTTAAAAGAGCCATTACTTTTTTCTTTTCTTTTCTTCTTCTTCTTCTTCTTCTTTTTTTTTTTTTTTCACTGATTTTATTCCGAGATTCTTTCGCGCGCTGGGGTATTTTTTACTTCAAAATGCATCCGCTCCAAATTGTCAGGACTATTTACATAATCACTCCAATTGAACGTGACGTAGGCATTACGCGTACCCTTCCTTCTCGCATTGGCCAGACCGCGCGCGACGTCATGATTTTGTGTTTCTACGCCTTTTGACAAAATTCAGATGCATGAACTTTTCCTCAGAAATTGTTCGATTTTTTAACTGATGACAGCTTCCTGACTGGTAGTTTTCTTGTACAATCGTTTTTATTCTAATTTTACTTCACGATCGTACGATTAATTTATTTACCTTCTTGACCGGAACGTATAATGGAAATGTGGGGGATCGTTGTTGATGTTTGTTTTTCAAATAAAAGCATGAAGTTCTAATCTGATTCGTTATTTCATAGAGGCGAAACTTCAATCTGTTTCATCCCATTGCCTGCATCAATTCATTCCACGACTTACACTAATGTCTACAACTCTACAAAAATTATCTCATAATGGAGATTCTTCCATAATTTACATTCCACGACTCGCACCAATGTCTAAAATTCTACAGAAGTTATTTCATAATGGAGATTCTTCCATAATTTTCATTCCACAACTCACATCAATGCCTACAATCCCACGGAAATTATTTCATAATGGAGATTTTTCCATAATATTTATTCCACGACTCGCATCAATATGTCTACAATACAACATATATTATATATTTAATTTGATCGATGCTTAATACACTTTCGTTTCGTTTTTGCCCCAGCATGGTAGCTGACGAAAAATATTCTATTGTGCGCCGCGGTTGTAGCCTTGCCAACAGAAACGAGGAGAGGAGTGCTGATTTGGTGTCGCCCAAGTAACTGAGTGGTACAGCTTTGGCACGTAATGTAAATAACCCTGATTCGATCCAAGGCTTGGACACATTTTCATTCTATTGACTACACAACTTTTAAACACTTTAAATTTTTTAAAGAATACTAAATTAAAGGCGTGTGAAATTTTCTACAAATTTTTTTCAAAATCATATAGACATGGGTCGCATTCTATAGGGAAAATTTTATTCTTCCTACCACTATTATGAAAATAATATCTTCATCGCACGGTGGATGATTTTCCAATTCTAGCTGGTCAAAAATCGATTTTTAAAAGTTTATCCTGGCGTAATTTATTTTTTGCCTGTTTTAGCTCAATAGTTAGGGCGTTGTACCCTTCTATTGGTTTTGATAAAAATATAATTGTGTGGTCCATAGACTAGCGCAAAGTTGGTGCTTCTTAGTTGGGAATGAATCAGTCAATTTAACAATAGTTCTTTAATCTGTTACTTGAAGCGGAATAAAATATACTGCTCGATTATAGGTGATTTTAAGCAAAATAAGGACTTTATTTTATCGGATTTATTTGCAGAAAGTTTGCACATATTAACTGTTATTTCATATTTAATGTCGGAAGAAACTCTGTATTTTTTTTATTATTTTTTTTTACAATTTTTCAGTTTTAATATAGAAAAAGTTACATGATAAAGCACGATTAATCTCAATTTTTGATATGATTAAATAGTTTAGATTATTACCTTTTCGTTCCAATTTAATTTGTCTGCCCTTTGGTGCCCTCACAGTTTTTAGAATTGTTTTTAGCTTATTAAGTATAAATGAACTTTTTTGAAATTTTAGTTCAAGTATCATTTTCTTTTTATTAAAGGCAGCAGAATTTAAGTTACTCACATAAATAAGCTTTTGCACTATTATGCAACGGCAACAAGATTTAAAATTTCATGAAATTGCGAATTTGGTTAGAAATATCTTGTTTATAGAGGAAAATTACAATGAAGAGCACATGGCGTTTTGCAAGAGCGAAATGTTTAAATTTATGACCAAAATTGGACAAAAATTGTCAATTGTATGTATTGCTCAGGACAGGATGATTTAAAATATATTACTTGGCTGCAAATTTCGAGTGGTTACAAAATTGATACAGACAAATTCTCCAAATTCAGATTTGACACAATGCAAAACATAATGTAGGCAATTTCTCATGATATCTTATGATTCTCATTCTTTACACAAGGTTCCTCTCTGCAGAGATAAATATAAATACACAACACAGCAATTTTCATTAAAGCTGTCGAATGTTTGCCCGGTATCTTAAATTATAAAAACGAAATTTTAGGATTTATTTTAATAATACAAAAATAGTTTTATCACTTTAACTTACATACCGTTAAGAAAGTACTATTAAAATTATGAAGAAGAACGTAAAATCATGCATCAATCAGATTATGAAACATTTTTCAACACATTCGGACTACTATAATAAAACTTCATAGCTTAATAACGTAAAAAAAAGATGTCTAAATAATAATTTGTAAAACATATAACACGTTTGAAAACACCATTTAAAACCTAGTCTAAAAATAGCTGAAACTTTTGTACATCCCTGTATATGAACTATAGATTTATCATATAATTTACAAAATGCTAAAATTTAGAACAGTTAGTGAACACATAGCACAGTTGAAAATTCCTCTTCATCAATTTCCGCCAATAAACGGAAATGTTCTTGAGATGTTTTGTGCAGCTCTGTATATGATTTATAGAATTTATGCACACTAAATAGTATGCAATTTTTATAATTTAAAAAAGTGTTCCACAACTGAAAATGCACTTCCATCAATTATTGTTAATACAGAAAAAATGTAACTGATTTATTTTGTGGTCCCTGCATATGAAAGATAAATGGCACATCATATTCAATAGTAAGCATCTTATAGAGCACCTCGGAGATATATATTAATTTAAATACTTTTGAAATAGTGTAATATCAACAAAACATTTTCTCCATAGACCGTAATGTAACATATTTCTTTTTAGTGTCCCTGTAAATGATCGATAAATGCTATCCATACCGCATTCTATAGTAATCATCTTGTTGTCCTTCATAGATATGTATATAAATTTCAAAGTGTTTGAAATTATGACACATCATTAAAAACCGCTGCAAACGATTTTTCCCCATAGGCCGCAATGTAATGACTTTTGAATGTCCCTGTAACGAAATTATGACTGCTACACGCTATATTTTGCAATACCTAACATTCAATATTGAATATCAATATTTTTCGATTTCATGGCGATGCGACTATATTGACGCCCAAAATAAATTTGGCCGGGTATAACCGGAAAAATCACTCACCGTGCATCGTCCCTCTCGATAATGTATCTTAAATAAAATTATCATGAAGATTACTGATTAATACTTCTGGTAGGAACAATAATGTTTTTCCTATATAATGCGACTCCTATACACATAGACTCATAAATTAGTTTGATAAAGTATTTTAGTGATTTTACTATTTACAGTAAAACGTATTACGAACTTAAACCTATCTGACAGTCTAGCAAAAGGGCAATATTGTAATGTTGTTTTCTCTGTATTTTGTCTTAAATCCTAGTAAAAGATGATTATTTCATCATTATATATTAAAAAAAACTTTTTTGTGAATTAGAATATGGTCCTTGAGAGTATTAATAATTGTTCAATCTATTATAAGCGCATTAACACTTTCCGGTCTGGTGCATTGAATTTTGTCTTAGTTAACTTTAATGCCCTAATGCCATATTGACACCGGTATTTTGGAATGAATTTTAACCTTTAAAACAGCACGTGAAGAAAACGCTTTACTTATTTTCAAATAAATTTGTTCTCAAGTCCCGGTTACACTCAATTATTTCAACATTTTAGCAACAGAATTACTTTGAACCCGCAAGGGTTAAATCAATAGAATTGATTACTTTAAATAATTCTTATACATAGCTGGAAACCTTCCGCTAATCTTCCATAATGTCTGGTTTAATTTGACCCATGTTTACCACATTTCGAACCGGAAAATTTATTTCACGAATGCTTATTTATTTAATACCGGGCTTCTACGTGGACCTTATTTAATTTAATTTCTTAATAAAATTTCTGGTTCAAAACTTATTAAACCAGGGTCAAATTAACGCAGGTATTGCGGAAGTTTAGTTTGAGGTTGGCACCTATGCTTCTATGGCAGTGAGGTATGCATACCTCGTTTTACGTTTTAGAATGAATGACTTTTGTAAATGAACATCTGTGTTTTTTCCTATTCTTTATTAATTTGTTCATTACCGGCATCTTTTAAACGAATTTTATTCGTTTGACACTTCTTTTCGTTAATTATTTGACTGAACTTTATAAGTCACAAAAATCTTGCAATTAAATAAAATCAATTTTAATTTTCTTTTTTACTGGTATCAAACTCAAGCGTTTTAAGCACTTTTTTGAGGGTGCATATATGCACCCATGGTCCCGAACGAGTTAACAACTGCTATATACAGTGTTGCCAGTGGGCTACTTTTTTTAAAATTCAGGTTTCTTGATTGTCATCACTTTTTTGAAACAGTAAAATCCTCTTTGTTTTAGCCTTAATTAATATGTCATTAAATAAGACGCATTTTACCGTTTGAAAAAAAGTGGTGACAATCAAGAATCTGATTTTTAAAAAAGTAGCCCGTCTGGCAAAGCTGGCTATATAGCGCAATGTTGCCAGATTGGGGATTTTTTTTAAATTCAGATTATTTGACTGTCACCACTTTTTTTTAAATAGTATAATTCGCTTATTTTTCAGAATTTTTAATCTACTTTTAAATAGGTCGAATATTTCTATTCCAAGTAAGCGGTGTTTCCAGATGGGCCTTTTTTTTAAATGGTGAAATGCGCCTTATTTAATTACGTATTAATTAAGGTGAAAACAAAGGTAATTTTACCGTTTCAAAAAAGTGGTGGCAATCAAGAAATCTGAATTAAAAAAAAGTAGCCCTCTGGCAGCACTGATATAGCGCGTTCAAAACAGTTTAAAGCAGGGTTGCCAGATTGGCCTCCAATTTTAATCTGAAATTTCAAACTCACTCCGGAAATTTCGAAAGAAGAATATGTGACCGATGTATGTCTCCCATTAAATAAAGCCTGAAGTACTTTATTTCTCCTTTGAACTGGAAATTTCTGAATAAAACTAGAGGCCAAACTGGCAAATCTGGTTCTGAAGTATTCAAACAAACCTTTTTCTATCACAATTAAGCCTACAGATTTTAATGGACACATGGAAAACATTTTCAAAATTCAGTCCCGTATGTATTGAGTGATACAGTGAAATTGATAGTGAAATTCATAGCAATAAATAAACAGTGTCTTATTTAATTGAATGCAGCTCAAATCGATGAGTGATATGGAAAACTCCAGAAACAAGAAGTGAGATTTAAGATGAATAATTTCGACCAAATATTCGCCAGTATTTCCACCGAAAACGAATGTTCTCCGAGATTAAGATTTTTGGCCGAAATTAAGATTTTGTGCCGAAAACGAAACCGAAACCAAATATTCGTTCGCATTCCAATTATAACATATATTTCTGAAGAAAAAAAATATACGTTATTTCCTTTCATTAACTTAAAACGTAATATAAAGGCGAACAATTTATTACAGTGAAGAATTACTCTGAAATGGGAGATGAAAAATTCAACAAGAAATGGTTTCGATAATTCCTAAAATAAACTTGTTATTTTCGTTCTTAATTAGCAGCGTCATTAATTCTGATTTGCGAGATGCTAATGAACTTCATTATTAAGACATTTTCACTCAAATTATATTATTATAAATAGTCCTTTAAAAAAAAACATAATTAAAGTTTTCTTAAATTAAAGAATAAATCTCTTCATTGTCAAAATATCCTTAAAGCATAATTAATGAGAAATAACTTAATTAATCTCGAACTATTGTTTTTATTATTTCCAAGATGGTAAAAAGATAAATAAGGAATACCTCAAGAGTTATCTTTAAATATAGGGCTGTGATATATAAATATTCTTGATCTATGAAGGAGAACTAATATTAAGTTTAATTACTTAAACAAAATGTTTAATGAACACTTCATTTAATCCGCTAATTTGCGCAAGCATAATCTATATATCTCAATTGTTATGCAACTTAATTAAAATTTTCATTCAGACTGATTTCCTTGAATTTCATTGTGTTTCCGTCACGCACATTTATAAAATAATTTTAAATAAATTTAGTACTTAAATTTATTTCTTTATATAGCTCAAGAATGATAAATGTATTGGTTCGTACGGAAAGTCGTGCCCGTTTGGAAAAATCAATTCGTATCGGAAAATTGTGACCGGCAATTATTTGACATTAGATATCGGAAACAATGTCGAATAATTAAATGATAGCTTTTTCCTGTACGAATTGATTTTCCCAAACGGACACGCCTTTCCGAACGACCCAATATTCCATTATTTTGTCTCTGCCATTTTAAGAATTATAAAAGAAAGAGCGAATTTTGAAATTCTGAAATTGATTACATTAATAGAGTATACGGTATTTATTTAATTATATATGCCACTTTTTACAACTTTTTATTACTATTTTTGAGCAGATAATTTTGATTTAATTCCTCCTAAGTTTCTCGGTATCAGAAGAAAATTTTCATATTTAACCATTTCCGAACTGACGTCTATTACAAAAATTGCATTCGGCTGGCACCACTTTTTTTTTTTTTTTTTTTTTTTTTTTTTTTTAAATAAAGGTTTTCTTCTGTTACATAATTTCGAAAATGGATAAGTCAAAGCGATATATGTAAACGTCCTGTTTTAAATGGGAGAGGTCATATCATTCAAGTAGTACGCCACGTAACGGACGGGGCTAAACAACAGAAAGATGCCGAACTGTTTTCTTACATCACACCACTAAAATTGTAAAGTTTTTTTCACCTTGATTTATAGCTGAAATGTTTCTGGGAAGGCGAAGAAAACTTCGCGGTGTCAAGTGCATCTGGACGTCTCTCTCGCTGCGCAGTTATGTTGTCATGAATGTGGTAGGCAAAATTCAGTTCCATGAGTGACAGAAGATTTAGAAAATATGCGCAGGTGGTAGATATCCTGTCATATATGACGTCGCACTAAGAGCCTGCGCATGTGGATTATCACCCCGTCCACAAGATAGCGCAACTGTGTTAATTTACGACCGATTCCAGTATTAAGTTTGTACGCATACTTATATCGCTTTAGGATAAGTTGCTATCAACTGGGATACCAGGAAGGCCCTCAATTCTGTTCCAGTGTCCTGCATTTTTATTTCAAATTCATACCGAAAAATTTGAAAGAAGAGTCGTTACTTCATATAATCACAAAACTTTTGTAAATTAAAGCAAAAATAATTTTTTTTCTAATATCTGGCAGGAATTCGGATTTTCTGAATAAAAATGGAGGCCAAACTGGCAACCCTGGTTCTAATCATGTAATGCAGATATTACTTTACTTTCTTACGATGAGCTCTCACTTATACGCGATGTACGAGATGAATTTCCAGTGCAACTTTTTCTGGAAAGCAAAATTATCTTTATAAATTCCTAGACAAAATACTGCAAAAAAATTCTTTATAAATAGCGGTACAAAAAAAAATATATTACATCGCGTATAAGTGAGAGGTCGCTGTACTTGTTCCCAAAACATTTTTTAAAAAGAAAGACAGGTTTCGTAAGGGTCAAGGATTTTTTTCAGTGTACTACCAGTAATTTTTTTATAGAAAAATAAGTCTTGTTTAAACGCGCGAGATTTCGCCTTCTTTTAAGGAGAGATTTTCTATAAGAAAATACTAGTGCCGATTAATTATCTGGTATGTAAAATTCCAGGAAAAGGGTTAAAGGTCTATGTTTCATGGTAATACTGAAATGTTAACTATGCTTAACCCCTTGAAGGGCGAAGATGCCGTCAGGGCATCACCTAATTTTAATTCCTAATACCCACGCACCAGATTTATTGAATGAAAACTTCACTTTTATGAAATAGGCGAAAATATACCTTTACTTGTTTAGAAATAAATTTTCTTGTAAATACTGGTGTCATTCAATTATTTTAACAGTTTACAAATACTTTTTACAATACAGTTTAGAAAACCTTGCCCTTGAAATGGTTAAGGATGATTAATAAAAGTATTTTTAAACTATTCGCTATATAACAAGCATTCATGTTTTTTTTTTTTTTTTTTTTTTTTTTTTAGCGATTCACTTATTAAACAACAATTGGAAGAGTTCATTAAAATTAAATAAATAAATAAATAAATATAAAGTGGGTGAAATAAAACTGCCCCGGAAAATAGTTATAAGAATGAAGGGCAATTTGACCCTTGTTGATGAACAGGTGACTGGTCATCACAGAAAATGCTCGAAATGTTCACCGTCGCTTTCGACACAGTATTGTACGATTTATCAAACTGCGACAGAACGATTATTCAGCGTCTAGAATACAAAGTGTGAAAATATGCTATCCAAACAATGCTAAAAATGTGTATCCCTTAAATGTGCGACGATACTGCTAAAATCCCAAGTGTCGATCGCAGCGACATCTACAGAATTTTCGTATTACATTTTATAGACTAGCAATATCTTGCATTTGTAGAAAATATCCTGCAAAAGTCACTGCGATCTTTATATTTCAGCGGCATCGTTGCACATTTAAGGGATGTAATATTTTAGCACTTTTTTAAGTTTTACAGGGATAGCCGATTTCCACACTGTATATTCTAGGCGCTATAACGATTATACCTAGAACTTGCGCTGTACGCGTAAATTAGTTTTACGTTAGCGCTACTTTCCACTTCTGCGGCCGGTATCCGAAACAAAATTGGCCTTCAAGCTCTATATAAATTTTGTTCGCATACATGAGCGCCACTCTCCCCTCCTGCGATGAGTTCTCAAAGTACAGTGCCTTGGACAAAAAGGTTAGTTTCAAGCAATTCATAGATTGCAAAAGAGATTTCGATCTAGAATCTACTCTTAGATAGAGCCGTTTTGCGATGTTGGATTGATAGTTCTTAATTTCTATTTCTAATTTTTGCGGTGAAACTTTTCATTTTACAGCATGCAAAAAGTACACCAGTCATAAGAGAAAGCTATCTACAACTTGCAAAATTTCTTACATTCATCTGCTCAGACTTGCTTGCTTTGAACTGTGGGACACAAGCAGCAGCTATGCTTGAGGTATGGCAGCAATAGCGTTTTCAATGTTCTGTTGTATCTCTTTCAGTGTGTGAGGATTATTTGAATATACCTGATCCTTAAATTTGCTTACAAGTAAAAATCTCAGAGAGGGCATCATGCGATCGAGGTGGCAAGGTGGCCTCGGCTGATTTTCTTCTCCTCAATGAATACGTCATGGCACAGTACATAATTCGAGGCAGACATGTCACAGGAACCGGTTCTTGCACCTATGTCACCGTTTCAAGAAATTTCTGTTATGGACAGTTCTTCTGTTCATTAACCCCTTGGGGACGAGCGACACGTATACGTGCCGGAAATAGGCCTAAGGATACTCGTTTATCCTCACCAGTAAAATTTTATTGTAAAATTTGCCTTATTTAATCCGAGCATTTTCCCGATTTGAATAGGCACAAACTTCTGTTTTTTAAAACCGGTAGCAAAGTAATAAACATTTCGTAAAAGGCTCCCGTCGCGAAGGGGTTAACAATTGTCAGTTCCGTGTCTGTCTTATAAATATTGTCAGGACCAATTTCATTATGCCCACCCAGTAAAAGAAAAACACTTTAAGAGAGAGTATAATTATAATTCTAAATGCAAATAAATAAATAAAATGTAAATATCATAAAATACATAATATGAACTTTAAAAAGCACTCCGTTTTTCTTTAAAAGGCAACAGAATCATAACACAGATATTACAAGTTAAAAGCATACATTTCATTTAAATTTCCTAGTACTTTCGGCCTGTAATCCTGCGGCCGTCGTGAAGGAATATTTTTGTTAATTGCTGTTCCATACATTCAATACATCATTTCGTATGAAATTGGCGAGTTTATAATTATTATGGTAGTTGTAAGTAGAAGTAGTAGTGCCTTGAAAATGAACATGACGTTTGTGAACAAAAGGAAGTATTTAAATAAATTGACCGGCAGTTACATATTTTTCACTACATATGTTCAATCCATTGTTACTTTTACTTCCAGCTACCCTAAAAATTACAGGGTCTCCCATTTCAAATGAAATGATGTATTTGAATGAATGGAACAGCAATTAATAAAAATGTTCCCTGGCGATGGCCGCGAGATTGCAGGCCGAAAGTACTGGAAATTTAAATGAAATATATATTTTTCCCTTGCAACAGCTATACTATCATTATCTTTGTCACCTTTTAACCCCTTAATTCTCGCTCCCGTGATATTCACGGACTGTGACTTTTATTCAGATTATTCAGAATTGTTAGATTACGACCAGTTTTATAGAATAGTGTAACTGGCTTTATTATGGTATCATTATACCTGCCATTAAACACTTGGGAACGAGCGACACATATATGTGCCGCAAGAAGCGCTCCTTCTTTTTCCACACCAATAAAATTTGTCTTAATTAATCAGAGCATTTTGTCGATTCAAGAAGACACAAATTTCTGTTTTTAAAAAACGGTGACAAAAGATAAAAAATTTCGTAAAAGGCTCCCGTCCCGAAGGGGTTAAATAAGGTGAAAATTTCTTTTTCAAAAAAGTGGTGCCAATAAGCAATTTGAATTTTTAAACCGTAATTTTATGCGACCGTTAAGGTGTTAAGTAAAACGGAGAGTTTTCTTCATTGTGTAGTTTGTGGTTGAATCACAGTGGAATATTGCATATCGTCTTACAATTTTATTTTTTAAAATATCGTTTTAATTTGTGGGAAGTTTGTTATAATTGTATGTGTTCTTAAATTTGTAGATGTTGTTGTTTGCTTGCTTTTCCTCATAAGGGGTAAATTTCGATTTAAAATCGGAACCGAATTCATTAACCCTTTCCGGCATAGCCGATTTTTGTTGTAAAATGATGAAATTATTGACTGACACCTGAATATAAAAACGACTTTTTTAGAAATTAAAAACATGTTACTCTAAATGTTCACTGTAAAAGCAAAACTTTACTAAAATATTCTTGGTACCGTTCGTAAGTTTGGAATTAAAATTAGGTATCCCGACCTGGGTACACTGCGTCGGAAATGGTTTAAAACGTAGTTTTATTAATTATTTAAATTCAGCATGACAGAGAAAAAAATACGTTTTTTTTAATGATTAGTTGGGTTCACACCGATTAATTAACAATGAACCAACCATTGACATGAAAGACACTGTTTGTTTAGATATAAGTCGAGGGATAATTTAAGTATTTCAATGCTTTCTGTTTCGTACGACTCTTTGCAAAATACCAGATTTTATTCACCTAAATATTTTATATTGAAACAATTATACTCATAATTATTGATGTTATATTATAATTTAATGCATAGTTGCTAACCTCCCGATTTTTTCATACCAATATTTTAATGCAGAAATACTTGTTTTATACAATCGCCCAATTTCAGCAAATAGATAAAGCAAACATTTTTGTAAGAGTTTACTGGTATTAAAAAAATCGGGAGATTGGCAACTATGCTAATGTAAATACATATTGTGTTGCATATCAACGCTTTGGGGACGAGCGACCGGTATACATGCCGTGTAAGTTACTCAGAATCGGTGATTATTCTCACCAGTAAAGTTGTATTGTAAATTTTGCCTTATTTAATCCGAGCATTTCCCCGATTCAATTAGGCAAAGTTTTCTATTTTAAAAATCTGGTGACTAAAGATTAAAAAATCTGTGAAAGACCCTCGTCCCGAAGAGGTTAACTGAAATATATATTATTGTATTGGATATTATTGTAAATATAAATTAATCTAATTTTAAAAATGAAATTATCACATATTTATATGCAATTTTGCATAAATTATATGTCACAAATGATCATATTATTAACCCTCTCGACACTGATTTTTTTTTCTCCAATTTTGGGAAAAATTACTTTTAAGTTAACAAAATTAATAGTAGCTATCGAAATCACAGAAGTTACAATTTACTGAAATTTAACGAATGTGTTCTTTACAGAAACCTAACGAATGTAGTTATGTTGCGTGTTTTTCATGTAAAAATAATCTAAGGAATTTTTTTTAAGACCTTTGGAAAATGTCGTATGACAACCAGATTAAACAAACATAAAAAAGATGTGTAGTATTTTTTCTCTTTTATCACAAATTATTAATTCGGAAAAGGAGTACGTAATTTAAATTTAAAGAGTGAAACATATGTTTGAATTAAAAGAAACGACAACGGTTTACTAATAATAAAACTTTTATTAATATTATTATTATTAAATGCTGAAACATAAGTAAATTCATAATAGTAAATGTATCGACATATGCTATTACTATTAGGTGCTGGAATTAACAAAAATAATTTTTTCCTTTAAAATATTGCAATTCGAAGTAGGAGCCTCATATGAGGCTCAGGGTGACGAGAGGGTTAATAAAAGCAATTCAATGACGATAATTTTCAATGCATTCATAAATAATTTTAATTAAATAATTCCTCCTTTAATAGTTCTAATGCATTTTTTAATGACTTTTCAGTTTTATTTTCACACATAAGTAGATACAATCATTCTTTACATAATAATTTTCAGAGATAACAGTTTGGCCCTTTTTTCAATTCAAAAATATTTTATTTACACCGGAAATTTTGAAAGAAGAATTTTTTCTCTAAAAAATTATGAAGTGTCTGCCATTAAATAAAGAAAAGAATACTATAGAGCGTTTCTGGTATCAGTACGAACTTTCGGAATTAACCCTTTCTGACGCAGCGTGCCCAGGTCGGTATACCTAATTTTAATTCCAAACTTACGAACGGCACCAAGAATATTTTAGTAAAATTTTGATTTTACAATGAACATATAAAATAAGCTCTTTTTAATATCTAAAAAAGACGTTTGCAAATTCCGGTGTCAGTCAATCATTTCATCATTTTACAACAAAAATTGTCTGTGCCGGAAAGTGTTAAAATAAAAAAAAAATCAATGCTGGCAATTCTGATAATATTATGTTTCAAGAAAATGGAAAAAAAAGATGTAAATTATTTCGTCCAAATCTGCCCCACTAGGTGAGATAGGTTAGCTTTTTAACCCTTTGTGACTCAACAACTCCGATTGGAAATTTTTTACTCAGATGTTAGAATACATCATTTTAAGGTTCAAAAGCAATTAAAAAAATCAGAACATTAAAAAATATATATTGATTAACCCTTTGAATCCCCTTATATATTGATTGAACCTATTGATACCCCCCCAGGGGCAAGAAATTGTGCTCTGTAATGTCAAATTCACATCGGAATCTTCAAAACATTTTATTGCAAAAATAGAAACAGCAATTTTACGTCTTTTTTCCACCAAAGTTATAAAAGTAAAATTTAATAAATGTTTTCTGGTACAAATCTTCTTTAATCATAGGTGGGATATAATATATCCCACCGCCCCTCAAGGTGTTAAAGGTGCATTTTCAAATCTGCAATAAACATAAATTTAAATACTTCTCATAAATATTGTCCATCTTCTAATAACAATTTCTAAACTATAAGATATTATCTTTGTAAACAGTCAATTTTTTTTTTTTTGAAAGAGAAATACTAAATTTATTTGAGGAAAAAACAACGTGAAACTGCTCAAATGGTAAATAAAACTTTGACGTTAAATTTTAAATCAGTTTCGCCATATGTTGAGAATTCAATGAATAATTTAAATTAACTGTTGTGTCGAAGGATAGCAGCAAGAAATAAAATTGTTTTTTAAAGGCCATTGTGTAAGTAACATTGGTTTTTCGGTATATTGCAGATATGTAACGCCTTGATTCAAACGGTTAAAGGTACTTATATTTATTTTAATTGCGCTTTTTTTAACGCATTATCGACCGTATATCAGTAATCTCATCTTTATTCAAAACACATAAGGACTGAGGACGTGGTTTCTACATACAACAAAATATAGTTATATCATCTTGTCCATATCTTTTTTAGTTTGTACGGCATTTTGTAATTAAGTATGTACATATAAATATATTTACAGGTGCATAGACTTAATAATCCTATCTAGGAAATCAATGAAGGAAGGATTTTCTGAAGAGGGACGAACTACTTACAGTTTTAAAACCGAGATTTCACAATGTGTTAGCCCTTTGAGGGGCGCCATTTGCAGTCTACAAACGGTTAATTTTAATGCCTAAATATCCAAATGGTACCAGTAATTTTTTAGTGCAATTTCGATCTCATAATAAACGTGGGGGGGTGGGGGTGGAAATAGAGGATTTTAATTATTTTCAAATAAATTTGTTTGTTAATTGAGGCGTGAATTAATTATTTGAAAAAGTTTTTAGCAGAAATGCCTTGCCCCTGAAAGGGTTAAAAAGCCTCCAGCTATCACGATTTCTTTTTAGTGAGCCAAGGAATTAAACATTACGTAAGGAGCACACAATTCGTGGAATTCCCAACCAGTCTGAAACCTCTGTTTTTGATTAGAAAAATTCTGTTTATTATTTAACACTAAACATATTAACAACCGGCCATTTGACTATAAACAACTTAAAATATTTCGACTGAAACCAGAATTTATTTCATAAAACAAATAAGATACGAAATACACAGGAATATTCTACATAGTCGGGCAAACAGTCCTAGGTTAAAATACCTTACAAAAAATTGAGTAAAACTCTCGGTATGCTTATACTGTTAAATGGGTCCGGGACTCAAAAATGTTAAAATTTTCTAAAAAAATTGTAGTGCATTATAAATTGATCTATATTTTTCTGCTTAACCTTCCGACCCTGTTGAAATTTTACTCAACCTTAATAAAAGCTATTCACACCAGATTTTTTTAAAACTATTTAATTAATTTATTTATGTTAGTTTTCAGTGCTTTTTATTTACTTAACTTTACGAAAATATTTCTAGTTCGAATCGAATGAAATGAATTATAGAAATGGGTCGATTAGACCCACTCAGGGTAGGAAGGTTCGTGACGTTTACATAATGATCTAGCTTAATTAGAACTGTAAATATTAATTTTTTCGTTTTGGTTTGTTAAAATTCTAGCTTTCAAGCAATTATTGTCATGGAAACGACTTCTGAAGATGCGTTTTTCTTCATGATGGGTTTTTTCACCATTGCTCGCATTTAAATTGTTATAAGCCAAGAACCGTTAAAGATAAATGGTTCAAACTTGGAACATGTCTTTTTCAATTGTTTTACTTTAATTTTGATTCAGAAAATTGGAAAAAAAAAATTCCTTTTGAAAATATGATTTTTTAAAAGTTGCATCATTTTTTAAATTTTTTAATTTAAATATTTAAAAAAAATTAATTAATATTTTTAAAAATGCTGAATCAAAATTAAAACTTGTACATTTCTGTTTATTTAGATAAAAAAAATTCTACAAATAATATTTCGAGTTATAACAATTTCAAATTACCTCACTTTTTTAACAAATTTTATATTATTATTTTTTTTTTAATTATGAGAAGTTTTATCATGAGATTTTGTTTACCAATGCTTAAACCAACTTACCAATTAACCATCACAAAAAATTCAAAATTTTAACTCAATAAATAAAAAGTATTTTTAAATGTACCTGGACCCCTTAAATAGTAGACATCACAGTATACTTCTGCAGTAGGATTACTTTTAATGAGTTTATGACATTAAAAATAAAGAGAAAAAAACTTATGGTACAAAGTACACATCCTATATATGTAATAGTCACTGTGTAAAAATTACGCAAAAAAATATAAAATTTAAGAAAATCGTATATGGGAAAATGTCCCAAGGTCCCGCATTCTTCGCTATGATTAAAATTAAAAAGCTCTGTACCTAAGTTTGTAAATAAAAATACATAAATACTAAATGAAAAATATATTTATAATAAACAGAGTGACATTTAATTCAAATAACTCTAAATTGAAAAATATTATTTATAGTTATATAAATAATTATATAAATTATACATTATGTTATTGTATTATTATTATTATTATTATTGTATAATTATTATATATTATTATTGTATAATTATACATACTGTTATTATTTTATTACTATTTATTCTGACGTAAAAGCTGATTATCAAAAACACAAGAGAAATAATTACTTACGGTAATCCTTAATTTACTCATTATCATATTTGGCATTAAAAGAAAATGAACATAAATCTTCGTAGCTTTGTAATAAGTTAATGACATATTATGAAGTTTTATCTTAGAATAAAATTATTCTCATTAAGCGTCGTTAGATAAACTTTTGTATGTTTATAATACGAGACATTTTTTTGTTAAATAAATGATTTTTACACCTGTTCTCTGAAATCAATAAATTCAATTTAAACCTTAACGAACCGTAGTTTTAAGTACATGATTTTATTTTGTATTTTATTTGCACCACTGTATTTTAATGTTTTCAAAATACATCTAAAGTGTTTCTTGAAAGAAATCTGGTGCCAGCGAATATATTTGACATTGGTCCGTTGACGGTTAATCTTTTTCTTACACTTAACCACGTGAGAAGCAGTAGGATATATTTTTTCCCACCTAAGATTAATGAAGATTTGCACCAGAAAAAATTTATTAAATTTTAATTTTCTAACTTTATTTCAAAAGAGTCGTAAATTTGCTTTTCTGTTTTGCAGATTCCGGTGTAAATTCGACATCTCAGCAACACAATTACTTTGCCCTCAAACAGTTAATAGGTCTCAGGGCACTTAAAATTTAAAATAATAATAATAATAATAAAATACGAGATCATCTTCTACATTTAAAACACAATTTTTATTGAGATGAAAGATATAAGTACGTTCTTTCATTTTGTTTATTTAAACAATTGCAAAATGCAGAATTAGCATTTACAGGGGCTCCAAACTGTCACGAGCTGAAAATTGCGTGCAGCTTACGCGCACGATTAGAAAATACATATTGGAATTAGAACGGTAATTTTGGTGCCTACTTATACTTCAGATCGTATCAATTTTCCTGAAGCTAAATAAGTTTGTATTTAAAGCATTTTTATATTTTTAAAACAAAGTTGTATTTAGCTAATACGAATACCATCATACATATAACAACATAATCCCTAAAAAAATATTTTTGTGAACAATAAAAAGAAAAATTTAGGTTTAGTTTATACACACTAACATGAAACATATGTTTTGAAAATGTTATGAAAAAATATTCAGAAGTTTTTGAGATATCCTGCGCGTTATGCCCAGAAACGTCATTTTGAGAATATGACTTCAAAGTTTCGGAAACTCCGCTTCAGTTATTGAGCAGTTACAATTCTAAAAGCTATAACGTATCTTCTAATGAGAATTTCAAGGAAACAATTATGTTAAAATGTTTATAAAAAATAAGAGTTTAACATCTAAGAAAATTAAACTTTCAAACATTTTGAAGCTTTAAGAGTTCTGAGACCCCTTAAGCATAAACAATTTGACCAAAAACGCCAGAACCAGTTAGCTACGTATAAGAATTTATATTTGAAATGTTTGGGAGTAAACTAAGATAAATTTAAAAAATAAAATTTCGATACATTCAAGAATCAAGTTTTCTAACGAAAATTGTAAATAAAATTGATGTGATTACTTCCTTAAAAACAGCTGATTTATTAACACTGGATCTTCAGTTAAATTATGTGGCAACATATTATTGTCATCCGTCTGATAAATTTTAATTTATTTGAATTATCTGCAAAGAATTTTCGATATTAAAATCTAAATCTAATATTTATTGTTGATTAAACTGTAATTTATTGAGTAAAAAAAACGTGCTTCAAAACTTTTGTTGCAAACTATCTTGTTTTCATATACTCATTTCAAACAAGTCTGTTTTCAATTACTTTCTTATATATGGCATCTGTTTACAGACTTGGTTCACTGTGGGAGTAAATAAAACATATTTTATACACCTTCCAATTGGACTATCCCCTTTTTTTCAAAATGGACTTGGTCTACTATGGTTATAAGCCCCTTATATATATTGCATAATCTGACAATGCATAATCTAATTAACAATAACTTAAAAATTCTACAAATATACAAAACAAGACTGGGCGAAACAACTATGCTTACCACGAATTAACATTTATATTTACACAGTTTATTTAACAAAAACATAGAATTTATAATTAAATAATAAAAAAAACTCACCAAGCAATTAAATAAAAGCATTATTTTTATCTCTGGATTATATCTTGAGATAGGATAGAACTAAACTAAATTCAGAAAATACAGCGATTCAGTAATAGTTCGTTTATCCTTTTCCAATAACATAAGCGTCAAAAAATTAAGCAGGATGTTCAGGCAGTTCCATCAGTTAGGTTATTTCTTCGAAAAGAAGGTGGACATGCCAGATAAGCTATTACATCAAAGGAATTAGCGAAACTTCAATTAATTAAGTTAATATTAAGCTGATAAAGAGATAGGATTCATAAACTCTACGAGGACAGAAATGATTAATGCAAATAAAATCCTTTCTGAATACTGTTTACTAAATTATCTATAAAGACATTCTCTAGTAAATTTCAAATTCTGTAGGAGTAACACTATTGGCTAAACTTTTGATATAAATTGAAATAAAGTTAAATGAAAAGAATCAGGTCAGTTCAACTACCCTATCTAATAACATAAACTTCAAATAGTACAGACGGCTAAAAATGAAGATTATTTTCAGATTTAGTGCAAAAAAGTACAAAAAATAAATTATCAAAATTAAAAAAAAAAAAAAAAAAAAACACAACCACCCCATCTATTTTATAGCAGGGTTCGTAAAATGTTCCAGAACGAGAAATTTCGTAAAGTACAGGTCGCTATATCTGAAGATAGAACTTTTTTTTTTCATTAAATAAGGTACACACTTCATTACGAAAGTTCATGGAATAGTACTTGAAAGTCCTTAACCCCTTGAGGGGCAAGCAAAAATGTCTCTAAACATTGAATTCTCACCGGAATAATAGAAATATATTTTTTTTTTAAATAAGGAAAAGCAATTGTTTAAAGATTTTCCTCCAAAGTAAAAAATATAAAATTTAGTTAAACATTTCTGGTGATAATCGTATTAAAATTTGGTGGGATATATTTTATCCCACCGCCCCTCAAGGGGTTAAAGCGTACAAACCCTGTACAATATCAGAATTTTTCTGTTTTTTTTTTGATTTTTTTTTTTTGTTTTTTTTTTTTGGTACTTTGAAATTTACGATTTGCACAAAATCCAATTTGCACCAAATGTTAAGAAACACAGCCATTTCCTGTATCTTTCAGTATCAGTTGTTCTCTATTTTTTACTTTTTACCTCTGAAATTTAAGATTTGCAAAACATCCTGACATGATGGTTTAAAATGAAGGTCATTTTCAGATTCAGCACTAAAATATACATAAAAATCAATTATGAGAAGTTAAACAACACAACCATCGCAGTCTTGTGTAATAAAGCAGGTAGTTCAGGCATTTCATTTAGTCAGATATTTCTTTGAAAAGAATGTGGAAGTTGCAGATAATATATTACATCAAAACACTTAGCGAAACTTCCCTTAATTAAGTTCATATTAAGCTGCCAAAGAGAGACGATTCACAAGATCTTTGAGTGCAGAAATGGTTAACACAAATATAATCATATTTGAATATGGTTTACTAAATTATCTATACAGTCATACTTTTGTCAATATCAGATTCTGCAGGAAATGATACAATTAGCTAAACTTTCGAAGCAATTTAGCCATTGTTCTAATGAACAATTAGCCAAACTTTACGTGAAATAAAGCGATATGAAGAAATACAGTAATAGTTTTCTTATCATTTCCAATAACTTGAGCTTCAAATAATTGAGCAAGTTGTCCATGCAAGACCGCCACAGGGGACTATTTTCTAATTTTATTTCGCACCACTTTTCCCAAACAGAAAACTTTTGCATACGCTTTGACAACATTTGCAAGGTAATACTACAAAGTGTATTTCTTAAAAATCGTGGTGCCAACAGAATATAAAAATAGTCGCCCGTGGTAGGCCTGTCCAGTGTCCATGCGTTTCTCTCTGTTAGGTATTTTTTAGAAAATAATGTGCAAGTTGCCAGGTAATGTATTACACAAAACCATTAGCGAAACTTCTCTTAATTCTGTTCATATTAAGCTATAAAAGAGAGAAGATTCCCAAAATATGCAAAGACAGAAATTTTAATGCAAATAAAATCATATTTAATACGGCTCCCCATATTTTCTTCTTGTAAATTTCAGATTCTGTAGGAAACAGGGGTCGTTCATTCCTGAAATTTCAAGACCAGGTTATTCTTCTGTACCAGTATTTTCTTGTAGAATATTTTTCTTATATGAGGAAAATTTTCGCGCGTTTAACCTAGATTTATGTTTCTGTAAAAAAATACTAATATTTGTCCCGAAAATGTCACTGAAACGTACGACACCTGGTAGGAAATATTACAATTAGCTAAACTTTCGAAATACGTGAAATAAAGTTAAATGGAGAGATTCAGTAATGGTTCGTTTACCATTACTAATAGCTTAAGTTTCAGCTAATTAAGAGGGATGTTCAAGTATTTCATTTAGTTAGGTATTTCCTAGAAGGCAATGCGTAACTTACCACATAATGTATTACATCAAAGCAAACAGTTGAACTTCTCTTAATTATGTTCATATTAAGTTGCTAAAGAAAGACGATTTCTGGAATCTTCGAAGACAGATTGCTTAATTCAAATACAATCATATTTGAATACGGTTTACTAAATCATCTATAAAGACTTGCTCTAGTCAATCTCAGATTCTGTTTGAAATAATACAATTAGCAAAACATTTGAAATAAAGCGGAATTAAGAGAGTTTGCTTATTCGTTCCAATAACATAAGCTCAAATAATTAAGGAGAATGTTTAAGTGCCTTTGTCAAGTATATTTTTTTCAAAAAGAATGTGGATGTTGCAAGATAAGCTATTACATCAAAGTAATTAGTGAAAATTCTCTTAATTAGATTCATATTAACCACTGCGGGACGATCGTCTTTTACAAAATTTTAAATCTTTTATCACCGGTTTTTCCATACAGAAATTTTTGCCTAATTGAATAGAGAAAATGCTCTGATTAAATAACGCAAAATTTACAATAAAATTTTACTGGTGAGAATAATCACGGATTCTGAACACCTTGTGCTCCACGTATACGGGTCGCTCTTCCTCACGGGGTTAAGCTGTTAAAAAGAAAATATTCCCAAAATATTCGAGGAGAAAAATTGTGAACGCAAAGGAAATCATATTTGATTACGGTTTACTAGATTATAAAGACATGCCGTTGTCAATTTCAGATTCTATAGGAAATAATATAGTCAGATAAACATTCGAAATAAAGTGGAATAAAATGAAATGAAGAAATTAACAGTTAGTTTATCCTTTCCAATAACATAAGTTTCAAATAATTAAGTAGGGTATTTAGGTATTTGCCTTAGTTAGGTATTGCTTCGAAAAGAATGTGGATGTTGCCAGGTAAGGCTATTACATCAAAGATGTTTGTGAAACTTTTCTTAATTAAGTTCATATTAAGTTGCTAAAGAGAGACGATTCTCGAAATATACGAGGACAGAAATGATATATGCAAATAAAATCATATTTCAATACGATTTACTAAACTAGGGGGCTCTGTCCCCTACGAGCTACTCTCGCCAACCCCCGTTCAAACACCGTAAACTCTAAAAGCACGCTAATTTGATCGGCTTTAAAAAATATTCGGAAGAATGAATTATAATTAAAAAAACAGTGGCTATCTCCCTGTGAACGTGTTGTTTTCGTCTTTGATTAAATCAGATTAGTGAAACATGTGAAAATAAGCTAATATAAAATGATTTAACCCCTTAATTCTCGCTCCCGTCATATTCACGGGCTGCGTCTTTTACTCAAATTGTTTGATTCCCACCAGTTTCATAAAATAGTGAAATTGGCTATATTTTAGTATCTTTTTACTGTCATTAAATAAGGTGAATATTTCTTTTTCATAAAAGTGGTGCCAATAAGCAATTTGAATTATTCAACCGTAATTTAATTCGAGCGTTAAGGGGTTAAGTATACAGAGTCTTTGTCTCCCGGTATTTTTTAACAACCCTATATAAGAAAGCTTTTAAAATAAGACATTTTAAATGCATCGTTTTAAATCTTACGTAATTTTCACCAAATTCTTCTTTCTCTTTTTAATATTTACATGAAAATACATTTGTTGTTAGAAAGAAATATTATTTGCGTTGTCTTAGAATTCTCAACACAAGAGGAATGCGACTTTTGTAGGCATTTCAAAAACATTTGCATTGGTTCATTGGTTCAAAATATCTCAATTTGTTGATTTGCTGTAAGCAAGTAAATCCCACTGGTTTACAACGGAAGTCTATGAGAATTTGGCGAAATATTAGAGATATCGCCAAGTTGGCGTTACTTTTGGTGACTAATTTTGACGATATCTTGCCAGATTGTCGACAAAATTGGCGGCATTTGGCGACAAAGATGGCCGTATTTGGCGATAGAACAGGGTCCCCCTATGGTAACCCCCTTATTGGTATGGAGTTGCATTAAATGCTGTTCAATAAAGAGAGAGAGAGATTAGTTTTAAAACATTATCTCAAACTAAAAATAAATGTCTCGCGCAAGTATATTTTTCAATTTAAACTGTTTGGCAATATTATGGTTTGGCAATGTTAAATATTACGTAATTTCCTCCATTTACATATTTTAACGCATATTAATGAATTTATTATTTTTACTATTTTCTTTGTCTTAAAATTCACGTGTAAATATAGTGTTTATGACGTAATTATAAATATTTCCTTGCTTTTAATACGTAATCCTTTAATTCTCATTTGAAAGTTTTTTTTTTCTGTTTATAATAGTCACGTCAGGTGTAAATAAATTTTTATTTTGAAGGAAATATTATTCTTTGCGCTGTTTTTAAATTTGGCAACAAATTAAAATAATACCCTTTTCTAAAAGTTATAAAAATATCTCTCGAAATGATGAAAATTTGAATTTAAAATAGAAATAAAGCCTCAAAAAATCAATAAAATTAAAAAATAAATGCATTCTGCACACCGGTAACTCCTAATGTATAAAATGTTCTAAAAATGATTAAATAGTATTTGCTCCTATAAAACGTTTTTTAATGGAACAATTTTGACTAACTTTAACATTAAATCTCTCTTACAATAATTCTTCTATTTGGAAACAGTCTGCATCAGCGTGTTTCCCAAACATTTCTCTATAACACAACCGATTCTCATATTTTTGTATGCAATATTTTTCTTAGTATTAATGAAGAAAGACCCCCCGGAAGCGGTGACAGCATTAGTTACTTTTTTTTTTTAAATAGGGAGATTATCTATAATCTATCTACTATCTCATCTCTATTCAATTTCAGATTCTGTAGCAAATAAAACAATTAGCTAAAGTTCCGAAATACGAAAAATAAAATGAAACAAAGAGCTAAACAGTTTGTTTATCCTTTCCAATAATGTAAGCTTAAAATAACTAAGTAGAATGCTTAGGTATTTGCCTTAGTCAGGTCTTTCTTAGGAAAGAATGTGAAGATAAGTTATTACAGTAATTTGCAAGATAAGTTATTACATCAAAGCAATTAGAGAAACTTCCCTTAATTAAGTTCACATTAACCCTCTGTCTACCAGAAGGGTCCAATGGACCCGACATGTATATTCAAAATATCTATTCAAACCAGAAAATTTCTTCAAAACAAACTAAATGTATAAATCAGACAATAATAAGTTAAATAAACAAATTAAATAGTTTTAAGTAAAATTTCTGGTGTAGAATGTTTTTATAAAACTTGAGTAAAATTTCCGGTAGTTCTAGGGTTAAGCTGCTAAAGGGACACGACTTCCAAAATTTTCGAAGAGAGAATTACGTAATGCAAATAAAATCATATTTGAATACGGTTTACTAAATTATCTATAAAAACAAGCTTCAGCCAATTTCAAATTCTTTAGGAAATAATACAGTTAGCTAAATTTTCGAAATACGCGAAATAAAGTGAAATGAAGAGCTAAACAGTTTGTTTATCCTTTCCAATAACATAATCTTCAAATAATTAAGTAGAATGTTTAGGTATTTGTCTTAGTCAGGTATTTGTTTGGAAACAATGTGGATGTTAGCAGATAAGCTGTTACAACAAAGCAATTAGATAGACTTCTCTTATTTAAGTTCATATTAAGCTGCTAAAGAGAAAATATTCCCAAAATATTTGAGAACAAAATTGGTAAATTTACTAAAACAGCCATGAAGACGTGCTCTATTGAATCTCAGATTCTTTTGGAAATACAGTTAGCTAAACTTGCAAAATTTGTGAAATAAAATAAACGAAAATTTTTTATTATGATCTAAAATTTACGAAATTATGTGTGGTCGTAGTCTACAGCTCGTGGCAGAATTTAAAAATATTTAGCAATTAAAAGGTGTTATATATTTTCGTTTATTCTTCCTATGAGGCTAATTTTCACATAATTAAGTACAGCGTTGCGACAATTATTTTATTTTGGTATTACACCGAAAAGAATGTAGAATTTGCAAGACAAGCTGTAACATTATAACAATTCCGAAACTCCTTTTAATTAACTTCAGTTTCAACTGGTTATACCCTTGGGGACGGGCTAACGGTATTCCTGCCGCATTAGGTGCCCAGAATCGGGGATTGTTCGCACCAGTAAGTTTTTATTGTAATATTTACTTTATTTAATCCGAGCACTTTCCCGATTCCATTAGGCAAAAATTACTGTTTTAAAAACCCGGTCATTAAAGATTAAAAATTCCGTAATTGACGCTGGTCCCGAAGGGCTTAACATAGGCTGTTCTCAATATATGCAAGAACAAAAAGGGTTATTTTATACAAATCTGTTTCTCGATTACCGTTTCGGTAGATAAAATTGAAAATTAATCTTTTATAGAAATAATTTCATATCTTTCTTGAAATTTGTTCGCTCTTTTTTTTTTTAAATAAAACTAATTTTTTGTATGTTAAGATGGTATTTTGATTAGTGATGAGCAAAATGAATGATTTTATTATTCGAATGAATCATCGGGGTATGCGCAAAAACATAGTTTCCAAACTTAGCATACCGTGTCCCCAAAAGTTTAGACAATCAATAAAATTTGCAATAACATAAAAAATAATAAGGTGCAGTTAAAATTCGTGATATAGGTAATAAATAAAAGCGGTTTTACAAATATACACATATAAATTATTGTAAAACATATGAAATTATAAAATATATTTTAAATTATGTAACAATGTGCTGTCCCAAAAGTATAGACACCTGTAATAGTTTTGGTTTCACATTTATAAAAGCAACTAAAAACTTACTTTTAATATTTAATTGTTTCGCCACGACATTTTATAACATCAAATACACGTTGTTCCATAGAATTAACTTCGCATTGCATAACAAAAGGTGGTATTTCATACCACGCTTTGTCAATTGCAATTATTAAGTTATTTACACATGTACGGTCGTGGGAAAAAAAAGTAAACACCCCCTACTAACTTCTCAACAAATTATCGTAGAAGAAAGTTACTGGTACTGAACGATTAGAAATAAAGTCTACTTTTAAATGATGCATATAAAATTTTCTTAGGGGGCATCTACATATTAAAACGTACCGTAACTTCATTTTTTTTCAATGGTAATACCCAATTCGGACAGCATAAATGAACTCTACGCCCTTCAATTAGCCTAAAAACAATTTTTTATGCAATTCGTACCATACGTTTCCGAGAAATTAATTATTTTAAAACAAGCGTATTTTAAGGGCTGTATCCAAATTGAAGTTTCTTACTCGATTGTTAATCGAGAGAGCCACCTTCTTGATCAAGGCACCTTATGAAGCCAGTTAGCTAACAGGACAGCAGAAGAAATTTCAAAATATCTACTCACTTCTATCATAGACGGCCCCTTAAACCATCTTTTTGCATTTTTTAAGCATAATTTGAAAACTATTTGGAAGAAAAATGTGAAATTTCGGATTTTCATAAAGCAGGACTTAATAAATCTAAATCCACCAAAAAAATTGTAGGTTGCATTCATAATTTTTTCGAATATTAATTTCATAATTCATAATTTATATCATAAAATTATAAAAATTGCAAATTCAGCACATTTATGTTTGGGCACATTGGCATTATTGCTACGCAAAAAATTAGCAAATTAGGAGCACAATTTCAGGAGATATAAACAAAAATATGAAAATGTAATTTAACATTAGAAGCACTAAATTTTGAATGTTTATAATTCAAAAACTTATCATTCAAATGACTTGAAATTTGGTGTCTAGGCATAATTTGAACCGAAGATTTGAAATATCTCATTAAAATTGGGTATTGCCATTGAAAAAATGACGTTTGGGTTCGTTTTAATATGTAGATGGCCTCCTAAGCAAACTTTATATATATAATTTAAAAGTAGACTTTATTTCCAATCGTTCGGTACTTGTAACTTCCGTCTACGATAATTTGTTGAAGAGTTAGTATGGGGTGTTTACTTTTTTTTCCACGACTGTATATTTCCTTCCATTTTCATATATCCCCTTGGGGACGAGCGACACGTATACGTGCCGCATGAAGCGATCAGAATCCTTGTTTTTCCTCACCAGTAAAATTTCACTCTAAAATTTGCCTTATTTAATCAGCGCTTTTTCTCGATTCAACAAGACACAAATTTCTGTTTTTAAAAAACGGTGACAAAAGATTAAAAATTCCGTAAAAGGCTCCCGTCCCGAAGGGGTTAAATTACGAGATAAGATACCCCATATGTTATCCATGGGATTCAAATCTGGACTAAGTGCTGGCCAGTTTAATAGCGTGATATTGTTTTACCTAAACCATGTTGTCGATGATGTAGAGTATGGATGGATGGCACATCTCGTTGAAAAACATAGTCCGGCCCTGCTCGCAAATCCATAATTGGCAGTAAATTGGTACGTAAAATATCCTGAAAATCCTCTGATTTAATTTTTCTGTCCATAAATCCTAGAGGTATTTGGCCGTTGAAAACTAAACCCTCCCCAGGTCATTACGAATCATCCAACTTGTTGCCTGGTGAAACAGTTCTTGTGTTCTTTTCTTAGGTCATTGCAGTAAAATTTATGACCATCAGAGCCACCTAAATTCCATTTCGTTTCATCACTGAAGATGATAGAAATCCATTTTTCACCGTATGACACATGCTTTCTAGCCTACTTTAGACGTGCATATTTATGTCTCTGCTTTAAGGAAGGTTTTGCTTTCATTTTCCTATAAACAATATTTGTTGAAGCTTTAATTCTTCTGTATACAGAACTTTTTGAAATTCTGGAAATTGATGCAATTTCACGCAAAGATAAAATATCAACTGAAGACATTTTGAATAACATTCTATCATCACGTAACATTGCTTTCTTTGGTCTTCCAACAAGCTTTCTAGTATTCCATGTTCCACCTGATTTCAAAACTCTATATATACTGCTGAAGGATCTCTTTATTCTTCTCGATGTTTATACAGTATTTTGTCCTTACGCTTTAAATGTAAAATCTTAATAATTTCATATTTAGAAATTACTTTAGAACGTGGCATTTTTATGTGAATACGCAGTAAATGTCTTTTCCGAATCACAAACAAAACAATACATTGAAGTCATTTGATTCCACAAAATTTCAATAAATTATTATGCTAAAAATATAGCAGATTATATTTCAATTAATGGGAAACATTATTCTGCAATTATAGAAGCAGACGAAAATAAAAATACTTTATTTTGTGAACAAAAATAGAAAAGAAAACATGTAATGCTGCATTGTGTCAATACTTTAGGGAGATCACATTGTTATACAGGGTGTCCACTCAACGGTGTCCAATGGCTAATTCCTAAACCGTTAGTCATAGACATATAGTTCCAGTTACAAAAATGTTTTAAATGAGCTATACAATATTTTATAGCTATAAAGCTATATGATTATGAGCTATGAAATATTTTAAAAGCGATTTAAGTCAATAAAAACATTTCTTAAAAAAATACGAAATTTAAATTTTTATACGTCCCCCCCCCCTCCCCCCCCCCGATCCTATAAGTTATATTTAGTAAAATTTTCATATTACACTGACAAGTAAGACAAAAAATGTCTAGTTCATATAATACTAAAATTGACCGAGTTGTGAAACTATAAAAATGCATGACTTATAGCATTTTTCTGCATATGGACACAAATGTGTTCGGCCGTGCTTTGAAGGGACATATACCAAGTGCTTAAATTATTCGAAGAACTTATTTCATGTGTATCTGCGCTTTGAAAAAAATCGTACAAGTATTACAATTGAATTAACTTTTATTAAGTTTTAGATTGACTAAAAGTATTGTATTTTAACATGTGTTTTAATTTGTAAGGATTTGAGACTTTCTTTTCATGAGTACCTTTAACAAAAATTATGTTATTTTTATAAATTTTTAGTTAGTTTCAACGATCGTATGTTTGTTTTTCCAGTTCAAAATTTGTACTCGAACTTTAACTCACTTTCAAATATTGATAGTGATTAAACTTTACATACTGACGTAAATCCGATGACAATCTAATACTATTATCATTTTCAGGGGTTACCATTTACTCTTATTTTCCAGGATAACACAAAACATTTCGGATAGATTAACACCAAGATGTTTAAGAAAATGTTTTAGATTAGATAATACAAGACTGAAATGGCTGCTTTTTTTTTGTAACTTTTATGTAATTTTTAGCGATGAAAATTACCTAATTTTTAACCATCAGGCGAGGATTTCTGGATCAGGTCAGGATTCAAATCATAAAATTTCAAAGATAAAAAATAACAAAAATCGGATACCATAAAATAGATTAGATGGCTGTGCTTTTTAACTTTTGATAATTAATTTTATGTACTTTTTATCACTGAATCTGAAAATGAGCTTCATTTTTAACCATAACGTTAGATTTATTTGCAAAACGTAAATGTCAAAGTTAAAATATAGCGAAAATCTGATACTACATAACAGATGTAAAACTTTTTTAATTTTTTTTAATTTTATTTAATTCAATAATTTATTAATTTTTTTTTACTTATTCTATGATTTTGACAGCTAAGCAGCTGAAAGATCCGATAAGGTGGGGGAGGTGGTTATATTTTAACTTTGAGCTTTTTAACTTTGAAATTTACAATTTGTGAAAAATCCTGCCGTTATGGTTAAAAATGAAGGTAATTTTCGTATTCAACAGTAAAGAATGCATAAAAATCAACTATTAAAATTTGAAAACACAACTATCACATCTATTTTATAGCATCAAATTTTCGCTATTTTTTCTTTTTTTTTTTTTTTTTTAAAGTTAAATTTTACGATTTGCAAAAAATCTTTACGTGATGTTCAAAAAATGAAGGTCAATTTCGGAATCAGTGGTACAGAAATAAGAATCAACTATCAAAAGCTAAAAAAACATGACATAACCCAACTTTACACGCTAGTGTAATCTTCTAACATTTTAAAATGTGTATCATTTTGTGAAGAACTGGGGCTGTTAATTTTAATCATTTTATTTTTAAAAAAATCTGTTTTTTTTTTCTTATACGTTTATTACAAAGTGTATATTTTGAATTAATATTTCAGAATGATTAAAAATTTCAAATTTATAGTGGAATATTAAATTTACTATCAACCATACTAAATTTGTGAATGATACTTGATTTGCAGCAAAAATATATGCTCCAACTTTAAACAGCTATTACTTGGTCAATTTTAATCGTAGAATAACGGGACTATTTTTTTGTCTTACTTTTCAGTGTAAAAGGAAAATTTTACTAAATATAAATTATAAGACCGCGGGACCGCATAAAAATTTAAATTTCGTAATTTTTTTAGAAATGTTTTTATTGAACCAAATCGTTTTTAAAATATTTCTTTACTTCATTTAAAACATTTTTGTAATTGGAACTATATGTCTATGGCTAACGGTTAAGGAATTAGCTAGTTGAAAATTGGATGATTTTAAAAGATCGCTCTTTCTCACTTTGCGATCGAGTATCGGCAAACAGCGCTTAAGCTTTATACAGAGATATTCTAAATTCATCGTACACAATTTAAGGTTTCGTACAGGACACTGTAAAAAATAATTTATTGTAAAGGAATATATGGGAACAAATAACGATTTGAGGTACAAACACCGGGGGGCCAATTTCTTTCTTCTTTTTATTTTCAAATTTCTCATTCATACCAGAAAATCCCTATACTATTCTTTTCTTTATCTAAGACAGACATTTCATTATTACTTAAAGAAAGAATTCTTCTATGAAAATTTCCGGTATGAAATCGAAATTTTTGAATAAAAAACGCACAACTGGCAAATCTGTCAAACATAGGAAAAACATGAAAAGAAATAGAAATGGTGTTTGTGTTTAATTAAATTAAATTAATATTATTAAAAAATTTCGATTTCATACCGGAAATTTTCAGAGAAGAAGTTTTTCTTTATGTAATCATGAAATGACTATCTTAAATAAAGAAAAGAATAGTTTAGGAATTTTCTTGTATAAAAGAGGAATTTTGTAATATAAAAAAGTGCCAAATTGGCCCCCTGCTGTTTGTACCTCAACGCGTCACTTTCGCCCATACATTCCTATAAAATAAATTATTGTTACAGTGTCCTGTACTAACCCTTAAAGTACCATATATTTAGAATCACCCTGTATACATGATTCTATATTTGTATTCTATTTGCATCATTATACTTTAAAAGTACATTTTTCAGTACATTTCCCTTTCCCGTATTGTGCAACAGTTCGCATGGCGCGACAGTCCAAGTAAAAATGTAAAAAAAATGGTGTTGTCAAACGAATAAACTCTTATGCGAGATGCCTATGCCTTGGAGTACTTAGGATGTACTTCGACTGCAGAAGGTTAAAAACTATTTTTACTTATTTTGATAAAAAATACTCTTGACGTGTTCGTTTTAGAGTATTTTTTGTAAATTACCAGTTGAACTGCTGCCATCGAAATACTCAAGGCCAGAGTATACGAGTGTGACGTCATCACTAATCGGCCAACTTCTCACTAGTGTTGTAATTCACACCGGAAAATTTTGATTAGCAAACTTATTTTATTATAGGTACATATAAATATTTTACAGACATACATACAATAAATACAATAAACCCAACTGGAGTGAAAAATTAGACAGAGCCAGAAATCGAACCTTAGACCAAAGTACACAAGACTGCTGCTCTAACCACTCAGCCATTCCTGGCTCTGGCTAATTTTTCACTCCAGTTGAGTTTATTGCATTTATTGTATGTATGTCTGTAAAATACTATGTAACTTTAACTGTTGAATGCAGACGTTATTAATATACCGGGTGTCCCAAAAAGGACTGACTGATTTTAAAATTCAATAACTTGCAAACGGTGACAGATATTAAAAAAATTCTTGCAGGAGGGTTATGCATAAGGTCAAAAGTTTTATTACAGTGATTTTCAATTTTAGTTCGATTTACAAACAATAGATGGCGCTGTAAGCAATAGTCGCTAAATACAGGCTCGATTTTTGGTCCTTTATCTTGTTCCATGCAGAAAAAGGAGATGGAAATGTATTATCCGGGCCACGAAGTACCAAAAATCGAGCCTCTATTTAGCGACTATTGCTTACAGCGCCATCTATTGTTTGTAAATTGAACTAAAATTGAAAATCACTGTAATAAAACTTTTGACCTTATGCATAACCCTCCTGCAAGAATTTTTTTAATATCTGTCACCGTTTGCAAGTTATTGAATTTTAAAATCAGTCAGTCCTTTTTGGGACACCCGGTATATTGTAGTATGTGTGTTTATTATTCTTTTATTATATTTGTGGAATATCTATTCTCTTATAAAACAATAATAACGATTTAAACTAACTGGTGAGAATTCGGAATCCCTAAGGAAAAATTCAGCCAGATGCGTAATACCACAATGTTGCCGCATCTAGCTGATTTTTTATTGGGGGATTCCAAATTCTCACCTGTAAGTTTAAATAGCTATTATTGTTTTATTAGGTAATAGATATTCCACAAATAAAATAAAAGAAAATTGCTATTCAAAAATTTCCGATGTGAATTCTAACACTAGTGAGAAGTCGGTCGATTAGTGATGATGTCACACTCGTGACTTCTGGCCTTGAGTATTTCAATGGCAGCGGTTTATGCCTTTAGCGGGGGATGCCCGCAAAAAAGGATATCTAATTTTAAGAGTATTGTCACCCAGAATATTTAATTAAACTTTTCTTTTATAAAGTACGGGAAAATAAGTAAGTTTTTATTTTCTAATAAATTTGTTTGTAAACTCCGGAGTAAGCCCATCTTTTCATCATGTTGCAAACAAAACTGCTCAGAGCCGGAAAGGCTTAACAATGTATTTTAGATAGTAATTCTCTTTAACACACCTCATTATTTTAATTTTTAGAAAGTCTCTAAATCAAAAAAAAAAAAAAACTTTTTTGAAACTCATTTAACCTTTCCGGCAAAGTGTGCCCTGGTCGGGATACCAAATTTTAATTCCAAACTTACGAACGGCACCAAGAATATTTTGGTAAAATTTTGGTTTTACAATGAACATTTAAAGTAACATGTTTTTAATTTCTAAGAAAGTCGTTTTAAAATTCCGGTGTCAGTCAATCATTTCATCCTTTTACAACAAAAATTGCCTGTGCCGGAAAGGGTTAAAGCAAAATTATATTCAAATGCTGTATATGAAAGAAAATGATTAGTCTTCGCATTTTAGTCCAGTCAAATTGTCAAAAATAGATGCAAAAATTCTGCTAGAAGATTTTATATTTTTAAACTGTTTATGGAGATGCTAATAACAGGAATTAATTGTTTCCCAACAAAATATCTCGAGGCTAAACTTTGTGGAGCCAAAAAACCACGAAATATTCGGACTTTTTTCAGTTTTTTGCCTATAACTCGAAAATTATAAAATTTTTGTGTACCATACTCAATTACAAAAAGAAAGAGCATTAAATTCTCTACAAATTGCATTATAAAAGTCTTTTTCTAAATCCATTATTAAGAGCGCTACAGCTTCCTGAAAATGATACTTTTTTTCTAACTTTGTGAAAAAATCGCAAATACCAACATTTGACACCATTTTTATTTCTTTTATCCTCTTTAATGTAACTTTTTATATTACAGGTATTTGCATGATAGTAATAATGATTAATTACAATGGTAAAACCGTAAAAAATTGACAACATTGTAATTTTTTTTTGTATTTACAACTTAAGGTGAGAACAATAATAGTAGGTATTATGAATGTAGGTAGCATGAATGTAAGTAAAAAAATACTTACAGTAACATCTTTAATGGATTTAGTAACGTTTGGAGCGCTTGCGGGTTGATGAGTTTGGTTCGTCAACCTCAGCTTGAGAAGCAAAGGAGCAGGCTGCATGATCTTCAACAGCTTTGAACTGCTTTGAGCTTGTTGCGACATCATCATCCTGGCTGCGAAAGTCATCGACGTTGCTGGTTTGGTCGATGGTTTCCCAGGTATCAGCTTCATAATCCTCTTCTTCTGCATAAATATCATCCACATTTTCACAATTGACCCCGTTACAGTTTTTGCAAATTGCCGAGCATTTGAGTCCTTATTTTTGGCAAGAGCATGCCTTGGTGCACCCTTTTTTACAGCTACATGAGACAACGTGCAGCAAGGATTCAGGTGCTGGGTTTTGGTACATTTGAACTGGCTGAAAAAGACCGTCAGACCTGCGAACCCACCCCCATTCTTCAGGGGGCATGTTGTTTCTTAGCCAAGCTTGTACCTGATGATAACATCTTAGGAAATGATGCTGCGCAGCCTCTTGCGTCGGTGGCAGCCTTTGCAAGATGAACTTTGCTTTTTGTGGCTGATTTAGCAAATAACTGGAACCTCAAACTGTTCAATGTCTGCGTGGTATCTACGCATCCACTGTATAGTGCAATAAGGAATTTTTCTCCAGCCTTGATGATTTCTTGACGGGTAGACTCTGGTTTATTAAAAACACATGATACTTCCTCAAGCTGCTTATGTTTTTTTAAAGTGTTACAAAACTTTGACTTTCCTTGCCCAAAAAGAGCAGATGTTGTATCGCATCCACTGATTGCATGAGTGAAAAGAACATTGTTGTGATTGTATTTGTAAGAATTGGTTGAAAACCACTTTGTTTCGATGCTTCCTCTTCCTGGTTTTTGGAAAAACAGATTTTTGTGTTGATATCCCAAGCTTGTCATGATCGCGAGAATATCAATATCCTCTCCGACAATTACGATACTTTCAAAGGCTTTGGCTCTTGAAATGGCTAAGGTAACAATCATGACATCGGCATCTTCTTCTGCCTGGTCAACTTGAATTCTGTTATTTTGAAGCTCTGTTTTAATCAGTGAAATGAAGCGGTTCTTGTTTCTGTCATTGGCTAGAAATTTGTCTTGAGGCACTGTGCTTAACATTTCTGCTGCAACTATGACTTCAGTAGAAGTGTGCATTCTAGATCGACGTGCTCTTTCTGCACTTTTCGTTCCATTCTGTCCATGGATATCCATCGAACACAACTGCGACCTGTGATCCAAAATTTTTCTGAATGTAAGAAATATAAGTTTTAACAATAAATTTGAAGGAAACATTTCGAGGCCAAGTTACTTTGTGAAGAAGGTACCCTCCGTCAACAACAAAAAACTTATCTTTTCCAATAAGATCCAGATTGTCTAATGGGATAAAAGCACTGTAAAACGAAGATTTTGTGCCCTTTCTCATCCCTTCGTCGGAGAATAAAGACATCGGATAGGGAGCAAGTTCATAAGTTAGTAGATTCTGCACGTCTTCATCACTCTGCTTCATTAAACAAACCCTTTGGAATAGAGTCAATGGATGGACAGAAGTAACTGTAACATTTCCTAATCTTAAACTACTGACAACAGAAGCTAAAGGTACTACCTTATCCTTTTTCTTGAATTTCACACTCTTGAAATTTTCGCCAACAATTCTTCTGACTCCTGCCTGTCCTACTTTTCCAGCCAAATAGCAGTTAACATCAGTCTTTCCAACAATTCCACTACTGATGGGCATCATGTAATCATTTTCGGGGAAAGGATGATGCACTAGCAACCAATCTCGCAGCTTTTTTGAATCATTACTGTCTCTATCAATGCGGGAAATTCTGGCATCCACATGCTGTTCAGAAACTTCAAAGCCTACTTCACAGTATGCCTCTATATCATCGCATATGTTTTGCATATGAATCATTCCCAGAGTCCATCTTGCTAACACGCTGTCTGTCATTCCTCGTCCATGCGTTAATCCTCCAGTGCTCTTCATAGTTTTCATTAATGTTTGTTCAATCGCCATATCAGTCCAAGTCCCAGGCCAATTCTTATCTGATCGCCGTATGGTGAAATAGCCTTCAGCTGTGAATTTTCGGTATTCGGAAGGATCCAGTGTTTCTTCCTTTCCCTTCGTTTCTATCTGGCAACCCTACCTTCTGCCTAACCTTCTTGAAAATTTGCCTTCTCACTTATTCATCAATAGGTGCATTTCATTTCCACAGTTAGTGATGAAAAGAAATTTTTTTAGGGATGGGAGGCGAAAAATAGGTCACTTTCTATGAAGTTGAAAAAAATGTGCTATTTTCAAAAAGTTTTAGCGCACTTAATAATGGGTTTAGAAAAAAGGTTTTTAATATGAAATTTGTAGATAATTTAATTTTCTTTCTTTTTGTAATTAAGTATGGTACACAAAAATTTTATAATTTTCGAGTTATAGGCAAAAAGCTGAAAAAAGTCCGAAAATTTCGTGGTTTTTTGGCTCCACAAAGTTTAGCCTCGAGATATTTTGTTGGGAAACAATTAATTCCTGTTATTAGCATCCCCATAAACAGTTTAAAAACATAAAATCTTCTAGCAGAATTTTTGCATCTATCGGCCCAATTTTCTGACAATTTGACTGGACTATTTCGCAAGCATGTTAATGCAGATTCTGTATATATTCCAAGTGCATTTTTGATTTGACATTGAATCTGTGTGTAGTTTTATTAGATGTAATAATGAAAATACTAGAAAAATAATACCTATAAATCATAAATCTTAAATGCGCTCAGGATCAGAGGGATTATGCATAAAGCATGTGGGATATGAGTTATTTTTATTAGCGCTCATTTGTGCCATTTTTCCTCTCCTGTGGTCTGTTCTAATAAACAACGAACGTTGCAGAGAAACCAGCTGCTAGTATTTTATACCCTTTTTATCGTTTGAAGCAGCATTTTGTTTTCCTTTTCCCCTTTTAAAACATTCTTATTGCTGAAGTTTGTTGTATTAATAACACTAAGGCTCTAACGAAAATAAATCGTTACATTAAAAGTTTTAAGTAAGCGTAATGAATTACCTTTTTTGGCATATTTTAACATTGCGATGACATTAATTACTATTTTTATAATACTTTACGATAGCTCAGCTGGACATAAAATGTAAATGTACAACTGACAGCTAGAAGGAATTATTTTGAACTCGTAGAATTTCTTTTTTTCATCTGCACCTATATATGAAAGATAATTAACATTTTTGGAAATTATTTAACCCTTATCTGACCGATGTCATTTTCCACGTAATCCCACGGAACAGCTCTTACACGTCCATCTCTTACACGAATTTTATTCGGATAGCACCACTTTCTTTTATATCCTTTCAGAGGAAAGCAATTGTGTTTCTGTAATGTCGAATTCAAACCGGAATCTTCAAAAATATTTATTGCAAAATATGAAAAAGTAATTTTACGACTTTTTCCCACCAAAGTTAGAAAAGTAAAATTTAATATTTTTTTTTTCTGCAGCAAATCTTCATTAATCGTAGATGGAACCGCCCCTCAAGGGGTTAAGAAACGCTTTTACTTGTACATTGACAACAGACAGAAGAGAAATGTATTACAACATTTATTTCTTAAATAACGTAGCGTGAATGGAATATAAAGATAAAATAATGGATTAAAAGCTAGCGTCCGATAAGGGTTAAATTGAGTGATTTTACTATTCGCAAAAGTAAAGAAGCGAAACTTTTTTTTATTATTATTCAATTTCTACCAGAAATTTTATTTCGAAAATGAAGTTTCTTATTTTAATTAGTGTCAATTTATGAACGCCTCTCCCCCCACCAGTCCTAAAAAAATAAAATAAAAATTCTTTTTATTTTCGAAATTTCTGAAGATAATTGGATAAAAATATTGCGAAGCCTGGCAACTATGCTTTTGCTTCTTTTCTTTTTACAAATTTACTGATGGTAATTGATTAAAAATATGTACAAAGGTTGAAAATTATGTCTTTGCTCACGCGCGAATTATTTATTTGATAGTAAAACATTCATTCTTCCTATCACTAGTTAAAATCAACATTAATCGAGTAATAGAACTAACGCAAAAAGCATTGACTACGTACGAATAAAATATTAATACAAGATTACGTGGAGAACTATTTAATCAGTTAAACTTTAGAGTGAGATGAATTAAAATAAATTTTATTCCAGTAATAAAATTGGCGAAAAAAATATAACTTCCACTAAAATAAAATTGCAAGACACAGTAGAATTCAATTAATCGGCCAAAGTTTTCAGATTCTTTAAATGTATACAAAACAATATTACAAAAAACTATAGCAATTAATGTAAATCATCCTGAGTATAATTATTAAATTTTCATAGATTGCATGATGCAAATAGGTATTTGTTAACGAATTAAATTTTCTTAGCTCATTAGTCCATAAATTAACAAAACAATATTTACTGTTGGATTACCCCCTGTGATGGGATTTAAGTAAACTAAACTCAGTAAACACAGAGATTCCTTTAACTTGTCCAATAAATTAAGCTTGGAATAATTAAATGGAAGACGCAGGCACCTGCTTTACTTGGGTAATTATTAGGAAAGAATTTCGAAATTGCAAAATAAGCAATTACATCAAAGCAATTAGCGGATTTTCACTTAATTAATTTCAGATTAAACTGCTTACATAGAGTCTATTCCCAAATATTCAATCACAGAAATGGGTAATGGAAATAAAAAAACGTTTGAGTACGGTATTGAAAGTTAAACTGAAGAATGATTATTTCATAGAAACAATTTCTATACAGAATAATTTTCAAAATTCTATTAACAGTGCTTAGATAAATCTTAAGATGTACGTTTAAGAACTTTTATTACCAATTAACAGTTCAGGAATTTACTCCTAAATAATTTTTAGTAAGCCTGAATACTTTAATCCTTATGAAGACTAAAAAGATTAAAAAATAATTTAGCTTATCTTTGAATTTTTCAACCGTAATTTAAATCGAGCGTTAAGGGGTTAAAGCAGGATGTTCCTTATATGTATTTTCTTAACCCCTTCGGGACGAGCGTATTTTTTTAAAAAAAATTTAATCTTTTATCACCGGTTTTTGAAAACAGAAATTTTTGCCTAATCGAATCGGCAAAATGCTCGGATTGAATAAGGCAAAATTTACGATAAAAATTTACTGGTGAGAATATTCACTGATTCTGAGCACCTTACGCTCGCTCGACCCCAAGGAGTTAACACTAGAACGCCCGGAAGGAGTCGATTCGACTCCGACCACATGATTAAATGTCCATTGGAGCCAGAATTGTTTTCATAAAATAAGTTAAATTTAAGCGACGCAGAATAACGTTAAATAAATGAGTCAAATAGTACTAAATAAAAATTCTGGAGTGAAATATTTTTATGAAACTTGAGTAAAATTTCCGGCCGTTCTAGATTTAACAATATAGCAAATGCATATTTAATACGAGTGCGAACTGACGCAAGTTAACTTTAATATCTATTATTTGCAATCCTGTTTTAATAATTTCAGTATATGATAAAAATAAACTGATAATTTAACATTGGAAGATATTTTACTCTCAAACATTCTTTATTTTATTTTAACTATTAATAAAGGTATAGAAATTAGAATTTTAATATGCGTAAGATCTAAAGTGTATTAATTTTAAAGTGAGGACTTTACAGTAGAGGACTGCATCCGATCGGTCAACAAGATTTTACCAGAATTCTGCCCTACCCGAGTGTCGAGTATTCGTATTTAACCCCTTAATTCTCGCTCCCGTCATATTCTCGGGCTGTGTCTTTTACTCAAATTGTTTGATTCCTACCAGTTTTATAAAACAGTCAAATTGGCTATATTTTAGTATCGTTTTTCCTGTCATTAAATAAGGTGAATATTTCTTTTTCATAAAAGTGGTGCCAATAAGCAATTTGAATTTATCAACCGTAATTTAATTCGAGCGTTAAGGGGTTAAATCCCTATTATTTCGACCTGCATGAAACGAATGGAAGTTCGATTCGGGTTTTAGTTTGAGGATTCTTTTTTCATCAGAACATTTTGCGCATTTTGGCAGTAGGTGGCAAATTTCAGAGGAGAGGCGAAATTTCTGGCAGCGATACATTGTTTGAGAATGTTAGTGCCTTTAAAACGTTCGACTGTCACTCTAATGTAGCATATTTCATTGATTTGATAGATTTCTTCAAATTTGTCACGAGGCAGAACACTGAACACATAGAAGGGCATTGGTCTTGCAGTTTTTGGCAGTGAAATTATGTTCTTTAAGCGCATCAATGATGAGCTGTGTGTGTGTATACGGAGGAATTCCTCTAATGACAACTTTACGTGGGCACTGTTCCGCTGGGCTTAGGGTAGTATACGCGATAGCATTAGTAACTAAGTAGGGCTGAGTTTTACGAAAATCATCATCTGATTTGCAGTGGACTTTAAGTAACTCACCATCCATTTTAATAAAAGGGTTATTTTAGTTAAGTTCTTTTATTTTACTCGCGAGTTCGTTCCATTTCCCTTTATGTTTTATATAGAAGGGTTTTATTTTAAATTTTTTGGGGGTGGAATTAGTAGCGGCGCCACTGGCTGAGTTACCTTCAGGAGGATTAAATACTTCCATGTTGTTCCCATCATTACTTTTATCAGCTAATGCTGAATATTTGGTATTAAGTGGGATTGTGGAATTCACGGTATTCCTTCTACGTTTATTGGCATTTACAGGGATAAAACCGGCATCTGGGTCTACCACGATTGCTTTAAGTTTAGTTAGAATTCCAATTAAATCATAATCATGATTAACAATAAATGATTTAAACTCCCTAAGTTTGCTAAGCTTAAGAGGGTTAAATGGCTCACTGTAAAGAAACATCAGATTTGATAAAGTTCTAATCACATAGTCCTTATGCTGAGGGTCTGTGAAATAACCTGGTCGTTGCATGAATCCAATGATATGGTTTTCACAATCGCTCAAAAATTGCTGCACAAAAGTGTGCTGAGCTTCATCAAAAACTTGTGGAAATTCCATCCAGGAAACCGCCAAGTCAGGTTTTTCTGCACCGTTAATGATACGGGATGCATTTTCCGAGAAGTTAAATGGGTCTTCAGTACCCATGATAAAGTCCGGTGAACTCCCTATAGCTCACTGCTATGAGAGTAACAGAAGTTCCGAAAGTGTCTCTTATTCTAACGAACTCCTCCAAAGTAAAAAACTGTCGCAATACACATAATTGAAGTCAGCTCCAATAAAATTACGAGGCCCGTAACAGGAGCCACGAATCAAAAGCAAAAAGCACCAAACAGAGAACACGTCTGCTCTCTCCAAAAGCTAACCTCCGTCTCCTGAATGCTGATGCTGTATGAGAAGTTTTGCATGAATAAGCCACTAAATAAGCTAAATTGGCTATTAAAAATTTACTGGTTAGTGTTTTCTTCGGCAGAAATCAGAAACTCTTAATTCGATGTTAAAAATCAGTCGCCATCTTGTGACAACTGCCACAGTTACTTAACTTGTAACTGGTAAAATCTACAGTATATATATCTTACTCTTTTTGACAACTCCATTGTCTATATAGGCCAAAAACTTTTTTGAGTTGCTAGTTGTGAAAATAGCTAATTTTTAACAATTTTCGAAATTTCAATTGTTATAATTGTTGGAACAATTAGGTGGTTAAATTTCAGACCACTTAATTCGTAAATGTCACATTAGCACCAGAATTGGGGAACGAAAATTTTCCTTTTATTAAGTATGATAAAAAAACAAAACAAAAAAAAACGAAAACGAAAAAAAAAAACTTTTTACGTATTTTCAGCTAAATTTATTTATGTCATTCAGTCATTTCAGCATTTTACGAATAAAAGGATTAAAAACCCCTGAAAGGATTAAAAATCCTTAATCGGAAAAATGTGATTTTTATTTTCTTAAAACGAAAATGTCGTCTGCATACCCCCATTCGCTCTGTATAATCTTAACTTAATTAAGGGATGTTTAGTTAATTATTTAAATCTAATAGCTTGTCTACCTACACCCAAATTACTTTCGAAGAAGTTACGACGTAAAGTATGTTACAGAATATTTCATTTAATTATTTTTAGTTTCAGCACCTAGGAGTCATAAACGAAAGCGTTCATATTTACGGAATTTAATTATGTTTCTTTCAATTGCTAAAATAATGTTTCTGAAAATATGTTGTAAAATAATTCAGTTATAAAATGAAAACTTCTTTGAGTAGTAGAGTACATATATATTTTATATTTATGTAATTATGATGATTTGGTAACCGATAATGTAATTATATACGATCGTTGACAACCGCTTACGGCCAAATGTGATCCCAATGAAACAAACATGTTTTAACCCTTTCCGTCGTGGAGTAATTCTGTTTGTAAAATGAATAAATGATCGATTGACACCGGAATTTACAAACGATTATAGTATTAGAAAATAAAAACTTGCTTATATTCTTGTATTTTATAAAGAGAAAGTTTGAATTAAATATTATGGGTGCCAGTATACTTAAAATTAGGTGTCCTTTTTTGTGGACATAGCCCGCTAAAGAGTTTACCCTCCTTTCAGGGTTGCCGTTTTCAGTCTGCAAAAGCTTAATTTTAATAAAAAAATCAGAGAATTGGCGTCAGTAATTTTTTAGCTTAATTTCGATCTTATAATATACGTGAAGCTTTTGATTATTTTCAAATAAATTTCTTCGTAAATTGTGGTGTATATTAATTATTTGAATATTTTTGACCCAGAAATTGCTTGCCCTGAATGGGTTAAGAGGCTAATTATTTTTGACACAATAGACTAAAAATAGGGATGTTATACCACTTTTACAGTATTAAAATATTTACATTATATAACCAAAATAAGTCTTAAATTAAATAAAGCGAACATTGTACTTTAAATTTAATGGTATCTAAAAGCTTTTAGTAACGAAACAGTCAAACTCTTCCTGTACATTTTGTGTACGGACAAACTGGGTAAGGGTTTAAACATTTTTTTTTTCTTTAACCCTTTCAGGGGCAAAGCAATTCCATTGCTAAAGTGTTGAAATTTAATTTGAAATCAAATTTATTTCTAAATAAGAATCAGCTATATTTCACACACGTAAAAAACGTTGTTTTTTTTTTTTTTTTTTTTTTTTTTTTTAACCGAACTTCTGCTGCCAATGTGGCATTGGGGAATTAAGTAGTTTCATAAAAATTAAGTAGTTTAAATAGTTTAAGTAGTTAAAATTAAGTAGTTTCATAAACATACCCAGCAAACACATACCTTTCGGCACACGATCGGACCGCAGCCGGCAGTGTCGGTTATGTGTCGGCATAGGCCCAGTGGTTTCGGTGAAGTGTCGGCAGCATGTCGGCAAATGAAACTTAAGAATCTGTTTTTTCGACTGCCGGTTACCGTAATCGGTCCCCTTATGGTTATATATCGGCAAGCGACTTACACCGGCAGTGACGCAGGACCGATATATGATTTCTGATAGTGGCCCGATTAGATTTGCCAACATCGGTCCGAATTCGGAATTTTAAGTCTTAGCCGACATTTTTTTTTTATTTTCCTTAATTTTGTTTGAATTTGAGTTTTGATAAGATATGTATATTTCATGTATTTCATATGAAATTGAACAGAAAATTGTTTCTTCAGAAAATTGTTTCTTCAAAAATAGCTTTTATTTATTTTTTTTTTAAAGCCGTTATTGAATTCGTTTTAAAAAGGCTTACAATTATTTGAATCATCAAAAGAGTTTTTTAAATCACCCCTTAAAATTTTTATTCGTTATAAACTTAATCGTAGGAAGAAAACTTCCTAAATTAATTATTTTCTAACTATATACAGTAAAACCTTCCTAAAGCGACCACGTTCCGTTCCAATGAAAATAGGTCGCTCTGAGAGGTGGTCTCTTAATGGAGGTCATGTTTGAATTTAGATTTTAATTGTTGAAAAAAGGTAAGAAATAACGTTACTAAAATTTGCTTTTCACATTAGGAAAAAAAATTAAAAATTTAAGTATTAAAGCAAAAATTAATTACATAAGTAAATTACTGTAGAGTTTAAGAAATGAATAAATTGACGTTTGCTCTGATTTTAGGGTTTTATCTTTTATAAGTTTTATTTCCATGTCCTTTCGAAGTTCAGTAAATAAATGCAATTTTTTTGGTTGTTTTTCTGTGTTTGTTTTCAGACGTTTTAATCAATTTTTAAATCGGCCGAATATTTCTATTTCAAAAAAGCGGTGGCAATCAACAATCTGGGGGAAAAAATTCACACAATCTGGCAACACTGTCCATTGATATGCCCATTTTTTTTTACCTTTAGAAATACTTGTAAAACTTCAAGGAAAGACGAGACTAGGACGCCACGCCCACTTAAATTAATTTTACATTAAGACTTTATGCTTGATTATATTTTTATTTTCTATTCTCACCACTATATTTTAAAAATAAATTCTGTAGTATGCACGTTAGGGTGGTCACAAGCAACATGGGAAAAAAAAAATTTACGTTTTCTTCAGGGGGACCCTCCTAAAAGTTACCAATTAGTTAGAAAATGAGATTGGCAAAGTTTCAACTGAAATGAATAACATTAACCCGTGCCTCATCGAGGTTGAAGTCTTGAAAATTTGCAATTTTTGGCAAAAAATTGTCGTTTTCCTTTCTTTACGTGAAAACTATTTGTCTTAGAAACCTGATTCTTGTTTTATTTCATAGAAACAGTTGTTGCCTTAAACTTTTACTCTCATCAAAACTTATATTTAATGAATATTAGTATTTTTCAGGTCAGCTCGTGAACCATACCCTCAAACTCTGCATTTTTGAAACATAAGTGAAAAATGACAAATTAATAATTTTATTACTTTTGACATTTTTTTTTTATATTATTTTAATTAATAGGAAAAAACAAATGAACAATTTTTGCAACTTTAAAAATATTTCACGAATTATAATTGATTATTAGTTATCTAGTTCTGTGTCTAGTAAGAAAGAGCTTCTCGATTTGTATTGCAGTTGAACCTCTGAATTTCTCTTTTTATTACAAGGCTGTTCTGGTTACCTGTTACCGTTATCTATTTTTAGAATTGACGAAACATTCCGTAAAGCCCCCTCCCCCTTTTGATATGATGGCAGAAATGTAAGATTTTTTAAATTGGCCACTTGTCTCATCAAACCATCGACAGTAAGCTACCAAGTAATCGTCAAGATTTATGTATTTTATTTTGTAATATTCGCAAAATGAAACTGAACGCCAGAGAAACTGCTAGATTTAGAGTACATCCACCAGTTAACCACAGACTTTAATTTTAAGTAGAAGTGCAATCGACTCCGCAAATAACTATTTCGTAAAGAAAGAAGTGAGATCATCAAAAACAGATTTAAAAATTACGGTTCAGAGAGAACTGTTAATTCACTGAGATGGAAAACTGCTTCTCCATTTTTTGAATAAAGAAAATGTAAAGACGATAGAAGTTTTAATTAGTTGTGGGGATGAAGAACAGTTACTACGAGTTCCACAGCTTGAAAATAGTATCGGAATAATTCAGGCGAAAGCTGTATTTTCAGCAGTTGAAGAGTGGAGGAGCTTGGTAAAATCCAGGCAATATGTTTTGATACAACTGCAGTAAACAACGGTCACCTCAGCGGAACCTGCATTTTTCTATAGCAATTGTTAAAGGAAAAGTCTTCTGTATTTACCATGTCGCCACCTTAATCTAGAAATTATCCTAAAAGCTGGTTTTGATTGTTACTTGGGAATAATCACTGCTCCTCAGCCAGATATTTAAAAAAACAATTCTGATTGGGTTGTTTAAATTAAACCAGAGTAAATATAAAAATGCTATTGAAGATGAAATACTAGATATAAATAGTTAACTCAGAAGAAATTTCAAGTTTTCTTACAGGGCCTATTACAAATTAACAGCTCAGGGATGATTATAAAGAGTTTATCCAACTTTGTTTAATTTTTATAGGACTCCTTCCTACAAAAGACTTTTTTCAGAGCACCTGGTGCTTTTAATCATGTCAGATGCACAGGCTATTTATTCTCTCAAAATATATTGTCATAGATAATCTCACAATAATAAATTTAGAAAAAGAAGATATTAGAGACCTTTGCTTATTTATAATCAATATTTATATAAAATTATGCTTCAATATTCCCACTCCCACTTTGGACCCCAATCCAAGACCTGCAAATAATAAAATCACTTGTTAACTACAGAAAAATTGATAAATAGGTTGCAAACAAAGCACTCGTTAAAATGATAAACCATCTTTGGTATCTTAACTCGAATCAAGTTGCATTTTCATTTTTAGATGATACTTTGGAAACAAAAAGTCAACATAAGCATGGCTGTAAAATGAATGTCATTTGAAGAAGAAATGATGATGATGATAAGAATTTAAAAGCAACAAAAGTTTTCAACGAAGCGGATTATTTATTGAACAAAGAAGTCAATGTTTTTGTTTCATCTCAAACTATAAAAATTTTTAAGAGATTTTATATTAATAAGCATTTTTTAAATACTGATCCCAATGTATGGTGTGAAAATAAACCTTATTTGAAAGCAAGAAAACAGTGAATGGTTTTAATGTTGTCAATGACACAGCTGAAAGGGGAAGAAAATTAACCAGAGATTTCAATTCCTGTTTAACAAAAAAATAATAAATAAATAAATAAAAACAGTATATGCTAAAAGTTGTATGTGAATGTAGAAAAACTTTTCAAGATTCTTCAAAAGCCACCTTATCTAAGCCATTAACCACCTTAATCCTTTTTGGCGCAGTGGTCCCATGTCGAGACTACCTAATTTTAATTCCAAACTTACTTGTTTGTAAATTTAGGTGTAGTCAATCATTTCATTATTTTAGCAACAGAATTTTTCTGTACTGTAAAGGGTTAATGTGACAATTGTAAGGGATAATAATTTATTTTCTTTATTATGCTTCCTTTCTTGTAACAGAACTTTAATAATAAAATGCATTTGAGCATTATTTGATCTCATTTTTATACTTTCTTTGCCCCTTTTTTGTAAATTCTTTTAGTTTAAAATACGATTTTTTTCATTTTCTTTGGATTTTTTTTTTATTAAACTCTTTATTATGTACAAAATGGAAAAAAAGAAAAACAAAAGGTGGAAAGCAGATGAAATAGAATGTTACAATTTTTCTTTGCATTTTCCAAAAAAGTAAATTTTTAGGATTCGGGTGAAGTCTGGTCCTGAAAAATGCGCATATTTTTAAACTTATACATTTTTAGAAAACAAAATGGCGTGTTGTTCTTGAAAACGAAGCTTTTTTTTTACAAAATGAGACCTAAATTATGTTTCTAGGTTCAATTGTATTTATTTCATGAAGGAGAAACAGCATTTTTTTGCGAAAAATCACGTTTTTTTTTAAAACTTTAACCTCAATGAGGCACGGGTTAATATTATCCAAATGAGCTAAAACTTTGCCAATCTCATTTTCTAGTCTATTGTCAACTTTTTAGGGGGTCCCCCGGAAAAAATTCGAAAATTGATTTCTTGTGACCACCCTAATGCACGTGTTGTCAAAGAACAAGTAACAGTGTCTCCCTAAAAAACAAGTAGTGCAACCGAATAAAATTCATGTAATAATGTCCCGAAGTCACATGGGAGTGACATAGAAGCGATAAGGGTTAAAATATTACCTCATTAATTATATGTAACTAAATTTTAACAAAGTATTTATAGATACTTTAATTCATGTGTTTGATAAAACTGTGCAAGAATTTCACCCAAGTTAGAAGTGCCTAAGCTTTTTGGCTCTCCTCAAAAAACGTACTTTTCTGGTAAAAATCCCATTATCTCATAAAGCACTCGAGCGATTTTGATAAATTGTTTCTTGGTGGTAGAATATAAATATGAGATCATATGTGGCAGACAGTTTAAAAAAATAATAATAAATTTCAGAACTTTTTTTTTTTTTCTGAAAAATGGAATATTTCTGAAAAGTTACCATTGTTCTAAATTGAAAAGGTTTAGTCGTGATAAAAACTGTCTACTATAAGTCTTAAGCATAATCTAGTGAATATGGATTCAAATTTCATCAAAATCGGTCTGGTAGTTTCCGAGTAAATGCGTCTTAAATCTCGCATATTTCCAATAGGATTGCAACCAGTATTGTCTTCTCTGAAGAAAATCAATTACATTTGAGGACTAATAACTTATTTGCTTTGAAATTAACTCACAGAAAACAAAACGGCGCTTCTTTGAAAATGGATTTACGTATTTCGCGCCTATTTACGACTTTAACCCCTTCGGGACGGGAGCCTTTAATCTTTTGTCACCGTTTTTTAAAAACAGAAATTTGTGTCTTCTTAAATCGAGAAAATGCGCTGATTAAATAAGGCAAATTTTACTGGTGAGGAAAAACAAGGATTCTGAGAGCTTCATGCGGCACGTATACGTGTCGCTCGTCCCCAAGGGGTTAAAGTGTCGCAACAGATATTTAGCGAGTAAATTTTAACGTTAAATAGGTTCACGGTTCACAAAAATTCTTAGCTTTCAAGAAGAAAAAAACTTTTAAAAATTGGTTTATCGGTTTGGAGCTATGCTTCAACACGTGTTAAAAAAACATGCTTTAAAAAATGTGTTTAAAGTTTTCATGTATGAATACTGAGCACACTCGTAGTTAGGTTCAAAATAACGTAACTTCGTAAATATTTTGAATAATCCATAATGATTACTGTCACAAGTTCTATACATTTTAGGGATGTAAACAACATATAAAAAACATTTTTCGGATCCCACAAAGGACCCCCTCCCCCCTTAATGAATATCACATATCCTAGGAACCATCACTACCAGCTGGTGATTCAGAGGCGCACCAGGCTCTATCTAAGGACACCTCTATTTTAAATGAAAATCAAATCTCAAAGTACATGCCCCAGTTCGGTGGCTCACGTTGAATATTCCACCTTGTGCTGCGCTTGTAGCCTTGCCAACATATAATAGTGAGAAATTTTCCGTGCTGGGTATCGTTCCAAGTGGTTTAGTCGGTAGAACGTCAGTGCGCTATACTGATGGCCCGGGTTCGAGTCCCGGCTTGGAATATTTTTCACTATGTTGGCCTTTGCGCCTTTTAAGCAATTACTTTGTACTTTGAAATTGGATTTTCATTTGAAATATTGTATTCAAGGAGAATGTTTTCCTCTGGAATAATTTCCATGTATTAATATAAGGACACCTCTACATAACGAGTACAATACAGCATATTGAAAAAAACATATTCATTTTTACAAATATTCTTTTTGAGTGTAAAGAGGTGTCAGTGAAAAAGACTTCTAGGCACTGCTGTTGCTCTACGCCACTATCTCAAGAATGGGGGTTTTCACAGGCAGGTTTTTTTCAGAGTTTGTTAAGGTCTCTTGAGTTCAGTAAATAAATAAATAGAAATGCTTAATTCATCTTTAAAAAGTTAAACTTAAACTTACACTATGTGTAAAACTAGTTAAAAGATGAGACAATATTAAAAAGATGTTAAATTATTTGAATACCTTAGTACTTTCAACTATAAAAAATATAGTCTTCGTCAGAGAAATATAAGAAATACAATTGTTATACTATATATACCTCTGACGAAGACTATGTTCTTTATAGGTGAAAGTACTAAGGTTTTCAAATAATTTAACATCTTTTTAATATTGTCTCATCTTTTAAGTAGTTTTACACATAGTGTAAGTTTAAGTCTCTTGAGTTTTTATACTACTATTTTAAAAGACAATTTTACAATTTAGCTAATCGCAATACGAATATTTCTGTTTAAAAATAATGGTTCTCAAATACAAGGGGCAGTAGAAAAGTTTAAAAAATTTAAAAGTTAGAATGATACTTAATTAAAGCAGAAAGAATATTTTTCTTAACAGCTTAATGGTTTTAAAAAATTGGTTATCTTTAAAAATATTTTAAAGTTTTCATTTATAAAAAAAAAAAAAAAAAATGAAAAAAAAATAGCAATAGAAACTACATCAATTATTTTATTTATTGTTTCTTAAAAAATGTACCTAAGCTATCAACATATTAAGCTGTTATGTATCACTAACAGCGTCTTCATATATTTAGAGAATCACTCGAATTCCGTTTTTTAGTTCCGCAATCAATAACTTGCATTATCGCTTCCACATCTTTTACTTACGATTCATTAATTATTAAGAAGAAAACACCTGAAATTATAGGAAAAGGTACCTCTAAAAATCACTTTATTTAAAATGCTACCTTATTATTATTATTATTATTATTATTATTATTATTATTATTATTATTATTTAAAGTAGTTTCTTTGTCTAATGTATTGCAAAATACTTTTCCAGCAAAATAAATGATATAAATTGTTACACATTAAATAGGGAAATTAAAAGATCCTATAAAGTATTTTAAATTTAATCAGTTGAAACAAGTTTCAGTGATTATTTTCTGTTAATATTATACCCTCGAAATGGCAAATGAAAGAAAGCACAGTCAATTAAAAATTAAATACGAGTCGATTTAGTATCTCGAGAACAGTTAAAATATAGGTAAGAAACATTAAAAAACATCCGTATGAACTCTTGCAAAATAAATATAACAGTTTTAAAAATATATTTTAAAAGAAAACGCCTATTATTCTGCATTATGATCCAAAAATCAATGTACTGCTGTTTTTGGAAATAATAACGATTTAATCGGTGAACGTACATATAGGTAGTTGCAAGTCATCGTAGATAAATTGAGGTACACTATGTTACAATGACGGTAGATGTTCATTTCATAACATTTTCTGCCATATTAGTACAGAATCTATAAACATATAGTATGGACAAAAAGTCTACTGGTATTATTACTATTTTCAAGGAGAATCTTTCATTTTATTTAATCACAATCCGAATATTTCTCTTTACAAGTAATGTTTTTCAAATTTAAGAGACAGTAGGTATTTTTTTTTAAAAATCAAAAGTTAGAATGATACATAATTAAAACAAAATGAATATTTTTCATAAAAGCTGAATGTGTTTTTCAAAAAACTAGTTATCATTAAAAATATTTTTTAAAGTTTTTATTTATTAAAACTTTTTATTTAAAAAAACAGTAATAGAGACTATATTAAGTATGTTATTTATTGTTTCTTAAAATAAAAACATATCTAAGTATTCAACTTATTACGCTCTTATTTATAACTAATTTGCGTCTTCAGATATTCAAAGAATTATTAGAATTCTGTTTTATGGATTCTACAAAGAGGAACTCTCTTCAATATCATATATGCTAGGAGCCGTCACCACCAACTGTAGTCATAGGCACACCAGGCTCTATCTAAGGACACCCCCATATGACGTGTACAATATAGCATATTGAAACAACCTATTCATTTTTTCAAATATCCTTCATGAGTATAAAGAGGCGTCAGTGAAAAGACTTTTAGGCACTTCTGCTGCTCTACGCCACTGCCTCAAGGGTAATGATTTTCACAGGCATTGTTTTTCCAGAGTTTGTACAGTCCCTTGATTTTTTATACTACTATTCTTAAACCTTTGAGGGGCAAGCAATTCCGTTTGTATAATTCTGAACTCCCACCGGAAAGTTAAAAAAATTTATTTCAAATTAAGGAAAAGCAATTATATGAATTTTTTCAACAAAAGTTCGAAAAGTAAAATTTCATAATTTTTTTTCTGGTGCAAATCTTTATTAATCGTAGGTGGAATAAAATATATACCACCGCCCTTCAAGGGGTTAAAGAGGATTTTTCGATTTATTTAATCATATTGCGAATAGTTTTGTTTAAAAATAATGGTGTTCAAATTTAATGTACAGTAGAAACGCTTTTAACGAAAATATCCATTCACAGCGAGCATCTTCACACTTCTTTTAATTCTTCGACACCAGTTGACACCACTTTTTCCATATTGTAATTTTCAAGTTATTAAATCGCACAAATTTTCATATGTGGTAAGGGTGGAGATTCCAGTACTAAAATACTGGTTTACAATTTTAATATATCACGCGATATAACTCCTTCGCAACGAAAGCCCTTTGCTTAACCCTCCGTCTACCAGACGGGTCCATTGGACCCGACAGGTACATACAAAATATTCATTCAAACCAGAAATTTCTTTAAAATAAATTAAGTATATAAACCAGACAAAAATAAGGTAAATAAATAAGTTAAATAGTTTTAAATAAAAATTCTGGTGTAGAACGTTTTATTAAAACTTGAATAAAATTCCCGGTAGATCTAGGGTTAATCTTTACCACCGGTTTTTCAAAACATTTTTTTTTTTTTTTTTTTTTTTTTGTAATTGAATCGCGAAAATGCTCTGATTAACCCATTGAGGGGCAAGCAATTACGTTTGTGAAATGCTGAATTCCCACCGGAATCTTTGAAAAATTCTATTTCAAAATAAGTAAAAGCAATTTTACGGCTTTTTCCACCAAACTTAGAAAAGTAAAATTTAATAAATTTTTTCTGGTGTAAAACTTAATTAATCGTAGGCGGTATATAATATGTACCGTTGCCCCTCAAGGGGTTAAATAAGGTAAACTTTACAATAAAAAATAACTGGTGGGAATAATGCAGGATTCTAAGCACTTTAAGTGGTAAGTAAGCACGTAAAGCGGTCTCTCGTCCCCAAAGGGTTAAATGACAAGTAAACTGGCCGTTCTTAACGAGTTAAAAAGTCAAGTTAGAATAATACATAATTAAAACAGAATGATTTTTTTTCTTAAAATCTTAATGGATTTTTAAAAAATTGCTTATCATTAAAAACATTTTTAATGTTTTTATTTATTAAAACTTTTTATTGAAAAAAAAAATACACCGATAGAACCTACATTAAGCATTTTACATATTGTTTCTTAAAACAATAGGTCGGAGCATTCAACATATTAAGCTGTTATATATCACTAATTAGCGTCTTCAGATATTCAAAGAACCAATCGATTTATGTTTTTTCCCACAATCAGAATCAATAATTTGCATTATCTATACCACTTCTTTTAATTCCCATTCATTAATTATTAACAAGAAAGCATCTGAAAACTAAAAAAAATTCCTTCAAAAAATCTCTTTAGTTAAAATGTTATATTCTTATTATTGTCGTTTAAAGCAGTTTTTTTGTATGATACATTGTAAAATACTTTTCCATCGAATAAAAAATGATATAAATTAATACGCATTAAATGGATACATTATATGATCCTATAAAGTAATTGAATTAAATGAATTAAAACAAGCTACAGCGATTATTCACAGTTAATAATCTACACGTGCAACAGCAGGAGAAGTAAAACAAACAGTCATTTAAGGGCCTTTGAAGGGCGATGGTTCAGTTTTGGACGACTCTGAATGCCACGTTGGTTCCAGAATTTTGAAAGACAGATTTAATTTTAGGGAATACGTGAAGACAAACTTCTGCTTATTTCCAAATAAATTTGTTTGTAATTTCTGGTGTAAATCAATTATTTCAGCCTTTTACGCACAGAAGTACTTGTCCCCTGAAATGCTTAAATACAAATCAATATATTATCTCCTCAACAGTTTAAATATAGAAGAGAAAAGTTAAAAATAACTCTATGCATTCTTACAAAAGTAATATAAGAATTAAAAAATTGTATTTTACTGGATAAATCTGTTATTCTACATTATGATCCCAATACCAAATATGATCCAATATACTGCTGTTTTTGCTAATACCTATTCAGTCGATGAACGTGCATACAAGTAGTTATAAGTCATCGTGGATCAAAAAGTAAAAATAGCAATGAAAAAAATTATTTTTATTGTTTCTCAATAAATCTAATCTTCATCTAACTATCCAACATAAGACATTTTTATAAATCTCTATTAGCGTATACAGATATTCAGAAAAAAACATCGAATTCTGTTTTTTTTTCCAACACAATCAATAATTTGCATTATCTCTTCCGCTTCTTTTAGTTACGATTCATTAATTATTAAGAAGAAAGCATGTGAAAGCTAAAAAAATGTCCTTCAAAAAATCTTTTTGGTTAAAATGTTACAGTATTAGTGAAGGCAGTTTCTTTGTCTGATGTACTAAAAAAAAAACATTCCAGCGGAATAAATGCATGTAAAATGTTACACATTAATCTGCGTAGCAATTTATATGCAATATAAATCTGATCTTTAAAAAGGTAGAATAAAAGATTCAGTAATGTATTTTAAATGTAATGAATTTAAACAAGAAACAGCAATTACTCGCAGTTAAATTTTATGCTTAAAATAAAAAATGGATTAAAACTTATAGTCAGTTAAAAATAAAGTGCAGTCAATTTTGTATCTTTTGAACTGTTTAAACATAGATGAGAAACCTTTAAAAAATCTCTATGAGTTTTTGCAGAAATATATATGTATGCATATATATATATATATATATATACATATATTAGAAGTTTAGAATGTTTTCACTCCTACATCCACATGGGTACGGTCGTAAAGAGATTAAAAAAAAATAGTTCACTTTTAAGTATTGACTGTCATCATTTCTTTTCTGAAAGAATTTAAAAAATTGGTTTTTAGTTCTAAAATAATCGTGGTTTTAGAATATTTCTGCGCATTTTAAATTTATAAATTTCGAATATTTTTGAAACTGTTTGTAGCGCGAGCATTTTAATCCTTAACATGTTCACGCCGGCGCGGTGGGTTACACTCGACTATCTCAGAGCTGCAAAGTCTCCGGCTTTTTGGATACCAGTATTTTAATACAGAAAATATTGTTTTATTTAATTAGAACAATTGGGCAATTTAAAGGAACAACATTTTCTCTAAAATAATAGTGGTGTGCAAACAGCCGGAGGCTTGACAACTCTGAGACAGTCGAGTGTGACCCACTGCGCCGGCGTGAACGTGTTAAATGTATCCACCATGCCTAATTTCAAAGTTTGTACCCCGATCTGTCTAAGGGAAACTTTATTTTCAAACGGTTTATGTTCCTGCCTCCCCCCGCACACACACTTCGGAAGAGTAGAACAGAGATTTATTTTTTTAACCCCTTAATTCTCGCTCCCGAGATATTCTCGGGCTGTGTCTTTTACACTAATTGTTTGATTCCCACCAGTTTTATAAAATAGTGAAATTGGCTATATTTTAGTATCGTTTTACCTGTCTTTAAATAAGGTGAATATTTCTTTTTCATAAAAGTGGTGCCAATAAGCAATTTGAATTATTCAACCGTAATTTAATTCGAGCGTTAAGGGGTTAAAATAGCCTATTTTTAAGTAGAATAAAAATGTCATACTGACAAATGTTTTGAAATCTGTTTGGTAGTTCAAGAGTGAGTAAGATGGGTTTTAGAACATTTTGGTTTCATTTAACAATTCTAAATTTCGAATTTTTTAAACATCGTCTTAGTTCACTTAAATCTGAATTCTACCTACCTTGCCAAATTTCAAGTTTTTATCCTTAACAGTTTTAAAGAAATTATAATTTCTGAGTTTTTTGCTTAACGTCATCCCCTCGGAGCTAGTGGTACCGAAATGAAAAGTAGATTAATTTGGAGCACAGAAGTTCAGCATTATTTTACCATCATCATTTTTTTTAAAATCGGTTCGCTAGTTAAACAATTTGAATCATTTGGAGTAGTTGCAAATTTTTCCTGATCACCATTTTTTATTATTATTGTATTAAAATGGAAGCTTAAAACAAATAAAAACTAAAGATCAAATAACATAAACAAAAAAATTCAGGGGTCGTACTTTTCCTGAAAATCCAAGACCAGGAAATTCTTTGGTACCAGTATTTTCCTATAGATAATCTCTACTTAAATAAGGCGAAAATTCCGCGTTTAACCTAGATCTATTTTTCCATAAAAAAATACTGATGTTTGTCCTGAAAAATTCCCTGAAGCGTATGACTCCTGCTATATTTGTTAGATGCCATACATGCCAAATGCATGGAGGCATGTCTGACACTTTTACACAGAAGTTAACTTTGTATTTAAAATGTGTATAGCCGAAAGTTTTATATTAGATATTTTTATCTTTAACTAACATTTATCTATAATAACACAGCATCATCGAATTTATAATATATCACTTTCATATAAAATAAAATATTATTTTTTGTTGCGACACATACAGACTAGAAACTTCCGCATATGCATTCATTAATGTTGCAGATAGATTAAAGAGAAACAAACATTTTGTATAAAAGTGCAAATTACAAGATATTTTTCTAGATTACTGCAATCAGACATACTTTCCGCACATGAAAATTTCAGGGGATATACAAAAAGCTTATGAAAAACCTAAAATCATGTGTTCATGCTTGGAAAATTAACGTGCCTTTGGTAATGAAATGATCTCCTATATTTCCTATTCCATTAATGGATTCCCAGCATTTTTTTCACCAGGCTATCTCTTGTAATTTAAAGAAACTGGATTAAACCCCATAAACTCAAAAATTTGATGAACTGACGTTACCTTTCTGTGTGCAGAAGCTTAAAGCAATTAAGTTAAATATTCTATCAAATACTTTACTTGGCAATTTCTTCGGAAGCGATCTGTGAATTTCCACATAAGCTATTGGATTATAATAACTCAGTAAATGGATCTTAATTTAATTAAAATTATACAGATAATCACAGTAACTATCGGAAGTTTTAATGAAAGTAATTTTCTAATGAAAATGACATTCATATTTGTCTGATTAAGCGCTTTTAACACTAAAACCGGCATAGCGGTCATTTTGACCGCTACCAAATAAAAATATTTCGATTATCATCGGAAATTTCTTTCTAAAATAATTTTAAAATGTACTTCGGAGAAATAAGTTAAATAAATGAGTTAAGTAGTTTCAATTAAAATTTCCGGTGTAAAATATTTTTATAACACTTCAGTAAAATTTCCGGCGGTTCTAGTGTTAACCCTTTATCTACTGACGGTACTTATAAGTACCACTCACTTTAAACTTTTATACCATAGTGAATATTACTAATATTCTAATGGTACTTTGCAAAAAACGCTCTTTTCACTCCACTTTATCCGAATACATGGCAGCAGTAGTTCTAGGATTGTTATTTTAGCGAGGAATGAGGCTATCTTTGAAGCAGTCTATGTGTTTTGTGCCGATATTTTGTACAGATTGCCACGCTCATCTTTTCATTGCTGCAAACACAATAAAGGATAAAATATAAGTATTGGATTTTTTTTTTATGTGTTTATTATGATCTTAGAATACAATATGACTAGCCATTTTAGGTGAACGGTGTATGTATTTGATTTAACTGTTGTATTACTCGGTGGTACTTATAAGTACCGTCAGTACACTGGGTGTTGGAGAAACACTTCTTGCTTACTTTTCGTCTGTGTAGTTATCCATCGTTTTCATTGGCTTTAAAATGTAATTACTTAAATGTAGTGTAGTAATGATTTCCCTGGTATTTCTTTTCTGTTTCATTGTTATTTTTATAGGAAATCGAAAAAGTTGTGGCACCGGCTCGTTTTTCCTATGTTAGAAATGGCATATGTAAATTCATATATTGCATTTGTGGAGATGCGAGAGAACATGTTGTTCCTGGAATATTGATGTCGCATAACTAAAGGACTGCTAACAAGATTGAAACAAAAAAAAAAAATGTTTTTTTTAACCTTTCAGGAACAAAGCATTTTCAATTCTAAAGTGTTAAAATAAATGATTGGCACCGGAATTTGCCAAACGATTTATTTGTAAATATGAAAAAGGCCTATATTTCACATACTTGTTAAATCGAAAATATTTGCTGGTGCCAGTTGAAATACCTTGTGGATTTTCTGTTACGATAGTTTAGTCATAGTGTACTGACTGTACTTTAAAGTACCACTTTAATTAATTACCTCTAAATAAATAAATTTCTTACGGGTGAATATTTTTTTTATGTTTATCCTTTAATTTTCATTGTAGTAAGTGAAAAAAAAAATATTACATCAAAAAAATTGCAGTAGATCATAATGCCGTAGATAAAGGGTTAAATAAGGAAGACATAAAATTAATTTCAATTTCTAGACCTTTGAAAAAATAATTATTGTAGATCAATATGTAACATATATATATATACGATTTTACTTTCAGCTTCATGCATTTCTAGAGTTAACAATAACTACATACACATACTCGGAAACATAGCGTCAGTACCATATGTCAAACTATAAAATATGAAAACAGTGTTTCCAGTGGGCTATTTTTAAAAAATTCAGATTCCTTGAATGGCAACACTTTTCTGAAATGGAAATATATAATTGAATAATAGTTGAACTTGTTTAAAATTTAGATAAAATCCCTAGTAGCTTATTTAAAACAAAATGTTAATATGTATAAAAATTAGCTTTGCATTGAAATAATGGCAATGAAATGCCGAATTACTAGGACTTCCCTCAGAGGGATTAGTCTGAGCGATATTGCCGAGAACATAGATTTAATAATAACATGTGGATGTGGAAGCAAAGAAAATGAGATGTTATCTTTAATTGTCCATATACTGTGATAAATTGAAATGATGGAAATAAACGAATCGTAGAATTACAAAATCTTATATATAAATTCGTATACACTGTTTAAAAAAATGGGAAATCAAGCCATGCAAGACAGCCATGCATGGATATAAAACGCAATATATTAAAAGTACGCAATATATTAAAAGTAAAATAGAAAATGAAACACTAAATTACTTATATCGGAATTTTATCTGTATAAAATGATGTCAAGAGCATAATCAGACGTTCCGCACCAATTTGAGTAACTTTAAATGACAAATATATGATGTTTGAAAAGAATGGACTATACTTTATATGGCGTGTGCTCCACCGGAATAGTTAATATTATACAATATCTGTTTTCCACGGATACAATGAGGTTGTCGATAACATTTAACGAATTCTCTCCACAAAGTCTGATATAGTATCAAAATACCGAATACATCAACAGTGGCATGCAATGCTTCGTTAGAGTGTGTTTTAGATACGCTCGATCGGATTTAAATGATGAGTGTATGCTGGCCACGACATACGCTGTATTGTTTTGTTTTCACACATATTCTGCACAAGTTGAGCTGTATTTAGCATGTATTAAATAAAAGAAATCGGCAATGATTACAACATAAAGTATGACACAAGATCTGAATATATCGTCTGCATAACTTTTGAGCTCTCAAAGTGTCATTTGAAGTAATTTACAAATCAATAAATATTTATTCAACGAATCATGCAAGCTAACATACGTCAATATGAACCCGAATATGAAATTTCACCAGAATATGTTAATATATAAAACATCTACTAATGATAATTGAGAATATGACCTTATGATAAAATGTCTAGAAAAATGAATCGGATAAAAAATTCATATCACATTTAAAACGGCACTTCCCTCTGTTAGTGGCCTTGGCGAGAGAGAGAAAAGCCTAGAGAAGGAACACTTTAACAAGTACTTCCGGGCAACCTACTCACTGTTTCATACAGGTCTTTATTCAATATTTACACAATTTTTTTAATGCTAGGTGGCTATCTATAAGTTTTGTTGCATTTAAATTGCATGTTTTGCGGAGAAAATGCAGCATTATGAAATATTTAAAGTTGCTGTACCTAATAATTTCAAATTAATGGTAATTGAGATCGCTTTCCGTTAATTTCATCTTTTTAAATTTTAAATTTTTTAGAAACCATTCATAGAGACAATTGTATATTTAAAAACTAACCCGAAGCAAAATTTCAAGATTTTGGGCTCAGCAGTAACACAGAAATAGAAAATTTTCGAATGTTTTTTGTTTCTGCACTGTTTTACATAGCGAAATTTTTAGAAATTGTTCTATTGCGAGAATTTACGTCATGATAAATACACCCATGTCAATTTTCATGTTTATATTCCTAACAATTCCATGTACTACGTTACTTAGATCATCTTTAGATCTTTTTCTGCTTTGCTTAGTCTTTTGATTTTTTAGAATTCGTTCTACAACGAGCATTTACATCTTATTAATTAATACCATGCCAAAGTTCTAGTTTCTAACCCCAAAAGTATCCCAAAAATTTCAGTATTTCAAATAAATAATAGTTTAGAACCTTTCTAGAAATTTTTACGTTTATCCGTCAAATTGAACCTTTTAGAGAGCGTTCATTACGAGTATTTACATCTTAAAAGTAACTATCGCACCAAATTTAAAGTTTCTAACCCAATCAATATCGCAGAAATCGCAATTTTAGAACTTTTTTGCTCCTGCAGCGATGTAGGTTCTTGCACTGACATAAAATAGTCTTTTTTTTTCGGAGCAGAGATGGCCACGAACATTTTTTTAAGTTGGCTATGTAGTTTCAGAGATAACACCTCACAAACGTACAAGCATTTAATAAAATTATACACTTTACAATATTATAACGCTTTATAATATTAGCATTAGATGTACAGATACAAAAGCCATTTATCTGTTACAAACTAAAGTGCCCGGCGTTGCCCAGAATTTGAAGGATGTTTGTTCGGAAAAATCAATTTCAAAATTTAACATACAAAACAAAACAAACATTAAAAAAAGCAGTCGAAATGTTGTATGAATGAATCATATGAAAACGCTTTATAAAAATGTATAAATGTATATAATTGACGCAAAAGAATAAAGCTATAAATGAACTTATTTTAATTTATAATTGGAGCAATAATGTTAAAATACGCCAATATTTCCCTAATCGGTTTTTTATCATGCTTCAATACATTTTTCACACTCATATGACGTTATGCTATATCCACTACGTCCTTTATATTTCCAATATGACGTAATATTTTCCTCTTTCACGTGGAAACCTTGAAATAGAAAATTTATGAAGTTATATTCACTTTCATTTAAATTCGTCAAACTACTATTTATTTCATTTTCATTTTTCACATGAATATCTTGCAATAGAAAAGTTATGACGTAATATTCACCTTTTTTTAAATTCGGCAAACTATTTATTTCATTTTCATTTTTCACGTGGAAATCTTGCAGTAGAAAATTAATTGTTGTAGTTATAGTTTTATTGTGTTTTTTAATTGTTGGCAACTGCTATAACGAAAAATGTTTAAATTTGATAAGAAATTGCTGTTAAATTGGTGGACTTTTATTAATTAAAATTAACTATAAATTATTTCGATTCCGGATTACTTTAGTTGCCTCAAAAATGTTTTAATACACATGTACGTATCTTTTCACAATTTTGGCTTACAAATTGTGGATTTCTATAGAATTACAAACAGACAGATAGACAAGTTTTCATTTTTATATATCTCTCTATTCTAAAAAAAGTAACTAACGCTGTCACCGCCGCCGTCGCCGGTTTAGAATTTTTTGTGACCGGAGGCCTCCCTTCGTTAATATTCAGAAAGCATACAAAAATATGAAAATCGGTGGTATTATAGCGAAATGTTTGATCAACACGCTGATGCATACAGTTTTCAAATCAAAGAATTATTTTAAGAGATATTTAATGCTAAAGTTGGACAAAATCGTTCATTTAGAAAAGTTTTATAGGAGCAAAAACTATACATGGGAAGTTAATCATTTTTAGATCGTTTTATTCAATAGAAGATCCCGGTGTGCAGATTCCATTAATTTTTTTAATTTGACTCATTTTTTGAGGTTTTATTTCTATTTTTAATTCAAATATTCAGCATTTCGACAGATATTTTTTACATATTTTAGAAAATGGTATTAATTTAAACTGTTGCCAACTGTATAAACAGCGCAAACAATAATTTTTGCCTCAAGTAAAAAAAAAAATATTTACACGTTACTATTGTAAACAGAAAAAAACCTTCAAATTAGAATTAAATAATTAGGTGTAAAAAGCAGGCACGTATTGGAAATTACACCATAAAAACTATATTTACACGTGAATTTTAAAAGAGAAAGGATATTGTAAAATCATTAACATGCGTTAGAAGACTGAAATAAAAGAAATTACGTCACATTACACTTATTATGCAAAATGAACAAAAAATAGTATTGCAAAACAGTTTAAATATAAAAATTGCGCGAGACAAAATATTAGAGGTTAAATATTAGATTTTTTCAAAATTTTATTATTTGTCGTTTGATGTGAGGTGTTCAGCTATAAGTATGTAAAATTTCATGTCTCCATCTTAATTAGGGGCTGAGTTAGAAAAATTGTTTAAGATACACAAGTAGGAGCCCAGAGGGTTAAATATTAGACCTTTTTCAAAATTTCATTATTTGTCGTTTGATGTGAGGTGTTCAGCTATAAGTATGCAAAATTTCATGTCTCCAACTTAATTAGGGGCTGAGTTAGAAAAAATTGCTTAAAATACAGAAGTTAGAGACCGGAGGTTTGAATATGACTGTTTCAAAATTTTATGATTTATCGTGTTATCGCAAGTGTTCAGCTATAAGTATGCAAACTTTCAAGTCTCCATCTTAGTTAAAGATGAGTTAGAAAAATTGCTTAAAATACATAAGTTAGAGTCCAGAGGGTTAAATATTAGACCTTTTTCAAAATTTTATTATTTGTTGTTTGATGTGAGGTGTTCAGCTATAAGTATGCAAAATTTCATGTCTCCAACTTAATTAGGAGCTGGGTTAGAAAAATTGCTTAAAATACACAAGTTAGAGCCCAGAGGGTTAAATATTAGACATTTTTCAAAATTTTATTATTTGTCGTTTGATGTGAGGTGTTCAGCTATAAGTATGCAAAATTTCATGTCTCCAACTTAATTAGGGGCTGAGTTAGAAAAATTGCTTAAAATACACAAGTTAGAGCCTAGAGGGTTAAATATTAGACTTTTTCAAAATTTTATTATTTGCTGTTTGATATGTGGTGTTCAGCTATAAGTATGCAAATTTTCAAGTCTCCGATATATATAGTTTCTGAGAACGGGCTCTGTGACAGACGGACAGACAGACAGAGGAGTGAGACAGGTAGGGTTTCGTTAGATGAACGAAACTCTAAAAACTTGCTGCGGACGACTGTAACAATATCCTAAAATTACATTACCATCAGCGATCTACCAATCCCGAATTTAGTTTATATTCGTTTTATATATTCTTATTCTTTTGTGCGACCCTGTAAAATAACTATCAATAATATATACAGTAAAACCTCTGAATAGCGGACACCTCGAGAATGCAGAATTTGTCCTCTATTTGGAGGTGTCCGCTACTGAGAGTAAAACATGTACAGTTATTTAAGTGTTGGTAATCGAAAAAATGTCCGCTAAATAGAGGTATCCGCTAATCGGGTGCGTCCGTTATGGAGGTTTTACCAGTAAAACCTCTGAATAACGAACACCTCAGGAGGGCAGAATTTCTCCTCTATTTGGAGGTGTCCGCTACTGAGACTAAAAAATGTACAGTTATTTAAGGGTTGGTAATCGAAAAAATGCCCGCTAAATAGAGGTGTTCACTAATCGGGTGTATCCGTTATGGAGGTTTTACTGCATAATAATATCATCCTTTACAAGAAAATTGCATGCTGTGTGATATACAGACAGACACCCAGAGAAAGATAACCTCCCGGAGCAATAAACACTCATGTCTTTTGTTTTAACCCTCCGTCTACCAGACGGGTCCATTGGACCCGACAGGTACATACAAAATATTCATTCAAACCAGAAATTTCTTTAAAATAAACTAAGTATATAAACCAGACAAAAATAAGGTAAATAAATAAGTTAAATAGTTTTAAATAAAAATTCTGGTGTAGAACGTTTTATTAAAACTTGAATAAAATTCCCGGTAGATCTAGGGTTAATCCTCCACAATTGTATGTCATACAACAGGTTAAAAATGTTCACCGTGGCACGGAGTACTGTATTATTATTTGTTTGTCCACCAAAACTGGTTGCCACGGGTTGTTGCAAGGTTTGTGATCTCGTGGTTGAAACTGATCTATTCAATATTACTGCGTGCGTATTTTTTTTTATTTGCTCCATGTGTTCAAACCAGTTGCCTACGAAAACATCCATCGGTGAAAGTGACGCACACCAAATTTCTGTGACGTATGCAGATAAATTGTGCTTTTTTATCAGTTTTTTTTATATAATTTTTAAACGGTTTGGAACTTATTTTTCATAGTAGGTGCATTCAGTAGGTGGCCCTCATAGGTACCTTCTGGTGCAATCAGAAACGAAATCCGACAAATAACTTTTGAGTTATGCTTGACGAAAGGTTTTTATTAGGCTTTGTTTTTAGTAGGACATGGCGTTAATATCCATCGTAGTTGTAATGTGTCCGGACAGTAATATTTCGCCGAGTATTAGCCTTCGCTTCGCTCAGACAATTAATTTACATTATATGCCAAAAATGAGCATAGAAAAATTTATTAAAAAGTGGTATTGAAAATCTATAACCTTTGGCGTCTATGGAAAATGGGTGTAAATGTGAATATGAACCGAGTTTTCCGGTGTATATGTCGAAATTGTAATTTGATTAAATAAAATCATTACTTTGTTACACCAGTATCTTTATACAGTAGACATTGCCCACTTTTTTACAGAAAGAAATTGTAATAAATTTCTACACTTTTATAAGGTAAAGAACACTGTGCGAAAATTATCGTATTCAAAAGGAGGAGCGTATGATTTCTCTCGAATTGTGGTGAAGTCTTAAAGGCCGAAAAATGCGATAATTATCGCAATATAGGGGTCTATTTCATGCATTGTAATTTTGTCTAATATATGGTGAAAAAATATCTAAAGCTGTCACTATTCCTATAATAATGTTTTACTACTTTGGAACAAACACAGTATAAATGGGTACAGTGTATCAGAAAAGAGTTCTGCACAGTTGAGATGCAGCCAAAAATGAACACGAAACTTTTCTTTCAACTTAAATCGCAACCAGACTTGAAAAGGCATTTTTATAAAACGTAAACATCGAAACCTAACAGTTGTTTAGATGCTTCAATAGATGTTAACATATCTTAACACTTTCATCGCTAGGGACGAGATAATTAGTCTTCCAGGAATATTAACTATCAATCAAAGAAATCAATTCGCACCGGAAAATTCTTTCATTTAATTATTAGAAATTGATTCAGATATCTAATGTCTAATAATTACCGGGGAGAATTTCCCGGTGTAAATGGATTTTCCAAAACGGATACGACATTTTATAATTATTTTTATGTTTGTAAGGACAAATAAACCATTAGAGTGAGAAATGAAATTGATTATTATTTTTCAAAGTAAAATAAACAAGTTTTAAATAAATTTGTGTTTTGTTTCAATTTTAGCGCTGCGAGAGCGGCTCGGGTTCTTAGCGCAGAGGGTGGGACAAAGGCGCGCCATTGCCACGATGAAACGATGAAAGTGTTAATTATTCAAAAGTTCTAACATGTGTCGGAAGACGAACATGTTTTCAACTTGGAACTATGAATAAAGATTAATTGACATATCCTCGAAATAGTGAATCTACGACTTATCCCGTAAATGCGCGATTTTTTATTTTGTTTCGAAAAAATTATATATGATTCTCTGAAAGGTTTATTACACAGGAAAAATAATGAAAAAAATCACAAATATATTTTTCATATATTACGTCAATCTTTTCTTCTGTGGCACATCTGCAATACAAGTAAAAACTACTGTAATGTGGCTGTTTTACGCTAACATAATGGAAATTAGTAAATACTTTAATAAATATGTCTCCAAATAGCTTGTTTTATATAATTATTTATTTTATAAAGCTTATCCCTCTTACTGCGTAATTGTTTTATCAAAATAGCTTCAAAAATTGGCGATGTAATTCCTTCGCGACGAGGGCCTTTTAAGAATTTTTATTCTTTTGTCACCGGTTTTTCAAAACAAAAATTTTCCGCTGATTTAACCCTAGATCTACCGGGAATTTTATTCAAGTTTTAATAAAACGTTCTACACCAGAATTTTTATTTAAAACTATTTAACTTATTTATTTACCTTATTTTTGTCTGGTTTATATACTTAGTTTATTTTAAAGAAATTTCTGGTTTGAATGAATATTTTGTATGTACCTGTCGGGTCCAATGGACCCGTCTGGTAGACGGAGGGTTAATCAGGAAAATGCTCCGATTACATAAGGCAAAATTTACAATAAAAAGTTACTGTTGGGAATGATCAAGGAGGGTTAATTAGACAGAAAAAACGCATCCCAATGAAATCTCGGGTTGCACAAATATTGCTACTTTTTACACCATGGTTAATTTCAATTTATTTAAATGCGTAAAGTCTGTTATTATTTAAAGAAAATATTGCTATTTTAATTTTCTGGTGTGAATTAGGTATATGCGAATAAAAAAAAATCTATTAAATTCAAAACAGTGCTGTTTGCATATGTATAAAGCTGCGCACTAAAGGGTTAAACGGGATTTGCAATGGCTCATTATCGACTGGGCATATTCTACCAGCAAATTTTAACGAAAATTTCCCTTTATTTAAACGCCGTGCTAATGAAAAATCTCACTCATAATTATGGACAAAGCAGATATTCATTTTTACTAGTGGAAGCTCAATACTGCGGTAGTCAGTCCAGTGTTGCCAGTAGGCTGCTTTTTTAAAATTAAGATTTCTTGATTGGCACCACTGTTCTGAATGGTAAAATTCCCCTGGATTTCGCCTTAATTAAAATGGCCTTTAAAAAGGCGAATTTTACTATTTTAAAAAAGTTGTGCCAATCAAGAAATCTGAAATTTTAAAAAGCAGCCCACTAGCAACACTGAGTCAGTCCATGTTTTTCCGCCATATTGTAACAACCTAAACAACCTCCTTTCATTGTCAGGGGAAGAGATTATCGTACTCTCGCCAAATCCCACCAGTAAAAAAAGGGGAAAAAAGAGAAATTTTTACGAAATTTTCGAGAGAAAAGTTGCCTAAATAGGTTGCTAAAATAACGCAAAATGTTTCATTCAAAATTTACTGGTGGACGTTTTTCACGGCGGATATCAGGCGCTGCGTTCCAGCCATATTCTGACAACCTAAACAACCTCCTGTCAGGGTTTGATCCAATGTAAACTAGTATGATGTGGCCATCACAAAACTTTCTTCTATATAAATCCCATCAATTAAATCATTTAAATAGTACAAGAAATGACAACGATTTAGCACCAATTCATATCAAAGTGTATCTGAATTTGAAGTTGGATGAAAATTCGTGCATTAGTTCTTGAGATAGAGCTATAGCGGAAATTCTGAAAAAAATGTAGCTTAGCAGCGCCACCTGTTGAGCGATTTACACCAAAAGTAAACAGCACTAAACGATATCAAGGCATACCTGAATCTGAAGTTTGCTCAAAATCCAAGCATTAGTTCTTGAGATAAAGCTATTGCGGAAATCGCAAAAAATACAGCATAGCAGCGCAACCTGTTGAGCGATTTAGACCAAAAATTAAACAGCACTAATTTATACATAAATTCATGTCAAGGACTAACTAAATCTGAAGTTTGATGAAAATCCGTGCAATAGTTCTTGAGATACAGCTCTTGTGGAAATCTTGAAAAATGCAGCACAGCAGTGCCACCTGTTGAGCGATTTACACCAAAAATTAAACAGCACTAATTTATACATCAATTCATGTCAAGGACTAACTAAATCTGAAGTTTGATGAAAATCCGTGCAATAGTTCTTGAGATACACCTCTTGTGGAAATCGTGAAAAATGCAGCACATCAGCGCCACCTTTTGGGCGATTTGCACCAAAAATTAAGCAGCACTAATTTATATCAGAGACTAACTGAATCTGAAGTTTGATGAAAATTCGTGCATTTTTTCTTGAGTTAGAGCTATTGCGATAATCATGAACAATGCAGCATACCAGCGCCACCTGTTGGGCGATTTTCACAAAAAAGTAATCAACACCAAACTATATCCTGGACTAACTGAATCTGAAGTTTTATGAAAATCCGTGCAGTAGTTCTTGAGATACAGCTATTGCAGAAATCGTTAAAAATGCCGCATAGCAGCGCCACCTGTTGGGCGATTTTCACCAAAAACTAATCAGTTCCATTTTATATCCAGGTCTAACTAAATATGAAGTTTTGTGAAATTTCGTGCATTAGTTCTTGAGATAGAGCGCCCACAAAATTTGTGTCACATACAGACAGACAGACGGACGGACAGACGGACAGACAGACAGACAGACAGACAGACTCACAGACAGACATTTTGTAAAAACATGTTTTTTGTAATCTCTGACTCATAAAACGTGTAAATCCGTCGAAAACTGGAATTCGAAAATTTTCATGAAACCAATACTTTCTTCTTGTAAAGATAGAAGAAAGTAAAAATCAGCCGCAATTTTTTGAAAATCTCCCCAGTTGCTTCACTCGCACTTGTAGGCTCTACACCATGTCTCTCTTCCTCTTTATTCATAACTCCATTTTTTTTTCAACAGTAAATTTTATTTCACATAAAATTTTAAACTGAAATCAAAGTACATTTTAGAAAAAAAGACAAATTTCCTTGTATACACTTCCCGTTTTAACCCTTAATTGCATGAATTATTCTTTTAGAATTGTGTTTTTTATTTTTATATTAAGGTTTAGACAACAGAAATCTTAAGATAGAATTTTAAATTTATGTAGTAAATTTTTGTGATTTTTAGAGGATTAATATTTCTATATAAATATAGTGGTTGTAAGAACTTAATTTATGTATTAAAAATTAAATAAAAAGGTGATGGAAATTTTCATCAATATGCAATTAAGAGTTAAAACGTATTTTTTCCTATATCAGACTGAAGAATGTTTAAGAGATGTTGGCATCTGTCTGTTTATTCTTAACATATTTGGCAAATCTCCCTATTATACTGGAAGATTCCTATTCAAATAGCCATATTTAACCCAGAAATTTTGTTTAATGAGTGAAATAAAGCGAATTTTAAATGACTACCAATTAGAAGCAAAATAAATTTAATGAAGTATTTTTCTGTATTCGGAGTTGTGCTTTTTTTGTTTTGGTTTTTTAAATACAAATATCCGGAAGGTTGAAAAGTATAAGAAAATGTTCGATTAATTTTAAAAGTATAACATTCCAATGCTTAAGTACCGTAATTTCCCACGTATACGCCGCGGCCTTGTTAAGTCTTTTCCACACCGGAAATTTTATTTAAAAAATGAAGTCAAATAGATGTTAAGCAAAATCAAGTCACATTCTATTTAAAACAAGTTCTGGTAGGATATCGAGTTATCTGAGCTGCGGCGTATACGCGGGAAATTACGGTATACATTCATATCTGAGTATTTCCATTCCCAATTAGTAATAGTCGCCGCAGTTAATTCCAGAATTAGATAGAATTTGGTAAGAAATCCTTTTCTTAGCAAACACTGTTCTCAGTCTTAGGGATAATATCGTCAGTACCATATCAAACTAAACAATATGAAAACAGTGCTGCCGGTGGGCTACTTTTTTATTCAGTTTTCTTGATTGCCACCACTTTCTTTGAAATAGTAAAATTCACCTTATTTAATGACATACTAATTTAGGTGAAAACAAGGAGAATTTTACCATTTCATAAAGTGGTGCCCCTCAAGAAATCTCAATATAAAAAAGTAGGCCAATAGCAACACTGTTTTCATAACACGTTGAGTGCCACTGTACAAATTTGCCAGTTTGGCCTCCATTTTTATCCAGAAATTTACTGTTCATACCAGAAATTAAGAATAGTAAATTACGCTTTATTTAATACAAGACATTTAGCGAAAACATGAAGTAAAATGTTTTCTTTCGAAATTTACCATATCAATTTGAAAATTCCTGATCACGTTCGCTTCCTATACCGCTCGAACGTGATATTGGATAGTTTGATATGGTACAGAAGTTATTTCGACATTACATGCAGCGATTCCAGGTGTCCCGTGTAAACTAGGATCCCAAACAAAGCGATATATGTAAGCGTACAAACTTAATACTGGAATCGGGCGTAAATTAATACAGTTGCGCCATCTTGTGGACGGAGTGATAATGCACGTACGCTGGCTTTTAGTGCGACGTCACATATGACAGGATATCTACCATCTGCGAATATTTTCCAAATGCTTAGTCACGCATGGAACAGAATTTTGCTTATCGCATTTATTCCAAAATAACGGCGTAGCGAGAGGAGCGACCCGACGCCCTTGGCGCCACGAAGTTTTCTTCACCTTGTCAGAAACAATTCAGCTATTAATCAAGGTAAGAAAAGCTTTACAATTTTAGTGGTGTAAAGTAAGAAAACAGTTAGGCATTTTTATGTAGTTTAACCCCGTCCGCTACGTCGCGTGCGACCTTGATTGATGTGACCTCACCTTTAATCTTGCGGTTACCTCTCCAATTTAAGATAGGACGCTTACTTATATCGCTTTGGTCCCAAATGCTCTAGACACTAGTAATTTAAAGTAATTTGATTTGTCTTATCCAATGACAGAATTATCTCTGATAAAAGATGGCGAAATAATCTGTAAGAAATTAGTGGTTTCCAAGGCATTTGTAGAGCTCTGATTTACATAGGACACCTGGCAACACTAATTACAACTCTCTGTCAAATATCCTAATTTATCACTTTTAACAGGCAAAATTCTTCACATTCAATGAAAAGCAATTTCTCCTTCTACTTTTTCTTTTAGAGTTTTTAAATATGTTTACATTTACTCTTTATACCTTAGGAGGTAAGCAACTTAATTGCCCCATTCATTGTAGCTATTGTGTTTTAATAACATAATAAAATATTTTCAAGTAAAATCACCGTTATTTATTAAAAATTCATGAATGAATTACATTAAAAAAAATCTATTTAAAAGGTTTAATCAAAATAAATTGAAAACATCTTATCATCCCATGGAAATTTCACAGGCTAGATAAAATATAAAAGGAAATTAATTCAGGAATTCCTCGTTTCATTATGATAAAAATTGCTCTAAAGCTTGCATATTTTTATTTTTAAACTGCTGCTAGCTAAATGCATTCAACTTTCTGTCATAGTATTGCTCCTTTTATTATTATTAATATGTTTACCTTCAGTTTTTCTATTAAAACTTAATTAAACTAGCCTGAAATTAATTTCATATATATATTTATAAATAAATTTTCATTCTTATATAAAACTATATAATATGCTTTAACTTATTACGTCAAATTTCAGTAAATATTATGTTTTGTAATTTGGATAGTTACTTTTAAAATTATTAACTTAAAAGTAATTGATCCCCTAAACTGAAATAAAAGACGGCTTGAAAAGATTAAAGTAGCTAGAAACAATTTTACATGTCATTGTTTCATTTTGCAGAAAATAATCTAACCATCGAAGTTCTTTTTAATAGTAAATTACACAAAGGAAAAATGCTGCAGACAGTAATACCGTATTCACTCGTGTATACCGCGCATGCGTGTATAACGCGCACCCCGTACTTTACAAGAAAAAAAATGGTGGATTTTTTAATCTCGTATATAACGCGCACCATGAAAGATTGGATTAACTTTGTGTGGGAACGTCGGCTAGTTGCTTTACGTCCACCATCGATGCTGGTCCTGAAAAGCTTCCGTGGACACACGACACCTGGAGTAAAAGCAAAAATTCGTCGATCAAGTGATCTGGTTGTGATATTAGCTGTGATAACGAAAGTGCTGTCAGCCCTTAGATGTTGTCATCGACCGAGCATTTAAGGTTGCATTTCAGCATGCCTACAATCGGTAGATGACAACAGCAGATCACTGCTTCACTCCAAGTGAAATTATGAAGCCTGCACCTTTCTCAACTGTATATGAATAGATATGTGAAGCTTGGAAATCCATCTCAGCCGAGATGATAATAAAGAGGTTCAAAGTGACTGGAATTTCCACTCATATGGATGGAACGGAAGACGATATAATTTACGAGGATACTGACTGTGCCAGTGAAGACGAGGATAACAGCGACAGCGGCAATGAGAATTGCTAATTTGCATTTAAATAATGTTACTAGCGCTGTTGTATAAAAAAGTGCAAGGAGTGAAATAAAGATGCAGCAATACTTCTATTAAATAGTATTTTTCCAATTTGTAATGTAAATAGTGTAATTACATACAACAGTAAAAAAATTTTCCGTGTATAACGCGCACCCATGGTTTTTGCCCTAAATTTTTGAAAATAAAGTGCGCGTTATACACGAGTAAATACGGTATTTACTGTATATTAACAATAGCATAAATGTTACATTTTCATTACTTATATTGGGTAAATATGTATTCATTAATATTTTTTAAACTCATTAATCATTTATTTGAAAGTTGGCTATCTTTTAGCAGAATTTAACTGAATTCAGCTATTTAACCCTTTCAGGGGCAAGTCATTGTGTTTCTGTAATGTCGAATTCACACCGGACTTGTCGAAAAAGTTTATTGCAAAATAAAGAAAAGCAATTTTACGACTTATTTCCACCAAAGATTTCCACCAGTAAAAATTAATAAAATTTTTCTGGTGCAAATCTTCATTAATTGTAGATGGGATATAATGTATTCCACCTCCCCTGAAGAGGGTAAAGAAGTTGTGTATCATTGTTTATCGTTTTTAATAGCGTCAAATCTCAGACAAATATAATGAGCTGATTGAAAAGTTGTGAAAAATCCCTTATAATAAAGCTATTTTTAGAAAGCAACTCACTATATCGCCCCTATATCTTTTTATATGAGTTGCTCTAAATAGCTGACTACGAAATTATAATACCGTGTACTGTTGTTAATGTTCTTTGTCAGATTTTCGGAAAGTTGTGTTAAATTTGGTTGAAAACTCTGTATACCATAAACAAAAAACTTTTGAAATTTTCACAGACACAATAACATCTTCACGATTATGAGTGCTATGCTTACACAAATGCACACAAAAGTTTAAAAGGACCCGAATAATCATTTAACACAGTGATGAAATATTTTTAGCATTTTCTGTTACATAGGTGATCGCAAATATAATTTTATTATTAAATTTATTATTAGCCCCCTAATTGTCCTGACTAAATCTTTACCGAGAAATATAAAATCAAACATGTTCTTTACATCCCAGAAGTTCAAGAATAATTTGCCAAGAAATTTGGTAGATATTCGAAAAACCGTGTGCAACCGAAAGCATCCAGTCTCTGTTCCTTAACTTTTGGAGGCCAGTGTACATTCTGTGACAGAAACTGTTTCATTTTCGAAAACATCATATAAAAGATTATGTTTATTTTCAAATTATGTTTTAAATTTCACATTGAAATACTGTAATATTTTACTGGATGTATTCAGGAAAATATTGAAAAAAGAATATTCGTTGATCACAAGTTTAAAATACGTTTTTCATTCGAATAAACGCCTATGAATAAAATATTATTACAAAATTAGATAGAAAATTATTTAACCAATGAAACTTTGGAGTGCAGATGAATTCAAGTAAATTATATTCGATTAATAAAACTGCCAAAAGCACATTGCGCATAATAACACATTGCTTCCATAATTCAATCTACTCTGTAAAAATTACCAAAATTCTTTAAATAAATAACAAAAAAATTGCAAAATACTTTAATATTAAATATAAATTATCATTAGTATAATAATTACGTTTTCATTTACATTAGACAAAAGAGTATTTGCTAATGAATAAACGTTTCTTACACCATTCGTCCATAAATATGAAGAGCTTGATATTTACAGTTGGATTTGTTACAAGATTTAAGTAAACTAAATTCATAAGAATTAAAAGATCTTTTTAAAACGCCATCAAAAACTTTTAAAAGCGCTAGGCCTTTCGAAAGATCTGACCCTTTCTTCGTCATGTGCAAAGAAGACGTGCTTCTACTATGAAAGCAGCAGCAAGACTGAAATGGGAGATAAGGGAAAGGAAACAAGCTGGAGAAACAGTCAGTAGGAAAATAGAAATGAACAGCCAATAGGAAAGCAGAAGACAACAACCAATCACAGAAGAGTATAATAAAAACAAAAGAACACAGAGTAAAATGAAATAAGGAAGCAAATTGGAAAAAAATATATATACATGCAACTAAGATAAAATAAAATTAAAAATAGATTATAATAAAGTGAAAACACACACATATATTAAAATATGGGAACACATGAAATTAAAAAAAAAATAAAATATAAAAACAGACTAATATTAACTACTACAAAAATAAATAAATAAATTATGTGGTAGTACTGAAAAGGTTTGTCCAAGCTGCAGAGAGCATTGTGGAATCAGATTCTTATTCCACAGAAGATCTAATTATCTGATTCTTTTCTCAGAATTATTTTCGTTAAATTAAATTGAACAAACGCAGAGATTCCTTTAACCTGTTCAATAACTTAAACTTGAAATAATTAAGTAAAAGGTGCAGGCATTTGTCTTACTTGAGTATTTCTTAGGAAAGAAATTCGAAATTGGAAAATAAACAATTAGCGGATCTTCACTTAATTAATTTCTGATTAAACTGCTTACTGAGAGACTATTGTCAAATTATTCACTGACAGAAATGAGTGAAAATGAAAACGTACTTGAATACGGTTTTGAAAATTAACCCCTTAACGCTCGAATTAAATTGCGGCTAAAAAATTCAAATTGCTTATTGGCACCACTTTTTTGAAAAAAAAAATATTCACCTTATTTAATGACAGGTAAAACGATGTTAAAATAAAACCAATTACACTACACGAACAATCGAACAATCTGAGTAAAAGACACAGCCCGTGAATATGACGGGAACGAGAATTAAGGGGCTAAACAGAAAAATTGTAGTTTTATGGAAGCAATTTGTATAAAGAATCACTTTCAAACGTCTAGAAGTAGGGATTGGATAAAATCTTCAAATGAACATTTAAGAACTTTAATTATGAATTAACAGTTTAGTAATCTTTTCTTGAATATTTCCTTCAGTAAGTCTCATTATTTTAATCCTTAAAAATATTAAAAAGCTTATAGAATATGTTGAGATTTCTTAACCCCTTGAGGGACAAGCAATTACGTTTCAGTAATGCTGAATTCCCACCGGAAATTTAGAAAAAAAATCCAAAATAAAAGAGCAATTTTCCGCCTTTTTTCCACCAATTTTAGAAAAGTAAAATTTCATAATTTTTTTTCCAGTGCAAATCTTCATTAACCCCTTGGGGACGAGCGACACGTATACGTGCCGGAAATAGGCCTAAGGATCCTCGTTTATCCTCTCCAGTAAAATTTTACTGTAAAATTTGCCTTATTTAATCCGAGCATTTTCCCGAGTTGAATAGGCACAAACTTCTGTTTTTGAAAACCTGTAGCAAAGTAATAAACATTTCGTAAAAGGCTCCCGTCGCGAAGGGGTTAAACGTAGTCGGGATGAAATATATACCACCACCCCTCAAGGTGTTAACCGCTTGAGAATCGGTGGGTTATATTATGTCACACCTAATTTTAATAAAGTATTACTTTTATAACTTTGGTGAAAAAAAAAGCTGAAATTTTCTTTTCCTTATTTTGAAATAAATTTTTTCCAAATTTCTGGTTGGAATTCAATATTGCAAAAACGCAATAACCCCTCAAAGGGTTAAGGCCAAAACTGCATACATATTAAGCGTACAAACTTCTGGAATCGGGCGTAAGATAACACAGCTGCGCCATCTTGTAGGCAGGGTTGATAATCCACATACTCGGGCTTTTAGTGTGACGTCATATATGACAGAATATCTACCATCTGAGAATATTTTCTAAATCTTTAATCTCTCATGGAATATGAATCTTATTTATCAGATTTGCTGCAAAATAATGGCATAGCGAGAAGGGGGTGGGGTCCAGATGCACTTAACAGCACGAAGTTTTCTTCGCCTTATCTTATCAGAGCATGTGCTGAACAGCTGAGCAGCAATGAGGGGTTTCCTATCTGATAGCAACTTAACACCAGACTAGGAATTGAAGTATCTTATGTTTTGTGAGCCATTGGGAAAAATTGTAGTTTAGAACTACTTGAGGTTTAAATTAAGAAATTAAAAGAGGAATTAAAAAGTTAAGAATTAACCCCTTGAGGGGAGGTGGGATAAAATACATCCCACCTAATTTAAACAATATTCTCACCAGAAAATTTTTACTAAATTTTATATTTTTAACTTTGGAGGAAAATCGTTGAAAAATTGCTTTTCCTTATTTAAAAATAAAATTTTTCGATTATTCCGTTGAGAATTCAATATTTAGATTCATTTTTGCTTGACCCTCAAGGGGTTAAAAAGAAATAAGTTTAATATTAAGAATTAAGATAAGTAAATGGAAAATATTTTATTAGATTATTTAAAATGGTCTAACTGTAGTTACAAAACTACTCTATAAGGATTAAAAAGAGAGAAAAATGTAAGAGTTAGCACAGTTCAGAGTTACTCTCGCCAAGCTTGGGCAGGAAAAGCTGAAAGGAGGTAGCAAAGCCACATTAACCAAAAAAGGAACTTTTCAGGGCCATACTTTTTTTTTCTCCTATATATTAATACAGTGAGAATATAGCTTTTTTACGGGAATGAATATAAAAAGATATTAAAGAAGATAGAAGCAATCTTAGTGCGGCGATCCCAGAGATTACTGTGTGTCCATAATTATAGAGAAACTTCTAACCAGTCTTTTCAGCTATAAATCAAAGTGAAAAAACTTTACAATTTTAGTGGTTTGAAGTAAGAAAACAGTTAACCCCTTGAGGGGCAAGCAATTACGTTTGTGAAATGCTGAATTCCCACAGGAAATTTAGAAAAGAAAAATTTCAAAATAAGGAAACGCAATTTTCCGACTTTTTTCCACCAAAGTTAGAAAAGTAAAATTTCATAAAATTTTTCCGGTGCAAATCTTCATTAATTGTAGGTGGGATAAAATATATTCCACCGCCCCTCAAGGGGTTAAGCATCTTCCTGTAGTTCAACCCCCTCTGATACGTTGCGCGTCACCTTGATTGATGTGACCACCTCTTTAATTTTGCGGTTACCTCTCCCATTTAAGATAGGGCGCTTAATATGTATGCAGTTTTGGTTAACCCCTTGGGGACGAGCGACCATGGAACTATTAATAAAGAGGAACTGACATATCCTTGAAATAGTGAAGCTTCAACTGTAACCGCTATCGCAAACGTTGTTTACCGCCGGTGGAAACTTCCCCCAATAGATTTATATAGAAATCTGAAACTTATTTAAACACCTTATTATTACAAAATTTCAGCCATAAATAATGGTAGAAACAGATTTTCATTTTTACTGGTACGAGTTTATTTTGGCGCTAGTTAGGTCTTGCGTTTCCGCCATATTGTGACAACCATAGTAAAAGACTGACAGTTTTACAAGGTATACTGACACCAATAAAAATATATAGAAATCTTTAGGACCTTTCACAGAAAAATTTCCATGAAAAAGACGTTTAAATAAGACGAAATTTTCTATACAATTTTACCGGTGGTATGTTTGTGCTGGTGGTAATCAGAAACTGAAGATCCAATTTAAAAAAAGCAGCCGCCATCTTGTGACAACATCCTCAGTTACTTCAGTCGTAACTGGTAGACAATACACTGAATGTCTCCTCCTCTTTATTCATAACTCCATTCGAGCGACACGTATACGTGCCGGAAATAGGCCTAAGGATCCTCGTTTATCCTCTCCAGTAAAATTTTACTGTAAAATTTGCCTTACTTAATCCGAGCATTTTCCTCATTTGAATAGGCACAAACTTCTGTTTTTTAAAATCGGTAGCAAAGTAATAAACATTTCGTAAAAGGCTCCCGTCGCGAAGGGGTTAAGGCCTGAATTTTTGTCACATGTATTGTAGTAACAATGCAGCAAATGCATTTTTATTACGTGCATCAATTCACGCAAGTTAATCCTTATTCTTTGCAATCCTGTTATAATAAATTCTTTATATTGTAAAAATAAAGTGATAATTTCACACTTAGAGTATTTTATTCTCTAAGATTCTTTATTTTATTTTAAATATTAATAACCTTTGTGGACAAGCGTCAAGTATATGTAATGCATAAGATGCTCGGAATCATTGATTATTCACACCAGTTATTGTTTACTGTGAATTTTACCTTATTTAATCAGGACATTTTCCCGATGCAATTAGATACAAATTTCTGTTTCGAAAAACCGGGGATAAAACATTAAAAATTCTGTAAAAGACGCTTGTTGCATCTGTTTCTTTACGATCCAATAAGCGTCAGGGCCTGAGGTACACTACCCTCTTTCGTTGACCCTGGGCCGCGCTTTACAGCATACATATGCCTCGGTCAGGTGGTCAGTCAAATGGGGGACTAAGTATTAATAAAATTATCGAAAATAAAATATTAATATTAGTAAACGTTAAATTATTTTTATTTCGTTAAATTATTTGATGACTTTACAGTGCAGTTTCCAGTGCGGCCAATGGGCTATTTTTTTTTTAACCTTCCGTCTACCAGACGGGTCCATTGGACCCGACATGTACATTCAAAATATTTATTCAAACCAGAAATTTCTTCAAAACAAACTAAATGTATAAATCAGACAATAATAAGGTAAATAAACAAATTAAATAGTTTTCAGTAAAAATTCTGGTGTAGAATGTTTTTATAAAACTTGAGTAAAATTTCCGGTAGTTCTAGGGTTAAATTCAGATTTCTTGATTGGCAACATTTTATTGAAATAGTAAAATTCGCCTTATTTAATGACGTATTAATTGAGGCGAAAACAAGGGGAATTTTACCATTTCAGAAAAGTGGTGCCAATCAACAAATCTGAATTAAAAAAATGTAGCCCACTGGCACAACTATTACAGTATAGAACTAGGGGGTTATGGGGTGGGTTAAACAGATTTTAGTAGAAATCTTTCCGAACTGCTGCTCCGGTTAACGTATTTAAATTCGTGTATTCGTATTTAAACCCACACTGCCACGAAGGTACTTCAGGTCACATTTCAGTTTGGCGATTGTTTTTTTTTTTTCTGTCGGCTTCTGGTCGGGTTTCACGTTGGCGAAATTTTTTTGTCGGGTTTCAGGTTGACGAAATTTTTTTGTCGGGTTTCAGGCTAACGAAAATTTTTTGCAGGGTTTCGAATTGACTTCGAGGAGAAATTATGGGTTCGGTTCGGGTGTAACCATGTTGGCTGGTAATATCGTGCAGGACTCTACTTTACAGTGAAATCTCCAAATAGCGATCAAATGACAACTACTGGGTTACTTTATTGTATTTTTGTGTTGTCCTCTGGTTATGCGCGACGGTAAGGATCATTTACTTCACAGTAGAGTCAACGAGTGGCGGTCGCTTAAGAGTAATTATAAGACAAAGAAAGACGTTGCGTTTAACAGGGGTTGGAGCATATAGGACAAATTATATTGTTCTTAACAGCATCTTTTATCAATATTCCTCATGATGTATTCTTATTGTATACCTTATAAAAATGTCTCTTGAAGATTATTGATAAAATATGCTGTTAAGAACAATAAAATTTATCCTACATGCCCCGACCCTCGCATTTAACCACTTCTCGCTCCCGTGATATCCACGGTCTGTGTCTTTTATTCAGATTATTTGATTCCCACCAGTTTTATAAAATAGTGTAATTGTATTTATTATGGTATCATTTTACCTCTCATTAAATAAGGGGAAAATTTCTCTTTGAAAAAATTAGTGCCAATAAGCCATTCGAATTATTAAACCGTAATTTAATGCGACCGTTAACCCTTTATCGGGCAATGGAAATATATTTACCACTTAATTTTTATTGAAAATTGATTGATTTGCATCGGAATTTTTATTACAATATTTTGTTATTATGATGCACATGAATAATTAAGCGTTTTTATCTTCTACCCTATTAAAATCTTCTCGCGTATCAATGTAACCTCAAAAACTCGGAAACCATAGGGCGCAGGGCTACGAAATTTGGCACACGGGTTAATGGTAGGGGTCCCATGAACGATTGGAACAAAAAAATCGAAAATTTGAAATAGAGTTTTTTATTATTTTATGTTTTTGAAGATTTTTTGCCTTTTTTATGTTCAACCCGTAATCGTGCGAGTTCTAACCAATTTGAGATATATATATTACGCACGCCACGCTGCGTTGCTAAGACGCTGTAGCTGGTATTACGATAATTCTTTTACCTCACTTACAAATAATTAGAGATATACATATTACGTACGGAACGCTGCAATATTCAGAAGCTCTAGCGGGTATTACGATAATTCTTTTACCTCGCCTGTAAATAATTACAGATTATTTAATTGCGCTTAATTGTTACCTTTTAAAAAAATAAAGAAAAACGTTTTATCACAAACATCAACAAAACTTTTTATTCTATTTATTCCTTATTCCAAAGACATCGTTTTATCGTCTGCAGCCATACTAACATGTTAAATTAAATTTCATTTTAAAAAATGCACAGTAGTAGAAAAATATTTTGTCTAAATCGGATAGTTATTTTTACTTTCTTCTATCTTTACAAGAAGAAAGTATTGGATTCGTGAAAATTTTCGACTCCCGGTTTTCGACGGATTTACACGTTTTAGAATGCCCAGAACACGATTTGATGGTTTTTAGAAAATGTCTGTCTGTGAGTCTGTCTGTCACTCCGTCACTCTGTCACTCTGTCTGTGAGTCTGTATGTGACAAAAATTTTGTGGGCGCTCTATCTCAAGAACTAATGCACACAATTTCACAAAACTTATTATTTAGTTATACCCTGATATAAACTAGACCTGATTAGTTTTTGGTGAAAATCGCCCAACAGGTGGCGCTGCTATGCGGCATTTTTCACGATTTCTGCAATAGCTATATCTCAAGACCTACTGCACGGATTTTCATAAAACTTCAGATTCAGTTAGTCCAGGATATAGTTTGGTGCTGATTACTTTTTTGTGAAAATCGCCCTACAAGTGGCGCTGCTATGCTGCATTATTCATGATTATCGCAATAGCTCTAACTCAAGAAAAAATGCACGAATTTTCATCAAACTTCACATTTCGTTAGTCTTTGATATAAATTAGTGCTGTTTAATTTTTGGTGTAAATCGACCAAAAAATGGCGCTGCTGTGCTGCATTTTCACGATTTTTGCAAGAGCTGTATCTCAAGAACTATTGCACGGATTTTCATCAAACTTCAGATTTAGTTAGTCCTTGACATGAATTGACGTGTAAATTAGTGCTGTTTAATTTTTGGTGTAAATCGCTCAACAGGTGGCGCTGCTATGCTGTATTTTTTGCGATTTCCGCAATAGCTTTATCTCAAGAACTAACGCTTAGATTTTCAACAAACTTCAGATTCAGATATACCTTGATATCATTTAGTGCTGTTTATTTTTAGTGTAAATCGCTAAACAGGTGGCGCTGCTATGCTACATTTTTCAGAATTCCCGGTGTAGCTCTATCTCAAGAACTAATGCACGAATTTTCATCAAACTTCAAATTCAGATATACTTTGATATGAATTGGCGCTAAATTCATGTAATTTCTTGTACTATTTAAATGATTTAATTGACGTGATTTATATAGAAGAAAGTTTTGTGATGGCCACAACATACTAGTTAATTTTGGTTTTAGAATTAAATTCATGAACTCCCGTGCGTAGAACGGGTAAAACAACTAGTTTTCAATTAACAATTGATTGCAGACAATGAATCTTTTCAACATTTCAGCCCCAAAATTGACTTGCCCGATAAAGGGTTAAGGAGTTAAGCGTATTGTAGTAACTAATACATATTTTACCACTGTCCTCTGAAAGTGTTACGCCGTAAAATCTCCGGCCACTGAAAATTAGGCCTGTGCGCTGATACAAAAATGGTGCCTGTCGTAGGCGTTTAACGTAAGCGTGTCGTATGCGTAAAGTGTAGGCGAACTTTATTAAGCGAATGTATGGGTCCCTAAATTTAGACACAGGTTTTTTAAATTTTTCTTTAACCCCTTAAAGGCATTAAATTGCGGTTTAAAAATACAAATTGCTCATTTGCACCACTCTTTTGAAAAAGAAATATTCACCTTATTTAATGTCAGATAAAATGATACCATAATAAAGTGAATTGAACTATTTTATAAAATTGGTGGAAATCAAACAATCTGAATAAAAGACACAGCCCGTGAATATCACGGGAGCGAGAATTAAGAGTTAACTTATTACAGATCATAGACTTAATGCTAAATAAACTTTTAAAAATTATTGATATCCAAATTCAAGAGATCGTGCAAACCAGGGGTGGCCAAATGTGGCACGCTGACACCACTGAAATTTTGTAGAAAACATTGCCTTATCTAATCATCGAATCTCTGCGATTCAAAAAGTCGACTATTTCTTTAAAAAATTAGTGGTATCCGGCGTGCCACAGTTGGCCATCCCAGGTATAAACGCTGAAAAAATCCGTCAACGAGAGCAGCCATTTTTGTGTCAACACTGAGACCTAGTTTTCAGTGGGTGGTGATTTTACTATTAGTGATGTCAAATTGACTGGTTGTGCTATTAAAGTAGTACCTACTTACTACATCTGTGATATTTATAGAAGATTATTTTGACCATTCACAATAAGTTTGTGTTTGAATACTACCATTTTATCCTTAACCCTCCGTCTACCAGACGGGTCCATTGGACCCGACAGGTACATACAAAATATTCATTCAAACCAGAAATTTCTTTAAAATAAACTAAGTATATAAACCAGACAAAAATAAGGTAAATAAATAAGTTAAATAGTTTTAAATAAAAATTCTGGTGTAGAACGTTTTATTAAAACTTGAATAAAATTCCCGGTAGATCTAGGGTTAATTTATTGTAGCAAATATCAATAGATTTTTATATGTTGAAGGATACTTAAGCAGGAAAACTGCTCGTTTACTTTTTGTTTATATTTTTTTAACTGACTTCCGCTAGAGTCTTTTATACACTTGACGTGGCTAGGGACCTATGAATCTGGCTTCCGCAAAAGAATCGGAGTAAGAGAAGAAAAGCCGCGGACCGCGGACGGAAAGAGTCTGTTCCGCCCCCAACCGCCGACCCAGACTAATAATAAGCTCGACTCAGCTTTGGTCTTTCGATAGCTCCAGTCAACCGTTGTGGTGAGCGACCTCTTTCCGTCCGCGGTCGTTTAACCATTTCCGGCACACTGTGCCCGGGTCGGGATACCTAATTTTAATTCCAAACTTACGAACAGCACCAAGAATATTTAAGTAAAATTTTGCTTTTACAATGATTAGCTAAAATAACATGTTTTTAATTTCTAAAAAAGTCGTTTTAAAATTCCGGTGACAGTCAATCATTTCCTCATTTTACGACAAAAATTGCCCGTGCCGGAAAGGGTTAAGCTTTTCTTCTCTTATTCTGACTCTTTTGCAAAAGCCAGGTTCATAGGTCCCAGTGTTGCCAGATTGAGGACTTTTTTGTCCCCAGATTGTTGATTGTGACCTCTTTTTTGAAATAGAAATATTCGGCCTATTTAAAAATAGATTAAAAATTCTGAAAAATATTGCGAATTATACTATTTTAAAAAAGTGGTGACAGTCAAATAATCTGAATTTAAAAAGTCTCCAATCTGGCAACACTGATAGGTCCCCAGCCGCGTCCCGAGTATAAGAGACTCTAGCGGAAACCAGGTTAAAAAATCAAAAATTAATACCGGACAAATTTAAAAAAAAAAAAAAAACTGTTGCGTTGAGCTTATCAGTAGTTTGTGTTTGAATACTACCCTTTTATCAATAGTTTAATTAATTAATGTAGCAAACGTCAAACGATTTTTTTATGCTGAAGGTTACTTAAGCAGGAAAACTGCTCGCTTACTACAATAATCTTATTCGTGCAAAAGTCTGAGCAACCATCAAAATTATGGGGCGCCATGACCGTATATATATAATCCATGACCGCTGGCCTAATGAAGCACATTTGTCAAGATTGCGATATTGGTTAGATTACAGCCCCCTAAATAGTGTTGAGTTCTGGCACATAATTGACGGCTGTCGTCTGCGGATTATTTTTTTTTTAGCATTTGTACGGTCCCCTGAATTAAGACACTAATATTTTCCAAAAGTCTTCTTTGATTATTATTTTTTTAAAGTTAATATGGTATTTGAAACACTATTGTAGAATAAAACATGTTTCCCGAAATTGATGTCATTTAATTTTATTACGAAATTAATTACATACTATGTTTGTTTAAAGTTTTTTTTTATGTATGCCAGTCTGCTGTTTAATGGTTATTTGAATAAATATTTTATCTTATTTCTAATCTCGCTAAATCAAAGTAAAGTTCTATTTACAAATTCATTTTATTTAGAATAATAGTCAGCATATTTCTTTTTGAATATGATAAAAAGGGAAACGAAAAAAAAAATTACTGCTTTTTAAACACTAGTTAGTTTAATAAATTCCTCGAATAACATTATTTGCTTGAATGAACATTAAAAAATTCGAAAGAATTTTTTGTGCCATTTAAACTTTTTAGCGAATTTACTCTGTAAGACTTAAATACGAAAGTCTTTTTTTATATTCACTTAGTGCAAGTAATATTGCGTAAAGTATGGCAGTTTGAAAGAAAGAACGATCGCTTTCAAAGAGAATTACAGCATAAAATAAGCTTACAAAATAAGACGTAGTGTTCGTTAAAATTATTTTTTCCCCTTTTATTGAATAATAATGAATTGAAGTGAACATATTTTCTTAAACAGGATTATTGGACAAAAGTAAAGTTTAATATAAGACATCAGAAGTAGTATTTATTAAATTTAATTGAAGGTTTTTTATTCATTAATTTAAAATTTTTACATCGAAGAGAGCTGAATTTGAAAAAAAAAACATGTAGAAAAATAGTTCTGAAACATACATTAATATTAACACTATTTTAATATATTATGGCTAATTCCATGAAAACTTGTCATGTCTATCACACTGCTGAAAATCGCTATGATTGTTGGCCACCGTTATTTCCGAAAAGTTTGCTTCGCGTTACTCAATTGATGAGATATTTCCGATAAAATAAGTCACATTTTCCATTCCAAAATACTGATAGCCAAAAATCGTAGTATGTGACAGACATGACAAGTTTTCATGGAATTAGCCTTATATAGTCTGATTCAAAATAATGTGGCCAAAATGAAAGGGTAAAGCATACAATAATAATAAAAAACCACATAGCAACCTGAGTTTGTAAACACCATACGGAGCCGCTAGAGAGAGTTTTCATGGAAACACGAGCTGAGTAAATTGCGCACTACGGAGCTCCTGTACATTTCAGTTGACATGTCAGAAAACATCAGCAGTCCACCTTTCCCAGGCGCTGGATTGGTCGATGTGGACCAATCTCAACGCCACCGCAATCATCAGATTTGTCTACAGTAGATTTTTTCTTGTGGGGGTATTTTAAAACGACATCTTTACGAAACACCTCTTTCATCACCGGAAGACTTAGTAAAAAGATTTGTTGCGGCAGCAGAACGGGTTGGACATACACCTGATATGTTTCAGAATGTGCGACAGTTCAAGCAGCGTCGATGTAATGCATGCCCCAGGCGTCTGACAAAATCTTCGAGAAACTCCTATAGTAGTATTTATCGCAAGTGTGTAACATGTATGGAAATACAGTATAAATACAATGATGTAGAATTGTTTTTGTTAATTCTTCTTGCATTATATATAATTTGCAACCCACTCTAGCGGCTCCGGATGGTATTTGCGACTCCATGTTCATATGTGATATATGATTATTTTTGCATGCCAGCCTTGTCCTTTCCTTTTGGCCATGCTATTTTGAATCACCCTGTATGTTGTTGGTTTATTGGTAGATTTCTTGGGCTGACCTGAAAACTTCATAAAAAATATATTTTGCAGTCTTTTAGTTAAATTAATATGGTATATCCATGGCTGCCAACTTTTACGGGTTTTTTTTTGCTACCACTATATTTGAACAGAAAAAAATGTCATATTTAATCATCAAAAACTGAGGATTAAATCAGGCAAATTTTTCCGTTCAGAAATAAAGGTAGGAAAAAAGCGTAAAAGTTGGCAGCTGTGGTATTTGTATGTAAAGGTAAATTATGTAATCGATTTTTAGGTGCGTACGTATTTATGTAAATACGTAGCACAGATCATCTTCGGCTGGTCCGACCGTCTGTCTGTCCGTATATAAGAGTGCAAAAGCTACCAAACCGAATTGTTTGAAATTTTAAATATATATTCACCGCAGACTCTTCTCAAGTCATTTCAAATTTTATGAAATTCGGATGTACAGTTCAATTATAGGGACAGTCAAAAGTATTCCAATACATTAAGATCAATGGGGGGAAAAGATTCAGGTGCATTTTAATTATTTTACATCCTTTCAAACATAATGAAATTTATATGCATTTATGAAGTGCGCTAAAATATCCATTCTGTAGAATATGCGGTGCTAAGAATATTTATTATTCATTTACAGGGGCACACAAAATAATTCCGTCAAATAATGGTATAGGGAGGAGGGGGTATTATTTGCGGCATGTTTGAATTATATTAAACTATTTCACATGTAATGAAGCTGATATAAGTTGCTGAGGTTTATTACAAGTTACTTCCTGTATAATAGAAAGTGCATAGTACTTACAGGGACATACAAAAGATTTCGGCTACTATACTGTATCCGAAATTCTCTATATTAGCAATGATTCCTGAAAGTGCATTTTTAGTTGCGATATGATGAGTTTTTAAGTTTAGCTAAATTTTTGCATATTAGGTTGTGTGTATAAATGTTCTAGATCATATACAGGGCTACACAAAAGAATTCGTAAGGGTTACTGAGTATGAACGAAAATAGCTTAGAGGTGGTTCTTAAACGAGTTATGCATTTTTACTCTGAACTACATTTAGTAAACTAAGTTTGTTTGTAAAATATAGATAAAATGATAGACAAGGCATCGCAAAGAATTTGATATATGGTCTTCTATGTATGATAATCTGTAGACGTGCGATTTCAGTAGTTTTAAGCGTGTTATAGTATTAATTAAATTTTAGATAAATAGTGGCGTGCATATAAAGATAAAAGGTAAAATATAGGGCTGCACAAAAGTATTTAAGTATGATTCCTTCTACTGGTATGAATTGCTGAAAGTCAAATTTCAATCTAGTATGCGTTTTTAAAACTTTCCAACGTAATTGAAAAGTGTTTATAAATTCGGTTTGTCTGTCCGAACTCTAACTTAAGTTAATATAGTTGGATTGGTCTGTAATTGGTATATGTTACTGAGAATTACTATGTCATGTTCGCAATTGAAAATAAAGTAAGTAGCGTTTATAATTTATTTACAGAGACATTCAAAAGTATTCCATTACATTATGTTGCTTGAGGAAATGTCGAAATTATATAAATACGTAGCACCTATAGTCGTCGTCTTGACTCTCCGTCCGTCTGTGCGCAAATAAAAGCGCAAAAACTACCCAACCGAATGCTTTGAAATTTGATATATATAGTCGTTGCAGAATTTTGTCGATTCGTTCCAAATTTTATGAGAATCGAATAAAAACTTGAAAAAGATATTATTAAAAAATGTCTTTATTATTTTAAATCCTATTATACGTAATTAATTCAATGATATCCCATGATAGGTAATGATTCTAGGTTGTCATGGTGATGATGTACTATGATATTTATGACGTAGTCATACTATTTCCATATTACTGAATATATATAATCGTAATAAAATTTGTATTCATGCCCTTTTACATAAGAGTGCAACAGCTATTGCAAAAAGATCTGAATATTTATAAAACTAGTTATAGTACGAACGCACCTCATTTGCCACGTTTGACTTACAGTTTCCGACTTGTTCAATCACATCCTGATATGCTAGAATTAAATATATATACATATGTGTACTTTTGCCTGCTGTCGATGACTAAAATTTGTTTCATATTTTCAGAACGTAATTTAAAACATTAAAATACTAATTTTAATTTAGTTAAATAGCACAATTTCGCATTTGTGTACCCCAGGTCTGAAGAGGATAAAAATATTCTGTTGAACACAAGGGAAAAATACTTAATTGTAACATAAAGTTATTAATTTTTCATTTTTACAAACCGAATATTTTTATGGGGAAATTTTACCTTAACACATTGAGGACGGGTCATTTTTCGAAAAGAACACGAAATTTACGTTTACAAATGTCGTTATTAACCCTCTCGCTGCGCAACCCGAGTGTTTATCGGGCAACGTAAAAGCAGCAAAATTTGCGCAACCCGAGATTTCATCGGTGATGCATTTTCTCCGTCTAATTAACCCGCCTTGATCATTCCCACCAGTTACTTTTTATTGTAAATTTTGCCTTATCTAATCGGAGAATTTTTCCGATTAAATCAGGCGAAAATCTTTGTTTTGAAGAACTGGTGGCAAAAAAATAAAAATTCTTAAAAGACTCTCGTCGCGAAGGAATTAAGTACGCAATATTTAAAGCTATTTTGATGAAACAATTAAGCAGCGAGAGGGTTAATTAAAAGCTGCTCACAACCACACAGAACTAAGCATGCCTGGATTACACATACTTTTCTCATCCGTACAAAATTTCCGGTACCAGTAATATTTTATTCCATCAATCCCCGGAAACGTCAATTCACATGACCCGTCCTCAATGTGTTAAAATTGGTCAAAACTTCCATGTTTTAATTTAATATTAAATGAAAGCCTGTTTAATTATGAATATTTTGAAACCCCATTCTTACCCATGTGGTAATTATAACGCGAGATATTGTAAATTTTCTTAACACACTCAGCATAATCACCCCCACAAATTAAACTTTAATTAATTTCAACAGAAAATTTCATGGTATCTTTATACAACAGCTACCGTCCGTTAAGTGTTAACATGTTCACTGCCGCAAAAGTTAAGAATTTTGAAAATTCTTCTTGAAAGTCGTTTGCCGCCACAAATTCTGAAAGGTAAATTTCGCTTTTCTAATACAGCGAAATTTCTGCCAGGCAAATAAGGCAATTTTTTTTTTTAAATAATGGTGAGGAAGTAATAAATTAAAGCCACGAATATTAGAGCTACGAGCATACTCGTAACGGGGCAGTCAACGTGTTAATAAAGATAAGATTTTCTTTGTATTTTAGATGGATATGTAAACTTATTTTGTACATGATCTTTATTATATATGTCATAAATCTGCGCATTGAATTAGCCTTCAGGTATTTTGTTATTTTAGAAAAAAATAAAAGTATATGAAGATGTGCTAGATTCCATTGTTTTACACTTTGTATCAGTAAACAAATTATATTAAATGTAATACTAGGATGTATCTGAAACTCCATGAGCAAAAATACACATTTGAAAATCTTAAAAAAAAATGGGGTGGTAGTTGGGTTTAAAAAAATTAAAATTTTTATAACATTTTTAATAATTTTAATTAAATATTCAGTTTAATTTTTTTACGAAATGTACGTTTACTTAAACATTGAAATGCAGTCAGCTCACAATTTCAACCATATTTTTTAAAATAAATGAAATTGTTGAAAAGGTAAACTGCACCCTTAATATTTTATTCGCATCCAAACCAATACAATTTATAAATACCGATACCTTGATTGCCACCAGTTTTGTAAAATAACATAATTCGCCTTATTTTCGCATTATTTTATTTGTCATTAAAAAGGTGAAAATTAGTTTCTAGAGAAAAGTTAGCAAACACTCTTAATTAAATGCTACATTATTTTACATATATTACGTAAAACAACGCGGTGTTATTTTTCTAGGGTGAAAATTAAATTATTTAGCTTGGAAATGTAGTTGTTCGTAAGCATTTATATCTCAAGCTATAAATAATGAGCAATGTGTTCATTAAATAAAGATAAACGTTGCTTATATCTAGGATAAGATAAAAAAAAAGAAAAGATAAGCGGAGAATTATCTAACTAGATTGCTAAAATGGATGCAAATTTTCATCTAAAAGAGTAAACATTAACGCTGGATTGAATTTATGTAATTTTTAATCGTATTAAAAATTCTTTTTCGGTTAATAATATGTTTTCATATGTTTATATTCGGTGTTTACGCTTTAAGATGTAAACAGCAATGATTAAATTGTTCTACTTAATTATGGTTTTTGGAAATTTGAACAAGCGCTTTACAAATCTTATTCTTACTTGTTTTAAATATGCTTATAAGGAAATTCTTTTTCAGAATGATAATTTTTATGTTGATACTTAAAAGTGCTTTCTTTCATTTTCTGTAATTATAAGACTAACAAAATAATTTCGAAATTTCAATACATAATGGATTTAATTGCCTGCTATTTTTGTTCAAGAATATTATTTCCAATATTTGTTTAAAAAAATTTCCTCCCAAAAATATTGATATGCTCATGAACGTTTAACCCTAGATCTACCGGGAATTTTATTCAAGTTTTAATAAAACGTTCTACACCAGAATTTTTATTTAAAACTATTTAACTTATTTATTTACCTTATTTTTGTCTGGTTTATATACTTGGTTTATTTTAAAGAAATTTCTGGTTTGAATGAATATTTTGTATGTACCTGTCGGGTCCAATGGACCCGTCTGGTAGACGGAGGGTTAATACATAAATAACGAGCTATAAGTTTACTATGTAATAAATAAATAATCCTTAGATGCAAAAAGAAACAAAACAGCAGAATTAAACACAAATAAGCAAAGTTCATTTTTCAGGACTTGCTGTTATCCATGCATAAGTTTATTTTTCTACTAAGTAAATAGCGCCAAGATGAATTTATTCATATTTAAAATATTCTAATATTTTTAGACGTATTTCTGAATATTAGTGTGTTCATATTTTATCTTTATATAACTTCATATATTTTTTTAAAGCGTTCTAAATCTAAACAACTTAATTAAGGGGTCACAGAAAAGCTTTAAAAATTTCGAAAATTTCACATTTTTAGATGTTAAATCTCCTATATTTCCTTAACATTATAATATAACTGTTTAATTGAAATTCCCATTGGAACAGATGTTATGACTTTTATAACTGATGCAATCTTCAATAACTGATGCAGTCTTCAATATCTGATGCAGCCTTTCTGAAACTTGGAAGTCATTTATAGCTGCCAGCTTTTATTCTTTTTCCTTACCACTAATTTCGAACGGAAAAATTTACCTTATTTAATCCTTTGTTTTCAGTGATTAAACATGACATTTTTTTTCTGTCCACATATAGTGGTAGGACAAAAGCGCAAAAGTTGGCAGCTATGAAACAACGTTTTTGGGAAAACGTGCACAATATCTCAAAATCTTCTGAATATTTTTCTTGAAATTTCCAAAAAAAATATGTTTCATTTTAGTCTGTATAAATTGAATCTAAAATTTCCTTTTTATTGTGCAAACATAAACATGTTTTTAGGTGGTTATAGTGTTGAAATTTTCTAAATCCTGTATTAGCTAAATGCACCCTTGTATTAATAATATAATAAGGGTTTAAATACAGATTTATTTAGGTTCAGGGTAATTATTCCAATCTGAAATATAAGTAGGCACCAAAATTTTCATTCTAGTTCCAAAATTTATTTTGTAATCATGCGCGTAGTCTGTTATGCCGATTTTCTGTTCGTCAAATGTCTGACAGTTTGGAACTTTCTGTGAATTCTAATACTGCATCTTGCAAGTTTTTAAATATTTGAAATGAAAGAACATACTTATAGCGTTCATCCTAATTAAAATTTTGTCTTAAAATCGAATGCGTTTTAAGATATTAAATGGGTAAGATGGTATTTTTTTAAATTATTTTCCAATTTTAAGAGTCCTAAGACCCCTTAATCATACATATTTCTGGATAAAGTCTTAGAATATTTCTTGAACGCGTTTTGAATTTAGGGTTATTCATTTTTAAATTATTTGCTCAGAAAAATACCGATAATATTATATAGATAATTTTCAATTACAGTCAATACCTAAATAATAACATGAAACTTCACACACTTATATCATAATTTTTTTACTTAATTTTTCTCTTCATGTAATTGCTAGAAAATAGAACAAATTCTATTATTAAACTAGTCGACTACAAATTCTATTTATATAATTGATAGAATTTTTCCTATCGGAAATAGGGGTGACAGACTGCTTGTAAATGCCAAAGATTGCATGCACCATAGAGATATACATTTATTCAATGTTATTTATTTATAATCAATTTTATTTATTTAAATCTTTTTTATTTATCAAAGTTATGAATGTTATTTAATTATAAATGTCTATTATTTGCAATAAAAAATCAAGAAACAAAAAGAGATACAATCATTATTTACAAAATTCCTATAATCTACCTATATTTTAAATGCAAAAATCAGAGCTACGTGCATTATTCATTTAAATGTTCTAATGTTTCTACTATGAATTTTAATATGCTTATGGTTTGTCTTTATGCTTATAAAACTAAACAATCAATCATTCCACTCTATATAATTTCTTAGAAATCACTTATGAGTAGTGACGAGCTGAAGAGGAAAGTAAAGACTGCTGCAAAGTGCGCATTCGTGCGCATTCAAAGTGCGCATTCGTGCGCATTCAAAGTGCGCATTCGTCAGATGATGCTAGTACTCGGTTCAGATCTAGCGCCGATCTGATTGGCTCGTCCAATTTTGACCATAATGACTTTTAATGTATATGAAGCAATAATTGACTGCATTACATAATAGGTATTTTAGATTCACACAAAATGATTGTTACACAATTTAAAGATGATTCTGAATAATTAAAAAAACTGACAAAAACAATTTACGTGTATTTATCAAATATTTTGTTAATTTCTATTAACGCAATAAATAGAACTGTTCGCAAACAATAAATCGTTTCAAAAAACCGTTGTATTTAAATCTCTAAAGCAATTGGTATGCACAAATTCTTCATTAACTTTGCTTTTAAATGTACCACTAACTCTTGTTTTAAATTCGCCAGTAACCCCGGTTTTAAATTTATCAATATTTTCGGTTTTATGCTATAATATATAATTTTTTTTTCTTTTAAAGAAAATCATTCCAAGCTAAATATATTAATTATTTAAACATTCTAATGTAGATATTAATATCCTTATACTTTGCTTTTATGGCTCTGACTCTAAACAAGTTAATGAAAATTTATCGTTAAATCAATTAACATTTTATGTATAACGAAGATATATAGGTTTAATAATTAAAAACAAATGTTCATTGAATGCAAGAATAAACATGCAGCAAAAATAAGTGCACCTAATTTTAACTGAACAGCTATAATACATATATATTTTTATTTTCTTTTAAAGCAAAGCTCTCCAAGCAAAACTTATTAATTATTTAAACATTCTAATGTAGATACGAATATCCTTATAGTTTTTTTTTATGCCTCTAAGACTAAGCAACTTTATTAAACTTTTATTTCCAAGATAATTTCTTATAAATATTAATACATACTTTTTGGTTTAGGGTCTTTCTTTTTTTAATTATTTGTACATAAAAATATTCGTAATTTTATTAGCATTTAATGCATAAATAATTAGATGTAAATTTATAATATGATTAATAAACTCCATTATAGGGAAAAAAGCAAAGAAACACAAATAAGTAATAACCTTTTTAATAAACTGTCATTACGTGTGCTTGCTTTTATTTTTACCGACTTCAAAAAAAGGAGGAGGTTATCAATTCGACGCGTATGTATGTTTTTTTTTTATGTATGTTCACCGATTGCTTCGGAACTTTTCGTCCGATTTATGTGATTTTTGTTTTAATTGAAAGAGGATACTCTCGAATTGGTACCACTTCCGTTTAAACGAAATTGGTTGTGTGGTTTTTTAGTAATTCAACAAAAACCAATAAAATGAAGGATTTCTCGCAAATTATCTTTCATTGTTGTAACCGGTTTCTCAATCATAAGCGTAAAACTATGTATTCATATACGTTGTTGCCAAACTTGGCGCCATTTGGTGAAATGCCGCCAAATTTGGCGACCAAAATAAGTTGCTAAGTTGCCATAAATGAAGCCAACTTGGTTGTAACTGACTAATTTGGCGATATTCCTATTCAAATTCAATAATGGATCTTCTCCAATCTGTTTCTTCGCGTTTTTTAATCGGCAGTCATATTTACAATTCTCAATTGCCAATCGCATTCAAAATAGTAATTTAATGTACCTTAATTAAATATATAACATTATTTCAAATGCTAAATAATACAGAAGCAAACTAAATTACAAAACAATAATTTAGTATACCGTAGTTTAGTTTAATTAAAAACATAACATCAGACTGGCGACACATAATATATATATGTAATATTATATACATATCTATATTATATTAAACAGTTATGTGTATGAATGCTTTATAATTGCCTTTAATATTCCCACTAGATAACATTAGCGATAACTTTCCTGTATAGGGGCCTTGGAGAGAAAATGAAATTTTCACGGATATTTTCTGACAACCTATTAACATACATACACATACATACCATATACACAAGCAAGTTTTTCAATATTTATAAATTTATTTATTGTAAACCGCCACTTGTCTACTTTTATATGCAAACAGAAATTAAACCAAGATTCCTACACTGGAAAAGTACAAAATTAACAATATGAAAATAAAAAAAGGAGTTACTGTAATTAGTATTGCAGACGGCATTGTTGGTGCGGTGTATTTACATGGCACAGAACTTAAAAATCAGTAGGCATAAGCATAACTGCAAAAGCAAGTCAATGATTTACGCAGTTTTGAAAACATCGGAATTGCATCAAGAAATGAGAGCAAATAACTTTTAATCAGATTGCACGATAAACGCAAAAAGTGCGCGATGCTAACAGCAAACATGGTTTAAAGGAAATACGAATATCATAAGTTGCTTCCGATATTTCTATGTTTTGCGGTACTGTACTCACTAAAATACGCCAGTTAGTACGCAGACCGATGACGCTTTAACCAAGACTATTAATGAGCATAACGATGAATTTCTAATCTTCCGTAATCGAACCCACAGTTAAGGATCGTGAAACAAAAAAGATATCAGCAACAATGTGGTTTAATGTAAATGTGGATATCATAAAATGTTTATTTCACAAAAACGCTTCAACGCACCAAATCATATTAGCTCAGAAACGCCAACTGGCTGTGGACCAAATAACGGTAAATTTCTTAATAGTTTTATAATCTCCACTACCCAACGTATTGAAAATGATGATGCAATAAGAAGCATAAATGCTTAAGTAAGTTAAGCTGTTTTTGTCAAGAAAGATGAAATACATATCAACCAAAAATAAACAAAATGCCGAAATGAAGAATAAATGTTAATATACACGGTGTCCATAATTAAACGACCCTACTTTAAAGTTGTCTACAGACAAAACTGTTGTTCATAGAGTTGTGAAATTTTGTGAAAAACATAATAAAGGTATGGGAATTTGTTTAAGCAAAGAAAACAAACAAAAACATTTGTTCAAAATTTCGCCACCAGAGGGCGATTTTTAATAAAATACACATTTAGTATTACGATAGTTTAGAAATTTTATCTATTATCTTAACCTGATTCTAAAGACAGCATTTCGCGACATGTTCCTAGCATTTCCTTGAACACACTGCCGTCAACTGTGGCGGCATGCTAGCTTACGATTCCAAATAGTATCTGAAAATGATGATCTTCATGCGGAACAATTTTTGTCAGAACAAAATTTGTTAAACTATGGTAAATGTGTAATTCGTTAAAAAACGGCCTCCTAATTTTTTTCGCTCAAACAAATTCACATACCTTCATTATGTCCTCCACAAAATTTCACAACATTCTGAACAATAGTTTCGTCTGTTGACAACTTTAAAATAAGGTCGTTTAACCCCTTGAGGGGCACCGGTATATATTATATACCACCTACGATTAATGAAGTTTTACACCAGAAAAAATTTATTAAATTTTACCTTTCTAACTTTGGTGGAAAAAAGCCGTAAAATTGCTTTTACTTATTTTGAAATAGAATTTTTCAAAGATTCCGGTGGGAATTCAGCATTTCACAAACGTAATTGCTTGCCCCTCAAGGGGTTAATTATGAACATCCTATAAATGAAATTTCTAATCTACCGTAATGCTAAAATGTGTAATTTATTAAAAATCGCCTTCTGGTGGCGAAATTTTGAACTATTGTATTTGTTTGTTTTCTTTGCTTAAACAAATTCCCATCCCTTTATTATGTAGACAACCGTAAATTATGTATTATTATGTAGATTGTCTGTAGACAACTTTAAAGTAGGGTCGTTTAATTATGGACACCCTGTATATAGAGAATTTTCACAAAAAACCTGTGTTTTGAATGTACACACAAATCTGGACAGAAGTATTTACTTACCAAAATAACATCTTTAAAAGTTTATTTAAAAGTCTGCAATTTCATCCAAAACAATCATGCAAAAATCGTAACTCGAAAAAACTAAAAAGTGAAAAATAAACTTTTTTACCAAAAATAAAACCGACTTCAAAAACTACTGCAAAGTAAAAAATAATTTTTTTACACAATAGTTTATAAGAAATTAAATTAAGAGCATTTCACTTACCATGCGTATTATTATATTTATGTACATTAATTTGATTTTTTGCAGTCGGTGCCAGCCAAATGAAGTTCGTAAATCGACAAATACAAATCGTAACAAGATTCAGCAAAAACGTTTCTGAAGAAAAATTCCATTCTCAATCAACTCTGACAGCATCCTGCATTTGAAAATCTGTGTTTGGCTACGAATTTTTTATATAATATCCGGTATAAACGCACTAATTTTATAATAACCCTTAATTTAGCACACATAATTATAGCTAATCTCACATGAAAATACACGTTTATAAAATCAGATGAAATGTTTTAAAAATGATAAAATAAATTTTTTTTTAACTAAATAACAAATCGCAAAAAAACTCGTAGATATTTGGATGTGTGTCTGTTGGATAATTATACTTAACTTCATTTAGCGGGCACCGACTGCAAAAAATCAAATTAATGTACATAAATATAATAATACGCATGGTAAGTGAAATGCTCTTAATTTAATTTCTTATAAACTATTGTGTAAAAAAATTATTTTTTACTTTGCAGTAGTTTTTGAAGTCGGTTTTATTTTTGGTAAAAAAGTTTATTAAATAAACAAATAACTGTAAGCTAATTATGTTTATATTTTGACTCTACGTTTATAAGATTAAAGACCTTATTTAACGCTATCACTATGTCCTGGGGACCACGCGGACCCCCAGGACTTTCAACAAGTTGTCAAGAATATGTTAAAATTAATGTAAATTTAATATTTTTGGGTATAAATAATAAAATTTATTATGAAAACATCAGAATAAGCGTTAATTATTTTTAACCTAACTATATGAATGAAAAAAAGTAATTTTTAAGATATTTAAACCATATTAAACTGTGTATTATAGTGTGGGGTCCGAGTGGACCCCAGGTCACCACAGAGCATGTTTCGATAGGACACAGTGATAGGGTTAAGCTATCATTAGCGCCCGATATGCTATTTTTTCAGCCAACAATTAAAATATGTCACTACAAAATAGCGTCCCATTACATAAGCCAGCTTTAAAACGAAGCAGATGTAATCATTGTATGATTAAATACTGGTAATATCTACTGCAACTTTTAAACTTCTAAGATCACACATTTTCAATTTTTACACCGTCGTATAAGAAAAAAAAACTTTTAAATGCAATTTGTTTGAAAACTGCATGTCAATTTATTTTTTGAGATATTACTTTTTTCTAGTTTTTAAAGTCATTCTTGTAATGATGTGGCAAGTACTCCATTTCTGTAGAAAGTAAGGGAAAAACAGTAGTATCTATATCTTTTTGTTGCCATTTTCTCATAAAAACTGAAGAAAAAGTTATTAACACTAGAAAGACGGCGAGAGGACATTTTGACCGCTACCAAATGAATATATATTGGTTCGAACCAGAAATTTCTTTATAAACTAGTTTAAAATATACAAGGAAAACTAGTATGTTGTGGCTATCACAAAACTTTCTTCTATATAAATAACGTCAATTACATCGTTTAAATAGTACCAATTCATATCACAATATATCTGAATTTGAAGTTTGGTGAAAATTCGTGCATTAGTTCTTGTACAGAGCTATAGCAGAAATTCTGAAAAATGTACTATAGCAGCGCCACCTGTTAAGCGATTTACACCAAAACATAAACAGCACTAATTGATATCAAGGTATACCCGAATCTGAAGTTTGATGAAAATTCATGCATTAGTTATTGAGATACAGCTGTGGCGGAAATTCTGAAAAATGTAGCATAGCAGCGCCACCTGTTGAGCGATTTGCACCAAAACATAAACAGCACTAATTCATATCATGGTATACCTGAATCTGAAGTTTGTTGAAAATCCAAGCATTAGTTCTTGAGATAGAGCCATTGCGGAAATTTCAAAACATGCCCAATAGCAGCGCCACCTGTTGAGCGATTTACACCAAAATCTATAAAATGTCTATTCATGTCAAGGACTAACTGAATCTGAAGTTTCATGAAAATCCGTGCATTAGTTCTTGAGATAGAGCCATTGCGGAAATCGTAAAAAATCCAGTATAGCAGCGCCACCTGCTGAGCGATTTACACCAACACATAATCAGCATCAAGTCATATCAAGGACTAACTGACTCTGAAGTTTCATGAAAATCCGTGCATAAGTTCTTGAGATAGAGCCATTTCAGAAATCGTAAAAAAGGCAGCATAGCAGCGCCACCTGTTGAGCGATTTGCACCAATATCTGTAAATTGTCTATTAATGTCAAGGACTAACTGAATCTGAAGTTTCATGAAAATCCGTGCATTAGTTCATGAGATAGAGCCATTATGGAAATCGTAAAAAAGGCAGCATAGCAGCGCCACCTGTTGAGCGATTTGCACCAAACACTAATCAGCATCAATTTGTATCAGGTACTAACTGAATATGAATTTTTATTAAATTCCGTGCATTAGTTCTTGAGATAGAGCGCCCACAAAATTTGTGTCACACACAGACACACAGACAGACAGACAGACAGACAGACAGACGGACAGACAGACAGACAGACAGACAGACTAACAGACTCACAGACAGACATTTTGTAAAAACATCTTTTTCGGGTTCTCTGACCCCTAAAACGTGCAAATCCGTCAAAAACCGGAATTCGAAAATTTTCATGAATGCAATACTTTCTTCTTGTAAAGATAGAAGAAAGTAAAAAACTCGTTAAATAAATAAGTTAAAAATTTAAAATAAAAATTCTAGCGTGTAATATTTTTTTTTTCACTTGAGTTAAATTCCCCGTCTTTCTAGTGTTAAAATACATGCTATGTCAAGAATATCGTCTGCTATAAAAATGTATTTTAAAGTATATATGTGTGAATTATTTTTTCCGCATTTACTTAAATCATATCAAAAAGCTAAAAAAGTGCAATTTTATTAATCCATGCGTAATAACATTTTTCTAATTTTGAAAAAATATAAATGAATGATTTCTTGAGCTATTATAAACTATATTTAATTTTCAGTATCCATATTAACTCTTTGACCCTCTCGCTGGGTAAGTAATTCTTCGCGATGAGCGTCATTTACAGAATTTTCAATTGTTAATCACTGGTACTTTAAAACAGAAATTTTTGACTATCGTAATCTGGGAAAATGTCCTGATTAAATCAGACAAAGTTTTCGCTAAAAAATAACCGGTGAGAATAACCAGATAGTATTAATTATACGGAAAAATGCATGCCCGAGTATATCTCGGGTTGCGCAGTGAGAGGGCTAAAGCCGGTTGGCAAGAAAACATGCCATGCAAGGCGAACAAAATTTTTAAATTTCAATACCAGTATTTTATTTTAGAAAATTTCACATTATCTAATATCAGATTGTGAGCGATTAAGCAATTCAAAATTACAAAGTCGCAAAAACTGGTGTCAAAGAATTAAAAAAAGTATAAAGTAGATTCATCGTTAATGGGTTAATGTCACAAACAAATGAATGTTTATGAACCATTAGACACCCGATATATTTGTCGAGTTTTTGAATGACGACATCGCTTTTTGCTGGATTTGTGTATTATTCCGCGATAGTGAAATCCTATGCGTACATTTATATAGATGTTGTTTCGTTCAGATGTATTTCAGATGTTATTTGGTATGGATGTTGCGTTGTATTGATATTGTGTTTGTAAATGTGAATCCTTCAGCGGATGCAAATGATGTCATTTTAAATAAAATAAACGCGTGTATTGTAAGTCTTAAACCTGAAATAAGTTTTGTACTATCTATTTGTCTATCTATCTATCTATATATCTCTTTTTCTCTATATATATATAACATATATACAGGGTGTCCAGCGAATAAGACCCTGATTTCAAAATTCAGTTTCTCAAAAATAAAGATCGATAGACTTATGCGGTAAACGGTTTGTTTATTAGCTAAGCTGTAAAAATGATATACAGAAGTTTAAAAAATTAGTTGCAAATACTGCTAACAGATGGCGCTGTAATCGCAATTCCTATAAATTGTGTTTTGAAGTCCAGAACACTAGCGTCTCATTCATAGATGGCTTCCTAAGGAAAAACAAAAATTGGGAAAGACCATTTTTTCGTTGGGGTGATGTGCAGAAGTGGAGATAGCTTGTCACAGAATTATTGCCTCAGCTTCAATTTCAGAGAATTTCAATTAATAGAATTTTTGGCTAAGATGTGTTATTGTCCCACCCTCCGCCGATGTTGAGTATTTGGCGGTTTTTATCGCTCTGGCAACCCCGGCGATTGGCGTCAAGTAACTTATTATGGTAACCCCTTTTTTACGACGCGTGAGCGTCATTCATTTCACTCCCGGGTGTCGTTGCTGTCCGTTGCTTGACTCTTGTACCAGGTTGTATCTTTTTTTTTTTTCATTTTATTTTGAGGATTTTTTTTCTGTTTGCTGTTATGACTTGCGCTGTAGGAGATGTTATTTCAAAATACCAGAGCATTATAAAAGAAAAAGGCGGCTTTTTCCGCACGTAAGGGAATCGGGCAATTTTAGGAAATGAGGGGGATGCTAGTAGGTTTTTTGTATTGGAGCTAATACGCGACAGAGAATTGTTTTTAGTTTTTTAAAAAGAGATTGTCTTATTGAAATCTAGCATGTGTTGTGATAAATGTAGCGGCGATATGATAATTAGAAAAAGAACGCAACTCTCTGACGGTTGCACGTGGGTTTGTCGTAATAGGAGAGTTGTCGATGGACAGAATAAAAAGTGTAACGCTGAAATGTCTTTTAGATATGGTTCCTGGTTTAGTGGTTGTAGTAAATTGACGATTGAGGAGATTTTTTTTTTCATATTTTAAGTAATCGCGAGATACAACCTGGTATCGGAAATATAACTTATTATAATCCAGAATTTTTATTTTTTCGGAATTTGTTTATTTAAAGTGTGTATTTCAAGTCGGAAATATAACTTCTTATAATCCAGAATTTTAATTTTTTCGGAATTTGTTTATTTAAAGTGTGTATTTCAAGTCGGAAATATAACTTATTATAATCCAGAATTTTATTTTTGAATTTTTTCGGGATTTGTTTATTTAAAGTGTATTTTTAAAGTGTTTATTTGTGTATTTCAAGTGTAAAAAAAACAAAACAAAAAAACAAAAAACAAAAAGGTAAGTAATCTTCAAAATCTAATATTTTTATATGTGTATTTTTTCCAGAAATATTGCTTTTATTACGGAGAATCTAATGTCATTTTTGTATTTTTTTCGGAAATATTGCTTTTAATTTAGAGGGGAATTAATTTTGAGTTAATTTTAATGGAATTAATTTTTGTTACATTTCCTTTAATGTGTTTTTTAGTGATTTATGTGTATGTTAGGCTTAACGAAAAAAAATGAAAATAATGAAGAAAACATGCGCATGTTAGGCTTAATGAAAAAAAAAAAATGTAAATTAGACAAATTTACATTGTTTTCGTTAAGCCTAACATGCGCATGTTTTCTTCATTATTTACATTTTTTTTCCGTTAAGCGTAACATACGCATATATCTCTACTTGGCGAAGAAGGGGTTTTCTCGCCAAAAAAAAATCCAAGATGGCGGAGGGTGGGATAATAACACATCTGTTCCGAATTTTCAATAAAAAAGTTTAGCAATCACTATATAAGAACGATTTGTTTCAAATTTTGTTATAAGCTGCTTCGGTCCGGATACCAGTATCTCTGGTATGTGTTATCTCTCCGAATTGGTAGATCATGGAATCGAATACAAGTACAGGAGGATTTGAAAAAAAAAATGGAAATCTTTACTTTTTAATATTTATTTAAACTGTGTAAAAGTTTGAATAAAAAAATCCAAAGTTTCTGGTTTTAAAATTTAATTAAGCTAAAAGAAATCCTTTTTTTTAAAAAATCATTCAGAATTTATAATAATGATTCATAAATGATTTTTTTTAATTGTCGAGAATAGTTTAAATGAAAAAATACAAAGTTTCTATTTTTAAAAACATAATTAAGATAAAAAAAATAATTTTAATTTTAAAAACTCATTTTCATTTTTTTTTATGATTGAGCATAGAAATATGGTAGAGCTTCTAGCGATAGAATCCGAAGTGTTGGAAAGGAATGCAGCATCCAAAATACATTTGCATTGACGTTGAAGAAATAATTTAATGCGTAATTTCTTTCTCTAAAACTTTGTTTACAAAGAGAACAAATATATGTGTTGTGCTAAAACCAAAGTATTATGATGTGATTTAAAAATAAATGAAAAGTGCAAAATTACTTTTTTATTTATAATAATTCAGCTATAAACAATAATACCAAAATATTATTCCGTGATTTAAAAAAATAAAAAATAAATAAAAAGTACAAAATTATTTTTCTAAATATATGCATTTTGATTTAAATAATTATGTGGTATTAAAAATTTAATTTAATAATATATTTTAATAAGTTCTTATATATGATTTTTAAACTTTTTATTGAAAATTCTATTAATTGAAAATTTCTAAAATTAAAGCTGACGCAATAATTCTGTGATCGGATGTCTCCACTTCTGCACATCATACCAATGAAAAAGTGGACTTTCCCAATATTCGTTCTTCCGTAGGGAGCCATCGGCGCAATGAGACGCTAGTGCTCAGGATTTCGAAGCAAAGTTTACAAGTATTGCGATTGCAGCGCCATCTGTTAACGGTTTTCGCAACTAAATTTTGAAACTTCTGTATAACATTTTTACAGCTTAGCTAATAAACAAACCGTTTACCGCATAATTCTATTGATCTTTGTTTTTGAGATATTTAATTTTGAAATCAGGGTCTTTTTCGCTGGACACTCTGTATATATATATATATATATATAGATAAATAGATAGATAGATAGATATAGATATATTTCATCGGGGCCGATACTAAATTCTGAAAAGGCAGAATTCCTGTTTTCTTGTATTCTTTCCCCAATTTAGAAACCGTCCTTATTGTACTTCTTCCAACTATGTTTTCACAGAATAGGACAACACATTTTGAAAATGATTAATTTTATTTTTCGGCTAATATTTTATATTACAGAGTAGACCCCAGAAAAATGATGCAGTTCAAATCATTCATCAACATATATGCTCTAAATAAAGAAGACTTATCTTAAATTTTTTATCTCTTAAAAATAAGTTCTTAATTTAGGTTTTATCCTTAATATATTTTCTTTTAATTTTTATGTAGCTTATGACAAACTACATTCTTTCTTTTCCTGAATGGCTCATAATTATGTAACACAATAAATCAACAGGCTGGGTGTTAAGCTAGTCACAGATACGTAACCCCTCAACGTTGCTCAACTGTTCAGCACCAAAGCGATATAAGTAAGCGTGCAAACTTAATGCTGGAAACGGGCATAAATTAAGACAGTTGCGCCATCTTGTGGACGGAGTGATGAATTCACATACGCGGGCTTTTAGTGTGGCGCGTATTTTCTAAATCTTTAGTTACTCAAGGGAGTGAGTTTTGTTTGCCACATTTATTGCAAAATAATGGCGTAGCGAGAGGGCATCCAGATGCACTTGATACCATGAAGTTTTCTCCGCCTTTTCAGGACACTTCAGTTATTAATCAAGGTGAAAAAAAAACAATTTTAGTGGTGTGAGTAAGAAAACAGTTAGGTATCTACGTTCACGCTCCATCCGCTTCGTGGCGCATGACCTTGATTGATGTGACCTCGCTTTTAATCTTGCGGTTACTTCTCCCATTTAGGATAGGATGCTTACTTATATCGCTTTGGTTCAGCACTGTTCTAATTAAAGAAAGCAAATATTACTTTTCTTTTTTATTGGTACCAAAAAAAAAAAAAAAAAAAATTCCGTATGCACTGTTTGAAGGTGCATATGTATGCGCCCAAGATCCCGAATGGGTTAAGCCCCCTATATGCTACTTCATTTGGACAACAATTAAAGTGTCATCCCTAAAAAATGACGTTCCGATTCATAAGCCAGCCAGAGCACAAAGAAGTTGTATCATTGTACGGTTAAATACTGATAAACTCAACTTCATTTTTTTTTAACTTCTAAGCATTGCGCATTGTCAATTTTTACACCTTCTCATAGGGGAAAAAAGTACTTCTTTAATGCAATTTATTTGAAAACTGCATCTCAATTTATTTTCGAGATTTTTAATTTTTTGTAGTTTTTAACACCATTTTGGAATGGTGGAAATTTAATTACCCCATTTCTGTAGATAGTAAAGGGTATATTGTAGTTTAATGTATCTTTTCTTGCTATTTTTGTCATAAGAGCTAAAAAAATGGAATACGTACTATTTTGAAAAAATATAAATGATTGATTTCTGATAAAACATGGTTATTGTAAACTATATTTAATTTTAATTTTAAGTATTAATATTAATTTTACAAACAAATAAAGGCATGAATAATTAGATAGCGATTTTTTTTTTCTTGAATGACGACGTTACTTTCTGCTAGGTCTGTGTATTATTCCACAATAGTGACGTCCTCTACAAAATTTTCAATACATGTTGTTTAACCCTTAACGGTCGCGTTAAATTACGGTTTAAAAATTCAAATTGCTTACTGGCACTACTCTTTTGAAAAAGAAATATTCGCCTTATTTAATGACAGGTAAAATGATATCATAATAAAGCCAATTACACTATCTTATAAAACTGGTGGAAATAAAAGCATTCCGAGTAAAAGATACAGCCCGTTAATATCACGGGAGCGAAAATTAAGGGGTTAAGACTGGATCGTAAATGTGGAATTCTTCAGCGGATGTGAATGACTTCATTTTATATAAAATAAAAGCGTGTATTTTAAATCTTAAACTGAAATATGTTTTGTACTATCTATATTTATACATATATATTTTTTTTGTCTGGGGCGACACTAAATTCTGAAAAAGCAGTTTTTCTGTTTCCTAGTTTTTTAATGTTGAAACATCCGCTTTATCGAAGACAAAAACAACTACGATTTTTATCATTTTTCTTCTTTAAAATAAAAATCAGAGATATACGTGTGATCGTGAAAACATGGACAAAATAAAAGTTAATATTTCAAAAATTCCAACCTGCAGCTCAATTCCATTTTCACATACATTATCAAAAATATTTTTATCGCAAAATACATTTTTGTATACCACAAGTACGGTTACAATTTGTTAGTGCTCTGCTGTGAACAATTCTAAAAAAAAAAGAACAGGGTTGCAGGAAAACAGCTTTTTATTGGTTGAAGCACAGTTTTATTTTCGTATTTCTATATGTAAAAGATTTCCTACACTGTAAAAAAAAAAAAAATCTATAATTTTTATGGAAAAGAATTGTATTTTTTACAGAAAAAAACTTTTGAAAAAAAGCAGTTTTTTTCTGTAAAAAAAATGAATTTGTAATTTTTGGCAGAAAAAAACTGTATTTTTTACAGAAAAATCTGTTTTAAGGAAAAATTATAGTTTTTTTTTGTGTGAATTAAACGGAATTTTCCACTCGCGCCAAAATTGACAGTTTTTCCTTGTCAATTTGAGAGATTTTTTTTTTTTTTTTTTTTTTTTTTTTTTTTTTTTTTTTTTACAGTGAATTATTATGAATTATTTAATATTAATACTAAGGATGCAAGAAAAAATAATTTATTTCCTTTTTTTTTAGTAAACGGGCGGGTTGTATTTTTGCAGATTTTAATATTCCCCTAATTAGAAATTATGTGTTACTAATGCTAAACAATACTTTATAACAGCTGTACCTAAATGGCCAATCCAAAGTTTTTACAATCCGGCACTAGAAGGCGCTGTTTTGACCTCGCTAAATTATTTTCATAAATTCTTCATTCACAATTTTTATATTTAAAATGTTTTCATAAGTAATTAACCCTCTAGCCACGGGAAATGCTATTTTCGCGCTCCAGTCAGCTACTTTTTAAAAATTCCGATTGTTTTATTCCCACCACTTTTTAAAAAGCGTTTAACTCGACTTATTCTTGCATTATTTAATATCTAATTGTATAAAGTGACTATTTCACTTCAAAAAAGTAGTGGGAATCAAACATTCGTAATTTCAAAAAAAAGTAAACTACTAAAAAGTCGCCTGCGGCTGGAGGGTTAACCCCTTGATGGGCGGTGGGATATATTATATCCTACATAATTTTAATTCAGATTTGCACCAGAAAATTTTAAAAAAATTTTATTTTATAATTTTGCTGAAAATGAGTTACAAAATTGCCTTCTCTTGTTTTAGCAAAGTTTTTTCCAAATTTTCGGTGGAAATTCAACATTCCGAAGCACAATTTCTTGCCCCTCAAAGTGTTAATTCTCAGCCAGTGTTGCCAGGTAGTCAAAAGTCAATTTCCCCAAAATTTTTGAAATTTTCCCCAAATCAGTGTTTTTTTCTGCAAAAGTCCCCAACTCAGTTTTTACTCAAAAAGGGAATTTTTAAATTTTCAATTTATCACTATAAAAAATATTTAAGTAATTTGAGCTCAAAAATTTTCCCCAAATCAAGCCTTTTTTTGAACAAATTCCCCATTTACAAAAAACAAACTTTTAAACTGGGCTGAATGCATATTCTGTAGCTACATTGAGAGAATGAGAGATACATTTTGCAGTGACAAGTTATTTTACGTTTGTTTTTAAAAGTATTGTCTAACAATGTTGGACTATTGTTACATTAGCTCCATAACTTTAGATAATCTCTTAGCAGTTGGGATTTGAATGAATCCGAGAGGGTACGCTGTTTTAATTCTTTTTGTCCTCCCTATACTGAAGTACATAATCATAATGCAAAGTATTTTCGCTGTATCAATCGATGTACTTTTGTATATCATAAGAGAAAAATATCTACTTTCCACATATTTAAATTATTTTTTTTTAAAGTACGGCGAAGAAATTCTACGTTAAAATCCTGCAGATTTAGTCACGTGCAGGTTTAAGCTGCTTAAGACTTTAGAGTCTCATGCATCTGTAATATCTGTAAACTATAGTGTAAGATTGTAAACAACGAACACGACCACATCCAAGAGAATAATGATTGATATTTCCGATTTCTGGATTGTATTTTCATTTTTCAAATCGAAATTCAGTTCGAGACAGATCCAGTTTTTCTACAAAACCAAAAAGATATCTTTACGGAAAATAGTAAAAAAAAAAAAAAAAAAAAAAAAAAAAAAAAATCCCCAGATTTTTCCCCAAAATTTTTTAGTCCCCAAAGATTTCCCCACGAACTTCTTGTCCCCAAAAAATTCCCCTAGAGGTTTAAAATTCCCCAAAATGGGGACAAAATCCCCAATCTGGCAACACTGTTTTCAGCTGAAGCTCTTCTATAGTATTAACCCTCTCACTGCGTAATTGTTCTATCAAATTAGGTTCAAAAATTGAGCATTTAACCCTTTCGCTACGAGTATCTTTTACAGAATTTTTAACCTTTTTATAACTGGTTGTCAAAACAGAATGTTTTAACTAATTTAACCGGGAAAATGCCCTGATTAAATAAAACAAAATTTGTAATAAAAAATAACTAGTGGGAATAATCAAGGAGGTTTAATTATACGGAAAAAATACATCCCCGTGAAAATCAGGTTTACGCAAACTTTTCTACGTTTGCGTTGTCCGTGGAAATCGCGGGATGTGCAGCGAGAAGGTTAATGAGGGATTAATTTACTGTGGCATTGTTTTCGCGAGAGTTTCATTCCATATGCTCTCATTTATTGCCAAAACTTATACCGCACAAAGAGTATGGAAATATGACCGCGAAGGAAATGGCTTAAATTCAATATATTACAGTTCTGATCAAATGTGTCATTGAGCACAATCTCAAAAAGAGCTAGTTAAGATTGCTTGATTGCTAGACATTTTATGAAATATTAATATTCGCGTTATTTTGTGACAGAGTACATAACGCTAAAAAAGCGAAATATTCTAATTTAAAACAATGGCAACTAAGCAATTTGGATAACAAAAAAGTAGTGAATTAGCAATATTGCCCCCTCGAAGTGGTCTGCCAGGTTACAGTGTTCAGAATTATATAGTTTGGAAATCAACAAGCGACACCGTATCCAAAAGAAAATTCATTTTCCCCAGAAGTCGCTATGACCGTCGTCGAATGCATAAAAATCCAGTGTGCTTTTGGATAATTATGAGCCATTTTAAACTATGGTAAAATAATATTTATGGAAAAATAATAATAAAATTTGGGAAAAACAGAATTTAAAATATTTATGTTGTAATACGCGATAAATCAGGAATGAAAGAAAATTTATTCATATATTAGTACATTAAATATAAAACGTCCGATTTGAAAAGTTTTTTTTTTTCTTATATAGAAATTCTGAATTCAAAAAATTTAAATTTGAATAGTAATTTTCTTGCATTTGAAATACCTATCATATTATATACTAAAAACAATTATTAAAACTTTCTGGGCAGATTTCGAAATTTAAGAAAAAAATACACTTTTAAATCGGACGTTTCATATTTAAGACTTTTCCCAGCTGCTCTTCTCAACAAGCGCAAAATGTTTTGACACATTTACGAATCCATTTTTTAACGGAAATACATAAAACTGGAAGGCCTGGCTGCGGAAGCGATTTAGAACGAATTGTGTTTTCCATTTTTTGATCAATAAATTACCTATTGAATTATAAGCAATTTTGATCACGTGACAAAGACACTTTTCAGCCTTCCTTTTGGTTATTCTTCTTTCGCGCGGAAATTCGGGTCAAAACGCACACTTTGACACTATTTTCGGAAAGATCTATTGCGTTTGCAAAAAAAGAAAAAAATGGAAAAGACATGCGTTTGCAAAAAAAGAAAAAATTGGAAATGACCTAATATTTTAACTCATTGAGATGATATCCCACCCAATTTTAATCCAGATTCACACCAGAAAAATTTAATTGAATTTTACTTTTCTAACTTCGCATGAAAAAAAAGGGTGTAAAACTGCTTTTCCTTATTTTGAAAGAAAAGTTTTCGAAAATTCCGGTGTCAAGTCAGCATTGCAGAAACGCAACTACTTGCCCCTGAAATGGTTAAATTAATTTCGCCCCATATATTTCTAAACGATGTGACTAACTGTTAGTGTTTAGACCTTCAAGCAATAAATTCGATGGCAGCACTGCTTAAGAAAATGTAATTTTTTTTTAAATACATTCTATAGCGATTCCGATATACGCGATCTTCACATTATGTACTACAACACACTGTAGAAAGGTGACAAAAATATTAAGAAATGAACATGTACCCTGATTGTAATCTATTGTACCTGAATTGTTCCAAGTTGACCTTTAACTATCTGTATGCACGTTCACCGATTGCGTCGTTATTAACAAAAAAAGTGGTACATTGATTCTTTGACAATAACTTAAAATAAAAGCCATTTTCCTTTAAAATATTTTTTAAAACTCTTACGTTTCTTTGACAGAGTGCATAGAGATTTATTTTAAGCTTCTCATCTATATTTAAGATATTCGCGAGATTTAAAAAAATAAAACTGGTATTTAATTTTAAATTCTCTATCAATTATACTTCACTGTCTGTTTTAACACTCTCGCTGCGCAACCCGAGATTTTATCGGGATGCATTTTCCCTCCTAATTAACCCTCCTTGATTATTCCCACCAGTTATTTTTTTATTGTAAATTTTGCCTTATTTAATCGGAGCATTTTCCCGATTAAATTAGATAAAAATTTTTGATTTGAAAACCGGTGACAAAAGAATTAAAATTCTATAAATACACAATTTTTGAAGCTATTTTGATAAAACAACTACGCAGCGTGAGGGTTAAACGTTAAATTTAACTGTGAGTAATTACGGTTTATTTATTTTTTAATTAATCAAATTTAAAATACATTATTGTATCTCAGATTAATGTGTAGCAATTTATATGCATTTATTTCGCTGAAAAATTATTTTACAATACATAAGAGAAAGAAGCTGCCTGATATAATACTAATAATAGTAATAAAATATTTTAACAAAAGGGGCATTCCACGTCAAATCAGGCAGTAAAATATCAATATGTAACATATTGATATATGTAACATATTTTAATGAAACTGCGTGTGTTTGTTCTTACTATTAAGATATGATCACCAGTAATTTTTTTTGCTCCTTGGTGAAATAGTTTCTGAGAAAAAAATTGTCAAAATTTTGAAAAACTGCCGTCAGTTGGCATTCTTGATAGCTCGGCTTTCAAATGTAGCATGTCATATATATAATCATATTTCAATATCTACTCTACAAATCATCTTCAAATAATTTATGCACAATATTTAGGGTACGCAGCTTATGAAAAAAATATATTGTTACGCTTATAACATTTTAAGTGTGTCTAAAAAAATATTTAAACTTTGAAGTCGTGAATTTTTTATGAAAAATAATGCATTAACAAAAAAAGCATTATCAACAAAAGGCGGTATTTTTATTAAATTTATTTTTTATGGGAGATATACTTAAAGGTGTCCTTTACCTGATTCTGAAATAAAAATAGTGGGATTTTGGGTGTTTTTAGTAGTATTTCCTATTTAAAAATATTTTGAGGTGCATTTCATATCAAATCAAGCAGAGTCATTCCATGTCAGTTCCCCTAAGCCATTTAATCACTGTCACAAATTTCAATGAAATTGGGTTTGTTTATAGCTTATTTTAAGAGGTAATCACTTTTAATTTTCTTGATCCTAAGTAAAATATTTTTTAAGATAAAAAATATCAAAATTTTGAAAAATTGTTTTAAATTTTTTTAATGACAGTTCGATATTCAAAGACTACATTAAAAAAAAAAAAAAAAAAAAAAAAAAAGTCATTTCAATATAAAATCACTAAATAGGTTTCAAATAATGTATATGTGGCAAATAATGTAGGCTGATTATTATTTCTTGTTTTTTATCATGTTTAAACACTAAGAGTGCCTTTTATCTTATGAATTTTTAAAATCAAGAATTTTGTCAAAAATAATGTGTTAATCAAAAATTTATTATTAACCGAAGGCAGGGTGTTATTGCTTTTTTTTTAATTGTACGTAAAAATATCTTTTAAATGGTTATAAAATAAAAATAGTGAACATATGAGAAAAAATTATCAAAATTTTGGAAAAATGCCACGAGTTGCCATTAATGATTGTTCAATTTTCAAAGGCCTCATTTTATATATAAAATCATATTTCAATAACTAATAAAGAAATCTTCTTCGAATAATTTAAGCAAGGTAAATAAAGTATGTAGATTATGAAAAAAATATTGCTGTAATGTTAAAAAATATTTAAATGGGTCTAAAAAATTGTATAATCTTTGAAATCAAAAATATTTTACAAAAAATAATGAAATTATTAAAAAATCTTTATCAATCAGAGGCGGAGTTTCTATGACTAATTTTTTTAATTTTAAATTGTACATAATACTACATTATAACTGGATCTGAAATAAAAATAGTGGGATTTTGGTTGGTTTTAGTAGTATTTAAATCATATTTAAAATTATCAATATTTTCAAATGTAAAACCTATCCAATGTATCATCCCTGGAAATATTTTTATTTATACATTTATTTTATTTTTCAAATTATCTTTTATGTTCGTTTCTTATGGAAAAAAATAAACAATATTGTTTTTTAGTAAAACTTCTAGGGCGAAGAGCAATTATCCCTTTCCAAAAAAGAGAAAAATCACTAGCTCCTCACCGCCCAATAGAAATTTTCAAAATGACAGTCCTAATCTTTAAACTCATATTTGGCTGTTAATATTGAAAATTTAGCATTGAGCTGCTAATATTGAAAAAAACAAAACAAATTTCACTCTGTTGAAGAAAATTTTGACGTATTGTGCTTTAAATATATGCAAAAAATGCATAATCCATTATATTTATATCTTTCAAATAACTATATCTAAAAAAATATTTAACCCTAGATCTACCGGGAATTTTATTCAAGTTTTAATAAAACGTTCTACACCAGAATTTTTATTTAAAACTATTTAACTTATTTATTTACCTTATTTTTGTCTGGTTTATATACTTAGTTTATTTTAAAGAAATTTCTGGTTTGAATGAATATTTTGTATGTACCTGTCGGGTCCAATGGACCCGTCTGGTAGACGGAGGGTTAAAACTTAATGAGTTGCACTTTTGTAACTTTATTCAGTTTCTAATGATATGTACCGTAATTTCGGGTGTATAGCCCGCAGACCAAACAATTCAGTTTGGACCCAGAAATTTTATTCAGTATTTGAAGACCAATATTTACTGTGATCTAAAAAGTTACATTTTATTTTTAAAAATTTCTGGGTCGAAACACATTGTATGATCCGCGGGCTATATACCGGAAATTACGGTAATTTGATTTATTTCATCACAATATTGCTGAAAGATGGATTTTCAACATATATATGTGTGTATATATATCCCTGTTCTCAAACAAATTATTTAAAAATTATTCATTTATGTTTAATAAAGCATATATATATATTGTTTAAACACTTATAGAAAATACATATAGTAAATTTTATGATATTATGTCAATAATGTCTAAAAGTAAAAAACTTATCTAATAGTATGTAACGAAAAATTTAACATCTGGTGTAATGACAACAAAATTTTATAATTGTTTTACTTAATTTGGATGAATGAAAAAAGCTTACATGTTTATATTTTATTGAAGTACAGGTGAAAATGTCACAAAGACATACCTCAACAACCACTGAGTATGTCACATTCACACTACAGATGATTTTTTTTTCTTTTGATCTTTCGGGTTTGATTTCAGATGGTAATGAATTAATTAGTTTTGTTAGAAGTGTCATTGCAGTCAGCATATTAGGCTCACTATTTTTTTTTAATATAATTTGTTTTGATTGACTCGATGAACAACAATATTTAAAGGGACCATTTCATGACTTTTCAATTAAAAGCTGATTTATAAATTCATCATGTTGTTTAGTTATTATTATCGTCTTAAGATAATAAGTTGATATTAAAATTTTTAAATGCAGTTTATTTATTATTTGAACAGTTGAAAGTATTTTTCAATAAGAGTGCGGGCTGTTGATTTTAAGTCGGCTGTTGAGCAATGTAGTGTTGGTAAAGGAACTGGTACTATTTAATTTAATTTTTATTGCTGTAAATAATATTTGTTATTTTATTATTGTATGTATTATATTTAAGCAAGAGTAGAAATACACGATATTGTAGTCATTTTAGTACATCTTAGCATGAAAAGCTTCAATATTTATCATTAAACATTCACATTTTATGAAAATTTTATTAAAATTGCTCATATTTTCACTATTTTTATTTTATAACTATTGAAAAGATATTTTTACGTACAATTAAAAAAAGTAATAACAGCCTGCCTTCGGTTAATAATAAATTTTTGATTAACACATTATTTTTCACAAAATTCTTGATTTTAAGAATTCGCAAGATTAAACACACTCTTAGCATTTAAACATGACAAACAACAATAAATAATAATCTGCCTACAGTATTTGTCACATATACATTATTTGAAACTTATTTAGTGATTTTATATTGAAATGACTTTTTTTTTATGCAGTCTTTGAATATAGATCTGCCATTAAAAACATTTTTAAAAAAATTTCAAAATTTAGATATTTTTTTTATCTTAAAAAATATTTTACTTGTAATCACCTTTAATTTCCTTGATCCTGTCTTAAAATGAGCTATAAACATACCCAGTTTCATTGAAATTTGTGACAGTGAATTAAATATCTTAGGCGAACTGACATGGAATGACTCTGCTTGATTTGATTTGAAATACGCCTCAAAATATTTTTAAATATGAAATACTACTAAAAACACCCAAAATCCCACTACTTTTATTTCAGAATCAGGTAAAGGACACCTTTAAGTATATCCCCCACAAAAAATAAATTTAATAAAAATACCGCCTTTTGTTAATAATGCTATTTTAGGTAATGCATTATTTTTCATAAAAAAATCACGACTTCAAAGATTAAACATTTTTTTAGACACACTTAAAATGTTATATAAGCGTAACAGTATTTTTTTCATAAAATACGTACCCTATGTATTATGCATAAATTATTTGAAGATGATTTGTGGAATAGATATTGAAATATGATCATATTTATGTCATGCTACATTTGAAAATCGAGCAGTCAAGAATGCCAACTGATGGCAGTTTTCAAAATTTTGACAATTTTTTTCTCAGAAACTATTTGACCAAGGAGTAAAAAAAAATACTGGGAATCATATCTTAATAAAAGGAACAAACACACGCAGTTTCATCAAAATCTGTGATGGTGGGTTACATGCCTGCCTGAACTGACATGGAATGACCCAAAAACAAGTTTTAGAAGCACGTTCTTTTAGTTTCCAGATGTATTTTGTTTATAAAAATACCCTTGAAGTGCGCTAATGTAAATAAGATTCGCACCAGAAACCTTTACATAAATTTTATATTTTTAATTTTGGGGGCGAAATGTTGAAATATTGCTTTCCTTTTTTTTAAATATTTTTTTACTAGCAAACCCCGCGAATTTGCTCGCGTAATATTTGAAATATGCCAAGTGATATTTAGATGTCTAATTAAATTAAAAGGTACTAACTAAATTTTTACTTATTACTTTTAAGAATAATTCAAAAATTACTATTTAAAACACAGTTTGGTTAAACATCATTATTACACTGTATTAGGCAGAAATGAGACTTAAATTAATAAAACTAAATAAATGATAATTTAGAAAATATTTTGAAACCTTTATGCTAATTTAATACGCTCATTTCAGTATTCATTTGAAGTTTTGAATTTTTTAGAAACCATCTTCTTACATCTTAAAATTAACTATCATGTCAAATTCCAAGTCCTACCATCTCTCTCAACATATAAATGGCTATATTGAATTAGGAACTATCACCATTAATTTGCCAACATTAATTTTGAAATCGGTTTGTTATTTTTAATATTCCACAGAAACGTAATTTAGAAAGCTTTTAAAGGCCTTTTATAGAACGTTTGTTGTTCCTGTAAACCCCAGGTGGTAGAATAATCGGCCTGTGTAGGATCAAAGACTGTTATCATTGATTCGCAACTATTACTTTTATAATCGATTTATATTTCCAGAAATTGCATAGATATCGTAATTTAGAACTTTTTTAGAATGCTTTTCACACCTCCCCTTCGCTTCACCCCTTTTTTATTCGAATTTATTTTCGACAGTCCTTCGAGGGCATTTATATTTTATAAGTAACTACCATGCCATATTTAAAATTTCTAGCCTTTTCAGTATCACAGAAATCGCAATTTAGAAAGTTTTTAGCTCCTGCAACTCTCTGGTGGTAGTGGCACAAATATAAAATATAGCTTATGTTTGAGCAAGTTCTAACACCAACAATTTGTCATCATTATTTTTTAAATCGGTTTAGTATTTGATAAGATTGCATAAAAATTGTAATTTGTAACGCTTTTGGCTTACTTCATCTTTTTTAATTTGGAATTTTCTTTCGACTGTTCTTAGAAAGCATTTGCATCTTGTAAGTAAATACCATGCCATACTTCAAAGTGTTAGACCCCTCAGTTGTGCAAAAAACGCAAATTAGCACATGTTTTGCTTTTGCAACCCTCAGATGGTAGTGACAACAACGTAAAATATAACCTATGTTATAGCAGGGACTATCACCATTGATTTGCAACCATTACTTTTGAAGTAGCTTTGGTATTTCCTGAGATTGAGTATAAATCGCAATTTAGAACGTTTTTAGAACGCTTTTCGCGCATTTTCACCCCTTTTTAAATTTCTGATTTTTTCGAAACTGTTCTTAAAGATCATTTATATCTAATAAATATGTACCTTGCCTAATTTTAAGTTGCTAGCCCGTACCGATCACAAAAATCGAAATTTAGAACGCTTTTTTGCTCCTGCAACGTCTAGGTGATAGTGATACCGACATAAAATAGCGTCTATGTTAGAACAGAATATGTCAGCATCAATTTCCTACCATTTCTTTTGAAATCAGTTTGATTCTTCCTGAGATATCGCTGACAAATCGGCATTTAGAACGTTTTTAGAACGCTTTTCGCGCATTTTGCTCCTGCATCTCCTCTGGAGTAGTGGAAACAGATATAAAATATAGCCTAACTTGGAGCGAGATCTGTCAGCATAATTTTTACACCATTATATTTGAAATCAATTCAGTACTTCCTAAGTTTGCATAGAAATCGCAATTTAGAACGTTTTTTACAACGCTTTTTGCGCATTTTGTCTCCCTTTTAAATTTCGATTTTTTTTTTAGGAAATGCCCTTAGAGATCATTGATATCTTATAACTAACTACCATTCCAAATTTCGCGATTGTAGGCCCTTCCGTAAACGCAAAAACCGCAATTTAGAACGTTTCCCCCCTGCACCCCATTTGGGGTAATGTCACCGACGTAAAACATAGCCTATGTTGGAGCAAGGGTTGTCACCGTCATTTTGACACCATTATTTTTTTTTAATCGGTTTCGTATTTCCTGAGATTGTGTAGAAACCACCATTTAGAACGTTTTTTAGAACGCTTTTCACGCATTTTCACCCCTTTTAAATTTCGAATCCTTTAAGAACTGTTCTGAGAAATCCTTTATACCTAATAAATAGCTAATATTTCAAATTTCATATTTCTAGGCCCTTCAGTAACACATAAATCGCATTTTTAGAACGTTTTTTGATCCTGCATCCCCTTTGGGGTAGTGGCACCGACATAAAACATAGCCTATCTTGGAGCAAGCGTTGTCACCATCATTTGGCACCAATATTTTTTAAATCGGTTTGGTATTTCCTCAAATTATGTAGAAACTACCATTTAGAATGTTTTTCAGAACGCTTTTTGTGCATTTTCACCGCTTTTAAATTTAGAATTGTTTAGGAACTGTTCTTAGACATCATTTATATCTTATAAGTAACTAATATTCCAAATTTCATATTTCTAGTCCCTTCAGTAACGCAAAAATCGCGTTTTTAGAACGTTTTTCGCTCCTGCACCCCCTTTGGGGTAGTGGCACCGACATGAAATATAGCCTATGTTCTAAGATGGACTAACACCATCATTTTGATACCATTACTTTTGGAATCGATTCGGTAGTTTTAGAGCTTATATCCTGCAAATAAACAATTTTTTCATCTTTATAATATGAGTATAGATTATTATTCCGGTGGGAATTCAGGTATAGAGACATTATTGGCTGCCCCTTAAAGAGTTTAATGAATCGTAAATAAAAGAAATGGAAGAAATAGTGCAAAATATTGATTGTGTGGAAAAAAAATAGAATCCGATTGCCTAGCCCTGACAATTTTAGAAAAGTCACTGCGAAAATATAATTCTAGACATTTTTATGCCCATTTCATCTTTTTAATACTCGAATTTTTAAAAATCTGATCTGTGGGAGCATTATGCCCCAATAAAAACCTGTAGAAAAATTTAAAAAAATATTAACGTTGTTGTTTTTACATTAATCATGATTCTAGTGTATTTTTCAGCCTTTTCTCTTTTTACATTTCAAGTTTTTTAAAAAAAAATGTCTTCAGTGGTTATTTACGTCTTAAATAATCACCATATGAAATTTCATGTTTTTAGCAACAACAATTCTACAGAAATTTTAATTTTAGAATGTCATCCATTCCTGCATTCCCTTGGGGACAGTCGTAAAGAGATAAAAAGTAGTCTACTCTGCCTTTTCTCTTTTTACATTTCAAGTTTAAAAAAAAAAAATGTCTTCAGTGGTTATTTACGTCTTAAATAATCACCATATGAAATTTCATGTTTTTAGCAACAACAATTCTACAGAAATTTTAATTTTAGAATGTTATCCATTCCTGCATTCCCTTGGGGACAGTCGTAAAGAGATAAAAAGTAGTCTACTCTTCTGAAATAATTTTTGAAATTACTTTTGTAGTACTAAAATAATTCAGATTTTAAAACAGTTTCTGGGTATTCTACCCTTATAAAATTCGAATATTGTAGAAACTGTATGTAACATGACCATTTACATCCTTAACCCGGGAGGACTAGCGCCGATTCTGATAGACCCAGAGTGCGTACGATTTTTACAATTGTCACCAGTATTTTTTTAAAGTAATCTTCAACTTATTTCATCACACAATTTGTAACAATAGTCTCTGACGAAATAAGGTGACGATTATTATTTGAACTTATTGGTGACAAAGTAAAAAAACATTCATACCCTGGTTATTCGCGCGTTCTCCTGGGTTAAATGTATCCACCATGACAAATTTCAAGTTTCTGGCACGAATTGTCTAAGAGAATCGTCATTTTCGAAAGCTTTGCGATCTTGCTCCCCCTTTGGGAAGAGTAGAACAGAGATTTAAAAAACTAATAGCCAATTTTTAAGCAGAGACAAATATAATTATCATACTGAAATAAGTTTAGAAATCTGTTTGGTAATTAAAGAGTAGGAAGGGTTTTAGACACAATTGGCTAAGAGAATCGTCATTTTCGAAAGATTTGCGATCTTGCTCCCCACTTGGGGAGAGTGGAACAGTGATTTTAAAAACTAATAGCCTATTTTTAAGCAGAGACAAACATAATTATCATACTGAAATAAGTTTAGAAATTTGTTTGGTAATTAAAGGGTAGGAAGGGTTTGAGACACAATTGTCTAAGAGAATCGTCATTTTCGAAAGCTTTGCGATCTTGCTCCACACTTGGGGAGAGTGGAACAGAGATTTGAAAAAATAATAGCCTATTTTTAACCCCTTAACGCTCGAATTAAATTACGGTTTAAAAATTCAAATTGCTTATTGGCACTACTTTTTTGAAAAAGAAATATTCACCTTATTTAATGACAGGTAAAACGATACAAAGATAAAGCCAATTATACTATTTTACAAAACTGGTGTGAATCAAACAATCTGAGTAAAAGACACAGCCCGTGAATATGACGGGAGCGTGAATTAAGGGGTTAAGCAGAGACAAACATAATTATCATACTGAAATAAGTTTAGAAATCTGTTTGGTAATTAAAGAGTAGGAAGGGTTTTAGAACATTTTGTTTTCATCCAAGCAAGCGCTTGCATCTGAATTGTATACGCTATGCCAAATTTCAAGCTTTTGCACTAATAGTTTCAAACAAAACGTAATTTCAAAGAGCTTTTTGCAGAACTCCATTTTCTTGGTGTTACTAGTACAGAAATAAAAAGTGGACTAAGTTGAAGCAGAAACCAGCATTATTTTGCCATTGTCATTTTTGAAATCATTTTACGGTGTCTAGAAGAAAATGGTGTGGGAATCACATATTGCGTATTGCTTGAAAATGTAACCAAAAAAAAAAAACATTTTCTTAGACATTTTCTTTCTTTATCATCGAATTTATTGCTTGAAAGTGTAAACACTAAGCGTTAGTTACAGCGTCTAGAAAATATATGATGCGAAATGCTTCATTAAGAAAAAACTTCCAAGGTATTATTATTATTTTTTTAATTATCAATTTACAACAGAAAACTTTAACAGTTATTTTTAATTTAAGACATCATAGGACGTAGGTGATACCTCATGTTCTATAGTATGGCGCACCCCAAAGCGATATAAGTAAGCGTTCTATCTCAAATGGGAGAGGTAACCGTAAGATTAAAGGCGAGGTCACATCAATCAAGGTCGCACGCCACGTAGCGGACGAGGTTAAACTGCAGGGAAATGCCTAACAGTTTTCTTACTTCACACCACTAAAAATGTAAAGTTTTTTTCACCTTCATTAATAGCTGAAATGTATCTGACAAGGCGAAGAGAATCGTGGTGTTAACCCTAGAACTACCGAAAATTTTACTCAAGTGTTATAAAAATATTGCACATCAGAATTCTTATTTAAAACTATGGAACTTATTTACTTAACTCATTATTGTCTGGTTTACACATTTAGTTTATTTTAAAGAAATTTCTGGTTAGAATAAATATTTCGAATGTACCCATCGGGCCCATTGGACCCGTCTGGTAGACGGAGGGTTAAGTACGTCTGGACGCCCTTCTCGCTACGTCATTTATTTTGCAATAAATGTGGTAAACAAAATACAGCTACATGAGTGACTGAAGGTTTAGAAGATGTACTCAGATGGTAGATGTCCTGTCGTATATGACGTCACACTAAAAGCCCGCGTATGTGGATTATCACCCCATCCTCAAGATGGCGCAATTGTGTTAATTTACGCCCGATTCCAGTATTAAGTTTGTACGCTTACTTATATCGCTTTGGGCGCGTCCCTTTAACCTCTTGAGGGGCAAGCAAAAATGCCTCTAAATATTGAATTCTCACCGGAATAATCGAAAAATTTTATTTTTAAATAAGGAAAAACAATTTTTCAGCGATTCCCCCCTCCCCAAAGTTAAAAGTATAAAATTTAGTTAAAATTTTCTGGTGAGAATCTTGTTTAAATTAGGTGGGATATATTTTATCCCACCGCCCCTCAAGGGGATAAATGAATTTAAAATTTCAGCAGTACACTTCTCTCGAAAACTAACATACCATAACAGATAATAATTATTAATGTCACTGCCATCCCTTGGTCAGACGATGCCAAATATCTTTTGGTCATCCTTGACCGCAGACTAACATGGAGCAAGCTCATTCTTTCTATCAGGGTGAAAGTCGCTGGAGCTTTCAACTCACTTAAATCTCTTCTTAATAGCAAAACCCTTACAGTTCATAATAAACTTATCCTGTACAATTCCTGCATCCTCCCAAGCATAACTTATGCTAGTCGGGTCTGGGGCTTCACCTCCAAGACTTTAATGGATAACTTAAGTCGTCTGCATTACAAGCACCTGCGTACCGTACATAACACCTCTCCTTATTTACGTAATACCACAGTCCGCAAGAATCTCAATACAGAGCTCCCATATGGTCCGTCAACTGAGTACCAAAAAATTGTAACAGAAAATTTTAGGGTAGGGTTGCGCTAGAATTAAATTTCAAAGGTGATTCCGGGCGATTTGTAAGAAAAATCTAAAAAGAAATTTTTTTCTAAAATAAGGTTGATATTCAGTTGGCGGACCATTTGGGAGCCCTGCAATACCATCGCCTAACGTAAGTGCATCAATGATTTTCCTAAAAACTTCTGCAGCAAAATTTATGATCTTCCAAATGAAATGATAGCGGAGCAACTGGATTATGACGCCTTCGAGCTCCACCACGGTAAACGCCCCAGATTTTCCTTTATTATGGACACCCAGTGATCCCTGGGTTCACCACTATAAAATTGCTAAACGTCTATTTTTTTTCTTATATATAGAACCTTTTAATATGTTCTTAGATACAAAAAAAAATCCATTTTATTTTCTGTTTATAAAACTATATAAGAAAAAAATAATAACGTATGGCCATGAATACTGCCTTTCTTGAGAATGTGGCTTTTGCTGCCCCCTTCAACAGTTGTTCCTGCCCAAGCTTGGTAAGAGTAACTCTGAACAGTGCTAACTTTTATCTCTTTTTATCTTTCTCTTTTCTTATAGTAGTTTTACAACTACAGCTATACCATTTATTACGATTTTTTATGATTTAATTTTTAACTTTATTAATCCCTTATTTTTCAAAGTTATTTTTTTCTTTAATTTTCTTAATTTTTCTTTTAAGCACTTTTTAACTACTGTTACACTTATCACAAAGGCTTACACAATATATGATAATTCATTTTCATGATTGGGTGTAAAACTGATATCAGCTAGGAAACCCCTTTATTCTGCTCACCTGTTCAGCACTTCTTCAGCTGGTTATACTTTATGTATAACTATTAAAGTTTTTGTGTAATTAAAAATTTGAATTGTGCAAGATTTTTCACATTGTTATGGCGCTGCTGCCAACATCTTACGCTTTCCTGTACCACAAAAATTTTATAGTAAATTTTACCTTTTAAAATTGCCGTAATCTGCCAATTAAATAAAGCAAAAATTTCTATTAATTTTTTGTGGTACAAAAAAAGCGGAAGACTTGGCAGCTGTTGTTATGGTATACGAGATACGAAGGTATACGAGGTGTATGAAATAAATGAAAAAAAAAATTGTTATATATGATGTTTTTATCTAATGTGTTTCCTAGCGTATCATTTTTTTAGCACTATCAGCATGCTTGCTTGATTTCTTAATAATTAATGAGACATACATTAACATAATTGTTCTAATTAACGTAATTAGAGATAATGTAAATAAATTCTTATAACTATATAACAATTCAATTTATACTTGAATTATTTTAATTTATTAATGAGAAATGCATAACATAATTAATGGGTTGGCTGCACATATCTGTTAATCACATACTTATCTTTTGTACCTTTTAAATGAACATTTTCTGTTCTCTGGTTATGCTTAATTTGGATAATAATTGCCGCAGCTGTTCACGTATTTAAAGAATCTTTTTGTGCATAATTATTTCAATGTTTCATAATACCTTTATAGTAGAATGCATTGTGTGACATTTTGTAAAACACAATGCGCGAGACAGAAAATAAGTACTCAGAGTAATAGAATTTTGTACGTAAACAAAAGTGAAACTTGCCTAAATTTGCATATCAAAAAGAAAAAGTTTATAGAAAGATGGTTTTCGAAAAAGATTAGCTTTAACCCTAAAATACGTGAATTTTTCTTTTAGAATTGTGTTTTTTTATACTTAAATTTAGGTTTTGACACTAGAATTTTTAAGATAGATTTTTAACTTTATTTAAAAGCATATTTATGTGAGTTTTACAGGATTAATATGTGTATATAAATATAATGTTTGCGAAGAATTAGATTTATTTATTAAAAGTTGAATAAAAAGTGTTGCAAATTTGATACACCATGCCTTTAACCCTCTCGCTGCGCAATCCGAGAAATACTCGGGCATGCATTTTCCGTTTATTAATACTACTTGGTTATTCCCATCAGTTATTTTTTAGCGAAAACTTTGTCCAAATTAATCAGGATACTTCCCCCGATTACGATAGTCAAAAATTTCCGCTTTAAAGAACCGGTGATAAAAGATTAAAAATTCTGTAAAATACACCCATCGCGAAAAATTACTTACGCAGAGAGAGTGTTAAGAGTTTAATTATATTCAGTAATCGTTTATATATACCAGAATTTTTTAACAGAATTTTTCAACTTATTTAAAAGCAGAAAAATATTAGAAAATGTATGTGTGAATACGGGAATACGAATTCTTTGATTGAAATAATAAACAGAAATTCCTTAATCAATATCTTGATTATTTTTCATGTATTTTAATTTTTGTAACTGCGCCGATAAAATAAAGGAAGCTGCGGTATATGGATGACGTTAACATGTTTAAACTACAGCATTAGCACCTAAACTGGAGAAGCCGCATTATAGAGCGATTTCTTATAAAATGTATTAATGTGTGAGGCTCAGGTTAAGCTTATTCTTTTCAAGATCTCGCAATTTTTTGAGGTATGAGAAGCTGAATGCGAAAAGTTCTTTTTCAATTCGTGTAAACGCAAAACATTCTTTGGCAACATTCTCATTCAAAATGCAATAATTCTTGACACGCACTATGTATTGCTAGACGTAGACACCGTAATAATGTTGGAGAAAATGATAAGAAATTAACATATGAGCTGATTGTAATGTATTGTACCTGAATTGATACACTTAGACTTGTAATTACCTATATGCCCCTTCACTGATTGAATTGTTATTAGCAAAAACAGCAGTATCCTGATTTTAGTATTATGAAGGAGAATATCAACCATTTTTCTTTGAAATATTTTTTAACCACTTGCTCTTTGTTGTCGCCGCTGCGGCGACATCATCTTTGTTTGCAAAATTTGCTTTTGGCTCCAGTAATAAAGAAAAATAAAATTTGTCTTATTTAATCAGAGCTTTTTTGAAATTATGTACTAGAAGGAAACTTCTTTTTAAAAAGTGGTGCCGGATGAATAAAATTTGTGCAAGAGTCACCGGAGTCCAAAGGGATAAACGTTTGTACTTCTTTTGAAAGACTGCGTGGAGATATTTTTTTAATGTTTCAAATCTATATTTTAACTTTTCTCGAGATACAAAATGACTGTCTGTTTTACTTCATTCGCTATTTTAAGGGTAAAGCATTAACTTTGAATAATCACTTCAGCTTGTTTTAATTCACTTAATTAAAAATACTTTAATATACCCTTTTTATTTTACCATTACGTTAATATACCCTTTTAACGTGTATCAATTTTTATCATTTATTTTGCTGGAAAGTATTTTACATAACATCAGAAAAAGAAACTGCTTCAAACAATAATAATAATAATGTAATTTTTTAACTAAAGATGCTTTTAAAAGGACCCTTTTTTAAGATTGCAGATTCTTTCTTTCTTAATAATTAATGAATCGTAAATGAAAGAAGTGGAAAATATAATGCAAATCATTGATTGTGAAATGAAAAAAATAGAATTCGAGATATTCCCTAAATATCTGAAAACGCTAATTAGTGATACGTAACAGTTTAATATGTTGGGTGCTTAAATGCATGCATACATCATTAAGAAACAGTAAAAAAGTACTTAATGTTGAATAAAAGGGCATTATTGTTGCATTTTTCATTTCTGTTTTTCCTTGCTGATGCAGCATTATTCACAGTTTTCAAGAAATTTAATTGTATTTCATAAAAAAAAATATTAACAAATAAAAACGCTTACAATATTTTTAATGATAATAGATTTTATGAAAAACTATTAATCTTGTCCGTAGAAAAATAAATTAATATGTTTTTAACTATGTATGTTCTAACTTTTTATTTTTTTAAGCATTTCTGCAGTATCTTGAACATTTATACTACTATTTAAAAACATAAATATTGGGCTTATTTTATTGCAATTTTATGAATTGAAACATTCTCTTTGAATAAAGTGGTACTAAATCTGGAAGTATCGTACAAAAACAGAAAAAAAAAACCGCCAATAAAAGCAGTCATTTTTGTGTATCAGTGTTGCCAGATTGGGGACTTTTCAATCGCCAGATTATTGATGGTCACCGCTTTTTTTAAATAGAAATAATCGGCCTATTTAAAAATAGATTAAAAGTTCTGAAGAATAAGGCGTATTATACTATTTTAAAAAGTGGTGACAGTCAAATAATCTGAATTAAACAAGTCTCCAATCTGGCAACACTGGAATGCATAAACCTGCTGCTATGTTTATGGGTTATACTCACCAGTGTGTCTTTAGAGCAGAACTTTCACAGGAGACTATTTTTTAATTATATTTCGCGCTATTTTTTCAAAACAGAAATATTTTACATATTCTTTGACAGTGCTGAACAGTGAAGCAGCGGTTAAGGAGTTGCCTAGTTATAAACTCTTTGACACGTTTGCAAGAAAAATATGTTATAAAATGTATCTTCCAAAAATTGTCGTGTCAGTAGAATATTAAAATAGTTGCTTGTGGCAGCCCCGTTAGAGTCATGAAGAATATTTAAAAATAAATTAAGGCTATTTAGGTATGCTATATTATATTCGATATAGAGAGGTGCTTTTAGATACAACTTACTATGCTTACACCTACAATTGGTGGTGATGGCTCTTGGGATATACGATATTAAAAATGAGGAGATTACACTTTTTTGGTTTCAAAAGTGTATTTTTTATTGCACATATGAATCGATGAAATGCGTACAATATGTGTTTGAAAATATTTACGAAATTACATCATTTTGAATGTGACTCTGCCTGTGCAAAGTTTTCATTCAGTAAAATTTTTAACACTTTTGTTTTTACACGCATTACGGAGCGAACCTATGAACCGATTATAAAAAGAGTATTCGTTTTTGAAATTTAATCATATTGGGTGGGCCATAAACCTGTGTTTAACCCCTTGCGGTGATGCCGTCATAATTTTAATCCCTATTTGCCACATTGGCATCCGAATTTTTAATGAAAATTTCACTTTTATGAAGTACGCGAGAATATACTTTTACTTGTTTAGAAATAAATTTTCTTGTAAATATTGGTGTAAGTCAATTATTTCAACATTTTGCCAATACAAGTACCTTGAAACTGAAACGGTTACTCTTAAAAACATAGATGAATATATTTTTCAAGACTTCAAAATGCACAAATAAAGGCAAGAAATGCATAGACTAATTTGCAAACAAACGCCATTTTGTCTTCTGTGGGTGGACTTAACCCTCTCGTTGCGTAATTGTTTTATCAAAATAGCTTCAAAAATTGCGTACATAATTTCTCAGCGACGAGCGTCATTTAAGAATTTTTATTCTTTTGCCACCAGTTTTTCATAACAAAAATTTTCGTCTAATTTAATCGGAAAAATGCTCCGATTAGATAAGGCAAAATTTACAATACACAGTAACTGGTGGGAATAATCAATGCGGGTTAATTAGAAGGAGAAAATGAATCCACGATGAAATCTCAGGCTGCGAAAATTTTGCTACTTTTACGTTTCCGTGAAACTGTCGGGTTGCGCAGCTAGAGGGTTAATGAAAAGAGGCTCTCAAAATCGCAAATTTAATTACTTATCTTAACTTGTATAGTTTTCGTGTTTCATATTATTCTGTGAGGCACAATCCAGCAACGACCATAAACGTGCACGTTGCACACACGTATTTTATGTTTACGTTTCCACTACCAGTTTATGGGTCAATATCTGAAAATTGGACAATTTGCGTCCACTGCCAATAATATTTTATTAATTATACTAAAACCAAAAACTGAAAAATGTAATATAGTGTAGGATTTGTTATAACAATTACCAATGATAAATGGCTATATAATGTATAAATAATTAATTTTAAGATTTAAACAAACGAAATCATCATTTCAGTCTCTGTTCCCTGATACAAACATCCAATATTAAATGTATGAAGTGACAATTTCTATAAATATTAATTAGTATATTATAAATATACTTTTTCTATTATATATTTATACATATATTTATACAGTGTGGGGAAATATAATTATCCTTTGTTAGTATCGATTGTATAGTAAAATATTGTAGCAAACATATTTGTCCCTGAGGTTGACCATCCTCTCAGTCCCTCTAAACACAAATTTAGGTTAACAGATACTAGATGGCGCTGGAAGAATTATTTCCATTGCAACAACAATTAAAGTTCAATTAGCCATCATGGATGAAGGTAAGTTGTTCTTCTCTATGTTTCATATTTAGAAATATTTAGTTTTTGTTCTGAATAGGGATGAATATATTTTTATAGCATCATTCATGTCCCCATATTTAACTTTATATATATATATATATATATATATATATATATATATATATATATATATATATATAAAACATTTTCAACTTTATTTGTGTAACATGCAAATGTCACATGGTATATTAAATAATTTAAATGTGTTCAAAATGATTCAACAAAATAGCTAGGGGACTGTCTGATATTGAACTATGTGATTAAATTTTTATTTTAAATACCTCCTTTAGGCTGGGGGACGTGGGAAGTTTTTCCATCATCAGAGCTCTAGGGTATTCATTTCAACACGCAAATACAAGAAATGACGTCTCAAAGTTATTCTAAAATTACTATAATTGCAAAAATTTCAACATATTTTAAGCAGTTAGATTGTTTAGACAAATTCTAAGACTATTAAAATATTTTAAAAATTATTAAATGAGAAAATTCAAAATTTTAAAATCATAATATAAAAATACAAACTAATCAAAAATATACCAAATTTATAGATGAAACAGACGTTAAAAATATTTAATTTTTGTTTAGAAATATCTAAAGCATAATAAACTCGTCAATCTGCTGAATTAAACACAAATTTAAATTCCTTGGAATTAAATTATAAGCATTTAAATTTGGGTTCTGAATCACTATCTAGTATGTAATTTGAAGTGCTGCCACCTAGTGACAAATCACATTTTTATAGTCCTTGGAGCTCTGGTGGTAGAAAATTCTACCTTTACTTATTTCTATCCCCTGTAATTATTTAAATTTTCAGTTTAGTAATTTGCATGTAATTATTATTAAATGTTTGATGTATCCAAGAAGAAAAAAAGTTATCTCCTTTGAAAAATATTTCTTTATAATTCTTGAAAAATACAAAATTTCTAAACCAATTAGAGTGTTTTTAATCTAGCATTAAAAACCAACTAGATATTGGCAGAGAGTAGTGCTGCCATCTAGATTTAACGAAGACAAATAAAATCTGCAAAATTCAGTTTTTGTTTTTAAAATAGAGTCATTTTGAAGGAAATTAAAAGATTTTGATTTTATGTGGGTGAAAATTCACCCGGCAGAGCTCAAAGGGTTTTAATGCAGTTTTGAATAAAGCGGAGGAGGCATATACTATACTGTCTACATGTTGCGAGTGAAGTAATTGAGGCGCTTGTCACAAGATGACAACTGATTTTATTAATCGGATAAACAGTTCGTTTTTACCGCCGCCGGGGTAACTTCCCACCCATAAATTTAAATAGAAAATTACGTCTTATTTAAATGCCTTATTCACGGAATTTTTTTTCCTAACGAATGTAGTCAAAATTTCTATTTTGTCTTACTAGTGCCAGATTGCTAAAGTATTATGATCGTTTTCACTGACACTCACAGGAGGTTGTCTAGGTTGCCACATTATGGTGGGAACGCAGGGCTTGGCTACCGCCAAAGTAAACGTCCACCAATAAAAATGAATATCTGTTTCTTCCTTTATTTATGACTGACATTTTGCATTAATAAAGCGTTTAAAAAAGGAGAAATTTTGTATTCAAATTTACTGGTGGACGTTTCCCCCAATGGTAATCAACTTCTGCGAAAGCATTTACAGTTGAAGCTTCGCTATTTTAACCCTCTGTCTACCAGAAGGGTCCAATGGACCCGACATGTACATTCAAAATATTTCTTCAAAACAAACTAAATGTATAAATCAGACAATAATAAGTTAAATAAACAAATTAAATAGTTTTAAGTAAAAATTCTGGTGTAGAATGTTTTTATAAAACTTGAGTAAAATTTCCGGTAGTTGTAGGGTTAAGGATATGTCAATTTCTCTTTATCAAGAGGACTGTGGATCTTTATTTAACCCTTTCAGGGGCAAGGTAATTGTAATTGTAAACTGTTGAAATAATTGAGTAACACCAGTATTTACAAGAAAATTTATTTGTAAGCAAGTAAAGGCATATTTTCGCTTATTTAATAAAAGTTAAGTTTTCATTCAAAAGATATGGTGCCAATTGGCAATTAGGGATTAAAATTATGTGATGACGTGTGATTCACCACCGCCACTCGAAGGGTTAAGCAAAAATCGACTCAAACATAGAAATTTAATTTTGAGCGTATTTTTATTTTCTAAATTGTTCTGAGCCATTTGCAGAAAACCGTATGCAGATGCGATTATTTTTCACATTTTTACAAGTGTTTGAATTTTGTATTAAAACAATTTTTCGGCACTTTCAAACATTCATTAAAACAATTTTTCGGCAAAATTTTGATGAAAATCTATATCGAATTCAGAAAAAATCTCTAAAAAATTAACTATTCAGCTGATTAACCCCTTAACCCTTTCGGGACGGGAGCCTTTTACGAAATTTTTAATCTTTTGTCACCGTTTTTTAAAAACAGGAATTTGTGTTTTTTTGAATCGACCAAATGCGCTGATTAAATAAGGCAAATTTTACAGTAAAATTTTACTGGTGAGGAAAAACAAGGATTCTGAGCACTTCATGCGGCTCGTCCCCAAGGGGTTAACGCTCGAATTAAATTACGGTTTAAAAATTCAAATTGCTTATTGGCACTAGTTTATGAAAAAGAGATATGCACCTTATTTAATGACAGGAAAAACGATGCTGAAATATGGCCCATTTCACTATTTTTTAAAACTGGTGGGAATCAAACAATTTGAGTAAATGACACAGCCCGGCAATAGGACGGGAGCGAGAATTAACGGGTTAAAAAATCGAAGGACGTATTTGTTTATAATTGAGTTTTAAATGACTAAATTGCAAAGTCGAGGAAATATCTAAAAAATTATGGCTCATGGGGTATTTTAAAATTTCGTTTAAACATTTAATTTTTTTTAAATAATAAAATTATAACTAGATTGGAAATTTCTTTTACCTTCTTTTTTGTATACTTACAATGAAATGTATACTTCCACAAAATTTCATATCGCATGGATATAAAAAAAAATAATAATAACGTCCACCATCCCCTTCATAGTTCCGCACGCAGCTGAAAGGTACATTTTCGATTTCTTTTTCTTTTAAATAAAAAGTTCTTGTTGAAACATGTTTATTTGATAACGATCACTTTTGACTCTTGTCCCCAAGCTCTCATCAACGAATGTTTTAAATTAAATTATCATTAACCAAATCTTCATAATTGCATAAATATAAAATATATATGTACTTTGCTAATCAAAGAAGTTTTGCGTTCGTAGCTCCATTGATTAACAACATAATCTTTTTGGCAATAATACCTCGATAGCTTAAAGAAATGGCGTTAAAATCTGTAAATATGAATGCTTTCGTCTATCCTTTCTAGGTGCTAAAGCTAAGCGTAATTAAATGAAACATCCTGTAAGATACTTTACTTAGTAATTTCTTGGAAAGTAATTTAGAAGTTGTTAGATAAGCAATTAGCTTAAAATAATTAACGGAAGACCCCTTAATTAAGTTAAGATTATACAGAGAATGAGGATATTCTTCGGAAATTTAACATAATTTTAACGTAATTCGGAATTTTAACATAAATCGGAAACATAATCGGAACGTACATATAATCATACATATAATCATATAATCCTAATTAACATAAATCGGATAACATCGGAATTTTAACATAAATTTTTAATGCAAATAAAATTCATATTTGTCTGATTAACAAATTTTAAAAGTGAATGATTGGAGTTTATTTTATAGATTCTTTAATTTCCGTGTGTAAAATTTAAATAGAATTTCAAAGTCAGCTTATAAGCATTTTTACTACAAATTATTATTTTCATGGAAATAATTATGAGCATATACATTAAAAAGTGTCATTAGTGGTAACTTTTAACGTATGGATTTAAATACATGATTTTATTTTTATAATTGGATTCGCGCCACTATATTAAAAAACATATATTTTAGTAGATTTTTCTTGCACATGTTGACAAATCTGAAGTAAAAGTGTCTCTTAAAAAAAAAAAAAAAAAAAAAAGTGGTGCAAATAAATTTGATTAAGGGAGTCAATGAATGCCGTTTGTATTGCATTGATTCGTTAAGCATTAGTTTTGAAAGTGCTAACAACAGTAGAAATTCACTGTATACGTTCTAGAAAAGAAGTTAACAAAACTATATTACTCATTTGGGTAACACATTCTGTTACTTTCTCTGTATATTCTACGTTAACTCCTCGTTACTTACTGATTTACCTTTATTTTTAAAGGTATTGCCAAGCGCGTAAAATTTATTCGTGGAATATTTGTGTGACAGCCGAACAGTTATCTTCATTTTGAAATAATGTAGTGGACATTGTGATAAAATAAATAAATAAAAGCTTCTTCAATAGGTAAAAAGCAATCATTGTACCAAGATCCCATATACATAGATATTATTGTAAAATATGTAATCTTAAAAGAATGACAACCGCATCATTTATTCTGTGTTATATAGCAGTACAGATTGTTAGTTTGACGAATTTTGAATACCACTATTTCTGAATAATAATCTTTGCTTTATTCATACTTTAAATTATTAAATATGTAAGAGGAATATTACTTTTCGAAAATATTGGTATAAAAAATTTGCTGATCACAATTTCTTTCTCTAAAAAAAAAAAAAAAAATCATTTACAAATGAGTAAGATGTGTTTTCATAGTATACGCTTTTCCTATTTTATCAAATATTCTAAAATATAGGCAAATTATTTCCCTAAAAAGAAGGCAACGTTGTATTGCGCGCATATACGCATTGGATACTGCTTCTTTATTTAAAATTTGTTTTAACAATAAGTATAATATTCATAAAAACACGTGATAGCACAGTAGACTGGAGTTTTCACTTATGAAATCGGTAAATTATATCCCTTAGAAGAAGGCAATGTTGCATTGGTTAATATACACATAGGTTACAGGTTTATTTATTTAAAATTTGTTTTAAAAATAAATATAATATTCATCAAAATGCATGGCGTAATTTTTCTTAAAAAGGCTATTTCGATGAGTGATTATAGTGTAAGTAATGTGATACGATTTTTGGCTACCAGCAGTTTAGAACGAAAGAGTGTGTCGTATTTTATCGGAAATAACTCATTAATTGAAAAAGGCGAAGCAAACTTTTCAAAAGTAACGGGGGCCAACAAGCATATCAGCTATGTGACTTACATTACGAAAACCGATGGAACTAGCCAATACTAATAATAGCGTAGGTTTTCTCATATGAAATCAAATTAATGTGATTTTATTTTTAAAAAAAATCAGAATGCGACTAAACCCTTAATTAAGAGCATCATTACTGTGGGATTCATGTAAAAAAAAAATATATATAGCACATGGTGCCATTTGTCTATCTACGGAGCCCCACTCTTTGTTTTCTCTAACCCCCCCCCGCCCCCAATACTAAAAAAAATATCATTTTCAGTTGACAAGTATGCATTAACAATTAGGCTTCAAAAATTCCAAGCAATCCCAATTAGATCGGGCAGCGGTGGCCAAGCTGGTAGAACAATGTACTCGTAGCCGTTGGTCACAGGACCCAGGCTAACTGCCCTCTAAATTTCCGTCATGTACGCTAATGGCGCCTGGTGCATGTAAAATCCGTCGTGGGTGCAAAGTCCTCCAAGTTACCTGTGAATTATACCTCTGGAGGTGCCTTGCCAGGTGAAGGTCTCGTCATCTGATCAAGGTTCTAAATTACGAGATCAACTTGAGTAGCAATGTGCAGGTGCCAATCAACAGGATATAACGTTAAGTAACCGGTAAAACAAAGTAAACACAAACGAGCAGTAGGCACTGCAGATAGGATGACGATCGAGGCATTGATGTCAGGTTTATTACCGTCTCCCTTTGCAGCGATTCGTCTGCCTTGCATTTCGGCCCAAAATTATCCCTTCAGCGGTAAATCTTAGCTTTTCGGCCATTTCAATTTTTAATTTCCCTCAAAATTGCCCCCTTCTACAGCTAAGAAGTTTACCGCCTTTTAGGCATCAAAAATAATCCAGCCCTTTTCCAACTGGCATGGCAAGTACGTGCTGTGCGGCAACAATCATAGTTTTGCAAAGTGCAATAAACAACCTACACTCTTCAACTTGGCTTAGTATAGTCGTCCCGGGTGCTTGCTGGTGTGGTCCGCCGCCTGCGGCGATCTGGCGTATGTACTCACAATGCATCGCCCTGCTTTCCAGGCAATTACAAACCCGTTCAGCTGGGTTAACTCTGGTAGGTAGGAGCCTGGTCAGTAGTCTCCGATTAAGCTAGATTTAAATTGATAAAGTTTGCGATTTAATAATCCTTCACATTGTATTTCTGAAAACACTTCAAAAATAAATTGTCGTAATTTCCGGCGTATAATCCGCAGATCAAATAATTCTGATTTGACCCAGAAATTTTATTTAGTAATTGAAGACAAATATTTACCGTGATCTGATAAGTTACAGCTTATTTGAAAAATGTTTCTGGGTCGAAAAATGATTGTTTGATCCGCATATTATACGCCGGAAATCACGGTAGAAGAATTTCTAAGAATGAGATTTTATTGGATCTTACTCAGTGTTGCCAGATTGGATACATTTTTAATTCAGATTATTTGACTGTCACCACTTTTTTAAAATAGAATAATTCGCCTTACTTTTCAGAATTTTTAATCCATTTTTCAATAGGCTGAATAATTCTATTTCAAAAAAGCGGTGACAATCAACAAACTGGGGACAAAAAAGCCCCCAGTATGGCAACACTCATCTTACTTTATAATAAACCAGCAAACAGCGCTTGATTACCAATGTGCAGACTTCTACTAGTAAAATTTTAAAAAAAGATCCCTTACTCATGACTGTAATTTTGCATAATTACTATCAAACTTTACTCTTGAAAGTTTGCCCCGTTGGTAATTAGGACTGCGAATAAAACAAGTGCCTTATCATTCGGGGTTGTTAACACTTAACGTATGGTAACTGTTGTATATACATACCAGGGAATTTTCTGTTGAATAATATTGATATATATAACCCTCTCGCTGCGCAACCCGAGATTTTCTCGGGGATGCATTATTTCCGCCTAATTAATCCTCTTGATTATGCTCACCAGTTATTTTTTTTATTTTAAATTTTGCCTTAATTTAATCATAGCATTTTCCAGATTAAATTAGACAAAAAATGTTTGTTTTGAAAAACCGATTACAAAGGTGTTAAATACGTAATTTGTGAAGCTGTTTTGATAAAACAATTACGCAGCGAGACGTTGCCGTCGAAATACTCAAGGCCTGAGGACACGAGTTGTGACGTCATCACTAATCGACCGACTTCTTACTAGTGTTGGAATTGACACCGGAAAATTTTGAATAGCAATTTTCTTTTATTTTATTTTTGGAATGTCTATTATCTTACAAAACAGGGATAACTATTTAAACTTACAGGTGAGAATTTGGAATCCTCCAATAAAAAATCCGAAAGATGCGTTAAAACTGTGGCATTCCGCATCTGGCTGAATTTTTACTTAAGGATTCCGAATTCTCACCGGTAAGTTTAAATAGTTAGTTTTGTTTTATACAATGAAAGATAATCCACAAATAAAGTAAAAGAAAATTGCTATTCAAAATTTTCGGGTGTGAATTCCAACACTAGTGTGAAGTCGGTCGATTAGTGATGATGTCACAACTTGTGTCCTCTGGCCTTGAGTATTTTGATGGCAACGAGCGAGATGGTTAATCCTCTAATGCTCATGGTGGCATATATGCTGTAGTTCGTCTCAAAAATTTATGCACTCTTCAAATATGGTTAAAAATTATTGAAGAATATAATATATGAAGCCAATTTAAAATAAATACTCGATATTTAATCAAAATCAAATAACATAAACAGTTTTTGTTGGTTAAAATAAAAATTACATTAATTTTTATTTAATTTACTTTTTTCTGGAAGAAACACTGTCTCAAATGTTTAAGCACTTCATGCATTTTTTTTAAAGAAACACTGGATTGGATGTGTGTAATGAGGTTGTATGAAGTGATTTTCCAATTTTATAAAAATATAAAAGTGAAAAAAATATTTCCACTCGTTTTAAAAATGCCGAAGGGTAAAGAATTCACAAAAGGTGATATTTAAAATTTTTTGAATTGAAACCACAAAATAAAACTGTTTATCAAATTTCAAAAACTTTAAATTGATTAAAGCAATTGCTTTAATCAATGTATCTCTTTTAAGTACTCTCTAGAAATGATAATTGCAACCGGAAACCAAGATGTGGACAACCACGTATGACGTTTGTTGAGACGGATTGGAGAACACGGCGATTCCTGTTTCAGGGTGTCTACAGATCAGGGAAAATCACTGTGAAATAAAATAGAATGTATCAATATTTACTTATAGAAAATTCTTCTTATTTATTCGCGTGATTACAGAAGATGAATTTCTCTATATGAAACTACTGGGGTCTTTTTCCCTGATCTGTAGCCACATGCCCATACAACAAATTAAAAATAATTTCGTTGTACAGGTTTTCAAAGAGATTGTACATAGAGGTAATAAAGAATGTAACTGCATCATACTAAAGAAAATCGCTTACAAATCATATCTTAACCCTTTGTACTCCATTGTCACCACTGCGGCGACATTATGTTTCTTAGCAAAATTTGTTTTGGGCACCAGTAATAAATAAAAATAAAATTTGCCTTATTTAAACAGAACATTTTCCAAATTGTGTACTTCAAGGAAACTTCTCTTAAAAAAGGTGGTGCCGACCGAATAAAATTTGTGTAAGAGACTCCGGAGTCGAAAGAGTTAAACTACACCACTAACGAGCAATAATGAACTGGGCTAAAAACACATGTCCAGCGGGAATCAAGTGTGTTACTGTTTTATTCAGCGATGGTAAAAACTGAAACTTAGATTGCCCTGATTGGTGGAACATGTATTGACATGATCTCCGAAAGGAACCAAGAAGCTTTTTCAGCAGTTAGCAAGGCAGTAATCTTGTTATTGTTTGGGGAGTATTCAGTTTCAACAGATGCCCTCTCTGGATTTTCTAAACTGAAGATAAAATTCCAAAAATATCAAGAGATGCTTAACCAACATTTCCTTCAATTCGGTGACAATTTGGGGCACCCTGAATGGATCTTTGAACAATTTAATGCCTGGATGTACATTTATGTATTACATAACTGTGAATTTCGCAGATTTTTTTTTTCTTTTTTAATTCTTGACTCGCCAGATTTAAGTCCTTGTATAAACCTGATTGGCAATGTCTATGGCATTTTAAACCGTCATGTTTACAGCAATGGAAAACAGTATGATTCTCTTGAAGAATTCAAAGTGGCTATAGAGAAAGCAGGGTACACTTTGCCACCAGAAACTTTAGAAAAACTAATAATTTCGATATGCCCGCATTTATTTGAACTAATTCAAAATCATGGAAGAATAATTTGTCCGTAACAGTTTTGTAAAAAGGATAAATGTAGTTAGATGTTTTTGCCATTGTGCATAAAATCTTCAAACAATTTTGTTTAAAAAAATTTTAAATTATATTTTTTAGAAATATGTAATTTAAATTTTTCTACTTTTGATATCAGATATATAAATGAAGTTGCGAAATACACATAAAAAAATGCTATTTATTTTAACTTTTTATTATTTTTTAAAAATCAACATTTTATGCTTGTGCTTAAACTTTTGAGAACTATACCGCCAGTGTTTCCAATTTAGTGGCTTTTTTGATTCAGATTCTAAATTCACACCAAAAAATCACTATATTAATATTTGCTTTATATAAAGAAATGAAACAATGGAACAATAAAGCTGGTGTATGGATTCCCTAGTTGCTTGGCAACTTTACATCCAGGCTAAGAGTAAATCGTGTTACAATGCAATGGGAACTTTAGAAAAAAGAGCGTTTAAATGCGGCTAGTAGCCACAAAAAATAGAGAGTAAAAGCTAAAAAGATAGACAATTTTTAAAAGAAAAAATTTTTAGTATAACTAGTAGGAAAAAAAATGTTCCATATGATCCACATATATGTCCAGGACAGGCGAAAAAGCTACCAAAGGAAGCTCCATAAAAAAAAGACTCAATTTAGAGACCATGCATTTAATATAGCTTGTTAAGTAAAAAAGTTTAACACAGTGAAGAGAAGAAACAAAACTAAATATATACATAATTACAAGAGAATTTAAATTACTGTAAGTAAAAAAGAATAAAAATGTAAAAAAAAGCTACAGTGAGGAGAGTTCAAAATAAATAAACAGTTAAATGCAAAAGCCGAGGGGATCAAACGACAGCAAGAGGACGGCGTCCACCCAGTCTAGTAATTTGAGGTGAATAAAACATGAGAATGAAAGAAATAAGAGTAATATCATGAGAAGAGCATAAAATACAAGAATAGAAGGGGTTTTTTTATTATTAATTTTTAAACAAACAACACAAACAAAAAGAAGGAAAAAAGTTTAGCAAATGAAGAGCTTAATCTTCGTTAATGTTGATATGACTTGCAAGTTTATCAAATTCAGTTAATATAACCATCAATTTTTGCATCAGATTATCAAGTTTCTTAGTCTGAGTTGAGATGTTCTTTATACATTTTAGGAATTTAGTGATCTGAAAGATTTGTTTAACTTCGTTGAAAGTATTAAGAATGTCTTTAATATCATTGGTGTAATTAGTAGGAGCATTAGAATTTTCAATAGTAGGGGAGGAATGGGTGTTTGTGGTAGTACTATCATTGTTATCAGAGTTTAATTCTACATTACTAGTTGAGGGTTCAGAGTCTTTAGTATTTTTGGTATAATTATAATTCTTAAATATATCCGCTAAGATTTGGGTTTCTTGGGATAGATTGCTGACGCTATTACTTGTTTTACGGTTTTGTTTATTTTCTAGTCTATAGGGATTTTTTGGACAACCGCGAAAATTCGCTGGGTGCCCGAGTCCAAAATTGGCACAAGTGGGTTTAATACGCCCCTTGTGGTGACAATCTGTACTTAAATGTAGATCTCCGCATTTTACACATTTAGCATCGAAGCCACACACTTCTGATGCATGACCGTAACCTTGACATTTGTAACACTGTTTTACACGATTTTTGCTAGTAAAAGCTTCAATCTTAACAGAAATATAATGTATATTGTTAATTTGGTAAATTTCTTCAAAGCGGCTGTTCAAATATTACGTAAGCATGTTTTTGACAATTTTTGCCCCTCCCCCTCCCCCCTTGTCAGCAAAAATAAGCAAATCGTAAACCCCCCCTTAATAATTACGTAAGAAAATTGCAACCCCCCCCCCCCACACACACACACACACACACACTTAAAAAAAATTAGGATACAATGTAAATAAAAAAAAAAACTCTACTCGACTTAAAAAAATAATAATAAATGCTTGTTTTATTTCCTTACAATTCTAATTAAGAAAATTTCTTAGATCACAATTTTGGAAGAACTTAACCATTTGAAAAATTTAAATTTGAACATGCCCATATCTATTCCGATGCTGACCACGGCTGCTCAAGCCATTTTTCCATATCTGTTATGACGTTGGTTTCCAGTTTTACTTGATTATCTTCATCGCTTTCTTTTCGGATGCAATCTTGATCAACTTCATCTTCCTTGATACACTCGACATCTTCTGTATCTTTCACGAATTTTACGAAGCACATAAGTTCATTTGCTCGACGAGCAGCAATTTTCAATGGTCGTATAAGGCAGGCCTTCTCGCTTTTTTCACTTTGCTGAATTTTTTTGTGTCTGTTTGCTGACTTCTGAGATGCATGATATTGGCCACAAGTTCTTGGGGATAATTGCAATTTTATGGAAGGGCAAAAGTAATCATACAGCATCTTTAAAAGTCCCTTTGCTGTAATATTGAGATTTAAGGCCAGACGGAGACTTAAATCTATAAATTCCCCATCCTCACTTGTAATGATGTCATTTGACGATTGTATCATTTTAATTGGAGGAGGAATGAATCGTCCTTTTAATATACGAAATAATCCACTACGTGCAGGAGAGCAACAATTCTTTCTTCGCATTTTATAATTTGCAGCAAGTATGGATTTTCTTGTAAGTGCTTCGAATACCAATCCAAGTCATAACCAAGAGAGTCTGGCTCGCCTGAATCAACATATGTGGCAGTAACAGGATAACCGTCAATGTTTAATGAGTTCCAGATATCTGCGAGAGTTTTACCAGCATATGCAAAGTTATTTTGCTCTATTTTTTCATCAATAGTGCTACCGTTCTCATCGAGTTGGGAACCATAATGGTCATAAGGGTGTGTAGTATTACTAATGTGCCGTTAATTTGAAGGTATAATTAAATTTGAAGTTCTTTTTAGTAACATGCGTTGTGTAATATTTGCAATAAAACCCTCCGTTCTTTGAGGTCAGTAATTGTAAAAAAATAGAAAAAGGAAACTTCTTACTTGGATCGTGTCGTCTGTAAAATAAATGAAGAGGAGACTTGATAACGATATAAATTAAATGTTTATTTCATCTTTTTAGAAGAGAAGAAAAGGCTTCCCGTTGGTCACCGTTCATAAATTAATTCTTGCCAATAAAAGCATCTACTCCACTTGAAGATAGATATTTCTTTTAAAAATTAAAGTGCAGCATAAATCAAATTTAGTATTGATGAGAAACGTAATTAAAATCTTTTCCACGGTATCAAGAAATAATTTAACAGGAGTTGTTAAAATCGTAGACATCGTTTTCGAAAAACTTTTTATAAGATTCCACATCCATCGGCGTCGGCAGACAGACCGGAGCCGAAGCTCGCGGCCCGCGATCTTTAAAACAAGAACTAAATCATAACAGATCACCAACAAAACAGATTCTGATTTAAAATTAACGGAATTTTTAATTTATAGTAAGTAAACGGGGACTTCAAAAGTTACTGAAAGAAAAGATTTAAATCTATTAGAGAATTTAAAATATTAGCTAATATCTTAATAAACAAATCCGAAAGAAAACATTTAAAAAGCTTTATTTTTATTTGTTGTACGCTCGGCGATTAGACACACCTCCAAAAGATAGACACCCATTCAATGCATATGCCGTGAGAGACTTGTTCCGATGACGTCATCACAATCGTACAAAACTCAAAGGAGAAGCACCCCATGCCAGGCGCAGCCGAACGTCAGCGAACTTGCCGATGTGCGGTGAAGCGGCGAATTTGCCGAAGTACGAACTTAAACAAAATCGCTGCGCAAAAATAAATATGGATTTAAGCTTAAAGAACATCGATGTATAAGGCCAAAAGATATAAAACAGTAACATAATTTAAACACTGTGAGATTTCATCTCACATTCGTGCCATTCGCCTTTCTACTCAGTTATATGCACTTCTTCCAGGAGCATTGTACGCAATGAAATTTCCATCCAAATCATTCTTTTTGAAATGGTTAATAGCAAACGATATAACTTTCTGGAGCTCCATCAACCGTAACTATGATTACAGGTTTGATGAAACCCTCTTCTGTTTTCACTAATTTTTCAAAGCCTTTGAGTATTAATAGAGTTTCAAAATCCTGAACATGAGTATTTGCTGTGGAAGAACTGTGTTTCCCACTTCTTACGTTGGACCAGAAAAACCTATGGCTTTACTTTGACCTGCCATGCCAGGAGCAATCACAATACCAGTATAAATAGATGGGATAAGTTTGTGGCGTTCAGCGGTGACCCACTCGTGGTCGGGTAAGGATACACGATACTCCATATGCATCAGTATCGGGGACTGTTTATTGGCTGCTGTAATTCCCAAAGGTACCCGCACTATGTCGTCCCGTGAAAGAAGAAACACTTGCATGGGTCCAAGAATTGAAGCTAAAGTTTCTAAATAGCGGATGGATGTTACTGCAAATTTGTTATCAATGTGAGATCGGTAATAGTCTGAACCCAAGAAAGTTTTATCGGCACTGTAGTGACATGTCTTCGACCCTCGATGGTTGAGGAATTTTTTGGAAGCAAACGAAGATATGTTCCACTCATGCTTATTGCAAAAACCAACCTTTTTCAGTTCTACAGTCAAGTTATCGAGAGTTTTGACACTTCCTATTGACTCGCTTCTTCTTTTTGCATCTGCAGCGCTTCCAATAATAGCTATGTCTGTTATTGCCTTAAGCAATAATGGTTAATCTGCATTTAAACTTGGTCTTCCTAATGAATCCCTCAAAGCTATTTTTTTTTATGTCTGGATTATCATGGCAGATTTCTTCAAGCTTTGTCTGTTTGGTTGTTCGATGTTTTCTTTGGTATTCATAATTTTGTCGTTTCCTTTTTAAGGATTGTTTTTCTTTTTTTAGATCACTGGAAACCTTATTTATCTGTTTTTGAATTTGAGATACACTGGTTTCAATTCAAATGAATTACATTTCATTTTTAGTAAGGTACAAAATTTGAAAACAGTTAGAAAATTATCTGCTACAAAACTTACGTATTTTTTAATTCCCCCCCCCCCCCCTGGATACATTAATTTTCGAGTTATTTGAAAAGAAAAAATAAGGTTTAGCTTGGCTACGCCATATTTAAAAAGTAATAACTCATTTTTTGACATTTCTTTGGTCTTTATTTATTCCCATTCTGACCATGTTTCGCCAAGCCTACACGGTCATTTTATCTTATCTAACTTTTTTCCAATTTTTACAAGTAATAATGTAAACTAAAATTTGTGATAAAATATATTTAAAATTTTAAGAATAAATTTATTATAATTATCTTTATAAAATAATCAAGAAAGACTGATTTCTTTTTGGTTGCCTTACGCAGTTCGTCCTCAATTATTTTTAGCACCAATACCTCTAACTCTTTGTCAGTTTTAGAAGACTTTTTGTACTGCCGCCACACATCATTAGTTTTACATTGGATATCCTTCAAAGGTTTATCTGATGCAGACTTTTTGAAACTTTCAAAAAGTTTTTTACACAAGATTTCTCGAAATGAAGACATATTTCTGATTTATTTATTTTAAACACCACTACCTACAGTACTGAGAGGTTTTCAAAACTCAAGAGACACCAGACAGTAGAGCAGTCGGTCATTATGGTTATGGGGTTCAACCACTTGACAGAGTAGGGGTGGAAACAAAAAAGATGGAATTTTACTTACGTTTTGGAAGCTTTCCCGGAAGACTCATATTGTCACAATACAGCATATCGCACCCGTCTATTCAATTCTATTCAATTCTATTCTCACAATTGGAAATAGTAGTAAGTTCTCAGAGATAATAAGCCCTCATGCACAGGGCTTAATTTGCACAGGAGCCGACCGGATCTCAGCTCTGGTACTTCTCCGTTCTTAGTAAATATTTAAATATTGGTCAGAATTCAGCGGAGCTCATAAATACAGGGCTCTGAAGCCCAGTGTAGCAACGCTTCCGAAAAAAACGAAGCCTAAATTACCCTTTCATTCCTTCCCATCTCCAAGTTTTGCATTCTTTTTTTACCAAAACAATTATATGTGACGTAATGTGTCGCACACGTAGGAGATGGAGATGAAACGGATTCAATTTTTATATCAGTTTGTGGTCTTGGATAGAAAGCAGTCGAGCAGGGTTTCCCCTTTTTATATACAAGCATCGAATCTTTCCAATAACGGTGTTAAATTTTTAATTTAATCTGATTTTCAGGGGCTCACCACAAAAGATCGTTATACGGAAGGAATCGATTGTAGTTTAAGATATGCACCTTTTATAGGAAATTGAAAAACGTTGTTCCATTCTTCAGCATATAAATATAAATCTCTGTAAATTTGATTCATTTTTTCATAAAAATGCATAGCTGCGAACTATTCCTTTTTGGTGTTAACACTATTTCCGAATCATAATCCTTACCACATTTAATCGCAGAATTCTGCAATTAACAACATTAAAATTAGGCAAATAATTCTATTCGGAAGGAGTGATAGCTAAAAAGTGGAATAGTTCACAACTAAGTATATGCTGATAGATACATTTAAATATTTTATTTTTCTATGGAAAAAAATACTTTACATTTTGGCAATTAATGTATGAAATATAAATATGCAGATTGCAGTGGCAGGAGGGGAGGGCGACGGTATGGCTGTTAGTACCGGTACCGCAGAATAGTAGGGCTCGGCTCCGGTACTTTTTTTTGTTAGAAATTAGGCCCTGCTCATGCATCAAACATGAACAGTCACCTCTAGATAAAAGAGATTTTTTATGTTTTCCTTGTGCGGTCAAAACAGCTGACATCAGAACTTCAAGTTAAGTATTCTTTTGCTATTTCTTTTTTTCAATTTGAAATTTTTAATAGTTTTTTTTTACAAGTTAAGAGATTTTGAAAATGTCTTACGTAAGCATCATTCAAACTCCCCTCCCCCCTTGTCAGCAAAAATAAGCAAATTGCTACCCCCTCCCCCCTTAGGTGCTTACGTAATATTTGAACGGCCCCAAAGTTCTTACGAAGTATAACATTTACCATGTATATCGGCATTGGTTGGCCAGTTTTACGATTTTTAAGCATGGCAGCCCTAGTGACTGCGAAACCATGCTCCCTGAGACTATCTTCAATAATTTTAGTATCGGTGTAACAGGGGAGGCCCCTAATGCATATTTTTTTGGGTCGAAGTTCTTTAGGATCAAGAGTGGTATATTTCTTTTTGTTTTGGTCTAGCCATTTCTGAGTAGATTTAAAGTCCTTATCAGAGTTACATTGTATAACAATGCGTTCGCCTTTTAGCGTTATTTTGGGTTTTTCTGAGTTTAACTCCGTAATTTCATGGGCAACGTCGCCCAATTGCTGTCGACTTCGACATAGAAAGGGTTAACAGATTTTTTAACTTTGACAGTATCCTGTGTATTTTCACTAACATCTGATTCATCCATATCCACATTTCCAGTTAGGTTAACTTCGCTAGCGATATTTTTATATTTATTACTAAGTGGGATAGGAGAACTCTCCTCCGAAATAGGTCGTTTAACTCCTTTCTTAAGAGCGTTGAAAATTTCTTTTTTAAGATTAGTGTTAGTAAGAAAAAAATTAGGCGTTTTCTTATACTTAATAGAGCAGAAAAAACTAAAGATAGCTGAATATAACAAATTATCATGAGTTGGCTCCCTAAGCAAAGTAAAAGCATCAAGGCAAGTTTTCCTTACCTCTTCTTGCTCTGAGGCAGAAGCAGAGTAGCCGTCCTTAGCCTTAATATCCAAAATATATTGATCCACAAATGTGTAGAAATCACCTAATATGGTTTTAGCATATTCTTCAAAATTTGAAGAAAATCTGTCAAACTGGTCCTTGAAATTGCTGTTTAACGTTCCATTACATATTTTGTCGATAACTTCCTTAATATAATAACCTTGATCTTCTGTAGCCGTCATAATGCAGCATTAAATAGCGAGCGAAAACTATTCTAACGAACCGCCACACCTGCCATTCACACTGCGAAAAATATAACATGCGATGGAGCAAGCACCTATTACGTCCACCTCACAACAGAGCTTCAACGCAACTGAGTCTGTATGTAAAAAATATATTTATTTATTATATAAATAAAAATTTACTATTGAAATGTTCTGGTATGAATCACAGATTTTCTAGTACGTATTTAACCACGAGAATTAGAGGGCTAAGATTTTTCTGTTGCCATGTTTGACACGCTTCAGCGAATTTCCAGATCAGGAAATTCTTCGGCACAAGTAGTTTCTTACAGAGAATGTCTTTTTAAATAAGCCGAAATTTTGTATGTGTAATCCAGATATAGTTCTCTAAAAAAAAAAAATAATAAATACTGGTATTTTGACAGGAAAATTTCCTGAAGCGTTTCAACCCTGGTTGCCATTTTTCAAAGTATAATTTTAATATTTGTAATTAAAAATGTATTCCTTCATTTCTTTTAAACAAACATTTTAAACCATAAATTGGAAGAAATAACTCCATTGATAATAATAATAACTTTAGTCCCTATAAATAACTTTGGTTAAAACTTTAATCGAAAGAAAGACAAAAAACACGTAAACAGCTATATAAAGTTGTACAATTTATGCATAATTCTGTTATTTTACAGAAAATTTTGTCTTCCTATTTCTTCTTTTAGAATTATTAGCATGCTTATATTTATACTTTATATTTCAAGAGATAAGCAAGTTAATTAAGCTATCCATTCTATCTATTTTGTTCAAATAACGTAATATTTTCCAGATATTCCCTATTATTTAATAGATATTTATGAATCAATTATTTTTGAAAAAAAATCTAATAAAAAAATTCAAAGCAAAATAATATGAAAACTTCTTATCCTCCTGCAAAAATTTCATAGGCTAAGTCAAATATAAAAAGAAATTAATGAAGAAAATTTTCGATTCATTCTTATAAAAATTACTGCAACGCTTGCTTATTTTTATTTTAAAATTGCTGCTAGCTAAATGCATTCAACGTTTAGTCACGGTAATGCTTCTTTTATGATTATTAATATGTTTAAATTGAGTCTTTATATTTCAAGAGGTAAACAACTTTATTAACTAGACTTTGTTATTAATTTCGTATATAAATTGAGAAATGGTTTTTGATTTTGTTCATTTTGATTTATTTGGTTTATGTAAGCGAATTACTTTTATGTTTCTATTTAGGAAGATTTATTAAATGAGGTAGAAATCTTTCAGCAGTAAATTTATTCAAAAGTAGCAGTGGAATTTTTCAACTTATACATGTATGCGTTAGCGCAATGACATCAGTCATTTTTCTCAGGCGAGGAAAAATTATTTCAAGTTTTATTTACCTGGGCTTTCATATTTTAATTTTTTTAGGGGCAAAGTACTTGTGCTGCTAAAATGTTAAACTAATTGATTGCCACCAGGATTTACTAGCAAATTTACATGAAAATATATAAAATATTTCTCGCGTACTTTATAAAAAGAAAAATTGAATTGCAAAAATCGGGCGGCAATGCGCTATGTGGGAATTAAAATTAAGTGGAATAAATAATACACCGCAACCCTTCAAGGGGCTTATGCCTGTAATGTTTCTTTTGCGATTATTAACATATAACGTAAAAGCAATTTTACTCAATTTTTTTCTAAATATCAGAATGTTAATTTAAAACTACATTGCTCTTTGATTTATATTGCATATATTTGAAAAAAAAATTCTAGTTCAATATGAAATATTCTTTGTTGGTACTTGACAAATGATCTGTTGTTTGCAGTACTGGCAGTTTGGTTTTTTTTATTATTATTCCGAAATTTCGTATTCATACGAGAAATGTTTATAACATTTTTTGTCTTTTTGTATTTAAGTTGAGACATGCATGAATTTCTTTGAAAAAAGTGATTTTTTTATTGACTTAAAAAATTCTTTGAACCTTCCTGAATCCATTGGTATAACCGGTTTTTGTTTCCTACCATTAGACATAATTGTAAACATTCAAGGGAAGACAAGAAGGGGACGACCACTCACATTAATTTTACTGGAACATTTTATACTCATTTATTATATGCAACTAAATTTTATCCAAGTGTTTATATCAAGGGTGGCCAACTGTGGTACGCTAAACACCACTAAAATTTTACAGTAATCATTCCCTTATCGAATCTCTGCGATTCAAGAAATTACCAAAGCAGTGCACTAGGTAAGCCTCCTATCTTAAATGGGAGAGGTCACATCGATCAAGGTCACACGCCACGTAGCGGACGGTGTTGAACTACAGGAATATACTTAACTTTTTTCTTCTTTATGGATAATCTATTAACTGCACATCTATAAAATAACTTCCCAAGCTCAAACGTCGTGTTTTCATTTGTTTGTAGTACTTACATTCTGACAGCAGAGAATATTCTATTAATTTTTATTCGTGATTATTTAATTTATTTATTGTAGTTTTGTATTTAAATAAAAACAGTTTTTTTTTTTTAAGGACACCGCGCCGGTAAGGGTTAATGAAACATTTTCAGCTGCGTAATTCAATTTATATGTGGAAGAATACTAAAATAACATTATTCTTAATGTTGATATTAATACTGTTAATTTTCTGGAAAACAGGGTTGTCAGTATGATGTCCCTTTTTATTCAGAAAATTCGGATTAAAAAAACAGTTTTTTTTTGTTTTTGTTTTCCTTTATTTAATGACAGACATTTTGTGATAATATAAAGTAAACATTCTTCTTTCAAAATTTCCGATGCGAGTATGAAATTTCGAAGAAAAATGGAGGCTTAACTGCCAACTCTGCAACAAAACAGGCTTGTTGAAATTTCAAATGTTTACTTTTCAATGGATCGCATCCGGAAAATCTATATCCCGAATTCAGAAAGCCGATCAATATACTCAGTGTTACCAGATTGGGGGCTTTTTTGTCCCCAGATTGTTGATTGTCACCACTTTTTTGAAATAGGAATATTCGGCCTATTTAAAAATAGATTATAAATTCTTAAAAATATTACGAATTTTGCTATTTTGAAAAAGTGGTGACAGTCAAATAATCCGAATTAAAAAAGTGCCCAATCTGACAACACTGAATATACTATAAAAACCATGGAACTATTAATAAACAGGAACTGACATATACTTAAAATAGTGAAGCTTCAACTGTAACCGCTTTCGCAAGGGCTGATTACCTCCGGTGGAAACTTCCAAGAGTAAATTTACATAAAATTTTTCTCCATATATAAAGGCCTTACTACAGCAAAATTTCTGTCATAAATAATGGCAGAACCCTATTTTCATTTTTACTGGTGAAAATTTACTTTGGCGGTAGTTAAGTCCTGCTTTTCTGCGATATTGTAACAACCGGTGAAACAAACTGGCTGTTTTACCAGGCAAACTGACACCAGCAAAAAGAAATAGAAATTTTTACCATATTTTTGAGAAAATATTTACATGGACAAGATGCTTAAATAAGACAAAATTTTCTATTCAATTTTACTGGTAGGAAGTTTGAACCGACGATATTCAGAAACTGTAGATACGATTTATCCCTTTAGTGCACAGCTATGCATATATGCAAAGAACAGTGTTTTGAATTTGATAGATTTTTTTTATTCGTATATAACTAATTCACACCAGAAAATTAAAATAGCAATATCTGCTTTAATTAACCCTCCGTCTACCAGACGGGTCCATTGGACCCGACAGGTACATACAAAATATTCATTCAAACCAGAAATTTCTTTAAAATAAACTAAGTATATAAACCAGACAAAAATAAGGTAAATAAATAAGTTAAATAGTTTTAAATAAAAATTCTGGTGTAGAACGTTTTATTAAAACTTGAATAAAATTCCCGGTAGATCTAGGGTTAATAACAGACAATTCGTATTAAAATAAAGCGAAATAATTACTGGTGTAAAGACAGATTCTCTGAACTACGTAATTTCTAGTACGTATTCTCTTTTGGGAATTAAAGGGTTAAATGTTAATTTTTATAAAATTAATAATTATTCAAAATAAGGTATTTGGAGACATACTTATTAAAATATTTACTAATTTGCATTATTTTAGGGTAAAAGCCACACGACAGTAGTTTTTACTTGTATTGCAGATGTGTAACAGAAGAATAGATTGACGTATTCTATGAAAAATGTATCTCCGATTTTTTTTTTTTTTTTGTTATTTTTCCTGTGTAATAAACATTTCAGAGAATCATATATATATATTTTTAAAAGAATCGCGCATTTAAGGGTTAAAAAAAAGCAGCCGCGATCTTGTGAAAACCTCCTCAGTTACTTCATTTGTAACTGGTAGACAGTACACTATATGTCTCCTCCTCTTTATTTATAACTCCGTTATAAAAATTGCTCAAAAATGTTTCTGATAACCGATGGCAGGAAAAGAAACTTTGTTTTTATAAATGCTTTATTAAATCTCCATAATATATAGGTACAGTCGTGGGAAAAAAAGTAAACAACCCATACTAACTCCTCAACAAATTATAGTAGACGAAATTTACTGGTATCAAACGATTGGAAATAAAGCCTACTTTTAAATAACGTATATAAAATTTGCTTAGGGGTCCATCTACATATAAAAACGAATCCAAACTTCCTTTTTTTCAATGGCAATACCCCATTTTAACGAGATATTTCAAATCTTTGGTTCAAACTATGCCTAGAAATCAAATTTCAAGACAGTTGAATGATAAGCTTTTGAATTATAAACATTCAAAATTTAGTGCTTCTAATGTTAAATTACATTTTCATATTTTTATTTATAACTTCTGAAATTATGATCTTAATGCCCTAATTTTTTGTGTAGCAATAATACCAATATACCCAAACATAAATACATTGATTTTGCAATTTTTATATTTTTCGGATATGAATTATGAATTATGTAATTAATTTTTAAAAAAACATACATTGCAACCTACAATTTTTTTGATGGATTCAGATTTATTAAGTCCTGCTTTATGCAAATCCAAAATTTTACATTTTTATTCTAAGTCGTTTTCAAATTATGCTTAATAAACTGCAAAATGATGGTTTAACCCCTTAATTCTCGCTCCCGTCATATTCTCGGGCTGTATCTTTTACTCAAAATGTTTGATTCCCACCAGTTTTATAAAATTTGGAAATCGGGTATATTTTGGTATCGTTTTTACTGTCATTAAATAAGGTGAATATTTCTTTTTCATAAAAGTGGTGCCAATAAGCAATTTGAATTATTCAACCGTAATTTAATTCGAGCGTTAAGGGGTTAAGGGGCCATCTATGATAGAAGTGAAAAATATTTTGAAATTTCTTATGCTATCTTGTAATCTAACAGGCTTAATTCACTGCTTAAGGTGCCTTGATCAAGAAGGGAGCTCTCTCGATTAACAATCGAGTACCGAACTTCAATTTGGATACAGCCCTTAAAATACGCTCGTTTTAAAATAATTAATTTCTCATAAACCTATGGTTCGAATTGCATAAAAATTTATTTTTAGACTAATTGAAGGGTGTAGAGTTCATTTATGCTCTCAGAATTGTGTACTGCTATTGAAAAAAAAAACAAAGTTACGGTTCCATAGCAGCCAACTTGTACAGATTTTTGCTACTACTAAAATTTAATAGAAAATTTTGCCGAATTCAATCGCCGAATTGCAGTGAATGTTGATAATTAAATAAGGAAAAAAATTCTGTAAAATTTTAGTGGTAGCAAAAATCCGTACAAGTTGGCAGCTATGCGGTTCGTTTTAATATGTAGATGGCCCCCTAAGCAAATTTTATATATATCCTTTAACCCCTTAATTCTCGCTCTCGAGATATTCCCGGGCTGTGTCTTTTACTCTATTGTTTGATTCCCACCAGTTTTATAAAATAGTGAAATTGGCTATATTTTAGTATCGTTTTACCTGTCAATAAATAAGGTGAATATTTCTTTTTCATAAAAGTGGTGCCAATAAGCAATTTGAATTATTCAACCGTAATTTAATGCGAACGTTAAGGGGTTAAAAGTAGATTTTATTTCCAATCGTTCGGTACCAGTAACTTTCTTCTACGATAATTTGTTGAGGAGTTAGTAGGGAGTGTTTACTTTTTTCCCCCACGGCTGTACATTGGTACATACTGTGTATAAATATTATTGATAATAAACACGACTACGAAAAGAAATTCGTAAGTATATCTGACTGTGTCAGTGAATTTCTTAATAGTAATCTTTAATTGTGTTAAGTGTTTTCCTGCTGAAGTATATTAGTAAACAAATAGAACTCGGGGAATAAAAAGAAATTCATATGCTACGCAAAGAACGAGATACATAGCCCTTTATGGTTGATAATTGCTGTAAGCGTGTTGTAAGTTGTGTTATGCGTTTTTATTTGAATTCAGTTGTAGCTTTCTATGGGGTGTATACGAAAGTCTTTACGTAATTTACAAAAGAATTCGTGGGAATTTCAATTAATTGCTAAAAAATGTTAAAAGAGAATTTTCTAACCGAACTATATTTTGGCATGCTATCTAGTATTATATGCTAAACTATAGATCGCATACTCCAGGGCTGTCCAACGCGACGCTCGCGGGCGCCATTGCGCCCTTTTGTATGTTTCCTGTTACTAGACTCTTTAGAAGTAAAATTCCATTATAAAGAATGATTTCTTTAAAATCATTAATATTTGCATCAGAGATATTTTCAAAACCTTTGAAATCACATTAAAAAACAGAAACATACTTTTAAAGTTTAATCATGCATTTTTCCACGATTTGTAGTTATTAGTTAAAAAGTGTACTTATGATGGTTAAATTTGGTACTAACTGGAAATAATTCTATTTAATGCTTTAGAAGTAACAGAAAAATTAACGTTTTTCACCTTCCGACACCTCTTTGAATTGCATGAAAGTTCAATAGAGTTATGAGCAAGGAGGAGAAAGCATATAGTTGCTGCCTACCAGTTACGAGTGAAGTGACTGAGGAGGCTGCCACAAGATGGTGGCTGATTTTTAAAAATTGTATCTACAGTTTCTGAATACCGCTGGGGTAAACTTCCCACCAGTAAATAGTATTAGAAAATTTTGCCTTATTTAAGGGTCTTATTCATAGAAATATTTTCTCACAAACAGGCCAGAATCTTTTATTTATTTTTAAGGGTATCAGTTTTTTGACGTCGCAATATGGCGAAATACATGGACTGACGACCACAAAAGTAAACTTCCACCAGTAAAAATTAAAATCTGTTTCTTCCATTATTTATGACTGAAATAAGGCCTTTAAATATGGAGACAATTTCTATAAAAATTTGCTGGTGGATGTTCCCACCGGAGGTAATCAGCACTTGCGAAAGCGGTTACAGTTGAAGCTTCACTATTTTAAGGATATGTCAGTTCCACTTTATTAATAGTTCCTTGGAAAGTTCAGCTTTTTTCTTTTTGCTGCTGTCACATTGGCCCGTTGGCTGTTTTATACGGGGTATAAATTAGGCTTAATTTTTCCTTCTTGACATTTGAAATTTTATGGGGGGGGTGGTATTTAATTAGAAAAATTAATAAAACAGTGCAGAATGGTTTCCATCTATGAAAGCACTGCCTGTCTTTGTTCTTATACTTTTTATAAAACTAAATTCACACCTTCAAAATAAGTCATTGCGTGCCCTAACCCTTTAAGACCCGGAACATTTTCACTTTTAACCCCTTAATTCTCGCTCCCGTTATATTCTCGGGCTGCATCTTTTACTCAAATTGTTTGATTCCCACCAGTTTTATATAATAGTGAAATTGGGTATATTTTGGTATCGTTTTTACTGTCATTAAATAAGGTGAATATTTCTTTTTCATAAAAGTGGTGCCAATAAACAATTTGAATTATTCAACCGTAATTTAATTCGAGCGTTAAGGGGTTAAATATTATATTCTTCTGGTTATTAACTGTATTTTGACCCCAATGACACTTAAAAAAATAATTTAAAAATTTTTCTGGAGCGTGTAGAGTACCCGCACGAACGTGTGTGTTGGGCTTTTTCTAAGGATGTCACACCCGCACAATCGTACGCGGTGGGCTTTTCCTGTGAAATAATTATTTATAAGATGATTTGGTTGTATTGGCTGAAATACTGCAATGGAATCCTTACTGGCTCTAAAGCCTAAAAAAGTAGAAAAAAAATTAATATTGGAGATGTAATTATCGACTTCAAAAAATTCATATTTTAATTAATTTTTTAAATGTTTGCCTTATTTAAAATTTTTTTTTTATGATATCGATTTTTTTTTCTATAAGTCTGTAACTTTTTTTAACCCTAGATCTACCGGGAATTTTATTCAAGTTTTAATAAAACGTTCTACACCAGAATTTTTATTTAAAACTATTTAACTTATTTATTTACCTTATTTTTGTCTGGTTTATATACTTAGTTTATTTTAAAGAAATTTCTGGTTTGAATGAATATTTTGTATGTACCTGTCGGGTCCAATGGACCCGTCTGGTAGACGGAGGGTTAATTAAAATTTAAAAAATGAAAGACATACCTGCAATTGAATGAAATATAAAGGAGCAGAATGAGGTACAGAAATTAACTTCTTAACATCCCACATGTATTTGTTGTTGTTGTTGTTTTCATTATCTTAGCCTCTGCCGAAACTGGCTTGGAGGTAGAACTTTGAGGAATGAGTTCAGGAGACTTTGATGAGGAATAATGATCCAAAATTGCTATTTCTTTAGATATATTTGTAAATTTTTTCTTCATCGAGCTCATCTGAACTTGTCTATCCTTCTAATAAATCTGCTTCAGATATTTTGTCCGCAACCTCTAAATTCAGAGTCTGATTTATTCATCAATTGCAATATTTCTTCTTGTGTGAGAATTCTTTTCCGTTTAGTCATCTGAAAAGTATTTTATTTTGCTTTGTTAAAAGTTAACACAGTATTAAAAAAAATGTCTTAGAAAATTTTATTAATTGAAAAGGAAAAAAAAAGTAAAATTTAATTGAAAAAAAAATCCTCCATGACAACAACCAAGAAAATATACATTAATTATATAACAACATACTTCGTTTTTATTCTGGCTGTCACCAAAATTATTGAAACAGAAAACAAAATTAACATTGAGAAAGCTCTTACCTTTACAGTAGCATTGACTAACGTAACGCCCAAGTCGCACGATCGTGCGGATAACGAAATCTGAAGTCCTATGAGCAACATAAATAGTGTATAATTAATGTTTTGTATTATATTACACTTATTTAGACATTAAAGCAAAAATATTTATCTAAGCAATTAGAAATATACTGATAATTACCTTTTTACGATAGATAAAATGATGAGCTATTTTCGTTGTACTTGTAAACAAAGCTAATCATGCCGGCTAAAAGTAAAACATGTACTACAACCGTCATCCGTTGATAAAAAAATGATACTTTACTCTTTTTGCAAACCAGAACAATCGCTCGATTGGGGTTTTTTATTACATACGACTGTTTCAGAAGCAAAAATTGACATGCAAAAACTGACCCGCACGATCGTGCGGGTTGGGTCTTAACCCCTTCGCGACGGGAGCCTTTTACGAAATGTTTATTACTTTGCTACCGGTTTTAAAAAACAGAAGTTTGCGCCTATTCAAATCGGGAAAATGCTCGGATAAAATAAGGCAAATTTTACAGTAAAATTTTGCTGGTTAGGATAAACGATGATCCTTAGGCCTATTTCTGGCACGTATACGTGTCGCTCGTCCCCAAGGGGTTAAAGGGCTAAAAGAAACGTAGCAATGTTTCTGATTTGCATGATTATTTTTTTGATATTTTTGTTATTAAAGGCGCGATTAAAGTTTCTGGAACCTGAACCTACAAACATTTTTGATATGGTAAAATGTATAGTAAAATGTATAATTTTACATGTAATACATATTATTCCAGAACTGTAGGGACCGTGTATCTACTGCTGTAAGATTCATTTGCATTTATGTTACGACGTGCGTATATAGTAATACCGTGCGAGATTATTGTCGCATGTTTGCAGTCAAGTAAATAAGGGCGCCCTTCATTGTGTGCCAAGGGCTGAGGTATGCCTCTCTTGCTGCAAGGTTCGACAGGTCTGGTAGACGGGGCTGCCAGGGCCCGATTTAGACAGTGGGGGCCCCGGGGCAAACATTATTCGCCCCCCCCCCCCCCCTCAATCTTTTGAAATTTTTCGTGAATTATGTTGAAATGACTAAAACTAAACTTCATACCTACTGCATCTAGACTTAAATTTCATACCAAGTACTATTCACATCTGTACACAGTATAGTACAAGAAAGATAACTTTAAGAAACTATAGCTTACATTTTTTTGTTATAGGAATATAAGGATAAATGTGAGCTGTTAAAATGTAAATAAAGTGCTCTCAGGCATTATTGGCTGTTTGTGTTAATACTTTTCTATTTAACTTAATCTTTGTATTCAATCAGCATACATTTGGGCGATTCCATCATATGGAAAAGCAAGTGGTGGCATGCATTTAATAATAATACCAACAAATTTCAATACTTGTTATGTTGTTACTGCATTCCCCATGATGCCTTAAAGTACTTTGGTATAAAGTTTCATAATATGAAAACAGATAGCAGATGTGTGATATTACTGTAATATTTTAATTAAAATTGTGTATTTAAAAAAAAATTATGAAATCAGTAAGGAAGAAATTGAATATCACAAAATGAAAAACACTTTAAATTAGAATCTGGTCACTTTTGGATATTTTTTATCATTTGGCTCTCCTTTAACTAAAATTTATATCTGCCCTTGGGGGCCCCTCTCAAATCGGGTGTGCCGGGGCAGCTGCCCCGCATGCCCCTGCATTAGTCGGGCCCTGGGGGCTGCACAAAATATAAGACTACATTTGGACTTTGGAAGGTAATTGCTAAAAATGGATTTTTTAACCCATTGAAGAAAGAATTATTTGTTCTTTTAAAATACAAAAAAATGGCCCTCCTTACCACTTTTTCGGAAAAAACAATATTTATCTTATTTTATAGCAGATTTTCTGTCATTAAAGAAAGTGAAAATTTTTGTCCTAAATTACTGGTATTCAAACAGTAAAAGGGCTGAGAGCTATGCTGTGACCATATGGTAACGCTAGTCCTTAATGGATTAATGTGTTATAACTTACATGTGTGTTTACTTACATGTAATTGTTTACCATATTTCCGGGTGCAGTTTCGCTATAATTTCCTTGAAGTGTTGGAAAGTGTTTCACATTCTATCCTTGACGCCTTGACGTTTTTGTTTAACATCTAGTACAGGGTAAACACAAGAGAAGTATCATATGTGAATACAGGATTTGATTATGCTCAAAATATAAATTACATTACACGCAAATTTCTTTATTACCGTTTGACTGGATAAATGCATAACTAAAGGCCAAAAAATAAATAAATTAATTAATTTTTTAAAAAATCCACCATATTTATTGAACCCACTATTTACTGTTATTTGTCTTTTTTATGATAAAGAGATAAATGACCATTAGCGTCTTCAAATTTTAATCCCGGAGCGTAATTATTGTTATACATTTAAACGAAAATCTCTTGGAGAGATAGACATGGAGTTGGGTACACAACCATCATCTCATCGAGTTGACGGCTGAATTGCTAGGATTATTTAAAACTCGATTCGCATATTAAAATGTAACTAGTCTGCCTAGTCATATCTTGGAGGAAAACCCTTGCGAATTCATTTTTAAAGGTTTACTGGTAGGTTTACTATTGAGTTTTCCTGTTCCCAGTCCTCCATGTTTTCACACCTTTGGGTGCAGGAAAACACAATGATAAACCTACCGATCAAACACTAAAATTGGGTCTACATGTGGTTTCCACTAAGATATGACTCGGTAGACTAGTTGTATTTTAATATTCTAATCGAGTTTTGTTTAATCCTGCAATTTCAGCCGCCATTATGATGAAAAGATGGTCTGTGCAGTCATATCCTGGTCTATGACCAGTGTTCTCGCTGCCATTCGCCATTGCGCCAAATCGCGACAAAATGCTTCATTTGTAAAGTAAACGAAAAATGAGACTCGCCAAATTGCGAGTGCTCAATTTCTGCGCTGTTTGCATATGTGTGAACCAATACAGTCAAGATTCTTATCCGCATTTCTGAACGATTGATGTCACTTTTCATGTTTAATTGCAACGTACCATTTATAGTCTTCTATTTATAGAGAGAGATACTGACTTAATACTAATTTAGTTTAGCAACAGCCAAAGACATAGAAAGAAATATGCGATGGGTATTTCTCTTGTGTCAGTTAATCACTATCTATGCGGCGACGTCGCGCATGTAAAAACAAAAACAAAATTACTCGCATCAAGTGCAAATAGTGAAATGTTTTGGTGCAATGTGGCGTAGAAATTATCCATTTACCATACTATTTATTCGTTCTATGTCATTATCATTGGCTGGTCAATTTTTTCTATTGGTTACAATCGAAATCTCGTAGCAATTTAGTGTATATTTTCACAACGGTAAATCAAAGATAGCTGTTTGGAATATTTATTTAGAGGGCTAAAAGAATGTCTGAAACATTTGCATATTTAGGAGGCATTTAAAATGCATTTATTTTTAACCTTCCGTCTACCAGACGGGTCCATTGGACCCGACATGTACATTCAAAATATTTATTCAAACCAGAAATTTCTTCAAAACAAACTAAATGTATAAATCAGACAATAATAAGTTAAATAAACAAATTAAATAGTTTTAAGTAAAAATTCTGGTGTAGAATGTTTTTATAAAACTTGAGTAAAATTTCCGGTAGTTCTAGGGTTAATATTTTCTGTAGTGAATAGCCGAATTTCTATTTTATAATTACAAAAATTAGGTTATTTTAGAAAATATTCGAAAGAAGGGATACAATAAGGGGCTAAAGATGGATTTTTCAGTGTTTCACGCCAAATCTATTTTGCTACCATTTCTTCTCATTTGGCTACTGTTCTTTATTTCTTATTCGCCAAATCGCTAATGTTGGTAAACAGCCAGCGAGAACCTTGTCTATGAGACACTATGTATTTTACAATAAGGTTGTATACCCTGGTTCACTATCATTTTTTACCCTTTATTTCTTTATTTTTATTTTTATTTATGGGTGTTCCCCCATGTGACGGCATGTATTTTAAACATTTTTGGGATTATATTCAAAATATTAGAATAATTACTTTTTTTTCATAAACTGGAAATATTGTTCGGTAATTTAATGCAAATATGCAAACGATATTTTTATTAAGAACTTATTGTTGATTAAACTTATTTATTATCTCAAAATTAATATAATTTCTGAAAAGATTAATTGAAAAAAAAATTATTTTGAAAAGTCAAAATATTAGAATATTTATTCAAGTTGTTCAAAATATGAGAATATATCGCATTAATTCTCCTTTAATTATCACCAATTTATTGGCATTATTGATTAAATTCTGATGATTTTATTTAAAATCGGTGTTATTTTTACAGTTTGTTTGCTTTTTCGTCTTAAAATGGGTCGTGTGGGTGATATTCCTGAATCTATTAAACTTCGTATGGTTGAATTGTATCGGCAGGGTAAAAATCAATGCTATATATGGAATTATTTACATTGTTCTCAATCAAGCGTTAGTAAAATACTAACACAATATTCAAAAAAGGAAAATTTCAGAATAATCGCCGAAATGGCAGCTGAAAACCAAACGCATCTGCTAGAGCTGACAGGAAACTGAAGCGTATAGTTAAGAAAAACCGTTTTAAAAGTGTGCAACTCTTGCACCGAAAATGGAAAGAAGAAGGAGTTGAAGTTTCTACATAGAGAACATTAAGACGTCTCCATAAATTTAAGTTTGAATCTCGTATACCGAAAACAAAATCTCTCATGACTGCAAAACAAAAACGTATAAGATTCAATTGGTGTAAATCAAGACGTTTATGGAGCGAAGAAGATTGGGAAAATATATTTTTTAGTGATGGACGTATGTTTTATATCTATACAACATAATTTCATCACTAACTAATATGTTTTTCCTATCTTCTTCGCTCCATAAACGTCTTGATTTCTACCAATTCAATCTTATACGCTTTTGTTTTGCAGTCATGTGAGGTTTTGTTTTCGGTACACAAGATTCAAACTTAAATTTATGGAGACGTCTTAATGTTCTCGATGTAGAAACTTGAACTCCTTCTTCTTTCCATTTTCGGTGCAAGAATATCACACTTTTAAAACGGTTTTTCTTAACTATATGCTTCAGTTTCCTGTCATCTCTAGCAGATGTTTTCAGTTTTCAGCCGCCATTTCGGAAATTATTTTGAAATTTTCCATTTTTTAAATATTTTGTTAGTATTTTATTAACGCTTGACTGCGAACAGTGTAAAAAATTCGCTATATAACATTCATTTTTGCCGTGCCAACACAAATCAGCCATCCTAAGTTTAACCACTTGGGGACGAGCGGCACGTATACGTGCCGCATGAAGCGCTCAGAATCCTTGTTTTTACTCACCAGTAAAATTTTACTGTAAAATTTGCCTTATTTAATCAGCGCATTTTCTCGATTCAAGAAGACACAAATTTCTGTTTTTAAAAAACGGTGACAAAAGAGTAAAAATTTCGTAAAAGGCTCCCCTCCCGAAGGGGTTAATAGATTCAGGAATATCACTCACACGACCCATTTTAAGACGAAAAAGCAAACAAAATGCAAAGAGAATATTGATTTTAAATACAATCCTCTTAATTTAATCTATGATGCCACCAGTTATGAATTGGTGATAATTAAAGGAGAATTAATGTGAAATATTCTAATATTTTGAGCCACTTGAATAAATATTCTAATATTTTGACTTTTCAAAATATTTTTTTTTCATTTAATCTTTTCAAAAATGATATTAATTTTAAGATAATAAATAAGCTTAATCAACAATAAGTTCTTAATAAAAATATCGTTTGCATATTTGCATAAAAAGACATTAAATTTGCCAAACGATATTTTCAGTTTCTAAAAAAAAGTAATTATTCTAATATTTTGAATATGAGCTGTAAAACGTTAAGTTACGCCACTCTGAAGACACCTGCCTCCAAAAAAAGGACGCGAATTACCACCACGATTTCGGCTGATTGGCTTATCTGAATGAAAAAAAAAACAACAACAAACAAACGACGTTTTAATCTGTAAGCCTAAATGCATCGAATGAACAAGAATCATTTGAAAATATTGAAAATCGGGGTTTTCGCAGACTTCTGAAAAAAAAATCAAATTTCATGATATTTTTTTATTGTTTCATTAGGAAAATTATATAAATATTCGGAATTTTCGGATGATCAAAATTCACTATGTGCGTCTACATGTGCTGAGTCTAGTCTATTAATTTCAAGTGAATCAGTAAAACCGTTCTCGACACATGATGAAGGAATTTTTTGAAAAACAATGTTTTGATAAAAACGCGTCTAAAGTTTCGTTTAAAATGATAAAAATCTCAACATATCACCAATGGGCTGTGCCTGGTCCATACAGCATTCATTCCTCTTCGTCTTGGAGGTCTTTGAATGCGGATTACTCTGCTCTTGCTTCCATTGTGGCATTTTTTGTAACGCCACCCGTGCGCCGTTCGGAGCGAACCCATCACACAGGGGAACCCCTTTAAGTGGGATGCACCACGTATTAACTTGTGTCCCTTTTCTTAATATCTACTACAGTAAACAAACACCTATCAAAGAAAATATTACAATGGAATATACGCTTTAATTATTCTATTAACCCTTAACGCTCGAATTAAATTGCGGTTTAAAAATTCAAATTGCTTACTGGCACCACTTTTTTGAAAAAGAAATATTCTCCTTATTTTATGACAGGTAAAACGATACTAAAATAAAGCCAATTACACTAAAAATAGCAAATAAAGCCTTTGTGCAACAATATTAAAAAGCAGAAAAACCAACGTTTAAAATGCACAAATAATATATGAAAAGCAGCAAACAGCTGTTTCGAATCTACTAGCGAGATTCTTCTTCAGTGCAAAAGGAACAGCGTGCTAGAAAAAGCAAGGCTGAGCAAAATCATAGACAGAGACGCGCTGGCTTTTATACCCTATGCGGGTGGCGAAGGCGCCGAAACAACCAATGAGAGAGAAGCAGTGGAAACGACTGGGTGGACAAGTAGCGACATCTACCGGAGAAGTAGAGAAAAGAAACCAAAAAAGGGGAATTAAATTAACGCTTTCCAAATACTTGGAAAATCTGGAGTACTAGATAAGTCATTGACTAAAGAGTGAGAATTTTTAATGATATGGTAAGCTTCCCAAAAATCAAGATCAAGGTTAGAAGAACATTTTTGGATAATGATGGCTGAGGAAAAATCGAACCTATGTTGAGAAGACCAAGAATGTTGAGCAATGGAAGAACGTTTGAGTTCCTGATTTTTAACATAACCCTCATGCTCTTTTAAACGAAATCTAAGAGCACGTTTAGTCTGACCAATATAAGAAAGACCACACTGACAAGAGATCTGGTAAATGCCCCAATTATCAAGGCGATCAACGAGGTGTTTGAGATTTGAAAAAGGGATTTTATTAACAGGAGAAAAAATAACTTTAAAATCAAACCTTCTTAGGATTTTAGCAACTTGCTGACTGATTTTAGGAAAAAATGGTAATACAACTGAAGTATTAGAGTTGGAATTAGAATGCTTTTCAGAATGGTCGGATTTCGTCAATTTCTTATAGATAGAATCGATAATATTAGAGGAATAACCACGATCGACAGCAATAGCTTTGAGGTAATTAAGTTCAGCACTAAGTAACTGAGGAGTGGAACAAATATTAGTAGCCCGAAAAACAAAAGTATTGAAAGCAGCGAATTTCTGGTTAGGGGGATGAGAAGAATACCTGTGAGGTGGGAGACTGACAGCAAAAGGTTTACGAAAGACGGTAGTCTGAAAGCCATTATCACAACGAATAACAAGGACATCCAGGAAAGAAAGACAGTTATTGGTCTCAATTTCAGAGGTAAATTGAATGCAGGGATCAATGGAATTCATAACAGAGAGAATATGATTAATATCCGAATTCATTTCAATCAGGACATAAACATCATCAACATAACGAACATAGAACGGAAATTTTAAGATTTCAAAAAGCTTGACCTCAAAATAGTGCATATAAATATCGCATAAAATTGGACTAAGAGGATTACCCATAGCCAAACCGTCAATCATACGGAAGAAATTACCATTGAAAACAAAAGTATTTTGCGACAAGCAAGCGCGAGTGAGAAGTATAAGTTCCTCGATTTCAAAATAAGAGAAATGGAATTCACAAAGCCTTTTCTTGAGGCAATCTAAAGCCCCCTCAACCGGAACGTTTGTAAATAATGATTTAACATCAAAAGAAACCATCATGTGACCCTGCGGCTAAACTTCATAATTTTAAGCCGCAGGGTCACATGATGGTTTCTTTTGATGTTAAATCATTATTTACAAACGTTCCGGTTGAGGGGGCTTTAGATTGCCTCAAGAAAAGGCTTTGTGAATTCCATTTCTCTTATTTTGAAATCGAGGAACTTATACTTCTCACTCGCGCTTGCTTGTCGCAAAATACTTTTGTTTTCAATGGTAATTTCTTCCGTATGATTGACGGTTTGGCTATGGGTAATCCTCTTAGTCCAATTTTATGCGATATTTATATGCACTATTTTGAGGTCAAGCTTTTTGAAATCTTAAAATTTCCGTTCTATGTTCGTTATGTTGATGATGTTTATGTCCTGATTGAAATGAATTCGGATATTAATCATATTCTCTCTGTTATGAATTCCATTGATCCCTGCATTCAATTTACCTCTGAAATTGAGACCAATAACTGTCTTTCTTTCCTGGATGTCCTTGTTATTCGTTGTGATAATGGCTTTCAGACTACCGTCTTTCGTAAACCTTTTGCTGTCAGTCTCCCACCTCACAGGTATTCTTCTCATCCCCCTAACCAGAAATTCGCTGCTTTCAATACTTTTGTTTTTCGGGCTACTAATATTTGTTCCACTCCTCAGTTACTTAGTGCTGAACTTAATTACCTCAAAGCTATTGCTGTCGATCGTGGTTATTCCTCTAATATTATCGATTCTATCTATAAGAAATTGACGAAATCCGACCATTCTGAAAAGCATTCTAATTCCAACTCTAATACTTCAGTTGTATTACCATTTTTTCCTAAAATCAGTCAGCAAGTTGCTAAAATCCTAAGAAGGTTTGATTTTAAAGTTATTTTTTCTCCTGTTAATAAAATCCCTTTTTCAAATCTCAAACACCCCGTTGATCGCCTTGATAATTGGGGCATTTACCAGATCTCTTGTCAGTGTGGTCTTTCTTATATTGGTCAGACTAAACGTGCTCTTAGATTTCGTTTAAAAGAGCATGAGGGTTATGTTAAAAATCAGGAGCTCAAACGTTCTTCCATTGCTCAACATTCTTGGTCTTCTCAACATAGGTTCGATTTTTCCTCAGCCATCATTATCCAAAAATGTTCTTCTAACCTTGATCTTGATTTTTGGGAAGCTTACCATATCATTAAAAATTCTCACTCTTTAGTCAATGACTTATCTAGTACTCCAGATTTTCCAAGTATTTGGAAAGCGTTAATTTAATTCCCCTTTTTTGGTTTCTTTTCTCTACTTCTCCGGTAGATGTCGCTACTTGTCCACCCAGTCGTTTCCACTGCTTCTCTCTCATTGGTTGTTTCGGCGCCTTCGCCACCCGCATAGGGTATAAAAGCCAGCGCGTCTCTGTCTATGATTTTGCTCAGCCTTGCTTTTTCTAGCACGCTGTTCCTTTTGCACTGAAGAAGAATCTCGCTAGTAGATTCGAAACAGCTGTTTGCTGCTTTTCATATATTATTTGTGCATTTTAAACGTTGGTTTTTCTGCTTTTTAATACCAATTACACTATTTTATAAAACTGGTGGGAATCGAACAATCTGAGTAAAAGACACAGCCCGTGAATATCACGGGAGCGAGAATTAAGGGGTTAATTGAACATTTCACTACAAACATATTTCTTTAACCCGTTCGGGACCATGGGTGTATATATATGCACCCTCAAAAAGAGAATATAGAATTTTTTTTAGGCACCAGTAAAAAAGAAAAGTAATGTTTAGTTTTTTTTAATTAGAGATTTTCGTGATTGTTTAAGTAAAGGTAACTTGTTTTTAAAAAGTGGTGCCAAACGAATAAAATTTGTGTAAAAGCATAGCTGCCAACTCTTCCGCCTTTTCAGACCAGAAAAATTTAATAGATATGTTTGGCTTATTTAATCGGCAGATTACGGCGATTTAAAAAGGTAAAATTTACTGTAAAATTTTTGTGATCTAAAAAAGCGTAAGATGTTGGCAACTATGTAAAAGCCACCGGTCCCGAATGGGTTAATATGAGAAAAGTAGAACTCATAGCTAAAGGCAAAATAAATGAACTTCTATACTTTTATTTCTTAAAGTAAGTTATTTACTTTTCTTAATTACATCATTTTTATAAACATATAAATGTAAATTCCTCCGAATTATCTAGAAAATTAACCAATAAACAAAATTTATAATTAATATTTATATTTCTTTAATCAAAGTTTTTTAATTATCATAATTTAGTTATTCTGGAAGAAATATAAATGTAATGAACAAATCTGGAAATGCATTCTTCGAAACTCTAAATAACTATGTGCAAAATATTTTTTTTATTAAATTATAAAGCTCTGGTGACACGAAATCCATTCGGAAAAGCATTAGAAACGTGATCAAAATTAGAGCAGATGATTAATAAATAAATCCCACGAAATTTTCCTATATGAATTTTAAAACACTTATTAGCATATATTTCTAAATTGTATTTATGAGAAAATATTTTCTTTTTGTTTTTTGATTCCTTTATTTTTAGCTGTACTGCTCATTTAATTAACATTTTCGTTTAATTTATTAGGCTATTTGATTTGCTTGTAGATGTCAAAATATTTCTAATTTCTTGTACATTGGGGATTTGACGATTATTCTGAATCAAAATAAAATTATAGAGTTTATATTTTATTAGCCAGCGAGAAAAATATAAATTTACAATCAGATGTTACTAGCAATGTGTAAGAGAAGGAAATGGATCTGTTTAATTAATAGTCCAAATTTCATGTTTATGCATAAAAAAGGGTTTGAAAACATTGAATAGTTTTTTTTTTTTTTTTTTTTTCCCTCGCATTTAACCCTCCGTCTACCAGACGGGTCCATTGGACCCGACAGGTACATACAAAATATTCATTCAAACCAGAAATTTCTTTAAAATAAACTAAGTATATAAACCAGACAAAAATAAGGTAAATAAATAAGTTAAATAGTTTTAAATAAAAATTCTGTTGTAGAACGTTTTATTAAAACTTGAATAAAATTCCCGGTAGATCTAGGGTTAAAAGATACAAGACCCCTTAAGGATTATGAAAGTAAATAAGACTGTCTGGACCTTCAAGCACTTTGACAGTTGAAAATCAACAAAGCTGTGATTATTTGGGGGGAAAATGTCGATTCCTGATCCTATTTTTCGCACTTTGGCCTGCTTCTAAAAATATTTATCTTTTATAAAAATGGCTGTAAACGGTCCAAGATCCAATAAATTAAACTACTTAATTAAAAACTATAAATTAACAAGATGATTTTATAGTGCTCCAAAACAGTGTAAACCTACAGATGCGTTGCGATAAAGGACTAAATAACCACGAAAGAACTGGAACTTCAGTTTCGGTCGAATCGTGTTACAGTTATAATCTACAACTAAAAATAATGGAAAATATAAAAGAAAATTCGATTTTCTGAACCGGAAAAAAGCAAATCTCCCTTACATAAAAAAATTCCTATCTTAAACGTTGGTGCCAGACAGTTTGGAGAATTCAAAAGGTATACGTACTTTGTTTTCTAAACCTAAACTAGTAGTTCCGAAACTATGTGTTGCGGAAGATGATTTAATGAATCCGGGAATGGTCAGGCAAGTCTTCAAAAATATATACATAGTTTTATATTCTGTAAAAACTATAACCAGGGTTGCCACGCTTCAGGGAATTTTCCAGTCGGATTATCAGTATTTTTTATAGAAAAATATATCTAGATTAACCGCACGAAATTTCGCCTGATTTAAAGAGAGGTTCTCTGTAAGAAAGTACTGGTGCCGAAGAATTTCATGGTCTAGAAATTCCCTGTAGAGTGGAAACCCTGATAACGAACTTTAGAAACCTTTACAACTTTTCTTTACATTACCTTGTGAAGTCGTGTTGTATTAAACTTATAAAGAGCAGTTGAGGGTTAATTGAACAAACGTCATTCAACCTTAACATTATACATTCCGTTGGTGCATTCAAAATTCTCTAAAAGTTCAAAAAGTTATTTTTGTATATTATAATGACAGACACCTTCGTGAATAAAATAGAAGAAAATCGTATTAAAAACGTTTAAAATGTTTAAATGTAGAGGCTTTATAAATGATAATGCGTGTTTTTTAACCCTAGATCTACCGGGAATTTTATTCAAGTTTTAATAAAACGTTCTACACCAGAATTTTTATTTAGAACTATTTAACTTATTTATTTACCTTATTTTTGTCTGGTTTATATACTTAGTTTATTTTAAAGAAATTTCTGGTTTGAATGAATATTTTGTATGTACCTGTCGGGTCCAATGGACCCGTCTGGTAGACGGAGGGTTAAAAGTACCACGACATTTTAAACCGAAATTGTTTCTTCATTGATGTGACAAAATTACATTAATAAGGATATGATCAATAAAGATAAATAAACCCCATTACTTCTCTTTTCTCTGCAACAATGGGAGTAATCCGATTGCTAGCACATAAATAATAATAATAAATACTTTTCAAAATTAAATTTTAAATGCAAAAATTGAAATATTAAAAGAAATAACTAATGCGGGTACATCAATAAATTATTAGCTTTCTTCTAAAAATAATTATTAAAATTTATTCACTAAAAAGCTCAAGACTGATGACTAAAAAAACAGCCTTGTGTTTTAATACGTAGATAATAGTAAAAATTTGCTAAATTCACTTTATATAGCCTGTGATTCCATAAAGAGAGAAAACATCGGACCCCAAAAAGATTATTTTAGATGCAATTTTAACCCTTTCAGGGGCAAATAATTGCCATTGCGTAATGTTGAATTCACACCGGAATATTCGAAAAGTTTTATTTCAAAATAAGGAAAAGTAATTTTTAACTTTTTTCCACCAAAGTTAGAAAGTAAATTTTAATTAAAAGTTTCTGGTGGAAATCTTGATTAAAACTCGGTGCGATATAATACAGGGTGTTTCAAATTAAAGTATCCCTGTATGATGCATCCTATCGAGGGAAGCAGTGGATGTAATGACTTTATAGTTGGAGGACATACATATCAGATCGTGGAAAAATGATTGGTAAACAAAATAGTTCAAACAAAGGCCGCCATGGCAAAATGAGGCGCTGTGATCGGATTAAGGTACGAAAATGTAACATGACCAAGGGTGTAAACATCTAGGTGCCAATGGGCCGATTCCCACCAATAAATTTTATTAATATTATTCTTTAAATTTTATTAGTAAATGCTCCGATTAATTTATTAGTATTCTTATTAGGCGAAGAATACAAAAAATGATAATTACCAACACCTTGTATTCTGTGCTTATTTGTTTGCACGCGCAGTACCTGAGAACAAAATTTGCATAAGAGGCGGGCTAAAGGACCGTCGTAACAGATAAAAAGAAGGCGAATACGTTCGAACGTGCTTTGCTGCTAAAGGTTTTTGGTCAAAATAACAATAATGCTGCTAAAACGCTTCATTTGTACCGACAGAAGAAATCTTTGCGTACGGCTCCAGTGACACCATGTGCTCTGCGACGAATGGTAAAACGCTTTGAGGAAACCATTTTTCTTTAGGGAAATCACTCCTCAGGGACCAAAAACCTGTTCCGTAACTGCAGCACGCTATCGAGACATGTTGCAAAGAGTGGTCATTCCATAACTTCCACAACGTGTGTGCCTGGCTACAAAGCATTCCAACAAGACTGTGCGGCCCTCCCATTGGACGTGAAATTCAAAAATTGCTGCGATGCAATTTTACGGAGGATCGCATTATCAGCAGTGCATTTCCTACAAGATGGCCTCCACGTTCACCTGACTTGACACGGTCAGATTTTTGGCTTTGGGGTTACTTCAAACAAAAACTTTATGGAGGAAACATAGGAAATCTGGTGGATTTGAAAAACCAGATCCTCTTACAAGTACGCAACATCGGTTGCGTCCATTACACGCCGCTGTGGATCATGCGGTGACACGGTTTCACGTTTTGGTGTTGAAGCAAGTAGGACATATTGAATCCGACCTGTGAAAATTTCCTGTGCTTTGTGTTACCATGCGCACGTCTTTCGTTTGTACTGTCGCTAACATTTTTTTGGATCATCAGTTTATGTGTAGAAAAAAGTAATAATATAGTTAATTACCGATACCTCGTATTCTGTTCTTAACTGAATGCGTTATATTCAACCGTGTTAAAATCTAGCCGAAAATGGTCCAATTCGCACCACTAAATTCTTAGTATTCATCGCGTAATAAGAATACTAATAAAATTAATCGGAGCATATACTAATAAAATTAAACAAATAACATTAATGAAATTTATTGGTGGGAATTGCCCCATTGGCACTTTGTGATGTTTACACCCTTGGTCATGTTACATTTTTCTTACCTCAAACCAAATACAGCGCCTCATTTTCTACTAGTGGCCATTGTTTGAACTTTTTTTTTTTTTTTTGTAGCAATCCGTTTTACATGATCTGATATGTATATCCTCCAAACATGAAGACGTTACATTAACTGCTTCTCTCGTGAGAACGCCCCAAACAGGGATAATTTAATTTGAACCACCCTGTATATCCCACCGCCCCTAAAGGTGTTAACCCTTTGAGGGGAACCGGTATATATTATATACCACCTAAGATTAATAAAGTTTTACACCAGAAAAATTTTATTAAATTTTACTTTTCTAGCTTAGGTGGAAAAAAGCCGTAATATTGCTTTCACTTATTTTGAAATATAATTTTTTAAAGATTCCAGTGGGAATTCAGCATTTCACAAACGTAATTGTTTGTCCCTCAAGGGGTTAAATAGAAAAAGGAAATAGAAAACTATTATAATTGTTAAAAGTATTAAAAAAATTAAGTAAATCTTGAGATTACATCCAAGTTCTTAAACAAGATTTGCATCATATTATGCTTCGAGCTTAATTCAGCCTGTCTGTCCTTTTGTCTTTCCTCGCTCTAACTAGCGTAAATATTCTCGGATCGAAATGAAATTAATATTTGTTCTTAGTGTTTACAATGGCATGTTCGGTATTTAAAATTTATAGTTCGTTCATAGGGGCACTCAAAAAAATTCCGTTGCACCATGCTCTATCATTAAATAATATTTGCAGTGTGTTTTAATTATGTTATAATATTTCAAACATATTGAAATTGATATACGCTACTCAAGAGCACATCAAGAGTTTTACTTTAGAATATAATGTGGATAGTATTTACCGTTCATTTATAGGCACATACAAAAGAATTCTTTTACAGTACTGCCTTTAAGCGACAATTGTTGGAAGTGTGGTTTTACTTCTAGTTTTTAACCATTTATCTACTGATGGTACTTAAAAGTACCATTAAAATAACTTGTTATAAAATTCATTTAATCCATCGATGAGTTTAATACAGTTTAGAATGAGTTATAGATACATTACTTTATCTTGTTCCAAAACATTATTGGCTACAGAAAAAAAAAGCTTTCTTGACATCAGGGAGGGAGGAAGGTGATTTTTCAGTTTGGAAATATTTCTATATTTCTATTGCAAGAACATTATATTTATACATTTCCTAATTCTTCAAATTATTAAAAAAATTGTTCAAAATAAAAGATTTGAGTGGGGTTATAAATACTGCATAAAATCCCTATAAATTCGAATTTAATTAATCTTTTTCAATTCCTTAGTCCTTCTAAAATTTATTAAATGATTATGTAAATCTTCTAAAGTAGTTTAAACTATTCACGAAAAAGGCTTTAGAAGAAAAAAAATTCATGAATTCCTAATTTAGTACATAAAGGGTTAATTTTAACTAATTTGTTGAACATTATTTTGAGGGTAAAATTTTGACATTAATCCTTTCTTTCAGCTGTCTTACGTTTCGTAGCTCAGCGTTTCAAAATGGAACAAATTTTTTTTCGTACTATTTAGCATATACTCAAAATAATAGATTACATACAGAGCAGCACAAAATAATTCCAGGTTTATTCACGGAAATTGCTGAAGGAGAATTTTTTATTTTGTTATGCATTTCCTAATTGAAATATTTTTTTTTTCATTCTATATTGTACAGAAACAAATCTGCAGATCACATACAAGATTGTACAAACGAATACATATAATTTCGGACAACAGATGTCAAGTGATTATTTTGCGTTTTTAGATACGTTATATGTTTCTCACATTGTTTATTTACATATCATATTTCACCTTACTAAATGTGAAAGTATTGTTACAACATTCTAAATGTGTTGGAAAGTGTTTCATTATGTAGGCTTGACGCATGATTTTTCTTACCTGTTCTTATTTATTGCCAATCCAAATAATATATATATATTATTTCAGATATTTCGAATTGATTATTGAATTCTGCATAGAATATCCCATGGAAATTTGTAATGAAGTAAAATAACTGTCTTGGAGAAAATTATTTTTAATTATTGTTCAATAGAATAAAGGTCTTAGCCGGATAAGCATTAGAAACATGCCTTTTAATTAAATTTCCTGATTTTTTCCCCAGACGTAGCTGCATATCTGACAATATATTTTCCCTATTATCACCCTAAAAATATGGATATTTAATTAGATAAAAATGTTTTTTCGATTCTTTAAAAAACGAATTTTCTCAAAAACTGCTGCACGGAATTTCATGTCATTAATTGAGGATATATAGATACCAAAGATGCATAACTGGTACTTTTTGTATAATTTTCTGTTTATAAAAACTCTGTGAAATATTGAAATAAATTAAAAAAAATAAAAATTATATCTTATGGTTATCCGAAAAATACCATTTTCTTGTAAAAAATTCCCCATATGTGCCTGTATATTCTATATAACTGCCGAAAGTTTGCGTTGGGTATTACATATAAATATTTACAAAAAATGCATATTAAAATTATTGAAATACATTTTAAGGCGTTATTTGGGGCGGAGCTACTCAACTTCCACATCCGAAGAATTTTTGGAATAAGCAGTTACAGAATTGCTGTATTTTAAATTTTAATGAACACATGAGCAACATTCTCAACACTGTCGATACCAAAATGAACATAATGTTGAAAAACATGGCTTATATGCTTAAAGGAATCTAAAATACATGAGTTGACATACTGGCTACTGACATTGTTCCAAAAATTCTTCGGATTTTGAAGTTAAGTAGCTCCGCCCCAAATAACGCCTTAAAATGAATTTAAATAATTTTAATATACATTTTTGTAAATATTTATATGTCTTTCCCAACGCAAACTTTCGGGGAACAGATGTCATAAGTTCCCCCGGCCGCCATCTTGGAATTTTCCTTGGCGTGAAAACCCCTTTTCCGCCAAGTAGTAGATGTCGCCAAGCACCAGTTTATACGGATGTTTGGTTTAGCGAAAATAAAATGTAAATAATAAACAAAATTCGCTAAAATGGCAATGAGTAATCGTTGTATGTGCGCTTTGTGCACATTAACCGAAAAAAAAACATCATTGCATTCAGCACTTCTCGAGGTGTAGCATTCTCAAAATTCAGCAGTTCTCGCTTTCTAGCAATCTCAAAATGTAAAAAACTCTTAAAGCAGCAAAATACGCATAAAAAACAAATTTCGCTAAAATGGCAACCAGTAATCGTTGGATGTGCGCCTCGCGCACATTAACCGAAAAAAACATCACTGCATTCAGCACTCCCCCCAGGTGTAGCATTCTCAAAATTCAGCAGTTCTCGCTTTCTAGCAATCTCAAAATGTAAAAAACTCTTAAACCAGTAAAATTTACATAAAATTATCAACAAACCTTAACAGACATCTGCTTTCTTGAAAGCTCCAGCTCGAAATATCATCACCGACATTTTCCAAAATAGGCTTATGAATACGTAATCGCATATTATAAACAAACCTTATCTTCTTGCCAAAATTTCCTCACATTTCCTAATTACTTCAGCAACAGCGTTTAAACGGGCTACAGAAACCATAGTCAATCAAATACATTCAATAAATTTCACATAAAAATAAAAAGGCAGAACTATACAACACGATATCAAAATACATTCACAATATTCCACGCTAAAATGAGCTTCTCAGGGGTTGCCAGAACGACACGTCACAACACACACGTCTCACGGGATTCCACATATCGAGGTTGCCATATCCATAAACACCGTGAAATGTCAATACGCCAACAAAAAATCGCCAAACAAATCAAAACAACGGCTGAGGGAATATAAAGCATCTAAATCACTTTCGGCATTTATATAGAATATACGGGCACATATGAAGAATTTTTACAAGAAAATGGTAATTTTCGGATTACCATAAGACATGATTTTTATTTATTTTTTAATTTTTATTTCGCTATTTCACACAGTTTAAATAGACAGAAAATTATACAAAAATTACCAGTTATGCATCTTTGGTATCTATATATCCTCAGTTTATGGCATAAAATAAATTTCCGCGCAGCAGTTTTTGAGAAAATCAGTTTTTTTTTTTTTTTTTTTTTTTTTTTTTTTTTTTTTTTTTTTTTTACACCAGAACCGCCGACTATTTTACTTAATTTTTATACAAAGGTGTTTCACACCAGAAATTTTATTTAAAATTATTTAACTTATTTAATTAGCCAATTTGTACGCTTCATAAATGTAACATATCTTATGAAAAATTTTCTGTTTCGAGTCGACTATTATCAATTTTAGCAGGGGTCAAAATGACCCCTAGCGGCGGTTCTAGTGTTATATTAAATATCAATATTTCTAGGGTGATAATAGGGCAAATATATTCTCAGATATGTAACCACATCTGGAGAAAAAAATCAGGAAATTTGAAGGGCATGTTTACAATGCTTATCCGGCTATGCCCTTTATAATTTAATGCAATTAAAAACCTACAAGAGAAAAGAACTTGTAAATAAATAAAGGAAAGAACATGACAATATTTACAGTTATATTTTTGAACTGTGTTTTATTTCTCCACATCAAACTATTTACTGATAATAAACATATACAGAAGGCAGTATCCCCAGTGCTTTCACTCGATGCATAAAATACATTAATCTGAAAAATACGATTTTCGATATACATTACACAATATTTACATTTCTTTAGTAGACAACTGTTGTATAGTTAGAATTTACAGAAATTGCCAATAAATGTTACAAACAAAATTAGAATCGGAGTCATCGCAGAAATTAACAACAACAACAAAAATTTCCTAATAAGTTATATTTGCATTTCATTAGTAGATATATTATAATTTTCATAACAATATTTTTGGTAAAATGCCCATAAATGTAACAAACAGAAGATGAAATAAATTCATTCTAAGTTTGTGTAATTTTTTCCTTTAATTTAATGAGCTTAATTAAATCAGAAATCCCTTGAAACACAAATAGCATTTAGAAAACTGTCATAACATTTAAAACAAGCATAAACGGGAGAACAAAGACATTTAATAAATCTTGTAGTTATGTCTTAATTTTAATGCAGAAATTCGCATATATTACGACACTTAATTTGTGAAAGGTACATTTCTTTCTTAATTCTTTTTTTTTTTTCATAATTAGTACTAATGCGATGAATAAAATGTATTTCAATTAAGATATTTTTAATTCCTTACAGAAATGTGGCATTTGGGATTTGTCTGTATGTTCTTGTAATAAAATTACGTTTAATTAACATAGACCGATGGAATTTTTTAATATTCATTTTTTTTTTTTTTTTTTTTTTTTTTTTTTACATATAACGATTGGAACTGGGACGAATATTATATTCCCTTAACAGATAAATAAGTAAATTATACGATAATAAAACAAAGTACTTAATAAACAAACTGGAATATTTTTCTTCTATTTTTTAAATATAATTAACATATATTGAATAATTTAAAATACATTAATTCGATATTTTGTTTCATTAATAATTATTTTTTAGAATTTAAAAATCTATCTTTGAAGTAATTTCAAGTCTTTGTAATACTTCCCGAATTCCGACCATAGTTTAAAAGGTTTACAAAACTTTGTATACCACTATTTTTTAATAGTAATGTTTACTTTATATAATAGTAGATTTCTGCGATGAAAAAGGACGCAGACTACTAAGCTAAATATACAAATTAAAATTAGAAATCACTGTATACCTTAAAGGAGTATTGTTTCTTGTGAAAAATGAAGCAAGATTATGACTCATTAAAAAAAAAAAATACATGCATCTACAAGTCTAATGGAGAAGTCTTTCTTCTCAGCCCTAAGGATTATGCTTTCGAA